>CM057386.1:128727719-129927719 GCA_030015415.1 Cynopterus sphinx | reverse complement strand
TGGGGGCGCGTTTGACACACGGGGGGTGTCCTAGGAGAGGGACGACGGGGACCTGCTTCCCATTAGTGCCGCCGCCTGTCACACCCTGTCACACCCTGTCACCCGACGGGCGACGGCCCCGAGGCCGAAAACGCCCGGGAGCCGCCAGGCCCCCAGGGCCGGTGGAAGGTGACCCGTGGGGGTCAGGTGCGCGGCCACAGACGGCGGCGGGCGCTGCGCAAACAGGAACCCCGCGCTGGAGGAAGTGGGTCTGGGGGCCGGAGAGGGGAAAAACAAAGTGCCGCAGGGGCGGGGCGGCTGCGCGCCTTCCTGCCACCTGGAGGAAACGCCGGGCCATCAGGGGACACCGGGGTTTCTATGAGCTCGGTCCCTAAGAGTCTAGAAACTTCCCCCTCAGTGGGGGCCCAAAGCCCCGCCCGCGGCGCCTCGGACCAGACGCCCCCAGGGGAGGAGCCTCCGCGTGGCCCCCAGGCCCACGAGCCGGCCCGGACCCCCCCTGCCCCCACCCGGTCACTCCGCCCCCACCGGCCGCTCTTCTGCTCTCATTTCCCCCCAACCCCCCACCCCCAGCCACGACGGCCTCAGCGCTCGCGGCCACCTGGTCTGGCCGCGCAGCCTCCCGGGACCCACAGAGGCACGGCCGCCTGCGGCCTGCGGAGGGGGCAGCGGGGCGCCCGCGGCCAGGCCGCCCGTCCGAACCCCACGGAGCCCCCGGTGCGGGGGTGCAGGCCCCTAGGTTTGCGGGGGACCCCCTTTCTGCACGCCGCCCGCGGCCAGGCTAGCGCTCGTGCCGGAAGGAAGGGGTGGTCCTGGCGTTGGCCGGGGCCCCCCACCCGGGCCGGGGGCCGCCGCGCCTCTGGGGCCGCGTCAGGAGGCCCCACCCCAGCTCAACAGCAGGCGGGACCTCAGGGCCGCCTCGCCCGGCTTCGCGGGGGGGCGGGGGGCGCCCAGGAAGTTCCGCTTCCAACCGAGCGCCCGGGTGAGGGACACGGGCCAGACCCGGGAACCGCTGATGCGAGGATGAGGGCTTCGCCTCCCAAATCTCGGGCCCGGGGTGGCTGAGCCGCTCGCGCTGGTCGCGGTCACGGGGCTCGCTCTGCCGCCAGTCGCCCACCTGAAGGGCCCACGTCGAGCCCAAAGAAAGCGAAGCCGTCACAAGCGGCTCGTCCTTTGGGGGCCGGTGGCAGGCCCCGCGCCCTGCCCCCCCCCCGCCCTCGGACTCGCGTCCAGACGGCCCCGGCCCCCACCCCGCCACCATTTCTCAAACCCTATTCACGCGAAGGCACGTTCTCACTCTCGGACTCTTTCGCCGGTCCTGGCCCTCGGTCCTCGGTCCTGGTCCTCGGTCCTGGTCCTCGGTCCTGGTCCTCGCGCTTGCTTCCTCGGCCTGCGGGCCGGGGTGGGCCAGGGCGTGTTCGCCCGAGCAGCTCGGTTTTCTGCCTCCGAGTCCGAGGACGACTTCTGCTGGGGGAAGGGCTCTGGGTTGCTCGGTCCTTTTCCTTTTTGGCCGCCTCCTGCCTGCGCGTACGGAACGAGGGGCCGGTCTGACGTCCTCTCCGCGACGCCGCGGCGGAGCTCACCTCGCCCGTGTCTCCGTCGGGTTGGGGGCTGAGTCTTTCCTTCATTTCGTTCGTTTCACCTCGTGGGTGTTTTGCTCGTTTTCTGCATTTCTGCGGTCGGTGTTCTCTGGGCTTCAGAGATTGACCTGCGGCTTGTTGTCCTGCGTGGTTTTTGGAAAACTCTTGGCCATTCTCTCTCTCTTTTCATCTGTTCTCTTTATCCTGGGACCCCATCGCAGGGATGTCAGGTCATGTCGTCCCACAGCGCTTGGCGGTCCTGATTTTCTTTTTTGACGTTCTAGTTCCTTCGTATCTATCTTTTGTGCGAATCACCTGATGTGATTTCTGTTAATAAGTTCATTAATCCTTCTTCAACTGCGCGTGGTCTTCGGATAAGCCCGTCCCCCTTTCTCTCCGGTGACGGTCTTTACCCTGAGTCGGTTTTGCGTGGCACGAACCACCGCGGTTTCGTTTTTCCATTTGTGCGTATTTTTGTAGTCCGTCTTTTTCCACGGTTTTTCTTTTTTCCTCCCTCTTTTTAACAGCTTTATCGAGATACAACTCACCTCCCACAGTTCATCCATCTGAAGTGCACGGCCCAGTTGGCTCTAGCACAGTCACGGACGTGACACACGCAACCACGGTCAACTTTAGAGTGCTTCAATGACCTCGAAAAGAACTCCGTCCCCTTTGGTTCCCACGCCTGCCCCCGCCGCACCGTCCCTGAACGCCAGCCCCTCCGGCTTCCACCCAAATGGAATTAGATGCAACACGGGCTTCGCGAGCACGTGTCCCACTTCCACCCAGGTTCCAGCACGGGGCAGAGCCCCGTCCCTTTTGGGGCCGAACAACTTCCCACCGCGCGCACGGCCCGCACTTCACGTACGGCTCCGTCCACCGGCAGGCACTGGGCTGGAGTGAAAAACGCTGCTGCACGCGTCCACGAGCGGGTCGGCACGGGGTCGTGTTTCACCTCTCGGGTACGTGCCTGGGAGGGATGTGCTGGGTCACAGGGTAACCGTGTCACCACGACGGACGGCCAGACGGTCCAAAGCAGGGGCACGTCTCCCGTGACGGCTCAGGAGGTCCCGTGTGCCCGCGTGCTCACCGACACCGTTTACGCCCTGGCTTTCTCGTTCCAGCCGTCTCAGCGGACGAGAAGGGGTGTCACTGTCGCTTCGGTTTGCACTTTCCTGACAACTAAGGGTGCCAAACGCTGTTTTCCATGTTTGTTGGTCACTTGTGTATCCTGCGTGAGGAAATGGATCAGCCCCTTTGCTTACCTTTAATCGGACTGGGGGGGCAGGGTATTACTGTTCTCAGGCCCTTATACGTTCTAGATCCAAGTCCCCATCAGACATAAAATCTGCAGATATTTTCTCCTGCTCCGTGGACGTCTTGTCACTTTTTTAACGTTCTCTGAAGCCCAAAAGCTCTTAATTTTAACGAAGCCTAATCTTTCTATTCTTTCTTTTGTTCCTCGGGCTTTTGATGTCGAATCTAAGAATCCTTTGCCGATTCCAAGACCACAAAGACTCACGCCCACGACTTAGCCTGGGAGCCATAATGCCAGGCCTTACCTTTAGTCCTCGACCTACTTGACGCTGTTTGTACACGTGGCGTGAGGCAAGGGCTCGACTTCGTCGTTCGCACGTGGCCATCCCTCTGTGAAGAGCATGACTCCCCGGCGCAGAGGGGCGGGTTTGCTTTCCCCAGCAGTGCGCTCAGAGCCGGTCTCCAAGGAACAGCTTTCCCGTTTCCCTGCACTTTTCCCCCCGAGGGACATTCTCGCTGGAGACAGAATTCTGGGCTGACACCTCACCTCAGCACCTTCTGGCATTCACGATCCCGAATGAGGAGTCTGAATCCGTGCATCTTCGCTCGTCCGTAAGTCACGCAGTGTCACTCTGCGCTCAAGGCCTTCTCTGCGTCTGGTTTTCAGCAGTTTAATTAGGATGTGTCTGTCCGGACGTGGCTGGCTTCGGGTTTATTCTCTTTGGAGGTGGTTGTGGGTTTACACGTTTTGATTTGGGAAGTTCGTAGCCATTACTTCTCCAAATACTTTTCCTGTACACACTCTTGTTCGTCTTCTTGATATTCCAGGGACACAAACGTGAGCCCTTTCAGTACTATCCCAAAGTCCCCTGACCTTTTCTCTTCTTTCCCCTCTTGTTCAAACGATGCAATTTTGTTGCTTGGTCCTCAGCTTCACCGATTCACTCACCTGCCACCACAGTTCTGTTGGCTTTTAATGGACCTCTCTGACCAGGATTATGGAATTCGGAGTATTTAATTTTTTAAACAACAACAAGAAGTCCTACCCCGGTTCTTAGCATGGCCCTCGTCTTTGGTAGCCAAGAACGACTCTCGGTGATAACAGGGACAGGAGTGAGAAAGTGGAATCTTTCAGTGACGGCTACGGCCACCCTGGCCACCCTGACTTCTTTTTATTATTTTCCTCCACTGTGTTATGTTCCTCTTCCAGTGGTTCAGCACAGCTTGTATTTGACTGAATCCCTCTAAAAAGCAACATTCTACCAGAATGTACTTCTATCCATTGTCTTGAGGAATAAAGCAAATAACAAGAAAACAACTTAACAGAAGGAACGTGCTTTTGCGAAACACCTGGCACAGGGTAGACACCTGCAGTATTAAAAGCACGAATAAAAGGAAAGAAGGAGTGAATCTTTTCCACACGGTGCCACAAGCCCTATTTAACGCTCCATCTCTTCCCAGTTCTGAGCACCACAGTATGAGACTTACGTGAACCTACGCACACACGCATATTCTGCACAGAGACTAGCTCCTCGTGCGGCTTTTCAAAGCCCTAGAAATGTAGGCCACCTGAGAACACGTGCCGAAATCGGAAACTTTGCAGAAGATTATCTTGCTATTTCTCTCCAGAGGCACTGAATTTTCCACTGTGGTTTGGCCTCTGTGGTTTGAGAAATGATGTGCCCGCCGTGTGCAAGGGCCACCAGCCCGCGCTCAGCCACGCTTGCAAGGGTAAAACCCTGGTTAATGAGGCGAGTGGGAGATGGCACGCTCCCTTTCATCAAGTTCTCCCTTTAAATGAAAGAATTAAAACCCAAAACACATTTCAAATGCAAACTACCCTACTTGCTGTCCCACTTTCAACTTCCTCTCGCTGCCCTGCTGGGTGACATGCGTCCGTCTCAGGACGGCCCCGGCCCCGTGCGTGCGGCTCCACCACCTTGGGTACCGAAACTCAAAGCGTCCCAGACGTCGTCTTCCGGGCAGTGGCGTGTGACTCTTCCGCTCCCACGCAGGGTCCGGGTTCGCTCTGGCCTCCGCCGGCCCTCGGCACGGGGCACGGGCCCGGCGCCTTGGCCCCAGGAGCCCTGGAGAACGCCTGCAGAGTCCGGCACCACTTCGCCCGTGACAAATGGCAGGGAGAACGGGGAACAGGTGACGAACACGCGCTCTGCGGCCCGGGCCTGAAGGGGGCGGACCGGGAGCTGGCAGGGCTCGGGGGAGAAAGCGGTGTGTCCCAGCGTCCCAGGCAAAAGCGACGCCGTGCGGGGCCTGCGGAGGCACACGGCGCCCCGCCCTTCCGACCAAACGAAAACTTGGGTCAGAGCCGAACCTCATCCCGCTGGACCGAGCGGGAACGCAGTGAGGAGTACCACGTGCTTCCAGCGGAAGGGGACCCGCACCCAAGTTCCACCTCGGAGGAACCGCCGCTCGGGTGCCAACGAGCTAAGTCAGCTGGAGACTGAGACCCACGTCCCACGGTCTGCACCCGGCCCCAAGCGGCTGTGCCAGCAACTACGCGTGTTTGAAACCTGAACATTTGTGGGAAACTTGCATCACGCCTGAACGCTGCACAAGCTGCTCCCCCCACCCCAATACACTCAAGTGAAAACACCAGAAGTGACATCGCGGACGCCACCGTCGGGACACCGCACCCCAGGCCTCCGCCCGTGCCCTTCCCTGCTGACCCGGACAGTCGGGCTGCGACGCCCCTCGGCCCCCTCCCCTCTTCCTCTTTCTGGGGAAGCGGCCGACCCTGCAGGGCTGTCCTGGGGGGAACAGCACCCCCAGGCCCCAACCCCCGCCCCGGCTGGGAGGGCCTGTGCGCAGCCTAGGGAGCCCCGTGGAGCACGCCCTGGGCCGGACGCTGTTCCAGGTGCCAGGGACACCGTGGTGACAGCCCCTGCTCCCATGGCAGGCGGTGGCGAGAGGAGGAAACGCAGGGGCAGAGGTGACAAAGGGACAGGCTGGCGCGCCTCTGATGATGAGGCGGGAACGAGCCAGACTGGGGGCAGCGGGGTGCCGGGGCTGCGCGGGGCCGCGGCAGGACGAGGAGACGCGGGCACACGACGCCCAGTGCCCGCCACACACTACAACGCGCAAAGCTGTGAGCTTTTTACTCACTTTTGGTTTCCACCAATCAAATGGGCCCTGGCACTTCGGAAACCCCACGGTGAAACAGGTTCGCCGCAGAAACGCATTTCAGGCGTCCGTGTTTCAGTGCGCGCTTCTTAAAACAAGATAAAAACCACGAATCACACTCAAAACCTGCCTGCTCGAGGAACACACGTGGAAATGAGACGTTTCACGGCCAGACGCCGAGTCATTTAAAAGTGTTCGATCAGAGGTGCTTGCTGCCCGCGCCCCCGCCCTCCCCGGTGGTCGGGAAGGCCGGGGTCCGACTCTGGGCAACAGGAAAGTGGTGAACGGGAGGCACGACGTTCAAGTTCGCACAGACCTAAAAACCCACACTCCTCCACACTCCCAGGTCACGTCACTAAAACCCAACTCCTACCAAACTGCATGAAAGTGAATCACATTTGACCAGATCCCGGGAGGCCGGAGCAGAACCAGATGCTCTAGGGAAGTGGCCGCTCACAGATGACACCCAAGGAAACGCCCTTTGTGACAGGCACCTTGGGCGCTTTCAGCAGCCGACGACGCGGTCACCCAGCTGCGTGCTGACGGTCAACACGGGGCGCCCGGCAGGCTGACCTGCGGCCCACGTGCCCCACCTCCTCCTGCGTCCACGGCTCATGCCACTTCGATTGTACCGACTCGAACTCCAACGTGCTGTGACCTGGTCCCTACATCGTCATTCCCTTCGCGCAGTGGGGCCCCACACACACTTCTGTAAAGCTGAGGTTAGCGCGAGATGAAAACCTGCCATTCCACAGACCGTCGAGTCTGCTCACCTACCAAGAGCCACGAATGAGGTCTAATCTGCTGCTTTTATTAAGAGTCGGCTTTAAACAAAAAGCCATCATTTAACTGAAAAGTCACGTTTAACGTACGATCGCAGCCTTTCTCTCATATTCATCTGAACGCGCGCGCGTCGCTGCCCACTGCTGCTTCCAGCACTTCAGGACCGAAGGGCGGCGGCGGGCGCGGCAGCGCGGGCCGGGCTCGGTGGAACCAGCACGGGGCCGCGGGCGCGGCAAGCGGGTCCGGTCGTAGGCCGTCACCACTGCCGCAGCCCGATCGGGACGCGCACGGGATCGACTTACAGATCGGAAAGGACAGCGCTGCCGGCGCGTTCCGGCGCATTCTGGAAGTCAGCATGCTTGCTTCACGGCATTTTCACAAATGACAAATTAGACCCCGGAGAGAGCCCGCGACTAACGCCTCTTACGTGGACGGACACGAGCAGCGAGCGCACACGCTGTCGGGGACGCCGGCACTCACCAGGAAGCGCACCGGCCTCGACTTCTTCAAACACCAGCAGAACCAAGCAGCACACACACAGCCATGTTTAATGCAACCGTAATGGCCCGACAGACCTTCCGGACGGAAGAAAGAGCGACACGGCGGCGGGCGGCGGCGCCGCCAGGCTGCCCCGCCACCCGTCTGCGGCGCCACCCGACACGCCCAGTCCGCCCTGGCTCCAGACGGCCAAAGCCACAGGCGCGCCGGGCGCGGGGACCCGCAGCTTCGCCGACACCTCGCACTGGCATCTGCGCGGTTTGCTCCTCGCAGTGACTCTGGGTACGACCGGTTTCGAGAGACGAGTAGGCGAACCCGATTAAGAACACGCAGCCTTCCACACGGGCTCGCGAGGAAGCATGTGTTTAGTGTAACGAATCCCTCGTGCGCAGTCTTTTCCAAACGCGAGGCGCCAGCAGCAGCAGACGTTCCGGCGGCGACTGCCTGAGGGACAGGCGGCCCGGCCGCGGCCCTCCGTCTTCCGTGGATCGCAGTGCCTCCTCCTTTCACGTGAAGGCGACGTCTTCCAGGTAATCCGCGACGTCGCTGAGCTGGGACACAGTCAGGTCCTGCGTCAGGTCGTCGAGCTTCGTCGTTCAGAGCAAAGGAAAGGTTCGTGTCAGAATGCAGAGCCAGAGAATTCCAAAAGCGTTTTGCTAGAATTTAACCATCACCTCACACCCCACACACACTTCATCCTCAAAATCCTTCCCCTCACTCTTCCCTGTTCTGAAACCTGTGCGAACACTGACAGCCGAACTCGACGTTAACGAGAACCCGGTCGTTAGAGTGTTCCTCTGGTTCTCTTGGTGACCGGAAAACAGCGTTTTCAGAAGGTGAAAAGGCAAGAAAAGGCTGATTTTCGTGAGGCTGTCACGTGCCAGCATTAAAGGAGGCTCCCGACACGCTATCGGTTAACTGCAAAGCCGCCCCACGAGGCAGGCAGTTCCCTCTCAGGAACAGGAAACCTGAGGGTCAAAGGCGAAAAGCTGCCCAGGAGAACGGCACGCAGCAGAGCAAGAGCTCGGCCCAGGCTGCACGGGCTCACGTGGGCTGGCGTCACGCGCTGCCTCTCCCAGGGGCCCCTCCTCCCTGCACGCGACCGCCCGACCCACCGTCACCCCCAGACCCCTCGTTCTGGAAGACGACACGCGTCTCCAGGCTGAGCAACCACGGCCTGGAAGGCAGGATCGGGGGCCTGGACTGGGGTCCCGTTCTGGGCTCCCTCCCGCCCACGTCGCACACGTCTGGGCACGCTGTGCTCTCCGCCTGATAAAAACGTCCCATCGGAGCTCCAGGACGGGCGTGACGTGCACACGGGGGCTGCCTGTCTCGGGGCGCCTGGCCCACCCACGGCCCCGCACTCACGGGGCACCCACGCGCCAGTCAGCCGCGCTGACTTCTCTGAAAACGCCCTCCGGCCCGTACCGACTGTCCGCACCACGGAGGGGCCGACTCTGACTGCAGTCCTGGCCTGGGTGGCCACCTAAACCCACCCCGGGGTGCCCCAACAGCCCCACAGATGCTGTCACCTCAGGGACAACAAAGGCGATCCTACGTGGCCATTAAAAACATTCTTTTTCGATGTGGACCAGGTGACCGCCATAAACTTTCCATGACTTTCAACTCCTTGGCTAGTCTGTGTCAATTTCGGACGCTTTACAGTAACCCAGGCAGCGAACGGGCACGGACGGCGCTCCGTGGGACATGCACACCCGTACTTTGTCACTGGTGTTGGCGTCGTCCAGTCCCACGGAAAGGTCCTCCTCGATGTCCTCACCGATACTTAGCTCGCTTTTTTCTGAGCGATGGCTCGTACTAATCTCAGGGAAGAAAAAGAAAAATGAGAACTGAGGACAAACACGTGAAGAGTAACTACCGTTCCTCGGCCTTTCAAGTATTTACTGGACCCTCTAAATGTAAGCAAACGTTACAAAGCATGCATTCCACACGGATCCTCTCACTTGACCCTCCAGTCGTCCAGCGAGGGCGGCAGGGAGGGGACCCTAACGGACGAGGAACCTAAGGCCCCTATTCGTGACCTGGCACCGCAGCAAGACAGACGCCAACCGGGCTTTTAACATCCTCTCTGTGTCGTTCCATCTTCTCAAAAATAACTACAATAAATCGCTCTGTTAAAAATAAACCTCTCGATTACACAGAATTCTCGGCCTCTGAAAGTCTAATCCTACCCACCACAGATGCCGCCTCCCAAGGAACGAGCCGCAGGCGCACAGATTGCACACGTAAGCGAGTGATCCCAAACGAAACGCCCAGGAGCGCCCTCTGAGCGAGAACAGCTTAGGGTGGCGCGGGCCACCCCAGCAGCGGTGGGGAGAACGCACGCGTGTGCCGGCGACCTGGCCTCTACGTGGCTTCAGGGCAGGGCCCCGGGGCCGGTCTTTGGCTCACTCTTAGCGGGCTCCCGGGGCGCTGCGCAGGCGCTCCGTGTTCTGGTGGAAAATCAAAGCCGGGCCCCGGAGCCCAGCGAACACCTGTGGGGCAGCTCTCCCTCATTCACCTTCAACCAGCGTGGACGGGAGCGCGAGACGCACCACCAAACCGCGCCTCACCGCCCCGTGTCCAGAAGTCGCCACAGCTGTTTCGCTTACCTGTTGAAGTCATCGGCATAGTCGTCGTCGTCTCCAGGCCCTGGCGGGTTTAGAAGAAGACGCGTTATATTCGTACAATGACCACATTCACCATTTATCTCCACGTTTCCGTCCCCATGACCATCACTGAATCATGTCGCATCACGGAAAAAGAAATCCCAAAGATCAGAAATAGCGTTTTATCACACGTAGCACGAACGCAGACGACAACGACCTGCCTAGGAAATGATAAAATGCTACACCTGTCCTAAAACCGTCAGCAGCTGGTCTTTTATTCCAGGTACTCAAAGGCCTCAACCGTGTGGTGCTTTGACCACTCACAGCGTCATCTGACATTCAATCCAGATACTGGGGGTCATGGGATACAGGAAAAGCCACCGCGAGTCCAGGTCACGGTGGAACAGAAGCTGGCAGCTCAGGGACGTCCACTCCGCTGCGAGTGGCCGCAGACGGGCGGGCGGGGGGAGCACAGAAGAGCTGGCAGCTGCGAGGCCTGCACGGGGGCTCACACGTGCGGATGTCATCACTGAGCCCGAGACAGACGCCCCTGGTCCCACTGGACAGGGGAGGAGGGACAGCGGGTTTACTGGCCCAGGGCTTAACCGCTAGTGCCACACCTGGGATCTTACCTAAGCCCATGCACTTCCAAACCCAGTGCCTGCCCTCTCTAGAATGTTCCTCCAGAAGAGGGAGGGGCGCTTCAGCGCTGTCCCACTCACGAGCCTGCAGTCGTGGGCCCGAGAGCACCGAGGGCCCCTGCTCCCCGCCCCAGTGTGCCCCAGTGTGCCCCAGCGCCACAGGGCGCAGCCCTCAGGCCGGGGGCGCCTAACGCCGTGTCAGGCTCACGCTCACCCCCCAGACGAAGGAAACGGCCACCGAGAAGCCAGCAGAGCCGGTTCCGTCAGCTACGGAGGGAGGGGGCCCCGGGCGACTCTGCCTCTGCCCGTCCCTTCTCCCTCGCCCCTCAGGTCTCGGCAGAGGCGCTGCTGCGCAGGGCAGGCCCTTCGGGATTGCCCGGGTCGGCTCAGGTCAGCCCACGGCCCGTCTGCCAGCAGAACCTGCCGAGGCTGCCACGCGGTCCACGCCTGGCACGCGGACGGAGCCTGGACGCGCAGACACCATGCGGCCGTGTGCTCCCGGGGGCTGGCCTCGTCGCGCCACTTGACATTTTATTCGACGACATCAGCCCCTCCGAGCGACCAGCACTGAAACCGGGAAGCGGTTACCGAGTCCAAGCGCTCCGACGTCGTCACGGACCAGCTTCAGGTCTTTCAGGACGGCGCTTCCCCTCCTGCCTGCGGAGAGGAGAGCACTCGCATGAGGCCGGCACGTAGGCTCCCGGCCTCGCAACACGCCGGCTCCTGCTCTCCGGGACGGGCGCGTAACCTAAGCGCGCACGGCGCGTGACAGCCCTTTCTCCCCACGCGGCGCTGCCGTCCACTAGGACTTTGGCCCAACCCTCAGACACCACCCTCTTCCTCATGAAGCGCCCTGGGGTGTGATTCGTGGGCTGCGGCTCCTCTCGCTGGTTTTGTTTTTCCTTCGAGCCGCTGAGCTCTGTTTTCGTTCAGTCGCCATTGTCCCACTGCTTTTCCTGCAGCCTGGCTTCCCACGTCCTCCTTCCCTACCATCCATTGTCAAGTGACAGGGTCACGGCCATGACGCTGTGCCCCTTCACTGAAGGAGACGACGGCCTTGGAAAGGACAGGGGGGAGACTGGTGTGGGCCGCCTTCCAAACACAGGGCTCGCGGACCAGAGGGCGCAGAGAAGCCGCACGCCACCTCTTCTGCGTGTGCCGGGACACCCTAGTCGTACCGTGTGGCACGGAAGGCGGGGACGTACTGCCAAGTCACGCAAAGTCACTCTGCAGCTCCCTGATGAAGATCTCTTTAGGAAACCTCAGAAGGCTCGCTTACGCTCTACACACGCGCCAGCCAAACCCTCCAGTTACCACGGTGTCGTCCACAGCGCCTCTACCCTCCCGCACGTGTCTAAGCCGTTGGTCTGGCTCCACGTGGGGGACGGGAGTCCACGCAGCACGCGGCCAGCCCCCATGTCCTCACAGCCCCGTCTTTGCTACACGAGGACACGTCAGGTCCAACACCCTGTGATGGCTACTGTGCTATCACAGAGTCTAGGACAGATTTTTAGAAATTGAATTTAAATCCTTCCCGAGCCGATCTAAACGTCCGCCAAAACGGAGATGGTTTAAAAGTGATGCTGTGCCCAAAGCACTCTGATGGCAAAGGGGCAGCGTGTCGACCACGTTGAAGGGCACCGCCGTGTGAACACAGGACCAACAGGAAATACCCCTAAGCGGTAAAGTCCTGGGCTGGTCTCGTGACTTCACATCTGTTCTCCTGAGGAAAGTAAACGAGGAGCGGGTGCTACTTGGTTAACCAGGGGGAAAACGGGCACCAGGATTCCAAGTCCAGGTGCTGAGTCGGCAAACCCAGGCGGGGCCCTGCACTCACCCTCCGAGTCCTTCAGGGAGGGGGCTCCAGGAAGGGCGCCGAGGCCGCTTTTGAAGGAGGGGGCGTCCGAGAGCGATGCGAGGCTGCCTCCGGGCTTTCCGGGCTCGCCGGCCCTAACGAGAAACGAGAGAGACGGGGCGCGGTCACCGGGCTCTCCGGCTCGGCACCAACAAGAGCGGCCGAGACCAGGCTCACCGCGGGGACGTCCACGCGCCCCGACGCGAGGCGGACGAGGACACCGCAAGAGCCCGCGGCGAGCCACCGCCGAGCCCCCACCCGTCCCCAGAACGCCGCCGCCTGCCAGAGCCACTCGCTCTTCCGCACGTCCCCTGTCTGCGAACCGACCAGGGCCCCTCCCGCTGCCCGGGATGCAGCCGGGGGACAGCGCGGGACGTGCGGCACAGGCCGCGACTCTGCGGGCAGCGGCATCGTCGAGACGAGCCACCAGAGCCTGACCACACGCTCACGTGGACGCGTGACACCCAGGGAGCACCCGCCCGCGAGCGCCAGCCCCGGCGCCATCCTTCCCCTGAACGCGGAGAACTTCCAGGGCTCCCGCCGGCGCGTCCGCCAGCCACGCTGTCTGCCCCGTCGCTTCACCGCCTGCCCCCGCGTCCTCCCAGCACGACACCCGCCACCCTGCACCCCCAGCAGAGAGAGGGCGCGGCCTCCGGGACCCCGCCCCCCCCGTGACGTCCTTAGCCTTTCACTTGGGAACTGGACCGTTCTCCCCACCCGCACACGCGCCGGCCTTTTTCCCACCTACCTGTCCTGGAGCCCACGCCCCGGCCTCCGGCCACCACCCCGTAACTCTGCACCCCCTCCACACCGCCACTCGCCGCCGACGGCCCTGACGCACCCGGCCCCTCTCGCCAACCCCCGTGCCACCATGCCGACTGAACCCCTCGTCGAGGTCGTCACTGGCAGATGCGCTGGCTGCTTTTCCGAACCGACTTCCAGGGCTCGCCTGTCCCCCGTGCCCCTGCCCCCAAGGAGGCCTCTCGGCCCCTCCACGCTTCCTCCTCCTGTCGCTGACCGAGAGGTGCTGCGGGGGCCACATCCTCGGTGGCCCCCCAGCATCCCAGCTTTCACACCGTCTAAGGCTGACGAGTCTCTAAGGCGCGTCTCTAGCCCAGACTTTTCCCTTCGTCCCCAGACTCAGTGGCAGCCCCGGGAACAGCCTGCTCGGCCTCAGCGGCGGGCAGCGACCCGGCTGCGCCCCCGCCGGCGCCTCTGACACGGACCAGCACAGCCTCTGGGGTGTCACCTCAGGACACGTCCCCAAACCGCGCACTTGAAGGCCCCGCCACCACGTCCCCTGGACCGGGACCGCCCACGCCCCGAATCCCAGCGCCGGCTGCTGCAGAGACCGCGCGGGACCCGGCCCCCCGGCTGCTCAGAGCCCCCCACCTCAATGACGCCCCCACCCTCTGGGCCGGCCACCGCCCGCCTCGTGCTGCTCCCGAGCCCAGGGCTGCAGCAGCGGCCCCGCGGGCGGGACTTCCCAATGCCCGTCCCCTCGCGTCCCGCTCTCCAGGACGCCGGCCAGGGCCACCCGACACAACACAACACGTGGTGACTCCCCCTCGTCGCGGCCTCTGTCCAGGGTGCGGCCTCTGCTCACCGCGGCCCACAGGCCTCAGAGCGCGGCGGACCCTGCCCGCTGAAACCACCACCGACGCGGGGAAGGCCCTGACCTGCATCACGACGCGGAAGGACTGACAGCACAGACTCAGGCGTATGGACCCAGTAACTGCAGAACCTTCGGTAGCTCATCTTTCAAAATCGTAGAACATTCAGAGGCTCCGTTTTTAAGCCCCTAGTCTGACCCCCCAAGAGCAGAGGTGACTCACCGGCCGTAAGCTTTCTCCGGTTTGGGAATGGGGTCGTCGAAGAAAGAATCTCCTTCCACATCATCCCCATCTGCACAGGGAGCAGCTTTGTCTTTGACGTCTAGACTTTTGTTGCTCAAGAACGATCCCACTTTTGTTTCGTGAGCCAGTAAGTGAGGACTACTTTTGCTTTTTGGTTCTGACAAGGAGATGCTTGTGTCACTCTGACTAGCATCGCTGCTGGCCTTCTAGAAAACGAGAGAGGGGAAGAGAAAAGGTCTCCCTGGTGAAGTAACGCTTCCATAGTAAGACGTTTTAAACAGAAAAAGTCACACAGACACACGCAAATCTCTGCACGTGTGCCTGTCCGCACTTGTGTGTGTCGGGGCGGGGGTCTCGCAAGTGCGTGAGGTCCAGAGTAACCCCGCAGCTTATCAGTGCATGCCCAGGCTTCGTGGCATGGCCCACTTTTGAAGGGGAAAATGTCAAAGAAATATTCTACACCAGCATCTGACGCCTGGTGATGTGAGGCGGAGCCGAGGCGGTGACGCTGGTGCTGGGGGCGGCTGCGGACACAGATGGAGCTTCGCTCACCCGCCCGCCCGCCCGCCTGCTGTGCGGCCCAGTTCCTAAGAGGCCACGGATGGTACCGGTCCACAGGCCAGGAGGTGGGGGCCATTTCACACCATCTCTTCCCACCCTCCCTAAAATGAAACTCCTTTACATACCTATCCCATCGGTAACTACCTTTCCCGCGTCCTCTTAAATGTTTACCACTGCTTCATTAATCACCTCGGTGTTTTCAACTTGCAAGTAAGAGACCGGGTGACTAGCAGAGAAGGAAGATCCGCTCACGCGATGAACCAATTTTAACAGAGTGTTTCTCAGTAAGAATAGCTTTTCAGACACAGTAGCCATCGCGGTGACAGGTCCCGCCTCTCCCGCTCACGTCTCTAACGTGAACTCGGCCCCCAGGGAAGCGGGGTCTGGGTTCAGTCTCTCAGAGGAAGTCCCCAACCCACGCCTCCCCTAGGTGGGCCTGGCCCTGTGCATTAAACCAACGGACACGGTTCTCAGCCACTTTTAACATCCTACTGCTTTCTGTCCTCCGTCAGATTCCTTTTTGCCCGCAGAGAGCCTATGTCGGCGACGATAAAAACGACAGCAACAGAAACAAAACATCACGATGATAATACACGTAGCCGGCACTACGAAAAGCTTTCAAACGTTGCCCACGCTTGGCCGTTTTAACCCTCCAAGCAACCCTCCGGCCGGGGCGCAGGTCCCACGCTCCCTGCAGGTGTGGACAGGGGGCCTGCAGGCATTTCAGTCACTTGCCAGGGTCCCCAGGGGGTTAAGGGGTCAGGTCCATATCAGAATCTGACTCGAGGTTAGCTCTCAACACACACGCTGTGCTGTGAGGTTGAGTCATGAAATCGCAGTTTTGTGGGTTAAAATTTCCCGAGAGTCAGCATCCCCCCCTGAAGAGAGCAGAGTTGTGTGAGAGGCCTGCGGCATCCCAGGAAAGGCCCCTCCTGAAAGAGGGCGGTCCGTGCTCTGACGACGTAACCTTCAGAAGCTTAGTGTCCCCAAGGAGCAGTGTTTCCCAAATCAAACCGCTGCCAGGAGCTACGGAAGCAGGGACGGGAAGCTGGGTTTGAACAGCTCCTGACTTGAAGCGGGGGGTGACAACCCGGGTTAGAAAGGACTGACGAGACTCCCGAAGGATGCTCCTGGCCTTAGCGAGCGCGCAGCCAGGCTGCTCTGTGCACGCACTGAGACGGGCGACGCTGGGTTCACAGCTGTCAGAGGCCACGACCAGTTGACAGCAGGAAGATACGGGCTGTGCGGTCTCCAGGCCTTGTGCAGTCACACAGCCCACGTGTCCTTAGCAGGGCAACTAGTGATGTGAAAACGGAGGATGTTTTCAAAGCAGCACAAGCCTAAAAAATCACCGGACGGCTTTTTAAAGTTTTTCTGGCACACGGACTCGAACGTGAACACCATCCACCGTGCCCACTGTGATTTCTGACTAACAGTATTGTAAAACTTGAGTTACATCTTTTCCAAAGGCGCACGCAACTGGAAATAGACGCCAAGTCTTACGCTGTTCGCACACGTTCCCAATTATGGGTGCTAAGGTAGCGAAGATAAAACTTGAGTTACATCTTTTCCAAAGGCGCACGCAACTGGAAATAGACGCCAAGTCTTACGCTGCTCGCACACATTCCCAATTATGGGTGCTAAGGTAGCGAAGATCCTTTCCTTCAAAACTCCCCCGAGAAGATTCAAAAGGAACACTGGCAGGAAACATGGAAACAACGCACAGCAACACTGCGACAGACAGGATGAACCCCGGACGTGATTCAGGCCCCTGCGGAGCTACTGGCCTTAGCAACTAACGTATACGCACGAGCACTTCGGGGCTGGCTGCAGCACCGCTCCCACTACGGACAGACTAGCTTTAGCGAGACAGGCTTCACCGAGAAGCACGTTACGATGTGCGTCACACACATTTTTAAGAACAGCAGTTAGTTTGTTTTACAACTACAGCTCTTTCTACGCAGTAAAACAAACTTTAAAGCACGCAACCTGCTTCGAGTTGTTGTCGAAATCAACGTCTAATCGCACAGGAAAGTGTCATTGCTTCCTAACGTGTGTTTACCAAAGACACGCGATCCAACTGGGTTGCTGGTAGATTCACTAAACTTAGTTCTACGTATTTTTTAACATTAAAAAAGGATCCGCGCAGGGGAAGAAAGTTACCGAACTCTGCAGATTAAAACAGAAGGACTGTGCAGCCGTAAGAGCAGCCTCTCGGGAAGCCCGAGTCCGCCGAGCGACAGCTCCTCAGCTTGTGACGTGCACCCTGGGACCTGCCACAAGCCTGCACCGCGGCCTCAGACAAGGCTTCGTCCCGCTCACGGGAACCCGGTGACTGGTTCTGCCCGCAGGTGCGGATACGCGGGGGTTAAGGCTCGGGATGAGTCTGAACAGCTCCAGGTAAGATGTGCTTGAAGCAGAGACGTGTGAGCAGTGACAAGAGCCCGGACGCTGCTGGAAGCCACCCCCGGACAAGCCCCGCGGCCCCGGACGCTGTTATGGGTCACACTGCGGCCCTCCAGTGAGAGGCTGAAGCCCTGACTCCCAGCGCTTACCAACAGGGTCACTGGAGAGGGGGCCAGCTGAAGTCACACTGGAGTAGGACAGGCCCCTGCCCCAACAGGCCTGGCGTCCTTACGGGAGATGACACGCATGGGGAACACCACGTGAACGTGGGGGCAGACACATGCCAAGGGACGCCGAGGGTGGCACGGAGCCCTCGCAGGCCTCGCTAGGAGCCAGCCCTGCACACACCTTGACCTCAGACGTCCAGCCTCAGACCACAGACAGCAAATTCCTCGTAATCCACTGAGTTTGGGCGCTTTGCTACAGCCGCAGACTCTACCAGAGGTGTTGTGACAAGCAACTAAAACTCACAGTGAAGCGTCTGTTCTCTCTTCATGAAAGCAACTGACCCCCTGCACAGCACGAGCGCAGACACTGACTCCCCTGGCTGGGGCTCAAGACCAACAGGCTTCGTGAAAAGTAACGGTGGGGTCCTAAGGGAGTTTTCGTGCGCATCTCGTCTTCTCCTAGAACACTCATGCACTCGAGACTTCGTTTCCTGATGAACAGAAATGCAGCATCAGGGCGGTTTCGCAGCGAGAATAACTACCAATTTTCCAGCAGCTGACAGCCTGAACTATCACCAGAACATCTCAGAAACCTAGGAAAAATGTTTTTCCAAACTAAAGGCCTAATCTGCAGTGCTCTTAACAGAGAAACATCAAAACCAAATACCCCAGTTTTGCAAGTTCTCAAGGTTTCGTGCAATTCTCTCTTCCTGCCCAAGCCTCGAGCTGCCCAGCCCCGCTCCCCAGCCGCACCGCATCTTACTGAGAGGTGACGGAGGAGTAGCTGCACTCCGGCTATCAAACACACGTTTAAGTTTGCTCATTCACCCAGGAGAAAACACTGGGAGTCTAGAACCACAGGCACGTAAGCCCGTCTTTCTGAACACTCGCGTTGTCCTAGAGAAACTGCACCCTTACGCTCATGAAGGATCTCATTCCCACAGGTGCACAGAGAACCCGAGCCTGGGTTCTGAAATCCGCTGGGACGCCACTGTCCCGCTGCCCCGCGGCCCCGCCCGGCTGAGCGGACAAGCAGGGCGACTTCACGTCCCAGAGCTGGAGCGGCCGAGACCACAGCTGGCCGGCCAGGCAGAGCGGGAAGGGCCGAGGGCTGGGCGTGAACTTGGCTCTCAGTGAGTCTTCGTCCATCCGGGGGGTGTGTGTGTGTGTGTGTGTCAGGCCTGGGTGACTGACTAGCCGGCTACCACTTAGGGCTCCGCCCACCGGGAAAGTGCCACCCGCCACGGAGCAAATACCTGCCCGAGTCCTGCTGCACAGGACCTGGGCCCCGGGTGGTGTGAGCCAGACGGTGAGGACACGGCGCAGGCAGACGGCGTGCGCGAGGCCAGGCAGACGGGGGGGGGGGAGGGGAGGGGGCTAAGGTCTCAGGCTGCAAGGGGACGAGGCTGCGGACTCAGGCTTCTCACGGAGCGGTCCGGAAAGCAGATCCGCAAGCAGGCGACGGAGGACGCGTCCTCGCAGCGAGACCGCGCGTCTCGGGCGGCGCCTTCTCCACAACCCGCGACCCCAGAGGCTATGAAAACGCAATCCCGTGAGACGAGCACTTAATTCTTTAGTCTAACGACCGACTTAGAGTGTCTAGGAACACCTGCTGTCTCACGCCTTCGGCAGCTTTCTTAGGCAGCGCCCGCCCCCCGCTCAGACCGCAGACTGCTAGAGGGAGGCCCGTGCCAAGCCCGTGCCCCCAGCGCTCAGCGCGACGCTGCGCGTGATCGCAGGCGTTCGCACACTTGCCAAGTCGCGCTCCAAGACCCCTGGTGCAGTGACGCATGAAAACCAGTGAGGACACACAGTAGCAGCAGCTGACCACTGAAGCCGGGAAAAGTAAAGCCAGCTAACACAGCCAACACGGTTTTCAGAAACTAACTCTGGAGGTCCGCGATGACTTATTCACAAACGAGAGTTTGACAGGAACGAATGAGTCTCCCCAAGTTAAAAGTTAAACGACTGTCGCATTCAAAGTGACTGTGAGCGCTGTGCCGATTAATGATGCTTCTAAGACCTGCAGCGTTTAAACTTTGAAAGGGGCTCATCTCCTGGTTTAGCCCACCTCTGCGATCGCTGGCGGAGGAGAGAGAAGCAGCCAGCTGCCCTCCTCACCTGAGTGTGCCCGCTCCGGGGGCGAGCCAACGTGCACTGGTTTCACAGGCTGCTAAGCACAAAGCTGTCCTGAAGAAATACTAAATTTACCTTTACTGGAACTCATCCAAAAGGCAGCATGATGCTCTTGTTCACCTCAGACAAAAATTACGACATCAAGAATGTGTACATGACCATACATCAAAATATAAACGTTTTCAACATTTTCTTGCCAAAACTCAAGGAATTCTCAAAGTAAACCCGACAGCACAGTTTAGCACGGCAACAGTAGGACTTTTCATCTGGCTAAAAAGGGAACGTCCACTTGCTTGTTGTGCCACTGTGACTTTGCCATGTTCCGCCACAGATAAAAGGAAGTGACCTCGAAAGAACACGTAACCCCAGCCACGGGAACTCAGAGCCCAGAGGCCCCCACGGGCTGCTCTGCCCTCCACCCTCATGCATGTTACCTTGGCACCAGACTGCTGCCCGCTTGTCTTCTTCTTACCTTGTCCTTTATACCTTGGTATCTGAGCATGAGAATAAAATGACGTTTTACCACAACGTATTAATCTTTAAAAGTCAACTAACTCATAACGAAACTAAAGATTCCTATTAGAACATTTCTTAAAAATGGAAAAACCAAATTAATATGCTGCTTTTTAAAACCCACTTTTTCTCGCCTTTTCCTAGCTCTCTTGTGCAAGAGGTTCAGCGCGTGCTCGCCCCCTCTGTCCAGCGGCTACCTGGCAGAGCCTCTTCTCCAGGCCCCATTCAGCAGCGTCTGAGAACAGGCCTGCCCTCCCACCCCTTCTTCAGGGCACAGAGCAGGAGCCCAGGGAGGGGCTCGACCCCTGAGTCCCTAGTGCTCTCCCAGGCCCTCTGGACGGGCGGGCACCCTAGGCGCAGGCCCATCTAGCCCCAGCCTCCCGAAGACCACAGACGGAAAGGGGAAGCCTGGCGAGAGAAGGCCGAGGAACGGACTGCAAGTCCAAACCCAAACCCTTCAGGACGACAGAGGAACTGCACTTAGCTGCCCCCCGAAAGGCCTCGTCTTGCTTTAAAACAGCTCCCACCCGGGGCCCCACCGAGGCCAGCTCTGATGGGACCAGCTCTGACAGCTGAGGGCCGAGGCGCTGGGACCTTGATGGTGGCAGCGGCGAGGCCCCCCCGGGGGTCCGACTGCTGTTCTCTAAACGCACCTGAACATGGCATCGCCCAAGCGCCTCTGCGGCTGTTCAGAGCGGCATTTACTGACCCGACTTAAAACTTAGACTCCTCGGTAATTCTTAAATCTCAGAGAGAACGTCAGACGTTAACATTTTATCGTGAAGACAAACCACACGTGGAAGACTGGCACCACTAACCCGCTTTAAAAAACTAATAATCTGCCAAAAAGAGCTTCCGAGCAGCTCGCGGCCACCGGAGCTGATGAGTATTTTGAAACGCGTTAATTTTAACCCCTCTAAGCTAGACATTTTCACAGAAAGCAAAGCCTTTTCGCAAAGGCTCTGCACCTGGCAGTTCACTTAAATGGGCTTTTTAAATGTACTCGTGACCTTGCTCTGTCTGTCACCGTGGGCACAGTCTGCCATGGCATCAAGGGGAAAAGCCTTCAGGGACCGACCCTCCCCACAAGCAGGCCAGCAGGACAAAAGGAACCGCTATCACAGTGCCACGGTCACGCCCCCTGGGCCGAAATAAAGCGTGAGATTCCTTTTATCTCTAAACGTAAAAGCTAAAAAGGAACAGCAACAGCGAAGCAGCAGCAACAAGTAACAGCAGGGACCCCGCGTCAGCGTCCTGAGCCCAGGCGTCTGAAAGGACATCTAGCAGCGTGGCCACTGCCCTGCACACGTCCACTGACTGAACCCCACATGGCAGTCAGCACAGCGCCAGGGACCCCCCCGGGGACGGAAGCCAGAGGACCCGCCACAGCGCACGGCCTGCTGCAAAGCCGCCCTTCGGGAGGCCGGGCCGGCGGTCGCCGCGCGGTCCACTTGGACGAGTCGCAGGGGCAGCTCGCTCCCTGGTGACCGCCCTCCCGCCCGGTCCTCTCCTCGGCACAAACACCCCCGGCTTTAGAGTCACGTGTTCCCCTCCATTCATTTCTCCGCGGTCCCGAATCCCCGGAACCAGAAGGCCTTCACCTTAGAAATTCAAAAGCCACACACACACGTCACCAGGGCACGCAGCTCCCCTTGCGAACCCTCGACACGGCTCGTGATCTACAACTGCGAACCCATCTGCGATGCGCAACACACGACTTGACGTTCTGGAGCCTGCTGTCCCAGACAGGGAGGGACTCCTAAGTGACCGGCTGCCAACACCCTGCTCGGGACGGGGACCATCCCGAGCACGGATGCGCCCGCTGCTGCGCGAGTGCGCCACGCAACAGCGCTCTCCCTCCAGGCAGGGAATTCCAGAAACTCCCAGCGCCGCGGTTCCGCGCGTTTTCATTCCCCAACACACACACCGCACCAGAGGGACCGACAGCACCGGGACACGGCAGTGCGGGCCCGGACCCCCGTGCGCCACTCACCTTACTGGGAGCTGAGAGCGGGCTCGTTCTCTCTTCCGGTGATCTGGGTGGGGAATGAGCATCAGACAGATCGAGTGCACCCTACAACAGTCACAGTGTAAAACGAAGCGTTAATTTAAAACGAACACGAATGTACTAGTTCACAGCTCAACGGAACTTAAAGCTGCTACACGTGCTGGAACGTTTGCTTCCTCCTCACGCACGTGAAATCCTTAATACATTTTCCCCTCATTTCAATTAAGAAACCAGCACCGAAGCAAAACGCACTTAGATCCCAATCCCCTACGTGCTCCCGCTCAGCCAGCCTCCTGGGGCGCGCACCTCCCTGCTCTGCGCCCCCGGACTTGAGTCCCTCCCGCGTTCTCTCTCCACAGAAGGTATCCAGCAGCAAAGCTGTCAGCAGCGACGCTGTCCTGTCGCCCTTTTAAAATGACAGGGCTGGCGGCATCCCCCAGCCCGCGCCGGCACACCCCCGCACACCCCCGCACACCTCTAGCGGCGGGAGAGGCAGCCTGGGGCTGAGCGGGGGGCAGAGGGGCAGACCCCACGCTCGCAGAGCGCGGACGGGGACGTGCGGCTGGGCCATGTGTCAACGTGTCGGTCTCGTGTGGCCTTCACGCTGTCCAAGGCGAGAACAAAGCAGTGTTCACAGAGGGTCCCGCCTCCCGGGGCTAACCGGGTGGGCACTGCGTGAAGGGTCTGACACTCAGGTCTCGAGCCCGGAGAGAGGACCCAGCTGGACTTACGGAGCCATCCGAGCAGCAGAAACGGAAGCGCGGCGGCAAACGCTCCCACGGCCACTGCGTGCCAGGCACCGGTCCCAGGGCCCCGCGCACTCTGACCCGGTGGGTCCTCGCTACAACCCCGCCAGGTGGGGCTTCTACCACCCCCACGTCACGGGCGAGGCGCCTGAGGCCCGGGGAGGCTGGCTGGCTGATGACAAGTGTGCAGGGCAGACAGGGGCAGGCAGGGCAGGGAGGTGCCCCAGCTGGCTGGCTCAGGCAGGCTGCAGCTGACGGGCGGCTGGCTGGCAGAGGGACAGCGAGCCAGGGGGAAAGTGTGGGCAACCGCCGCTGCGTGAGGTGAACCAAGAGCAACCAGGAAAGGAAACGAAAGGGCTGGCAGAGGGAGACAGAGAGTCAGGGCCACAGAGGCCAAGAGCGATGTCGCTGCCACCTAGTGCAGACTCGGGAGAGAGCAGGGACCAGAACTGTGCGGGTTCCGTCAACGCACGGCCTTCCAGTCACCAGCTGCGAGCACAGGGCCCGCCAGGCGACAAGCGCACACCAAACACTCGTCCTACAATCAGGAACGAGGGCAAGGGAACGCAGGAGCTGCGGTGACAACCGTGCTCTGGACCGGGACCGCCTGCCGCACCCCCCCAGGCCTGGCCCTGCTCCTGCTCCCTCGGGCATCCGCGCCCTTTCTGGAACTCCTGCCCAATCCTCCCAGGGACGCTGAGCGGCACAGAATTCCAACGCGAAACCACCACTGCCCCGTCTAACCAAAAACCATGGCTCCGAACGTTTAGAACTGGTCACTCATCGTGCACTTCCTCCCGCTTAGTATTCGTTATTAAAACGGATAATCACAAAACCGTCATTCAGATGTCCGCTTCCTTACGAAGGCACCTCATCGTGAATAGCTCAGCTCTTCCAGAACACGAAACTTTCTTAGATTTTACCTTTCAGTTAAAAAACCTGTCACTCCTAGATGCAGTGAAGCTTTACTGATTTCCAAAGATTCTAATGGAAAACACAAGGAACCTGCAAATGGAGTGAACGGCAGCCATCGCCCTCCGTGTTCTCACCTATGACCCTGTGACTAAAAGGCACGTTCGACCAGACGTCCGGAGCGCGTGGGACGCTGCCTACACCTGCGGACAGGGTCCTTACACAAAGCTAACGCACGTGAACAGAAATCAGACCCTTAGCCTCATTAGCAGCGTTTCTGGAAAGAAAGGATAAGGATGAGAAAGGTAATGGCTACCCAAGAAAGCAAATTTGAACATGTTTGGAAACCAAGCAAAATCGATTACTAAAGCAGTCTTAAGTCTGATTTTAAACAGTTTTTCTGTTAAACAAAAAATCAACTAGACTACAACTCAGCCCTTTTCTGTTAAAAAGAGTAATAAAAAGACGCCCAGGACAGGTGAGTGCCTCAGCGTGCTGCCCCATGTGAGGGCCTCGGCGCCCACGGTGAGCTCCGCCGCCCCCTCCCAGAGGAGGAATGGGGGTGGGGGTGGGGGAGCAGCAGCGGTCAGTGGAGAGCCTGGGACGGGCGGCACACAGCCGGCCCCACCCTCCCGTGTGGCAGCCCACAGAAGAGGCGACAGCGGCGGCCTCAGCTGTGCGCTTCTACAACCTGAGTCTGCTTCGCTTGGTTTTCACGAAACAGCTTTTTTTATTGAAGCCCCGAGTCACTAGGGGTGCAGTGACCGCGTGGCACACCGGGGAGCCACCGCCTGAGACTGGAAGGGTAAGGGGAGGGGACCCCGCTCACCTCCGCACCCGCACCCGCCGGCCCTCTGCCCTTCTGCTGACAGCGCCGGATCACTTCCAGCAGCAAGGGCCCGCCCACGGTGCCTTCCGCCTCGACGATGCCCAGGTCGCGGGCTAAATTCTCTCGGCCTTCCAGACTCTGAAACTAGAGGAGACAGACGCCAAGATAGAGCAAAATGCTTTTCAGACTTTAAAGACACTTTCAGAACTTCAAGATACGTCTAAACTCAGATACCGTTTTTGCTAATGAATGAAATGTCTGTTTTAAAAAATTACCCATGTTTTCGGGGGCCGAGAGTGGCCAAGGGAGCCACAAGTTCACCCCATCCGAGGCTTACTCTACACGCACACTCTCTGAGTGGAACAGTGCATCCAAACGCCCCCGCAGCTTAATGACATCTTCTCCTTTCGCAGGAAGCACAGAGCTGCTCGTGTGTGTTACAAACACCTAACGCACCACGCCGCCACATGAGCACGTTTCCGTTAGGAATTCCGCATACGGGAAATGCAGGAGTCATTTTTTTGATTATATAATCCTTTTACCAAGTCTCTACCTGCGTAAACGGGTGCGGTCTAACGTGAGAGACTAACTCCACGACAACACTCCTCTCCGGCTGGGACACGGGTGCCGGCCGACGACCCGTGGCTTTGAGAAAATCAAACAGCTACACAAAGTAAGCCTTACGCAGACACTGTAAATTCTCAGCTGCTAACTTTCAACTTATAACGAACCCATGTCTACCAAAGGTCACAAAAGTAGACGTAAACATCATCATTCTTACTGTGCTGGTTTCAGGTTGAAAAACGGCCAAGGTGAAATCAAGATTAAAAAACTGAAGAAATTCTGCAACCAGACTGGCCACCAGGCGGCCTGCAAAGGGGGAGAGCAGAGGTGGTGAGTGCGAGCTCCAGCCCCTCCAGCCCCAGGCCTCTTCACTAACACTGTCAACGGGTGGACCAAGTCAGTGGGAGAGAAGAGGTCTCTGCGTTGTTCAGTCGCGAATTCTTCTCCTTGAATAGCAGAATTCAGCAATGAAAATCTCAGTCTCGCTTTCATGTGGATTACTTGTTCATTTCATTACTTTGGTCCAGAAATAACTACTAGGAAAGATAATGTTACATTTCATAGATGACCCAGTGTTCTCCTTCTTATAGTAAAATTGGTTTTATCCAACAATTTCCCATGAGTAATAATATTCGAAGCAACTTAACAGTTGTCTGATAAAACACAGTTTTAAAATAAGGAGCTGTAAGAATCAGAGACTTCGAAAAGTAATCTGAAATGCCTGATTTCTCCCAAATGGAGTCAACATTTGAAGATTCAGAGACAGACAAAAGAAATAAGAAAAGCTGAACATCTTACCGTCTTTTGTATTTAAAAACTTTTTCAGGCTCTCATTGACTAAAGGAGTTTTGTTCTGTTAAAAAATAAAATACTGTGTCATTGTCTTTATCTTAAGAACAGCTACAAAACGTGCGTCAGTTTAACTTTTTGGCAAATGTTAAGTAAGATATTGTCACTCATAAAATTATGGTTAACCCCATTCCACAACCATTACTGAAAGAACTGCTTCGTGCTACTTGATAACATCTCAAAGTTAACAGGACAAGACTGTACACAAAGGCTTATGTTTTTTAACTTTAAATGCCTGACAAATTGGTTAAACTGCTTTAGGAGCCAGACCTTCAAATACTCATGAAATGACATCAAATTTGCTTACAGAGACAACTGATTATTTCAAGTACATGAAGGTTGCTATTTTGTCATCTCCGACACCCACCAGTGGTGGCCCGCTCACTGCGAACAGGACTTGAGCGTATGCGATGCCTGGCCTGTCTGCAGAGTGAGATAATTTCACGCAGCGCACAGACCAACTTACTTTTGTCATTAGACATTTATCTGAATAAAGAAAACACTGACACGTCCAAGTCCTCTAAGCAGACCCCAGGAGTCACGGGCACGGTGGCAGTCTCGTGCACAGCTGAAGGAAAATGGTGCAACTGCCCGGAAGGCAGTCTGGCAGTGTCACAAAGTTAAAGACCCCAACCGTACGCCCCAGCCCAGGCATCCCCTCGCTGGCAAAGAAAGTGCAGACCCCCCAACAAATGTCCACGGACAGGTGAGCGACTAAGCAGTCACGTGTTCGTACAGCAGAATGCTACACGTGAATCAAACAGAACCAACCAGTAATAGAAGCAACAAGATGAACAGCTCCCAAGTGCACTATGCTGAATGAACAGAGCCAGAAACTTTTGAGGGTCGTGGGCACATTCAATACCTTGATTCCTCCATGACCGCAAAAATGTGTATCGTATCCTATGTTTTAAGTTTGTTGAGTTTACTGTACGTCAATTATACCTCCATGAGGTTTTAAGAAAAACCAAGAGAGACTAGGAAGGGGAAGCTCCCGAAGGTCTCAGTAGGCTGGCCTAGGAAATGTGAAGACACTAAGTCAACTGAAGCACCGAGAGAAAATGAGGGGCAAGACTGAATGTGTATTTTGAACGGCCAGGCAGGGAGCCCCGCGGAGACCGGTGTCAGGAGCAGGCGGAAGGTGATAGGAAGGAGGAACATAGTCTGGCAAAGAAACCACTAAGCACAAGCCAACGGGTCGGCCAAGAACCGACACACAGAACCAGGCGATGACCAGACGTGTGGAAAGCAGAGTCGGGTCTCCAGGATTTTTTGCTTGAATCAGTAACGTCCACGCCACTAAGACACGTGTCAGCCGTCTTGTCAGCAGTGTGACACCCAGGTGTGAAGCAGAGCAGGGCGCTATGGACCAGGGACTCAGGACTAAGTGGCTAAGGTCAGCCAGGGAGAGAACAGAGAATGAGAAGCAGGAGTCACGCGGCAAGAAGTCAAGGGAGGCGCACGGGAGAAAGATCGCGCTGAAGAAACCAAAGAGCAGCCGAAAAGGAAAAAGAAAAACAGATCAGAACAGAAACAGTCCCAAAGTCCAAGGAGATTTTCAGGAAGAAAAGAGGAATTAAGAATGTCAAACGCCACAAAGAGCGGCTGAGACAGGTATAAGGACTGAGACCCACGCAGTTCGGCGTCTTGAGCGCAGCAAGAGAAGTGACTGAGGCCCAGCAGAGCCGGGTGTAGACGCTCACGGACTGAAGGGCGCCAGAACGTAAGAAACAGCAGAAGACACACCCGTTCTTTCGAAACGTGGCTGTGAAGGAATAAAACAGAGTATCTGAAGCAGAGCACGAGTCAAGGGGAACAGCGCTCTCCTCGGTATAAACCTGTTTCCCCACTCGAGAGAGAAGCAGCGAAGAGAGACCAAAGACGCAGCAAATCACGATGGTCGCCAGGGAAACCGAGCACGCCTGGCCAAGACAGGGCAGCCTCCACCGAGGGGAAGGGAGCAGCATAGACACACAGGGCCGCAGGGAGGCTGTGAGGCCACTCGAGTGAGGCCCTGTTGCTTCCACCTGCCCGCGAAGGGAAGCGAGACTGCGGGTCTAGAGTGGAAAGCAGGTGGGGCGGGGGGCGAGGCGGGCTGGAGTGGGCGCAGCTGTCAGTGCACAGGGCAGCGCTTGGGGCTGCTCAGGATCTCGCTCTGGCCATGCCCACCATTCGGTGACACAGCAATCCACAGGCCGGGGTGACTCTGCTCTTGCGTGTTCGTGTACAAACAGGGAAGGGGCTGAGTCTGCTGAATTAAATGACCATCAGGATTTTTTCCAGACCAAGTATGGCTGGAAGGCAAGGCAGTCAGGGATTCTGAGGTATGGACCACGGGGTCCAGACCAGTCAGGACCGAAAGGCAGCGGAGAAGGCTGATGCCTGGACGAGAGCTGCCGAGCGTCAAGGAGTGAAACAGGCGCAGGCATCTAGGTCTAAAGGGAGCGGCGAGGAGCGATGTCACAGAAAACCGGGAAGACGCGATGGTGCAGCGATTCGTGCGGATAGGTTCTCCTGGCTATCTACTCAGGACGGTGGTGACACAGAGAGGTGGGAGGACTTTGGACAACGAGATAAGGTTACGTGAGTTTGAAATGAGTGGGTGGCCTGACCGTTGTGGGGAAAACCGCATCCACGTCACCCCCACCTGGTGGGGGTTCACACAGAAACCCAGGAGCCTCGTAAGGTTCTCAGGACCTCGTGCTTCAGGTCTCCCCTGCGGGAGGGGCTCTGTGACACTCAGAGTGACCGAGGTGCCGGAACGGTCTCCAGGCGGCCCCCAAATGCTGAACTACGCTCAGGAACAGAAATCGTGACTCTCTCCCTGTAACAAACCTAGTCCTTACCGGTGAGAGGTGGCCCGTGGCCACGCCGCACCGCAGCGGTCCCCGCAGAACGGTCCCGGGGCCATGGGGGGGGGGCGACCGTGAGGACGGCCGCGGGAGGACGCGCGGGGCCAGCCACACCTACCTCGACTTTCTCCTGCTCCTCCAGGGCCAGGAACACGGCGGCTCGGAGCTCGGCCTTCGGAAACAGGGGGGGGGCAGAGCGGCTCCCAGGCGGCCCACGGGGAACGCGCGGACGACGCGTCCCGCAGGCCCGCCCGCCCGGCGGCCCGGGGACCCGGGGACCCGGGGACGGGGGGGAGGGGGATGCGCCCGGGGACCGGGAACCCGAGGCCGCCGCCCCCGCCCCGGGGAGCCGCCGGCGCGGCCCACCTTGATGCGGTTCAGGACGCCGCTGTTCTCCAGCGTCTGCACCAGCAGGTCCCGCAGCTCCGTGTCCTCCTCCGGCGCCACCGCGGCCGCCGTCGCCGCCATCTTGCTTCTCCAGGACAACCGCCCAAGCCGCGCGCCGGCGCCGCCGCTTCCTGCGCGCGCGACGCGCCGAGGCCACGCCCCCGACGCCGGCGCGCAACCGCCACGCCGGGGGCGGGGCCGCGAGGCGCGGCGGGCGCCGAGGACAGGGACTCGGACGTCGGGGGCGGGGCTTAGGGACGTCGGGGGCGGGGCCTCGGGACGCGGGCGGACGACCGGGACAGGGACTCAGGACGCCGGGGGCGGGGCCTCGGGACGCCGGGGGCGGGGCCTCGGGACGCCGGGGGCGGGGCCTCGGGACGCCGGGGCGGGGCCTCGCTGCCTGCAGAGGCGGCTCCCTGGCGGGGCGGGGGCCCCCGCGGGAGGCGGGGTCCGGTTGGCAGCTGCCGAGGGGCGCGGCCTCAGGCCGGTGTCTCTGTCCTCCGCGCGGCGGCGGCCGCAGCCTGGTCCCCGCCCCCCTGGGGTCAGAGGGAGCGGGGCGCCGGGCCCCTGGCGGCGCCGCCTTCGCCCCCGTCCACGCTGCGGAAGGGCCCCTGCGGCCTCGCCCGGTCTGGCCCCGGCTCCCCGCTCCCCCGCGGGCCACCCGGGGCCCCCGCCCGAACGCCCCGTCCTCGCGCCGCCCGCGGCTCCGGCTCTGGCCGCCCCTGCTCGGGCGCAGCTGACCCGGGACGGGGCCCGGAGTCCGGGCCAGCCCGGGGGCAGCGAGGACCCGCGGCCGGAGTGAGCGGCGCGGGGTGGCCCCTGGCGTGGGTGCCCCTAGCGCGGGGTGGCCCCGGCTTTGGGTGGCCCTGGCGTGGGTGCCCCTGGCGTGGGTGCCCCCGGCTTTGGGTGCCCCTGGCGTGGGTGCCCCCGGCTTTGGGTGCCCCTGGCGTGGGTGCCCCCGGCTTTGGGTGCCCCTGGCGTGGGTGCCCCCGGCTTTGGGTGCCCCCGGCTTTGGGTGCCCCTGGCGTGGGTGCCCCTGGCGTGGGTGCCCCCGGCTTTGGGTGCCCCTGGCGTGGGTGCCCCCGGCTTTGGGTGCCCCTGGCGTGGGTGCCCCAGGCGTGGGTGCCTCGGCGCGGGGTGGCCCCGGCACAGAGTGGCCCTGGCGCGGATTGGCCCCTGGCGTGGGTGCCCCTGGCGTGGGGTTGCCCCGGCGCAGGGTGGCCCTGGCGTGCGGGCGGAGTGGGAGGGGCCCACGGGAGGGGGCACGGTGGTGCACCGTGTGGCGTTGGAAGGTGGGGGCCGTGGGAGTTGTCTGTTGGTTGTTTGTTTGTTTGTTTGTTGCTAGCGGAGCGCGGAGGAAGGAGCCGCAGGGTTCAGGCCAGCGGTGCGCCGGCCTGGGGGCGGTGCGGAGACCGCTGGTGCGAGCCACACGCTCGCATCCCGCACCGTGCAGACTGCAAACCCCATAAACGAGGGATTTCTGTTTTCAGAGAGAGCCCGCCCTTCCCCCAGCACACCCCGCCTTCGGGAAGCTTCCTGGATCCCAGGCCTCGGGCCAGTCACTGAGCCTTGAAGCCTCTGTCCTTGCCCAGCCCCGGCCCGCTCTGTTGTGGGGTGTTAGGCTGCCCCACAGGGTTTTTGTAATGCGGACTGTGGTGGAAATCCCAGCTGCCTCTGGAGCACAGGAACGGACCCCTTAAGGAGCTGGGTTTGAGATCCGCCCGAAGGAGGAGAGAGGTGAAATGAGAACATGGGAGAAGGAAAGTCGTCCCGAACACAGAGGTGAACGTGCGGAAGAGAAGGGCTGGGAAGGTGGCCCACAGCGGCGGGCCTGGGCCTGATCCATAGGACACCAGGAGAAAATGGGAGCCAGTGCATCCGGACAGAACGGGGAGGGGACCGTGGAATGGGGCTGCAGATGGGGGAGCCAGTGTTGTAGGCGGGGGAGGAAAGGGAACAGAAACCGAAGTTAGAGTCAGCGGGCGGAAGCAGAGTCAGGGGCGGCTGGCCCCACGCAGAGGGCGATGGGTTATTTGGGGAAGGAAGGGTTTGAGGTGTCCGTGGATTCTCCAGGTCTGCATATCCAGCGGAGAGTTTACTCGGCACGTTGGATTGAACTCGTATCTGTTAGGTGGTGAGGACACACGACCCCGTTCCTGCAGGCCGGGAGCTGGCAGTCTCAGGGACTCAGACCAATGACAGGTCTAGACGCCTGGGTGAGGTCTCCGGAAGGGGACGACACCTAATATGAGACACAAACACAGTCCCAGCGGGAGGTTCCCTGATGCCTGAAAGAGAAGGGGGCATTCTGGAGTCGAACAGACCAAACGCCAAGGCCAAGGGGCACAGGGCGGTGTGCTCTGTGCAGGGACTGCAGGTGGGGCGCCCGCAGGACACAGGAAGCAGCTTCAGACTCCAATCAAACGAGTTTGACTTTTATCTTGAAGGTGTGACCTAGTGTGCTAACTAAATAGTCTTAAGAGGAATGCGACATTTGCTCATTTGGGTTTTAGAAGCATCCAGAAGCAACGAGGGATGGGTTAAGTTGGATGTAGGGACTCTAGAGGCAACACATACCTAGTCCAGGAACCAGGGGAGCAATAAGACGGGCCGGGACTCCACTCAAAAAGGAGGAATTCTAACCCAAATCTGCTGTGTACGTTCCATTATTTCATTGGCTCTCACGGAGAAATAGCTCATTAACTTCCTGCTACGTGGAACAGCTCCAAAGCCCTTGAATCTGCTGCCACATGCCATGTCCTAAAAGAAGTCATAAAATCACGTTCTAAATTTTTTTTAATAAGAATGTAGTTTTCAAAAAGTCAGGCAGAGACGGCGACGTATTTCCTCGGCGAAGCTGTTATGACCCGGCGCGGCAGTGCGTGTCAGAGCGTCCTCCACGAGGACCTGCCCTCCGTGGCCCGGAGCCACGCGTGCAGCCCCGCGCACGAAGTCACCCACCTTCAGCTGCGCGATGACCGTGGGCGACGTAGACGATGGTGGGGATGGTGGGGATGGTGGTGGTGACGGTGAGGGCGAGTCGGCTGGGACTCGGCTATATCTAAGATGGAAGATGACTCGGAAGAACACGATGGAATGAAGGAGGACGGGAACCTGAGAGGAAAGGTGACCCTCCCCTCCCGGGGACACGTTCAGTGCCACCAGGGGGCGGTGTGCACCGGGACACTGAAGGCTCTGAGGCGTGACGAGGAAGGGGCCGTGATGCGGTCAGCTGCGGGGCTCCGACGCGGGGAACAGGGCGAAAGCGGCTTCCCGCCCCCACCTCCCTGGTCTTCCCCTCTCAGCTTTACAGCCCGGAGCCCCTCTAGCAACCGTCCTGTTGCACGGCGTGGGTTGTCAGTAAAGGGTGCCCTCAGGCCTTGCAGATGCACGGCCCGGCGTGTCAGAAGTGAGTCCCGCTCGGCCGGAAGAGGGGGCTTGTACGAGGACTTCACGCAGCTGTCCCACTCGGAGCCGTGGAACCCATCAGCTAAGCACCTTTCACGTTCAGGCTCAGAGCTGGACCGGCTGGCATATCAGGGCTAAGGTAAACTAATTAAAACCGTTGGATTCTTGTGCTATTGTAATTGCAAAGCGGACACTTTAAAACCCTAATTATAGGCCGAGAAATTCAGCTTTGTTACTTAAATTACGTAAAAGTGACATCGACCTAAAGGTACAGAGACTCGATTGTTCTGTCCTGTTTGTCAAGGCGACTATCCTAGGATCCACTCAGACATCTGAGCAAGCCGGAATGGAACGGGGGAAGGCCGTGACCGTGACTAAGACTGAAACGTTGAGGGGTTTTCTGTTTGTCGTCGGTTCCTCTTGCAAAGCCTTTGCCTGTGCGATGCGCACACGCGCGCACACGCAGTGCATACCCACCCCGCGCGGGTGCGTGCCACCAAAAAGTATGGTCTCCAAACGACGACACCGGCGGCGTCCCACCAGCACAGCCCTTTCTTGCTCTGTGCCAGGCGCCCATTTAGGGAGATAAGAAAACAACAGGCCTCTCTCCCGAAAGGGTCTGCGTCCTGCTGAGACAAAGCCTTGTCAATCGTCTGTGAGCAGCACAGGCGCAGCAGCGCGTCCATGGGACAGCGGAGGTGTGGATGAGTGGCACGCGGGGAAGCCCTGGCCGGCCAGGAGGCAGGGGGTGGCGACACCTGGACAAGTGCCCGTACTGCGTGCGGCCTCCGCGGGAAGAACCAGGCGAGGCGGCGGCGGCAGGGTTAGGATCTGCAGGTTTGAACGCCGTCAGCGGGCTCCGGGCACGGGGGCTGCCCCCGGGTGTCTGGGACCCGCCCTTGTGGCGTGGGCAGGGAGCTAGTGGAGAGCCACGGAGGGGCGGAGGGGCTGTGGGCTCTGGCCGGCTCCGTTTGCACGTGAAAGGCACGATCTGAGGTGAGTTCCCACTCTCTCTGGCCCTGGGAGCGTCAGCCCCTTCAGGGTCACCAACTCCCTGGAGGTCAGAGCATCCGAAAGGAGACAAAAGACGCGTTCACGCAGGGGTGTGGATGGCTGGAAGAGGAAAGGCCCAGAGCGCAACCTCAGCGAGTCTCCAGGGGCGTCGCCTACCACGGGCCACTTTCAAATGCGGCCGAACCCTCCCCATGCTTCGGCCGGAGTCTGTCTCCTTCTCTGGTGTCAGGCCCTGGCGACCACTTCCACCAGCACAGCAGAGAGAAGCGACACCGGGTGACTTCCGAGTGGGCGGGGAGGGGCCTGCACTTATCCCACGGGAGCCCTCCTGGTCACCAGCCACGCTGGGGGGAGCCCGAGCTCGTGGAGGGGACACGGGTAGGGGCTCTGGCCGGCAGCCCTGGCCGGGCCATCCTGCAGCCACCCCGGCCCGGTGCACAGCTCGGCCGGGCGTCCTCCAGCCCCCGCCACATGAGCCGATCGAAGCCCACTGAGCCTCTTCCCAGGAGGGGCCCCGGGTGCCGTGGAACAAGGACAGCCGTGGGCTGGGCCCGTCCACCCCGCAAAATCCCTGTTGGCTCCTGCCACAAAGCGCGGGCGGTTTCTTCTGCAGCAAAGGGACAGGGACACGAGCCTGGGGAAGAGAGCGCGGAGCCCGGGGCGTTTTGCCGAGAGGTGTTGGTGCACACATGACCGACGAAGTGCAGGTGTCAGTGGGGGCCGGCCGCCTGGCAGGGTCTAGACCGCAGATTTGGGCTTGGGGCGACGGAGCTGCTTGTCACTGAGACAGTCTGACCCACGACCTGCTTTCACCCCGCACTTCTCCGTGCACGACGTCATTGGCTCAGTCACAGATGTGCGAGCGCCGCAGGGCACCTGCAACCGAGGGCCGCACGCCCGGGACCAAGCCCCTGCTCCGGAACCCCAGGCTGGTGAGTGGGGGGCAAAGCCGGTCCCGAGCTGGACCTTTTCCACCCCCGCACTGCTCACTTGGGCTTTGCGTACGCTTGGGTGCAGCTGAACCCCGAGGCTGGCCCTGAGCACCTGCTCACGCGTCCTCCGCCCCGGGAGCCCCTGTGTGCACACACGAAGTAGTTACTGCGCGTGGCCTGCAGGAGCTGAGACACGGCTCTGTCCTGAGTTTCTAGTTTCGTGTTAGGGCGACGCCAACACTCAAAGGTGTGTTGTCGCCGGCTTTAGATGACCGGAGGAAGTTCAGGTACAGAACTGGAGGGATTAGGTGAAAGGGGCAAGTTCCAAGAAACGTGGGTTGTGCTGTGGTGACTACAGTGGAAGGTTTTTTCTTCTTTTTTTTATCATTGAGCTATTGCTGGCGTGTAACATACGAGTTCCGGGTGCACAACGTAAGGGTTCGATACTTGTACACACAGTACAGCCGCCCCTTGCACGGTGCGGGGTGAGGGTTCCCTGACACTCGAAATCTGCGTGGAGCTTCTGACCCCCCCAGCCTTAGCGACGAGCGGCCTGCCGCCACCCCGAAGCCTTACGCCTGACAGAAAGTCGATGAACTCGTCGCTGTACGTCCCACGTCTTAGAGGCCGCATTTGTAAACAAAGTCGACCAGAGGAGACATGGTCAAGAAAAGCATAAGGACGAGGGGACAGGTTTACAGTATTTGCTGGAAAACCCTGCCTAGAAGCGGCCCACGCAGCTCGAACCGTCGGCTGGACTGCGAAACGGTCACCACGACACACTGCTGACGCCTGTCCACGCGGCTGCACGGCTTTTTCTCGGGATGACAACTTCCTACACCTACTTCCTTAGCAGCTGCCAAATGTGCCACCCAGAATCGCCACCTCGATGCGCGTTCCCAAGGGGTAGGCCCTGAAGCACAGGAGGGGCGGCCGCTCCCAGCGTGGCGAGATGACACCTAGCCCCTCGCTGGGACAGCTAGAGGCGCCTGGGAGACGCCCCAGAGGCCCTTTCGTTCGGGGCTCCTCCAGGCTCCCCTCCTGGGCTGGGCTGGCAGGAAGCGGCTTCCCTCCCGTCCCAGGACCCACTGCTCCTCCTGCCGTGTTTGATGTTCAAGCCCCACTGTTAAGTCAGCGTTAACGAGGCTTCAAAGGACCACGGACGCCCACGTCAGACTTCTTAAGCGAAGATGAAAGCCACGTTACGCTGCAGTCCTGTGTGAGCCGGCCGAGCCGAGGCAAGCCGGGAGTCAGCAGCATTAACAAGCGGCGGGCGAAGCCTCCGTTTCATGGGCTTCCCAGGCCAGAATGGGCCCCGGGGGCAGGGCAGAGCACTGCGAGGGCTGCCTCGGTTTTGAAGAAGGAGCGAGACAGCAGCTAGACCAAACAGAGCCCCCCTTTCATCTGTGGCCAATTAGATGCTTGAAAGGAGATTAAAGGGCGACGCGGAGACGGGTCACAGTGATAGGGCTACGTGAGAAGGCTCTGTCGTCCTCCATTGGACTCACACCGGTGTGAGCCCAGACGCGTTGTCCTAAGACAAACAACACACAAAGAAAGGGACACACAGACGTGCTCCCCAGGGTGCTGGCTGGAAGATGACTGCTTGGAATCGAACGCTTGCCGAAACCACTGTTTGGCTGTCGCCATGGGAACACGGGCTTTTAGTGATGGGAACACAGCGTCCTAGTGACGGGCGCTCTGCTCTGCGCCCCCGCTTGCACTCCCGACCTGTGGGCGACAGGTCGTGGATAGGAGAAAAACAGACCTTGGTGTTCAGACAGGACGAGGAATGGGCTTTCGGGCTTAAACACCTCGTGCCTCTGCCTTCCGGGGCTGCTGAGTTTGGGGTCTGCGTACCCCTGCAGCCCCAGCTGGCTGGATAAGGAGCGTGTTTCCTAAAACTCGCTGAGTTCTGGTGCCCTTCGGGGGCTGGAGGCCGCAACACTAGCTGCATCCGCTGCAGGAAGCCGGGCCTGACCGACCCCACAGCGACAACCGCCAGGCCTGGGGCCCCCGAACGCGAATTTCCACCGAGGGAAACCGGGGCTCCTCTAACGAGATAAGGCAGGAGTGGGCAGCGACAGGTGTAGTGAGTGCCGTGGAATTTGGGGCTAACGAGTTACAATGCAAAAAGGAACGTTTTTAATTATAAGAGGGAAATTTGAAAGATGTGTGCTTCTTTAGAAAGGAAAACCTGAAGCTGGAGCAGCAAACAATCGCCCCCACCCCAGGACACACAGACGTGCTGAGGGTGCGGGATTGTAACGGATTCAGTGGGTTTCAGCCCACCGCGATTATCATTCCCCTTGATTCTCAGAAATCGTTCCATTTTGCCAGCCGGAGCCCCAGTCCCGTCTGAGCCCGCTCGTCCCGGCCCGGCTGTGGCGACAGCCTCCTGGGTTTCCCGGGTGACGGTGCCCTCCGGGCCTGGAAGCTGCCGTTTCTCCAGGGACCCTGCTCCTTTCAGGAGAAATTTGCGCTGGGAGACCACGGCCCTGGGGCCGTGGCTGCGGAGCCGGGCGCTTGCCTGGCCCTTTCGGCGGCCAGGGCTGGGCCGTGCGGTTTTCCTGTTCGCCCGCTTTTCTTTTCCTTCTGTCTTTTCGCAGGAAACATACCGTGAGTTCCCACGGAGACGCACGACTCAAATTCAGCACGACGGAACTTTTCTCCACGTGCCAGGCACTTCTGGATGTCTTTCGTTTTGATTTTCGCGCCGTCTCGCACTTGCTGCTGTGGCGGCACGAATGAAGCGGAACCGGGAGCCCCGAAGGCGGCCTTGCAGCCCTTTGTGCCGCGGGCTGTCTCCGACATTCCCTAAGCACAGTCTAACCAGCGTTTTAAGGTCCTGAGCTAATTCTCTGGGGGATCAGCCACCTCGTCAACACCTGGTTTCGGTTCCTGGGGATGGCCTTTTTAAGCTCTGAACTGCGTTTTAATGTAAAACACTGACACTGTCCCGAACGAAATCCACAGAGCAATTCCTCTCAAAGGAGTCCACCTTCACCGGGTCTCCTTGGTAGCTCCCTCCGCGGATGGCCCCGGTGACTCAGGCTGTGGGACAAATCCCCCGACACACGGTGGCCGGGCAGCCATCTGCTAGCCTCACTAGTTCTGCGGGTCAGAGAGGATGACCTGACTCTGCCGGGCGACGCGGGGCCTGGCTGCTGGCGCTCGGCCTTGTCTGGGTGGGGGTGGGGGGCCTTCCACTCCCCCTCCCCTGTACCCCCTCACCCCCCAGCCCAACACACAGCGGATGCGCTTCCTCGGGGCCTGCTGGCTGCTTCCCTCACAGCGGGCATCCCCAGTCACAGCAGAGGAGGCCGGGGCGGCCGCCGGACCCCAGACCACACACAGCGCCCCTCCCTGCCTCCTACCCGGAAGGCTCCCTGCGCCGGCAAGCATGCCAGGGCCACTCTGGGAACGCGAAGTGCCACGGTGTTCTGGTGAGGCGTGAGTTAGCCTCCCGGTTCAGACGCTGAGAGACGGGGAAAGGAGAAGTGAGAACACAGCACTCGTGGGGGCTGGGTCTGGGTGCGGGTGGTGCTGGTGAGGGGCACGGGCTCCCCCAGAACGGGAGTGGGGCCCGGCCAGGAAACGGAGACCCGGGACCCAGGGGCGATGCCGGCCGAGGCCCACAGCTCCCCGTCCGCTTTGGGGGGAGGGGGAGCCTGTTCCTGTTCGAAGAGTGGGGATGTTGAAACATCGGCTTTTCGACGCTCCTACAGGAGGAACAGACGTGGCGGGTCGCAGGCTGCGGGGCCCCCCGCCCGGCTCACTCAGCGGGTCCTCCTGGGAAGAAGGTCGGGGTTGGGGAAGGGGCCCGCGTGCCTGGCGCTCTCCTGGGGCTCACGGCTGCGCCTCGAAACCTCACGGGAGCTTGGCCAAGGCCACACAGATGGCTCGTGCCGGTCACGGCTGGCCCTGGAGTCAGCGCTCTTTCCACCGCGTCTGGGCGCTGTTGTCGTTACGACGACGACGACGACGACGCCATCCAAGAGGAAAGGTGACACAGCCCGTGTTTCAGAGCGTCACGCTGTTTGATTTGACTTAGCCCTACTCTGTCGCCAAACGTTTCTTCCCTGTGGTTCCAGCTTTAAAGTGACTTTTCAAGAGAAATCACACTGTGAGGAACGCTGGAGTGGCTTTCTTCGTTCCTCTCCTGCCCCTGTTTTGTCGAAGCCGAAGCTCAGGAGAAACCAGTTTCCCCGAATTGGTGCCACGGCAGCCAGGCCGATGTGTCCCAACTTTCCATAAAAGCAACTTAGAAGGTGAAGGAGCGGCGAAGGGAAGGGTCCTGGAAGCATCCTACACGGATGCCGCCGAGCCGGGGCCCAGAGCCACTCCTCTCACGCCTTTAGCCCCAAGGTCTAGAAGCGAAACCCCACGCCAAGCTCAGGCCGGAGGCGGACTCTCCAGGCGAGTTCCCTGCAGGACCCCCTGCTGTCCCCTCCCCGGGGAGCGTGCAGACGTCCCGCAATGAGAGCCGAAGCAGTGCCGAGCCCATGACGTGCTCCGGGCGCATTGGGCTCACGCCTGGCCCCGGCTGACACCTTCCCTCTTCATCATCATGACGCGCCAGGAGGGAATATTGCCTCCTTCTCTGCAAACGAGGGGTCCCGGGGGTAGAGAAGCCAGTTGGCGCACAGGGGTCGCCCCGGTCACGGGTGGGAAACCCGCATCACACCCCGACCGCATGACCAGAGCCCGCGTCCCCTGAGCCTCCGGCGGCCCAGCCAGGGCCGTGTGCCTGCAGGCCCCGGGGAGGGGAGCCTCGGACGCAGTCAGCACGCAGCCCGCCTGGGCTCCGGTGGGCTAAGGCCCCGCAGGGCCCGGAGTCTGCTTCCTAGAGAGCAGACGCGGGTGCTGGGCACGCGACGTTGTAAACCGCTGCCCCCGCCACGTGGCCCGGCCAGCTGCTCTCCGACCGGGCGCTCGTGCCGGTGAGTTCGCGTGTGAGGCGCCCCCGCAGCAGGCGCTGCCGCCACGCTCGGCCTGTGCTTCTCCCACGGCCCCCACTCCGCGCCTCTGGGAAGAGCCCCCCGCCCAGAGCACGCGCCCCCCGATTCCCACCCGAGGTTTCTAAGGCCTTATTGCTGCCTCCTCTTTCATGATTTCTCTCCTCAGCTCTTTGCTGCCTTGCCCGTATGTCCCCGACGTCCGCGCTGTGACTCCAGTGTCCCCACCTAGGAGTGTGTTTTCTACTCCGCTGACCGGACACGACCACGTGACGTGTCTGGGCCAGGAGTAGTCAGGTGGCGGACAAGATGCCAGAGCCCGAGCGTTCAGAGCCAGTGCGGGCCGGGCCACCGCTCGGCCGTTACAGTGGCCGGTGTGGCTTCTGCTCCTTCAGCCCAGAGCGAGAAGGACCACCGCACCGTGGGAGCCGGTAAATCACCCGCAGGTTCCGCCCCGCCTCCTGCGCGCTGGCGCCATCTCCACTGGTCCCCGTGTCAGCCGGCCACCTTCCAGAGCCTTCATTCATCCATTCATCTATTTATTTATTTAATTTTCCGGGCCTTAGCTGCCACCTCGCCGTCCCCTCCTGCCTCCTCCTCCCTCCCTCCCTGCAGTCTCGCACGGGTGTTTGTTGGATGCCCACTCCGCGTGGGGCTCTGTTCAGGATCTTGCTAGGTGGACAGCAATGACAAAGCTGACAGCCCAAGTCCACGCCCAGGTTCGGGGGGATGAAAACACCCAGTTCCCTCTCTAAGAGCTGGAATGCAGAGTCACCAAAGCAAAGTGCAGAGCCCATGCGAGTGGGGGCCTACTGAGGGGAAGCCTCACGAGCCTCAGGGTCAGTGCAGCGCCTGAGGTGGGGTGGGGGTGGGGAGCAAGGAACAGGGAAATAGCAGGAAACTCCGGTGTGAACGGGGCTGTCAACGAGAGTTCACTGCCACCAGCCTAAGGTCAACAAAGGTCTCTGATCCGAACTGGGGAAGGAGGAAAGACTTCGTTCAGTAAACAGTGTCCACGCCAGGAAACCGCGGCCTCGGCCTCGAGCGGGAACCGAAACCGAGCTCAGCGGGGCCAACGGGGACACTGCTTTTCATAAAGTCTGTCCCCCGTTTCCTGACTGGCCCGTTCTCATGCTCATGAGAAAGCCCAGTTGGCACAGTCTGACTGGTTCACATAGCACTGTCCTGCTGGGTCGGCCTCACAGGGTCCTCACGGAGCTGCCCTGACCGGTCAGCATAGATGCAGGGGACACCGCAGCTGCGCGGTTCCCATTGGACCAGGCAGGTCTTAGCCCGCTGGTCGGCTCCGACACCAGGATCTCCTTCGTGACGGCTCAGGTGGCCCCACAGTGCAGGAGGCTGCTCCGTAGCTTTTCTCCGAGACGCAGCATCCCTGAGGGGCCTCTGTCGGCCGTGGCCTGACTGAAGTTTTAAATCCGTGCCCAGTGAACCCCGAGGAGTCCTTCTGGGCAGACAGAGTCCCTGAGGTCCGGGGACAGAGCTTCGCTGAAAGTAGGCGAGGCGATGCATGAAGAAGTGGTGGTGGCTCCTGCGGATAAAAGGGGAAGTGTGCACAAGTTCAGTGACAGAAAGTAACCTCGCAGGCGATTCGATCGGAAATTCCTAACCGGGCAGGCCATGCCCCAGGCCTGTGACTTCTTCAGTAAAAGGTCTGGGTCAACTATGGCTCTCACCACCCAGGCTAACACACCTTGGAAATGCCCTTTTTGCATAACCCTTGAGGTCAGGGCCTTCTTTCCTACGAGTGTCCCTTTCTCCCAACAGAGATGCTCTTGACCAAAGTCTCAGTCGGGGTCTGGTTTTTTACTTGGCAGTGGTCAGGAAAAGCTTCCTGGAGGAGGAGGCATGTCAACAGATGGACTGTGATTTAAGGGAGAACTAGAATTATGGAATTATGGGAAGTAGTTTTGTTTTAAGAAACAGACATTTTCAGCCTAAAAAGAGAAGAGCACAGAATTGTGGGGTGCACCCAAGTCATTTAGACAAGGGTGTTAAAGGGACTAGAGACAAGTAGCTGGAGAAACAGGGAGGCGAGATGCACAAAATGCTACAAAAGGCGGTGGGGGAGCAGTTCATGCATTCTGTCCACAGCTGCTATTTTACTGAGCACCTACTGTGTGCCATCCACTGTGCCAGGCAGTGGGGACTCAGTGGTGAGCAAGGCATACCTGGGCTCACCTTGTAGTCTAGAGAGGGATAGGTATTTACAAAACAACGCGGATGTAAGAAACCTCCAAAGCTGTGAGAGAATTTTTATAAGAATTTGGGTCAAAACTGACAGCATCGCAGGGAAGCAAGAACTCAGATGCTCCCGAGCACAATTTTGCAGTTGCTCTTAAGTATTTGGGATTAAGAAGGGGACGTAGGGAAAATTACATGAAGCCAGGAGGAAGCCGGGTGGGTTTGGGTTTAGGGTCGTTTACAAGACCCTGTGCTCCTCCGCGGTGGTTGCCTTGCAGGGGTCTGGAAAAGAGGAAATCCGGCATCTTAAAGATGTGTCAGCCTTGGTGGCGCGACGCTAGCCGGGGGTGGCTTAGACATTCTACTAAAGAGGTGGTGGGTCGGGGCGGGACTGCCCACTGTGACCTGGCGGGCTGGGGAGCTGTGCTCAGACCCCCCGTGCGAGGAGGGCACGTTCAGTGCGAGTTACTCCCGCACCCCTTTCCCGACCGCGTAAGCGCTTTATTCCAGAGGCGAGTGCCTGCAGGCACAGTCCGGAGCAGGAGGTATGACCCGGCATCCGGCGGACAGACGGCCCCGGGGGCAGCGGACCCCAGGAAGCCGTAGTTTTTACTCACACGGCGGCCAGGAACTGGCATCTACTAGGTCGGGGTGTGAGCGGGGGTGGGGACGGCGGAAGCGGGGTGTCTCAGTGGAGAACCGGCCGAGGAACCGAAAGGGCCGGGGGCCTGCGGGCGGGCGTGCACTTCCCGGCCCGCACCCAAAGGCTGGTTCCAGGACCCCGAGCCTTGGCGTCTCCCGCAGACGGACCCGCTCGGCTCCCGGCTCCTGCTGGGGCCACCCCGGGGCTCGGGCGGGACAGCAGGGACGGCCGGGGCGGCAGGAAACCCGGGGCGCCCTGGCCGTCTCCGAGGGCGCAGCGAGGCCGGAGAGGAGGAGGGCGGCGCCGGCGCGGGGTGCTGTCCCCCCTCCCCTCCCCCTCACCCGGCCTGGAGGGAGGGCGCGCCCCGCTCGCGCCCCGCGGCCATGTGCGGGTGGCCGGCAGGCTTGCGCACAGCCTCGCCTTTGCCTTTCCGTCTGACTGTCCTCGGGAGGGCTGGCTGGTGGCCCTGGGGCGGGGGCAGCCCCGGTCCAGCCGCTGTCCCCGGGGACCCTTGGGTGCTGCTCACACGCAGTCGGGGCCACGTGGGCGGGGCCCGGCCCAGCAGAGCAAGCGGGGCTGGGGCAGGGGCGCCCTCCGGGCCCTGGACCCGAAGGAACCGCCGCGTCCCCCACGGGCCCCGCAGCGGGGGGGGCAGGGGCGCGGGCGCCACGCGGCCCGCCCGGCTCCCAGCCAGGCCCAGGCCGGAGGCCCCGCGGGGAGCGGGCCGGGGCCGCCGCCGACGTCCGACCAGGGCTGGAGGGGACCTCGCGGCGGGGGCGGGCGCCGGGCGGGGGCGGCGGGCAGGAGGGCGGGACCCGGGGACCAGGGCGACAGGGGGGCGGGGCGGGGCGGGGTCGCCCGCGGGGGCGGGGCCGCCGGCGTGCGTGCGGCGTCGGGGGCGTGGCCTCGCGTGTCCGGGGCGTGGCCTCTGTGTCCGGGGCGGGGCCCGGGCGCGGGCCTCTTCAGGGCGCGGCGGGCGGGGCCGCGCAGTCCGGCCGCGCAGTGGACCCCGCGGCGCCATGGAGCCGGCCCCGGCGCGCGGCGGGCTGGTGCGCGCGCTCTGCCTGGCGCTGTGCTGCCTGCGCTGCGCGCACGGGCTGCGGGGCAGGTGAGCGGGGCCGGGGGCGGCCCTGGGTCCGGGGGCGGCCGCTGCCCGGCGCGGGGGGGTGGGGAGGCCCTGGGGGCGGGGGGGGCCTCGCCTCGCCGGAACCGCCGTCGGAGCCCGGGGGGGCCCCGGGAGTGGCCGCGCCCCTCCCCCCTCACTGCGTGGCGGTCGCGCTCACGGGGGGGGGTCACCTGCGCGGTCGGTGCGGGGACGCGGGTCTCCACGTCGGGGGAACCGTGGGCCGAACCCTCGCCGCTGCGCCCGCACTTGAAAGTCACACCACATCCCGGTTTCCCGTGCTTCCCGCCGGGCGCTGCCTTCGCCATTAGCTGTCCCCGGCAGGCTGGCGTGTCGCTGGACAGGCCTGCGGCCCGTGCGCCCCGTTGGTGCGGACCCTCCTCAGAGCCACTCAGGTGGCCACAGGAAAGGTGGCCACAGGAAAGGTGGCCACAGGAAAGGTGGCCACAGGAAAGGTGGCCACAGGAAAGCGGCGCCTGCTCTAAAGCACAGGCCTGCGAGGGCGGCCCGGTGCAGGGTGCGCCCAGGCCCGCAGAGCCAAGTCATGGGTCAGTGCTCCCCAAAGGCCGAGGCCGGAATGTGCTGTCCCCCAATTACCCGTGCACTCGATGTGACTGGACAGGCACCCCTCGGGGAACACAGAGTCCATCCAGACCCTAGAGGGCTGCCCGGGGCAGTGGGCGCTGGCCTGGCTTCCGGCACCCGCGGCTTCACTGCCTCTGGGGGTGCTTCTCCACACTAGGGCACAGCGCGCTCTCGCTGGGAGGAGAAAGCTTCCAAAACTGCCCCCAGCCCTGATTGTCATGCCGCGGCTCATCCTTTTTCTCGTTTTCATACTAAGCACTTGCATCGTTTCACACTTCAGACCACAGTGTCACAACATCGTGCCTTACACTCGCTCGGCAGCACCCACCTGTTTACAAGGCGAGCGCGTGAGGACTTCGTTGTTCTCTGGTGGAACTCTGCTTCCGAAGTCCCCGAGTGGGGCGTCTGCCCACGACCGTTCCCCACTGCTGCTTCCACCCGCAGCGTGTGGCCTTTTCTGCCACGTTGGGCTGCTGAGTGGCGAGGGCGTGGCGCGTCCTGCTGAGAGATCCCAGTGTGACACAGCTCACAGCCCCTTGTCTCAGCATCTAGACGGCAGCAGGGGGTCCGCAGGCGCCCCCCGGGCTGAAACTGCCCCGTCCCGCAGACGGGGACACCCGCAGCAGGCACTCAGTGTTTCCCGAGTGAACGGCGCGTGAGCAGATGGATGGGTGGGTTTTTCTGTGACTTTGAAAGTCCTTGGAAACGAGTTCCTTGTCTTTTAACAGTGGCAATCACGAGTGGAAAAAACTGATCATGGTTCACCACTGGCCTGCCACCGTGTGCAAGGTGAGTCTTTCGGCCTCAGCTGGCCCCTTCGGGGGAGGGAAGCCCCGTCAAGAGTTGGTGTGTGTGACGTCTCCCCCCGAGGCCCCTGACAGCCCCCCAGCCTCTCCTCGCCGGCCCGCAGAGCTGGGCCTTCCCGGCAGGACACTCCTCCAGGAGGGCCCCCGCAAGGTTCCTAAGGACCGCGACACACCACCGCAAACTGGGTGGCTCGGGGCATCAGAAACGTGTTCTCTCACCGTCCGGAGGCCGGGAGCCCGAAGCGAAGGTGCTGGCAGGGCCAGTCCCTTCCGGAGGCCCCGTGCTAGCTGCGTGCGTGGCCAGCAGTCCTTGGCGTTGCTTGGCGTGTGGGCACATGGCTCCAGCCTGCTCTGCCTTCACGTGGTCGTCGCCATCTGTGTCCCTCTGTGTCCTGTAAGAACCCCAGAGGTTGGGCGCAGGCCCCCCCAATCCAGTCTGACCTCACCTTAACTCGATGACATCTGCCAAGGCCCCGTCTCCAGATAAGGCCACATTCGCAGGTGCAGGGATGTAGGACTTCAGCGTGCCTTTTGGGGACACGATTCAACCGCCACAGGTGCCAGCTGTCTCCTCCCTCCCTCCATGGCTGCAGGTCTTTCTAAAACGTTTTCCGGAGGGCCCGGGAGCAGACGCCACCCCTGCCACCTTGGCTCTCTGCTCAGCACAGGCGCACGGGGGCTGGTCTCTTGGTGGCTCTGTCTCCTGTCCCTCTGTCCTTTTCGAGTGTCACTGAGAGCAGTCAGTGGGAGGGCAGCCGGCCTCAGCCTGCTGCCTCCAGGCCGTGTCCCCTGCCAGCCTGAGGGCAGTGGGCAAAGCTGGCGTTGGCTGCTCAGGCCTGCAGAGTTTCGTCCGTGGCTGCGCTCGCGCGAATTTGAGCTTGACTGACGCGTGTCGGAAATTCTAAGAATTCGGAATCCTTAAATTCTGAGTCTGCAGCGCTCTTTTAGCGCTGCAAGCGGGGCGCACCCTGGACTCGCCCTGCGGTTTGGGGCTCTCGTGTGACTCTCGGCCGTGTTTCCCCCAGGATTAGGAACCAGAAAGTGCCTTTCACTTCCTCACTGAGTTTTCTGTTGACAACAGCGAGCAGAACTCCACCCGTTGGTCTCACCAGTTGTACCCTTGACCCAGAACCCGTTCCTGAAGCACTACGTCCTGCCCGGGGGCTCTGTTTCCAGCTTTCCAAACTGCGGTTTCTCGTCTCCTCCTCCTTCCAGTGCCATCGAGGGTCGGGTGGACAGCAGGCGAGTGCAGCGGCCTGTCCCCAGGGCTCCGCTTCGTTGGACTCCGGTGCTGGCCCTGCTGGCCCTGGGCGTTGGGAACTGTCGCGTCCTGGTCCTTGCTGGCAGGGCCTTCAGCGGGGGTGGGGGACAGGTCATTGGGTGGGTGGGGCATCTCGGTGACAAAGTGGGCGTGTGCCTGTGGCCGATGTAAATGTACCCGGAAGTGCTGTCCTGCCTCGGGGCTTCTAGAAATGATTTTCAAAGTGGATCACTCCTGAAATGTCTCCTTAGGGAGTTCATTTCCAGCCAGGGTGCCTGTGACTCCTGTCAGGGTGTCACCCTGGGCGGCAGGGCTGTCCTGGGCACCTGCCCCGTCCGTGACGTGGCACAGGGCTGTCCTCCGTGCTCAGCACCGTCCCTCAGGCCCCTGTCAGGAGCTGACAGATCCTTGCTGCCGGTGAAAGCAAGTGCCGCTGGGCCCAGACGCCCCACAAAGGCTCCTCGGAGACGCAGAGCCGGCTGGGGGCCCACGCGGGAGGGACCCTGGGTCCCGGCTTTGCTCGCCACCCGCCGGGCACTTGGGGAGTGACCCGCCCGCTTCGGCCTGTGGTTCCTTAGGGATGGGGAGGGGGCGAAGTCCATGACCCGTCACTTTGCCATCCTGCTCGCTGCCCTGTCGTCTGTGGCTGCCTCGCATCCGCTATTTCGGGCACCGAGCCAGACCCCGAATGCCCAGACCCTGAAGGTCCAGACCCCCTGTGGAAGGACAGCAGAGGGGGGACTGAGAATGAGCACGCCCTCGCCTGGCCCCCACCTGGCCCGCGCCGGCCTTCCATGCTGCTTCTCGCTTGCACAGTCACTGTGGGGACGCTGGGCACAAGTCCCGTCTTATAGCGAGAACATGTTTCCTCATGGTTCATCTTGGACAAACTCCGTTTTAGCGAAACCGTGGGGCGATCCCTAAAAAGTGTGACGCTGAGATTTTTCTCCCCGCGATTCTGTCTCCTCGAGTGTGCACTCCTGGTCTCGCCTGCGTGTGTTCATGGCTCCAGATTCCCAGGGCTTCTCGCTTCCCGGCTGGGTTTGCCCGCGGTGCCTGAACAGCCTGTCGTCAGCCTGTCGTTCTCAGACGTTGGCTTAGGGTCATGGGACGAGACAGTTGCTCGTGGCCAAGTATGCGTGCTTCTGTGAGGTGATCGTCTCGATCTGTGAACACGTGAACGAAGCCACGGGGCCTTTAATTCTCTTATTTGGGTTGAAGGCTGGGGCACTCGTTGCGAAGAGAACGTCCTCGCGAACGTGTTGGGCTTGGGTCCTGTGTGTCGCCGGAGCACGTCGAGAGAAAAGGTCGCTGAGTGTGTCAAAACCAGCCGCGGGCCAACGGTTTCCTTTCTGCTTTCCTCCCAGGAGATTGAAAACAGCTGCCGAAACCCCCCGGACTACTGGACGATACACGGACTATGGCAAGCACCCCAGCCGCGCAGCGCAGCCCGGGGAGGCTGGCCAGCGCGCAGCTGCCCTGGAGCCCCGTCCCAGAGTTAACGCAGGATTTCGGGGCGCGGATCCGAACGGGCCCCGGAGTGCCCTCAGGCAGTCAGGCCCCACTTAGAGTCACCGCGGGTCCCGTTTGCAGAGCAGTCCCAGTCCAGCGCGGACGCGCGCCCGCGGGATCCGGGAGTATTTTGGGAGGCTGAGCTCTCTCTTTTATTTTTACCTTTAAGGGCGGACAAAGCTGAAAGGTGTAATCGGACCTGGCACTTCAACTTCAACGAGATTCAGGTATTAGCGACGCTCCTGCTGGAGGGTATCGCCTCAGGTGCCATCTTTCCCTTGGTGCCGGCCCGAATGAGAACCGTCCCCTCCGCCCGCTGGGACCGTGTGGGAAGTGAAAGCAGGTGTGAGCCCCGCTCCTGGTGGCGCTGGCCTGCCACCCCGGCCGTCCCCTGTGCTGCCACCCCGGTCAGCGTGGCGAGGGCTGGGCGCATCGAGACGGCTGTGGCGCGGGGAAGGGCCCCGTGGCTGTCCTTTCTGGCAGTGGGCAGTGGGGTTCTAGTGGGCACTGTCTGGACAGGCGCAGGAGCAAGCCGCGGGCCGGAGGGCCCTTCGGGTTGAGTGACCGCCCTTCAAGGCAGGGCGGTGACCCTGAGCCACTGTTTGCCCAGAGAGTGTGGGTTTACTTGTCCTGTGAGCAGAGCGTCCGGCACAGCCTTGTCCCAAACCAAAGTGGCCTAGTTGGGGCTGTGAGTCCGCTGTCTGGTCACCCTGCGTCATGGCCCAGGGCTGGCGGGGCTGGAGCCAGACCGTGGAGCTCGAAGGCGGTGGGAGCGGAGACAGCCAGGCAGACAGTCCCTGAGGGCCGGCCGCGGAGCACCGAGGGGGGGTCACGGGGGCAGTCTGGGCAGGGCAGGGGTGGGTGAGTGGGGAGGACCCGTAGGCTGGCAGTGGTGACGGGTGAGGAGGCAGGGTCGGACCCGTCGTCCGTACACCTTCTTAGTGGAAGCCTCTTCGGCCCAGTGGGCGTGTGGACCCTGAAGACCGAGCACGGTGCGGTTCGGGGTAGCTGTTTGCCGTGCGGGGCAGCCGCCCTGGGCAGGGGGCACCGTCTGGTGGTGCTGGTGTTCGCTTTAATCCGTCCACGTTACTTGGAGCAGTTTTGCCGACCTTGGGCACGTCCCTTACAACCCGTGGAGCGGGGCTGATGCTCGCGAAGTGAAGTCTGCGGCCTGCCTCAGGGCCCTCCGTGCGTGTCACGGGTCTGGACAGCGCGTGCCGACCTGTGCCCACCGTCACTTAGGGTATCGGGCAGCACAGTGCCACCGCCCTGAAAGCCCCGGTCGCCATGGGGCTCCGGGACGCCCCGTGGATAGAGTCACGCCGTACGGAGCTCTTTCGCCCCGTGACCTGCATTCCGGGGCCCTCCACGTCTCCTCGTGGCCGGATGGGTAGCCCCTCACCTTCCAGTGCCGCGTGACACGCCACCGCCCCCAGGCGCCACCGCCTGCTGCCCGCTCGCCTGTGGGCGCTGGGCTGGGCTTTTCCAGCGCCCTTGTGGCCGCTCGGACTTCCCTGTGAGCCCTGCTTCGGGGACACTCGCGGTGAAGTGAGAGCGGCTCGCTCGGGAGCAGGGCTCGGTTCTCGTGGGTTCGTCTCGCGTTGCCTTGTGGGGGTCCAGCGGTTCAGTCCTACACGAATCCTGTTTCCTTGCTCTTCTCACACGTAGGATCTCTTGCCAGACATGAAGGTGTACTGGCCCGACGTGATCCACTCGTCTGGGAATTGCACCTACTTCTGGTAAGTCTGCTCCCGGCGGTGCCCGAGCCTGGGACGCGCGTGCGAGAGCCTCAGGGGCGCGCTCCCTGAGGGAAGGGAAGCGCACGTGGCCCGGAGCCCGTCTTCGGGCGCGAGAGGCGTGAACGGCCTCTTATCTAGAACAGCCTCCCGTCCGTCATGCCGTTCCGGTGCCTCCCCTTCTGCAGTGGCTCGAAGGGCCAGCGGAGTTCACTTTATCAGCGCGTTCTTACCCCCTTTCGTTTATTCGGGGTCCGAGGACCCCGGGGCTGCCGGGTGCAGTCGTCCCCTCAGCACAGACGAGAGCCGCTGGGAGGCAGCGGGAGGGAACGTGTAGGGCCCCGGCCTGCTGCTCGCTGCCCGTGTTCCAGAAAGTGCTTTGGCAGTGGGCGACGGCCGTCGTGAAAGGAAAGGGAAAACCCTAAGCACACGGACCCGGCACTTCACAGTCTCTCTGCCCGCCAAGCGCACACGCAGGGTTCCTGCCTGTGGCTCGGTTCCAGGGTGGGCCAGTGGGATTCCCGCCGGGTGACTCAGCGGAGGCCTGCGACCCGCCCGCGGAGCTTTCGCCACAGCGGAGTGGCCGGCGCGCTTTCCTCTGTGCCTGATCAAGGCACGAGGGTTTGCGTTTCGGGCTGGACAGTTCAATCACACCTGAAACCTCTTGTGCGAGTGGAGGAGCAGCTGCCACAGACTAAGCAGCGTTTCTGCGTTCTGGGCCCTCCGAGTCCGGGGGGGCACGGGCGTGGAGGCTGCTGCCGAGCGGAGGCCGCCCCGGTGGCTGTCGCCCTGATCACGCGGCCCGGGGCCCCTGCCTCGAGGCGTTTTGGGGACCCCGGGCCTCTGCTCCCCGGCTTTGTCGTCTGCGGGGAGCGGCCTCCGTCCGAAAGCTGATGTCTGTACCCCACGCGGGAGTCCAGCTCGCAGGGCAGAGAGCCCGGGTGCTGAGCAGGGCCGAGCGTCCTGTCAACTGGTGACCCTGCCTTTCCGCGGCCAGTTACGTAGACGTGGCCACAGGGCCTCGCCAGCGGACTCCCGGCTGCGAAGCACCGGCCTGGGCAGGACACCCTGTGCCGGGGGATCCATGGGTGCCAGGGGGATCCGTGGGTGCCGGCGCGGCGGCATGCCCCTCTCGGCCTGGCAGTGGAAGGCAGCGGAGACCCACAGGGACGGGGACGCGTGCCCCTCGGCGGCTGCGCCGTGTCCGCCGGGCCTCGTTCTGAGCGTGGGGGTGTCCGTCGTGGCCCCTGTTGCCAGTGAGCGAGTGCGTGCTCCCTGCTTTGTCAAGGACACGGCCTCAGGCGCGTGAACGCGCTGCACGGGGAGGGAGCCCGCGGCCCCCTGACCCCATCGACCCGCACGTCTCAGCCCACGTCCTTCCACCGCCCGCAGGAAGCACGAGTGGGAGAAGCACGGGACCTGCGCCGCCCAGCTGGACGCCCTCGACTCGCAGAGGAAGTACTTCGGCAAAGCCCTGGACCTCTACAAGGCGCTCACCCTGAACAGGTAGGCGGCCGGCGCCCGGGCCGGGGCGTCCACGCGTTCCAGCGTCGCCTCTGCGCCCGACGCGGCCCGTGCCCGGGGGGGGGCGTACGGCCACTGCGCCCGGCGCAGCCGCCCCTGCCTCGAGCGCTGCTGAACGCTGCCCTCCTCTCGCCTTGGCATCTGCGGTCCCTGGACAAGCGGGGAGGTGGCGGGCGAGGGTCCCCGGAGCCCCAGAAAGTGCCCGGACCCGCGGGACCCTGCCACTGCGGTGCGGCCCAGAGTTTCCGAGTAGCCTCGTGAGAAAGAGCGGAAGGAAGCAGGTCACCTTTGTGATGTGTCTTATTGAACCCGGAATTACCTAAAACCCCATCACTGCCGCTCGTGGTGGCCGCAGACATCCGCGGAGTCCTGCACGTGGAGCACGGTCTTTGACGTCCGGCACGTGCCCCCCACGGCAGACAGGGCAGGCAGGGGCAGGCCTGTCTCGGGGCTCAGCCCGCTCCCCTCGCCGCAGAGCCCCCCAGCACGGAGCCCAAGGCCGTGGCACGCAGGCCTGAGAGGCCGCCGCGCCAACGCGACACGCTCGCTCGTCAGAAGTCACCGCGGAGAGGCGGCCTGTGGGGCTGGCTCTCCCCAGGCCCCAGTCTCCACCCGCGCCGGCTCCGCCCGGGTGGCCCAGGGGTCGAGATGGGGCCGGGCGGGGTGGGAGCCTGGAGCCGCGCCTGCAGAATGCAGCAGCTGGCCACACGGCGCCCCGATGGCATTCGCGGAGCGGGTTAAACGCGCGGGCCTGGCATCGCTGCCGGCCGAAGGCGACACACCTGAGCTTTCCCGGGATGAGCCTGGAACCCCGAATGGGGCCCCCTCTGGAGGGGCGGGGCCACGGGTGGGACGCGGGGCTGAGCTGCTCCAGCCCCAGGACCCTCCAGAGGGGCCAGATCCCGGGCCAGGGGGGCCTGGGCACCGCGCTGCAGCCACCTCTCTGCGGCCCTTGGTGGCAGACTTGCCGCCCGCTGCCGGGGGAGGCGCTTCCTTCTGGGAGCGTCTCGGGTTTCACTCCGAAGTTGACGTTGGAGGAGAAGGCGGGGACGGGCCGGCACTAAACAGCCACGTCTCTGCTCTGCCTTCTAGCATGCTGGAGAAGCTGGGCATAGTCCCGTCCGTCAATTACTACCAGGTGGGTGTCGCCCCCGCTTCTGGCCCAGCGCGGATGGGAAGGAGGACGAAAGCCACGGGTGGCGACCCTGGCCCCGCGGCGCACTGGGTGCCGAGGCGCCGTGGGGGGTCCCGACCGAGCGTGCGACACGTCGTGCCCTCGCGCTGGCGCTGTGCTGCCTGCGCCCAGCGGTGCGGCCGGCGGCCGGTCGCCCTGCACGCGCCTCCACGGAGGGCGGGGGGAGGACCGGGGACAGAGCGTCGGCCGGCCCGGGGCCGCCCCTCCAGGAAGCTGCGAGGCTGTGTCGGGGCCCTTCGGCCTTCATCTGGGCTCACATTCAAGTAGCCGGGGACGCGTGTCACCCGGCCACTGGGGAAGTGACGCTCAGGGAGCCGATTCCCGTGACGAGAAACGCCGCGGTGACAGCAGGCGTCCTGGAGCGCCTCTGAGCCCGAGCGCGTCGTTCGGAGTCGGAACCGGCGAGGGGCAGGGCTCGGCCCGCAGCAGTCCTGGCCTGTGCGGGCTGCAGACGCCCTCGGCGGGCTTGCTCCCTGCCTCGGTGCCCAGGCTCTGGGTGCAGGCGGGGGAGCGGGCCAGAGGCTGGGGCTGTGACGGCGTCTGCTGCCGCCCGAGGCGCGCCCGTTCTGGTGGGGCGGGCTCGTTTTCGGCCGCTCCTGGCCCGTCTTGGAGCCCGGGTGGCGCCCAGCGCGGACCTGGCTTTGCCGTCAGGCACGCGTTTGCGAGGACGCGCACCGGCGTCGTGCCTGGCGGCCCCGCCGGCGTTTCGCCCCTGACGCGCCCCCCGAATTTCAGATTTCAGATCTCAAAGACGCCCTGGCCAGCATCTACGGGGTCGTGCCCAAGGTCCAGTGCCTTCCGCCGAAGCAGGTCAGACGCGCCGCCCTGCCGTCCCGTCCGCGCTCCCCGCGGGCTTCCCAGGGGCGGGTGTGCGGGTGTCTGCACGTGGGTGTGTGCTGGGGTGCGTGAGTGTGTGCACGTGTGGGCGTGCCCGGGGGCGAGCGTGGGCAGGCACGGCCGCGGCGCACGTGTCAAGCCCGCGGGTTGTGCTGCGCTGCCACGCTAGGACAGGGTTTGCTCCCCCCAGGAGGGCGGGGGGCGTCGGGGTGGGTGTCGCAGAGCCCAGCGTGCCTGCCCGGCTCGCAGGAGGGCGCTCGCCCCTGCCGCCGGGGGCCGCGCGTCTCTGGGTCATGCCGTGTCGCGGGGCCCACGGGCTGCGATCGGCCCAGACCGAGTCCTAAGTCGCCTCCGTCCCCCGAGTCCAGGGTGAGGAGGTGCAGACCCTCGGCCAGATCGAGCTGTGCTTCACGAAGGACCTGCAGCTGCGCAACTGCACGGAGCCCGGGGAGCCCGAGGCCCGCGGGCGGGCGGCGCGGGCGGCCACGGGCCTGGAGGTCTGCGAGGACGCCCCCGCCTTCTACCCCCCGCCCGAGGGGCCCCAGCGCTGACGCCCACGCTGGGCAGCCGTGTGTTTTGCGAAGGTCGCGTGTCGCAGGGCCCTGCTCCCCGGACGGTGCGGCGACGCCGCCTTCACGGCCCCGGGCGCAGCCGGTCTCGCTTGTCACGTCTCGTCTGGGAGTCGATTCGGCAGGACACGGAATAAAGCTTGTGATTCTCTCCTCCTCTCCTTCGCTCATCTCTGGGCGTCTCCGGAGGCAGGGCAGGACCCGGGTGGGGCCGCCCTCCTGGCCTGGGCACCCGGGGACAGCTCTCCGGCTGGAGGGCGTCTCCCTCTCCTCAGGGTTGACAGTTCTCGTCGTTCCCTAGGCCAGAGGTGACAGGCACGGGCACCCGCTGCGTCTCCCTGTGGCTGGCGTGGGCTCAGGCGTGTCACGAGGGCCCTGTGCCGGCCGGCGGGGTGCTCCGGGGTGGGTGCCGCTGCTTCTCTCTCGCCAGGGGACACGGGGTGTGATACTGGGGCCCGGGCGGCCTCCTGTGCCGGCGGCGGGCGCTGGGCCCGCAGGGGGCCTGCTGGGGCCGCACGGCTTTCGCCGTGATGGAGCGCGGCCCCGCGCAGCCTGTGTCCTCCGGGGCCTCCTTCCTTTCGGCGGATGACGACGGGGCTTTTCCTGCAGTGACGAGGCCCAGGCCCCGGGCTGCCGCCCGCACGTCCTCGCCCACCCCAGTGGGACCCCGTCTGAACGAGGACGCCCGTGGCCTGTGACGCGGGCTCCTGTGCCTCATGAAATCTTCCTGTCAGCACCGCTTGTCCCTGCTCCGCCCGCCCCGAGCGTCTGTGGCCGTGCGGGCGGGTCAGACGCGGCCCGTCTCTCCGTCTAAATCCGATCCGTGTCCTGTGAACCCCGGCTTTCTGTCCCTGCGGGAGGGGGTTGGGGACTGGGTTCCTAGGGCTTCGTGACACGCGGCAGGTGGATGGGGGTGGCTTCTCTCGCCTTTGGAGGCGGGAGTCAGGCGGGCGCGGGCAGGCTGCACCCAGGCTCTGGGGAGGGGCTTCTGGGAGGGAGGAGGCCCCTGGGCCTCTCGGGGGCTCGCCTCCCCGCCTCCGCCTTCCTGTCTCCGCCTCCCGAGGGGTCAGGTTGGCTGTGAGGTCAGGGCGGACGGGACCTTGCAAACGGACGGAGGTCGGAGGTCGTGCTTCGTGACTTCGCCTCTGAGAGCGCGCAAGGACAGACGGCTTCTCCACGGGGACACCTGAGGCGTGCGCGGGGTCGCCGCGCCGCCTAGACCCCAGGTGACGCAGCTCGAGGGCGTCAAGTCCGGGGCACGAGGGCTGCGCACAGCCTGCCCTGGCGGAGAGGACGGGGGGAGGGGGGACACGGTCCCAGGGGGAAGGTCTGCTCGGCCGTGTCTCGCGCCACCAGGTAATCGCGCCTGGGACCCAGAGGAGCCTTTCGAAGACGTAGGTTCCCGTCGGCTTCTCCGGATCGTCTGCCACGATGGTAGTTCACGTGTTGTCGTTTTCCTCTCGGACGCCGGGTACACACGGCGACGCGACGTCCTGGTCAACGGTGAAAGCGCACCTGCCGAGGACCGGAGCGGATCCGGAGCGGATCCCGGAGCGGATCCCCGAGCGGCCTTTCCTTTTTCTCCTGCTGGGAGGCGGGAGCTCAGCCGCGCCTGCTAGGGGCTGTGGGGGGGCTGGGGGGGCCGTGGGGGGGGCTGTGGGGGGGCTGTGGGTCGGGGGGCTGTGAGGGGACTGGGGGGGCTGGGGGGGCTGAGCTCAGCCTCTCTGGAAAGGAGCCCGTCCCCTGTGGCCCCGGGGCCTCGTCTGACCACTGCCCGAGTTCACCGGGGGTGCGCCCCCCACCGCGTCCCCTACGTTTCCTGGTGGCCTGCGGCCTCGAGTGCGTCTGCTTCTCCTGCACGGGTGGCTGTGCCCGGCTGTCCGTCCGCGGAAGGATGAGTGGGGATCTCATCTGCGTCTAGACCGACGCGACGTCCCCGAGCACCTCGCCGTCCCGGCAGTGACCCTCCTGCCCGTGGAAGCCTTCGCCCCAGGGTCCCTCGGAAGACGGCTGTCCCGTGAATCGTTTCGCAGACACCTGGTGCCCGGCCAGGCTGGAACTTGATGTTCCCGGGGGAGGAGCTCCCCACCCCTGGGGGACCGAGGGCAGCGTCGGAGCGTCCGGACCTGCCTTTTCGGTCCTGTGGTGAGCTCTTGTCTTTAAGACGAGACGTGTTCATCACCAGGCTCGTCTCCGCGTGTCTCCAGGGGAGTCTGGGCCCCGAACGGGGCGAGACGACGAGAGGGGCGGCCTGCAGGCGACACGCGCGTCCGGGCGGAGGTCGAGGCGCCGGCAGATGCGTGGCTGGCGCGAGCTCGCGCCCCGGTTCGTGGCCGCCGTCGTCTTGCCGCGCCCTCAGGTGGCGGAGGGGCAGGGAGCGCTGTGGGGTCCCCCACGGGCACTGGTCCTGTGACATGACATCACCCCCCGTAGGCCCCACCTGCAAACTGCGTCACACTGGGGTAGGGTTTGGACGTGAATTTGGGGGACACACGTTCAGTCCACGGCAGGAGCCCACCCAGCCGGGCCTGCGGCTCCCAGGTCGTCGTGGGGGAGTCCAGCCCCCTCCTCTAAAGGGAGGTTTTGCTCCTCGAGCCTCGCGGCCCTCCGTGAGGCCTCCGCCAGGCCAGTGGCCGCGCTGCTGGCGGCACCTGGGTCCCCGGTGCCCCATCTCCCTCGGGGGCGCGCGCTGCCTCCCACGGCCCCCGCCCTGTAGGGGACCACGCAGAGGACGACGAATCAGTTCCCATTGATGATCACGCCCGGCCTCGCGCCTCAGGCCTCGTTGAGCGGGGACGGAGGGGTCGTCGCTCCTCTGTGGAGGGGGGAGCCCCCCACAAGCAGCAGAGTCTACTACAGGCTCGGGGGGGGGGGCTGCGGCTCAGTCATCCACGCCGGAGGCTCCGGCTGGAGCGTTCGCCGTTCAGGCTCCTGCCCCCTCGCACAGGGGCCTGCCCCCTCTGCCTCGTGTTCTCCGGTTCCTCCGCGCCAAGGACGTGTTCGTCGTGTCGTGCCCGGGGGTGCGTAGGAGCAGCTTCCTGGTGAACCAACCTGCTGGCCCCTGCGCCGGGGACGGGGACAGGGCACGAAGGCAGATGCGACGTGGCCCCAGCCTCCCAGGCGCCTGCTACAGAGCAGATGGAGCAGTCACGTGACGCGCAGACCGGACATCGAGGCGCCCCGTGCGGGTGCAGACGCGGGGGAGGAGGGCCGCCTCCGACGGGTCTCGGCGGGCTCCGCGGGATGCCGACGGGCAGCAGGCGAGGCGGGGCCCTCCCCGACGGCAGCGCCGGCTGGGACGTGGGTCCTGGGGAGTGCGGGGGGCGGGGTGCGGGCGGCTGGGACGTGGGTCCTGGGGAGTGCGGGAGGCGGGGTGCGGGCGGCTGGGACGTGGGTCCTGGGGAGTGCGGGGGGCGGGGTGCGGGCGGCTGGGATGTGGGTCCTGGGGAGTGCGGGGGGCGGGGTGCGGGCGGCTGGGACGTGGGTCCTGGGGAGTGCGGAGGGCGGGGTGCGGGCGGCTGGGCCGCGAGCCAACACGTTCGTGTGCTGCTGCCGGCGCTGGGAGGCTCCGGGGGCGTCCGCTGCCCTTGGCAGCTCCTGGGCTCTCCCGTTCGGCGTCGCAGTCACTACTGCTTTCTCCGACCCCTGCCCTCGGGCACCTCTGGGTGCGCGTGAGCCAGGGGCGCAGGGCGGGTGCAGGGAGGAACGCCATCCTCGTCCCGCTGCACGGAGGACGCGCGAAGGGTCCAGGGCGACGGGGTGCTGGAGCGCGAGGCCAGGGACCCGCGCAGCGCGCAGTTGGCCCCTGAGGACAGCACGGGCCGCGCTCGTTGCGCCCGCACCGCGGCGTCTCCCTTCTCTCCACTCCCACATCCTACTCGACTGAATGAGCAGAGTCCGCCCCTCCCTGTCGCCATGGTTTCCAGAACAAAAACCCCAGCCCGCGGAGCGCCCCAGGGAGTCAAGGCCTCGGCAGTCCTGAGCCGCTCGCCTCCATGGGAACGCTGCGTGCTCGGCCGCTGTCCCCCCGCCCCCGGGCCGTCAAGGCTGCGAGCAGGGACGAGGCTGCGGGAGGGCGCAGCACGCCCCGCGACACAAACACAGCCACGTGCTGTTCCCTCGCCTCAGGCTGGGAACCGCGCCCCGGGCGTGCGGTGCCCACGCCGCGCCGGAGCAGGCTTCGGGAGCAGGTGGCAGCCCCCGTGACGTGCCCACGTTCCCGCCCGCCGAGGCGCTGCGCCCCGCGGAGCCCCGCTTCCCGCCGCGCACCTGCGTGTGCGCGACCGGGGAGAGCAGAGGCCGGTGACTCGGGTTCTCTGCTTCCCTGGGGGATTCGGGGCGGTGCCTGTGGCCCTCACGTTTATGAAAGCTGCGACCTTCGAAGACAGGGGGCGAGGCCGCCGCCGCCACGCCGCTGTCTCCCTGGAATCGCGCTCCAGCTGCATCCTCGCCTGGGGTCCCTGGCACACTTCGGCCCCCCACACCCTGCCGGGGTGCTGTTCCCGGCCGTTGTCGCCCTTGTCAGGGGCCGGGGGAGACTGTCGGACAGGTGGCCCCCCCGGGCACGTGTGTCCTCGCCGGCTCGTTCTGTCTGTCCTTGTCCTCCGTGCGTCCCGGCAGCCAGCCGGCCCACGCCTGCTGCCAGCCCTTGCCCAGGGGCCGAGCTCTCACCTCTGGTTCTGCAGACAGCGGCCGCCAGACCCACGAGTCCCCGAGGCCGTGAGCCACCACGGCGTGCTCTGCAGCGTGGCGCGTCCTCCCATGTGACCGGCTCACTTGGTCCCCGGCAGCGCCCGGGGCTGCCGAGCAGGTGGCCTTTCGCTCCCTGTAGAGGCTCCGGAGAGCAGCCCTGTGGGTCTGTGTCACCCCAGGGTGGGCCCGGCCAGGGTGTGGGCAGCACCGGGAGCCGGTGAGACACGCAGAGTCGCGGGCCCCTCCCTGACTGCAGGTCAGGGTGCCTTTTCACGGGGTGGCGGAGGACGCGTGCGAAGCGTGGTCTCAGGTGTCACACTCGGGGACGGAGTCGGGCCGTCCCCGGGCCCGTGTCACCCTGCCCCCTGCCCTGTCCTTGGACAGAAGGTCGAGCAGCTTCGTCGCTGCTCCACCCGCTCTCCGCTCGGATAGGTCGGGCCGAGGGGCCAGGTCTGGACGCCCAGACACATTCCCGACCCTGGAGCACACCTGCACCCCTGAGCGGGAGCGTTCGCCTGCGGTTCCCGCCACGCGGAAGAGCAGGAACATGGAACCCGTTGTCGTTCTTTCGCAGTAAAAGTCATGTTTGTGTCAACATCCCTTTGTCTAAGACAGGAGGCACATCTAGCCTCTCACCCCGTCCCGGCTGGACTTTCCATCCAAGTTTTCAGCCGGGCCGCGCCGTGACCGGGACTGGACGTCGTAAACGAGACCCCCCCAGCCCCCCGTGTGCTGCTTCCTCCCGACCGGCTCCCTTCCGGGATCTGCTGCCTCTGGGAAGTGCTTTCTCCTTCTCCTGACCCAGTCCACGCTGGTTACTTTCGGGAAGTTGATCTCTTAAGAAATGACACCAAACTTTATATTTTCTTAAAAAAAAAAAACACACACAATTTCCTTGATCCTTGATGCTCTCCCTGTCAATACCATCAGCCGACGTGAAGACCCCCTCCGACCCCTCCGGTTCGTGCTGTGGACCCAGAGCGGGCGACCCGTGACACCCCCTTTCCTGCCGCCTGGTCCTGCTGTGTGTCCGTGTGCTGCGCCCTGCTGGCCCTCGGGCCGCTTGGCACGGAGTCTCACCTGACGGTTTGTGGTCCTGCGAGGGCCGCAGATTTCACGTGGCAACAAACACTCGTCTCATCGCATCTTAGGCCCCTTCCCAGGTGCCCGGCAGGTGGCGGAGAGGAGGCGGGAACGGCGAGGTCCCTGCCGTCCAGTCGCCTGACGGCAGGTGAGAGCAGCGGCCAGGTGGGCCCGGAGCATCCGGGCGCAGGTGCGTCCAGTCGCCTGACGGCAGGTGAGCGCAGCGGCCAGGTGGGCCCGGAGCATCCGGGCGCAGGTGCGAAGGAGGCGCCACACACGGAGGTGCTTGGGCTCAAGGCCCGGGGAAGCCCGCGGTGGGTTTGGGGGAGTGTCGTGCAGATCGTCGCAGCCGTGCGGGCCAGGACGACGCCGTGGCGCCCCGGAGTGGCGCGGTGTCACACCAGCTCGGGGGGCGCGATGGCCTTGGGCGACGGCCGGGAAGCCTCCGGGAGAAGCACCCTGGGCGGGAAGACGGGAGGTCTGGGGCGTCAGCTGCCAACAGGGGTGGAAGAAGCTCGCGTTGCGCAGCGACTGTGGCGTGAAAAGCCTCCACGCGCCACAAACGTGAGCCTGTTTGACCCCGCCAAGGCCCGGCGAGCCTGACAGGTGGGGGTGCCCACCACTGCGTCCTGGTGGGCCTCTGCTGCTGGGGCGGCCGCCAGCCCCCGCAGGCCAGCCGCTGCGTTCCCTGCTCCCAGCGGGACAGGACCCGTCCTCCCCACTGTTCCCGGGGCTCCACGGGCTGAGCCCCCTCGGCCGGTCCACCGACCGCGATCCGGGGGGCCTAGGCCCCCCGTGAGGCCCGGCCTTCCCTCCCGGCTCCGTGTTTCCGCTCTCCCACGGCCGGGGCGTCTGGGAGCACGAGGAGGGGGTGCTCCTTGGGCCAGTCCTGGAGCTGGGGACGCTCACTCGCTGGCCACCGGGCCGCGGCCTTCAGCCAGGGGTGCTGGAGGTCGCTGTCGATTGTAACATCGATCTAATTTCCGGGGGGGACGCCGGGCTCAGAGAAGGGAAGCCACCGACCCGGCCACGTGACAACTAAGCGGGGGGTCAGGGCGGCCTCGCCGGCCTTTCCCCCCAGCCTGGGCTCTTCGTGTGGGCGGACTTCACGCCTGCTCTTGGTTCGGACGGAGGTGCCGACCTCCTGCCGTCACCATCCGCTCGAGGGCCGGCGCCGGGTCCCCACCGTCCTGGCTCTGCCCCGCACCACTCCGCCCCTGCCCCGACCGGAACGAGTCCAGCTTTTGTGTCTTGTTTTGTTCTGAATCCACCCGAAAATGCCCTCAAGGCCACACAGTGAAGTGCGTCCCGTCCTCTCAGCGCCGTGGCTTTTGAGCCACCTTGAGCGGCCTGGCTGCGGGGGTCCAGACCGCCGCCTTCCTCGGAGCACGGAGCTCGGATGCTTTCTGCTCAGTCACCACCAGCAGCAGACGCAGCCACAAGCCTGTGTTTCCCCCGCTAGGATCGTCTCCGCTTTCGGAAATAACTTCTGGACAGATGGCTCATTAGCACGTCGAGGAAAACACCGAAAGTGTTGCAGACACACGGTTAAATAGACGCGCGATGCCTCGGCGTCCTGTCGGAAGAGGCGGCTCCCCCGCGGGGGGAGGGCAGGGCTGCTTCTCAGCACGCAGACGGGGCGAGGCCCTCGGCACGCTCGCGTGGGGCACCTGGGGCCTGTCTGCCCCCGCAGGCGGCTGGACTGTCCACTCGGGGTGTCAGGTGCAGTCCTAGGTTCCCTGCAGACACGTCTCCTAGTCTCATCCGTCTTCGCGGTTATTCCCTTTTTACGCTTAAGACGTCATTCCCAGACCAGGCCGGAGAGAGGTTTGCCTCTGCTTTCTTTCCGCTGGGACCCCGCGTGTCGCAGCAGAGCTCTCCGCGAGCCCTGGCTCATCTGGGGTATCTGGAAGCGAGACTAACTCTTGGGTCAAATGGTCCGTTTCCCCACGACAGCCATTAAGTGATCCGTCCGTGTAAGTGCTGGTTGGTGGTTTCGGTCGTCTCAGTCAGTCCGTCGTTTTTGCAGCTTCTGCTCCCCCCTTTGATCTCTGTGCACGTTCCTGTCGCATCGCGCTCTGCCTTCATTAATGCCATTTTAGGGTCCAGGCTGTACTTTTGGGTTTGAACTCACTGACTTCCTGAGTCCCCGTTGGATTTTGACGGAGGCCACAGTAAAACGAGCATTGGTGTTTGTGGGGCCACCCGTTTCCCTTGCAGTTTTCCCGGCCGGGGACTCGGCCCCTCGCTGACGTCAGTAAATCGACGCTTGTAGGGCTGCCGCGTCCGCTCCCCTGAAAACGGGCCCAAACGGAGAGCAGGTCTGAGCCGCGGACATCTCTGCGGTCGCGTGGGCCGAGCCCGTTTCCCCGTCGTTAAAACACGCCTCGCTGCGGGATGTGGCCAGCGGCGCGGCGCCCTCCACGCCCGCACCTGGGAGTGCTCCTGAGCTGGGCACAGGCGCCACGGCACAGAGACGGTCGCTGCAGCGAGCACGTCCGTCCCTGGGAAATGACCCGCAGACGTGGGTTTGGCGTGGACCTTCAGAGCGACTCTGAGGCGGCCAGGACGCCGGAGACCGTCGTCGACGCGCTGCGTGTGGAGACACGGCCGCGGGCGGCTCGTCGGGCAGAGCGCCTCTTCCCTGCGCTGCCCCCTTCACGCTGCTCCCCTTCAGCCGCCAAGCACGCCCCCGGCGGCCCCTGGCACCTGCCAGGGTGCTCTCGGGACACGCCCGCGCCCACGCCTCGCCCCTGCCCCAGGCCCCTGCCCCGCTGGCCCTGCGGCTGCTCCACGCAGACGGCGGCACGGCCCAGGCCCCGGCCTTCCCCCGTCCCCGTGTGCGACCTCGCGGCCTGCCCTGGCTCGGCTTCACCCCGGCCTGCCGTTCCCACCCACCCCCGATCGTCGTGCTTGTGTGTTTCTGCCTGGTCCTCCCGCTCGTGAAGCCCTGACAAGGAACTGTGCCCGTCTCGCCTGGGCTTGGTCCCCAGGCCGCCTGTCATGGCTCCCGGGCACCTAAACGAGCTTTGTAGCCGCAGTGGAAAGGATGGGGGCCGGGGACGTGATGGGGTCGACCTCTTTTCGCTTTGGCGACCCGAGCTCGTCAGGAATGAGGGAGAAGGCCTGACCTGGCTCCTGTCGGAGGCAGCCGTGCCCCCTGCCCTGCCATCTGGCCTCACGACTGAGGGAAGCTAATGGGTACGAAGGAGAGTGGGAGCAGGGCCGGGGCTGGCAGCCGGAGGCCCCGTTCTGAGCAGCTGCCTGGGGGCGGCCCCAGGGAAGCGGGGGGCACGTCATCATCATGACACGCAGGCGCCGTCGCTGAGGCAGGGCTGTCGGTCCCGTCCCGCCAGCCCCCACTCCGCCCTCCACGGCCCCCCGTGCTCCTTTATTAGGCAAAGACTCGGCCCAACGCTGGATGGGTGCAGACCGGCGCCGCGCGCGGAGGCTGCCGCACCGCCATGCGGGGTTTGGGCTGGCTGGCCAGCGTCGGGGGTCTTTCCGGCCCTCGTTCTGTACGTTCCCTTCGTTTGTCCGACACGGACGGAGAGACGGTCGTGCCAGGCTCTTCCACCGCTCCGGTCACTGCCTCGGCGGAGCGCTTCGTGGAGGACCGTCGTGCCGCAAGACCGCGGGCCGGGATGAGCTCGTCCGCGCGTTCCCAGCGGGCGAGCGAGCGCTCAGCAGCGTTTGATCCGATGTGGCAGTCAAAGGCAAGAGCACGAGAGGTCTGCCCCGCGGAAAGGACGGCCCGGGGCCCGGCCAGGCCGCGGTGCCCGCAAGGCGGCGGCGTTTCCCTGGAGGTTCTCCCGGCCTCAAGGGCCGCTTCGTCGTCAGGGCGGACGGGGGATTCCGCGGGGCGTTGGAGAGTCGTCCAGGTGTCGTGTTAGTGATGATTTACACCCTGAGGAAGGAGCTACCACGGTTTTGAGAATTCCCGAGGGCCACTCGTGCGCAGGCCTGATTTCCCGCTGTTAGCACAAAGGACGGCTCGTGGCTACTCCTCCCGAGTGCGGTGTCGCTCGCGCCGAGTCTCCGGAAACCGCGACTTCCCGAGTTTGACAAGTCACAGCCCGCAGCCATTCTCATGGCTTCCTTTCCTCCTCCTGCCCCTCTTGGCCTGATGACCGATGGTCACCTCTTTCTGAGCAGGGACGCCAGCATCGTTGGCACCTGAGTAAATTGTACTGAGCTGTGCCCGTGCGTGTGCGCGTGTGCCCATGTGTGTGCCCGTGTGCACGCGTGTGCCCGTGCGTGCGAGCGCGTGTCACCTTCACAGCGAGGTTCCCGCCTGGGCTGTGTTTCTGCCCCGGAGGGGAGAGGTCTTCACGACACTCAGGGAGACCTGGGGCCCGCGACAGGAGACCGGCGCGGCACAGGCGGGGTCAGGCTCACGGTCCTCACGGGGGAGGCCGGTCAAGGCTCCTTCGCTCTCCAGGATGCTCTCCTCGCCCACAGTCGACGCTCCACAACAGAGAGAGGCTGTTTCCCGGGTGCTGAGCCTTTCTTTCCCTCCTTGTGAATAATTCCTTTCGGAAAGAAGCTGCTTTTGTGGTCGGGTGTGTCTCGACTCGGTTGCGTTGGAAATGGGTTGGGGTTTATCCCGCAGAAGGGGCTGGTTTGCATTCCAGCCACCTTTGGAGTCTTTCGAGACCGAGCTGCAGAACATGTGCACATCAAGTGGTTTCTGGAAGGTCTGTCAGCCCCTCTGAAGATGTCCCCGGCGTCCCAGGGAGGCCCTGCGGACGATGCAGATGAGGGCGCGGCCACCAGCCTGGCCCCTGAATGCGGGCGGGCTGCAGGGCGTCGTATCCTCTCCTCGAGCCCCCCAGGGCATGTACACTCAGGCCGTGACCGAGTACCACACAGTGTGGCTTCACCCACAGAGTTCACCGTCTCCCAGGCCGAGGCTGGGGTGCGGGGTCAGGTGGGGAGCCTATGCCGGGCTTCTCTGCAGCTCCTGGCCGCTCCTCGGCTGGTGGCAGTGTGGCCCCAGTCACCGCCCGGTGCTCCCCCTGTGCACCTGCGCCCACACCCCTTCTAGTAAGGACACCGACCATGTGCACTGGGGCCCGCCCCCCCCGAATGACCTGGTCCCGACCAGGGCCACAGGAGGCCTGTTCCCAAAGGCCACGGCCTAGGGCACTGGGCTTAGGACCCCAACAGGTGAAGAAGGCTTTTTCCACGGGGACACGCTTCAGCCCAGAGCAGTGTCCTCTCCCGGCCCTCCATGCCCCTTCTTTCTAGGAGAGGGATGCTTTTTAAGAGCGAGGGGCAGAGCGTGCGGGCCCCGGAACTCCGCTCGCTCAGCAGGGCACGGCTCATCTGCGGGCCAGTCTCAGCCCCTGCGCGCCGCACCGCGTGAGGACACTGTGGCTGGGGACCCGCCAGACGCTCCCACTGCGGCAGTCTGGGGGTTTGCTCCATCAGGACCCCCACACCCCACCCCGCACGGGCGTCTCCAGCTGCTGCTCCTGAGGGATGGGTGCGCGTGGGCGGGAGCTTGGAAATCAGCTTCTCAAGGTGTTTTTCCTGGGAAAAGTCCTTTGCGGCGTCTCGGGAGTTAGGACAGTCTCATCCGTCACGCTGCGATTTCGTCCTTTATGGGAGCTTCGCCCTTTTCAGCGTTTCGACGCAACCCTTGTTATTCCCTTTCAGGAGAAGCCTCCTTCCCCACGGGCTCGTGTTTCCAGTGCAGCTTAAACGGGCTCACATTGCCCCGGATCGATGTGCGCCTTTGAGCCGCGTCTTCCGTTTGTCGGTCCCCTGGGTTGGCTCGTGCTGCCCCCCCCCCCGCCCCGCACACCTGGCGCCGCGTCTTGGCAGGCTGGACGCAGGGAAGTGCCACGTGTTTAAACGCTGGGGAAGGAGCTGACTCACTGAGGCGGCTGTTTGCTTCTCAACGGCGGTCTGAGCTGCTGGTGAGGCGGGGCCCTGGGGGACTGGCCCCAGTGGACATCCTTGTCCTCCATGTTCCTTCCCGCCCCAACCCAGAACATTACGGAGAATTCCAGCAAGTGGCAGTTTTACCGATCCCCCGGAGGCATCGCAGGTCACTTGCCCCCCCACTGCCTCCAGGAGCGCCACGTCTTCCTTCCTTCGGATGGAACAATCCGGACCCCTCCACTCCTGTTCCAGCCTGTGGCTTTTCTGACTTTACGACATAGGGAGCATTTCACTGTGTCTGCCATCAACCTGCAAGCTTTCCCACCATTCTCCAGATTCTCTCCCTGTGGTCGGCTCGCCGGATCCCTTCACTCTGTCCGCCAGGAACGTGCACTTCGACAACAAACAGCATCAGCGCTGTTTTTCTCTCGAATGGAAATCATTTTCAAGGTCCCTCCTGGCCTCGTTTTGTAGGAGGACACAGCGTTTCTCACCACCTATCAACACTACATGACACCTCTCAACTCCGTATGCGTTTTTGCTCTGAAACAGGAAGTATCTGGGGTTTCACAAGTTTTTAAAATTATTCTTTCGCTAATGCACTGGGTTTCTTAGTGGTTTTATGAAGATGAAACACAAAGGGATTGGTCATTTTTGGAAGCAGTGAGCCATTTTCTTAGATATTTTTCTCAGAGATTAAGGCCTTTACTATGGAAACGAATAGACTCCAGAAGCCGCATGAAATCGTATTAGACTTTAGCACGATTTCCCAAAACAGGGAACCGAAAAAGCTGTCAGATTAGCACTCGGAAAGCTGGGGAGATGAGCGTGTTTTCACGTGTCTTTTATTCTGAGACAGAAACGGAGTAAGAAAAAAACACCGAGACCCCCCCCACCACCGGAAAAAAAGAATGAAAATGAGAATTATCCCCCAGAAACTGTCCTCGCAGAGCTCCCTCTTGTGAGACACTTAGGCTTGCAGCGGTCGCCGACCTTCGTGGCCCCAGGGACCGGCGCCCCTGTGAGCATCTAAGGCCTGAGGCCCCGAGGGGGAGCTGAGGGGGTGACGCTGGGCCTGGGGAGCGGCTGCAGACACGTGAAGCCGCGCTCCCTCGCCCGGTGCTCACCTGCTGTGCGGCCCGGCTCCTAACGGGGCACGGACAGGACGGGTCCCTGTCCACGGCCCGGGGTTTGGGGACCCCCGCCCTAGAAGATCTGTCCTGGATGTGAGTCAGTCGCCCCAGGACCTCCTTTCGGCCCTGTCACTTGGGCGTGTGTCTTTGGGCGCCTTCCTTCTCCTGGCGCCTCAGGACCTTTGCGTCTGTGAAGGGGGATGTGACATCTGCGTTTGGTGGGGAATCACGGGGGGACACAGGCACGGAGCATCGTGGCTTCTTCCTGCCGCTCCTGGACCACGGGTGGCACGTCGGGTGGCATGTGGGTGGCACGTCGGGTGGCATGTGGGTGGCACGTCGGGTGGCACGTCGGGTGGCACGTCGGGTGGCATGTGGGTGGCACGTCGGGTGGCACGTCGGGTGGCACGTCGGGTGGCATGTGGGTGGCACATCGGGTGGCGTGTGGGTGGCACGTCGGGTCTGAGTGAGCCGCCCCCCCACCCCGCCCTGCCTTCCGCCCACCCCGCCGTCAGGGGTCTGAGCGGCCGCTGTCCTGTCCTTCTCCCCCCAGTCAGGACCCTTCTCGGCCACGGCCCTGTCCCCCAGGCCGGGCGAGGTGCTGCCCTAGGGCCTGGGTGGCGGGGGCGCCCCGGGGGGGGGGGACTGGGTGCCGGGAGGGGGGCCTCTCCGGGGTCCCCACGGGGAAAGCCGCCCCCGGGGGTCGTTGGGGCTTGGGGAGCCGCGGCCGGGCGCGCGCGCAGGGCCCCACCCCCGGTCCCCCCCCGCCCCCGCCCCCGGGCCCCGCGGTCGCCATGGCAGCGGCGTCCTGGGCCCGGCTCCCCGGGAGGGGGAGGGGAATGGGCGGGGCCGGGGCGGGGCCGGGGCGGGGCCGGGGCGGGGCCGGGGAGGCGCCCCGCCCGCCCCGCCCCCCGCGCGCCCCGGGCCCGCGGCTTCCTCCCGAGGCCGCTCCCGGCGCCCGTCCCGGCGCGTCCACACCGCGGGCCCGGCCACACCCGCGGGCCCGGCCATGCCGCTGGCGCCGCTGCTGGAGCTGTGGGGGCGCGCGGGGGCGCGGCCCGCCGACCCCGGGGTGAGTGCGGGGGGGACCCCGGGCCTGGGCGCCCCGCGTCCGCGCCCGCAGGGGCCCGGGGCTGCCCTGCGCGGGGGGGGGGGGGCCCTGAGGAGCGGGGCCCGGCAGCCCGAGGCGGCGCGACGGGGGGGGGGCGTCCCCAGGGCGCCCGGGAAGGGCCCCCCAGCCCCGCGCCTGGGACGGGACCGCCTCGTCCGCGTCCCCCGGGTCCCCGGGGTCCCCGAGGCCCGCGCGGGCTCGTCCCTCAGCCGCCCCGCGCCCGGACACGGCCGGACGCGGACCCCGGACCCGCCAGGCCCAGCCCCACCTGCGCCCTGTCCCCGAAGGCCACGCTCCCCGTGTGGACAGACGTCAGCCGTGTGGACGGACGCGAACCGTGTGGACGGACCTGAGCTGTGGGACGTAAACCTGTGTAGACGCGAGCCGTGTGGACGCGAGCCGTGTGGACGGATGTGAGCCGTGTGGACGGACCTGAGCGGTGTGGACAGACGCTCCCTGTGTGGACAGACATGAGCCGTGTGGACGTAAACCTGTGTAGACGCGAGCCGTGTGGACGTGAACCGCTTCTCCGCATCCCCCGGGGAGGGCGCAGGTCCACACCGACTGAGACGCCGCTCGTTGGGGGAGAGCGTCCCCTTGGGTTTCCTGTGGCCCCGTTCCGGGAGCCAGACTCACGCTGGCTCGGGGCCGGGCCCGGCAGAGCCACCCGTCAGCGTGGCGTGGCGCTGCGCCTGCTGTTGGGGTGACCGGCCCGGGCGCTGCCGCCTGTGGGACCCCCCCACCTCCAGCCGGGAGGGAGGTGACCGCGGCCCTCTGCTGCTGCTGGTCACCTGGTCCCATGCAGTGTCACCCCTGGCATCGGAGCTGCGCCCCAGGAAGAGTCTGTGGCGCACGAGGGTTGCCAGGACGAGGTTTTCCAACGGAATTACTGAATCGCGTGGACTGCGCTAGTGGCTGGCCCCGAGCCCTGCGTCCGCTGCTCTCCGAAGCCCTCCGGGTTGTCTGAACCGGGCGATCAGGGCGGGGGCCTGGCTGCCAGCCCCCCGCAGCCGGGCCGGGGAAGGGGCCCCTGTGCGGGGGGCTTGCCGAGGGAGGAGGCTTTGGAGCGGCCCCCGGCCGTCTGGGCTCCACCTCGTTGCGCTGACGAGCGCTCTGGAGGACAGCTTGTGTTGTCTACGTTTCTCTACTGTTGACTGAAAACGGACCAGCAGGGAACGCGCTCTCGTCATTTAAAAATACGTCGTGGTCCCAGGAGGACCTCGCAGACAGACGGAGCTGCCGTCCGTTGCCTGGCAGACCCCTCGGCCGTGCCACCGTGCTCAGAGGGCGCGCTCTAGAGGTTTTAGAGGCTGACGTGGGTGTACACAACAACACGCAGTGAAAACGGGGTCGATGAGGTGATCCCGAAGCCAAGGAAATCCCGCCAGGCTTCCCGGGTGAGTGTGCGAGGCGTGTTTGGAAACCAGAAAGTCAGCCACCCTGAGGCCAACCCCGAAACGCTGATCTCGAGGAATCTTCCGAGCGCACAGGGATGTGGCGTCTGCCTGCTTGGGGCCGGAAGCTGATCTCGCTTTCTGGTTTGCCCACGTCGTGTGTCGTGGGATGTGGAAATGTCTCCCATAGCAAGAGCGTGGGCGACACGATTTGGGACGCGTGTGGACCGTGAGCCCCACGGGAGCCGTTGGCTCCTGGCAGGAACGCACGCGCGCTGCTGTCCAAGAGGCCGGGCTCGCGTCCTTTGCTTTCACACACGCTTAACGTGCGACTGAGCACGGGCTTTGCGGGGCCGGGCCCGACGCCGCTGGGCCTGGTTCTCTCGGCCGCGTGAGCGGGACCCCCTTGGCCTCGCCCTCTCCTCTGCCATCCGAGGGACCGAGCTAGGCTGGCTGTGAGGTTCACTGTACGAGAAAACATCGCTTACCCTTTTAAAACCACCCTCACCTCAGCTCCCGGACCGGGGGAAATTCACAGACTGTCCAGGGAACGTACTTGCGGTTTTGTGAATTGTTCTGAGATGTTGGGGTGGGACGTTTACCCACTAACGAGGTGTGTTGACGAGGAGATTTGTGCTCATTAAAAACCGGGGTCTCTAAAATCCCCGAAGAATCCGGCATTGAAAAGAAGCACACGCTGCTGCGGGAATTGTGTTTTACAAGTTACACCCCGGCCTCGAAGGCAGGGGTGCAGAGGCCAAGGGCACGCGCGCCCCGGGGAGGCAAGGAAGCTGTGGGTGCGCTGAGCGCGGCAAGTGCCCAGCCGCCCACGAGGGCTTGGCCCATTTGACTGGTGTCGCTGCAGAGCCTGAGCGGGACCTTTCTCTCTGGGATGCCAGCGGGCATGAGAGGAGGGGAGGGCCCCGCCTGTGAGCCGTGCAGCTCGGACGGGGTCGCTGCACGTCTCACGGCCGAGCTTGGCTGATGACGATCACCTTCAGGCTGCTGGCCCCGAAGGGGACACTGGAAATGCCGTGGCAGCAGCCGACTCTGCGGGTCTGGCCCAGGATGGCGCCGAGCTGCGTGCCCTGCAGGCGCAGTGTCACCAGACCCTCTCACGGTTCTAGGCCGCATGTGCCGTCCCCGGACTGTGCCTGTGGGGAGGCCGGGACCCAGGTCCAGCGATTGGCCGGGAGTCACCGGGCGGCGAAGGCAGGCGCAGGCCCGGCTGCCGGAGCCTTGTCCTGCAAAGCTGCGCCTTCTGCCTCCCGGGCCGGGCCGTGGTCCTCCCAGATCACCCCCTTCCTGAGGCAAAACCCCAGGGCTGCGGTGTCGCCTCCCTGAGACAGCCCCGTCACCGCGCCGTCCCGGTCACGGTCTCTGTCCTGACTGTGCTAGTCCTGTGGCCCCGCCCCGCCCGCCAGTGGTCAGGGAGGCCCCTAGGCACGCGCTTCGGTGCGCCCGAGGCCGGGCTAGCAGTCCGGACCGTGGATGCGAGCACTGCCCCGCTGCTGCCTGTCCTCTAACGCGGGGTCCCGACCTTCTCGACACCAGAGGCCAGAGCTCCCGTGAGCATCTATCACCTGATGCTCCGGGGCGGAGCGGAGGCGGCGGGGGGGACGCTGGCGCTGGGGGCGGCCGCAGGCCCAGATGCAGCCTCGCTCGCCCGCCTGCCGCTCACCTGCTGCTGTGCGGCCAGTTCGAACAGGCCCGGGACCGGTGCCGGCCCACGGCCGGGGGGTCGGGGCCCCTGATGTAAAGCAGCCCCCTCGGGCAAGGCGCGTCCCGTGGTTACAGGTCGATTCAGGCGGGGCGGGGGGCAGGCCGTCCCGCCTCGCCAGAGCTGACGGCCGCGTTTGTCTTTGTGCAGACCGCCGAGGAGGAGCTGCAGCTGGACCCGGCGCCCGCCGCCGAGGACGCCGCGGAGGAGGTAACTCCACTCGTGCTCTGCGTTTCGTGCGGCGTGATCGCTGGGGGGCGGGGCAGGAGTGTGGCCTTAGCGGCCCACGAGGGGCTGTTTCGGTGCAGACACGCGTCCGCGCACACGAACACGAGTGCACACGTTGTGTGCGGGTCACGGCCAGGAATGCCCCCCCGAGGCGACACGGAGAACACAGGACGAAAAATTACAAACCCAGGAAAATTCCCGGTCTTCCGGGGGGGCTTTTCAAAGGGGAGATGGCCCGTTGTCATCCATAAAGGCGCGTGAAGGCCCAGCAGCGCAGAGAGGGGCGTCGTGTCACCTGCCGGGAGCTGGACACGGGCCCCCGCCCTGTCCGGCGACGTGTGTGGCGATGGGGGGCGTGGCAGGGTGTTGGGGGCGAGTGAATGCCCTCGTGGGGGAGCAGCCGCTGCGGCAGCCCTGGGGGAGGTCGGGGCCCCCTCAGAAACGGGGCGGGAGGTTGCCGGCCGATCGCGTCCTGAGGGGGACGTGAAATGGAGGACTGTGTGTCTCCGTGTTCACGCCGGGGAGCAACGGGACAGTTCCGGGCGGTGAAGAGACCAGGCCCCCGGGGGCACAGGGGAGGCCGCGGGAACAGCGTCTGCGAGGGAACATGGGGTGCCGAGGAGCTAAGCCCCGGGGCCGAGTCGGAGCCGGCGTCGGGGGTCCCGCTCCGGCCGGCACCCTTCTGCCCGTCGTCGCGAAATTCTTGCGAAGGCGCTGGCGCCGCCCGGACCGTCTGAGCTGTGCGACTGGCACCTCTGCTGACGTTTTAAAAGTAGCGGCGGGGGCCGGGCCCATGGACGTGGCCGCGCCCGACGCTCTGCTCAGCGGCTGGCCCCGCCCAGTGGCAGGTGACCCGGAGGAGAGCCCCCGAGCGAGCTAACGGGTCCAAGGCCCCGGGCCAGGGCGCCGAGCACGGCCTGACGCCGGCTCCAGTAGCCCTCGGCCAGGGTGCGGGGCCTCCGGCTGCCGGGGAACGGGCTGCGGTTTCTCTGAGGCAGGTCGACGTGGTCATCGGGCAGTCGCCTCGGGCGCGGGCGGCGGGGCTGCGCACCAACACGCGTGTCGGCCCTTCATTCCGGGAGCCGCGCGGTTGGGCAGGGGGCCCGCCCTGTAACGGGATCTGCTCACAGGCGCTGAGGCGACAAACCGTCCTTCAGTCTTCATGCCCTCGGACCTCCTCGTCTCCGGGCGCCGTCGGCCCTTAGGGCCGCGCCCGTCCTCGTGCGCCCTCGCGGGCCTCCGCAGGGCAATGTGCAGGGTCTGCTGCAGCCGCAGGGGTCCGGGCTCCGGTCCCGAGGGGACTCGGCGGCAGCTGCACCGAGTCGGAGGGGTCCACTCCTTTCGCCCGCGCGAGCGGGTGTGCCGGCTGGAAAGGTCTTGTTTAGGAAAAGGGCGTTGGGATCGGCCTCGTTCGTTCGTTCATTCGATCAGGAGCGTGGATCGGCTGCGGGGCTCGTCTCGGAGGGTCCGGAGGGAGCCCGGGCAGCTGTGGCCACGCTCTGTGTGCGGGGCAGGGGGCGGCCTGTGCAGTTGGTGAAGAGCACAGGGGCTCGGTCTGTCGCACGTCGGCGCGTGCTCTCGTCCGCTCCGTCCGGGGTCCCGGCTCTGTCCCGGTGGTGGCAGGTCGGGGGGAGACGAGGTGACGTGGTCGGGACCCGAGCATCAACTCCGAGTTTTGGGGTCAGCGTATTCTGAGACCCCACGCCGTGGCCTTCTTCCGCGACCGGCGACCCGACTGTGGAGCTGCTGTGGCTTCCCCACTCGGGGGAAGAGCCTGGGAGGCGGTTTTGGGGCACAGGGGTGGGGGGGGTGACGCCTGGAGGAGCGAGCAGCCCACGGGCTCGTCACAGCCTCTTGGACCGAGGTCTGCTAGCAGCGGGGCCGGCCGGGGTCGCCTGCAGACGCCAGCGTGTGCCCTCGGTCCCATCCCTCCCAGGAACCTGGACGACTTTCCTCATCCCTTTATAATGAAAAAGACAGGAAAAGCAGGCAAACGGGTTTGCATGGAAACGAGGCAGGAGGCGTCACGAACGCCCGGAGCTCACAGAGCCGCCAGGGCCGTGCGGTCTCCGGGTGCAGAGGGAGCTGCCCCCCGGCCCGGCTCGTCAGTCTCCCTTCACAGCCGCTGTCACGTCCCTAAAAGCCGCAGCCACGAGGTCACCTGTTCCCGTCTGCGTTTCTCGTTTTCTGTCCAGCAAGACCGGCGTCGCCGCAGTCCTCGTAGAAGTCCCAGGACACGGCAGGGTAAACGGTGCGTTGACAGGGCCGCGCGGCCTCGCTGTTGGAACCCCCACTGTGCGCGCGCACGCCGTGGGCGGCTGATGGTGGCCGCGGCTCCAGGAGCGGCAGTGTCTGCTGAGGCAGAAAAGGAAAACGAACGACCCTGTGGCGAGGACCGACGCAGCGCGCTGTGGCGTGTGTGACCCGGGATTGTTTGCGAGACGAGCCGTCCGGCCCTGGTGGCCCGGCACGTGCTGGTCGCCACGGATCACCCCTGGACGGCCGGGGGCGGCCCGCGCGTCCTCGGCTGTGCCACCCCCGTGTTCCCGCCCCGGAAACGCCGTCGGCAGGCGTCAGCGCCTTCTCTGGGCCTGGAAGGGCTGCTCGGTGCTGACGGGCGTTCTCGGACCCCGGCGCCGGGGGGGCCCTGTCCTGCCGTCGTGGACACGTCGGGGGCAGCACGGCCCGGGTCGGATGAGCAGAGCGCATTGCGCGCGCCCCACTGTGAGCTGGCCCAGCGCGTGAGCCTGTAGGCGGCCTGCGTGGGCACCTCGGGGCCGGGCGACACGCCGGCTCAGGGCCTCCGTGGGGTCCAGAGAAAGCGCCGCCTCCCCCCGAAACCGCCGCCCGCCCGCAGCCGAGGCTGAATGACCGCCATGCCGGGTGCCATGCCCCGCTCCCCGCCGAGTCACGCGGCAGGACAGCTGGCGAGAGCCGCACGCGGCCTGCACCTGCGCGGCCGGCCGGCTGTCGGGAGGCCCGAGGTCGGGTTCCGGCCGACTTGGGGCTCCTGAGTTTGACCCCTGGGGAGTGGGCGCCCCATGCCCTCCTAGGGAAGCACATGGTGCGACGAGCAGGGCCCCCCTCCCGCGGGGTCCTGGCCCACCCGTGCCCTCCCTGCGCCCCCTCGCCCTCTGCTCTTCAGGAGGCGGCGAGGACGGTGTCGTGTGATGGGCACAGCGGAGACCCCCGCGTCGTTTCCAGCGGAAGCTTCTCCCGCCGACGGGTTTGCCTGGAACCCCGATCCCCTGGGGCTTGGTCTTGGTCCTGGGGCTGGATCTGGCCGATGGGGTCAGGGCCGAGGTCGAGCGTGATGCCTGGTCCTTTCCTCTGGGTCCAAAGTGCCATGTGGGGACCTCGGTGACCCGGACGGCCTGGACCCGTGTCGGTTTGTAACCCATCTCCGTTCGCCCCGAGAATACTCGCCGATGACAATCCTCACGTTACCCCCAAAGTTTGCAGGAAATATTTCGCTTTGTTGTTGTTTTTGCGTCACCCGGACATCGATGGTCTGGGGACAAATGGCGTCGTTTGTGTGTAGCGTTCTGGTTTCCGAGGTGGCGTCTCCATTTACCAGGTGGGTCACTGTCCATCCCTGAGAGCGTCGGATCCGAGGTCACGTCGCATCTCGGTCCCCGCCCGCGTCCCGGGGGGCGGAGGGCAGACCCTCACGGCCGTCACTTCAGGCCTTTCCCCGGGCCTCCTGCTCCGTCAGCCTGACTGAGCCCGTGTCTCCTCGCCGAGGGCTCAGCGGGGTCGTTGGCTTAAAGTGCTTTCCTGGAACTGCTAAGGGGTGGCCTGATTGAAACGGTGACTGATTTTCCGGGATTTACGTAGTTCGCCACGTCAGAGCCCGCCAGGCCCGCCGGGCCCCAGACAAGCACCCGCCCGTTGACAGGGCGCCCCCGACCCCGGTGCCGCTGCTCAGCGGGTGCCCGGCAGCGGGGTTGGGGGTCCGGGGGGCTCCTTAGCGGGGCCGAGGAGCAGGGGACACCGGACAGCGCCTGTAAAACGTGTATTGGTCACGAGCGGTGTGTCCTGCGTTGCAAACGAGGATGCTTCAGAGTAAACGTGCCGCATCACGTACGTGCTTCCCCCGGGACCTAAAAGTCCCCTGTTCGGCACCTCGTTTTTACGGTAAAAATCTGTTCGTAAATTGAAATCGATTTTTAAATTTTAACTTTCTGTAACCGTAGACTCTAAGTGTTGTTCCTTTTGAATTATTAATTACAGGATGCGCCTGCGTGCGGTCAGTGAATTCTGAAAGGTGGGAATTGTCACGGTCAGAGGAGCGGCGGGGGGAGATGGGGGCGCGGGGCGCGGACAGCGGGCGCGGACGCCCCCCCCCCGCGTCCCTGCTCGGGTGCGGCCTCGGCCACGAGGAGCCAGCACCCGCTTTCCTCCAGTTCTCCTTTTCTGCGCTGAAGCACCTCTCGCGTCGACAGCCATTCGGGAAGAGACTTGTTGAATCGAGTCACGATTTGTTGAGCCGCCTCCAAGGCGTACGCCAGCAAGCACCTTGTGATTGTCACAAAAGGTTATTTTTAAAGCTCTCGCCTGGAGGTTTGAATAGGTGCTGCTGCGGATGTGGCGACGGCGGGGTGGGAACCGGGGGGTGGGAACCGGGGGGTGGGAACCGGCGGGGTGGGAACCGGGGGGTGGGAACCGGCGGGGTGGGAACCGGGGGGTGGGAACGGGGGGGTGGGGGAACCGGCGGGGTGGGAACCGGGGGGTGGGAACGGGGGGGTGGGAACCGGGGGGTGGGAACCGGCGGGGTGGGAACCTGGGGGGTGGGACCCTGGGGGGTGGGAACCTGGGGGGTGGGAACGGGGGGTGGGAACCGGCGGGTGGGAACCGGCGGGGTGGGAACCTGGGGGGGTGGGACCTGGGGGGGTGGGAACCGGGGGGGTGGGAACCGGGGGGTGGGAACCGGGGGGTGGGAACCGGCGGCCTGCGCGCGGGCCGTGGTCCTCGGTGCCGGGGGCTGCGAGTGTCTCAGACAGCTGCCCTGCCTGCGCCCCCGGGGAGATGCGCGGGGCGGGGGGGTCGGTGGGGGTCGGAGGGGGGAGAGGTGAGCATGGGGTGGGGGTCGGAGGGGGGAGAAGTGAGCCTTTCTGTTGAAAACGGGACCGGGGCTTGTGAGGAGGGCGGAAGGAAGGGGGCTGGAGCAGAGAAGCTCTGAGATCACTTTTCGGACCGAGGGGAGGACCTGGAAATTAACTGCTTCTAGCAGACACGCCTGCGTAGCCCTGCGGACACGGGCGGGGGGTTCTCACCCCAGGTGCGGGGCCAGCCTGCAGCAGGGTCGGGCGCGGCCCCGGGGACCCAGGCAGGGCCGTGGCTCTCGGATGGCGGCTCAGGAAGGCCCTGGTCTGGCACGAGGGTCCAGACGTGCTCGCCCTCGGGAGCCGCGTGTGGGCTCCGCGCAGCGATGCCCAGAGGTCCAGGCGGGCGTGCAGAGCTCACACTCACCCCCGTGGGGCTTCGACCGGCGTCGTGCTCCTGGCTTGTCTGCGGCGCCGGGCACAGCACGCGGGAGTCCCCCCGCCACGGGTCCTGGAACCGGCCACACTCCGCCCCGCGCGTGAGAGCGGCCCGGCCCGGCACGTTTCCACGGCGGGCGAGAGGTCTGCCCGGCAGGGCCGGTGGCACGAAGGCCCCGGCGAGCACGGCTCGTCGTTCAGGGGTGACGGCGGGTCCATGGCATGCGATGGAGGCGATTTTCCACCCCCTCCCCCCAATTCTGTCAGCCGCGCTTCAGCCCCGCTCGGCGGGCTGCGCAGCCGCCGTGGCCCGGCCGCAAGGGGCCGATCCTTTCTCCCAGGAGCAAGTCAGGCGGCTCCCACTCGCCCTTTACCACAGCCGGTGGGTCCTGGAGCCTCCGTGCCTGCGCCTTCGCGTCTCCGGCCTCCCCCGCACCCCCCTTGCCGCCCGGCTGGCACTCACGCTCCTGGCCCCGCTGGACCCGAGGGTCGCAGCGGTCCACCACGTCTGTGCCGACGATCCTTCCAGGGCTCGGCCGCGTCGTGAAGGGATCACGCCGCGCCCTGCCAGCCGTTTCACGTCTAGAAAGAAGTGCAGCCCGCGGCCGGCGTGCCCGTCGCGGCGGAAGCAAACCGGCCCGGTTTTCCGCGTGAAAACGAAACACGAAAACTGTTCCCGCAGCGATTTCTAAACAGAACGTGCCTCCGATCCTCACGGCCCAGCCGCGTGTGGACGGTCGGACGTGCCGGGTGGGCCTCCAGCTCACGGCTGCTCGAGGACGACGCTGCCACCGCGCACGGGAACGCGGCCTTCGCCGAGTCCTGACGTTCCCGGTGACCGAGAAAGGCCGTGTTCAGGAACGGGAACACGGCTGCGGAAACAGCGCGCGGGGAACGGAACGGTGTCGTTGCTCCCGAGGGCTGTCGGTGTGCCGGAGCGACGCGAAAGCGAGCCACGTCGCGGCAGACGGGGGGCGAGGTGAGGACCGTAGCCTCGGGGTGAAGGCTGCGGCCGCGGCACCACAGGCGAGTGTTCTCGGGGCGAGTGCGCAGCAGGTTAAAAGGTTGTGAATGACACTTAAACGGGCTCCGCGTCTCCCTGCAGGCTCTGCCTGGCTGTCGTTGTCCAAAGCCCAGGGCCGGAGCGAGTCCCATGGGACGTGGAGCGGGCCCGGGAGGGACAGACGCAGCAGCGGGGCCCGTGACCGGGGAGGCCGATCGATCGGCCCCGTCTTGCGGATCCCTCCCACCGTCCCTCGGCTGTGCCCAGTCAGCCTGAGCTCGAGACCCCCCTTTTCCAAATGCGCTCAGAGCCGCCCCGGAAACCGGGGTGCGGTGTGGGGACGGCACCTTCCCCATCCTATCAGGTGCAGTGATGGGGGCCCGTGAATTAAACGGACACGGCGGATCGGCGAGGGGACAGGAGAGGGTAGTTTGTGGCCGCGGCGAGCACATGTGGGGGAGCGCCCAAAGGGGCAGCGGGGCTCGGGGTCTGCGCCCACTGTGGTAGGAAAGGCTCTTGGGGGGAAACCACCGGCCATGCTGGGTTTCTGAGGAGAACGTCAGCCATCGTCCCGTCCACGCGGTGCGAGCGGTCTCCCCGAGGGAGGGGTTGGCGGTCGCTCACCTGTCTCTGCCTGGGGGTGGATGACACCCCGAAGAGGGGTTCACGGCTGCCCTCGTTTCTCGGGAGGTCTGGTTTCCGGTGGACGAGGGACGCCCGAGAAGGCTCTTCGTGCACCTGTTGGGTGTCCAGCGTCTTCAGCTGAAAATACTCGTTAGCTCTACCTGGGGGGCCGAGCGGGTCCCCGCAGCTGGAGGCTGCTCCCCCACCGCGCCGTCCGGGACCGCCAGCCCACGGGCCGCGGGCCCAGCTCGACCCGGGCCCTGCCTGCCTCGCTCGCTTCCCCGTGTCAGGGTCCCTGCCCGGCCCCCGGCGGCTCGGCGGCCCCGGCTGCAGCACGCGTTCTGGGGACAGTCCCAACGCCGTGCGCTCCCACACCCCCGGCCGCCCGTGCGCTCTTCACGCCCCACAGCGGAGCCGAGCTCCTCGGGGGCCCTGGTGCTTAGGTGGGCGTAGGGGCCCGGTGAACGCCCCGCTGCAGTGACCCCGGCCACCGCGCAGGGACAGGGAGCCCTCACAGCTCGGGCCCCGCGTGGGCGTGAAGGGCGTCCGTGGGGCCCTTGGCTGCACGCGGGGCTGCGGGAGGGGTCCTTCCCGGGGCAGTGGCTCTCGATGCCACGCGGCCACGTTCAGGCTCCCGTGGGACCAGTTTCAGGGCCTCGAAGCTGTCGGGCTTGGGAGTGAAAGCGACCACGTGTGCAAGCGTTTTATCCTTTTAAAGAGTGTTTTCCTTAGTTCTTCCCGTTGCGACGCTGGAACAGCTTCGGTAGAACGGCAAAATGGGGAAAAGTACAGTGGGGTTTGCGGACCCCGTGGACGACGACAGGCTCGGTCTGTCCCCGCCGGGTTCGTGGTCTGAGACTGCCAGGCCGCAGGGCTCCTCTCGGTTCTGTAGGTCGCGCGGCTCCGTCGAAAAGGGACGCGTCGCGTTGGAGAAAGAGCGAGGGGCATAGAGAGGTACAAAAGGAACATTGAAGTCGTCTCCACGTGACCCAGTTAATTACTCAATGTAACACGTCAACGAGCTGATTAGTTACTCTGAACGGGGGGGGCCCTTCCCGCTCCGCGCCTGTGTCCCCGCACCTCCTGCGGCGTCCGCGTGCGTCCGCGTCGGCACGGTCCGTGTGGCTCGTCGGTGCCGAGTCTCACCTCTCGGGAGGCTTCCTTAGCACTCTGACGTCCCCCAGACTCCCAGATGTCGCTAACGGCCCTGCTGGCGGCCGTCGCGTCTCTGTGTTTGCCCCATCGTCTGTGGCTGAGCACGTGGGCGAACTCGGCTCCTCCCGTCCGTCATGAAACCTCCGCAGTGGACATCCACGTCGTGAGCCTGGACCCCGGAGGAGCTCCTGGGGCCGGGGAATCTGGACCGTCTTCTCCAGAAACGCTTATTCCCACGTCACGAGTCGCGCGGAGCAGCATTGTCAGGCCTGACTCGGGGAGAACGGAGCGTTTTCTCCGCGGACGCTGGGCCCTGAGGACCGGGTCGCCGGCCGGGCAGCCGCCTGGACCACACCCCGGTGGCACCCCGTCGTCCTCGCGGGCGTGTGGGACGGTCCCGCCCTCTGGTGGCCGTGCTGAGTCGCAGCGGGACCGCGGCGGTGGGTGACCGGCAGCAAGCACAGGGGCGTGCGCAGCCCGCGGACGTGTCACAGCAGGCCGCGGCACGGGCCACCTCTCTTCTCTCCTCTCTGGTTTTGTGGGTTTTGTAGCGTGTTTTCCTCCGGCGACATGGAAGGTGTTCACCCCTCCCAGAGCCCGTTGCAGCGTCTTCGTGTACGTCCCGGCGCCGGGACAGCGGGGACGGATGCTGCAGGAACGATTTTCCCTTCTTCCTGCTGTGCCGCCGCGGCCTCTCCTTTCCTGCGCTCTTCGTTTCGCATCAGGGTTTGTTAGACAAATGCACCCTAAGCTAGTTTTTCCCGACACGTCCACGTGCCCCCCCCCCGCGTTCGGATGAACAGCCCTGCCCCCTCCACGGGTGCCTGCGGGGGGGCCTCGCGGGCGACGAGGTCGTGAGGGCGGGGCCCTGAGGACTGGGGTGAGCGCCTTGGAGAGGGGACCCCACAGAGTGCCCCTCCCTCCCGCCGCGGGAGGACTAAGCTAGAAGGCAGCCCGCCCGCCGTGGACTGGGTCCCTCCCCACACCCCCGTCCTGGCACCTAGACCTCAGGCCGTGAGCCCCCAGAGCTGTGAGGAGGCGAGTCCGGTGCTGGCAGGCGGCCGGTCTGCGTCCGTCAGGCGTCAGGCGGGGAGCCGGGGACCCCGCCTGCTGCCCTCGGGCCGGACGCCAGCTGGCCTGAGTGCACGCCCCGGGCCGCAGCCCTGCCCTCCGTTCCCGGGCTGGCGGGCCAGGGAGGGCGGGGGCCTTCCCGGTGTCGTCGTCGTTCAGTCCGCCGGGCGCCCGGTGGCTCCGGTGCGGGCAGGCGGCGTGGGCGGGAGACCACCCTCGGGGGGCAGCTGACTGTGGCTCCGCGGGGCCCCCTCGTGTGTCCTCGTCTCTGCCCAGCCGCTCCCGTAGGGGTGGAGGGGCTGGGACGGCCTGGGGCCCGCCCCGCGCCCGCAGGGTCCGTCCTGCCCTGGCCAGTACGTCGGGACCCACACCCCGCGCGTGCTAACGGTCACTGGTCGCTCCCTTCACAGGGGTCAGTTCTGTGGGATCTGACACCTCCCGAGGGAATTCTTCCCAAGCGTCTGCATTCAGAGGTGGTGGGAGCAGAACCGCGCCCCGGGGCGTCCGCGGCGGGGTCCCGGCCGGGCCCCCGCTCCCTCCCTCGGCCCCCGCGGGGTCGTCGTCCTCCCAGCCCAGCTGTTCGCCCGGCCCCCCGCTTCGTCCGTTTCCCCACCGTCCGTGTGTGTCGCAGTGCGGCGGCGCTCGGCCATCGGTCACTCCCCTCGGCCGGCTCGCGGGCTGCCCTCTGTCTGCTTCGTCGTGGGCCTGGCCCGCGGCCCTGGGGGCGGGGGACGCGCGCCGCCTCCGAGTGCCCCGTTCTGGTGGTGGCTCGGCCAGCTGAGACCCGTCGCACAGCCCTTGGCCTAGAAAGGACGCGGGTCACAGTCCAGGAGCCAGCCGACAGCCGAAGGCGGGGACGCGGCCGTCGCTTGGCGCGCCAACGTCACCCACTAGTCCTCAGAGTCTGTGAAACCCCGAGACAGCTGACGGGTCCCCGGGGCCTCGGACCCCGGGGAGGAGCGGCAGGGGGCGTCCTGGGGGACAGCCCGCCCCCCGACGGGCCGGGCGGCACGTGGAGTGGGCATTCTGGCCCCGGGCGCCCATCAGGACGGCCTCACTCTCGGAGGAAGGGCCTGTCTCAGCTGGGGGCCGCCCGCCCCGGGGAGGCCCTCGGGCTTCGTCCTCTGCTGCCACCCCCCGGCTGGCGCGGTGCGGGACGGGGCGGAGCCGCTGCGGGGTTCAGCCAGGACCACCTGCGGCCTGCGCTCAGGGTCTCCAAAACCGCGGCCAGGCCCCTGGGGGCGGGGGGCCGTGAGCCCCGCGTGCGTGCGCGTGTCAGGGGGGCGGGCGTGTACGGGGAGGCCACCCACCTTCCAGTGACGCTGCAGGGCGGAGGCTGGTGAAAACACGAGCCCGGTGTGGGCCCCGACGGCGTCGGAGCGACGGGGCCTCACACCGACCTGCAGCCTGATTCGGAGGCCGCTGAGCGGGCTGTCCCCGGGACGCAGGTCCAGCCCTGGGGACGGCGGTGCCAGCTACCGGGCCTCTTGGCCGGAGTCGGGACCGAGCCAGACGTCAGGACGCTCAGGTCTGTTCAGTCACCCCGGGGGTGGGGCGGGGATGCCGGCCGGTGTCCGGCAGGGAGGCGAGGGGGCCTGGGGGCCCCGGTGTGGGGAGCCCCCGACACCCCCCCCTGCACCGTGGTCGTGGCCACAGCGGCCGAGGGCTGGCGCGTGCTGGGCCCCGGGGCCGCGCCCGCTCGTCTCTCCTCACCGCCCGGGGGTCGGCCCGCTCACCGCAGCCCACCGAGCCGGCGCCTAAGTGGCCTGCCCGCCGCGGGTGCCGGACGCGGCTTGCACCCCCACCGCTGAGCCCGCGTGGGGCTCCCGCGGGCGTGTGCGAGCGAGCCTGCGGGCTGAGATCCCGCGCGCGGTGGCGGGGACGAGTGTGCGGGACGGCCCGGAGACCCTGCAGGTCGCCGGAAAAGGTCGGGCTGGTCCCCGGGGCGAGAACCACAGCTGCGGAGCCAAACCCCGTGCGTGCGTCGGGGCTCGGGGCGGAGGGAGCCGCTCCGCTGGGGGCTGAGTCTTGAGGTCGGGGATGGGGACATCGCCACTTCCTCCGGCCGAGTGTGAGCGTTGCGCAGCCGCCCGCGAGCTCCCTCCGCGGGGCGTGTGCCGAGGGCTTCCGAGAAGCCGAGAGGCTCCCCGTCGTCGGAAACATGTGGAGGTTGATGTTCAGGAGCAGAAGACGCCCAGGCCCGGTGAGTGTCGGCGCCGCGTCCCCGCCGACGCGGCGCTCTCCGCGGCCGACGCCCTGTGGCTGAAAGGGGCTCTCCCCGCTTCCTGCCCCGCAGGGCCCGCGTGACCCGGCCGCACCTGGGACGGGACCGGCCGCACCTGGGACGGGACCGGCCGCGCCGGGAGGGGTAAGGACACGCTCTGGTTCGTCCTCCGTGGGCGGGCGTGACGTTCCCGACGCGTGGAAAGGTGCCGGCCCAGGGTCCGGCTCCTAGGGCGGGACACGGCAGGGCACGGGCACGTCCCTGACGCCCTGGGCACAGCACAGAGACGCCCCGCGTCGTGTGACCGTCCCCTCACGGCAGGGGCGACGCCGGGCTCCTCACTGCCCCGCGCGGGGGGCCGCAGCATCCTGCCGTCTGCGGAGGCCGTTCGGGGTTTTGTTCTGAATGTGAGGTCCACGGGGGACGTCACGTCCGCGACTTCAGAGTCTGCGACCGTCCGGGCAGGGCTGGCGGACCCACGGAGCCCGGGGTCCCCGGGGAGGGGAACGGGGCGCCTTGCGGGATTCCTTCAGAGCCCTACTGTGCGCTTTCCCAACGAGCTGGAGTGGCAGGTGCAGAGAAGCCAGCACGAGACCCGGTGGGGACGCGGGGCCGGCCCTGTGCTGTCTGCCTGCCGCAGGCCGCGGGCAGCGGGCCGGCGCCTGAGCCCGCGGCAGGCGGACTTCGGGCTCCCATCGCGGCGTCCCTAGGAATCGGGCCTAACGGGGCGTTTCAGGTGGAGCTGGCTGTCCGGGAGCGGCTCCGGCCGCCGCGGGGCTTGGATGGCGACACCCCGACGAGGGGTCTCACCGTGCAGCCTCATGGGGGTTTCGTTTCTCCCGGCCCGTGACCCCGGTGGGTGGCGAGGAAGCGTGGCCGGCGAAGCCGCGGCTGGCGCGGCGGTTCCGGTCCAGCGGTCCCGGTCCGGCTCGGTTAGTTCACGTGCCTGCCCCCAGCTGCGTGTGGTCCCCGCGGGACAGAAACGCGCCTAGTTCTTTGTGCCTCCGGCTGCTCTGCGGCCTGGCGGCCCCGGCGGGGTGCGGGCTGCCCGTTCCCCGCCCAGGGGGAGCGGACGGAGGCGCGGCGGGCCCGAGGCGCGCGGGCCGCATGGTCCTGGCGGGTGCCCGGAGCGAAGGCCACAGCGGCCCTGAGCGGGTGACCTGCCCCGGGACCCTGTCGTGCCCCAGCCCCTCCCGCCTCCCTGAATCCGCGGCGTCCTTTCCGCGCCGCGCGCCCCCGTCGGGGCTGAGGGCGTTTCCTCCACAGCGCGACGCCGTGGACTCGGTGGGGCAGCGCTGCTCGCTCCTGCTTCCTCGGACAAGCTGGTTTCCTTACCGGACACGGACACAGGCCGCAGGAGGCGGGTCGGCGGTGGCCCCACGGCGCCTCCGAGGTTGTGGCCGTCTTAGCCGAGAGGCCGGGCAGGTGACCGAGCACCCCGAACCTTGCCTGGGTTGGCGTCGTGGGCGAGGAGCGGCCCGAGTGCCCGGAGCAGGGGCAGAGGGCAGACGCCGGCCCCGGTGCTGGGGGCGCCGCGGCCGGGAGCCTTCGCGGGGGTGGCCTGCGTCGTCACCAGGCTCCTGTCACCACTGAACCTGGGGGGCCACTCCGCCCCCTTCCGTGAGGGGCGGCACGGCCGACAGGGCACGGGGAAGCAGAGCTGGACTCCGCGCGCGCTCTGCCCGGCGTCCTGCACCTTGCCTTCAGGGGACGCAGCCGCGTCTGAGCCGGGCGGGCGGACACGGCTGTCCCTGGGCCTCCCTGGGCCCCGTCCTCCACCCTGCGGCCGGGTCATTGTCCTGGGGAGCACCTGTCTGTCCCCCGGCCCTGCCGCCCTGACCTGCCGCTTGGCGCGTCCGGGTGAGGAGGGCCCCGGGCTGCCCTGCGCCCGGCGTGTCCCCATGGAGGCCGCGTTTGCAGAGAGAAATGCCCGTGGGACCCGCGTGTCAGCAGAGGCCTCCCGGGCGCCTGCCCCTCCCCGGCCGCGGGAACCGCTGGCAGCCGTCGCCAAGCGTGCGCGTGTCACGTTGGTGGCCACCGTGGTGCACGGCTGACCCGCGGGGCGGCGGCCCGCGCTCGGGGCCCGTTGCTCCCAGGGCGGGCGAGGGGACCCGCCGCCGGCCTGGGGAGCCACCGCGTTGCAGGGTGCGTGTCCCCAGGGACGCTGGAGAAGGAAAATGCAGGTCGGTGGCTGGCGGCGCACGGGGCGGGGTGCGGCGTGCGGGGGGTGGCCCCGCGGCCTGCTTTTGAGGTTTGATCCCGGACGTAGCGGCACGGGGCCACCTCGTAGAAGTTCCAGCGCCCGGGGACGAACAGAGACCGAGAAGGTGACGCCGCGACGTCTTAGGGGCCCTGCGCCGACGCTGGGGTGGCGGGGAAGGCAGCACCGAGGCTGGCGGGGGAGGGAACCATGCGGCAGTGTCCCCGCCTCCGTCTCCCCTCTGAGCTCCCGCCCACCGAGCCCGGGCCACCCCGGAGGCCGGTGTGCGCTGTGGGTGCTGTCAGTGAAAGGGTGCGGGGACGGTGGGCCCGGCAGCGTCCGCGCTCAGAGGACGCCACTCTGCAGCCAGGTGACGTGGGCCCGAAACCCTCCCGCGGGTCCCCCGGGCTCTGAGGGCTCAGAGGCGGCTCCCGGGAGCACTAATGAGGTCTCCGCAGAGCGAGCCGCGCTGTTGCTACAGCAGCCGGGGCCGCAGCCTTCTGGGCGCTGGGACGGCGTGGCGGTCAGACGGCGTGGCGGTCGGACGGACGGCGTGGCGGTCGGACGGCGTGGCGGTCGGACGGCGTGGCGGTCGGTCGGCGTGGTTGGACGGCGTGGCGGTCGGACGGCGTGGCGGTCGGTCGGCGTGGTTGGACGGCGTGGCGGTTGGACGGCGTGGCGGTCGGTCGGCGTGGTTGGACGGCGTGGCGGTTGGACGGCGTGGCGGTCGGTCGGCGTGGTTGGACGGCGTGGCGGTTGGACGGCGTGGCGGTCGGTCGGACGGCGTGGCGTTGCTGTCTGCGCGGCCGTCATCTGTGTCACACGCGGTAGGGAGTGGGACGCAGCCAAGCAGCTGGGGTTCGGAGGTCGGGCGGGTTCCACCTGCGGGTCAGTCCGTCGGGGCCGTGCACCCCCGTGTACCCCCAGGGCGGGGCCTCCCCTGCTACGCGGGCTCAGGAGCCCGGACCCCGCCGAGGACGCCGTCATGGGCTGTGTCTGGCGTCGGTCCGGTGGGTCAGTCCTCCCTGTGGAGTGTGCCCGGGGTCCCCCAGTGGCTCCTGTTCCCGGGACGGCAGGACCCCGTGTGAGCCTGAGGCTGGCCGGTGGGGTCGCCGGGTCATGGGCTCCAGGCCCGTGCGGACTGCCCGGAGGTTCGCGGGCAGAGGGCAGGAGCGACATCCCGGGGCAGTGGCCGTCGCCTCCTGTGTCCTTTCTGTTGCGGGAACAGACTCCGGGGGATGCCTCAGCTTTCCCGCGCCAGCTCTCCTGCCGCGACGCGGTGCCGGACTTCAGCTGTGTCCTGGGGGGAGGAGACGTGTTGGTCTGGACCAGGAGGGAGGCCGGTCGCACCAGCCCCCGTGTCCGGCTCATACCTGCCCTCCGGGGAGCAGAATCAGCCGGGAGCGTGCGCACGGACGTGTTGGGGACACTCAGCCGTGCGCACGGACGTGTTGGGGACACCCGGCCCCGGCTGCCGGCGCGTGGACCTTGGCCCCGGGCGCGGGGCCTGGCCCTGGCGGGGCTCCGTAAGCATTTAGTGAGTAAATGACGCTGAAGCGTCCCCGGGGGAGACCGCGGAGGGGCTGGTGTCCTTAGGGCGGGAAGAACATGGGACAAATAGGGTCGGGTTCCCGTGGTGGAGACGGCCCCGGACACGGCGGGCTGCGCGGGAAGCTGCCAGGCCGGGCCACCTCCTCCGCCCCCACCTTTCGCTGCGCTGTCCCGACACCACCTTCTTCCTGGGAGCTTCTCGGTCGGTTCCCTGTGGAGATGAACCCCAAACTGACCCCAAACCCGCCGTGTCACGCTCCCAGGACCGGTTTCTGTCGTGAAGCGGAACGGCCCTCTCTTCCCGGTCGGGGAAAGCGCGGTGTCTCATCGCGAGGAAAGAAGTGGGAGCGCAGAGAGGTGGGCCCCGTGAAGCGCGGACAGCCTGCAGCGCCGCCCTCCCTCGCCGGGGCCACTCTGGCACGGGCTGCTGTGCCTTCCGGAGCCCACCCGTGCGCGCACGGCGTGTGGTCAGCGTCTCCTCGCGGCGGCCGGCTGGGGCCGCCCCAGGCCCCTGGCCTTCGGGCACCTGCGGGCGAGCCGGGGAAGTGCCCGGTGGCCGGCGGGCGGAAGTCTTGGTCTCCAGCACCCTGATTGCCCAAGTGGCGTTTCCTCACGTCTCCGCTACCTCCTGTCGCGCCCGGTCAGGAGCAGGCGCTAGGCCCAGCCCCGCCCGGGGGGGTGAACGCGGGGGGGTCATCGGGGGTCACGGGCAGGGCTGCCTGCCCCGTGGAGCGGGCCTGGGGTGCGCTGAGCGCCCAGGAATGGCTAAGCACCGGGCACGGTGAGGAAACGGTGACCCCAGCTTCGGAGACTCGGCCGTCCTCAGCGCTCCCGGGGAGCGCACACCCCTGTCCACACGTGCTTCTCCTTCCTCTGCCCTTCGGTCCAGTTTCTCAGTGTCAAGGTCGTCGCGTGAAGGGGGGACGGGAGACTAACCGCTGAGCTTCGGGACCGCGTTTCAGGTCGGGGAGCCGCAGCACCTCCTCCCGAAGCGCCCCTGGTCCACCGCCGGCCCCGCTGTCCAGCTCACAGCCCCCGGGGGGTCCCGCGGGCGGTCAGGCCCGGGCCGGCGTGGCGTCGGGGTCGGGGGGCTCCCACTTAGCTCCCGTGGTTCCCTACAGGGCAGCTCGCTCCGTCCTCCAGTGCCCGGTTCGCAGAGGGGAGGTCTGGCCTCTGCCGTGGCTCTGGGGCGTGTGCGCGGCTTTCCCCGTCGCCCGGTCCTGACGGCGCGGGGGCGAGGCGCGCGGCGTGCGTCACTTCGTAAGGCGTCTGGGTACCCCCCCTGGGCCTCCAGCGGAGACAGGAGGCGGGCTCCGGGGCGAAGGGCAGTGTGCGGGGACGTGGGATCGGACGCCAGGCCGCGGCCGGGGCGAAGGGTCGTGGCCGAGCGTGACCTGTCGGGGTCATGAGACGCGGGCAGCACCGCAGGAACCGCTCCAGACGTGGGTTCTCTGACCCGAGACCACCCGCGGGGGCAGGTCACGGGCGCACGGAGACGCCGAGCCGCTGCGGGGGGTGAGGGGGGACGGTCAGAGCCGCCGCCATACGCGGGGCTCGAGCAGCGGGTGGAGGACGCGCGGTGACCTCGCCGGTCACAGGCACAAGCAGCGAGCACCCTGCAGCGCTCAGCGGGGGCGGCTGTGCCCGGCGGACACCCAGCCACCGAGGCCCTGCCAGCAGGTGGCCGGGCAGGCGTCCAGCTCAGGGTCAGCTGAGACGGCCACCCAGCCCCGTGTGAGTGGCGTCCGAGCTGGGGGGCGGGGCGCCCCGTGTGGGTGGAGGCAACAGCGCCCCACAGCGCCGCTGGGCACGCCCGCCACGGCCCGGGGTCGCCACGCCCGGCGGCCCCGACGCTTTTCACCTCGTTCGTCTTCAGCTCCTCGGCGGAGCCGGGGGTCGCCCCGCAGTCGAACCGGTCAGTGGCTCGGCGGCTCCGTGACGGGAGTCACCGCCGGGAGGGCCTCGGTGGGCACAGGAGCGGGGGCTCCAAACCACGGGGCCTCGTCAGCGCCTCCCCAGGAGAGGCCGCCCGGCGGCCGCTGCAGCACGAAGCAGAGCGGGTGGCTCCTGTGGGGTCACGCGAGCTGCCACCTGAGGGTCTTTCGCACGTCGGGAGTCCACGTGGCGAGTCGGGTGTCGTCCGCATGGCGAGTCGGGAGTCCGGCGGCTGCATCGGGCCTGGCGCGTGCGGAGATCCGTGGGCACGGACTCTCTCTTCTGGTCAGACGACAGGAGTCCCCGACGCGCAGCAGCGTCGGGTGGTGGCGCGGTCAGCAGAGCGGTGACCTTGCCACGGAGCCGGAGGGGCTTCCTCGCGGGGTGGACGGGAGGCGGTTGGGGTGGCGGTTCCGGCCCCGTCGCTCGGCAGAGCCGCCGCCCGCGGGCTGAGAGGTGCGTCTGGGCACAGATGAGGCCGTGTGGCCGCCGGGGCGTGACCCGCACGGTCCCCGTTTTAGGTTTCCTTAGGGAGGCCCTGCCAGGGGCCCCGGAGGTCAGAGCTTTAAAGTGACGGAAACGGAGTCTCCAGGGAAACGCATCCCGAGCCTCGGCAGGAGCGGCCCCGCAGTCCCCGCGACCCGCGGCTCCCCGAGCGGGGCGTCGCTCACTGCCACCGCCGGCCTCACGCGAGCGGCTCCCTCCCGTGTGGGCTTCCTCAGGACAGGCCGGCCGGCAGGGAACAGGTGGCCGCCCGCGGAACCGGCCGCCCGGTGGAAACAGCCGTCCCTATATTAAGCCAGTGACCCGAGGTGTCGGCCGCGTCAGTTACTAAAAGTGGCCCTGGCTCGGCCCCGCCGCAGGGCGTCCTGCCCTCCGGCCGCCGAGCGCCGGCCCGGGTGTCAACACACTCCCCCGAGCGTGCTCCGGGACCCGTCGGGGCGGGGGTCCCGATGCTCGCGGAGGGCCCTGTGGCCCCCTGGCCGTGGCCGCCGTCCCCCCCGGCGCGGGCGGTATGCTCGCTCGCTTCCGCCGAGCCTTCTCGAGGCTGCACGGGGCGCTGCTGGTGAGTGCCCGTCCGCGTCCCTGCGAAGCCCTTCGGGACGTGCGGGGGGCGGGGCGGGGCCCGTTCCCACTTCTGAGACGGTCTCCGCGTCCCGCTGCCAGCCGCCTGGCCAGCCAGCTCGGCGACCGCGTCTCGGGGTCGTGTGCGGCCTCGCAGCCTCCCCCACTCCTGCATGCCCTGCCTCCCGCGGTTTCGCTGACGCCTGCCCTTCCCGGCTCGTCCCTGAAGGGAGAGCCGCCTCGTCCTTCCTCTCTCTGTCCCTTTAAATGCGGCTGCGGGTGTCCCGTCGCGTCGCGTCTGCCCGCCCCGCGGGATTTGATCTTGCCCCCGAGCTTGCGGAAGGTCGCGCACTGACCGGGGCGAGGCCGCGGCGGTGGAGTCTCTCTCGCGGGGCGACTGGAGTTCATCAGGAGCTCGAGGCACAGGCGGGAGGGCGAGCTGCGGCCGCCCCCCAGGTTTCTCGGAGCCTCCCCTCGCGTTTTCTCCCTCCCCCGGGTTATCCCTCCTTCCTCCCCCCTCCTCCTCCTCGTTCTTTCCTTCTCCCTAAGACGGCAGGTGCGGGGTCGACAGGCGGCGGGGGCGGCCTTCCAGGCCTGGGCTGTGGGCCTGTGTCACAGGGACCCTCACGCCCCTCCCTCCGCTGCTGCCCCCCGAGTGCGTGCAGTGTCCCCGCGTCTTGGCTGACTTGCCGTTCTCGTCCCCAGCGCGGTGGCCGGTCCCGGCACCGATGCCGGCAAAGGTGCCAGAGCCCCCAGTCCTTTCGAAGACAAACCGCTGAGATGGGGGCCTCGGAGGGACGTCCCGACCTTGCGTGGCGTGCACGTAATGGCCCCGATGGCGGGGCGCAGAGGGCAGCGGGGGCCGCGGTGTTGGCTCCTCGGGGTCCGGCGGCTTCTGCTGCTGCTCCTCGAAGTCCCCCCGGGGGACGGCGACCCGCATTTGCACGCCGGGGCCCTTCGCTCCGTGTGGACGACGCCCGCAGAGGTGGCAGCCGGGCAGACCCCGTTTCTCCGGGAAAGGGGTCGTTCGAAAGAAACGGCCGAGTCGAAAGCCAGCCGGCAGGGGCCGGGTGCAGAGCTGCGTCTTCCGGAGACGGCTGCGTCGGCGGCCCGTGCGCACGAGGGGCCGAGCGTGGTGCGTGTGCGAGGTGGTGCCGCGGGGTGGCGGGCACATGGCGCGTCGCAGACGGCGGAACGCGGCCGCCCTTGCGTCTGAGATCACTCTGTGGCCGAAGGCACGAGAGGCCCGGTGGCCTCTGCTGCTTGGATGACTGTGTCCTGCGCCGGGGGATGAGTAGACGAGGAGGAGAGAAGGTTCCGGAGCCAGGAGAGGCTGGGCAGCGCCGGGGGCAGCGGTCCGAGGGGCCACGTGTCTCCGTGGGGCCTGTCGCAGGAGGGGACGTGCGCTCCGGGCCAGGCCTCCTGGTTGGTCCCAGGGTGGGGGGCCTGGACACCCAGTGCATGTGACGGTGCCTCCCCCTGTCACACGCCGTCTCTGCCGTTCCCCACGGTGTGTCTTCCTGTGCGTCCACCTGCCATCGTGCAGGTGTTCCCTGTGCACCTCGAGTCCTCACCTGTGTCACGCCCGGGCTCCCTTCCTGCTGTGACTCCCTAGAGGCTCAGGGGTGTGTGTGTGCGTGTATGTGCGTGTGTGCATGTGTGCAGCCGCGTGTGCATCCACATGCATGCAAGTGTGTCCTGCGTGTGCACATGTATGTGCTCGTGCATGCATGCGGTGCACACGTGTGAGCAGCACCATCTGCATTCACATGTGCACGTGTGTGCACGTGTGTGCATCCATGTGCGTGGTGCCTGTGCGTGTGTGCACGTACTCATGTGCATGCAGGGTGGGCACACGTGAGCATGTGAGCACGTGCGTGCAGATGTACGTGCCAGTGTGCACACACCTGTGTGTGTGCCCGTGTGTGTGTCTGCGCATGCATCTGCGCGTGCATCTCGTGCGTGCACGGTGGTCCTGTGTGTGCATGTGTGCCCGTGTGGTGCATCCTCTGTGCAGACACGCGGAAGGCACTGCGTAAGGGGAAGGGCCGTCCTGGGCCTGAAGTCACAGGAGGAGGAAGGGGCTGCGACTGGGGCCTCCCGGGATCCCAGTGCGGCCGGCACGGGGGGCCCCCTGAGCCCCGGCGGCACGCGTGGGGGAGGGCTGGGCCCGTGTCGGGACGGAGCGGGGACAGCGGCTGGTTTGCCTCGCTCCTGCGCCCGCAGCGGTGCCTCGCTCGCCGGGGAAGGCTCGTCGTGTCGGGGACGGGGTCTGCGAGGCGCAGCCCGCTGGTTCTGTCTGGCCCGCGGGTGGCAGCGGGGTCTCGCGCGCCGCCGAGCCTCAGACGGCGGCGTTTCGGGCTGCGGAGACTGCTCGTGCGTCCCTGTGCCTCTGCAGCAGCGGGAGGGGGTCCACGCGTTACGGATACGGTGTCCGCTGTCGCACGGTGATCTGCGCCCCGTTTCCTTTCTGGATTATTCCGCCTCACCCACCCTCCCCGTCGATGCTCCTAACCCAGAACAAAGGCTCACTCGGAGCGGAGACGACGCGAAGTGACGGGGCGGCGGCCCCGGGGCGCAGGCCCTCCAATACGGCCGGCTCGCAGCCACGCTGGCCTGCCCGGCGGCACGTTCAAGGTCAGGGGGCCGCACGGCGAGGCGGGAGCACCGTGTGGCTTCACGCCGGCTGCGGCTTCGCCCGTTGCGGGTGGCAGGATGGATGTCTCCTCCGACCTCCCGCTCTCTTTTCGGCGTGTCCTCCGTGTCCTCCGTGTCCTCCGTGCCGGCCGTGTTCTCCAGCTTCCCGTCGCCGTATTTAACGGCGAACGTGAGCCAGCGCGGCTGGGCTCAGTCGTGAGTGACTTCGAAAGCCACAGCTCCCCTCGCCGGCTCTCTTTGCTGCGTTTCGCTCCCCACTCACCGCCCCGTGACCCATCCGCGCCGGTCGTGGGGCAGTCGGGTTTGTGATTTGAGTTAAATCCCGTAGAAGTCACGTTTGGACAGAACAAGGTGGTTCCATCTACTGTCGATGCCTCCGACGAGCGGTGAGTTCCCCTGGGACCAGACGTCTGAACGTGCGCAGGTCCTAAGCGCGCGACCCTTTGCCGACTGTTCCAGGTTCCTTTTCGGTCACCTGCACCCGGGGTCGGACGTCGTCGCCAGGCTCCGCGGGGCGAGGCCTGCGCTCCGGATGGAAGGGGCTGGGCCCGGTAAGCTGCGGGGTCTCCTCCCGCCAGGGAGGAGGTGGGACGTTCTCCCGCTGCACAGAGCTCACGTCTGAGGAGGAGCACGATTTGTGACGACGAACGGGAACGGAGGCAGCGGCGGCAGGGAATTCGGGGCTTTCTGCCAGCGGCCCGAGACCAGCACGGGTTTGCACGGCGAGGCCCGCTCGTGCGTGCTGTGTCCGGGCTGCGCGGGCAGCGGGCCGGCCGCGCGCGTGGACCGACACCGCGTATGCCAGGGGCCCGGGCATCCCGGGCTTGGTGTCCGTGGCGTCCGGGACCCGAACCCGTGGACACCAAGGGCCGGCTGGGCCTCATGGGGGTCAGGAGCCACGTGCAGATCTCCGAGGGCACAGGTGTCGGCGCCCACACCCCTCGTGGTGCGGAGGAAACTGTGCCTCGCGCTTCAGTGAGACGAAGCCCGGGACGTGAACCCCGGGAGCTGATTTACTGCGGAACACGCCCCCGAACGGCGACTCCAGTCCCGGGTCAGGAGGCCGAGGGCGGCTCGTCTGGGCCCGGTCCGTGCCGTGTCTGAGACCCGCCTGGCGGCGCCTTGAGCCTCCTCCCCCGGCGGGTCGGCCAGGCGCGTCCCGTCCTGGCGGCGACAGACGTGCAGGATACGCCCCACCCCACGCGCGTCCTGACCCGTGGAGCGGTCCCGGGTGTGGGGGATCTGAGCGCTCCTGTGACGCGGTTTCGCTGACGCGGTCGCGGGAGCCGGGCCTTGCGTGTCTGCTCTGTGCAGCGTCGGGGTCGGGCCGTACACGCGCCCCGTCACACGTCTGACGTTCGTGAGCTCCGCTGGAGGTGCAAGCGCGAAGGCACGGTGGGCACAGACTCCTCGTCGGGAGCTGGTCGTCCTCACGGTTAAAGACGTTTGATGGTGGTGAAGCACGCCCGGCCCGGGTCCTGTGTGGGCGGAGCCAGCTCTGGACGTTTCCGCGGGCAGCGTGTCCCTGCCTGCGCGCTCCGCACCGCTCTGCGCAGTTGGGGACAGCCACGTGGGGCCCCTCGGGGGAGGGGCTGGCCCGGAGCCTCGTGTGGGTTTGGGGACGGAGGCCGTGGACACAAAAGCCCAGCGCCGGCCGCACGGGGTCGTAAACGGGCTTCGATCCAGTCAGTTCTTCGTGTTCCTGACCCCGGGTCAGGGACGCCGCCGGGCCTGGTGCAGAGCTGGAGGCCCCGCGGGTCGATCCGCGGCGGTGGCCCGGACGTCGTGCCCTGGGCCGGCGTCACGCGGGCTAGGTCTCCGTCCACGTGCCCCGTGGGCCTCGGTCCACTGGAAAGCAGAGCCCGCCTGGACGCCTCGCCCGCCTGGACGCCTCGCCCGCCTGGACGCCTCGGCCGCCTGGACGCCTCGCCCGCCTGGACGCCTCGCCCGCCTGGACGCCTCGGCCGCCTGGACGCCTCGCCCGCCTCGCCCGCCTGGACGCCTCGGCCGCCGGCCCCGGGTCGGTCGGCGAGGCAGTGCGTGGTGTCAGCAGGTCACGGGCGCCGACGAGCGCGTGTCTGCGCGTTTGGTGGAGCAGGCGAGCTCTCTCTCCGGCATTTCTGGGTGCCACCCCGCTGACTTCTGTTCCCCTTATAAGCTGGGGAGCCCCTAAGTGGACTTGCACGGAGCCCGGGGCGGTGACCCCTGCTCTCCCTTTGCCGTGCTCTCAGCTGTTTTCATCCCGTAACAGAAAATCCGTCAGGGTCGGGTCGCTGTGCCCTCTGCGCTTCTCCCGTTAACGGGAAATCGGGGAAACGCTGCGCTTTTCCTGAAAGAGACGGTGATGCCTCGGGGACTTTCCCGCTTTCCAGATGCCGACGGCAGTGGCGCCGCCGCCGCCGAGGGGAGTCTGACTCTGCTGCGCGCCCGCTTAGCTAAACCGCGTGTCCGTGACTCGACGCTGACCAAGACCGGGCTGGACGACCCCCGGACCCCTCGCAGCGGCCAGCGGGCCCCCCGCGCCGTCTGGCTGACTGAGGTGACGACCCCGACGTCCTCCGACACCGGGCACCCAGCAGGCGGCTTGAGGGCGCTCGCACAGGGTGCTGGGCTCCGCCCCCCGCCGAGCGTGCGGGCCCATTTCCAGGGACGTGAAGAAGCGCGTCTGAGCTGGGTTAGGTCGGGACGTGGTGTGGGCTTTATGGCTGCGTCACACGGACGTGACGGCCTCCCCGGGCCCCTGCTGAGCGAGCGCCTCGGAGGGAGCTCACCGGTCACCGCATGGGGGCGTTTGAAGGGACGGAGACGAAGCGCTTTCCTGTTCACTGTCCACCGTCCTCCGGGTGAACCCGGCTGGCGTGAGCTTCCCGAGGAAAGGCGGAGACACTGCGGATTCCTTTTGAAGTGGAGAGGGAATCGGGACGAAAACGCACACGAGCGACGTTCCTGGTGAGATTTAAAAAAAATACCGAATAGGGGTGAGAGGACGGACTTCCCCCAAACGGCCTTTGCCACCTGTCGCCCGGAGGCGTCGACGAAATGCCCGGCCCTCGGACGTCACTCCACACGTGGGGACGGTGTTTTGGGGACGGTGTTCTCGGTGGAGTCTCCGCTGCGGACTCTTCCACATCCTCGTGTTCTCGGAGCATCAACGGCTGTGAAACCCCGTAGCACAAACGAGCGAAGCGCGGTGGCGGTGGCGGTGGCGGTGGCGGTGGTGGGCTTGCTCCGGAAGGCCGAGGCCCACCCTTGGCGTGCACGGCTCACGCTCAGCATCGAGGGGACCAGTGGCCCGGCCACAGCAGAGCGGGCGCCGGGAAGGACACGGGGCAACAGCTTCATGTGACCCCTCGAGCGACGGGGCTTTCCGGATGGACACAGGGACAAAGCTCCCGTGACGTCCGAAACCGAGCAGGCGGCCGATGGCTCGTGTGCACACGCCCCGCGAGCCCCTCGTCCTGTCATCACCGCGTAAAGGTCATCGCTAAGTGGCCGGTCGGTCACGCGCCACTGAGAATCCTGCGTCAGGGTCGCCGCCGTCTCCGTGGGGTCCGGGCAAGCGTGGTGATTGGCGGGACACCTGACTGCTGTCACCGGTGTCTAAGTGACCGTGTGAAGTGCTTTGCGGAAATTCTCCTTCAGACAACGCGCGCGTGGCCTTCCTCGCGCGTCCTTCGTCTTTCAGCAGAGTCGCCTGCTTTCGGTGAAACGTTGAGAAACGAGGCGAGAAGAGAGCTCGGGGCAGACTCTGCAGGAGTGTAGGAACAGGCAGGAGGGCACCAACTGCACGCCTCTGTCCCGCTGTTCGCGCGGACCTGCGTGTCAGGTGCCCTTGCGCAACGCGGCGCGGCGGGACCGTTGCGTAATCCGGCCTAAAAGCGTCCCCGAGGTGCTGCCCACGTGCGCCCACAGCCTCCGCGTCTCCTGGGCTGTGCAGACGGCTGCAGATGGCCAGCCGGGAGTGGAAGATAAACGCTGCTCTTCACCACCAACAAAGAAAATTAGGGCGCAGCGGCGCGACGCGGTAACAGAGGAGCAGGGGCAAAGCCGGAGATCTGGGTTCTGACCCAAACGGTGACTCTGGGCCAAGCGCCGGACTCGGGGTGCAGCCCCGCGAGCCCCGCGTCAGCTCCCTGTGGAGAGTGCGGTTCCTCCCTCTCCGTGAATGGCACACGCCACGCGTCCTGAACCTGTTGTCAGGGCCACTGGCCGGGCCCGCAGGGGGCCGAGGCGCAGGGAGGCGGGGGGGGGGAGCAGGGGGAGGGCGGAGGGGGCCCGGCGGGGCGCTGGGCGTTCAGGCCCTCGAGCCACGCGCTGTCCCGCGTGTCGTTCGGGAGGGCGGCAGAGCCCTCGGCCGCCCGTCCCCGGCCTGGATTTCTGTGTGAGTCGGTCACTCTGGCAACCGCAGTCCCCGTCTTTCGGGACTTTGGGAAATCACGAGGAAGTTCGACGGTGAAGTCCGCGTTTCGTTTCTGACGTCGGCCCACGGAGAGTGCGGTGATGCTCTCACGCCCGGCGGGCAGCCCGCGTGCCCAGCTGCACCTGTCCGTGCGCGGCCGCCATGGGCTGTCGCTCGGGAGTGTCCTCATTGCGTCCTTGTTCTGGAAAGATCTCGTGCGCCGTGGAGCGTTCGAGGTCGCCGTCCTCGTCTCCCAGCGCCGCGCGCATCCGTTCCCTCCCGTTTGGCTTCCCGTCAGGTGCCAGCGGGCACCGGCGCTCGTCTGCACAAGACCTGTCTTCCGGTTGCTTCCGGGAGCTTTTCCTGGTTTTCGGCTTTCCGGAGGCCGTGCTGTGGCGCGTCAGGTGTGGCTTTGTTCTGACTTTAATCCTCCTGAGGGTTTTAGGCCTTCGGTCTGTCATCGACTCGGAACAGTCCTCAGCTGCCATGGCCTCTCCGAAGGGCGTCACCCCCTTCTCTCTGCCTTCGGAAGGCGCGGGCTGTCCCCGCCCCAGCTCCCAAGCCTCTCACCCGGCCCGCCTTGCGCGTTTCCCGTCTTTCTGACTTTCCGGTTTGCGTTCTTCGGGTTTTAGCAGACCTAGCCTTTCCTACTTAACTCCTTCTGGGACTTCGTCTAAGCTGCTGTTTAATCTACTGGGTTTTTTATGGAAACTGTGATAGTTTCATTTTCTACGCTTTACTCATGTTTACAGATCTGCTCCATTGTTTCCTCGTCTCTAATTTCCATACGGTGCTTTCGACCTCCCCTTTGTTTTTTACGCACGTGAAACAAGCATTTTATATTGTTCGTACAACAGTGTGAACCCCTGCAGCCTTTCTGGGTCCCGGGCTGCGGCTGGCTCTCCTGGCTGGCCCTTGCCCCCGGCGGCTCACTTCCACGTGCGCTCGCTCAGCGGTTGTGATTGTGGGTCGTGTCCCTGAGAACGTCCCCTGGGTTTCAGCTCTGACACCCCGTGTGTCTCGGGGATCACAGTGGCCTCTGCCTGGTCCTCGCAGGGCCACAGGCTGGACCTTTACAAGGCCTGCTTTGGGGCAGGCGTTCCTCGGGCTGCCCAGGAGTGTGGTTTTGGCCTCGCCCCATCCCGTGCTCACACCCAAAGGCGCCCCTCTTCTGTGGCTGTTCCCTGCCTCCCCCCACCCCCGACAGCTCGCACTCCACGGGTCCTCACCAGACCTCCAGCCACTGGGGCCCTGGCCTGCCCGAGTCCTGCCATGTTCCAGACCCCGTGAAACCCGGCTCCGCGTCGCGGGGCTGGCATGGGCTCAGGGCCGGGCTGCTGATGGCGCCACTCACCTGTGGGGCACGTGTCCTTTCCCTGGCTCTTGGCTGGATTCCTTTCCCCATGCCCCATAGGGTCGGCCACACTTTTGAAAGAAGAGGGTTCCCCCTGCCCCCCGCCCCCCGGTGTGATCCAGCACTTCCACCCATGTGCTGTCACCCGTCCTGTTGCCTTGGCCGGGAGGATGGGAGGTGGCCCACAGGCTGCATGCGCCACGGATCCCGACCTCACACGGCGTCCCCGCGTGTTTCCTGTGCGTGGCTGTTCTGTTTTCATCGCAGAATGACCACGTGGTGCCTGAAATACTGGTGCTGTCTGTGAAATGTTTTTTTAAAGATGAACACTTCTTGCTAAAAAAGATCCTGGCAAGGAGCTCACATTCTCCTTTGTACGCATTCCAGGTCTTGGGAGACTTTCCTGCTCTGAGGGTTTTATTCCTCCTCGTTAAGGAGCAAACCCTTCTCTGTAGTTTGTGCACGGGCTCAGCTGGGCCCCCAAAGCCCCGAGTCCTCTATCCACAGCGAAGTTTCTTCCCGCACTGAGGCCGAGTGCTGTGCTCAGTAGGGAGCCTCTCCGTGGCTCTGTGTCACGAGGTTCCCTGCACCATTTGTGGGATGGGAAGCGCGTGTTCGTCACCTGCGTCTCACCTGCGATCCCTCTGCTGTCTCACGAGTAAACTAACTGACAAGGAAACCTGGCCCTTCTGCCCCCGAGAGCACAGCATCCCCGCGGCCAGGGCGCCCTTGGTGTCTGTCCCCAAAGCCGTAATGAGGCCAGGGGAGGCCATCACCCGGGCGAGGTGTTCTGATGGCAGAATCTAGGCCTGGTGGTCTTTCTTGGCCAAGCACAATGGTCTAGAGAAGTGAGGGACCTGGTCTGTCACCCTCTCGGTCGCCATTTCCTCTTGCGATGTCCTTTGATCACAACTCGTGTGCTGCTTGACACAGTGAGACTGTGAACTGGCCGACGCTCAGACCCTGTTTGCACATTTTTCATCTTGCCGCGTAGCTGTAGATGGTCGGCCGGAACCTGATGCGCAGCAGCCAGCCTGGCACCGAGGCGCGGTGGTGGCCGTGGGTTCTGCCAGCGCACTTACGGTGCTTACGTCACAGGGAGAAGAGAGATCCCCAGAGGTAACCAGGGCCTGCGGGACTCTGTGTCTTCTCTCCAAGTCCCCATAGCCCCCTATGGGGGCACCAGCCTTTGTGAAGTTTGCCTTTTCTTCTCCAGTGTTTGGTAAGGGCAGTTTGGATCCAGCTTACAGGGGGCCCTGACACCGCCCCCGGGTCTGGCGGCCTGGAGGGTATCATCGTATAAGCCCGGGGACTGGTGGTAGCTGGTTGCTAGGGCCTTCGATGTACCTTTGTTCTACTGGGACGAAGACAAAGGCAAGCAGGTTGGTTCTAGCAGTGAATGAATTCCGCAGGTGAGATGCTAAAGCTTTTCTTCCCCTTTGAGATGTTCAAGCTCAACAGGACAGTTTTGTTGCACAAATTTGGGGAAATCATGAATGTCCCCAAAGTCTTTTCCTTCCCAATCCCGTCATGGGAGGCCAGATGCTCTTGATCTGCGCCTGCCCCGAGGCATCTGCCCTGAGCTGGTGCAGTTGGCCTGGGGTGTGCCTATCACTGGTCCCCACAGTGCAGGTTGGTGGAGACGCCCCTCCCGCCCCGGAGCTGGTCACCAGGCCGGCCGACGTCCAGGGTCTGTCAGCCGCCCTCCTGGTCAGAGCAGCAACGTGGCATCGCCCCCGCCTGTCTTTACGTTTGCTCAGAGCCTGGATGGCTGGGAGGAGGGACTGGGGGCAGGTGGCTGGGGGTGGCGGACAGGGTGATAAGCTGCTTCCCGGAGTGAGAATCATCAGCCTCAGGCAGAACCCTCCAGGGGAGCAGGAAATGGTCATGACAGTGATCCCAAGGTCACATCCTGACACCAGACTCTCGGGGCTGGCCTGCGGCGCCCACTGAACCCGAGAGCCTGGGCCGCACCTGGGACTGGGCGCAGTGCGGGCTACCAGCTTGCGGGGTCACCTGCCCTCTTCACTCACTGGGCGAAGATAGCCTGGCCCAGGTGCCACTTCGGCTCAGCGGCGGGGGAGCAGGACCCGTGGACTGTCAGCCTGGGCAGCACCGGACGCTGCTCCTGGACGGTTCGGGCCGGCTGTGGCTGTGTGGACCGCGCCGGGGCGTGCGGGGCCGAGGAGGCGCTCCCCTTTAAGGCCGACCGTGGCGGGCCCGGATGGGTCACCCCGGGTCGTTTCCATCTCTGTAGGGTCGGGGGGGGTCACGGGGAGGGACGCGTCCCGGTTCTCCGGCCACGCGGGGACCGTCCATCCCGGGCGTGCGGGGGGGGGGTGGCTCCCGGCCGGGGCGCAGGTGCCCGGGCTTGGCCGCGCGTCCGGAGGGTTTGTGCCCGGAGCGAGGGGCGGGTCCGCGGACGCGCCGGGGCCACGTGGTGCCTGCGCGCCCCAGGGGAGGGACGCGGGGCGACGGCCCGGGGCCAGGGAGCGCGGGGGCCGGGGCGGGGCGGTGGGTGTGGCCAGGGGCGGGCGCTGATTGGCGGGGGGCGGCGGGCGTGCTCCACGGCGGGCGCTGATTGGCGGTGGGCGGGGCCCTACGCGGAGGGCGGGGCGGCAGAGCGGTGCGCGCCGATTGGCGCTGGTGGAGGGGCACGAGGGCCGGGGCGTGGCCGGGCGTGGCCGCGGCCGCTGATTGGCGGTAGTGGCAGAGGGCGGGGCGGGGCGGTGGGTGTGGCCAGGGGCGGGCGCTGATTGGCGGGGGGCGGCGGGCGTGCTCCACGGCGGGCGCTGGTTGGCGGTGGGCGGTGGGCGGGGCCGCGGCGAGCGGCCGCAGGGCGGGGCACTACGCGGAGGGCGGGGCGGCAGAGCGGTGCGCGCCGATTGGCGCTGGTGGAGGGGCACGAGGGCCGGGGCGTGGCCGGGCGTGGCCGCGGCCGCTGATTGGCGGTAGTGGCAGAGGGCGGGGCGGGGCTGCTCGGGGCTGGTCCTCGCAGGCCCGGAGGAGGGAGCGCCCGCGGCGGCGGGCGCTGATTGGTGGGGGTTGCGGCGGGCGGGGCGGGGCGGCGGGTGGCGATTGGCTGTCGTGGCCGTGGGCGGGGCGGGGCCGCTGGTCCTCGCCCGGCGGCGGCGGCGGCGGCGGCCTGAGGAGAAGGAGGCGGCGGCGGAGGAGGCGGTGTCCCGGGGCCCCGGCCGCGCTGGCCGGCCCCGCCCGCCCTTTGTGCCCGCGGCGCCGCGCCCCCCGGCCCCGCGCGCCCGCCCGCCCGCGCCCCGCGCCCCGCGCCGGGCCGCGCCGGGGATGCGCGTCCGCCCGGCCGGCCGGCGGCTGCCCGCGGCCGCGCGCGGGGCCATGGAGCCGGGCGCGAGGAAGTTCACGGTGCGCAGGTTCCTGGCCGCCTACCTGCGCCGCAGGCCGCGCGCCAAGAGCGCCGGCCTCGGGCGGCTCGAGGTAAGGCGGGGTCCCGGCCCCCCACGCGCCCCCGCCCCCGCCCCGTCCCCGCGGGCGCCCGGGGGTGCGGGTCCCGGGGCGCCGACCCGAATCCTCCTCGCCCCGCGGCGCCGCCGGGCGTGCGGGTCGCCGGGCCGGCCGCGGTCCCCGCGGGCTGAGCCCTTCCCCGCCGCCCCCCCCGCACCTCTGACCCAGGCGTCCCCCGGGCCGGGCCGCCGGGATGGGCGCCCCGGCCCCCGCGCAGCTCCTTCGCGTGTCGGATCCGCGCGGATCGGGCGGAGAAGGGTGGAGACCGGTTCGGCCGGCCCGAAGCCAGCCCCGAGGGCGCCCGGAGGGGGAGCGCCCGGCGCACCCCGGGGAGAAGCGCGTCCCGCTCCGCCGCCGCCTCGGGCGTCCTGCGGCCTCGTGGGTCGGCGGCGCCTCCCGACGACCGACCGTGCGGTCCCCGTGAGCGTGCGGGCGGCTCCGCTGGGTCGGTCTGTAGCGGGGCCTAGCGAGAGGGGCATTGAGGTGAGGGGGCGGGCTCCCCTCGGGGTCCTGCCTCTGCCCTGAGGCTGGCGCCCGCTGTGGCGCGTCGGGTCTGTGCGGCCACACGGCTGGGGCAAGGTCACACTTCCATCCCGGCTTCCTTTGTTCCCGCTGCCACCGACCGCGTGGGCCAGGGCCGGTTCTGTGCCGGTCAGGAGATCTGTAAGCGGAGCTCAGGGATGGCACGTGGAGGCATCAGGAGCTGCTCCCGCAGAAAGTTTCTGTCGCGGTGTCACCGAACCTGAACTTAAAGTCCCAGGAAGGGTCTCCGTGGCTGGCTTCTGACTGCAAAACGCCCTTTCAAACAAATTTAGCTGTCGATCAAGTCAGGGAGGAGGGCTGGCTTCGGTCCTCACGCTGGCAGAACTTAAACACCCGTCCGCTGCAATGAGTCGCTTCCCTGGGTCTTAGGGACTCTGAAGAGCTAAGGTGACAAGAACAGAAACTCAGAACAGGATTTACCTTTGTGCCGGATACCTTTTCAGTCATCAAAACATGGCGTTTATCACACAGCTCCTGTCTCCGTGAGCATCCTTTCCTGGGGCGGGGGCACACGTGTGAGCCAGCCCCCTGTGTCGTTCTGGGGGGCCCCGGCGACCCCACAGAGGGTCAGGAACCCTGTGGTGGGGAGAACTGGGTGGGGAAGTGCCTCAGAAACGAATATGATGGGAACCAAGGCTGGGAGGGCGTAGACATGAGGTTTTTTGTGTGAAAATTAAATATCTGAAAATTACTAAAAAAGCATCAGATACGCAGAAGGTCAAACTGTCTAGAAGGAAGTGTGGTCTCTCAGTCTGTTATCTGAGCTGATGGCCGTGCCAGGTGCTGGGACAAGCACGGGTCAGGATGACCAGCCCTGGTGCCTCGCTCTGCACACGCGCTCACCAGCGTCCACCAGCTGGCACTCGTGCCAGTCTAGGTGGGCGTGTTAGACTGTTCCCGTTCGGTCGCTGGGTGGGGTGGGGGAACCCTGAGGAGTGGAGGGTCTTGTTGAGAGCTTACGCACTAATTAATCAAGCGAGTGATTGCGGAGAGCCTGCTCTGTGTTCAGCCCTTTTCAGGGTATCGTGCCCCAGACCATGCAGGACGTAGAGATCCTGGCCTCGCGGGTCCATAGGTGGCTGGCCATGTGCTCTAGTCCAGTAGATGTCACGTTCCTGCCCCGCCACCTTCCCATCGTTTCCCACAGAATCCTGGCTACGTGAATGTGCACAGCAGATTATGGGCTAAGAATCACTCATCAAAAACGTGAAGCTTAGGAGGGGCGTCTGTCAGAAGTTTGGGGGTGGGAACCAGGACGCATATGCAGTTGGCACAGGCGTGTGTTTTCTCTGTTGGGACTAATGAAAAAGACAACAGGTTTCACATATTTTTAAAATGTGGTTTTTATTGTTTGTGAAATCTTTATTTTAAAGTATACACAGAGACTTTGGAAACAATCGATTTTGAAATTTAAAATGTAGTGACGAGCAGGAGAATGTAGTGACGAGCAGTAGCTACTCTAAGTCTAGAACAGTGTCATCGCTCTCAAAAGGGCCTCAAGGAGACACTTAGGCTTCCACACCTGCTCTTATGTTCAGCTCCCCGTCTAGAGCCCAGCACTTGTGAGCTCTAAGCGGCAGAGAAGCCAGCTTTCTTAGTCAGCCTGGGGAACAGCTTACGAGTTGCCTGAGTGTCTCTGTGGTGTGCCAGCGTCGCGTCCACCGGCACGGCCACGGAACTGGCTCTGGCGGCAACGGTTTCTCAGTGTGTGCCCCGAGAGGCATCAGGGCCCCGTGTCTGCCAGCCGGCAGCCACCAGCAGGCTCCGGCCCCAGGGCTCCGGGAATGGCACCCGAGAGCCACAGCCCCTAGCTGGAAGCGGTGGCCATCACGTCACTCATCGGTCAGTCCGTTTTGTGGGTGGGACGACGGGGCCCAGGGAGGCAGAACGACTTGGGGGGGAAGGGGTGGCGACGAATGTTTCAGAGGAAATCCCTGTTTGGAGTATTTTGGAATGTTCACCGCAACCTACGGTTATTCTGGAGAGCGTCTTCTGGACGGTAGAAAGTTCTGGGTGAATTGGGCTTTGCACCTAAATCGGATGCCCAGGCCTGCCTTTCAGGAGCGGGGCGGTGTCTTATTCCTCTCCACTGTGAAATGGGATGGTGCTGGTCCCCACCCCGCAGGGTTAATGTGATGATCACGACCTGTCACGTGTGAGGGCGTGACGTGGAGTCTGGGTGACAAATCGCTGGCTGGTCACTGTTGGCTACAGATACTGACAAAGTGCTTCCTCTTCCTCATTTTGCGTGTCCCCCATGAGTCACCTGTCCTGACCGCTGAATGCATTAGCAAGGCCAGCACCCTCGCCGTGGCCCCATGGGCTAAGGCGGCTTCTAGAGCCAGGCACTGCCCCGGCATCACTGTCCCAGCTTAGCAGAGCTGCAGAGGGAATTGTCCCCACTGGGCCTTCAGTGCCCTGGGAGAGTCACCACAGGCGGGACGTGCAAGCTCCAGCGCCTGACGGGGGCTGGGGACAGCTGAGAGGGAGGTGGCTGGGAAGGGTTTACGGGTTTCAAGTCAGTGAAAGGTGATACGGTTTACTCAAGGTCGAATCAATCCACCAGCCCCCTAAAGGCATCAGTTCTCAAAGCTCCTTCCCTTAGGGCCACCCCGAACGCGAGCGGGGCGCTTGGTTCTCTTGGATCGCCTCTCCTGTCACCTGCTATTCATATTTTTACTGGAAGACCGTCGGGGGTGAACGAGAAGCTGAGATCGCGACGGCGGTGAACTCCTTTACTTATTGTCTGCTCGACTGTGACACACTCGGGAGTTTTGGGCACAGGCCCTGTGCGTCGTGCTGAGCAGCGGGGTGGGGGCACACGGTCCCTGCCCTCAGTGACCTTTACATCCAGCGCGAGCCCGCTGTGTAGGGTGTCAATCCTGTGAAATCGTGGGTGTCATCAGTCTGATATCATCCGCTGTCACCTCTCCTTGATTTCCCACGGTCACAGGTGAGCGAATGCTGCCTGGGCGTGCATAGGGTGTGTCCTACCTGCTCCCCTTTTCAGTGAAGCATCCGTGGCATTCCGTGCCCTGGCCCCAAACCCATCGTGGGTACGGGCTCGGCACACACCGCGAGTGCTGCTGGCTGCAGTCGTGGAACGGGAGCAGGCTTCCTGGAAAGTTAAAGGTCGAGGCTTTTTCTTGGGGCCCATAGGTAAGCTCTTCTGCCTCTTGGGGGCTTTCCAGGAAAACCATTTCTAATTAAAATGGTTTTCAGGTGCTTTCGATAAACGCGTCCAAAGACGTTTTCCACGTTAGTCGTGGTTTTATTGGGCTTTAGGACAACAGCAGCCCCCAAAGCCAGAGGAGACGGTCAGTGGTCCACAATGGTGAATGCTTGGTTTGCTCATCGTTTTCTTACTTTCCCGTCAGTCCCTCCTCACGCTCGTTTCTGTGCTGTGCTTTCTCTGTGCACGTTTCTTACACGCTTCCTCTCCCTCCCTCCAAGTAAGCTCGCCCAGGTGGTGATGCTTATTCAGAAACGTGTGACGAGAACACCGAAGATACTGAGGTTCCCCCGTTCTCCCTTCACCCCCCTACCCGTTCCCTCGGGAAACTCGCGTGCCGCTCGGCTCGTCCACCACGCGCCCGGCGCAGCAGAGACTGTTCGGGTGTGTGTCCTGCACGCGGGAGCGGAGTCCTGGAGTGACAGGGTGAAGCGCGTGTCCGCGTCGTCCGACCTGCCGGCCACCCCGATTCCACTCTGCGTCCTGCACGCTGGGGGCGCGGTTCTCAGACGCGCAGATGACTCAGTGGGTAGGGGACGGGCCTGTGCGCTCTTCGAGGCAGGGTGGGTGGGGAGAGGGACCTGGGCCCCAGCGGGAGGACGACTGCTCTGGGGTGCTTACGGGGAGGGGGTCCCTGCTAAGCACTGCTCCGAGTGGTCCCGGAGGAGCAGCTCCGGGGACTGGGGCAGGACTGTTTACAGACCCCAGCAGAGCGCGAACGGGGGAGACCCGGCGTGCCACCCCGTGGAGACCCTGAGGGCGCGGGAGCTGCAGCCCGGGGCTCCCGGACGCCGCGGCCGCGGGTGCGAGGCCCCGTGCCCACCACACCGGCGCGGCTCGCTTTTCCTCTGCCGCCTCGTGCTGTCGAGGTTGGTGACCGTTGAGCCCCAACAGACGTGGGGAAGTGAGAGTGCGGTGTTGAAACAGACAAATGGCCGTGGGCGTTCTGTGTGCAGTGGAGGGGGCGGGGCGGGGGAGGCAGACCTTCCAGATGGTTCCACCTGCCTTCAGGGGAGGGAGCGACTGGCTCCCGCTTTCACATGTGATCGCCGCACTCCCCTCCCAGCCGAGAGGCTGAGGTGGCGCCGCTCACCACCCGAAGCGACCTTCTGTGTCACTGCTCATCCCCGCCCCAGCCGGGCGCCGACCCGCGCTCCATGTCACCTTCTGCCCCACGAGCCCTCCCTCCCCGTCCGCTCCCTATCTGTGCTCTGAGCTCCCGGGCACCTGGCTTCGGGCCCACGCCTTCCCTGCGAGGACCCCGAGCACCCGCGTCCGGACGGGGCAGGTCTGTGGGAGTCGGGGGGCGGCTCACGGCTGAGGGCCAAGGCGCAGTGCAGGGTGCCGCCCTGAGTCCCGGCCCAGAGGGCAGCTCCGTCACGGTCGCGTCCCATAGGAGAGGAACATGCTGGACAGGGAAGCCTGGGGGGAGGGCCTGTGACGTGGGCTCCGCGCCCATCTCCACGACGTCTGGAGTTCCAGAATGTTCCCTGAATCGCGGATCTACCCGCCGGGTCGGGGGACCTTGGAGCCCCACGCCCCCTCCGCTGTGGGGAGCACGCGCCTGTCCCCCGCGCTGTCCTCCGAGAGGCTGCGGCCCTTCTCGGCCGTGGGTGCTGTGCGGGTCGTAGAAACCCTGCTTGGACCGGCCTGTGGCCGATCCGGGGGCACCGGTCCCAGCCCCGGGTGGCCCCGTGTTCAGGCACATCTGTGAGTGTCCGTCAGGGCCATCCCCCGCCGTGTCCTGTGTGGACGTCCTCTGCGGGGCGTGTGCTTCTGGGTCAGTCCGCGTGAGGGCCCCGGAGGTCCCCCGGGCGCCGGGAGGCTCCTGTAGGACGTGGGTTTGGGAACGTGGCCCTGACCGAGACTGACGGGGTTAAGGCCTCTGCGCGCGAGGTGGCTGAGAACCGCCGCAGAACCGCGTGCCCGTGTGGGCCGGTCCCGGCACCCGGCCGCTCACTGCCTGGGAGTGTGCCCTGCAGCGTTCTGGAACTCTCCGTCTGCAGACGGACGTCTGACCCACACTCCCAGGGCGGCGGCTGCAGGGCCATCGCGCAGTCGAGATGGAGGAAGCAGATCACTTCACCGTTTTCAAAGCCAGGAGATTTCCTCGAGGGCTGAGAAGCAGAGGAGGAGGTTCGGAGTCCGTCAGTGCGGCGACTGTCCTAACTGCGCACCCGCACCAGTCGGAGGGGACCTTGTTCCGGAGGCTGCAGCCTGCGGGGGTGGCTTTGGTGCCAGGACAGAGGGCTTCGCGCCATCCCCGGGGGCAGCTTCTCTTCAAGCTTAAAAGCTTTCGGACTCCGGATGCCGTCGCTGGCGCTAATTTCACTTAGACGCTTGCGGGCCGGACTGTCGCGGCCCCAGGAGGGGTGGGCTCTGTCCGGACCCCGGGCGGGGCTGGGCCTGGGCCTTCCCGCCAGCTCTTCTGAGCACGGGCCCCTACCCGAGGCACCGGGGCAACTGGCCGCAGCCTCCCCCACCCCGCGTTGCGTCCCCGCGGCCCTGGCGCGTGCCCCGTGGCACTTCACGGTGCGCGCTGCTCCGTCCTTCCTGCACGTCCCAGGAGAGTCACGGCCTCTCCCAAGTGCCGGACAGATGGACGACAGTTCATTCCGACGTGACCTGGAATCTCATCCTCACCGCGGGCAGGGCTGCCCTTTGGAGAAAAGACACAAGGTGTCCCGTGTGGCATCTTTCCAAGTCCGCGGACGCCGTCCTGCCTCGGCGTCCCACCCCAGCCTGCCCCCGCTCCTCCTGAGTGTCCCTTCTGCAGCCTCCGGCGGGTGGGGGTGGCCTTGACACCCCGTGCCCCCACCTCTGTGGGTCTGGGGCCAGGGCACGGAATGCCAGGGTCCCGGAGAACCCGGTTCGAATCGCAGCCGTCTGGAAGAGCGCCTGCTCACGGGGGAGGAGCTAGGTCACAGCCTCCCGTCTTTGTCCTCTCCAGCCCCTCGTCCCCGAGTGGAGGAACCCCCCCCGCCCACCTGGCGCTTTCCCACGCATCGGCGGGGTTGCTCTGACTCTGGGCCGACCCTGGACCCACGTGTGCCGGCAGCGGCACTCAGAGTAGGTCCCGTCTTAAATGGTGTCGTTTCTGGTGTGGAGGTCGTTCCTGGTTTGTCAGAGTCTGGTTCGCAGCCCCCTGGCGGTCTGGGTGTGACCGTGTGCGCCGAGGAGGACGCCACCTTTAAAGCGTCTCGGCGGAAGGCGCAGCGTGTGCGTGTCCCCGCGCGCGCCTCCCCCGCACGCCTCCCCCGCACGGCCCTTTGGCTGGTGGAGTCGTAGGCCGGGTGTTAGTTTCTTGCTGAAACGTCACCTCGAGTTTGAGTGCCTGGATGGAAAGCGTGGCATTGTACGGCTTAAGTGGAGCGTCTGCTACAGACACGAATGAGGACGTTCTCGTTGGCTCGAGCCAGAACTCGGGGGGCCCGGTTACATCTCGTCGTGGAGGCTGCAGGAGACCAGGGGGCGCCTTCAAGGAGCTCACGGTCAGATCGAGGGGACGAGAGTCACGTCTGGGAATAGCTGGGTGCGCCCAGGTTGTCCGCGCGGGCGCAGGCGGCAGGAGTCCACCGTGAGCGGGCCCCCTGCGGGCCCCCGAGCCTTAGAAGCGAGTCTCGGAGGGCGGCACGCGTCGCGGGCCGTGAGCACGTGCCCACTGGCCACGGCCTTGGGGACCAGCACCCAGTGCCCATGCCCTGGTTGCAAGGTGCAGCTGCCCCCCAGCCGGGGTCCGTCCAGGAGTCTGTTGGGATGTGGTCCAGGGGACGCAGACGGGCGTGGGGGCAGCCGCGGGTCCGGGGGGCTAGTTCCAGTGACGAGCCTGTGGCCGCGGAGCCGGGGAGGGTGGGAACGGGCGCCCGTGAGGCGGCAGCCGCAGGAGAGCCCGGGCCGGCCCGGCCCACAGTCGTGACGTCGGGGGACAGTGGCCTTGCTGTGGGGGGGTCTGTGTTGCCAGCGCCGTGCTCCCCTGACCTTGGAGGCGCGGGGCTCCGAGCTCACGGCCTGTCCATCCTCGGGCCACACAGCGCCCATCCCGTGAGGCCGTGAGGGCACTGGCCAGTCGGGCCGCCGAGGGGCGGGCACCGCAGCCTCACCCCGGCCCCCTGAGCGGCTGCCATCTATCCCCCACTCCCCCCGCTGGGTCAGCACCCGGTGGCCTCGGTCACCCAGGCGAGGGTGCATGGCCGCTGTGAACAGGACGAAATGTGGGCGCCACGCCTGAGTCCCCCACGAGCTCACGCCCAACGCCCAGGAGGGTCACTCGCAGACCGGTGCCGTGGGGAGGCGTTGAGCGGGCGGGGGGACCTTTCCTGCCTGCCATCCGTGGGCTGCGATGTCCCCGTTCGAGTGGACTTCGGAACGTCACCCACTGCTCGCGCGCGCTTCCCGGGCCGTTCGCCCAGGCCCGTCTCGGCCCCAGCTGTCTGTGTGGGGGGAGAGGGGGGTGTGCACGTGCCCTGCACAGAGGTGTCGCCACCCCCCCCGGCCGGCCACTCGGCGGGAAGCGACTCCTCGGGTGCTCTCGCGAGCTGGCAGACCGGGCCCCGCCCTGTTTCATCCTGGTGGCGCCTGTCGCTGTCCACGCTCTGGCATGTCGTCCCTCCGGTCCTGCGGCCTCCCCTGTTCCTGGGAGGCCTTGGAGGGAGAGGCGGTCGGGCAGGTGGAGAAGTTCTCGGCTACTACGGCCGCTCCCCTCCCACCAGGAAGCGGGCAGGTCTCCCGTTCCTGCCCCGCCCGGCACCAGCTGCCCCCCGCCCCCTTCGGCTGGTGTCGGGGCGGGGGGGGGGGTGTCTTCAGACCCCCCGTCCGTGCAGCAGGAGGCGGGGGCTCGTCTGCTGGCCACGGGCGTCCCTAGCCCGCCCCCGAGCCCCGGCCCCCCTGAGGATCGTGGCGATGACCGTGCCTTCACCTCGTAGCTTCGGTCAGCCTGAGCCCGCTGGCCGCCTTCGGCGGTGCCCGGCCACCCACGGGTGTCGGGCGGTGTGCAGGCCCCGGCGCCCTCGGGAGCCCTGTCTCACGCCGGCACTGCTCACCCGGATCCGGCGCTGATGCCCTTCCGGCTTTTCACGTAAGGTACCCGCTGTCTCGGCACCGCTTTCCGCCCGGTCCGCGCTTCTCCGCGGCCTTCGCAGCCATGTCGCTCCGCGAGGGTCCCCGTGTGCTCCTGGCAGCGAGCCCTGGCCCAGGCAGCCCCCTCCCTGCTCTGACCCCTGCCCCGTCGTCCGTGCACCTCACGTTTCGCATGCCCGCGACCTCGACGTCGGCGTTGGGGTTACAGAGTCCTGTGCCCCACCGAGTTTACGAGTTTGTGCGTCCCGTTTGCATCACGAGGGTTTGGTTTATCGTGTTGACCAAGTAGGGGGTCAGGGGCTCTGGAGACGCTTCCGACAAACGCAGCTGCGTGGGCCCAGACAGCCCTCGACCGTGTCTGCGGAGGCCGGTGCCACGTGCTGTGGTTAGCAGAGGTGGGGACACGGGACATGCCTGAAGCGCAGCGCCCCGTGCCGCCAGTGTCTGCTGAAGTCCGGCCCCGGAGCCGTGTTCGAAGCTGCGAGTCCTGTGTCTCCAGAAGTGCATTTAGGCCCCGCCGGACAGACGGCCCCGGGGCGGAAAGCGGCCTTAGTGCAGCTTTTCCGGGAAACGTGCGGGTTTCAGGGACTTCCCTTCTGCAGGCGCGGGGTGGCTGGGGGGAGGGTGGGGGTGTCTGTCCGCGGGCGGCCCCCGGCCAGTGACTCGGGCTGGCTCGTGTGCCCGCTGCAGGGTGACCGTCTCCGCACACTGTCCCGCCCCTTCCTCTCCTCTCCTCTCCTCGCGTGGAGACCAGCGCAGGTGCGCGCCCGTCTGTGTGCCACTCCCTCGTGTGTGTCCCGCTGCGGCACTGTGCCCCGGCCGTGCGACCCGCGGGGCCTGGGCTCTCGCTGGCGGCTGGTCCCGCGGCCGGCACGCTCCCTTCAGGGCCGTCTGCTTCCAGAAAGAGCGGCTCCTCCCTGCAGCACTGGACTGGGGAAGGAGCGGTGACCCCGGCTTCTAGGGACCCGGCACCGGGGAGGCGCGTCGCTGGTTTCAGCTGATGCACCGGCTGACCCTGTCCCCGTCTGTTGCTCACACCAGCGGGGCCGCTCACCCGCAGGACGCCCTTGAACTCCCCCCACCCTGCAAGCCCGAGCTCGCCGGTGCACAGCCGCACCGGGTCCCAGACATGGCCTCGGGCCGGCGGGGGGACTTGGACCAGGGCACGATTCCGGCCGCGGCCCAGTGAGCAGCAGCATTTTCAGCCCCGGGACCCCCTGAATGTGTGACTGGGCGCACCGGAAAGCCAAGGCTGGGGGTGCTCCCCCGGCCCCCAAGCAAAGCCGGCCCGTCCGCCTGTGGTTGCCTCTCCGCAGGCCGGTGACTCACGCGCACGCGCGGCTCCGGGCCGGGGAGCCGGCCAGGGTCCGCACCCTCGGCCCGGCGGGTGTTGGGGGACGGGGCGGCATGCGGGGCTCCCCGGCTCGGCCTGCTGGTCCCCAGTCTGGACCCTCCGTGCAGAGGGGACAGGGGCGTCCTCGGCAGGCCCTGCTCCTCCCCCTCCCCCAGGACGCTCAGGCCTGGCGGGGAGCGGGTGCGACGCTGCCACCCGCCGGGAGACGGTCAGACTGGACCAGACCCCCGTCTCGGCTGAAGCTTCGCGTTCTCAGACTCAGGCCGCCGTCCTGCGCCCGCGAGCGCGTGTGAGCGCTGCCTGGGCCTTTACCGACGGAAGAGGAGCTCCTGACGGACACTGGGTCCCCGCGTCAGACCCTCGGGACCGGGACCGTGATGTTCCTGGAGCCGAGCAACAGTCGGAGCGCCTGCGTGTTCTGTGCACCCTGCGGCGTGCTCTGCGTGGTGGTGGCTCGTGTGTTTCTCACGGGGACCGGGGGGTAGGACTGTCCACCACGTGGAGACAGCCAGGAGGGTCGGGTGCTTGCCTAGCGCCGCAGAGTTACGACGACGGGAGCCAGCGCTGCCTGCGGCCACCGGGCTCCCTCGCAGATGGGCGCAGGGCCCTGGCCGGGCCCCTTCTTCCCGCGTTCGCGCTCCCCATGCAGTGACCCCGGGGACCGTGGGGGCACGTTCGTGCGGCGCCACGTGTGACACCGCAGTGACCGAGTCAGAGTTCGTTTCTTGCTCAAGTGTCAGGCCAAGGTCAGTGCTGCTGGCCGGCAGCCCGTGTCCGCCCACGTGGTGAGCGGGCGCCCCAGGCTCCTGCGTCCTGTAGCTGCGCCAGCCTCGGCCTGGAAGGGCACTGCGTCCCCACGGAGCAGGCGGCTGGGGGGGTGCCTCCAAAGGCCACCCTCTCCCCGTCCGTGGGCCAGAACTAGTCACACGACCGCACCGGCCGCGGGAAGGCTGGGCCGGGTGGTCCCTGTGGCAGGAGGGGCTCTGCCCTCACACGTGGCGGCTCACCCTGAACCTGCGTCGCCGTGGAGACCGCCGCACTGCGCCGGGGGCATGCGCGGGCTCGCCGGTCGCGTAGGGAAACCCGCGGGGCGGCGCGCTGTGCCTTCAGTGCCGGCCTCCGGGCCGACCGATCGGCTTTTGAAAACGCTCGTCGTTTAGTTGCCTCCGCGCTCGCTGCTGGGGCGGCTGTGAAATGAGCTTCTGGGGCGTTTGGCTTCCTCGCGCCGGCCGCCGCTCCGGTTCCGAGAGCTTCCTTGGGGTCACTGGCCCTGAGTGCCGCTGGGGAGCCTCGAAAGCCCGCAGCGTCGCCTGGGTTCGTCCTCTGTCCTGCTCTGCCGTCGCTCCTGGCTCCCTCCTTCCCTGTCCGGGGTGGTCTCGCCGCCGGCCTCTCCCTGGTTGTCGTGTTGTGGGTGTGCGTTCCCGCCAAGTCAGCGGGGGACGCCCTGGACGTCCCACTCGCTGGTAGACAGACATGCGCTCGGTGTCACTGCGTGCCGGACCGTCCCCGCGTGCCGGACCGTCCCCGCGTGTTGACACCGTCACCGCGTGCCGGACCGTCACCGCGTGTTGACACTGTCACTGCGTGCTGGACCGTCACCGTGTGTTGACATCGTCACCGCGTGCCGGACTGTTTCTGCGTGTTGACACCGTCCCCGCGTGCTGATGCCATCACCGCGTGCCGGACCGTCACCGCGTGTTGACACCGTCCCCTCGTGCTGATGCCATCACCGCGTGCCGGACCGTCACCGCGTGCCGGCGCCGTCACAGTGGGGGAGGCTCCTGTGTCTGTGGCTTCGGCTCTGGGCCTCGGTGCGTCTGCCGCGGCCCTAGTGACGCACGTGGCACACGTGGCACACCGTCATCACAGTTACACACTTACGGTCGAGTTTAGTCCCCGACAGGCAAATCCCCCAGGATGCTTTCCGGTTTTGCAAAATTTCAGTGCTGCCTTTTGTCATTTAATGTGACATCGAGAAACAGGTCGTCATTTTTCAACCCCAGAAGAAGCCCCCTAAAATGTGGGCTCAAGCCGGGTCGGTTGCGCGCACGGGGCGGGGGTTCTGGTGAGCTGGGTGTGGGCCCCTCACGTGCACGCGCGGCGCTCGCTTTAAGTGGTGACCTTTCCAGCGGCCCCTCATCCCCCTTAAAGCTGTTTTTTAAGTGAAGTCAGTCAGCAACTGGATTAGACTTCCGTCTCGCCAGGAAGAACGAGCAGCACCGTCCCCCTCCTCCCTCCGGCTAGGCTCGTCCGCCCTTCCGAATGGGGCGTCTCCTCTGCTTCCCCCCCCCCCCCCCCGTTGCTGCGTGACGTCGCGTCCCTGCCTCGGCGTCGTCTGCTCCCCTGCCGCACCGACCGTCCTGCTCTGTGGGTTTGGAAGAAGAGCCGGTCGGGTTTGGTGTGGACTCTCCATCTCGCGGCCTCCTGTGCCGCTTTCCGTCCGCGCCCTTCGCCTGCTCCCTGCGCGCACACGCGCCTTCAGCCTGCGCTCGCGGTTCCCGTCTCCCCTTCTGTGCTCGTTGCTTTTTCTGGAGTTTGTCGGGGGTGTCGGGGAACGGTGGCGACCGTGCAAGTCCCTGTAGGACCTGCAGTGCTGTGTGAAAGAAACAGGAACCACGGCGTCGCCGTCAACGCCGTTCGTTTCCGACCGTGGGACCGTTGGGCACAGCTGCCAGGATCCCGCTCCCCTCGGCAGGCAGAGGCTGCGGCGACCAGCTGGAGTGACCCTCGCGCGTGCCCCGCACGGTCACAGTCGCGTGGCCTGCGTCCGTGAGGTCACCGTGCCCCACAGCGGCCGGTGAGCCGTCCTCGGGGCAGAGGCCCGGGCGACCCGCGGGTCTGTCCCTGGGAGCTGGCGCAGCCCCGAGCACGGTGGAGTCGGCACCGGACAGACGAAGCCGGGGGCTCAGGCCGCCGCGCGTGTGGCCGTGGGATTGCTCGCCCCGCACCACGTGAGTCCCCGAGCTGCCTTCCAGGGGGAGACGGCGCAGCCCACGCCGGTGTCATGAGTCCCGGAGTAGAAAAGACACTGTCAGTCTCTGCTGGGAATCGTCGCTCTGGGGGCAGAGGAAGGAGGACGCGACAGGCCAGGCTCGTCCCCCGGGGCGGCTGCCGCTGCTGCCCGCTGGGCACGGACTCGGGGCAGGGCGCCCGTCCTTACCGGGGGGAGGGCCTTTCAGGGACGTTCCAGGGTGCTTCCTCCCGGGGCCACAGTGGCCGGGAAAGTGTCCGTCCCCAGAGGGGTCTGAATGCCCGGGACTCCAGAGACCAGCCCACGAGGACCCGGTGCCGAGACGGGCCAGCGAGAGAGCTTGGCCTCAGACGGGGACCCGTGACACGCGGGTCCCCCCGCGCAGGCGCGGCTGGTGGGAGGGCGGCTCTGCCTCCGCAGTCCGTGGGCGAGGTGCCGGAGGGAGGGGCGTCTGGCAGCCCTCACCCCTCGGGAGGGACGTCACAGTTAGAGGACAGGGGCGGGCGGCCCCGGCTCTGCTTTTCACGTGGCCCCGCAGAGCATTCCTAACTCGGGCCCTGAGGGCGGGTCCCGGGGCGCAGTTCGTGTCTGTGTCACGAGCGCTGTTCTGGGAAGGGGATGCCGGGGTCCCATCCTGTCCTCGGGGATTTCTGTCACGCAGGAGTGCTGGGGTCCGTCGCGTGCCACCGGGCTCCCCTGGGCGGTTACAGAGTGGGGCGCGCCGTCGAGGGGCCCCCCGGGTCAGCCGGGGTGCTGTCTGTTGTTCGTCCTGGACACGAGGTGCCAGCCGGCCACGGCTTCGCCGCCGCTCCGCAGGGACCTCCATGTCGTCTCGTCGGCGAGGCCCCCGGCCGCTGCTGGGGCACACCAGGCTTCCTGGGCCGACCTCGTTTCCTTGGAAGCCTCCCCCAGCAGAGCTCACAGACGGGTCTCCTCGGGCAATCCCGGGAGGGTCCAGGTCCGCCCTGAGCCCTCGCACGGAGGGCGCCATCCCCGGGGACAGCGCCTGGCGCCCGCTGCCGCGCCCCGGCTTCCGTCACGCGCCCGTCGCTCTGGCGCTGGACTCCTTGGGCTGGTAGTTCTGTTGCTCGTGGCACCAGCTGCTGAGGGCAGCCTAACCCGTCCCGGACCTCTGTCCTGCCCCACGAGGCCCAGCGCAGCTGAGGGGCAGCGAGCCGGCCGCAGGCGCGGGGGCCGGTGCCCAGGGCCGGGCCCGCTGGTGCTGGGGGCACAGCGCGCCCAGGGAGCTCGCCTGGCTGCAGCCGAGCACACTCTGGACGGGCGGCGGGGGCCGCCGTGCCGCTGGTCATCACACGTCACCGAGGGTGACCGCGGCACGGTGCTGGCGTCCCAGAGCGCGAGCCTTTGGAGCGAGACACCGCGCGCCTCCTGGAGGAGCTGGGGGGAGGCCCGGCCCGGGGAGGCCCGCGCTTCCCGTCGTGGCCGCCGCCTCGGCTCCGGCGGTGCCGTCTCCCCGTCTAGTCTGACAGCCTCGCAGGGGGCGGGAGCCGGCGGGTGGTCTGCAGGGGGAGGTCGGGAGCCCGGGGGCCCTCAGCGGGGCCCCGCCTTCGGGCCGGCGGGGGAGCCCCGCCGTCCTCGCCCTCGGCGGGGCGCCTGCCCGTGTCCTCGTGTGCTCATTTGCCACCTACGTATCTCATTTTTTGTGAAAAACGACTGTTTTCCTCTTTCGCCCGTTGTTAAATTCAGTTGTTTCACTTTACTCCCGAAGTTTGAGAAATCTGTCTGCGGTACAGGCACGAAACCTTGCTGGACGAGCGGTTCCAAGGACGCTCCTCGTGCGTAGGCGGGGATCCTTTGGCGGAGCAGACGTGTCCTTCATTCGTTCCCTCACTCACTCGTTCGTTCTGTGGCGACGTCGGTTAAGTAGATCTACAGGCTTCAGCCGTGCACGGTCAGGCAGCGTGCACTGCCGCCACGCGTTTGGCCCCCTCCCCCTCCCTCCCCCTCCTCTAAGCACCGGTCTGGTCCGCGCCCCTGAGTGCAGAGCAGACGCCTTAAGTTTTGCCCGAGAATTTTTCCCGAGTCCCAGGTCTGGGACCTGTAGGGAATGCCTTTCTGTCCCCCCCCCCCCCGCCCCGTGCCTTCGGCGGTCAGCGCTCCTGCTCCGTTTGCCGCGGCCCCTCTCCTCCGGCAGCTGCTTTTCCGTGCCCGTAGCACACGGGGCGGGTGTCTGAACGGGCCTGCTCCGGGGCTCCGTTCTGTTCACTGAAATAAGTAAATAACCAAGTCCTAGAGAAAACGATGTTCGGACAAATGAAATTTTCCCTTTTCTGGAAAAAACCCAGGCAACGCGTGCACGTGATCTCAGGGGCGCGGGTGTGGTCTCCCTCACCGACTGACCCTTGGGTCGTCGTGCGGGACCTCAGCCTGGGAGGACAGTTCCCCCCACCTGGGTGCACCCTCCTCCGCACTGTGCACCCCAAAGCGTGCAGATGGGAGAGAGGTGGCCGCCGCTGTGCGTGCCGCCCGCTGTCACCACGTCACCCTCCGCCGGCTCCCGCTCGGCAGTGTTCTTCAGGTCGCGCCCAGGAGCGAGGTTTCCTGAGCCCCCGCTGGCCGCGCACCCCACCCAGCGCTCCACCCACCCGCCACGGCTTACAGTGCGGTCCCGGGGCTGCGCGTGCGTGGGCTGACACAGACAACACCGCAGGCCGGGAGGCCGCGGAAGGACGGCGCGCCACAGGCCGGGGGGTGGAGAGGGAGGCAGGGGGGGCAGAGTTTCCTTTAGACACGGGGAGCGCTTCATCGGGCCTCAATGACCAGATCGCTCGGCGCGGGGGAGGCTGAAAGGCAGGATTTGAATGGGAAGGAAACGAGAGAACAGCTCCCTGGGCGCCTCCCGTCCCACCCCACCCTTCCCCCGCACCCCTGAGGCCTCCCCTGGGGCCCGGGGGCCACGAACCCGAGCTTAACCGGCTTACCCTCGGAGGGCCGCCGCAGCAGCGTCTTTCCGGAGACGGCCCCGGCCCTCAGCCGCCCACGCACGCCGTGCCGGTGTCACCGCGCGTGAGACTCGGGTGCCGGCCCCCGGGTGCCGGAGCGGAAAACCGGCGCCCCGCACGCAGCCAGGGAGCAGCGTGCCGACGTGTCGGGCTGGGAGCGGGCCTGACCCTGGACCGGGGCGGGGGTCACACGCCGCCTGCATCCGCACAGCTCGCCCGCGTTTCCCTCTTTTGGTGCCTTCCCGAGCGAGCCGCCTGCGTGCTCCGGCGGGCGCCACGCGGCCCGCCTGGCTGACACTGGCGGGGAGAGGTGCCGCCGCCCCGTGTGGCTCTGCCACGTCGAGCCCGTCGGAGGTGGACGGAAGGTTCTCGTAGAAGCAGCTTCCTGCGAGCCGAGGGACAAGCGCGGCCGGTCCTAAGTTCCCCTTCGCTCCGCCACCCCCGCCGAGGCAGGCGCGTTTGCTCAGGCACCCGAAGGGCGGTTGGAAGGGCAGGGACGACCCTGGGACTCACTGGCCACCGCTGCTCAGGCGTCCCGAGGCCCGGCCGGGGGAGACGGTGCCGTCGTGAGCCGGGGCGTCTGCTCGTCGCTCGGCCGCCCGGGTGCTGGGTCTGGGCTCCAGGGTCTCGTCCTCCCTTACGTCGCCGACGTCGCTGATCCGTGTGCCGACGCCCACCCCGGGACCTCCTAGCGACAGCGCGTGGTCCTCAGTGCCAAGCTTGGGGGCGGGGCCGGGGAGAGAGGAGCCGGGGCTGGGGCAGAGGTTGGCGCCCGGGCGCGGGCCGCTGGGGGCCGTCCTGGGGTTCGGGGGTGCGGCAGGGTCCCGCCAGGGCTCACAGAGGCGGAGGCGGGCCCTCCGGGGTCCCGCAGCTTGAGTGACCTCTGGGCCTCCGAAGTGAGCGCGGACGCGTAGAAACGCGTGGAAACCTCCAGCAAGCACACCTGTGCTGTGGCCGTGCCCAGGGAGGGGACCGCAGGGGCAGAGCGCGCATCCCCGCTGTCGCCGCCGCCTCGGCCGTCTCCGGGCACCCCGCCCCCCGCATGCCTGTGGACCGAGTTGAATCTTACTTTAAACTGGGCCCCGCGACCGTTCACGTGTCCTCGTTACCACGGCGGAGTCACCAGCGCGGGCTCGCCGAGACGTTACCTGGTGCTCCCACGGTGTGGGCGTGGCGTGAACCCCGCCGCGAGGTCGAAGTCACTTCGGGGGGAGACTGGGTTCCGGGTGGCTCAGGCCGCGCAGGCCGTGGGTGGGGGGTGGCCCCGTGCCGGGAGGCGCTTTACAGCGGCCAGGCGCACTTGTCCCGTCGGGGTGCCAGCCTCCCGTCTCGGGTCAGTCGGAGGAGGGGAAGCGTTTCTGTGGGGACTTGGGGCACGTCCTTGAACTTCAGCTTTCGGCCTCGAGTTCCGAGTGGGGAGCCAAAGTCCGCAGCGGCCACGCTGCGTTCGGTGACATGGGGACGACGGTGTCCCTGAGGTGCCCGTCCCCTCCTCCCCGGTTAGGAATGCGGAGAGCCCTCCTGTGGCTGAAGGGGCCCGCGTCACCGAGGCCGCCGCCACCCGGGCTGTGACCGCGACGGGGCGCCGTCCGCTGACCCGGCCCAGCACCCTGTCGACTGGTGCAGAGCAGCCGCAGGCGGCGTCTCCTGGTCATGGATGACCCGGAGAGTCCGCCTCGGCGACTCGTTCTCACAAATGCAAAAACCGGTGCTGGGAGCAGGAAAAGCACTCCGGAAGGCGCAGATGCCCCCGGGGCCGCGTCTGTGCTCTTCCCCAGGGCCAGTGGCCTGAGGGGGACCGTCTCTGTGCCCACTGGGGACCCCAGGGCGGCGAGACAGCGCAGGGGCGGAGGGAGGTCCTCCGCCTCCCGGGCGGGATGCGGGTGGCCACACGGGGTGGGACCGGGAGGCGCCCGGCTGGCACGAAGCTTGCAGGCCCTGCAGTGCGGGCTGGCCTCTGCGCTTTGGGGCGGCCCCGTTACACCCCTTCTGAGCCAGCGACGCCCCCGTCGCGGTCCCCTGGAACCCGCCTCGGGAAGGTGATCTCCCCCAGAGTTTAAGTTAAAGGTCGCGGGGCCTTTTCCTGCTGGGGAAGGGAGCCCGCTCCCGGGCGGGCTGGCAGAAGGCCCCTTCCCCTCCTTCCGTCGGCTCCCAGGTGGCGCGGAGCGTTCTGCGTCTCAGCCGCGGCCAACACGTCGGGGCAGACGAGGACGCAGACAGGAATCCGCGTTCCACGGCCCCTCCGAGCGTGGCCCTGTAGACCCTGGAGCGAAGCCTCAGGACCACGCGGGGCGACGCGAGCCTGGCGGTCTGCGTGTTCACGCCTGCCCCTGTCGCTGCTCTCTCCTAGGAGGAAGGCGTGGTCAAGGAGATCGACATCAGCCACCATGTGAAGGACGGGTTCGAGAAGGCGGACCCCTCCCAGTTCGAGCTCCTGAAGGTTCTGGGACAAGGATCCTACGGGAAGGTGAGTCCCTCCCGCTCCGCGTCCCTCCGAGCGCGCCGCGTGCCCCCGCGGCTGGCCCCGTCTCCAGGCGGAAGTCCTCGAGTGTCTGGCGACGGGAGCGGTGGCGGCGACGCCCTGCGGCGGATGGGGTGACGTTTGCGGGCGGTCCTCACTGCAGCGGCCCGCGCCAGTGAGCCCGCTCACGCTGGGCACGGCCGGAGTTGTCGCCTCGGCTGTGCGAAGCGGGGCCGCCTGCACTTGGGAGTGTCACACACGCTCCCTCTTCCGGCAGCTTCCCTGGGCGCCAGGGTGTCGCCGAGGCGAGGAGGTGGTTGCCCGTGAGCCAGCGCATCTTCGAATGTGCATCCTCGACGGGCGTTTTTTTCAAACAAAGAAAAAAATAAGGGAACAAGGAGGAAGGGCGAGCGCGAAACGTCGGTCTTCGGGCGGCTCCCCGAGGAGGCAGCAAGTGGGGCACGGCGGCCCCCTCTGTCCCCTGTGTGGCCGGCAGGGTTACCCGCCCCGTGGAGCCTCAGGCTCCCGTCTGCAGAGCGGGGCGATGGCATCGCTGGGCGTGACATGGCCCAGCCCCGTCCCGCCAGTCGCCCGAGCCGCATCTGCCTGGCGCGTCCCTTTCCTTTCCTTTGCGCCTTCGAGTCGCCGTCAAGGCCGCCGCCCCTGGGGACACGAGAAGCCGCCGGCTCTCTGCCTGGGCTGCACGCACACGCCGCAGCGCCTGTCGCGCAGGGCCCCTGGCACGCCGGCGCCGTCCTGGACGGCCCACGGACACGTGGCTGCTGAAATCGGTCTCGGGCGTCCCTGTGAGGCGGCGCGCCTCCTCTCTCCCGCGGCGTCACGTGGCGGGAACACGTTCACGCTCTCGGCCACGCGAACTCTCCGGTCCGAAGCGGCAAGGCCGCCCGCGTTCAGAATCCTGGGGCTCACAGAGCTGCCCGTCGCGTGCAGTTTCCCGGGTGTTTGTGGACGCGCGGGCTTCGGTCCTGCAGCGCAAAGAGCCGTCGCTGCAGGCCCCGGCGCGGCCGCCGGTCACCAACCCGGTGCGTGGGGGGCGCGGCCACCGGTCGTCAGACACGCCGGGGCGGGGACAGGCGCACGGCCCCTTCTCTGAGAGACTGGACGGAAGCGGAGGCGGCACAGCCGTGTCCCCTTCCTCCCGTCCGAGGCGTTGCCACGTGTGTGTCCTGCGCCAGCCGGGCCAGCACACGCTCCGCGGGTCCCCCGGGCCTGCCTCACGACGAGGCGCGGGGGGCGCTGGCCCGTGACAGTTGACGAGCCATCCCCGCGGGCCCCTGCGCTGCGCTCCCACCCCCACTTCACGGCGCCTGGCGACCGCAGAGCCGGGACGGCGCTTTCTGAGCTCTGGGGACACAGACCGGGGCGCCGGGCGGCCCCGCTGACCAGACGCAATGTGGAAGCGCCCCCCGCGGAGGCCGCAGTGCCAGACGTGGAGCGGGAGGGGCTGCTTCCGAGTCCCCCCAAATCCCGCATTTCGAGTTTCAGTTTCGTGTTGAAGAATGTTCTTCGGAAGACCGCAGGCGACACGGCGGCGTTGGCAGCGTCCCCCTGGGCCACCGTCTTCGCAGCGGCCCCGCCACGCCTCTTCCCGGCCGCCGTGGCGGGAGGAGTAAGGGGGCGGCCAGGGCCGCGGGCGAGAGGTCACAGGTGGGGGGCACAGCGGCCAGGAGGTCTGACCCCCGCTGTGACCGACTCGGCCAATGACGGGAGGGACGGCCAGGGCCTGGGGACGGGGTGCTGGGGGGAGGGGGGCGGGGTGCTAAGGGAGGGGTCGTTGCTCCGCAGGGGCAGCCCAGAGCCGACCTCGGGTGCCCGGCAGCCTGGGCTCCAGCTCTTTCCGCTGGGGCTGCTGGCTGTGAATTTCCGTCCACGCAAAGCTGAGGGCGACGGGGAGCCGTGTGCCCTCGCCCCGCGTTACCTCAGTCCGCGTCCCGCATCTGAGGCGTGTCTGCCGCCTGCGGGAAAGGAGGGCGGCCAAGGCTTCGGCCTGCGGAGAGCTCCCGGGCACAGGCTCCGCCTCGCTCCGGGGGTGGGGGGCGGCGTGCTCCGGACCCCGGCATCCCCCACGGTCCCCCAGCGCCGGCCGCACCCTCCTCCCGCCCGGCAGCGACGGCAGCGGCGACGATGCAGAGCGGGCGAGAGTCGGTCTCCGCCGCGTGCGGTGCCTGCGCCTGCTCCCAGGAGCCGCCGACTCCCCCGCCCCCGCCGGCTGCAGGAGCGTCCCCGCTGCTGTCCTCAGCCTCTGCTGTCTGCCATGCGGCCACGAGGTTGTCCCTGTGGCGGACGCGACTCTGACCCCTGGGGACCCAGCCCTGGGACGGCCACGGCCGGCAGCCCGGCGTCCGCGTACGGCCCCACTCGCGAGTGCTCACCCAGGGTCGGTCCTCTGAGCGTGGGGAGCAGGAGGCCAGTGTCCGGCCGGTGTCCGGCCGGTGTCCGGCGCGGTGCAGAGGGCCGTGGCCCGTCCTGCCCTGCTCAAACCACCCCTGTGGCGGTTCTGTCTGGGGCCGTGGTGCCGGGGACGAGAGCAGGTGACACACCGAATCGAGAACGCGACGAAACGCCGGGGAAACGCGGCCGCGTTCGCCCGGTGGCTCCCCGCGGTGTCGCCTACACGCGTCCCAGGAAGTTAGTGTTGCCGTCTGTGGGGGGGCCCAGGAACCCGGCCGCCTGCACGCAGGGCTGCTCACGCCCGCGTCTGAGGACAGGGAGCCGGGCTCAGTGCGGCCCTGTGACCGGCGCCGACGCGGGGCGGCCTCCTCGTGGGTCACCAGGGGTGCCCCCAGCGAGCCAGGCGCGCCCTGAGCCTGCGCGTGCCGTCCGCTCTCCACGCGACTGGGCTTTTCCTCCTCGTGGGGCACGTTCCGCGGAAAGCCAGCGGCACCGAATGCCAACGCCGATCCCTGGTACGGACGTGCGGTGACGTCCCCCCGGGGTTGTGTAGGTCAGGCCGGCGGGCCCAGCCTCTGCGGCCCCGGGCCTGGGGCTCCCAGGAGCATCTGCTGCCCGGCAGCCTGCGGGGGCTGAGGCGGGGACACCGGCGCCGGGGGCGGCTGCGGATGATGCTTCGTTCGCGCGCCCTTGCTCACCTCCTGCTGTGCGGCCCGGTTCCCAACAGGCCGCGGACCGGCACCGGGGGCGGGGGGGCCTGACTTAGGTGAAACCCCCCTGCAGCGTGCACGTGCTGGAATTTTCCTAACCCCCGGGTGCCCCTCGTCACATCCGGTGGGGAGGGCGCAGGAGGTCGCTCGCGTTCAGGTGCGCTGTGTTCTCCCCGCAAGGTGTTCCTGGTGCGGAAGGTCAAGGGGTCGGACGCCCGACAGCTCTACGCCATGAAAGTCCTGAAGAAAGCGACCCTAAAAGGTGAGGGCTGCGCGCGGGCGGCGGGCCACGCGTGGGGCGCGTGAGGGCGGCGCGTGCCGGCCGGGGACCGCGTCCACGTGCCCCTGTCAGCGCCCTGACCGTAAACACGTCCCCGCGAGCCCTCCGCCGCCCGGAGAGAAGCGCCGCGGTGCTGAGGGTCGCCCTTCCCCACGCGTTCGCTGTCGCTGAGTGGGGCACGGAACCAGGGGTCACGCTGAGCGTGGACAGTGGGTCAGCCGGCTCCGTCACTCAGACGGGCCCCTCGGCCGTGAGCGGAGCGCGGGGTGCGGCCGTGCTGTCCCCTTGGTGGTCCTGCGCCTGGATGCGGTGCCACACGGTGCCCGGTGCCCACCCGCCTGCCCGTGCAGCACGACGCAGGGCAGAACAAAGCTGGTGTTCTCTGTCTCGACGCCGAGCACACGGCCACCTCGTGAGCAGCCTGTGGACCGGCTCCTCTGTGTCCACTCTGACCCCCACCCCCGGGGGCGAGGGGACGATCCTGCGCGCGGAACAGCGCGAGATGGCAGAGCGCACAGCACCGTCACCAGGCAGGTGACGCGGCGAGGTGCGTGGGTCATGTGTTCCTCACGCCCGGGAGGACACACGCCGCCTGGTCACTCGGGGCTGTGCTCAGGGCAGCGTGACCTGGCTGGGGCTGCGGGGGCAGCTTCGTGGTGATGGGGGGCAGGCTGGGCTTGCTGGGGGGACTGGGGCTCCTGGGTCGAGGGCCCGTGGGGCGCAGCGGGTCCAGCCTGCTGGGGACCGGGATGGGGAGCCCTCCCTGTGGGTCGGGGACACCTGTCGAGGCCGGGGACTCGCACTCAGGCCTTTGGGACCACGAACTGGAAGACGTGGAGGCGACGCTGAAGTCTTAGGTCTCACACGTGACGTTCTCGCGGGGCAGGCCGGGGGCGGGCAAAGGAGAAGCCGGTCTCTGTGCTCAGGCCACGGGCCGCCCCGCCCGGCGGTGCACAGACAAGGCACGCGAACGCGTAGACCAAATGGGTGGAGGCGTGAACTCCCTCGTACGCCAAGGGGGCGAGAGCCCCCCAGGCGACTTGAGGGGTCAGTGGGCTCCAGGCCGACAGGGTGGGTGAGGGGCCCAGGCCCAGGTCGCCGTGGCCCGCGGGGCGGTGCCCAGCACTTCGGCCAGGCAGAGGCTGTGTGCTCCGGGGGTCGTGGGAAAGGCCCCGGGCCTGTCCTGCCGAGTGAACCCCGGGGGTCGGAGCCCGGACTCGGACTTGGTCACGAGTCGTCCCCGCGATTCTCGTCCGCACGGTCTGGGGTGCCCCGACCCGGGTGCCCTGCTTTGCTGCAGGCACCTGGGCTGTAAGCCAGCGCCACGAGCGGCAGCCGTGCATGGCAAGCCCTCCGAGGGAACATTCTAGATCGCGGTGCAGTTAGAGCTCTGACCCCGTCGGTCCGCGGGACCTGGGCCCGTGTTCTAAGATTCCCGGCTGACCTCGGAAGCTGAGCGGGGCCGGGCCTGGTCAGTGCTCGGCTGGGAGGCCACCTGGGAAGGCCGGGAGCCGTGGGCGCGAGAAAAATAAATAAATGACAATAAATTTTAAACATTTAGTAGAAGGGGCTGTAAGCTGGCAAGGACCTTGCAGTCTGTGAGGTCAGCAAGGGTCGCCTCGTCTGGAAAACCACCGAGCGAACACCGATTCTGTTTCAGGGCTGAGCTCCGCTCCGCGGGGGGCGGCCCCGCACCTCGGGGGGCAGCGTGCCTGCCCGCGGCTCGCGGCGGCCTCCTCCGTTCGCGATGGCGTCGGGCGTGCAGGCGTCTGCGAGAGGCCCCGTGTCCGCTTCCTCAGGACCAGTACCCAAGAGCGGGACGGCGGCTCGTGCAGCAGTGGGACTCCCGCTTTCCCCCTTTTAAGTTTTTCAAACAGCAAGCGAGATCGCTCGTAGGAGAGGGAGAAGCCTCAAACGAAGTCGTTTCTTGGGGACACCTGTGCCCACGGCTCGATATGCGTGCGCGTCGTCGCACTCTGGGATTCTCGTCCGCGAACCCGCTGTTCCGCCGCGAATGTCAACCAAGTTGATTAAAAGTCGCTGGGAGAAAGTCTCGTTTGGACCGGAGCGCCAGGGTGGCCTTGACGAAACCGTTCCCGCCGCGCCAGGCGCGACTCACACTAGGTCAGTGCGCGCCCAGCGAACGCTCTCGGAGAGCGGGGGGCGCCCCCGGGTTCACGGAGCTGCTGTGTGGACACGGGGACGCAGGTCCTGCCAACGCATGGGCGCTGGGCCGCCGCCTGGGACGTCTCTCACCACCGTTGCTGTCGGGTGTTCCCCGACGGCGAAACCTTGGACGATGACGGCCCCAAGAAGGATGTTGTACTCGGCCATAACGAAAACCCTGGAAATCCTAGTCCGTGGTTGTTTCCAGGGCGGGGGAGGAGCCTCCTTTCCTTTCCCCCGTCAGGAACGAGAACTGCGCGGTGCCGTGATCCTGATGGTTCCGGCTGGGATCGCGATGTCGCCGTCGGACGCGGGGCGTTGGGGAGCCCACCGGCGGCTCGTGGCTGCGGAGGGCTGCGCGGGTCTTTACCGTGAGGGACCGGGGACCTGCCGCCTTCCCCGGCGCCTCGTGGAGCATCACAGAGCCACAGCGAGGCGGCCTCGGCCCTCGCCTGCTGCCGCCCGAGGCGCAGGGTGTCACGCGGGGGCGTTTCCGCTAAGACGTTCGCCTCCGGCTCGTAAAGCCTCAGACCTACGCTGGGTTTGCAGGAAACAGGCGCTGCAGCGGCCGGCTCGTCGGGCCGACCCCGAGGGAGGGGCGCCTTCAGCCAGGCTGACCTGGACCTGCCGAGGAGCCCGTCAGAAGCACGGGGGAAAGGCACGGCTGTGCCCGTCTGGGGGCGAAGGGAGTTAGGGAACAAGCGTGGGACGCGCCGGTCCCGGCGGGGGCCAGGTCAGCGGCTGCGAGTGGCGTGGGGCGGGGTTTGGACCTGGGTCAGACGCACGGGACGCCGCCGGTCTTCTCGGGCGACAGCCGTGCCGCTTGTGCGGGGATTGTCCCGGTTCTCGGGAGGGGGAGGTGCTGCACGGCTGCGCCCGAGGCCGTCGTGGCGTCGACACTTCCCGCCAGATTTGGGGCTGAGCCGCGTGCACGTGCGCGTGCGTGCGTGCGAGCGGAGGGCGTGAGCGCGGACGTGCCCCGGTGCAGGCAGCTGCACCCGCGGGGCCTTGAGCGTGGCGTCTGTCCGCCAGCCCCTGCGCGTGCGCGCGTCTGGAACCCGTAGCAGGAGGCGGGGGGGGGGTCGCCGTCGGCGTCTCGGGCCCCGCGCCCGCGGAGCCTGACCCCTGACCCCAGAGCCTCGTCTTCCTGTTTCGCAGTTCGGGACCGCGTCCGCTCGAAGATGGAGAGGGACATCTTGGCGGAGGTGAATCACCCTTTCATCGTGAAGCTTCACTACGGTAAGTAAGCGGCGCCGTGGGAGCAGCAGCCCGCCGGGCCCGGGACGGCCTCCCCAGACCACAGGGCGCAGCGAGTCGGAGGACGTGGGGCCCGCGTCCCGGCCTGCCCGGCCGGCGACCGCCCCTCCCCGAGTGCTCCGCCTCCGTCTGCCTTCTCTGAAGGGGCCAGACGCCGTGTTTTTGTCTCTGGGTCCTCGCGTGGGGTGGCCACGCGTCCTCCGTCAAGGCGTCGGCCCTGGGGAGTGGGGGAAGAGGCTGCACCGGGGCGGCTCCGACGCAGCTCTGTGTGGTTTCAGAGGGAAGCGCTTCGTGACCCGGTGGTGGGCTGGGGGACTTGGCGTGGCCGCGGCGAGGGTGGCTGGGCGCTCACCGACGGGTCGCGGTGTCCTGTCAGCGCGGGTCAGTGCTTCCGTTTTCCAGGGAAGGAAACGGAGGCCCAGATCAAACGGTCCCCCAAACCACGCGTGGTGGGGGACGCGGACTGCGGTTTCCGCCCCTTCACGTCCTCAGAGGGCCAGTGAGTGAACCTTCCATCTAAAAGCGGGTGAAGCGGCGACGGCGGGGCCACGCCGGGCCACGTCACGGTCCCCGCCCCACGCGAGTAGCTGACGTGCGTGAAAGCACGGAAGGGGACAGGGCGGGCCCCCCGGGGCTGAGAAAGGCCCGGCCGGGGCGGCAGGAGCGGGGACGTCGCGCTGACATCCGCACAAACGGGGGCGCAGGCGCGAGAGCAGGCCCGGGGCGGGGCGCAGCGGCCACTCTCCGCCGGCGAGTGTCTGCCTCGCGGAGAAGCCGTCCGGGCTCGCGTGGACGAGCTGTGGCTTTTCCTCTCAGACACGGGAAGCGCAGACGTGGACGCGGACGTGCGGGAGCGGGCGGCGGCTGCCACCCCGGGGCTGTGGGCAGCTCCGCAGGTCCCCCGTGTCACCCCCCCGCACAGCCGGTCACTGGTGCCGCGACCACCGCAGGTCCCGTCAGTGGGTCCAGGGGCCTTTCTGGAGGCGTTAGGGCCGGGCTCCCTACAGAGACGTTTGAACCCACTGTCCGCGTGACCTCTGAGGTGATTGAGCGATAGGCCTCCTCCGTCCGCCCGCCCAGCCCGGGGACAGAGCAGTCAGTCCGCGCCCCGGTCGCTCGGGACTGACGACGGCTTTCCGGTCAGGCCCCGTGTGTGAGACCCCGTACCCGGCTCCCCCCGCGTTTGCGTCCTGAGGGGTGCGGGGCCGGCGGGCCCCTCCCCGCCTACGTCCTGTGTGGGCAGCAGGGGTGACGGCGATGGCGTCAGAACCTCTGAGCAGACCGCCCGGGAGGGGTCGAGGGGGTCTTGGCCCCGCAGGGACGCCCAGCCCCGGTCACCTGAGGCCCGCCTGCCTCCGTGGCGGGTGGCAGCTCTGTGTGCCGCCCGGGGCCCGAAACAGACGTGATCGACCCGGGACAGGAGCCCCAGGGCCACGGCGGCAGGTGGCCGGCCCTCCTCTCCCCATCACCAGCGCCGGCCTCGGGTGACGGGGCCTCAGGCCTGGGCGCAGAGCGTGGTGTGAAGGGCCGGGGGCCGACCAGCCGTGGTCAGGGCCGTCGGCCGGCTCTGCCCTGACTCCTGCCGGCCGGCGCGGCTCCGTGAGACCCGCAGGGGCCCGCAGGCCGACTCTGCTCGTGGTGACGGCGGCACGCGGGGACCGGCACGCCCCGTCCTCCCTGAGTCTTTCCATCCCCCTCGTGCTTGGAAAAGGGGGACGGGGGGGCCGGCAGGGGAAGGAGCCTGAGGACTCTGAGCGGAAGCCACAGAGGCGGCTCCTCACCTTCTCTCCCTGTCCCCGCCACGGCCCCGCCCGCTGGCCGCCCCGGTTCCCGCCCGTGTCGGAACCGCCCCAGCGTGCAGGCCGCGCGGCGCTGCTGGAGCCGGGGAGGCACGGGCCAGCGTCTGCTCCCGGGGGCCGCGAGGGCCGTGACCGCTGACGCGCCCCCCCCCCCACAGCCTTCCAGACGGAGGGGAAGCTCTACCTGATCCTGGACTTCCTGCGGGGCGGGGACCTCTTCACCAGGCTCTCCAAGGAGGTACCGGCCCGGGGCGCGCGGGCGGGCGGCGTCAGTCCAGGACGGGGGCGGGGAGGGCACGACGGGAGGTGTGCGTGTGTGTGCGTGTGCAGGGCGTGCGAGGACGGGGCGTGTGCGCGTGTTTTAAGGAAGTGACTCGGGCCGCACAGGGAAGCGCTGTCGTCCTTGAAGTCGGCAGGGAAGGTGACCCTCCTCGCCCGTTGCCCACCCCGTGCAGGGCAGAGGGCAGCGGGACCCCGACGCTGCTGCCCACGCGGGAAGGTGCCGTCACCGTGGCCGGCAGCCGGGGCGGGCTCCGCCATCCGACCCTCTTCCTGCCCCTCTGCTCTGTGGGTCTTCATGGGCGAGGACGGACGGCGTCGAGTCCCCGAGCCGTCCGCTCCTCGTGGCGAACGTGGAAATCCGCCTAGTGGGGCGGCTGCACGAGGGGGCGCTGCTTCTGACCACCAGCGGGACAGGGCGATGTCACACGGGGCGGCGACCTTGAAGTCAGAGCACCTAGCCCTCCTGAATCGGGGTGTGCCTGACGCCCGCACGGCCCTGTCCGACCAGCCTCCCGCGTGCGTGGCATCCGTGGTGGCAGGTGGCGCTTCGCGTGAGCCCACAGTGAACCCGCAAGAGCACAGGAGGGAGGAAGTGGTCGCGGCGTTTTCGTGCGGCGCCTCCGCGGGCTCCCGGCGCGGCCTGGCTTTGGGCAGGAATCGAGTGGATTCACGTCGGGAGCTCGCGCGCTGACACACAAACCCAGACACGCTCCGGAGCCGCGCGGTGGCCGGCCTGAGGACTGGGAGGGGGACAGCGCCCGGCGCCCGCTCATGAGGCCCACGGCCGTCTCCGCAGGGCGCCCCGCGCTAGAACTCGTTCCCATGGCGGAGCCAGGAGCGCGGGGCTGGCCGCGGTCTCCGTGCAGCACACCGGCGGGGCCGTCGCGGGGCCGGCAGACCCCGGCTGACCGCGCGTCCTCTCGCCGCCGCAGGTGATGTTCACGGAGGAGGACGTCAAGTTCTACCTGGCGGAGCTGGCCCTGGCCCTGGACCACCTGCACGGCCTGGGCGTCATCTACAGAGACCTGAAACCCGAGAAGTGAGTAGCCAAGTGGGGTGCGGGCCCACGCCGGCGGCAGCGCTCGGGGTTTCCTGCCCTCGCACTGGCACGTCGGGGCGGGCGGGGACGTCGTATGCTGGCACCTCCCAGGCAGGGCTCCCGAGTGGGGGAGCGGCGTCCACCTGCCCCCGAAAGGCACCAGGCACGGGTGTGCCCCCAGCCCCCTCCGCCTCACCCTGGGGGGGCAAGGCCGGGCCCACCGCCCGCCATCGGGTCGGGCTGGACGGGGGGGAGGCACACCCTCACCTCGTGCCGCACCCCGTCCTGCCACGAGGCCCCTCCCTCCCGGAGGTGGACCCCCCCATGTTGGGGGGAGACGGCCACCCCCCCCCGCCGGTTTGGTCTTCTTGTCCGGTGTGTGGATTCCGGAAGCCCTTTCAGTGAGGGGACACGGCGGACGAGCTTCTCCTAGAGTTTTGCCCGGAGTCGGCGGCACCGGGTGCCCCGGGCCAGATTCCGATGAGGTCCGGCAGCTTGGCGGCCACGTTCCCGGGGCGTCCTGCCAGCCCCCCTGAGTTAGAGGTCGCGCCTCTCACAGCGACGGTGTTTGCGTTTCAGGCCCCGTGGAGCTGACACGGGGGTTAGGAGTGACCCCTTGAAAGGGGAGACCTCGGGGAGCTCACCTCGGTGCCGGCCTGGCGGCTGTCCCCGAGGCAAAGTCATTGGCTTCCTCGCTCACTGGTCACTGTCCTGTGCGGCCCGCACCTGCCCTGGACCCGTGGGGCCTGGTGGGGCACGGGCAGCCGGGCGGGAGCTGTGAGCTCACCGGCCGTGCACCCCGGCACCGATGAGCGTGCGCCCCGCCTCTCCCCTCAGAGGTCAGGCGGGTCTTTCCGGTCGAACGCAGCAACCCGCAGTGGCAGGGTCGAGGAGGAACGATGGTGTCGTCACGTGGAACGAGCAGGAAACTGGTCTCGAAGTGCGCACTTCTGGGCACGGACGCGCATGACCCCACCGCGGAGAGGAAGGCGTCTGCCTCCTTCACGATGAGGCGCCGTCCCAGTCGCGTGCTGGCACGTCCCCGTCCTCCCACCCCATGAAACGGGAGGCCCTGTGTGCGCCCGCGGCAGGTGTTTCGGGTCGCGGTAGGGTGAGCTGTCATGTAGCACGTCCCGCGGAGTTAGGGGGATTCACGGTGCTGTGCGGCGCCACCGCCACGGGGCCTGGGAGGCTGAGGCCAGTCCGCCGCCGCGCGGCGTCCATGACGAGGACGTGGACAGGGAGCGAGGCGGGTCCCAGTGGGACAAGCTCCCATCTCCGGGCGAAGCTGAACCCGCAGGCTCCTCGGTGCCCAAGCCCAAGACGCCACAGGCCCCCAAGGGCAGGTTGGCCCCAAGAGCCGGGTGGGGCTCGGGAGATCTGGGGGTCAGGAGCGGCCCCTGGACACCGAGGGCCTGTCTGGGGGCAGGACGTGCCCGTGCGGGGGTCCCGGGTGCCCACAGGCCAGGGCAGGCCCGGCCGTCTCCGCCTCTTCCTCACGCGAGACAGTCTGTGGGCCCAGAGCGTCCCGCGGGAGAAAGTCCTCAGACCTAGGCCCCAGCGTTCCCTTGGGTGATGGGCCCCTTCGCCCCCCTGAACGCTGGAGACCGAGCAGCCCTGACCTCGCAGAAGCGGCTGAGCAGGGAGCTGGCCCTGCACCCCGCGCCTGCAGGCAGCACGTGCCCGGGGGACTGCACCCGAGGGCCAGGGCGTCCCCCGAGGCCCACCGCCCCCAGCTGGCCCGCAGCTGACCGGCCATCTCTTTTCTTCCCGTCCTTCAGCATCCTCCTGGACGAAGAGGGACACATCAAGATCACAGGTTCGTAGACGGCGCTGGTCCCCCCGCCCCGGGACTTCGCCCCAGCCCTGCAGACCTGGAGGCCCCAGGGAGCAGCCGTCCCCGGCCACTGCGTCCCGCGGCTCGAGGACGCCCACCCTCTCTGGCCACTATGTCCCCGGCCACCACGTCCTGGGGCTCGAGGCCGCCCGCCCTCTCCGGGCCAGCATCGCAGCAGCGCCCACCTCGGGGACTCCGGTCTCGCCCCCTCCTCGGCAGTGTCCTGCCGCTTCACGGGGCCACCTGGTGACCCAGGGTGACCTCCTGTCCCAGGGCCCTGGACAGCCACACCTGCAGGGTCCCCTTTGCATGCCAGGTGTCCTGGTCTAGGCGCAGGCCCCGGGGTCGACCCGGGCCTGGCCTCACCACACGCGCCACCGCGTGCCCCGGACCAGCATCGTCACTTGCAGTGGACGCGGCCTCGCTCGGTGCCCGCCGACCCCTTCCCCACTCAGACCACGTCCTGTGTGGGGTTAAGGTCCGGCTGGTGTTCTCTCTGCCGAGTGCAGACCCGCCCTAGTGACACGCAGGCCACACGTGGGCAGCGGAGGCTGGACGGGGCATGGAGCCCCCACGCCAGACTGATTTGTCACTTTGTAGAGTTTTGGCTTTTTCTGACTTAATGTTTCTTTGCGACCCACCTGGGGAAGTACAACGACTGGTGACGTGGGCCGAATGACAAACGCCCCGAAACGCTGACGCGCAAGGCAGGCCCCTTGAGTCGAGCGTGGGCGAGCCAGGCGGGCGGGTTTGCTGTGCCCGCGGGGCACGGGTCTCGGTCCAGCCGCCCCTGGCCCCGGGAGGATGGGGACGTCAGTGAACCGAGGGCTGTAACCTCAGCGCCCCGCCCTCGCCGTGTCGTCCACCCACTGCGTGCCGGGCGCGTGGGCACCGCGTGGAGTAGGATTTCTCGGGGAGGTGGGGGAGGGCGCTCCCGCATGCCCCACGGCGGACGCTCCAAAACGCCCTCCTCCCGGTCGGCTTCCCCGTCCAGCCCCCCCGCCCGGGCGCCCCTTCCCGTCCCGTCGGAGCGGCCCCCCTGCCTCTCTGTCTCGGCCGCTGCCTCCCGGGGGACTCCGGTTGGTCCCTATGCGACCAGCCTCCCGGTGCCCTCACAAGTAGCTCCTGAACCTGCAGATTCCGGGAGGAGGGCAACGGGGACGTCGCCGGGTCCCCCAGCAGGCGTGGGCCGGGCGGGCTGGCGGGGAGGTGCTGCCCCGTCGGGCAGGCAGGTCTGCTGAGCGACACCGGAGCCCCCCGCCGCGGGACTGAGCGCCGCCGTGTGCCGTGTCGCCCCCAGATTTCGGGCTGAGCAAGGAGGCCATCGACCATGACAAGAGAGCCTACTCCTTCTGCGGGACGATCGAGTACATGGCGCCCGAGGTGGTGAACCGGCGGGGGCACACGCAGAGCGCGGACTGGTGGTCCTTCGGCGTGCTCATGGTAACCGCCCGCCCCACGCTCCCCGCAGGCGGGCTCAGGGACCGGGGCCCACCCCGCAGGGCAGGCCCGTGCGCGCCTCCGGACGCGGGGTGTCGTTTCCGCCACGCCCCTGCCCGCCCCGCGTCCCCACGGTCCCGAAGCAAGGGGTCACGCCTCCTCACGCGTGGGGCACATGCGGGATGCAGAGACGTCACGTTAAACGTTGTCCCTCAACATCCTCCCACTGAGTCACAAAACCCGTCGTGACCAAACGTGTCACGTCGGCATCCGGACGCTTGCGTGTTCTCGAGGTCACGCGTTCCCGGGCAGGTGCCCGACGCCGCCCACGCCGGTGTTCTGTCCTCGTGGTGGACGTGGTGCCGGCTCCCCGCCCCCGCCCCCGCGTCCCCCTCCCAAGAACCTCGTCCCGCTGCCAGCACCCTGGAGCGCTGGCTGGGGCCCGTGCCGCCCGGCTGCCTCCTCCACACGGGGCTTCCGCCCAGCACTTCCGCAGGGTGGAGCCGCGGTCCTTGGGGTGGGGATGGGAGGGGGGCGCCCTGTGCCTGTCGAGCAGCACCCTGGCCCCTCCACAGCAGTCCTAACGCCCCCAGGCCTGCCCGCCACACTGTCTCCGGACGCTGCGAAACGTCTCAGCACCCTGGGGCGTCGGCTGAGAGCCAGGCTGTGGGCGGACTGAGGTGTCTGCCCCCCGGAAGCACGGGGACCCCTCACGGTGGCGCCGCGCCCACGTCTCTGCGGTCCGCTCCCGCTCCCGCGGCCTGCTGGGTGCTGACTCGTGGGCGCATCTCTTGGGGTGCCCCCCCACAGTGGGCGTGCTCAGGTGCGGGCCTCCGCGGGCCACGGCCGCCATCAGCTTGCCCCGCGCATCGCTCAGGGTCGCGACCCCAGCCCCAGTCCCGGCACTCCCCGCGGGGCGTCCCCGATGCGCACCCGTGACACCCTGACCTGGGAGACACCCAACACGGAGAAGTCCCTCGGCGGCCCCGCGCAGAGCGGTGGTACCGAGTGACCCTCCCCACGTCCGACACAGGGACTCACTGTCGTCACCTCCCGGGAACGTCGATCGGACGCCCGTGCGCACCGTCGTGTGGGACATTCTGTGGGTTCGGGAAGGTTCAGGGCCTCCCACGGTGCAGCCGGCCCCGAGGCAGGAAGGGGGTGGAGGACACGAGGCACTGGACCCTGGGCATGGGCGCGTCGCGGGCGTCACCCGGCAGACGTGCATGACGTGTCGTCCCTGGCCCGGAGCACACGTGACGCGCGGGCGTCCGCAGGGCCCTGTCCGGGGGCAGAGGGTACACGGCGGGGGTTACGGGAACGGCTGTCTCGTTGCACGTGGCGGCAAGGCTTCGCGCCGCAGCGGAGTTTCCCTAGTACCAGACTCGGGGGAGACGGGGACAGAGGGAGGCGAGGGGGACGACGGGAGGAGGATGCGCCACCGGCGCGATCCCGTTCCAGGAGAGACCAGTTCGTGCGTCGGCTCACGCGCGCGCCCCGGGGAGCTCGTCCGCCCGCCGGCTCCGGCCTCGCCCCTGCCCGTGTGCGTGTCCTCAGCCCCCCTTGGACTCCCCGAGTCGCGTTGGTGTCGGTGGCCTGCCGCGGCCTGCCGTCGCCCGTCCTGAGTGGCCGAGCAGGCGTCCAGCGTCCGAACAGGCAGGGGTTTCAGTTTCACTTTAAAACTCTGCGTCTCAGTGCGTGGCCGGGGCCGTGGACAAGGCCGTAAGCGCGCGCGGCCCTTCACGCTCGCCGTTTCGCTCCCGGAGGACGCGTAAGGGCGACCCCGACCTCAGGACAGCCTCTGCGGGCGCCTCGAGGTTCCTCATGATAGGTGGGACCGACACCTTCCAGGTGTCCGGCGATGGGTGCGCGGTCACCCTCGGCGCATCCACACGTGGGTGATGTCAGAAGGTTAGGGGGGCGCGGGAGGGTTTGTGCCGTCCTGGGGAAAGTTAGCAAAAGCTCACACGAGTTCTAAACAGCAGCGGCGGCGGCCGGAGCACGCACCGGCAGCGGGGAGCGGGCGTTGGCGGGGCTCCCCTGGGCCATGGGGTGCGGGAGACGGTGCTCCCCTGGGCGGTGGGGTGCGGGAGACGGTGCTCCCCGTGGGCCATGGGGTGCGGGAGACGGTGCTCCCCTAGGCCGTGGGGTGCGGGAGACGGTGCTCCCCTGGGCCGTGGGGTGCGGGAGACGGTGCTCCCCTGTGTGGTGGGGTGCGGGGTGCCGGACACATTCTCGGTCTCTGCTTCGACGCGTCTCCCCAGAACGTCACAACACGGAGGGGGACCCTGCAGGGCGAGCTCGGAGGGAGGGGCGGAGGCACGCGCAGTGGAAGCGCAGACGAGGGCGGACGCGGCCGGACCGGGGGTCGCCTGCTCGGGGTCTGTCTCTGGCGTGAGGTGACGTGGAGACGCAATGGCATCGGCGCGTTTGCGCGTTTCCGTCGGACTCAGTGTCTTTTCGGGAAAAGGCTTGTGGTCGCTGCCACCCTGGTCCCTTCCGGGGAGTGGTCAGCTGGCAGGACCCTGTCCTCGGGGCTGCCTGTGGGGCGGGGACACCTGCACCTGGGGCCGCGGGCCTGCGTCCTGTCCGCACAGCCCCCCCCATGGGCGGGCGGGCACCCACCTGCGTTTTCTGAGCGACGAGCCTGTGTCGGGGGCGGGGGGCATCGTGTTTTCCCGGACGTCACCACAGGCTGTGCTCCCAGCCGCCGGTGCCCGACCCGACCTAGGGTCCTCCACCTCCTCCTCGCTCAGCCCCCACCCTGCACCCACCAGGGAAGGACGGGGTCCCCGCCAACCCCAGAGAAGCCGGGTGGCATCACGCCCGTCCCCGTCCCCCGCCCCGTTTCCTCTGTGCACAGCCCTCAGCACCCCCACCTGCCCGGCTCTGCACCGTGTTTGTTGCGTGTCCCCTCCCCGCTGAGCGGCTCCGCCCCGAGTGCTCCCGGCCGGCCCGGCGGCACTCCGCAGCTGAGCCCCGGCTGCATCCTGCCCACCCGGGGCGCCCCGCTGTCCAGTCCTCGGCCTGAGCACTCACTGCCCCGTCTGTGTCGCCCGCAGTTCGAGATGCTGACGGGGTCCCTGCCGTTCCAGGGGAAGGACAGGAAGGAGACCATGGCCCTCGTCCTCAAGTGAGTAGGGGACCCCCCCCCCCCGCGGTTTGCCAGGCAGTTGGAAGGCAGGCGCGGGCGTCCTGCGCGTCCCACCTGCCCGGGCTCTCCCGCCGGGTTGCCCGGGGACGGGACAAGCGTGACTTCAGCCCGCGCGTGGGCTTTGCTCTTAGGACCCCGGGAAGCCACACTGCTGTCACGGGTTCGGTGTCGGCTCCTGGGCGAGGTGTCGGCGGGAGAGCCCTGGGTGGAGGGAAGGGGCCCTGGAGGGGGAGAGAAGTGATGGGGGGAGCGGCCTTGGGGAGCAGGTGCGTGCACTGGGGAGGTGGCCGGAAACGGGTGCCTGGGGGACCGCAGGGCAGCGTCCCCCCGCTGAGCCCCGGAGGGGACTTGCCGAGGCCTGAGGGGCCTCGCGGAGCTGCCGCCCTCCCCGCCCGCCCGCCCCCTCTCACCCTGCTCGGGCTCTGTCGGCTTCGGAAAGCCGGGAGGCGCCTGAAAAGCTTGCGTTTCGCAGACGACGCCAGAGAGGTCGGCGGGGAGGGGGGCCCCTAAACAGGGTGTCCCTGGCGCCTTCCCGCGTCGGGCGGCCTCCCCGGTGACTGACACGCGGAGCCGCGGTTCCTCTCCGTCTCGGGGGTGACAGGATGGGTGCCCTCCTGAGGCTGCACCAGTCCCTCCTGCAGATCCCGGGGGCGGCCCCTGACGGGTCACATGGGAGCAGCTGCCTGCGGAGGGGGCAGCACTGGCGTGGGCGCACAGGCGGGCAAGGGGACCTGCCGAGTCCCCGTCGCCGTCCCCGTGTGGCCGCGCCCCTGCACCAGGCCTCCTGCTGTTCCGGAACCGTCGTTAACGCCCGAGCCGCGCGCTGCTCGCGCCCGTGGCGTCGCCCGTCCCTTCTCGGAGGCCGGGTCCCTCCTCAGATGAGGGGTCAGGCAGCCGGGCGAGGCTTTCTGCAGACGCGCCCTGGGTCCTCACGACCCAGACCCAGACTTCAGGGCGCGGCCGCCCGGGTCACAGGGGCTGTCCGTGGACGGCGCCCGAGCGTGGGAGGAGCCGGGGCCCTGGGCGCGCCTCTCCTGAGTCCGCGCGTCCCCTCGCTCCGCAGAGCCAAGCTGGGCATGCCGCAGTTCCTCAGCCCCGAGGCCCAGAGCCTGCTGCGCGCGCTCTTCAAGCGGAACCCCTGCAACCGCCTGGGTGAGCCCTGCAGAAGGCCCCGGGGCGGGAGGACGGGTCACTCACTCACGGGGACACGCGGGCTCGCGCGCGTGACGTCAGCAGTCGCTGTTCACACAGAGGGGGTGGCGCTCTTCCCAGCCTGTCCGACGCCCCTTCCTTTGGGGCCCAAACGGAAGGCGGAGTGACTGAGACGCCCCGTCCGTCTGACCGTGTGGCTCGGTGACCCGCGGGCTAGAGCGGCCGCTCGCCATGCCGCGCAGGCGCCGGTTCGCGTTCAGAGTGACCCTCTGCGGAAGGGCTCCCGGCGCTGCCTTCCCGGCGGGCCTCGGGCGAGGTCGCCGCGGGGAAGGCACCTGCCGGCACCGTCGTCCTGGTGCTCACTCGCGGCCTCGCCCCGTCACAGGTGCCGGCAGCGACGGGGTGGAGGAGATCAAGCGCCACCCTTTCTTCGCCACCATAGACTGGAACGTGAGTCGGCGCCGCGGTCCCCGCGCGCACGGGGCGGGGAGGACAGGGAGGCGGGCGGCGGGCGGCGGGCGCGGTAGCCGCCTCGTGCCAACCAGAGGGCAGTGCGGCCGGGTCCCCGGAGGGGCTCTGGGGCCTGCCGAAGGGGCCGGCGCTTCACCGGGGAGCAGGAGCCGCCCCCTCCAGCTCCGAGGCGCTTGATGAGTCCCGCGTGAGCGGGCGCGTGGGTGCGTGAGCGGCGCGGAATGAGTGGGTGAGCGCGCGCGTGCTGAGGGCCCGGGGGTCGGAAGCGGGTGTGACAGCGACACCTGTCAGCACCGTCCACGGGGTCATCCAGCCACAGGGAGGAGTGGCGGGCCTCGAGGGGGGCATCGGGTGTAAGGGGACCGCCAAGGGGCCGAGCGGCCCCACGCGTGTCGTGGTCCCGAGGGGCGGTCGTGGTGACGCTGGAAGCCGCCGCGTCCCTCGCGCCGTCCGTGGCCCCGGCGCCCACTCAGCCCCCCTGCTCGTCCCGCAGAAACTGTTCCGGAAGGAGATCAAGCCGCCCTTCAAGCCCGCGGTGGGCAGGCCGGAGGACACCTTCCACTTCGACCCCGAGTTCACGGCCCGGACGCCCACAGGTGCGTGCCCGCCCGCGTGGGTGGGGGCGGAGCGGTGCCGCTGGCCGGGTAGGCCAGGCCCCAAGGAGCAGGGTCCTGGGCTCGAGCCTGCTGCCCACGCACCCCTGCGCCTGCGCGTGGTCTCCTCCCGCGCGCACCACACGCGTCTCACACGCCCGACACCACACGTCGCACGTGTGCACGCACCGCGCACCCGGGGTGGCCGCACCCACGGCCGCCCGGCGCCCCTGGAAGACCGACGTCTCCCCTGTTACCCGCAGACTCCCCTGGCGTCCCCCCGAGCGCCAACGCTCATCACCTGTTCCGGGGCTTCAGCTTCGTGGCCTCCAGCCTGGCCCAGGAGACCTCGCAGCAGGAGGCGCCCAGCGCCCCCGTCCACCCCGTCGTGCAGGTACCTGCCGTGCCGGCCCCGTCACCCCCGCTCCGGGGTCACTTGCCTGCTCTTCTGGCCCGCGGGGTGCGGGGTGTGGGGTGTGGGGCACCTTCCTCCTCCTCACACTCCCACAGAGGAGGGATGGTCGCTGACGAAGGTCCGGGCGGCCGGTGGCCGGGCCGCAGCGGTCCCACGCGGCGGCGTTGCCGTGTGCGTCAAGCCCGGTGCCTGAGAGCGGTTTGGCCTGCGGGCGCCACTTCCCTGTCGCGAAACGTCTCGTCAGGAGGACAGGGCAGGGGACGCTCTTGTAGGGCGTTTCCCGCTCACGCGCCCCAGCAGACGCGGAGAACTCTGGGGAGTTACGGTTTCACTGAAAAGCCGAGTCGGGGAGAACGGGGCGGGGGGCTGGTTTTGCCCGTTCCTGTCCCCAAGGCCTTTGGGGAAGACACCGCGCGTCTAAGGCGGACGCCTGCTGTGGCGGCGCGTGCCGTTCCCCGTGGCCTCCTGCCTGCTCGCTGGGCAGGTGGGGTGGGGGTGCTGGCCGGACGTCCTGGGTCACGTTTCCAGTTAGACGTTGACACCCAGGACGTGCTCTGGACACAAGGCTCCAACCACGGGCCCTGGGCTCCCAGGCCCCGCCCCTCCAGATTCCCTGTCACGTTTGGGGGCGCGAGCCCAGTCAGCGCGCACGGAGCCCGTGTGTCCAGAAACGGTCAGGCCCGAGCGGTCCGGGGTCTGGTTAGATCGGGCGCCGTCCCCACGAGCTCCGGGACCTTGGTCAGGGGACCCCATCTGCTGCCGCCGCGGCGTGCCCAGGTGCGTGTCTGCGTCTGCAGCGTGTGAGTGTGGGCACCGACCCCCCGCCCCGTGTGCCCGCAGCAGCTGCACGGCAGCAACGTCCACTTCACCGACGGCTACGAGGTCAAGGAGGACCTGGGCATGGGCTCCTACTCCGTGTGCAAGCGCTGCGTGCACAAAGCCACCGACGCGGAGTACGCCGTGAAGGTAAGGGGCGCCCCGCCCGCCGGCCTTCGCCCCCCTGGCCTCCCTGCAGGTCGCCGCCCTCTGCAGCCGCGGACGGCACGCTGGGCGATGGCTTTGGCCGCCCCGTATTTTGGAAATTGGGGTTGGGGCAGCGCGGAGAGAGGGCAGGCGGGGGAGATGCAGTCACCAAAGGCAAACCTGAAGCCCGTGGGGGCAGAGCCCGCGGTGCCCGCGAGCCCTCGGGCAGGGAGCTGGGCGCCTGGGCACCTGCTACCCAGCCGGTGGCTCTCCCTCGCCGCGGCGGCCTCCTGAGTTTTCCGATTGGCAAACTGTAGGTCACGGCCCACAGTCTGGTTTGTGGGAAAAGCGGGGCTTTTACGCACTCTCCACGGACACGGTCACTTCGCCACCGTCCCATGCGGGGAGCCGGAGGCTCTAGAGGGGCCAGGCCCGGCCTGGCGCCCTGGTGACCACTCCCGATCCGGCCTGTCCTGTCCCAGACACGTCAGCACTCGGCCCTGCGCGGGCGCTCCGGGGCCACGTGGGCAGGGGTGGGCCCCGGCCTGCAGGTGGTGGTGCGGGGAGCGAGTCCCCTCGTGCTTCTCCCAAACTCGGGGTGTTCTGCTCCGCGTGGTGACCGGTGGGCGACCCCACGGCCCCGGCGCACCCACGCCCCTGCCGTGCGTGGGAGCGGGTTTGATGGGATGGCAGGCGTGGCCGCCAGGCACGAGGACAGTGTCCAGCCCCGTCAGAGAGGCCCCGGGCAGAGACACTCGGGCCGCCCGGGTCCGTTTGGGTCAGGAATTTAGGGCTTTTTGACCGATTCATCTTGAATTCCTCGAACAAGAAAGCGTGTTTTAGTACGGAGGGAGGGCTCGCCTGCGAGCCCGCGGATGGGCCGCCCGTGTCGGGAGCGTCGAGGGGGGGAGATTCACAGACTTTAACTAAAATTCCCGGGGTACAGGGTGGACAGGGCAGCGAGGTGGCCCCGCCACGGCCTCTGGGTGGGGAGGAGCAGCTGGTGTCACGAAGCGCTCCGCCCTGCGCCCCGGGCAGGCGGCGATGCCCCTCGGGCCTCTGGGCCGCCACGCGTGGGGGCTTCGGAGGACGCCCAGCCGGAGCCCCACCAGGCACTGTCCGTGTTCGGCGTGAGGGGGCTCGGCCCGCCTTCCGCCTCAGGCGAGACAGTGTCATTGGCACCCGAAACGAGCCTCGCACACGCGCCACAGCCCTGGGCCTCCCGGGGTGCTCCCTGCATCGGTCGCGCCCCACAGAATGTCCTCAGGTCATCGGGTGACGGGCCACGGTCCCAGCACCAGTCGCCGAGTCTGGTGAATGCGGAGGAACGGGGTGCCCGAGCTTGGGGGTGGCGCAGGAGGCCGGCCTGGCGGCGTCACGCACAGCTCTGGGAGAGCGTGGCCGGCGCGGCTGGCACAGCGGCCGCCGCGAGCCGGAGGGAGGGCACAGCCCCGGGCCCCGGCCGCTGCCTCAGCCCCTGTTCGTTCCAGATCATCGACAAGAGCAAGCGCGACCCCTCGGAGGAGATCGAGATCCTCCTGCGCTACGGCCAGCACCCCAACATCATCACCCTCAAGGACGTAAGTGGCCGCCGGGCGGCGATGTCGCCGCTGCCTCGCGTCGCCCCACCCGGCGCTGGGAAGCCGCGTCCCGCGTGGCTCACGTGTAGGGCGCCCGAGCACGTGCCGCCCGCACCGCCGGGCCGTTCCCACCCGGGTTCACACCGCGGCCACTGCCCGTCCGCCCCAGTCACGGCGTGAAGGGAGGGGCCCGGCGTGGGTTCTAACGGCCGCGCCTCGCAGTCAGCCCTGACGCTGCCGAACTGGGGACGTGGGAACCCTGGAGCCGATGGGGCGGGGGGGCCCAGCCGGGCCGCAGCTCTGCCCGTGGGGCCCTCGTAGCTCCTCTGTGGGCGATCGTGGTCCTGTCGGGTCACCGGGGGCTCCCCCCGCTGTCCACGGAGGCCATGGGGCCCTGGTGGTTGGGGCAGAGCGCAGACTCCCCCTTCCTCCCCGCCCCTGTGCCCCCAGGCTGCAGCGATTCCAGCGTCCCGGACCAAAGCCATAAGATCCCGGGGCCACCTCCTTCCCGCCGGGCCCCCTAAATGCCTGGGCTCCTGGGCTCCAAACGCCACAGCGTGTGCCCGCGTCGGCAGAGCAGGCCGCAGCCCAGCCTTGCCTCCGCGGGCCCTCAGGCCCTCGCCACCCGCGTCCCCTTGCGTTTGCCTTTGTTTATGGGTTGAGACCCCCTGACGTCAGCTCCCTCAAGCTCCTCGCGCGTCTGGAGTCCCTCGTGTCACGAGGGTCACGGTGCGTACGTGCTCAGAGCCTTTGCGTTCACGAGCTCAGACGTGACGCGGCACATCGACCGCGTCGTTCACCGACGTCACGGTCGAGCGAGGTCACTGACGCGTAGGCTGGGAAGGGCCGTAGGTGGGTTCCCGCCCGTGCTCAGTGTGACCAGCCACAGCGTGACACGGGAGCCCGCACGCCGTGGGCGCGTGGCCTCTCCCGCGTGCTCACGCCGACTGCCGCCCCTCCCGCCTGGCCCTGGGCCTGGCCGCTCCCAGTCCGCCCGCGGCCCACGGGCTGGTCTGAAGCGCGGGTCAGGCTGCCCCAGACCAGCGGGTCAGAACCTGCCCGCCACCAAGACCGTCCCCGTTGAGACCTGCACCGCAGGTTGACGGGCCGGGCCCTGGGGACCGGCGCCGTGCTGTGCCGGCTCCTCGCGTTCCGTCCGAGTGCTGGCCCCCGGGAGGCCCCGCAGCCTCCTGCCAGTGGACGCTCGTTCCCCGTCGCTAGCTCGTCCCCCGCCGGCAGCAGCCACGGCGGCGGTTTTGTCCTGAGAGCCGCGTCGGCCGCGGCGGGCCGGGCCGGGCGCTCGTTTCCCACGGGGTCCCGCGTGCAGTCCTGGGAGCCCCGGACCCAGGCCCCCTCGGAGCTGCCGCCCGCAGCGGCCGCTGAGGTCGTGCCCCCCGTTGGCCGCCAGGTGTACGACGACGGGCGGCTGGTGTACCTGGTGACGGAGCTGATGCGCGGCGGGGAGCTCCTGGACCGCATCCTGCAGCACCGCTGCTTCTCCGAGCGGGAGGCCAGCCACGTGCTGTGCACCGTGGCCAGGACCGTGGACTACCTGCACTCCCAGGGGGTGAGGCGCCGCCCGGGCCCCGGGGCCGGCGCGGGGTGGCCGCGGCGTCCCTCCGCGTGCGCGCTCGTCGTGGATCTAGGGGCTGAGGGGGGCACCGCGTCTACCGGGTCAGCTCCGGCGGAAAGGGACTCCGGGCGGAGTTCTCGCCGCTCGCCCGGGTGAGCGTCAGCCCCTGCCCTGCGAGGAACGCCCGAGACGAGGGTGGGAAGCTGGGCGCACGGCCCCCGCCCCTTCTGCTCGGGGCCAGCACCGCACGCAGAACAGGTGCCGCTCGGGGTTCCTGGGCGCTCGCCCTTCCCTGCCACGCACCACCCCGCAGCGCACCGCACCGCACCGCAGAGGTGCCGCGTCTGCCCCGGCCCGCTGGACTGTGGTGGGCAGGACGCGAACGCCGCCTCCAGAGACCCTTACGCCACGTCACCCGGTCCCACCGCAACGGCCCCCCGTCCCGTCCCCAGTGAGCTGCGCCCGCGGCTCGGATGTCTGCTTGTGCGTGTGCGCGTGTGCACGCGTGTACGTGTTCGCGTGTGCGCACGCGTGTCTGTGTGAGTGGTGTGCGTGTGTGCGCATGTGGCTGCATGAGTGTGTGTGTGTTTACGCACACGCGTGTGCGTCCGTGTGGGCGCGTGTGTAATCGCTCAGACGCTCACCCACCCTCAGGGGTCCGGGCCCGCACACCCGTGTGAGGGGGGCGGGGGAGGCCCCCCTCGGCCTGGCGTCCAGGCCACCCGCTTCCCTCCTGCCGCGGCACCTGCTCCGAACACGATTCCCGGACACCCCACGCCCCGCACGCGCCCCTTCTCGTTCCGGCTCCGCCCCGGCCCCGAGTCAGGCGTGTCCGTCGCCCTCCCAGGTCGTGCACCGGGACCTGAAGCCGAGCAACATTCTGTACGTGGACGAGTCCGGGAACCCCGAGTCCATCCGCATCTGTGACTTCGGGTTTGCCAAGCAGCTGCGCGCCGAGAACGGGCTGCTCATGACGCCCTGCTACACGGCGAACTTCGTGGCTCCCGAGGTGAGCGGCCCCGGGGGGCTGGTCGGCGCGGCGTCTGGTCCGGCCGGCAGCGAGGGTGGAAGTAGAAATGGATCGAGGAGCACGGCCACGGCCACGGCCTCGCTCAGACACGCCACCTCGGGTTCCCGCGGCCTGGCGCGAAGCATTTCTCAGCGGGAGACGAGCGTCTGCCTGAGCACGGGGACAGCCAGCCGGAGGCGCCGGTCCAGGCGGGAGCCCAGACAGCGTCCGACGAGGAGGCGGAGGCGAGGGGAGGTCACGAGAACGGGGATGGGGGACGGGGACGGTGACACCCCCAGAGGGCGGGCGCCGCCGCCGATGCTGAACAGTCCGCGACGTTCGGGCCGGCCGCCCCCGTCCAGCCGTCATGGAACCTGCCGTCCTGTCGCCCCGCAGACTGTCCGTGGGGACTCGAGGTTGTCCTAGGCCCCGTCCGAAGGCGACCCTGCCCTGTCACAGCGTCTCAGAGGCGGGGACGGCCGCTCGGGCTGCGTTCAGGTGGCCCCGGTGTTTATTTATTTATTTTTTTGCGCAGCGCTTCGGCCTGAAGCGGCTCCGTGCTGCGGGCCACCGGATGAGTCCGCGTGTCTGGTAGCTACCCCGGGAGCGGCGCCGTCAGGCTCGCCTGTCCCCGGGGTGGGGGACGCTGTGGGACCCACAGCCTGGGATCCCCAGTCCCCCTGCAGCCGCACTGGGAGGGCCGCAGGTTCAGGTCGTTGCCCGTGACAGGAGCGAGTGAGCGGCCACCCACGTCCACCGGGGCCCCCGGAGACGGGAGCCACACGAGCCCCCGCGCCCGCCCTGCCCGTCGTCTCGGACGTGTCAGAGGCCCCGAGCGCCCTGGGGGTCTGTCCGTCGGGGTCTGCGGTCAGACACGGGTCGACAGAGAGAGAAGCAGCCGGGCCGGAGGTGCCGGGAGAGCCCGTCTGGAAGGCAGGGGCGGGGGTTGCTGAGGGGCCTGGGGGCCAGGGGTCGGGAGGAAACACGCTGGGTCCCGTGTGGTCCCCCGGTTGGCGGTGAAGCCGTGGGAGGCGCGTCCAGCGAGCCCCACGTGTCCAGTCTGTGCCGTGAGGGGCGGGCCGTGAGGGGGTGGCCGGCCGGGTGCCGGCTGTGGCGCACGGATCCGCGCGGGGTCTTCAGGGCGTCCGGACGTTCCTCAGACTCCTGCTGTGACCCCTCGAAGACGGCCGTCTGGTGTGAGCCCGGCCACGGCGTCACGTGATCGACGCCAGTGTGGGCAGTGCTGACCTTAGGGGCTGAGCCGCCCCTTAGGCTGGCCTGTCGCTTTGCCATTTACAAGGCGCTTCTGCCCGTTTTTCCCTTTTATCCTCTTACCCCGCACGGAGCGCACGGGTGGGTGCCGTCCGCTGCACGTCACAGACGCAGGCTCCCCACATGGGCTCCTGGGGGTGGAGGGAGGCCAGGGCCTGCGTGTCCCGGCCGAGCACCCCCGGCCGCAGGCGCCGGGCAGCGTCGCGCGCGGACATGGGAGGACGGTCCGGGGCCTCGAGCACCGCGCTCCTGGCCCTCGCTGGCGCTGGCGCCGTGGGCCGCAGTGACCCCGACGGCGCGTGCTTTCCTCGTTGGGCTCAAGTGCAGGTGCATGGGGGGGGTGCCCGCTGTTGAAGCGGACGGTGGGCCCAGGCCGGGGTGGGGGGTTCGTGTGTCTCGGGGACAGCGTTTCGGTTTGGGAGAACGAGAAGAGAGCATCCCCGCGGTGGGGGCCGTGCCGGGAAGGCCCTGGCGACCCGGTCGGTGCACTTACGAGTGGTGACGGCGGCGACCTTGCTGTCGTGTGTTTTACCGCGAGGACAGTCCTTCCTCCTGAGAACTCGGTGCTTCCGTCTCCACCTGCCTCTGGCAAGAGCCGTGGTTCCTTCCCCCGGGGTCTTGGGGGAGCCCCAGTCGGCGCACGCGGCCCGCCCCCGCCGCCGGGGTCGCGGTCCCGTCGGACCCGCGTGCTGAGAACTGCGTGTCGCCGGCTCTCCCCGTCCAGGTCCTGAAGCGGCAAGGCTACGACGCCGCGTGTGACATCTGGAGTTTGGGGATCCTGCTCTACACCATGCTGGCGGGGTAAGGCCGACCCGCGGGTGCCGGCTTGTGGGGGCATCCGCGCGCGAGGTGGGGGCGGGTCTCCAGGGCTGTCCCTCGGGGGCCGGAGGGGCCTGCCCCGCGGCGCAGGCGTGGGCAAACCCTCCACCCCCTCGGCCCCTCCCAGCGCGGGGCAACTGTCCCTCAGCGTTGGCCACGTCGGGAAAACAAATTGAGAGATAAACCGTTTTTCCGCGAGTCCTGGAGCCTCGTGGGGAAGCGCGTCAGCACGGTCCCCTCCGCACACAGGTTCACGCCGTTCGCCAGCGGGCCCGATGACACGCCCGAGGAGATCCTGGCGCGCATCGGCAGCGGGGAGTACGCGCTCTCGGGCGGGAACTGGGACTCCATCTCCGACGCGGCCAAGGTGAGCTGGGCCCGCGTCCTCGCGGGGGTCCCCACAGCCGTTTGGCTCCCGGGTTCCGGTACAGCTGTCAGCGCATGTGAGGGCGCGGCCTCGGCGCGTCAGGGCTCTCCCGGGAAACGGCCGGGCCGGGCCTGTGTGGGGTGGAGACGGGGCAGGCGCGTCCGAGAAACCAACTTGTGCGACCCTGGAGGCCGGGCAGGCCCGACTCCGCCAGGCGGGACGGCGCGCTGAGACTCGGGCCGGCGGGCGGCGCAGTGGGGTCCCCCTGCCCCGGGGGCCCAGCGTTTCCACGCGCCAGGCCTTCGGCTGCTGGGCCGAGGCCCACCCGCAGCGTGCAGGGTCCCGTTGCTCTCAGAGTCGAGCGACTCAAACGTCCGTCTCACCTGGGACTCGCCTCGCAGAGGCGCCCGGGCTGGTGCTGGCCCAAACGCTGGGTGCCGGGCCGGGCCGTGACACGTGGCAGCACCGCACGCCGCCCGCGCTGCTGCGGAGCCAGCACCCTGGATGCCCGCAGGCCGACCGGGCGGCGGGGGCCGCTTTGCCACCGTGAGGCTCCACGCTGCTGTGCCCGTGCCAGCCCTGTCCAGTGACGGCTTCGAGCCTCTCCTCAGTCCGAGAGCGCGTTGGACCCCGAGTGAGAGGCGGAGCCGGGTCTGTCTGCTGGGTGGCCGTGACGGGACACGAAGGGGAGCGGGTGGTCCGGAGGTCGGCTTCCAGCCCTGCCCCCGCCTCCGGTGTCCGCCCTCCTACCCGGGTGGCAGGCGGGCCGCGGGGGAGGTGGCTGTCGTGACGGTGGAGAAGGTGGTGGTGCAGGTGGTGGCGGAGCTGAGGGTGGAGGTCAGGGAGGGGCAGTGGCGGGGGCGTAGCTGCATCTAGGGAGCACGTCCGTGTGTCTGGCCCTGCCGTGCCCAGCGCCCGCCCCCCCCGCCACTCAGACGGGTGTGGGATCCTCAGCGCTGGGTCCTGCCTCGAGCCGCAGACCCGGACGCGGGGGCTGATGGCCTCCTAGGCAGGGGCGGGGCAGGAGTCAACTCGGGCACGGGACGCGTCACCGGGAGCACAGGCGCAGGCGGAGGGTGACGTCCCCCAGGACCTCGCACAGCCCTCCCGGCTCCGTCCCCGCCATGTCCTCCCCTCCCGCGTCCCTGGCGCCTTCCCCATGACTGTGCTCGCAGCGCGAAGCCTCCAGCCCCCGCAGCACGTGGCCCTGGGGGTCCACGCGTTCCCCCTTCGCCCGCGTCCTGCGCGTCGCGCACGTCACTTCGCTGTGAGATCCCGGGCAAGTCGACCCAGGTCCCCGCCTCCGCTTTCATCCCGCCCCAGGGGGTCTCTGTCTCGGGACGTGGCCGAGCTCAGGCTGGCACGCGGCGGAAGGCGCGGCTCCTCGTGGAGGCGGGCGCCGACGTCGCGCGTGGTGCCGCGCTGCTGGGGTCCGGGGCGTGCAGGCCGACGTCTTTGGGGCGTGTGGGGGCGCCACGGAGGGGGTAGCGGAGGCGGGCGCTCGCCCTCGTGTCCCTGGGCACCAGGTCATCACTGCGGGTGTCAGCGCCTCCATCTAAACACGGAAAATGCGTCGCCCCCTGTCCCCACGGACGGTCCTGGGGCTCACAGGGACAGGTGCGCCAGCGAGTGAGGACGACGGCCGCAGGAAGGCCGCGCCAGCGCCGCTGACGGCCGCGTGTGTGCACGCGGGTGCACGCGGGTGGGCGTGCAGCTCTGTGTCTAACCAGGTCAGGAGAGGGCGGGACCTGGCCCGGGAGGCCCGCACGACCGGTCACGCCCGCCCCCGCCTCCGCCCTCCCCCACAGGACGTGGTTTCCAAGATGCTGCACGTGGACCCCCAGCAGCGCCTGACGGCCGTGCAGGTGCTGAGGCACCCGTGGGTCGTGAACAGGGAGAGCCTGTCCCAGAGCCAGCTCAGCAGGCAGGACGTCCAGCTGGTGAAGGTACCCGCAGGCGCCCAGGCGCGCGCGGTCAGCCCCGAGGTCGCGGGGAGCGGTTGCCGTGACACGCTCCGCCACACGTGCGCGCTCACGCGGAGCCGAACGAGCTGCCGCTCCCGGTACCGTTGCCGACGGCGCGAGCAGGAGCGCGCGGGAGTGCGTGTGCGTGGCGGACGGACGGCCGGGCGGATGGACGGACGGACGGGCTGGGAGAGGAGAGAGGCGGGGGGGCAGTGCGTGGCCGCGCACGTCCAGGTCCCCAAGCCCTCGACTCTGGCCCAGGGGGCTGGCTGCAGGCGCCCTCTAGGGGGCCCGACCGTAGGGGCCCTGGACGGCCGCCCCGCGTCACACGGCCCCCTCCGCGTCTCTCCGTGTCTTGCAGGGCGCGATGGCCGCCACCTACTTCGCTCTGAACAGGACCCCTCGGGCGCCGCGGCTGGAGCCGGTGCTGTCGTCCAGCCTGGCGCAGCGCAGGGGCATGAAGCGGCTCACGTCCACCAGGCTGTAGTGGCCGCGGGGCCGGCCACGGCCTCGGCCCATGGGAGCCAGCCTGGCGCCAGGCACAGCTGCAGTGACCATGGGCGCCTGCGTGCCGTCGCGTGTCCCGCTCGGCGGGGAGACCTGCACGGCGACCTCCCCGCCCCTCGCTCTGCGCCTCGGCCGCTCCTCCCCAGCAAAGCCGCCGGACCCGGACACCGCCGGCCGCCACCCGGCGCCCCTGGCTCGCGATCCCGACGCCTCCTGGGGCGCGCTTGCTCTCCCCGCCCCGCCCCCCGCAGAGCCCTCAGCCCTGAGCTCGGCGCCTCCCCCGTCCTCAGCCCCCCGGAGGTCAGAGGGGGGACGCGAGGCGCTGCCCGCCACCCGGGGCTGGCCGCCGAGGTCCGGACGCCCTCGTGGGAGCTGTGCCGTGCAGTCTGTGTTTCTGTCGCACGCTCCGTCCTCACCCGTGTTCAGCGACAGCCAGTGTCCCCGGGGGTGCGCGCGCAGTCAGCCCGCGTGCTCGCCTGTGTCGGAGGCAACACGGCAGGCTCAGCCCCGCGGCCCAGGCCTGCAGGGAAGAGCGTGCGTGTCCCTCAGCGTCCTCCCCGCCGGTCCCCCAACCAGGGCGCCCCCAGGCCGCCGGGACGTGCGCCCGCTGCGCCGCCCGTCTGTCCCCCCGCATGCGGGTGCCCCGCGGGCGCAGCCGTCGGTCACGGCCGGGGTCCACGAAGGAGAGGCTGTTTCCTCGTTCACTTTGTCCATCTCGAGTCAGTCTAGTTCTCGGCGTGTACACGTGCGCACACGCGAGCTCACGCACACGCACACATGCATGTTCCGACGCGCACACGCACGGCCACGCACGGCACGCACGTCCACGTGTGCACACGCGCTCACGCCCTGAAGCATCGCCCGCGTCTGCTCTGCTCTTCTGGACCTGACGGCGCCAACGCCGTTCCCGAGCTCGCTCTCCCTCGAGGCGTCCTTTCTCAGCCTCGGGGAGCGAAAGGGGGACACGTTCACGCGCACTTTCCCCCACAGCCCTGCGGGGCGTCTCACGTCTTCTCAATAGGAAACCGTTCTCGGGCTCCAGCGACCCCCGCCCGCAACGGTGCGCTGTGTCCCCACCGCCAGACCCCTGGGACGGCCGGGCCGGCCGCAGGGGCCAGGCCTCGCCCTCCTGGACGTCGACCGAAGTCCTCATGTCCTGGGCAGGCTGCACGGGTGGGTGGCCGCCTGGGGCCCGGCCTGGCTGCCTGGCCGGCTCAAGGTCCCTGAGTTCTGATGGCGGGGACGGGAGCCCAGGGGACCGAGTCGAGGTTGGGCGGGGAGAGCGGCCAGCGGCGTGTCCCCGCGTGTGCTGCCCCCTGCCCCCAGCTCCTGTGTCTGGCGTATTCGGGCACGCGCAGCCCGACGTTCTCCGCTCTCAGGGGTCCCCTCGGGGCGGGGGCCACGCGGCCAGAGGCACCGCCGCACTCACCTGTGCGTGAAAGTCCGTCCACGGTCTCGCCCACGCCTGCCACAGGGACACGCGACGTCCTTCTGCAGAAGGTCGGCCTAGAGAAGCCGCGCCGCCGGACGGCCGCGGGCGAGCCGCCGGGGTGCGCGGGGCGCCACGACCGTTCACTGTTCCCGCATGGCGCCTCGCTTAGCCGGGGTCCTGGGGTCCGCGCAAGCGACAGGACGTCCAGTGGCGGCCCCGCCCACGCGCAGGCTCCCGCCCCCAGGACCCCCGCCCCCCACCCCGCCGTCTCCCCGCTTGGGAGACAACCCGCTCGCCCGCCCGTGTGAGCGCGTTCACAGGAGCGCCCCAGGTCACGCCGGGCGAGAGCGAGTCGTCCCTGCGGTCCCGGGAGCAGGTCGTCCGCGCTTTAAACCGGCTCCGCGCGCTGCCGCGGGACAGTTGCCAGCCTCCTGGGTGGCGGCTGCCCTCGGCGTGGGCCAGCTAGGGGCCTCGTTACCCCCTCCCGCACCCCCACCCACAAAGACCCGAAGGGGCCGGGCCGCGTGGTGAGGAGAGGACAGAGGTGACCCCAGGTGGCCTCGCAGTGTCAGGCGTTCCCCGTGGCAGGAGCCCGCGTCTGCCCCGGCCCCGACTCGGACGCGGCGCTCCGCCCCAGCGGCCGGCGCCGGCCGGTGTCCCGTTCGCTTCCTGCTGTGCTTGGGGCGGGCGGCCACTGTACAGGTATTTATTACGCTTTCCAGACTTTCCGAATGGATTTTCTAAATAAACGTGGGTTTTACGAAGCGCGACGCTTCTCTGGTCAGCAGTAGCCGTCGGACGTCCCGCGTCCTCACCAACGACACTGCAGGCCGGGCCGCCCTCCTCGGGACAGCTGCTGCCAGCCCCTGGTGCCACCCACGGGTGGCGTCTCCGTGGAGGAGGCAGGCCGCACCGCCTCCCACCCCGTGTGCACGTGTGTGTGCATGTGCGTGCGTGTGTGTGTGCGTGTGTATGTGTGCGTGCGTGCGTGCGTGTGTGAGTGCGTGTGCTGTGTGTGTATGTGCGTGCGTGTGTGCGTGTGTGCGTGCGTATGTGCGTGCGTGTGTGTGTGTGTGCGTGCGTATGTGCGTGCGTGTGTGTGTGCGTGCGTGTGCGTGCACACACTCTGTGCGGAGCCCGGCTGGACGACGGGGGGCGGGGGCAGGTGACAGGGCTCCGGCGGGCCTGGCGGGAGCTGCCGCGTGTCCCCGTGTCCTGCAGCCTGGGAACCGGGGTGGCCCCCACAGCTGGGCAGGGAGAGCGTCCCTGAGGCCCCGGGGAAGATGACCGGACCCTCACACCCACGCCCAGCTGGGCCCGGCATCCGGAGCCGGCTCTGCCGTGGCCTCTGCCCAGAGCTCCCCCCAGGCCCGGCGAGGTGGCTCCTGCCCTCACGTAGGCCTCAGGGGCTTTTCCTGGAGATCCGGCCCAGGGGGCGGCCCACCCGCCGCGCTGTCCGGGTGCCGCTGTGTCCTGTCGCCCGCTCACCCCCCGCCTGCCACTTAGCGCGGCCTGGCATTGCCCCCCCCCACGACTGCATCACGGTGGAACCCATACCTGTCGTGTCTGCCTGGACCCACACACCTTTCTGACCTCCTGTGGGCGCTCGGCGCCCGGGGGACAGGTGAGACTGCACCGCGCAGGACGAGGGGCCGTGGTGCGGGGTCCAGGGTGGGGACCCACGCGTGAGACCTAATCCAGCTTCGCTTGCTAGAAGGCCCGCCCCTTCCTCCTGCTCCCACTGCCCCCGTCCCTGGAAAACTGCATTTCAACACGGCCCGGATGAGAGCGAAGGGGCCACGTCCCCTGGGGCGGCTGTGGGGCACGTCCCTGCTCCAGCGTCTGCCACCCCGATGCGGGTGAAGCGCCACCTGCTGCACCTGCATCCGAGAGGAGACGCGCGTGAACGTGCCTGGGCCCAGCCGCACGGCTCCCCCTCCCCCCTGCAGAGAAACGTCCAGAGCGACCTTGGAGCCAATGTCGCCTTCCGGCCAACGACCCAGCGCCCCCCGGGGTTTGCTTAGTCAGTGGGCCAAAGGTCGTAGGTGAGGACACGGAACACCAGCTCTCAGGGACGCCGCGGGGACCCCAGCGGCCAGGCGGAAGCGCCCTCGAGGTTGAGCAAACAAACCCGCCTCACGCGTTAACCCACCCCGGGGGTGGAAGAGCCGTCCAGAAGCGGCTGCTCTCGTCCTGTGTGTGAACCTGCCGAGCACCTGGGTGACAGTACTGCCCCCGGCGCCTTCCCTGGAAATCCGCCACGAGTCACGTGACATGAATAACACCCGGCCATCTCCACCTCCGTGGTTCTCATCACGTTCGAGAAAACGTGTTCCCCGAGGCCTGACGAAGTCCTTAGAACGCGGGTCCCCCACCTGCTGGCTCCTCGCTAAGAAGGGGTGCCACAGCAGAGAGATGGCGGGGCTGGCCGGGTGGTTCGGGTGAGACGAGAGGGAGTGGCAGCACCGCCACTGCCAGGAAGACACCTCGGTGGAGCCTCAGGGGAGACGGAGTGTGCCGCGGCTGACCAGGGCTGGGGACCACAGGGCGGGCCTGCGGTGTGCTGGAGACAGTCGTCGCCAGGAAAACGCACTGAGCCGACATCATGTGCTGGAAACTTAGTTTAGGTTTAAAAAAATGATGAACTGACCCCAAACACAGTCAACTGTAACGTGGAGCAAGATGTGCGCAGGCCCGCACCGGGCGTGCAAACGTGCCAGGGAACCTTACCAACGAGGCCTGAGAAATAGGACCGAAAACGGGGCATTTCCGAGTTTTTTTAGAGCGTCAGCTAGAGCTGGAAAAACTAATTTCTATCCCATGGAGCCACGTTGGCTGAAAACTGGGATTTGTTAGGATTTTAAAACAAGACACCGACGTTGCTCTCATTCTTCCTTCCGTGACGAGGCACATGAACTTTCTATTGTTTTCTGGGGCAGGTGCTGTGAAGAGCGCCCTGCGTGGAGGTGCGTGTGTGTGTGTTGGATCGCCTATAGCACCTGGTCTTCCCGGGCGGTCTCCCGTCCAAACGCTCACCGCCCGACCCTGCTTAGCCTCCGGGATCAGCCGGGATCGGGCGTGTTCGGGGGCGTGGCCGTAGCCTAGAGGTTTTTTAGTTGTTCGGTAAACGTGTGCAAACGACCTGAACCATCCGGAGGACCGGTACGCGGACGTCCTCCAGCTGTTCAGGAGTTTCTTGAAGTAAAGGGGACGTTGGCCGAACATCAGATGACCAGGGACAAGGGGCAGTGTGACCTGGGCCTTCTCGCCAGCGTCACGCAGCACGTGATGAGCTAAACCTGACGCTTAAAACCTTCACTTCAGAGCTGGCTGTGCACCGGCTCGGCGAGCAGAATGTGTCTGCAGTGGGAACGTTTACATGCGTGCGTGTCCGTGATCCCGACCTCACCGCGCTTCCTCACGCGGTGGGCGGAACGTTCGGGATCAACGAGCAGCAACGTGGACAGTAGCTGGAGAAACCGCCTCCCAGAACCGGAGACGCGCTGCGGCCTGTGTGACAAGTGACCTTTGAATTCGGTGTGAACCTGGCCGAGTTGCAGCAGGCGTGGGCGAGTTTGCGTAACGAACCGAGGCCGTTTTGAAACTGATGTTGCTTTTGCTTCAAATTCCATGAAATTCAAGTACAGTGTGGGCATTGCCAGTGAAAATCTGGCATGTGACTTGAAACGAATTGTAAGATTTTGAAGACAAAAAGGACACACTCTTTCGATAATGATCTGTGTTGGTTACACACGGAAATGTCTCGATCGACACGGAAACCGGATTTCATTTCCTTCCACCTGGAGGTGGAGCTACGGGCTCACCTGATTCGGATTCCACAGGTGGGGTGGACGGCACCCTCCTGGTGGTGCTGTCCGCTGGCCGCTGCGATGCACCAGGAGGCACCAGGGGTCCAGCAGGCAGGATGCTGGGCAACCAGCCCATCCCGCCCTGTAAATCTGGAGTCCGTCCCCGGGGAGACCCGGCTGCCCCTGAGCACTCGGCCCACGTTCACGCACCGACAGGGCCAGCTCCCCCTGCCCCTCTGTCTGCATCAGCCACTTCCCCGGGGACTGCGACTGCTCCTCCTCTAGTTCCCTCGTTCCGTCCTACGGATCCGTGTGCCGGGAAGAGCTCTCCCCCGGCGCGGGGGCGGCCTGCAGCGGCCCGGACGGCGGCCGTCCTTGCCCTGTAATCACCCAGTCGCCTGCCCATCGCGACGGAAGCGGCCCAGGGGTTTCGGTCTGTTTGCGTCATGCGCGCCGTGGTTGAGGTTTCTCTTTTACCGTTTTATAACGACCTTGTTGCCACGCCGGCCAGCTCACCCCTGAGGTGTGTAGCTTAAGGCCGAGCGTCGTCAGCGTCGGGCAGCCATCCCGACAGGCGACGTGAGGCCGTCTCACCGCCCCGCGGGGAAGCGGGGCCACCGCGGGCCGGGCCCGTCCCGCTCCTCCAGCCCCCAGACCTGGCCGGCCCCCCCCCGTCAACTTACGGCCCCCGTGACCCCCCCAGTGGGGGCCCCACCACGCAGGGCCCCGCTCCCGGCCCTCCCCACCTCTGCCGGGACCGTGGCCCGGCCCTGGGCATCACGCCGGACGCCCTCCGCGGGCCGCCCCGACGGGGACTTTCACGGTTGGGGCTCGTTCCGCCCCGCACGCCGGGGACGCGGCTCCGCACTGCGGGGCGGGCCGGGGGCTCCACGCTCGGCGCCCCCGGGCCGCACCGCCGGGTCCGCGCTCGGCGAAGACGCGGGCCGCCCGGCTCCCCCCGCCCCCTCTCCCCGACCGCCCCCCTCTCCCCGCCCCGGCCTCCTCTCCACCCCCTCCCCCCGCCCCCCTCTCCGCCCCGCCCGGCACCTGCCGAGGCCGCCGTGCCCTTGGGGAGACGCGCGACGCGGGGCACCACCCCCGCCCTGCGGCCGCGCGGGCGCCTAGCAACCGCCAGCCAATCGCGGCCGCGCGCGGCGCAGGCCCCGCCCCCCGCGCCGAGGAACGGGGCGGGGCGTGGGCGCGCGCGAGCCAATCGTGTCCGCGGCCTCCGCGCTGAGCCCGCCCGCTGGCCGCGGGCCGCCGTAAGGCGGGGCCGAGCTGTCGTGAAGCGGGGCCGAGAGGCCGTGAGGCGGGGCCGGGCTGCCGTGAGGCGGGCCGACTGTCGTGCGGCCGCCCCGCGCGCCGGGTCATTGGGCCCGAGGACCCGCGGCGACGGCAGCGCGGGCGGCGGCTCCGGCTCGGCCATGGCGGGCGCGCTGGTGCGGAAGGCGGCGGACTACCTCCGGAGCAAGGACTTCCGGGACTACCTCATGAGGTGACGCGGCGGCCCGGGGGCGTGCGGGGCCGGGGCCGGGGCGCTCCGGGGCAGGTGCGCCAGGTGCGCGGGCTTCCCCCCGGGGCCCCGTCCGAGCCGCCTCCCGCCCCCGGGCCGAGGTGGCCTTTTTCCCGCCTCATCCCGCCCCGACCCCGAGGCCCGTGGCCCCCCGGGAGCGCGGGTCTCAGCGGGCTCTGCCGCGCGCCTAGCCCGAGGCCCGCCCCGCGGTGAACCGGGCCGCGGGGGGGGGAGGAGGAGGGGGAGGGCCCCCAGAGGCGCGCTGCCGCCCCCCCCCCGTGTTTCCCGCCGTGGACGCGGCTCCCGGCGTCCCCCCGAGCCGCGCGCCCTGACTGCGCAGAGCGGCCGCCGCGCGGTGGAGGGGACGGACGTGGAGGGAGCGTCCCCCTCCCGACCTGCCGGGCGGGCTCGGCCCCCCGGGGCCGCGAGGGACACGCGTTGGTGCCCCGGAGCGTGGGGCCGTGTCCGCGGTCCCTGCAGGTAACCTCCGGGGGCCGGGCCTCACCTCCGAGGGGCGTCACCTCCAGGGGCCTCACTCCAGGGGCCTCACCTCCAGGGGCCTCACTCCAGGGGCCTCACCTCCAGGGGCCTCACCTCCAGGGGCGTCACCTCCAGGGGCCTCACTCGGAGGGGCGTCACCTCCAGGGGCCTCACCTCCAGGGGCGTCACCTCCAGGGGCCTCATCTCCAGGGGCCTCACCTCCAGGGGCGTCACCTCCAGGGGCGTCACCTCCAGGGGCGTCACGCGTCCTGTTGTGTCCGTCCCTCCGGCAGCCAGGGGCAGCCAGGGCGGAGCTGCGCGGTGACTGAAGTTCTCACGCCCGGCTCGCCCCGCTCCTGCGGGAATGGCGCCGCTGGTCCGCTGACGTGCGGTCACGTTCCAAGAAAGCAAGCGAGCCCTCTCCTCCGAGTTTAGCTTTTACCTGCCACGAGGTCGGTGTCTGAGGGGCAGGCTCCCAGCAGAACACGCTGTCCCAGGTCTCACCTTTGTCCCCAGGTGGACTTCCCCTCGCGACAGTGCGCTTTCCCCCTCCGGCACCCCTTTAGTTCAGTTAAACTCTGACCGGCTTGCTGTCTTCAAGGGGCCCGGTTTTCCCTGCCGGCCTTGGCAACGGTCGGGGAGGAGAGGTCGAGTGCGGCTCTGTCCCCTCCCCCCACGGGTGCCCGGCTCTGTGCCCCGGGCCCGTGCCCCCTGCCAGCCCGGCTCTCCTCACCTCTGCAGGGCTGGGGCGCCTCGCCGCCCGGAAGCCCTTCTGGAATTCAGAAAAGTCGTTTTACTAGCAGCGTGCTTGAGTTTCACAGAAGTTTGAGATTCAGCGTCACAGGTTATAAACTGCGCGTCGTATGTACGAGTCAGGTCGAAGTGACTTTCTGACTGAAGTGGATTCCCAAGTGCTTTAAAACGTCGACAGTTTTCTTTTAACCAAGAAGCAGGAGTGAAGAGAACAGGCTCTAGCGGAAGGCAGAGTGTGGACTTCGGGTCGGGTCTGGGAAGAACAGCTGCGGAAAGCATCATCAGGACACCTGGGGACGTGTAAACAGCGCGTCGTGTCAGTCACGCCAAGTAGCGGTTGACAGCTCCTGTCAGGTGTGACGACGGCACGTTAAACCGGGGGCGCGAGTGCGAGGGATGGGTCGGATCCCAGCCCTGTTGCTGTCGAGCTGTGTGGTCGCCCTCCCTTGCGTTCTCTCTCCTGAGCTGTTTCAGAGAATTTGGCTAACGTTTTAACGACAGAATCAGTCAGGTTTGTCCAGATCCATTCCAGAGGTGTTCTGCCCTTCTGAGGGCAGTGACCGGACACAGCGTACGAAGACTGTTTTAGCAGGACCTGGCTCGCGGAGGCTGTTAGGGCCAGTCACCCAGCGGGCCCGGGAACCCGCGTCAGGGTGTCTGCACTGAACGTTCTCCAGCTGGGAGGGAGTGCCATCCGAGTTCTCGTCAACTGCCCGTTCCCAGGAGAGCGCTAGGGACTCGCTCATTAACCGGGCGGGCGGGCGCAGAGGGCACTGGTCTTCCCCTGATCGTTAGAGGGAGCTGACCCTCCACCCTCCGAGTCAGATCCTCCAGCGCCTCCCCTGCCTCCTGCCAACACTGTCTGGGCCACGCAGAAAGCGCCAGGCCTTCCGCACACCCCGCTCCTGAGGCCAGGACAGGGACGTGGGTTTCGGCTTTACAGGAAACAGTAGTGCACGCGCGTGGCTCTGGAGGGAAGCCCGGTTTCAGGTCCTCCTGGCACACCTTCCAGCACCTGCTGTCTTCTCCGCCGTGCTGCTCCCACGCCCGGCCCTGGGCCCGCGGCCCGTGTACAATCGCCCGCCCCCACGTAACGAAGCCGCATCGTGGGAGCAGAGCTGGCTGTCAGAAGTCCCTTTCCCGTCGTCCAGTTGTGTTTGACCAGCTAAGCACGGTCGAATGTCACCTGTTCCGATTGATAAAGTTCTCATTTCAGTTTGCACTAGAAAATCAGACAAAGCTTGGTGCGAATCCGTGAAATGCAGGTGAACGTCCCAGCCCGTGAGAGGTCTGCGTCGGGAATGCGGCAAAGCCTGGGCCCACTTCGGCGGCGCTATAAATAGCCCGTGCTGGGCTGCCAGTGGGGCCTGTGAGCTCGACACCAGCAAGTTGGAATTTGCCCCAATTGCTCACAGCGCTTCCAGAGGAAGCTAACAATTACTGGCAGCAACTTTAGAAAATAAGACACCGAGATCGCAGTGCGCGGGCGACCTTGTGAAAGTGCACGTGACCTTGGAAGCGACCCTGAGCCCACCAGTCCTGATTCCAGGTGAAGGAGAAAAGCAAGATCAGGCTGATTGTGCGGTGTCTCCTCCATGGGTCACACGTGAACTCAGGAAAGCCTTTACCACGCGTTGGGGTTCTGGAATTCCCTCTTAACCTTCAGCGAGGGAAAGGCGGCAGACCAAACAGAAGGTCGAGGGTGTTTTTACAGGTTTACGTTACGGTCCTCCAGGTGCAGCTTGTGTGTTATTTATAAATTTACCCTTCTTTGGAACAGAAACTCAGCACACTAAGCAGCTTTTTTTGTGTTTTCCTAGCTTGGCGCCGCACAAGTGTGATTTTTAGATTTTTCTCTGGGTAGCTGATTCGCGTTTTAGACAGCTCTGACAGAGTGCAGGGTGTTGAACTGTGGGTTTTGTATTTACCAGGGACGTTTAGAAAATGGCTTTATTCTCAAGTTCTGCCGTCGTTAAATCAGCATTAAAGTGTTCAGCATTTTCGTGACCGTTTTCAGGCAGGGGTTTCGGTTGAGCAGCCTGTGAATGCAGAAATGCCCTTTTTCCTGTGCTAAGAAAGATCGTCTGTCGTAAAACGGTAGAATTTAAACTGTCGCACGTACAGCTCGAGGAATTCAGAGTCCTGAATCGAAAACTAAACTATCTCCAGGTTGACATCCTTTTATATATTTTGGCAAGGAAAAGAAAACAGCGCCGTTGCTAGGTCACAGCTCGGTAAAGGCCTGCGTTCCACCCCGGACCAGGCCAGGGCAGGTGTGCCCCGGCCGTGCCCTCTGGCCCGCCGACCCGCTGCGTGAACGCAGTCTTGGGCACGGAGCCCGTGAGACGGCAGGCCCGCTCTCGGCTTCGGCGGTTCGTGCCGGAACCCGCCCAGCGTGTTCGTGCTGCGTTCGTGCTGCCCGTCAGAGCCTGCACGGCCTCTGGACACACGCAGAGGGCCGTTCGGACGGGAGTGTGCGCCGTGTGAAGAGGCCATCGCGGCGGCTTAGTGACTGTCCGCAGCGTTCGCCTCAACGGAACGGCCGAGCCACGTCCGGGCAAGAGTAACTGGCGTTTCGGAGGGAGAGGTGGTTCGCCGTGCAAGTGTCCGCGTCTCCGGGCGGCGTAAGGTCGGATGCCCAGCACTGGAAGTCGAACGCCTCGTGGCGCCGGGCGCGGCTCAGGCTCCAGGGTGTCACTCGCCTCGGAGATGAGATCGCACGCCCGCCCGTCAGCGAGTGAAAATGCGGGCTCGTGGTCCCTCGGACTCTGCGGCCCTGCGCTTCTCTCCGGCTCGTCACTTGGAAAGGGGCGGTTCCTGCGAGCAGGTGCTGTCTGGTCGGGGCGCCACGTGGCGGCTGAGCGCCTGGACATGCCAGTGTGGACTGAGCTGTGCCGTGCAGCACGCCAGGCCTCGCAGGCTCCACGCAAAGCAGGGTGCGAGGGGCCTCTCCGACGAGTTCTCGCCGGTCGCGCGTCACACGAAAACGCTTCAGACTGTCGGAGTAGAGAAACTCAACAGAACGACTCTGCTTCTCTTTTATCCCTCAGAAATTTAATTAAACCTAAACGTAAACAAAAGAAATTTACCTAGAATTAAACGTAGATGACGCGTGCAGCTGCGTTCCTACCGCAGGGCTGGGCTCTGGGGCTGAGGTCGTTCTTCCTGAAGCTGCGGTTTGACTTCCTAAAGGGGTGAGCCGCTCGCGCCGACGCCCCGTGCCGACCGGAACCCGGCGAGGGGGGGGGGGGAACCGCCGCCGCGGAAAACCTCTGACCCGTTCTTCTCTCTTTTTTCCATGTTCGCCCGTGCGCACCTCGGTGGATTCTCAAACAGCACGGTAAGAGGCGTGTTCTCCTTCCCTTCGGGCTTTCGCAGACTTTCCGCGTAGCTCATCGTGGACGGCGGCCCCGGCTCCCTGCCCCTGGGGTGGCACGGCCAGCGCGCCCAGTATCCCCTTGGTTCTCCCGGTCCACTGGAGAGGGAGCATCTGTGCAGGACCAGCGCGTCCGCGCGTGTGGTGTGACGTCCTCACTGTGGTGTCGGCACCAGCCCGGCAACCGACGAGACGAGACACAGGTCCCGACCGGGAGGAGAGCCCCAGGGCGGCCCATCACGGCCCTGTTCTTTATTCAGAGTGAGGATTCGTGACGGAGCAAAGTGTTTTCCCTTTAATCCAAAATGTCAATTTCCCCTTTCACATATTAATCGTGAAATTCCTTATTTTTCTAGAAATTGATGAATATCTGACAGCGTAGACCAGTCGTGCTCTTCACGAGAGGAGAGAGAACTAGACACTTGTGCTAGATAAAAAGGATGTGGTGAGCTCCCTGAGGTTAGACGTCGGAGAGAGTCGGCCTGTAAACCGCCTGACCTGGGCCGTGCTTTCCGCGCGTGTTTGAGCACAGCTCGTTGCTCGCAGTCGCAGCGCACACCCCGTCCCCGAAACGCAGAGCCCGTTCCATCCGGCCTCGTGCTCATCACCCTGAAACGGTCTATGCCTGGCCCCCCCGGGAGGGGAGGCGCATTTGTCCCCCCTGAGAGTCCCCCTTCAGGCTCTGCACGTGGAGTAGGCGCAGGACCCCCGTGCGGGGCTGAGAGTGGGGAGGGAGGACCTGGGGGGAGTGACCGTAGGCCCCGGTGGAGAAAGAAACGGGGGTCACTCCCTCTGGAGTAGCAAGAGCTGAAGGCGAAGCGACCCCCAGAAGAGGACAGGGAGGGGGCAGCAGGGCGCACAGGCGGAAGGGAGGGTCCCGCTCCTGGGTGTGGGGGGTGTCGCCGCCCCACAGCCCCGCAGGTTGTCCGTGCCAGCTGGCCTGACGCGCAGGGTCCCTGCCGGGGGTCAGCCCGGGGCGCCCACGGTCTGGCTGTGTCGGGCCTGGCCTCGCGCGTGGGAGCCCGTTCGGTGAGCGTGTCACGGGGTCCGAGTAGCACGCCAGACGTGCTTCTCGTTTATTTTCCTGGATCTGCCCTGGTTCCCTACTTCTCCCGGAACTGGGGGTCTTGGTTACTGGTCGGTATGAAACACGCGCCCCCGGAAAGCGGGCCCCGCACCCCCACCGCCCCCGCTGCCCTGGCCAGCGGAAGCCGCAGACCGGACGCCCCGACGACGCGGGGAAGGGCGTCCAGCCCCGGGGGGGGGCTTCACCTCTCCAGGCGTCCGCACTCCCACGTGCGCAAGGCCTGCCCTAGCAGACGCGTCTCGGTTTACCGGGGCAGCCACGGGCTGAGCGAAGCCGGCGCCACCGCACGGACGCGGCTTCGTCGTGCTGTCCCCGCGGCTGGGCCGTCCCTTAAATATAAGTCGTTGCTGTGCCTTCGAGAGGTTTCCCCATCTCGAAGTCTGACTGTCTGGGGTCCTGACCGTGCACGCGCAGGTTTCTGGTCTGAGCTAAGAACAGCTTTCCCCTGACGAAGATCCTACTTTCAGAAAAAGTGTCCCGTTTGGGTCACGTTTTCAGAGACGGCGACGAGCGTTTTAATGAAAATTGGAAGAAAGAGTTTTGGTTTAGACGTCACGTCACGGAGACTGGTTGTCGCGGGTTTTAAGTTGCGGCTGGAGAGAGCCGTGGAGAAGTTGATCTCCTCTAAGGGGCTCTCATGGGCCGGTCGGACATGCGTGGTTGTGATCTCAAGTCAGCGGGACCTTGGTCAAGGGCCCGATCGCCCAGGTTTGGGCTCAGCTCGTGCGAACCGCCCGTTCCTGGTGCGGCCCGCGGGCAGTCGATGCCGCCCAGCCCCGCGGGGGACGGGGCGGGGGGTGCGACGTGCGGGGGCCCAGGCCGCGTCGTCTGCAGGAGGGAGGCCGCGGCTGCTCACGGCGCTGCCCGCCCTCACCCGTGTCTCGTTTCCCGCAGCACTTCTGGGGCCCGGTAGCCAACTGGGGCCTTCCCGTCGCCGCCATCAATGACATGAAAAAGTCCCCGGAGATCATCAGCGGGCGCATGACGTTCGGTGAGTGCGCGCCCTCGAGCCCCTGGCAGGACTCTCAGCTGGGTAGCCGGCGGCCCCTGCGTCCGTGTCGGGTGGGAAGCACCAGGTAGCAGTCCCCGCTGGAAGGTAGCCGAGCGCGTGACACACCGACAGGGTCACTCCTCCGTGGTCGGGAAGGGAGAAACGGGGCGGTTGTCGGGGAGAGTCAAGGTCCCGTTCTGCTTGTGGACTTGCTGCGCCCAGTGTGTCCCCCTGTTTGGGAAAAGTGTCGTTAAGTTTACTCGAAACCCTGATGTTTAGCCCCAGAACTGCCGAGGGGATTCCGTCCCCGTCCCTTCAGGTGGTGGGTCGTAACCAGCTCGGGGGGCGGGGGGGGCAGGAAAGCGGCAGCCCCCGTGGGCCCACTCCCTCGGACGCTGTTTCCGAGACGTCCGGGCTCGGGTGCCAGGCGCCTGCCGTAGCCCCCACGCAGCTCGGGCGCCGACCCGCCAGCTCCGTGTCCTGCCAGGGCCGCAGCGGGAGGGCGTCCTTCGGCGGTGGGGGCGGGTGACCGTATGCGGCGCTGTCGGCTCCGCGTCCCCTCACGTGTCCCCGTTGCTCCCCCCCGGTCGGCGGCGGGCAGCCCTCTGCTGTTACTCCCTGGCGTTCATGAGATTCGCCTACAAGGTGCAGCCTCGCAACTGGCTCCTGTTCGCGTGCCACGCCACGAACGAAGTCGCGCAGATCATCCAGGGCGGACGGCTCATCCAGCACGAGTAAGCCGCGCCGGGGGCACCCGCCCTGGGCCGGGCGTGAGTGCACGGACGCGTGTGAGGGGGGGGGGGGGCTGGGTCAGGTAAAGACGTGCTGTCGGGCTTGGGGGGGCCTGGGCAGTCAGTGCGGCGCGGGTTCCGCGTGGAACAGGGCGGGGGTGTCACCGTGTGTGCGGCGGGGTACGTGGGGACGCTGCGTGAAGGGCCCACGGCCTTCGGTGACTGTGTCCCTGAAGGTGTCTCTGTTTACTTCCAGGATGAGTAAGCCGGCGTCCGCGTGACCAGGGACCTGGAGGCCCGGCTCGTGGACGGGGTGGCGGCGGCCGGCTGCCGAGTCGGGCGTGCTTCGTGCGCGGGGTGCTGAGGAGGACCCGCGGGTGCCGTCTCACCAGGCAAACCCCTTGTAGACGGGGCGGAGCCCCTCCCCCGTCTGAGTGTTTTAGTTCCCGTAGAGACTAGCCCAAAACGCGCGGCCGTTTCCGTAAGCCCCGACGACGGTTTGTCTCAGCAACACGCACGCGATCAGGATTTTCAGTGAAAACTGGAGAGAGCGGATTTGTAGCCGTCAGCTCCGAGCACCCCGAGTTCCCGACCCTGAACGACCGTGAGATGGCCGACCGCGGGCCGCACGCGCACTCCCGCCTCCGCTCCCGTGTGGGAAGGTGTGTTTCACGCGGCGTGTGTTGCGAGGCTGTGACTTAACGGCAATAAACGACTTACGCGTCTGTCCGCTGAGAACGGGGGACACCTTCCACGTTTCTAGGAAACCGCGAACTATGTCCCGGGGAAGGTAGTCGCAGGTGTAGAGTGAACTTCTGAACAGAATCCCGATGCGGGACGGGCCCCCGGAGGGGCAGTCCCCGGGCCGCGGCGACAGCCCAGCTCGCCAGAACCCGGTCCCCCTCAGGGCGGCCGGCAGGGGACGCACCCAACACTGCCCCTGCCGGACGGCACGGGCCCCTGGCTTCCGGCAGCCCGGGCCGTGCCCCGCTCTTCCGTTTCCGGGAGGAAGTGGTCGGGTGGCGGTGCCGTCACCCCTGCACTGGGCAGCCGGTCGAGGACCTGGAGGCGACACAGCCTGTGACCTGGGCGGCTCCGGGAGGGGAGTGCGCAGAGCGGCCCTGGGCACAGGTGCGCGGCCCGGCCTCTCCGCGAGCATCAGCTCCACCCGCTCGCCAGGGTCTGCACCTGCGGGGTGCACCCTCCGCCTGCCGGGCCCCTGGAGCACTTCCCTGCGTCGCTCCCTTCCCCCCACCAAGGTGCCGCGTGGCTCACAGACGTGCGTGCACCCCCCGGGGCCCTGGGGGCGGGAGCTCGGGGTCGGAGCCTCCGCTGCTTTATCACGTCGGAACCGTGAGCTGCTTTGTTGGTCCCACGAGCAGCGTCACCTGTAAAAGTCCAGCTGACCCGGGCACCTGGCGTGGCGTCTGCCACTGGCACTGCCACTGCAGCCGCTGTGACCGCTGCGGTTCGGGATTTCTCTTCCATTGACTCCCACCCGCGAGGAGCGAGGGGCCTTCCCCTCCTCCGTCGGGAGGGGTGTTCGCCTGCGGGCGTCACCCCAGGGCCCAGGAGCAGGGGGTGGCGTTCGCGGCCGGCTCGCTGACCTCTCTGGTCAGAGGATTCCGAGAGGCCGCAAAGGGCACCTCTGCTCTGTGACAGCTGCCGCCGACGCGAGGGCAGCCTGTCGGTGAGCACGTGCGTGGGCGCAGCAGGTGTGGCGCAGCTGTGCGCGTGCTGGGCCTCGAGCTCCCCCTCCCCAGGGGCACGGGGGCCGCCGGGGCAGGCAGCTGGTTCCTGGCCCCGTGCGGCCCTGGGGCCTCTGCAGGGACAAGGCCTGGGTTCAAGACGAGGGAACCCAGTGGGGGGCGTCCGGGTGCCACCGACACCCGCGCGTGAGACGTTCTGGCGCAGCAGGGCCTTTTCGCGGTTGCGGCTGCTTTAAAAGGGCCACGTCCGTGGTCCATGCGCAGGCGGGCGCCGAGCGAGGCCCCCTGGGCGGTGTAGGCGACGGCCTCCCGCAGCGCTCGCTGGACGCGGGCGGAGGCCCTGGGCGGCTCGCTCACCGCGGGGGACCGAAATGCGGCGGGCCCCGCGGGTACGGCCACCAGGCCAGGGAGTCGGCGCCGGAGCGCAGTAGCCGCGGGACCGAAGCTCCGCGAGGACGCGGGGTGGGACCGACGCTGGCCTTGCTGCTCTCCACGCCCAGCGACGCGTCCAACGTCTCATCCCCGAGAACCCCTCCAAGCGCCCCGGGGCTCAGAGTGCGGTCTGTGTGTCTCACGCAGCGTTCACGGCCCGACTCCCAGGTGAGGCTGACGCCGACTGTCCACCCCGAAGGGCAGGGCGTGTGGGTTTCTCTGTTAAGCTCGGGGGCCGAGGTGACGGGACCTTCCTGCCCCGTGGCCGGCAGGGCTGTGGGCCGGCCCCGCGGCAGGAACTTCCTGGGCTGCGCACGGGCGCACTGCCAAGGCAGGGAGTGGCTGCGGAGGCCACGGCCTCCCTCCCCTCCGTCCGTCCTGTTTCGCAACTCGCCTCCCCTCCCCTCCCCGCCCCTGGCCTGCCCTCCCCTGCCCCCCTCTCCCCTGCCCCCCGCATCCCCCACAGCCAGGCTGAGCTCTGCCCTTAGGCTCAGGCGCCGTGTGCGCGCACGGCCTCGGCCCTTCCTCAGACGAGCGTGCGAACGAGTGTGAGCGTGGGTGTCCGTGCGCACGCGCGTGCTTAGCACTGCAGACAGCGGGGGGGGGGGACTAAGCGCCCGTCGACAGCGTCTGTGGCCCCGACGCCCTCCCCAACCCGACCCCAGACCGCTTAGACGTCGGCCGATGCGCTTGGGCGCCCAACGACACTGCGTCCTCAGACGCAGCCCCGGGGAGCGGGGATGCACCTCGGGGAGGGAGCTGAGCGGACGGCAGGTGCTGTCCCTCCCGTCCTCGCCCTGGCCGGTGGGGTGAGCCGAGCCAGGCGGCTCACAGGACACCCAGGGGTGCTGTCGGCAGAGGATGCCACGGCGACCGCAGAAGAGCCGAGTGCGGCGTGGCCGTCCCCTGACCTTGTTACGAAACGGGTCTCGGGCCAAGGCCTGGCTCCCCCACGGGTGTTGAGCAAGTGTCCCCGGGCGGCGGGGCGGAGCGCTGCCGCGGGTCACCCCAGCTCAGGCTGCCTCAGGTGCTCGGAGAGGCCAGCGGAGGACGCCGACGCGGACTGTTCCCACGTGGGCTTCTGCCAGGCGGCGGGACACCGAGCGTCCGCGGGGACCGGGCGGCCTTCCCCGGGCAGGCGCCTCCCCCGCGAGGGCCTCGTCCCCCACACGGCCCGGCGGGAAGGCGGCCAGCCTGGTCCCTCCCCCTTCCCCCCAGGGATACGGGGGCGGCCGGCGCAGCAGCTGTCTCGGCTGTGACCCACCATCCTGCAATTTTTATTTATTTTTTTTTTTGAGGCTGATACGAGACTCGTGCGTTTTTACAGACTGAACGTGTTTTCATCAGCTACGGCGCTCCTTCTTCTGGCCCAAATGCCATTCCTTCAGCTGCGGGGAGTCCCCTTACAGGGTCCCCCTTAGATGTGACGCGACGAAGCTTCGAGGGCCCGTGTGCCCGGCGCATGCACGGTGCCCCTCCGCCTGCCCTGCCCCGGCCTGGGTGCTGACACGCGGGCCCTCGGCACGCTTGCTCTCGCGTGGCCTCACCCTTGGCCACTGCAGTGTCCCGAGCGTGTAAGTCCCGAGTCTCCGTTCCGAATTCACGTGACACAGCTCACTGCTACGGGAGCCCTTCGTCCAGCGCAGGGTCACGGTAACCCCTCCTCGTCCTGGAGTCTGGGGACGTGACAGGACAGGTCGGGCAGCCTGTCCGTGTCACCGTTGGGGCAACCCGAAGGCGTCGTGCCCACTGGCACTGAGGGGCCCCTCGGCTCCTCCCCGCTGATACGGTCGGGAATTACCGACCGACCAGTGAGATTTAGAAATTTAGATTAGCGCGAGCTCCAAGAGAAAGGGACAGCGAAGAGGTCAGGAGCTGAGCTCACGTCGCAGCTGTGGCCGTGGCTGTGGTGGGCAGTCACGGGGCCGGTGCTGGATGATGGCGCGAGAGGTCGTTGGGACCGGCACTTGGCTGTCACGTGACCCTCTGGCCACGCGCGTGCGGTCACCGAGCATTCAGCCTGTCACAGCGAGCCTCACGAGCTCCCGGGCACAGGCCTGATGTCGTGAGGCCGGCATGACGAGGCCAGGGCACAGGGTGTGGCCCTGTTCCTCAGGGGGCAGGGGGGTTTGGGACTCAGACAGGCGTCCCAGGGAGGTCTTCGCGAGGGGTCCTCATCCCTGCGCCACCCTTCGCTCTCAGCACCCTGGCTTCCCGCCAGCACGGGACGCTGGAGGCCAGAGGGACCCACGGTCCTCCCCCCGAGGAGCTGGGGCTAAGGAAGCAGCTTCCCCCGCGCGGTCTGGTTTCCGCCGCGGCCCCACCTGGGGTCGTAACTTGTCAGACAGAAATGGGGACTGTCCAATCCTGACGTCGTCTTCTGCCTCCCACGCTGCACGTCGTCCTGCTGAGGCCCACGCCGTGTGAACCAGGCGGTTCTCCGTGAGCGTCCCTGACCCCGTGTGCGTCCGAGTCTGACTTCCCTCCGGGCGGGGCGTCCGGGCTTCCACGGGGGGGGGGGGGCGGGCAGCACGCGCGTTACTGCTGTCGTCTTCCCTACTGTGCGGTCGGGACGCCAGCTTTGCTTGAATCGTGCATTTTCGAGCAAAATCAGATGCTCTGCAAGCAGCTCGCCCACCGCGCAGCTTTTCCCGACTACGCTTACTTCAAACCCGGACGGAAAGAATCACACCTGTGCAGGTGGCCTCTGTCCCGGCCACACCGCTCTCGGCACAGGTCTCGCCGAATCAGCGCAGGCGTGTCCGTGGGTCCGGGACAGTGACACGGGCCCACGCCCCAGCTGCGCCCGACACCGGCGGTGCCGCCCCCGGCGCCAGCATCCCCGCCGCGGCTCCTCAGGCATCTGGTGCTCGGGAGCCCCGGTCCCTGGGGCCACGGGGGTGGGGACCGGGCAGGCACAGACCAGCTGCTGCAGGAGGTGGCCCCCGACGGAGGGAAGGGGACGCTCGGACGACTCCGGTAGACCTCGTGGTCAGATTTTGCGCCGTGTCCCCCCCTGCGGTGTCCCTGCAAGGGGCGCGGGAGTCCTCTGTCCGAGGTTCTGTGTGCGCCGCCTGGTGACTCAGGTGACCCAGGACTGGAGGGGAGCGTCGGGGGCGGGGCTGCAGGGGGAAGGGACTCCCAGAGCCCTGGCCCTACCTGCGTGGGGCTCCTTCGTCTCGTAGGGGTGGCGAGGGTTTCCACGCCATTCAGAGGCCGCGGGGCGTGGCTGACCTGTAACCCGCGGGTCACCACTGCTGCCAGCCTCCCCGCCCCCGCACTCTCCGGACGCCGCCTCGCCTCGCCTCGCCTCGCCTCCCCCAGCCGGTCCGCGCTCTTTACGCTTCACTTCGTTTAACTTCAGCCCCTGCGTGCTCTCTCCCAGTCCGCGTGGCTCTGTGACTGAGCGGCCCCCAGCCCTGTGAGTCCCCTTCCTGCTGAAACGGGCCGGAGTGGGTTCTCGTCAACGTCGGGCGAGGATCCGGTGGGGGCCACGCGCCCCTGGAGACGTCTGCAACCACCGCTGCCGCGTCTTCTCAGGGACAGCCAGGGGGCCGGGTCCCCGACTCTGAGGCCGGGGCCGTTGTCGGGGCCCGGGGCTGTGCGCACTCCTGAAACCAACATGTCCGGGGAGGGGGGCGTGAACCCGATGGAGCCCTGAAACCCAAGTCCTACGGGACGGGGAGAAAGCAGGGCCCGCCGGCCCGATGCCCGACTGACCGCCTGTGACGCAGAAGCGTCCGGGACAGAACCTGGGCCGGAGGCCCAGGAGCAAGGCCTGTCAGTGTGTCGTCGGCGTCAAACACGCTGAGTCCGGGAAGGACGCTTCTGCGTGGACGACGCGCTCCGGCCTGTGAGCCGAGGCCTGGACAGCCCCCGGGGCGGACGTGCGGGACAGACCCCGCCTCGGCGTGGCCGCAGCAGGGCCCCGCACACGCGCCCTGTGACCTCCCCGGGTTGAGGCCCTTTGGTGGCAAAATGCCGCCCTCTTGTGGCCTCCTGGGAGTCGGACGCTGAGGTCGTGGGGTCGCGCCCTGAGCCCCGATCACCCGGTCACGTTCGGCGTCCTTGGGCGGCCGCCCCGGGGACCCGGCGCCGCGAGGGCGAGGGCTGGGACAGAGCTGCCGGAGGCCCCAGCCTCCGTGTCTGGCCGCTCGGCCGGGCACGCCTGAGAAGCGTGCGGAGACGGAGATCGTGGAGCTTCTGCTCACCTTTTCGTTGGCACCCGAGCCCTCTGCAGGAGCGATGGACCGAGGACTCTGATGCCAAACCAACAACCAAGCAACCCTACCCCAGAGCGACTCCCGCCCCCTGAACCTTTCTAGAACAGGCGGGGAGCAGGGGAGACCTCGCTCAGGGCGGGCGCAGCATCTGTCCCCCCGTCCCCTGGGCCCCGGGGCCGGCGCCCGCCACGCGGGACGCGCCCAGCGCGTAACTGTTAGTTAACTGACGTGACACCCAGGTTGATTTCCTCCCGCCACTGACCCCAGACGTCACGCGGCAGTTTGTGTCTCAGATTCGTCAAGGTGCTCTGCCCCTTGTTACTCGTGTTCATTCTGGAAACATCTGCTGCGTTTCCATCACATGCCGGGCTCTGCACCTCGGGACAGGGCCTGGACGTGAACGAGGCAGCCGCGTGAGACCTCTGACTGCGGCCAGGCAGGTCAGCAGAGTGACTGGTGGGTCCACCTCGGGGTGGACAGAGCGGCAAGGAGGGCACGGGGCAGGGGCCCCTGGCCTCGTCCTAAGAGGGCTGGGAAGGCTCCCCGGAGGAAACCCCTGGGTCAACTGGGAACTGGCCAAGAAAGGAAGCTCGGAGGAGTCGGGGTTGGAGGACAAGGTGGGGTGGGGGACATGGCGGAGCGGGGGACAAGGTGGGGTGGGGGACACGGTGGGGTCGGGGAGCAAGAGTCGAGGCAATGAGACCCGCGTGTAGAAAGGCCCGTGGTTTGACTCTGAGCAGGGCGGTCTGGTTAACGTGCGTCCCTGCGTGTGCGTGTGCACACGGGAGCGCGCGCACGCGTGCATGTGGGAAGATGCGGTGATGCACGAGGCGGGAGGGCAGGGCCGGGCTGGGCCCCACCAGCTCTGGGACCGGCTGCGGTGCGGCGTCTGCTCCGAGGACGGGACTGGTCCCCGAGCGTTTCTAAGCGCAGGAGTGAGGTGCACAGGTTTACGTGACCCGCAGAGCCTGCGGGGGGAACGGCCCCCAGTGGGCCAGGCAGACAGTGCCCCGGGTCTGCCTTCCCTTAGGGCCGCCTTGAGCCCTCATCCCGGTTGGCGCCAGGCTGGCGTGGAAACTGGGGTGCTGCCACCTTCCTGTTTTGTCTCGTGGACACTCCCCACCCATCACCTCGTCGGCACGGTCACCTTGTTCCCAGGGGTGACATCAGGAACAGAAGCACCGAGATGCAGTGGGAGTCGAGGTCTCCTCGCAGACGAGCAGCACGATTAGAACCACCGCTGTTTTCTCCAGGCCGCCCCCTCTCCCGTTCCAGCCGTGTCCCTTCTAAGCGTGTCCCTCGTTTCTTCTGTCCCGCCCACGCCTGACGACCGGGCCCTGGCCCAGCACCCGCCTCCTCTCCTCCGCTGCGGCTCAGGTAGCTATGGCGACGGACCGCGGGTAGGCGGCTGGCTGTTCCTTCAGAGCGTTCTGCGCTCACGGGATGTGCAGAGGGTCCCTCCTGCAGAGGTCCCGGGGGGATGGAGTGTCGCATCCCGGGGTGGTCGGGGCCTGGGCTGGCCTGCGGGGAGGGCCACACTCTCAGCTCCCAGGGCCAGCCCCCTCCCTGCACCCGTTCTCTCCGGAGAGCCTTTGGCTGACTCCCACGCTCCTGCGGTCGGGTTAGGGAAGGGCTGTGGGGGGGACCCCAGCGTTCAACTCCCTCCGTGGCGGAGGACAGCGGCCGGAGCCGGCTGGGCTCAGCGAGCCAGGGGCCAGACCCGCGTTTCTCTAGGGTCTGGCCTCTCGCCCCTCGGCACCTACGCGTTCTGTGCCTGGGCGGCCCGGTGTTTGTGAAAGTCGTCGGCTCTGGAGAGTTCCAGAGCTGGGGAGCGGGCAGAGGAAGAAGGAAACGACTAGAATTTTTTCTGACTTGGCCGGCAAGAGGCACAGGCTCACTTTGGTTTCAAAAGTTCGCTAGGCTGGGGAGAGACGGGCCCGGAGCAGGAATGATACGACGAAACAGTGACTGCTCTGGTCACTCAAACCAGCCTTCACGCAGCGCTCGCTGGCGGCAGGCCCTGCGTCACCCTTGTCACTCGCAGCAGCGCTGTCCCAGGAAGTCCAGGCTACACCGCGCCAGCTACTGCCACCCCCCTCCTCTGGTCAAGACTGAGCCTGTGCTGTTTTCTGTTGAAAGACTCTAATTCAGCACGTGACGTTGATTCGCTCACACTGACCTGTGGCCAACAGCACATCACCCGGCCCGAGCAGCTTCCCGACACGTGTTCTCGCCCCGAGGCTCGGCGTGGCCCTCTTGCTCTTAGGAACACAAGGCGCACGAGGCTAGGGGGCCGTTTTGGACGGTAAAATCACCAATGAAAAGCACAAAAGTGCCACAACGCGGCACCCGACGGACCACAGAAAGGACACTTGTTCACTGTAGGAGCCGAGCGAAGGAGCCAGCGCGTGGCCTCGTGCACCTCGCCTGGGACCGCGTGCCTCAGAAGACTCAAACGTTTCAGCTTCTGTGCGTGCCCCTGAAGGACCTGCGAGTACGGGTTTGGGGGTTACAGGTAGATTCTGGCAAGTAGGCGACACACATCCTGCGAGTGAGGGGGTCGGCTGCAGTGCTACCTTGTTTGATCCTCACAACAGGCCTGGAAGGTGGGAACTATCACCACCTCGATTTGCGCACGTGAGAAGGTGAGACCCCATTTGGGGTGACTTTCCGGAAACGTCAGGTATGGCAGGGCCAGGACCCAAGCCCAGGCGCTGTGACTGTGGGGCCAGCCTTTTCCGCGTTCCATCACCTGTGTCCGGGAGACGCCTGCCGTGAGCTCTGCGGCAGGAACCGCGCAGGAGGCCGAAAAGCCCCAAACACCCCTGCAGCCTCCGCGCTGCTGCTAACGGGCCTCCCGCCCTAGCACAGGTGGAGGTCAGAAGGAGCCGGACGCCGACCGCTTCACGCGGTGCCCGCGCTAGGGGAGTCCGAGGGCCTCACGCTGACGCCCGGGGGAAGCCTCAGGAAGCTCTCGGGCCCTCAGGGGCGGGGGCGCCCGCCCTGTCTTCCGGGCCCGGGCAGTCGAGGACGAAGGGCGAGCGCCTCCCGCGGGGAGAGCCGCGTCCCGGGCCCCCGGGGTCGCGCACTGCGCTCCCTCCCGAGCTCAGCCGCGTGCGCGGGGCGGCGCGCAGGGCTTCGGGGTCCGCCGTGTCGGGTCTCCCAGGCCCCCCCGCGCCGCCGCGGCCCCCGCCAGCCGAGAGCCGGGCCTCCCGCTCGGCGCCCGCGTCTGGGGAGCTGCGGGGTCCCCGGGGCGCAGGCTGCGGGGCGGCCCCGGCTCCCACTCGGTCCTGACGCGGCGGGGGGGAGGGGAGAGGGAGGGGGATGCCGCCTGCCCCCGCGCGTCCGCTCACCCACGCGGGCCGCGGAGCAGCGGACGCGGCCTCCAGGGTCGCGGCGACTCCGCGCCCCAGGGCGACCACGGCCCCGGCCCCAGGGCGCGGGCTCGGAGCCCCCGGCGCGCATGCGCGCGCGGCGACGGCGGCCGCCAGGGGCCGCGCCGCGCGCCGGAAGTGGGGCTCCCGGACTTCCGGTCGGCCGGCGGGGCCCGGTTCCGGCTTCCGGCTTCCTCCGCGAGCGCCGGCGGCCGGGGACGAGCGGCCCCGCGCGCTCCGCCCGCGACCGCGACCATGGAGAAGCTGCGGCGGGTGCTGAGCGGCCAGGACGACGAGGAGCAGGGCCTGACCTCGCAGGTAGCGCGTCCGCGGCGGCGCCGGCGCGCGCGGGGCGGGGAGCCGGGGCCTGGGAGCGCGTCCGGCCCCGCGCGCCCCGGGATGGGCGCGGCGAGGGGCGCGGCGGGGGTGCGTGTCCCCGGGGAGCCGGGACGGCGCGCAGCGCGTCTCCCTGGAGGGGAAGCTGCTGCCCCGGCGTCGGGTCCCGATGACAGGTCCCCCCGCCCCCTCCAACGAGGCCCCGTCCCTGCCGCACCCACGGGGCCCCGGGGGCACGAAGCTGTAGGGATGTTTGGGGCTTTCCCGGCCTCCGGCACGGTTCCTGCCGCGGAGGTCACGTGTCACGTGAGGGGCCCTCGTTGGCCCCTCCCCCCGCCCGGCGGCCGTCCCCGCCCCGTTTGTCTGGGGGAGTGGGGGCGCTGTCCCCCCCACGTGCCCCTCACCGCGTCCGCCCAGCCGCCCCCCAGGGAGGCCGGAGGGCGGGCCGGGCCTGCTGAAGCCGCCCCCCCCCGCCCCTGGCCTCCCAGTGGTCAGCGTGTGCGCGGCGCTTGCTTATGGGAAGCGTCGACCTCGTGTTTCCTGGGTGGGGCCCCGCGGGCAGGGTCCGGGAGAGGGTCTGGGGGCCCTGGCTTCCCCGCTCGCCCTCCGTGCGGCGCTGCGGGCCCGAGGGCCGGGGGAGCGCGGCGCCGTGCGGGCCCCGCGGGAAGCCACCGCGGCCTGTGGCCGGGGGCAGGGCCAGTGTCCAGGGCCGGTCCCTCCCGGCCCGCCGTGGGTGTCGTGGAGGGCGTGGGGAGCGGGACGTCCCTGCCTTTGCACGAGCAGGCACGCCGGGAGGAGGAGGCACTGGCCCTCGCGGACCAACAGGAGAGCTTGCGAGCAGTGGGGTCCTTTAAACTTGTGAAAAAAGGTGAAAATGGGAGCTGCTTCCTTTGTGCTTACGCCCCCACGTCACTGTGCTCACCTGACCCTTGAGAAATTGCTCTTTCCTACGGTATCGCTCCCGTTGCCCAGAAAGCATCTTCTATGGGATGGGTAGTCCTTAGGGTTTGTTCTGTTCCTCGTAGTTAAAACACACTTGGCGGGTGTTCTTGATTAGAAAGAATGAAACTCAGACGTTTTCACAGGCAAGTTCGTCCCTGTTTCAGCTTCAGTGATCAGTTTTGCTGTGAGCAGGTGACGGTGCTAACGTCCCAATTACAGCAAAATCTCATACAGCGTTAGAAAGTGACACGATGCTTGGACAGAACCTTTGTAAGTTACTTTTATCTGCTTTTCATGCTGCGCAAGGATCCGCACATTAACCTGCTCAGGTAAGGATGTAGCCAAAGGCATTTTGATCTTTTGACCTCATTCTTGAAGCAGCGTTTTAAGCGCGCAGTCTTGTTTCTAAGAATGCACGTGAATGCCAGGTGGAGGTTTAGATTTTGCTGTATAGATGCTCATGTACTTCTAGTTTCTTGGGACAGCTGTCGTCGATGCTTTTCCGGCCTCACTGGGAAAGTTAAGGTCGGTGGCGTAGTCGGTACCTCACTGTGCTGCCTGATCACCGCTGCGTGCGGACTGTCCCGCTGTGTACAGTATGTGGAGGGATTTCTTCTTCCCTACATAATCTGGTTGGAATTTTTTGACACACAGGAGTGTTGTTGCTCCAGAATCAATCATTGCTTCAAAATTGTTTTTAGTAACGGTTGGGGAGAAACCCGAGGCTTTCATGAGCTGGTTTCCAGCGAACGCTTCGTGTCCGATGGTGGACACTGCGGGCGGTGGCTGCCCAGGCCCCTGGTCAGGCGGGTGCACCCGCCCTGCGGTGGCTTGCGCTGTCCCTCTCTGCTGTCCCCGGAGCTCCTGCAGTGCCCCCCCACTTTGTCCCCATCTGCAGCCAGTGAGTAGCTGGCAGGAGGCAGGTTCTAGCTGGTGGCCCTGCTCATGGCAGGACCGACTCCGAACCCGTTTACACCGCAGTCCCCGGGTAAACTCCAGGGGAAACCCCGTCCTTCCTCAGTCCCTCCCCTCTCTGCCCGGCTCCCCTCGCGTCCCTGGGTTTCTCCTCCTGCTCGTCCTGTGCAGGGAGCCCAGCTCGCCACGCAGGGCAGCTCGCCTGAGTGACCTTGGGTGTGCTGGGAGGAGGCGTGGCGAGCCGGGACCATCACCAGCCTCAGCGACTGTCAGCACTTTGCCCGTCTTGCACAGCTTTCCTCCATTTTTTAATCCTCCAGTTTTTTACGTCATATACGATGCCGCCTCACCCACGTCGGTGTGCATCTGCTGTCCCTAACGGGTCAGAGCTGTTTAAGGAACAGGAGCAGAGTTCCGCTGTCACAGCGGCCAAGCTGGCAGTGGTTCCCCGGGACCGCCCTGTCCCCGCCGGGTTGGTCGTTGGCCTTCACAGCCCTGGGGCCCTAGAGCTCTCAGCTGACACTGCAACACGCAGAATGACACGGGGCCGCAGTGTGGGCTCGCGGCGAAACCCTGCCCGTTTAGCGCAAGGGATCGATGGCGAGCGGTGACACGAGCCCGTTCTAATCCCCCTTCTCTCAAGGTCCTGGACGCCTCGACCCTGAGTTTCAGCACCAGGCTGCGGTGGTTTGCCATCTGCTTCGTGAGCGGCGTTCTCTTCTCCATCCTCGTGAGTGGAGGCTTTGTGTTGCTGAGCAATTCCCGCGTCAGACTGGGAGTCCCATCTGGTCCCAGCAGGCAGTCCAGTTGGTCTGCTCTGAGACTGTTTTGTTGGGACGTGTTTAGTCATTTTAGTGAAGGGGCGAAGATCAATACAGAGATGCAGAAGTTAACGTCTTGGGGGTGGTCACGGGTTGTTCAAAATCAAAAACGCTGCACTCCCCAACTAGATGCCGTTTGGAGAGAAGAAAGCTTCATTTAAGTCGGGCGAGATTCCTCGCCTGTAGAGGACGCTCCCTTACGGCTCATTTGTGTGCCCTTATATGCAAGTAGGCAGGAGGTCCCGCTGCAAACAGTGTTGAAGTTAACTGCTTTTTAAAATGCTGTGATGAGGGACACATGCTCACACGTTTATGCTTAAAGTTTGTTCACGTGTTTCTGTTACTCCCGTTGTAGCCATTGAATTTTAACCGTTCCAGTGGTAAATTACTTTTAATAACTGTGGTGTCGCAACTCAGGGGACCGGACTGCTGTGGCTTCCTGGTGGCCTAAAGCTTTTTGCGGTGTTTTACACCTTTGGAAACATTGCTGCATTAGCCAGGTACGTACAGGTTTGGCTTCTCCCAGGACCTCGTTTGCTGTCACTGTCAAGATTTTCCTTCTGATGAGGACTTTCCTAACAGGATGTGTTTCTGCTGCGCTGACGTGATTTGCTTAGTAAATGTCGGCGGCCCCTGCTGTGGGCCAGCCGCCCGGCCAGGGTGCTAGCGGTAGGGGCGGCCAGCGTTTGGCGCACTTACTGTGTGCCAGGGAGCGCTCTCAGTGTTCTCTGTCCGTCACCCCCAGTTTCTGAGGTGGCACCGTTATCACCCCTCGTGGCCGGGGTGTGCCTAGTCTCCCGCAGACTGTCCTCTGGGGTCCCAGTGAGGGAGCCCGTCAGGGACCAGCCACCCGGGGGGGGAGGGCTGGGGGCGAAGCCGGCAAGTCAGATGGGGCGGTGCCACGGGGCGCCGGGGGGATCGGGCCCGGGGCGTCCTCTGTGAGGGTCCCGTGCATCTTGGGTGGGTCGATGGCTGTCATAGCCTGCCGGGCCTGTGAGCTCTGCGTCTGGACGCTCAGCTTTCAGAGGCGACCGTGTTTGTGCAGGAATGTCCTGGGTCAGAGGTCCCGTCACGGCACGGCTCGGTCTGCCTTCCTGGCTCTCGGCCGTGATGGTTCTCGCGCCGACCGTGCTCCGCCGTCTGGTGCTGTGCCCAGAGGCTCCACCGGCGGGCGGTCGTGGAGGTTCCTCTTCAGGGTTCGGACGTGTCCTGTGCGCAGAGACGAGGAAGTAGGAGTGGCAGGGTCCTGTCGGTGTACGGTCACTTCGGGTCACTCGTGGCTGTAGAGTAACACCGTACGTAACTTGAAAAAAGGCATTTACGTCTCATGGAGAACTAAAGGCCGTTTTCCTTTTAGTGTTAAGGAAAGAAAGAAACCAGAGATTTTTGTTAAATAGACTAACACAGGATTTCTCTTTCCAGAAGCGTTTATTTTTACGTCATCAGGCAGCTGTCACGCCAACTCTCAGTTCTCTTGTTTGTTCCAAACAGCACGTGCTTTTTGATGGGACCCATGAAGCAGCTGAAGAAGATGTTCGAACCAACAAGACTGCTGGCGACGGTCATCATGATCGTAAGTAGATGATGGAAATGGACACTTTCGTTGGCGTGCCTCTTGCGCTGTCACGTTGCAGGTGACCGCCGCCCGCTCTGTGTAAGTGCTTTGTCAGGTTTTCCCGGCTGCAGGGGTGAGTGCACCCGGCAGGCTGTGTGATGAAGAGCCCGGGTTACGCAGCATCACCTGACGTGACCGGCCAGGTGCGCCCTGCTTTGTGTGGCATGTGTCGACCGCTGTGGCTCCGTGTGTTTAAAATGAAAAGTCGAGCTGGGCGTGTCTCACTTCCAAGCCCCGTGGGGCGTTTCCTGACGGACTGTTGCGTCTGCTTTTTGAAGGGTGGGTTAGAAGGCAGGTCGCTCTGGGTCCGTTCGAGTCGTTTCGGGGAGAGTCGGCGTTAATTTAAGTAGCTTGTCCTCTGGCTTTGTCCTTGCCCTTCTAACTCGTTGACAGACTCAGCAGTGTGGCTTCCAGCAGCCGTTGGGCACGCTGGTCCGTGGCTCCCAGGCCATCACTCCCGAATTCTGCGCCGTCGTTACCGTTGAACAGTTTTCATCATCGCGCATCCTGGGTTCTTCGCTGCTGGGCGTTTTGGGTGTTGTGGGCAGAAGGAACCGAAGTCCTTCTCTTTACCAAGCCCCTCGTCCTCATGTGCTTGTCCTGTGTCCTGCAGATTTCTGTTGCCTTAAAGCCTGCCTTTGAATTTAAATGTCAGCAGGAGCTAGTTTGTCCTTCTACCTATTAATCAGCTTTCCGAACACAGCCAGTCTGTAGATTTGTAAGGCAGGAGACGTTTTCGGCTAGCTCACGTGGCTCTTCTCCCTCCTTCCCAGGGAAGAGGACTTTTTAGCCCAGTTTTTAGTTATGTCATTCAGATTCGTCGTATTTATCACCCCTTGTCTCATTTTTCCTGTTGTCTCGAATCTCCTTCATTAGCTTGTACAGTGACATGCATGTTAACAGTCACCTTTGCCTGGGCTACTGAGAGACTGCCTGACGCTGCCAGACTAACACAAGACGACATGGTTTCGTTTTACTTCGGGCGTCTTGGAACCTCTTGGTGACGTACTCCACCTTACGTAGACAGGCGTGAAGTCGAGAGACCATTAATCGTTTAGAAACATGAAATAGTTCCCCAAAGGGACTCCTAGTTGTTCACCTGGTACAACTTCGGTGATGCCTGAGTCATGACGTCTCTAGCTAATGCTTGGGGTGGTCTCCTCTGCTGCTGGCCTAGGTTATGCCTAATAATGATGGTTCGGAAGTGCCGGCCCCTGTCTCAGGCCCGTTGCAGACGTGCTCTGATTCGTTCATTGTAAAGCCCTTCGGGACAGGGAGCCAGACCTTGTTCTCCTTTTAAAGGGAGAGTAACTGAGGCTAGACCAGGGGGTTGGTCAACGTAGCCAAGGACGCCCAGCTGGGAGGCGTCGGGGCTGGGATCGGGCCCCCGTCTCTATCTGCAGGCCTCCCGCCCGCCACCATCGGTGTCACCTGCCTCCTTTTCACTCACGGCCTCCTTGGGGGGCACGGAGGTGAGGAACGTAACCTCTGCACGGAAGGCAGCACGGCAGGTCCTGCTGGAAAGCTGAGTAGGAATCACCGCGGGACCATTCCTGGCTGCTGGGCTTGTCACTGAGGTCACTGTCGCCGCCAGCAGAAGGCTGGTTCTCCGAGTCGTCCTTCAGGCGGTCTTCCTGTCGGCCTGACCAGCACCTTCCTGCCTGGGTGCTTCCGGGCTGCCAGGGGGCCGTGCAGTCGTAGACTCCGAAGTGCAGCTGGGGGCCGCTGCTCGTCCTGTCTGTCTTCCGTGCCGGTGGCTGCAATCAGCTCGTGCATGTCTCTGGCTCCGGGACAGACTCAGACTTGGCTCTTTCTTTCTTCCCTTCCAGTTGTGTTTGGTGTTGACCCTGTGTGCTGCTCTCTGGGTAAGTGGCCCCCGCCAGGCTCAAAGTCCGGCTTCCTTAAAACCCCCCAAAGATCGGGTGTCCCTGAATTGCATAGGGTGGCATCCAGCCAGTGGCTAGACTTGCCGTAGGTGTCACATCGGAAAGGGACGGAGGTGAGTTTTTCCTCACTTCCAGGTCAGGCGGGTCCCTCTGGCAGTCCCCGGGCTGTGACAGGCTCTGTCTGCCAGGCGGGCGGGTGCGCCGATGAGCTGGCCGTTAGGGACAGCAGGCTGCGGAGGCCACCACGCAGACAGGGCCGGAGGGCAGCCGGGGGCAGGCGAGCAGAGCCGAGAAGACGGCGTCCGATGACGAGTCCCACAGCGCCGCGGGTCACGGGACACGCTCCACAGCCCTGGAGGCGCCACTGTCACGGTTCCGCTTCTGTATTTCTGTAGCTACCGCTCCCTGTCCGCTTCCCAGAAGGCTTTGCGGTGCTTCTAGAGCCGTCTCGAAAACGGTCCATTTTAGGGAAGAAAGGCTGGCGGGTGCTGTTCTAGAAATGCCCTGTCAGACGCCGTCCTGATCTGCTTTTTATTGCGGCCGATGTGAGGACTAAATGTTAGTCCCGTGGGAATTCGCGTACCCTCATTTCCCCGTAACTCAGAGGAAAATTCTGAGCCCGGTTCGGGATGTCGCGCGTTCGTTCGTGAGCCGCAGGTCACAGGTGGATGAAGGAGAAAATAAAAGCCGAACGTGGACGAGGAGTTCTAGCAGCGGGTCGCTCAAAACAGTGACGGGGACTGTTTAACGTTATCCTAGAAGGTCGTGATGAAATAGAGTTTTCCTTAAAACGAGACGTGAAAACGAGTAAAACATGTGGCTTTACGCAGGCTCTGGGTCTCGTACCTAACGGGGTTTTACGTGTCGATTTTAGAAACATTTACGTTGACTACAAGGACCCAGCATCCAGCGTCCTGATGTTTTCAGTCTCTGCACAGTTACTTCCGTCACATTTAATCCTTAAATTTAGCAGAATGTAAATTAATGGATAGCGAGGATTTTAGGAAGGAAATGCACTTTGTGGATGTTTGAACTTCAGATCTGAATCCTACGATTGTCGTACTGAAGTTTAATGCGACAACTGGGACTGTCGTCTTACGTTTTCGAAGGGGAAGACTTGAACTGGGTTGTAGAAAGTATTAAAAAAATTGTAACTCCTCCTTTCTCTGTTTTTGCGGCTTTTAGTGGCATAAGAAGGGGCTGGCCTTGTTGTTCTGCATATTGCAGTCCTTGTCGATGACCTGGTAAGTCTCACGCCGACTAGAAAGCAAAATTCCCTAAGCGGGGTAAAAGCATTTTGTCTTGAGAACGTAAGCCCAGGGAAGGGGTTGGCATTTGTGGGGACGGACGTCCTGAGGGGTCAGGTGAGTGCGGTCGGTGGTGTGTCCCGTGGGACTTAAACATGGCGTAGCGGTAGCTGCAGGCAGGGGACCCGTGGCGGGGTGGAGAGGCACGATGATGGAGTTACACCGTGACCAGGGCCCTTCTTTTCTGAGAGGTGAGAGGGGACAAGACGTGTGGGTGAAGCTGTTTGAATCCACGGACGCGAGGCCATGTCACAGGCCGAGCCCAAGGGCCTGTGGGTCTGCCGGGACCGGGCAGTGTGTCGCTGCGTCAGCACGGAGCAGGCCCGTCCTGGCGCCGACTCTGAAAGTGCTGCCCGGGGTCACCCGGGTCGAGGCGCTGTTAGATGCTGCGCACCCCCTGCCCCCCCCAGACTCTCCCTGTCTGACTCCGCCCCTCACGGCCGTCCCGTGCCTCGGGCCGCCCCGTCCAGCTGCAGTGACAGGCCTCGCAGGGGTCTGGTGGAGTGGACCGAGCCCCGTGCGCGTCCGGGTCGAGCAGGAGGCGTTTTCACTGGCAAAGCGTTTCCGAGGGCTCGCCTTTTCTTCAGAGCCGAGTTTTGTTTGCTGCGTCTGCCTGACTCTGCTGTCTCGGGCCTCCTTTTCCACGTCACCCAGCTGGGGTCGGCGTGTCGGAGCCCGTTTCTGCCCGCGGAGTCTGCGTGTTCCGGGGAGGCCTGTGGCGGCCTTTTGCCCTTTGCCAGTGAAGTGAGGAGCGTTTTCCATGGAATCCCTGGGCCACGTGCTGTGAGGGTTCCGCGTATTTCGCCATCTGTGTTTAACGGCGATTTGGCCCTTAAGGGGATTGCGGTTCATCCTCACATGTTTGGTGGTTTCTGTTGAAAAAGACCTTGAAAAGGATGAGCTCCTCATTCCACGAAGCTCAGACCTGAGCAGGCGTCAGGGTCTCTTAGCGGGTTCGTTGGAACCGAGCTTGTCATTTGGGGGTGGGGGTGGGCCTGGCCACCTGCATTTTAACAAGCTGTTGGCGATGCTGCCAGTCAGGAGTGAGGCAGCGAGGAAGCTGCAGGGGCCGCTGCTTCCCTCTTCATTGGGATAAAAATGGGGCTTTTCTCAGACGGTAGGCGCCGTTTGGATGGAAGGTGACCGAGCCTGGCTTTTTCTTGCAGGTACAGCCTGTCGTACATCCCCTACGCAAGGTGAGCACGTCGGGATGCCGTCTGGTTTCTGGGCCTCTCGTTACCTTCACAAAAACACACGGATTTTAATAATTCCCGGGAAAACGTTTGAAGGTCTTTGTTGTTGGCTTTCTTCCCCAGAAGAAACGCTATTGTAAACGAGGTGGGTGAAAGGCTCGCGCATGAAGCGAGGCCGTTTGCAGCTGGGGCGCCGGAGGCTGGGAGCCCCTCCTGCTGTGACGCTGAACCTTCGGGTTCGGGGGCTCCTGCTGCGCCCGCGAGTGCTCACTGCCCGGCCGTGGGGACGTGGGGACGTGGGGACGCCGGCGGAACTCAGGTCGCTGAGTGCAGAAACGCAGCCTGACCCCTGAATCTCCTAAGCCGGGGGAAGCGCACTCATCCGGTGTCGGGGTGTCGGGGTCCCCGCCGTGCACGCTTCTCCGGAGAAACGCACTCGGTCGGGAGGGAGAGGAGGGACAGATTCGGAAACCTGCGCCGTCGGCGCCCAGCTTCGCCGCTTGGGGGGATTGGGAAGCCTGGGCCGTCTGCGCCCCGTGTGAGCGCTGGAGGAGAGTGGCGGAAAGGCTGTCTGCTTAAGGGTTTGGAATTTCAAGTGGGTGGTCCCAGGAGAAGCGGCAGGCCAGGGTCGAGGACAGCTGCAGGGCCGTAGAGCGAGAGCACGAGAGGGACTGTACCGGCCTCGGGGCCTTTGCCGTCACGTCTTGCTTTTCTCAGGGGGGCGGTCACCTGAAGGGGTGTCCCCTCCCGCGTGACGGTGTGAGCCTGCAGCCCGGCAGGCTTCTGGACAGTGGCCGGCCCGTCCCCGAAGCGTGCGGCCGTGGCTTGCGAGCGGCAGGCAGGCTCCGCCCGCTCGGCTGCAGCTCACAGTCCCTAGAGGGGACGATTTCCACCGAATAAAGTGCTACTTCAGTAGTTTGGGGGGAAACATTGAAGGTGAGTGAAGTCTGTCCCTTTCGTTTTCTTCCAGAATTCTTAGCGTGCACTTGGCCACGTTTCGCTTTTTCAAACCCAGGTGGTTATTTTTAAAAATCAGTTCTTGGTGCTGGGCGGCGTTTGGCCCTTCCACTGTCCGTCACGCTAAGACTAGGGAGCGCGCTGGGAAAGCCTCTGCGACGGGAACGACACTTCAGAAAAGGTCTCAGGTCCCAGGGACGCTCAGCAGGGTTTCCGTGTCCGGGCTCCGCTGAGTTCTGACGTGCGAGGGCCGCCACGCGTCTTGGCAGAGATGCTCTCCGGAGGGTTCCTCCTGAGGCGGGTCATTTTACTGTCCTTTCCCCTCTTTTCACCAGGGACGCCGTCATTAAATGCTGTTCTTCTCTCCTGAATTGAAAAACCTGAAACTTCAAAAAAGAGCGTTTGAAACGCGACGCTGTGCTTCCGCTGAGGTCTCGTTCCTGACGCAGGAATCGCTCCGAAACCAGCGCGTGACCGGCGGCCGTTTGGTGCTGGAAAAATGTCCGTGCTCGGCCAGCCGAGCCGTGCTCGACCTGGCGGTGTGGTTCTCTGGCGTGAACGTGCTCTTCCACGGCTGCGAGGCTTCAGCCGTGGCCAGTGTTAGCCTCTCAGCTGCACTTGCGACGTGAACGGTTCAGGGGGAACCTAGGCCGCAAGGCGTCGCCCTCCTGTCTGGCTTTCCTTAAACGTCTGCGTCTTAAAAACGTTTGTGAAACTTTAACGTGACAGGTTATCTTAAACTGAAGATTGCTCGTGCGTGTAACACAGGTAATATATGAACCCCCCCAGTTTCGAAATAAACTCGTACTTGGAACAGTTGACTTTGTGGATCAGATCGACGGTGTTTGAAGTGGGCGGCATCGGGTTCGGCCGTGTAGTTCGGGCGCAGGTTTTCTGTCGGAAAACGAGGGGGCTGCACCCTGCCCTCACAGTGTTTCTGGGTACACGTGTGTGAAAGGTAATAGGGCCGCGTGATGGCGACGGTGCTCAGCAGTGCGTCCTCGAGGGGGTCCCCCGAAAACAGCCGGGCCGCACGTGCGGGGAGGAGGCGATGCTGGGACCCGGGGACGGGGTGCTGTGTCGCGAAGCTGCAGGGGAGACACCCGCGCGCAGCCCTCCCCTCACCACCACCCAGGACCTTCGGGCGGGAGGCAGGAGCGAGTCTGGGGTCATCGCGCGGCTTCGTGCTCTTCGAGGAGGAGGAGCGGGGTCTGAGCCCGGGTGGGCATGGCTGAGAACCCCGAGCATCCCGGGAGTGCCCGTTGCCCAGCGTGAGCAGGCCCCGCGCCTGGAGTGCAGGTTGGATCCTGGGGGCACGGGCAGGGAGGCTCTGAGTCGGCGTCTGCAGTCGAGCCTGTGGTCCTGAACGCGCCTCCGTTTGCTGTCCCGGGTCATACCCTGCGCTGTGCGGCTTGGGCGGCCCCTTAACCCCTCCGTGCTCAGGCTCACTGGTCTGTAAATTAGGCTAATGCTTACGCCCACCTCTGGGGGTGCCCTGAGGGTTTAATGAGTGAGAGTGTGGGACACTCGGGGGAGCTGAGCCTGCGTTCGGCCACCGCGGGAAGGCTGAGGTTGGTGAACGTGCTGCTGCTGCTGCTGCCGGCGGGGACTGTGATCACGGGGGCTGTGATTTTCAGTGGGACAGTCCGGCTGGGACCAGGGGAGGGGGCAGCCCTGTAGGTCTCTGGGACTGACCGTCCAGTGGAGCAGCAGGTGGCGAGGCCCTGGGCTGTGAGGTGAGCGGGAACGCTGGGGACACCAAGGAGCGGCAAAGCCTTGGTGGTCAGGGGGCGGCGGTGGGGACACCGAGCCTGTAGGCCTGGAGCGGACTCTGGCTTTCACTCGGGGTCACATGAGGATCCCTGCGGGGTCTCAGCAGCAGACTGACACCGACGGTCCATCTGCGGTCACAGCTGACAATTCCCGAACTTCGGGATGGGTCTAGGGCCACCGGGGTGTGTTTACACTGTTTCTTCTTAACAAAGCGCGGCTGAGAGGCTCCCGGCTCCCAAAGCATTGGGGCGGGCAGACCTCGCGTTGGCCGAGAAGCCCAGGTGTGTCCCGTCTCCAGCTGCCCAGGCGGGGGCTGTCGGAGCCAGACCGCCCTGCGAGCGAGCGGTGAGCTGGGGAGGGAGGGGTCACCCAGCGGGGCCGGGCGAGGGAGCTCCCTGGCGTGGGTGAACTGTGTCCCCTCAAGAGAGAGCGTGATGGAAACAGTCGTTGGAGAAGTGGCCACACGGGAGTTGGGGCCCTCCTTCCCGGCTGGGGTCCTCATAAAGGCGGGTGTTCGGACACGTGCTCAGGGGACACTGCCGGTGAGGGCGGATGAAAGCTTTGGAGAGTCCCCAGGGTCAGACCAGCCCCGGAGGGCCGTGGGTCTCCGGGTGTGGCCTGGGGCCTAGGCCGCACCCAGCCCTCCCCCGTTCCCCCCCAAATGCGTGGGAAGGCTCCAGGTGCTTCCGGGGCCACTGGGGCTTAAGGGGTTAAACAAATGCAGCCGCCTGAGGACCCAGAGGTTGCACCTCCCAGAGGACGCCTTGATGTGCAGATACGTCCTCAGTCACTCCCCACCCGGAGGCCCATCCGGGCACCCATTCCCAGGTCCTGGGACCCGCCCCCCCCAGGCACCTTGTTGGGAGTAACCCCCCCCCCCTTTCTGCTGGTGCTCCTGTCGCCTGCCCCGTCCTGTCCTCGCGGGGGGCGCGTTAGCATCCCACTCATGTGTGCATAACGTCCCGTCTGAGCTCAGACGCACAGACAGAAATCAAAGACCTTCCCACCTTTTGCCAGCTCCCTCCCGGCCAGGTATTTGTTTAAAAAGAGCTTCCTCGGGGAACTTCCCGTCTGAAGGGCCGGCCTCCCCCCCATTCTAAAGGACAATCGCCCCCTCCCCGCCTGGGGCCCTTACTGGGTCCAGGACCGGTCTTTTCTGTTGTTCTGGGCAACTCGGGGGGGGGGGCTGCGAAGGGCTTGCCCGTGTGTGGAATTTCCTCCAAAGCTGAGTGACGCATCGAGTCTGGGGGCCAGCGGTCACTGAGGCGCGGGGACGCTGAGCCACGTCCCCGCGAGGACATTAGGAAACGGCCTCTCAGCGGGGATTCACGGACGTTCAGGAATGGCTTTCCCACCCCACACCTCACCCGCTGTCCCAGATCCTCCTCGCGGAACCTTCTGGCAGCGTGACCCTGGCTCGGTCACGGCGTCCCGGCCGGGTCCTCAGGCGCGAGAGCTCGGGACTGGGCTGTGACGGGCCACGGCGTCTGCTGACGCCTGCGGGGTCGGGCGGTTCTGCACAGTGATGTGCACAGGAGACGCCATCGGCGCGAATTTCCAGCCCAGGGTGACGCGCCGGTGCCTCGCTCGGGCCTGCAGATGCGGAGACGCCAACCTGGGGTTTCCAGGACCGGTGCCTTCTGTAGGATGGTCACAGCCACAGCACAAGCCCGTCTGAGAGGCGTGTTTTGGGCAAAAGGCAAAAAAGGTTATTTTAATTTTTTCCCCGTGGACGAGCTGCGTGTATTGCGCTGACACATGCAAAGGTCCATCCTGTGGCAGAGGGGAGGCCCCCAAAACTGCCTTCACTGTCACTACGTGGCCCCGTAGGCAGCCCTGGAGGGACAGGAACGGGTAGAGGGCAGGGACTCGGGCTCCTCAGGAGGCAGCAAGGAGGGGGGCTTTTCCTGCGGCTCCAGAGTGACTCCTGGGGACGGTGCGTCTTCTCCCCAGGGCGCGCGGAGGCCCCGGGAGCCACCAGCACGTAATCGAAGACATCACCAAGCCGGGTGCTTGTTTGGTTACCGGCTCACACGACGCGAGTTATTTGAGGCTCCGAATGCACGTATGTCGGCTCGAGTCAGTCGGACTTTGAAAAGGGTTATTTCCGCAACAGCACGTTTCACTGACCTTTGTCGTCGTCGTCGAGCCAGGCGCAGGCTGTCGTGACGCCGTTAAGGGCTGTGAGGTCACCAGTTCTGTGCGCCGCGCTCGCTAAACTGCTAAATCGGAGTTCGTTTCTCCTCTTCTGCGGTTTGGGTTTTCCCTTATCCAATCTAGGCTTCCCCCTTTAACCAAACTAATAGCTACTGACATCAAGCCGAGGGTTGCAGTGGCGGAGCAAGGAAGCGTAGCTCGGGGAACGTGCGTGCCGAGTGCGGCCCCGGGCGGCCCCTGAGCACGCTGCCTCCCTCCCTCCCTCCCCCTCCAGGCCGCAGGCCGCAGGCGCACTGCCGTGGGCTCGGAGACCGGGCCTGCAGGCATGTTTCCTGGCACCATGTTTTGGGAGAAAAAATTCATGCCCAGTTTTCTTTTCTGCCCGAGACGCTGTGAGAGCCCACTTGGCCCACGCGAGGGCATTTCCCAGCCTCCCGCGTGCAGGATCGCAGGATCCCTTTTTAAGCCTGAAGAGGGCAGATCGGCACCTTGTCCACGTCGGGAGTGGCCACCTGGCCCTCGAGCTGGAGTAAGAGCTCCGCCGGCCTGTGCCAGACGGCGGTTACCGAGGTAACGTACCGAGGCCTGGGTGAGGGCGGGCTGGTTTGAAAGGGCGTCATCTCCTGCGTGGTTTTCAGCGACCGTTTTCCAGGCGAACGGGCGAAGGCATTTACACCAGATCCGTAGGGGATCGACGAGAATCCACGTGTCCGCAATGGGGAAGTGGCGACGACGGGCAGTCACTTCTGGCCCCAGAAATGATCTTTTAAAAATAATAGAGAATTCTTTCTGGGGGACACTTCAGTGCGTTCCACGCGCAGTGAGTCCTGGTTTCCCGGGCGGTGCTCGCGAAGCACCAAAGTGACCGGTTATTTGATCAGCGTGATGCTTTGCGTCAGGGCACCCGGTAGACAGTTTCCTGTGAACTCGAACTCGGTGGAGAAGCCCGTGTCACGAAAAACTACATTGGACCCCAAAGCAGGACGATCAGAATCCAGCCGGGACCATCCCCTCAATACACGGGCATTTTCAGTTTCGTTACTCACCGCGGCGCCCTCTTTATAGTCGTCGGGGCATTAAATCTCCTTTATTGTTTATTGTCGCAAACGAGCGCAGATAAGCGTGTGCGTGCGGGTGTGTGCGCGGATGTGCGCGTGGGTGTGTGCGCGGGTGTGTGCGCCTTAAAACCCCGCCACGGAAAGGTCAAGGCCAGCGCCGCTTGCCCTGCACCGAGGCCGGCGGCACTGAGCGTTGGCAGTGGTGTCACCCCCCCCCCCCACTGCGACGTCCAGAATCGAAGTAGCTGCCAGAGTCCACGCACGACATGACGACGGTCGCTGACGCGGACTTAGGGTCCTCGCGGCCGGCCCAGCTCCCGGTGCTTCGGAGCCATCAGCTGCCTCGACTCCTGCAGTCGTCGCCGGCTCCGTTTTACGTTCGCGGGAAATCGAGGCACGAAGGAAAAGGGTTTGTGTAGCTCGGAAGGGGCAGAGCTGGGGTCCGGGCCGGGCAGGGTGCCCCGGCTTCCAGCCCCCGCACGTCCGGATTCATTCGCCTTCCGGGCCCCTCCTCGCCGGCGGGATGAATGTTCGTCCGAACCTCCGGAGACCTCGTCCCTCCACGGCCGGCCGCCAGAGGCCTGCTGCTGCGGTTGACGCTGCTCACGTCCCCTGGCCGTTGCGCCCGCAGGTTTACTTCAGCTCGGATTCTCCGTCCAGTGCCCAGGGGATGCTTCTGTCCTCCGAGCCCCCGGCAGGTTAGAACCAGTGGATGAGCCCGGTGGAGCGGGCTCAGTGAAGCCGTAGGAGCGGCGGCCTGGGGTGAGCGCGGCGAGGGGGAGAAGGGAAGCCCCGGGCTCCCTGCGTGGGCCCTGACGTAGCGCTGTGGAGGGCACAGAGGGGCGTCTGGGGTCTGGGGGGCCTGGCCGGGTCTTCAGGGAACGTCCGCTGTGGCTGAAGCCTATGAAGGCCCTGGGCAGGGCCTGCTGGGGCCTCAGAGGCCTCTGCAATGGGGCAGGATGCAGAAGGCAGGATCCCAGAGGGCACCCCAGGGTGGGCCTGCGACGTGGGGGACTGAGCCACCGTGGATCGACGGCGGGAAGAGCGATCCTGCCGCGCAGGGCCGCTGAGACGCACTCCGCCTTCGCGCTTGGGAAGCGTCGGGGCTGGGCCTTAGGGGGCGGTAAGGCTGAGAGCAGTTACGGGGGAGGCCTCGGCCCTCCCGTCTGGTCCCGCTGGGGCCAGAGTTGGGGGGTGACGGATGGAGCAGGCAGCATGGAGCGGCCAGTGCCCTGAGTGGCCGTAGCGGAGTGGACAGTGAGCGGCACCTCGGTCACCAAGGCAGGACGGTGGCCACGGCAGGGGACCCGGACAGCTGTGGGTCACCGGTCTCCTGAGAGGCTGCAGACAGAGGTGGTGGCGGCCACCCACGCGGACGGAGGAGCAGGCCTCCGGGGCTGTCACGGGGAGACGCCCACGGCTCAGCAGGACGTGGGGACGGGCGAGGCCCCGGGACGGGGGAGACGCGTGCTGGACGGGCTCCCGGAAACCGTGGGCGTGGCCCACGCCGGCTCACGTCCCCCCCCCCCACCGGGGTCTGGGCAGGATGGCCAGTGAGGCGAGCCGGCGTGACGGGCGGGCCGCGAGTGGGACGCAGAAACGGGCCTCCACGCGCAGGGCCCAGGCCCGGAAAGAGACCCGAGGTTGGTGGGTTCACCGCGCGGTGGACCCGTGGAGGGGAGACGTCCCGAAGGGCGAAAGGCGTCACCCGGGTGCACAGGGGGACCCTGCGCCGCAGCTACGCGCGGGGCAGTCGCGCGTCGTCTAAGGGCACAGTTTGCTCACCGGTGGCGGGGGAGGGGTCCGTTTTCCTGTCGGGTGGACGTGACAGACCAGGGGCTGGGTTCAGCCCAGCCACGTTCAGGACCCTTAACACGCAGCGGAAAGGAGCTTCGCGCTCTGAGGAAGACGGTGGAGTCTAAAACGTGGAAACGGTCAGCGTTTGGGCTGTGGGGCGAGGGCGGCGAGGGCAGCGAGGCCCGGCCCTGGTTTCCTCACCGGGCGTCGGTTTTCTCACCCGTAAAACGGAGTATCCTCTCCGGGGGGCGGCTGGGGAGGGGGCCAGGAGGCCGAGCGCCGAAGGCCAGGACAGCACGTGGTCGTTGAACGAGGCCAGGAAAGCGGGGCCGAGGGACGGAGGCCAGAGCGGCGCGGGGACCCCACCGTTCGCCCTCCCAGCTCGCGCCGGAGAGGCGAGCCGTGCTCTGCCCCGTGACGGAGGGAGCGGGTTGGAAAACGCCAGATTGAGAACGAGCGTCCCGTCCGCGTTGTATTTTAACCCGTTACTTGGGCCGCCTGCCGCCCGGCTCGCCTTTCCCCGCGCGCAGGGCCGACGTCGCCGTCTCAGATTCCTGGGGCGGGCCGGGGCCTCGCCCGTCGCTGTTCGTTGTGAGCTGGCGCCTGGCGCCTGGCGGAATGGGCAGGCTTTGGTCACCACACGCACCACGGAAAGCCACAGCCCCCTTTTAGGTTTGGGACAGAGCGGGAGTCGCGTTCACCCAGCGGAAGTCGGCGTCCTCGCCCGGGCACTCGGTGTCGCGGCAGCAAGGCGGCGCCGCGCCGGGCACTGTCCGTTCAGGCGGCACCCCCGGCCCTGCAGGTGGGCCCTGTCGCCCCCATCCGCCGGTGCCACACGAAGCGCCGACAGCCCCGTGACCTCCCCGACCCCAGCTCGTGCGCGGCGGAGCTGGGGGGTGAGCTCGGCAGGCCGGGGACACGGCCCGTGCTCCAACCCGGGACTTTCTCCGGGGTTTGGCCCCATCAGGGACGGAGACACAGAAACGAGGTGTCCCCTGAGACGCGCTGGGGGCTGAGGCGGGGACGGGCAGGGGACGACCCCCCCCCCGGACGCCGGCGGACGCACCTCCGGCCGCCCGCTCGCCGCTGCCCGCTGGCTGTGCTGGCGCGCTGGCTCTTCCCTCTGGCTTCCCTGTCCCCGCACAGACGGACGGAGTCGGCCCCAGGGCCTGCCTGTCCTCACGTGCAGGAGCCCCCTCCGACCTCTGCCCTGACCGCGAGGGTGGGATCCGGACTTTGAGCCGACGCATGAAGGGACGAGCATCACGGGGACCTTTGCGGGGCCGGGGGCGGGGACCGTCTCCTGCCTGCAGGAGGGACGCGAATGCTGGGGCCGGACAGACGCCGAGCCGGCCCCGCGGCTCTGCCCGGAGCCGTCGATGCCTTCGCGTCAGCCGCGCCCCCGGGTCCCCAGGCGGCGTGCGCTGCCCATTCGTCGCGAGATGTCAGGGCCTCTCCTCGCTGTTTTGCGGTGTCTTCGCGACTCCGAGGACGTCTCACAGCCCCGTCCGTTGACGGCACAGGCACCGGTTGCCAGAACACTCTGCCCGCGGTCGGAGCTTTCCGGTCGGGTGGGCCTCGCAGGTTCGTGGGCGGAGTGTACAGACTCGGGGGCCCCGGTGACCCGAGGTGCCTCGATCCCCTGCATTTGCCAGGACGCTCCGGGCGCGGCGCAGCCCTGGCCTCCGCGGCACCCTCAGCCGCACCCTCAGCCGCACCCTAGGGACGAACGGCCTGGGGGGGGGCAGGGTCGTCACGCTCGGCGACGGCGTGGACAGACGAGGAGGCGGAGGAGAAGCGAGATGGGCCCTCCCGGTCTGACCCGGCCGCGGGCCTCACGCCGTTTGGAAGTTTCCACACCTCGGAGGGGGAGGAGGTTGCTACTCCCGGCCTCGTCGCCGATGCACGTCATCTCGGTGCGGGTCACAAGCGGGGGCGTCGGGCGCGTGGGGCGGGCCCGCAAGCCCTTCCCCCGGCTCCTTCCTTGGCATCTTTAGCGTCGTCGAGAACGTCCTACGGCGCAAAGTACTTTAAACGCAGCCTCGGCCTCTCTTCGGAGTCGAGGGACCCGCGAGCTGCGGGGCGTGCTCACCGAGCCGCCGCGGACGCGCGGGAAGGGGAGCGTCGGCGGCCGGGCCGGAAGCGAGGGCCGGAGCCAGGACAGTGGGGCGCGCGGCAGGTGCCCCCGGGGCCGCCGCCAGGGGGTGCGGGGACTTCGGCGCCAAGGCTCGTCCCAGCTTCCAGCTCCACGTCCGGGGCACGAACCACCGCAGCAAACGCGCGTTTGCGCTAATTCTCGCCGAGGGGGACAGACCGCACGACTCAGAGGCACGGGCCAGAGGCCGGTGGACGGGCCTCACTGGACGTCGCCCGGCGCGTTGCTGCGTCTTCTAGGACCTTCTTGCTCCTCCTCACACTTCACCGTGGAGCAGCGCATCCCCCCCTGGCGGGGACCATCCCGTCCCCCACGGGACAGTCCTCCAGCCTCGGGCGACGCGGTGCCCAGCCCCCGAGGTGGAGTGGCGGGTCTGGGATTCGCCCCCGGCCACTTTGCCACCTACTTTCTAGAATGTGGGAGGCAAACAAGCCCGGGGCGGCTGGGGGCGGCTTCTTTGCACAGCTCCCTGAGGGCCTCGGCCATCTCCGCGGGAGGTCGCTGCTGGGGGGGGGCGGGGGGACACGGGTCCAAGCCTGGGCCCCCCCACCGGGGCCTGTGGCTGGGAATGCGGGGGTCTCCCTGCCGGGACCTCCCCGACGCCCAGGACGCGCCCCCCGCCCAGCAGCGTCTGCCCCAGTCGGGTCTCCCCACCCGGGAAGAGCTGTCACCCCGAAGGGTCGCGCTGGCTGCGAGGTGTCTTAAAGGGCCGGACAGAGACGTTAGAGCGAGGCCGGTCCCCCTCGCGCGACAAGGCGCTGCCACTTGACAAAGAAAACCTTAAAGAGCGGCCTCACCTTGAGGGGCACCAGGGACGCGTGGTTATGGGAAAGGGCGCTCTCGGGAGGAAGAATCTGGGGAGACTCCTCGGAGAGGGAGTGGCCGGGCGCGTGGGGCCCCGCGGGCCAGTGCGGGACCAGAGCACCTGCTCCACCCCGCGCCTGGGACGCGCCTGGGGACGCGGGGCAGCGACTCGGCCTCTGACCACCCGGAGCCGAGCCGCCGGGCCCCGCTGCGCGCTCGTTAGCGCCCGCGCCCCTGCCGGCCCCCCGCGGCTGCTGTTTACTTGTCGTTTGTTTCCTCCTGTTTCCCGGCTACTGGCCCGCGGGGTGACCAGGATGACCGGGGTGACCGCGACTTCTCTGTGCCGGGGAGCGACCTGCGCCCCGCAGCCCGAATCCTTCCCCCCACCCCTGGAGGACACCTGGGACACGCGGGCGCTCGGGGACAGACGTTCCCGCCCCGCAGTAGCCTGTGTCGCGTCTTGACTCAGGAATTGGGGGACCAGGAGCCCCGCCCACCCGGACGAGCCCTCTGCCCAGGGCTAGGCGGGCGCGAGGCTGCCCCATCAGCTCCGGGGGACGCTTGACGGATGTGCAGGGGCTGGACAGAGGGGACACCCAACGCCACGGCCCCGACCCCCCGCCCCTCCTGGGGGCTGCCCTCTGCGCCTCAGCGTGGCCTGCGCTCGTTGCGATGTCCCTGTCCTGAGCAGGGCCCCACCAGGCCGAGGACGCAGTCGTCCCGTGGGCACGCCCACAGCGGCCGCCCACCGTCTCCCCACGCAACGGGGTCAGGCCGGGCGACTGCGGTGTTGGTGCCGACGTTAGCTACCGCCGCGCCCCCCGCAAACGCCCGTCTGCCTGGGGCCCTGTGCGTCCTGAGCACGGAGAATCCCACGCCGCGTCCTAACCCCCGGGTCCCGGTTTTAAACGAGCGGGTCCGCGCGTAGTGGCCGTCCCCAGAGCGGCCTCACCAGCTCGGCAAGGCCCCCCGATGCCCAAGGGACGAAACGGCACCCGAAAAGGTGGGAACCCAGGCCCGTTTCCGGGCGCACAGGCGGGTACAGCGCGCGCGGCCGCAGGGTTACGGGGCGAGGCGGTGCCCAGGTCTCCCTGTCAGGGCAGATGCGGGCAGAGCCGAGTTTAAGGACGAGGCCCTTTGTCCGCGCCGCCTCACCGTCCTCGGCCCCGCCGCGCCTCCCTCCTTCCCAGGCGAGGGCCGCCCGCACCCACCCACCCGCGCCGCCGGCTGGTCGGAGCGCCACCTGAGGCCTCGCAGGCCGTGCCGGGTGACCGCTCCCTGCCCCGGGGTCCGTGGGTCCTGCGCCCCGGTCCCCTCGCCTGCTGGCCTGGGCCTTGTCGAACGTTCCCGGTGCCGGGCCCACGGCGAGCGCGGAGCAAAGTGTCGCTCGGGAGGTCAGCTGGAGGTAACCGTGCGTGCGCACCGGCGCCCCGGGTGCTGCTCTGGGCTGTCCCCCCACCCATTCCAGGCTTTCCGGGCGCCGGCGTCTTCCCGCGACCCCTTCGCTCGCCCGTCAAACGCCTGGGGACAGCTGGTCGCGCTTTGGCCGATTCCGTAGGAAACGTGGGCATCTTTCCCCCTTAACAGGGACAGCTGGCTTGCAGGGAAGGCGCAAGCGCGGTCGGAGTGACTGTTTTAGGGTGCGAGGGCCAGTCCGGGGTGGTGGCCGCCTCTTCGCGGCAGGTCGCGCAGGCCTCCGGGGTGGAGGCAGGACGTGGTGGCCGGGAAAGGGCGTCCCGGTTCGGAGCCGGCCCCGTCGAGGGCGTGGTGTCCGCGCGTCCGCGCTGAGCCGCCCCGGCACGCGTGTCAGCAGCCCTAGTGCCCGGGACCTGGGTCTTTGTGACGCGGCGGGCGGGGACCGGGGGACTAGGTTTTAGATTAGAGCCAAGGGGGGAACGGGAAAGCCTTCCCGCCGGTCGGGGCCGAGCGCGCGCACAGGGGGACAGGCAAGTCCCGCCGTCGGGTCCGCGCCGGCCGCCTCGGAACGGCTCTCTCCGCCGTCGGCGTGGCTGCGGGTCGGGGCCGGGCGCGCGGGCGTTTGCGGGTCACGGGTCTGTCCCAGGCGTGCCCCGGCCGCGGGGTCTACGGGGAGGGACCCGAGCTCGCAGTCGCCACGAGGTGACGGGAGCACCGTCTCCTGGAAGACAGGACCCTGAGCCGAACAGCCGTCCGCAAGCGTCTGCTGCAGTTCGGGGCGTGGGGCTGGCTTCCGGGAGACGTGCTTTAGGATTTGCCAGAGAAAGTTCGGCTTTTCTCACAATTTCAAGGCTGAACGCGTCCGAGGGAATCGCCCCTGGGATTCAAGGATAAATAAAGAGTCTGCGGCGCTTACGGATGCGACGTTGTCGGTCACGGGCGCGGCCGTGTCATCAGGTTCCCGAAGGGCAGGGTAGACCCGGCGTAAGGGAAAGGACGGGATTTCGGGGCGTGGGCCGGAAGGCAGACTCGTCCAAAGGTTAGACTCGGTCGTCCATCTCAGCCAGAACGTCCCAGTGTGCGCTCGCACTCGTCTCCCCTCGGTGGGGTGGCGCGGCTTCCAGCCCCGCGCCAACAGCGGGGCCTGGACGAGCCGATGACCGGAGCCCACTGCTGGACCCGGCCGTCCCGGAGGAGAGGGGCCGGGCTGTGGTCCCTGCTCCAGGGAGCGGGTGAGATGTCTCCCGTGGGCGCGTTTCCAGCACCAACACTCCCCCCGGGGAGCGTGTGGCCGCCTGGCCGCTCTGTTGGGTCGTTGCTCGGAATTGAATGTCCCTTCCAGTGTCCGCGTCACACGCACTTGGAAACTCATCGGTGCAGAGGGCGTTCCGCGCCCCCAGACGCTGTATCTGGAGGACGCGGCGGAGGCGGTCGTGGTGCCGGCCTCTGGGGGGTATGAGGCCCCTCGGGACTGAAAACGACCCGGGGGAGTCACGGGGTCACCAGTTAGAGGCCCGAGTTCGGGGGGAGAGAGAAGAAACGCTTCTTGCTCTCGATTCTAGAAAATCGGGGTGAACGCGGACGAAGGCGGAAACCTCCGGAAGCGGGTTTCACGTGGCCTGAGCAGACGTGCTTTCCTGCAGCGCGCTCGTCCCGGGTCGGCTGCAGCGCGTGGGGACGGGGCCGGCCCCGCCAGGCCGTTCCGCGCGCCTGCCTCCCCCGGGGGGCCTTTTCCTGTCATCCCCAAGCTCGGGCGGCACCCTCAGCCAGCCAGCGCGCACGACGTGGAGCACGCGACGGGCCAGGCCGCTGTGCCGCTCTGGGGTGGGTCTCATGCCCGCTCTTGACCTGTCCGATTTCAGAGTTCACGCCGTTTCTGGTCGGGTTTGCGTTGCGTCCGCACACACGGCAGCAGGCCCGAGGGGCGAGCGCAGTCCCGGGGGCAGAAAACCGGGGCCCGACCCCGTCTGGTCCCCGCAGGGTGGCCCGAGCAGGTCCTCAGCCCCCCGGTTGGCCTGGAAAGCGCCGATGCCAGCGCCTGGCTCACGAGGGGCTCACGAGGGGGTCACGAGGGGTCTGCACGCGAGAGCGCCTGGCGCGGCCGCTTTAAAGGGGAAGCGAAGGCGGCTGAAGCAGGTCCTGCTTGGTCGTGTGCGGTTTTGTCACATCCTTCGGCCGAACACCTGGACGTGTCGTGTCCTGGAAAATTCTCTGGGCGCGGCTGGGCACGGGCAGGGGGCGGCCTCCGGTTTCCTCCCGCTGGTGCCTGGGCCACACTCAGCCCGCCGCGCCCTCGGGACCAGCTGGGAGGCCTGGGCCTTGGCGACCGGCCGCGAGGAGCCCGTCAGGTCCTTCCAGACGGGGCGGGGCGCGGGGCCGGGGACGCCCGCAGGGCCACCCGCAGCTGACACTGGCCGTGCCCTCTGCTCCCTCTGGGGCGGGGGCAGGTGGCCTCACGCCCCCGGCCCGAGCTCCACCTGACACCGTCCGTCCCGTCGGGTCGATCTTGCACCTCGCCCTGGGACAGGCAGCTTTGCCCCGCGGCTGGAAATGGGCAGCGCCCTCCGTCCGCCCGCGGCGAGGCCCCGTCGCAGGGGAGTTTCGGGTTTGCGCGTCCGTGGCTCCGGTCGCCCCTTTGTGCGCCGAGGACGGAGGGCGGGTTCTCAGTCCGCGGGCACACGCCTGAGTGCGGGCGTCCACGCGGGGAGGCCTGGGGCAGGGCCAGGCAGCCGGGAGGGGTCGGCGGCGCGCAGAGGCTCGCCGGGGCCGGACGGCGCTGTCGGGTTCGTCCGGACCCACAGAGCGTCGCCGCGGGGCGTGGGCGCGGGTTCGCCCCGGGGGAGCGGGCCGGCGAGGGGCGCGGCCCTCAGGCATCTGTGCGGCTCCCTCTGACCTCGGCGCAAACCTAGAACCGCCCGGAGAGCAGCCTTGCGGAGAGGACGAGACCACGGACGGCAGAGCGCGACGGTGTCTGCTGGAGACGACACGATTTCTCGGTTTCCAGCTTAGGACAGACGGCGGCCGTGACTCCCGGGGCCGGGGCCCTCCCCGCGGGGGCTGTGCGGGCGCCCCGCAGGCACCTCCGGCTCGCACCGGGCTGCGAGGCGCCTCCTGGCCTGGCCCCCGGCCCCGGGCCCGTCTCCAGGCAGCGCCGTTTGGCGGCTGCTCCCGGCCCCAGGTCCGCGGCTGCGTGCCGGGCCGCGCGCCGAGTCAGGGCGCGGCGCTTCGCAGGCGGGCGAGAAAAGCAAACCCGAGCGGGGCCGGGCCCTCCCCGACCTGGAGATCCCGGACGCGCTGAAGGGGCCTGCTGTCCGGCCTGTCAGCAGGACACGGGGGACAAGCCGGGCTGGGGGGGGGTGGCCCGGGAGTCGGTAAAGAGAAGTGGAAAAAGGGAGCGGACCGTGCCGGCCCGCGAGGGGCCGGGCGGATGCCACCGGGAAGCCGCGCGTCCTTAGTGACTCGAGTCACAAAATTCCCAGAAAAAAGGCCCCTGAGAGGCTGAAGCCAGCCACGTGGATCGCGGGCACCTCGGGCCCCCGTGGCCACAGGTCCCGCTGCGCGGCCACCTGTCACCTCCCTCCATAAACCCGGTCACCCCGACGTCCCTGGTGGCCCTTTCGGCGGGGCGCGTGGCCTTTGTTTGGCCGGAAAAGAGAGAGTGACCGCGGCGGGGACGGCCCCCTTCCGGTTGGGCTGCGGGCCGCCGGCCGACTCGGGTCAGGGCCCCTCTGCCCGGTGCCCCAACGCCGCGTCGCCTTGCTGACGTTCCTGTGTCGCCAGTAGGGACGCGCGCGGGCCGCGCCCTGCACGGACAGCACGGCCACCCGGCCACCCGTGGCGCTGTTCGGGAGCCGCCCCGAAGGTCGGTGCGTCGCCTGTCGCTTTAGTGGTGAGCTTGGCCCTTCGGCCCCTCTGGCCCGCTCCTCTGTGTCCTGAGGCGACTCGGAGCCCTGGGCCGCGGCAGGTGCGAGCGCCTCGCGGGGGGCGGAGGTCACGGATGCGACCGGCCCCATCCGTGTGCGCACACGGGGACCGCCACCGCCTGCGGTCGGACACCGCGCGTCCCGAGCCGTCCACGCGCTCCGCGTGTCGGTGCTTGGGCGAGAGCCGACCCGACCAGCCCTGAGCCCGTGAAGCTCTTAGAAACGCAGAGTCCCGGGCCCCGCACACCTGCTGAGCCGGACGCCCCGGGGCGGGCCTGGCACTGCTTTTCACAGGCCCGAGACTCTGATGCCCCTGAGTGACCAGCAGGGCCCTGGGCCGTGGCCCGCCCAGGCCGGTCGCTGTCCCCACCTCCCGGTTCCGAGCCCGCGGCTCCGGTTCTGCCGTGGGGGGCACGGCGGCCTCGGGGGCACCCCGCCCCTCCAGGCGCCCTCCCCGCCCCCCACGCCAGCTGCCAGGCTCTGGGTAGCTCCCTGCCTGCTGGGCCTGGATTCGCCTTGCGCGGGGACCTGGTGACAAGCGGCACGTCATCGTGAGAATCCGTTTGCACTTGGGCCGTCCTGCCCTGTGCGAGAGCCAGGCCGGCCCTCGTCCCCGCATCTGGGCCTGCGTCTGGGCCCCCGGGGCGGGGTGGGGAGCCTTGTCGTGTGGGTGAACGAGCGACCGTGTGACCCGCCGGGAGGCACAGGCCGGGCCCACGAGCGCAGGGCAGTGACCAGGACCAGTCCCCAGCGGGGCTGCCACGCGCTTCAAACTCGAGGCCCCGCACCCGGCCCGCATGCTCGGGGCGCTCTCGGCTCTTAAACGCCGTCCTAGAGACAGCGCCCGCCCGGGTGCCGGCACCTGCCTGACGCGCCGCGGCAGGTGCCTGCAGCCTTCCCCGGGGCCGTCCTGGGAAGAACCCCCCGACGCTTGTTAAACGAGCGAAGAACAAAGGCCCCCACGCGGCGGCCCCCACGCGGCGGCCCCCACGCGGCGGGGGTCTGTGGACGGGACATCCGTCCCCGGTTTCACGCCTGACGGGAGGGTGTGCCCTGCCCCGAGCCCAGCGTGACTGAAGGCGGGCGCCCGCACCCTGGTGGCCCGGGCCCCAGGACGGGGCGAGCCGGTCTGCGCCTGTGTGGCCGCCCCAGGCCGCCCCGCAGGGAGGCAGCAGGTGGGCTCCTCTGCTCCGCCCCGCGGGCTTGGCCTCTGACCCAGGGCGGTCCCCCCTGGTGTCTTGTCAACGTGCGAATTCCTGTGCGGTGAGGCTTCCCCCCCTTTTCTAGCTGGTAGAGGCAGCTGTGCCGGTTTTAAGGTAAAAACGCAGGAACACGGCAGCCACTACCCCGAGCCGGGTGGGCTCGGCGCCGGACTCTCCTCCGACGGCTCTGGTTGGGGCTGGGGGTGGGCATTCGCCACCCAGAACCCCGGCTTCGGCTCTCGGAGTCTGCCAGGTGCAACGTGGGGCTCTCCTCTGGGAGCTGCGCCCGGGGCCCTTGGTGAGGGAGGGCACCCCTCCTTTCTCACCGCTGGCGAGGGGTCGGCGGTCTGAGCTCGTGCGCCATTCCCTCCGCAGCCCGTCCGTCCCCGTCGGGCTCGTCTTGCCCGGGAGCCGAGCGGGAAGCCTGCGCAGACACAGGCGTGCGGCTTCGGCTTCTTCGGGTCTGTGTTTCACAGGTGGTGCCGGTCGCTGCTCTCCACAGGCGGACGTTTTCTAGAACCAGGGACGATTGCCGTCCTCAGAGGACACCAAACCGTGGTTCCTTCCCGGCCCCCAGACGCGTGTGAGCCCCTGCCGTGCGCCGAGCGTCCGCACAGACGGAAGGAATGCATTGGCCGGGTGGGGAGAGGCCGCGTCGGTTATAAACGTTTACGTTCCAGACGTGACGGGATGCGTCGTAACGGCCCCGAAGAAGGGGGGCGGCCGTCGTCGTGCCATGAGGCGACCCCGTGCGGGCCCCCCCCGTCGCCGGGCTGGCCGTGGCCGGTGGGCGTCCCTCACAGACCCGCGGCCTTGCCCAGCGCCGGGCTCCTGTCGGCCCCAGACTGGGGGGGACCTCGCCGGCCCCCGCCCGGGCTGCGGGACGGGAGGGTCTCCGGTGCAGTGCGGCCCGGAAGCCTCAGGCCTGGTCATGGGCTCGGCGATTAGAGTGGGACCGCGCGTGGAGATGGCCACCGTGGTCCCTGCGCTGGCGCGGCCCGACCGGCTGGCCTGGGTGACGGCCTGGCCCGTGAGGGTGAGGCCGGGTGGTGCTGCTGCTCGTCCCTGTAAGGGGGGGCGCTGCTCTCCCTGCGGAGGTGTTCCCCGACGCGCGAGCGCTCCGTCCCAACCCAGGCCCACATCATCCCGCATCATCCCCCCATCCGACCCTCCCTCCCTCGTTCCCCCCATCCGACCCTCCCTCCCTCGTTCCCCCCATCCGACCGTCCCTCCCTCGTTCCCTCCATTCGTCCATCCATCCCTCCCCCCATCCTACCATCCCTCCCTCCCTCCCTCCCTCCCTCACTCCCTCCCTCCCTCCATCCATCCCTCCCCCCATCCGACCGTCCCTCCCTCCCTCGTTCCCTCCGTCCGTCCGTCCGTCCGTCCATCACCTGCCATAGGCTACTTCAGTCTAATCTTCGCGTTAAACGTTTGAACGTGGAGGGAACGGTGCAGGATGATTTGGGCCCGGTTAACCCCGAGAGGTTTCTGGGGCACCTATGATTGGACTTTTAAAGACTCTTTTCTAGTTCCCTGAGGGTCGGGATAGCCCCTGGAGACAGGAGACTGTGGCCCTTCTTTCCACTTTTCTGGTGGTCTCAGGCGGCAGACCACTGCCCGCCTTTCCACGTCGTTCAGTCGAAGGTGGGAAACGTCTCTGGTCGGCTTTTCCCGGAAAGGGGGGTGTCTTCACGCAGAGCAGAGCTGCCCGGGAAGCGTCCGCGTGGCCCCTGTGGGAAAGCCGGGTGCCGGGGCCGGAGGGGCCGCGTCCCGGGTGCTCAGACCACGAAGGGCCCTCAAGGCGCCGACGAAGACCTGCATTTCGTGGGCGCCGGCGCCTGAGCCTCCCTCAGTTTACCTCGGGGGTCACGTCGAGGCCGTTTCGCCGAACGCACTTGGGGCCCGCTCGTTCCTGAAAATAAGATCCTCGTGTTCGTCCACCAGACTCGGTGGGACTCGGCTCTTCTTGGGAAGAGGCCGAGGTGCGGGGTTTAGGGAGCTGGCGCGCCCCTGAGGCGGGAGATGGCTCCGTCTGCTGGCGGCGGCGAGGGTGGAGGCCCCGTCTCCAGCCCTTCGATGGGCCCGTCCGGGCCGCGTCACTCTGCACCCCATTCCAGTCCCTGCGGGCCCCGGGCAGGCCGGGTTCTCGGCCGGGCTTTGACCCAGTTTCTCTTTGTCTCTCGGGCTGAGTCAGGCTCTGGGTGGGGGCGTCCCCGCCCACCCCCTTCTCTTCCAGCCGGGTCGCTGCTCTGGGCCGCCCCTCCTTCCCTGGCTGTCCCTGACCTTTCTGTCGGGGACGGGGCCGGGTCCCTGCTTTATGGTTTTCTAGGAGACGCTCCCATGGCCCCAGGAGGCCCGTAACCACGGGGACTCCCCAAGCGGACCAGCTCAGCCCCTTCCCACGGGGGCAGAGGCGAATGGGGTTCCCGACGGCGTAGGCTGAGCAGGACCAAGCCTCGGACGATGCCGTGGTGCGACGGAAGGGGGCCGCGCGCCGGGTGGCCTTGCTGTGGCCCTCCCTCTGCCTGGGGCCTCGGCTCCCGGTGTCCTGGCCTCACGGCCTGTGCCCAGGGGCTGTCCGCTCTGGGGACTTTCTGCCCAGGACGCACCCGCCTCCTTGCTCCTGGGCACCCTCCCGCCCCCGGGCCTCTGCATCCGCGGTGTCCTTTCCCAGGAGTGACGTCGCCGAGGGTCCCCACGGCCCACTGCCCGCGTCCTTCAGGCCTTCCCGCAGGACGCGGCCGGAACTGACCCGAGCGACGCTTCTGCGCCGGCCTCACGCTCCCCGACGTTCCGTGGCCTTCGCCCGCTGCGACTCACGACGTGCGCCTGAGTTCTGGGTCTCCTTTCGGGCTTGCTCTACCCTGTACCCCGCAGGGTCTTCCTCACCCTGCGCGGGATTTCCCACGTACCCCGAGTCTCGCGAAGGTGCCTGGCGCGCAGTGAGTCCTTGCAGGGTGAGTGGAGACGTCCGGGAGGTCTCTGAGGACCGACCGGCGCTTTCCTCGGCCACGCTTCTCGTTCTACGTGCTACGCCGTGAGCCCCGCCGCGGGGGCGGCCGCAGCGGGGACGTGGGACCTGTCGCCCTGCAGGACGCTGCCACGGACACCGCAGCCTCTGTCCCCGTCGGTCCCGCCGGCTGCGAAGTGCGGCTGCAGCTCTGGGCGGCCCCGACGGCGTTGCTGACCTCACAGGGGCACCAGCCACGGGGCCGCCGGTCTCAGGAACGAACCCCATCCTCCCCTCGGATCGAGGATCAGGCTTTCCCTCGCCTGGTGCAGGAGCACGCGCTCCGTGACGTCCGTAGCGCGCGACCTGGAGTCGGGACGACGAGGAAAGCCAGGAGGAGTTTCCTCTCATCTGAGTTGCGTCTCTGGGGACACCCGTCAGGTGCACGAATCGACCCAGGCTGACTCGTTTGCCTTAACTTCTCGAAGGGTGTTCGATTGCGTTCACTCCCGAATGGGCTTAAAAGCAAGTTAAAGGTGCAGAGTGAACACTCCCCGAACGTCGGCCTCGGCGCAGAGCGGTTTCCCGCGCCCGCGCAAGTGCGGAGAGGGCGGCGGGCGGGGTCACGGGCGACGTCGACCTGGCTCTGTTGTTTGCTCCTCGTGGAGATGGACCTCGTGTGGCCTTTTCCTTAAATGATCCGTTCTTTTAGGGAGCACAGACACACCGTGGCCGAGAAAAAGGACGCGTCCTCAGAAAAACAGCTCTGTCCCCAGACCACACAGCCCTTGTGGTTTAACTGAGACGAGGAACCGTGGTTCTTGAAATTGCAGATTATCCAGAAATATAAACATGTATTTATTTTAGCCGAGCAGGACGTCCGGGTCGGGGAGGAGGCGTGGTGGGGCGCCGCGGGGCCCTTGCAGAAGCCAGCCGCGTTTGAACCTGCCGGGATGTCCAAGCGCTAGTTTACTCGTCCCGGAGAATGTTCCGGAATCCGTGCCAAGCTGGAAACTCGGAGACAAGTTTAAAATGAACCTAAACTAGGTATAGGGCCATCCGAGAGCTGAACCCCTGCGGACGCGGAGACCAGGGAGGGAACGAGGTCCTGGAGCGGGGCCCTTTGCTGGCCGTCCTCGGGAGCGCGCAGGCTCGTCTGGCAAGGGGCGGTGGAGGTCCTCTGGGCTCTGAGGGCAGGGTCTGTCCCCCTCCCTCCCCGCTCCGGTCTAGGCGGCTGATTCCGGGCGACTCTCCCTTCCGGACCGAACTGGTGGAAACCGGATTTGCGTCTCCGGGCGTCGGAAAGCGTGAGAACGACCGCTTTGGTGATCTTGCAGCTGTTCCGTCTCCGCCGCACGGTTTGGTGTGTGTCGCCTTTGCCAAGCAGGATCCCGGGAGCGGGCCTGACACGTGTCGCGTCTCAGAAGGCGTCGGCCCAGTAGGAGCCCCTCTCACCCTCGTCCCGCGCTGGACGACGGGTGTCTGCCGCCAGCCTGGGGTCCCGGGGCTGCCTCGCCGCGCCTCGCCGCGCCTCGCCGCACCTCGCCAGGGTGGCCCAGGATTTAAGGTTCGGGACCCCGGACACGCGTAGGGAACGCGGCGAGCTTGGGGAGCGGCACCGTGCACGACGTGACCGCTGAGTTCAAGGGAGAACACAACGCAAGGGCGTCAGGTGAAGTCGTGGCTGCTGATCCTTAAACGCGCGCACGTCCACTCGGGCCTTCTCTGCTGGGTGTCCCCGTTGCTGGTGTCCCCTGTAAGGAGCAGGGGCCCGGAGGGCAAAGCCGGGGGTTTTCGTCCTCATACGGGCCTTTCTCGCTGCTTTCCCCCAGCGGCGCGGTGCTGGCCGGGCAGCGCGCGGCGGGCCAATGCCCAGGGCGGACCCGCTCTGGGCTGTCCTGAGCCGGCCCTTCACCTTCTCCGTTCCCCTTCTCTGTGGGAAGGCGCCCTGCCCACTTTTCCACCTCGCGGAGGAAATGCGTTTCTCCGTCTGCCCAACAGAAACAGCAGGAGCCAGTTAAATCGCCTTAAACGGAGCGCAGCTTCCCCTTTCGGAGCATCCTCACGAGGCCAGGGGGCCGAGGGCCTCGCGGCCTGCACAGCCCCGGCACGGGGGCTGCCACGATCAGTTTCTTTATCGCCCGAAGGAGCAAAACGTGAACCATTTTCGGATCCAACGCGACGCCCGTGCGCATCGGCCCGTGTGAGGGGGACCGTCGGGCGATCTCGGAAGCGTTCTGTGCAGTTCTGGGTGGTGGTTAACGTGGATTTCTAACGAGGGTTCTCAACGCCCGGGTTCACGGGGCTTCTCTCTGCCTCCCTCCCGGAGCGACCCGCTTCGGTGGACTCGCGCAGACGTCGCGGGGACACGGGCGCCCGGAGGGCCTGAGGCCGGCTCCCTGGAGGCCACCGCCAGCCAGGCCCAGGGGCAGGCCGGGGCTGCCGCACCCCGCCCCACAGCCAGGCTCCCGGGCGGGCGCAGCGGGGGGTGTGACACATCATTAGGGGCCCGGCCCGCCCGCCACACCTGCGCCCGGTCCCCTGCTGCAGCGTTATGGGCCCGAGGAGGCAGGTTTGACGCCGGGAACAGTCTCCGGCGACAGCTGCAGGCAGCAGCGCCCCAGACAGTAAAATGGAAAGAGGGGGAGGGGAGCCTTTGAAGTTTACAAAAAAGCATGACTTTGACCACTTCCTCTTCCCTGCCTGAATTGGTGTCCCAGGTATGCTGAGCGCGGCCGCCAGAGGTTTACAAGGAAGGGGACACTTCCGCCGGCACTTAGGGCCGGGGCGTTCTCGGCTGGTCGCACCTGCGGGTGACACGCCGCCACCGCCCCGGGGAGGGGCCTGTGCGACCTGGGGCGGCTACGGCCGGGGGTGCCAGGGAGCCCCGGGGATCCGAGTTGAAGGGTGCGGCTGCGGCCCTCCCCGGTGTCCCCTCGGCTCCCCCATGCCCTCCCGCAGGGCAGCCTTGCTTTTGTCCTAAAAGGACAGGTGAGGACCCGAACGGAAGCTTCCCCGGTCTTTTTAAATTTATTTTCATTTTCATCCCCCGATCTTAATCTCCATCGAATGCTTTTCCTTCCCACTTCGCCTTCAGGACTTTCCTCTCTTTGTTTAAAAGAAGGACTCCCTAGAATTTCCGTCGTTTTGTCCACTCGTGGACAGTTTAGCAGAAGAGGAGGGTGCCTGCGCGTGCGTGTGATGACCGCGTGCGTGCGCCCGCGGACCTGGGCCCGTTCCCGTGCGTGCGCGCGCGTGGTGCATCCGGGAGCCTCGGGCCTCGGCAGACCTTGCGGTTGTGGGGTTGAGTCTCCGGCAGCCGCGAGAAGAACAGAAAAGGTTCCTCTCAGACCACGCGGCACACCTGGTGCCGCCAGCGTGAATCCTTGTTGGGATTTCCTTCATTTTAGCCAGGATCCTAACTTCTGATTAACGAAGCGTGGGAAAATGGGTGGCATTCGGGCTCTTTGGGGTTCGATTCTACAGTGAGAATCGGGAGCGTCCTCAGCGGCTGTGTCCAGGCCTGCACGTGATTTAGGGCGAACGAGGGATCTCTCCAGTTTCTTACTTTTTCTGCACAAGCACGGAAGGGAGACGGGCGCGTGCATCCTCTCGCACAGGGTAGGGACTCGCCTGGGAACGAGCCGTGGCTGCTGGCGGGATCGGTCTCTCAGCAGCTTGGCTGGAAGCTCGCACCGATCACTTCACTTCCTGGGACTCGGTTTCCCCGCCTGGAAAACCCAGGCGGTCGGTCCAGACCTCTTCTGTCCAGTCCTGTCGCCGCACGTGACTGTTTACAATTAAGTCTAATGGGATCGAGTCACGTGCAGCCCCCGGGGGGGCCGTGGCGAGGGCCCGGAAGCCGGTGTGGCTCGCGGCTGCTGTCGGGGGAGGGGACGCGGGGGCGAGGGCGGCGCCGTGGGCAGCACGGGCAGCGCCCTGCACGGCCGGCCGCAGCTCGCCCGCTGTCCCCGTTGGCGGGGGACGTCTACGGAGTCGTCGCCGTGTCACGTGCCGCAGCGGTGCCGCAGAGCCGGTGACTAACCAGGTCGCGAGCCCCGGCCGTGGCCGGAGTCTGTGCCACACACGAGGACGTGACGACACGCGAGGCGGCGCCCGTGTGCTGGGCGCTGCGGCCTGGCAGGGACCCAGCGAAGTGACAGCCTCCAGCGGGGGGGGCCTCCAGGAGAGGCGCGGACGGTGGGGGGGGCCTGGAACCGGAGGGTCCGCCGGGAGGGCAGCGCCGGCCTCGGAGGGGCCCTCGCCCCAAGCGCAGTCCGCCACACGGGGCCGAACTCGGAACCGGAGCCGCAGAGCGAGGACCGGGCTGCGAGCTGCTGCTGCTCCGCGCCGTCGCCTGTCGCAGGGGCGCGGACACCACGGGTTGTTCGATGGCGACGTGAGAGTCTGACGGTCCAAACAGTGACAGTTTCCAGATCCGTCCGCGTCGGCGGCGGCCGGTTGACAGGAAGCGTCGGCTTATGCTGGCGCCATCGGTTGTCGATACACTTGCCACCGAGCACGTGATCCCCCGCTCGGCTAAGGACTCTGCGGGGAGAGGAGGCTCCCCCAGAGGCGGGCCTGCGGCTCAGCTGGGTGGGCTGCGCGCATCTTGCGCGCATCGAGCGTCGTCTGCCTCGTAGGTTCCAGCCCCGGCCGCGCAGACGCCCCGGCCCCAGGCTGCGGGGTCCTTCTCGGGCTCCGACGGCTCCCCCGCCTGCGCCGGGTCACGGCGGTCTCCGAGCCACTTCCCTGAGTGGTGTCACGCCTAAGCAGTCAGCAGTGGTTTTCTTTCCTGAGAAATGACTCCCTTTTAGGAGATTATGTCATTAGTTCATTAGGTGATAAAAACCCGATTATGGCCACCCGGGCTTCCGCAGGGGCAAACGGACCGTCAGCTTGATGGGGGGGGTATGGCCACGGAGGGGCCCGCCGTTCGGCTCAGGCGGCCCCGGTGCCCGTGGGCGTGAGCTCAGTGGGTGTCAGTGGGGGAGGTTCTGGGGTGCCCGGGGCGTGGGGACAGCAGGGCGTCGGGCAGCCGCGTAGCTGGCAGAGCAGGTGGCCCACGTGGACACTGCGGCGCCTGCTCAGGGCGGCTTCCCCGGGAAACGTGTCAGAGTCCTCCTCGCGCCCTAACGCAAGGACGAAGCCTGACGGCGGTGGACACGCCCGGCGGGGTCTGCCTCTCCGTGTCCTCAGCTCCCGTCTCACGGCCTCTCGGCTCCCGGGATGGACGGGCACCTGTCCCGGGGCCTCCAACACGCTGTGCCCTCGGGCTCCTTCCTCCGGGTTGTCAGGTGTGGCCCCAGCCTCCCTCCCGGGGGGCACCCCTGGTCCTCCAGGGCGCCACCCGGCTGTTGCTGTGGCGCGCTGCCCTTGTCGGGTTAGTGCCTGTCACCCCTGGGGACAGGAACCCTCGCCACCAAGCCCGCCGCCGCAGCGGGCACAGGGCCTGTGCCCACCTTCCACAGATCGCTTAGAGCGACTCGGAGCGAGCCACAGACGTCACGCGGTCTAACAGGCCGGCGCGGGGCGCATCTCGCACCTTCGGTCCCTTCTCCTTCTCATTAATCGGATGAGATCACGTGACTGATCAAATGCCCCATTTCCGCTCCGGGACAACTGCCCTGGGGATGAGCGGCTCCGAGAAAGTGCCCCAGCCGACCCGAGACCGTTTCCCTGCCAAAGAGGTTCAAGTTTCCGGAGCCTTCTAAAGGGGCCCGAGGACGCCGCTCTCCATAAACCTCCATCCCAGGTGACAAACGGCCACAGCTTCAGCAGATCCCAAACTGCAGCTTATTTTTAATTGCATTAGACTCGCCCTCCCCGGAGGCCCGGCGCCTTTGATCCCGCAGTAGGTATGCTAATGCGGGCGACAGGAAGCGCCCCCCCTGCCCGCTGCACCGGTTATCTGGGGCCTGATTAAGGGGCCGACTTGAAAGGGCCGGGCTGGGCCCTATTTACATCAGCTGCAGCCATAGGAGGGGAAAGGGGGAGTCTCCCGGCCTCCTGAATCAACAGTCAGGGGCAGCTTCGGGGGCAGCTCCGGGACCTGCCTGTCTCCAGGGTCTGTGAGGGCGGGGGCCGGGGTGTGGGGTGGGGACACGTCGCCACCCTGCTTCCCGGAGCCGCTCAGCCCTGACTGGGCTCTCATCCCCGGGGATGTTTCTGGAGCCGCCCCCAGCCGGTCCCGTCCCCCTCCCGCCCGCGTCCTTTGCTGTGATTATCTGGCCCACCCGGCTGCCCGCACTTTCTGTCCAGGCCGCTTCTCTGTCCAGGCCGCTTCTCTGTCCAGGCCTCTGTCCAGGCCGCATCTCTGTCCAGGCCGCTTCTCTGTCCAGGCCTCTGTCCAGGCCGCATCTCTGTCCAGGCCGCTTCTCTGTCCAGGCCTCTGTCCAGGCCGCTTCTCTGTCCAGGCCGCTTCTCTGTCCAGGCCTCTGTCCAGGCCGCTTCTCTGTCCAGGCCTCTGTCTAGGCCGCTTCTCTGTCCAGGCCGCTGGCCGTTTCTGTGATCGCGAGACGGCGGGCCCGCTGCCTTGCAGAGACTTGGCCAAGCCCGACCCGCGCCCTTCACGGCGAAGACATGCCACTGGCACGTCACTGAAGCCGCAGTTCCCATCAGGGCTCAGTCCCGGCACTGGGCGTCCCGCTGGGTGCACGGAGTGTCCCGTAGCCACCGTGCTGTCCCGTAGCCACAGTCAGAGCGTTTCGACTGCCCCGAAAGCCCTCTCTCCGAGCCCCAGCTGTCCGTCCGCTCTCCCTCCGGTCCCCGCGGTCTTTCCGCGGTCCCCGCAGTCGCCGCCTCTCCCAGGCTGTCGCAGAGTTGGAGTCCCGCGGCCCGAAGCCTTTCGCACCGGCTTCTCCACCGGGTGACGTGCCCGGGAGGCTCCCCCAGGGAGGAGTTCAGGTTCTGGCAGCGACGACTCCAGCCGCCGTGGCCGTCGTGGGCAGTCTGTGTGTGCGCGACAGTTTCAGCTCCTCTGGGTGGATACGGGGAACGCGCTGCCGATCCACACGGGAAGGGGATGTCTGGTTTGTGATTTTCGGCACACGATTCCGTGCGTGTTCGGGGAGGTCTCTCTGAGGTTCTGTTTTCCTTGGGGCGACTGCACGTGGCGTTTCATTCTTGATGTACATTTCCACGTATTCACTCTTAGAAAACGGAAACCCAGTTGATTTTCGTGTGTTTGTCCTGTATCCTGGCATCTTAGCGCGCTCGTTTTCCGTTGGTGCGTGGCTGGAGGTTTCCCGTGCGACAGTCCTGCCGTCCGCGATAAAGAGTTTTCTCTCTTTCCTTCAGGTCGGCAGGATTCTACATGTATTTATTTATAATTTATTTATATTTATTTTTAATTCTGCTGTCCAAGCACGGCCAGTAGTGTGCAGAATCAGAGGGGTGAGCGCAGACAGCCCGGCCCCGTTGCCAGTGCTACGGGAAGGCAGTCGGTCGTGACTCCTGAGCGTGGGATGGCTGCGGCGGAGGCCGGTCCCCTCTGCCCCGTTTGCTGAGAGACCGGGCCTGGGTACGGGATCAGTCACCTGCTTTTCCCGCCTCCCTTGACCCCTTAGCCTGTCGTTGGCCGTTCACACGGGCTGACCTTTGAGTATCGAACCGGCCTCGTGTGTCTGGAAATGCTCCTGGTTTGTGGTATTTTGCTAGCTTGGATTTCGACTGTTTTGCTGAGGGTTTTTGTGTCTACGCTCAGGAGGAGGTCGTTACCTTTTTCTCCTCTGCTTTTGGTGTCAGGGTAGTGCCAGCTTCACACAACGTGTTGGGACGCGCCTCTCCTCATCTGTTCCTCCAGGGGAGGCCCGCTCAACCCCGTGTGAGCTCTTCCCTAAAGGTAGATGGAGCTCTCCGTCTGGGTCTGGAGATTTCTGAATTTAGGGTCTTGAACGGTTACAAGACTGTGAAGGCTGTGGTCTTCCCTTCCTCGTCCCGCGGAGTTTCGGTGGTTGGTGGGGCTGGAGGGGTGGCCCGCTCCTTCTAAGTCGTCACGTCCATGAGCAAGAACGTGCAGCAACGTCCCGTGCTGACGTTTTGATGCTGAGGGATCCGTGGCGGCATCCCCTGTTTCACTTCTGATGTGGCGGGTTCCGCCTCTTCGTTTAGGTCAGTCTTGCTAGGGGCTTCTATATTTCACTGACTTTTTCCCCCCAAAGAACTACCTTTAGTTTCATTGATTTTTTTTTCTATTTTTAATTTTATTGAGTCACGCTCTAACCTTGGCTATTTTATCTTTCTTTCTTTCTTTCTTTCTTTCTTTCTTTCTTTTTTCTTTTTTTTACTTTCTTTGGGTTTATTTTGCTCCTTCTCTGGCTGTCTGCTGTCGGAAAGCCAACCTGAAACTTTCCCCCATGTCCGCATCGAGTGCTATAAATTTTCCTCTCAGCACTGCTTTAGCCGCCTCTCACGCTGGGCGCCAGGCCGGAACGAGGAAGCCTTGAGCGGGACTCTGAGACCCCAGCTGAGTGCACTCTCCCCGGGGAAACTCCCCCACCCCTGGCCGGTCCCGCATCCTGGGTTGGCAGAGCCACACCAGCTGGGCTGCCGGGCTCGGAACCACCGGGCTCGTGCCCGCCCTTGGAGACACGGAGATGCGTCCTCGTGTCCACGGAACCCAGAGGCTCACCTCGGTCGGGGTCGTGGCCCAGGACCGGCGGTCGTGCGTGGGTCAGCGGGGTCGCGAGCATCCATCCTTTCAGCGGCCCGAGGCCGTCGACAGAAGCCTGGGCGAGCTGGCCGGGCCAGGCAAGGCCGTCTGCGGTGCCCCACCCAGCGCTGCACGTGGCTCTCCCCGACCCCCCGCCTCACCTGTTGGTCTGTGGGATGACGACAACGGCGTCTGCATCTCGGGGTCGCTGAGAAGACCTAATGCAGCCCCACAAAGGTCAGGACCGGAGAAAGGCCTCTGCTTTGTAACTGGTCCCCCCGCCCCCGGAGTGAGGGAGAGGGGCCCCGAGAGCAGATGCTGTGCGTCTCCCGGGCATCGGTCGCGTCTGAAGATACGGGTGGGAGCACCTCGTTCTGAAACTGGAGAAACACGTGTCCTGTGAGGAGAAAGAGGAAAAGTGTCAGGATTTTAGGAAAACACACTGCTTTGACGAAGTCTTGCTCCTGACGCCAGCCGGGCCCCGGATGGCAGCGACCTCACGTGCGCCTGACAGCGAGGTCCTCAGGGTGAGAGGGCCTGTGCCCCCCCCCCATGGTCTGTAAACAAATGCAGCCTGGAAGCCTCGCACCTGGTCGCGGAACACTCTAGAACTCACCAGCTTGGATTTGTTTTGCCCGGACGGCCGGAGGGCTGGGCCGGGGGCAGCAGAGACCCCGCGGGGGCGAGCCTGGCGGAGAACAGGAATCAGGCCGGGGTGACGGGTGGTGAGGGACGCTGGAGGGGGGACCTGGAGGCAGGAAGGGGCAGGTGGGACCCCAGCCTCCTGGAGAGAGGTCCCGTGGGGAGCTCAGGGGCAGAGGCAGCCGACGACCCTTGGCCATCGATGTCCGCTGTGCGCCAAGGCCCCGCACGCCTGACGGCCTGGGTCGGTGTCGTGGTCGTCACTGGACTGGGGAGGAAAACGAGGTGCCGTGTCAGGTCGTTACCCAGAGTGACGGGAAGGAAGTGCCACGCCGGGATTTCAACCCAGAGAGACGGGCCCCCCGACCCCCAGGCTCCCGCCCCTCGGCTCCCCGGACCCCAAGCACTGAGCGAGCGGCCCGGACTCGGCCGCCGACACGTCCCCTGGTCCTCTGAAGACGACTCGAGGAAAGGACGCGGGCAGACCTGGAAGGTTCCCAAAGCGGGACAGCCAGCAACGGGAGGAACCCGACTGAAGGAGGACAAGGCCGTCCGTGTCGCCGCGTGTTGGTCGCCGCGTTGGTGCCGACGCAGACGGGGCGGGACCATCGCACCGGCCGGCCCTCCGTGAGTGACACGCCGCCACCGCGCTTGAGGGGAGCAGCCGCCACGCCGTACACGGGACAACGAGGCAGTGAGGCGCAGCGTGTGCCCCCCGAAGTCCGGGCCTGGGCTGCGCGGCGCTGCGCTTGGGGCCCTGGAATTGGGTGGGCCCCCCGCCCCGTCCAGGCGGAGAGGGACCGGCGGGCTCCCTCTCCATCATCGGGGCCTCGGCTCGGCCGGCAGCGTCACCCGCAGCGACAGCGCCGCGTGTTTGCAGAGAAAGGCGTCTCGCCCTCTCCGGGCCTGCGAAGCGGGGGGTGTGACCGGCGGGAACTGCAGGGAAACTGCCCGGAGGCCGGAGACGGCTGGCCCCGGGCCCCGGCCCCCACCTCCTTCCCGGCGGGCCCGGGCCCCTCAGCTGTCGGAAGGAGCTGGGGGTTCGAAGCGAGATTCGGAAGAATCGAGAGCAGAGAGGACGACACGGGACAGACCAACGCCCCTCTCGGGAGAGCTGTGGGGGCGCCGGCGCGCACCGCAGGGTGGGCTGCGACCACGGCCCCCTCCAGGGGACACTGAGGTGGCGTGTCTTGACTCATCCGCAGTAAACGCCCCCCAGGCCTGGGGGGTGAAGAGCCGCGACCGCAGTCACCTCCGCCCCTCCGCCCCGTGTCCCGTCTCGTGGTTTAGTTTCGTCGGTTTGTGGCATTTCCCTGGTCACCCGTGGTTCAGCCGGGTTTGACTCGCACCCACGTCCCGGACCGAGAGTGAGGCCAGCGAGTCCCACGTCCTTCCCACCACCTCCTCCAGGAAGCCCTCCAGGATCTATCACCCTCACCGCCAGCTCCTGCCTACGCCGAGGCTGGAAACGCCTTCCGGAGTTGCGTTCCTCAGTTGTTTGAGCCCCGTAAGGGCCGCAAGGGCAGGTCCCCCGTCTCCTGAGGGCCGTGTGCCCTCCCACGGGCCCGAGGACTCTTCCAAGGACAGCCACTCGTCACACGGCTGCTCCCCGGGGGCTGACGAAGGCTGTTTCTGTCCGGTGTTCGCTGTTTCGTGTGTCCGGAGGAGAACGGCGGGCAGGGCTTCGGGCACCGGTGTCGTCGCTGCGGGAAGGGACGCCGTGCTGGGCCGCAGCCCGCAGCGCCACGTCAGACCACATGAAAGTCCGGGATTTCTGTTCACGAGGAACATCATCGGGACGTGAGGAGTCTGGTCACGTGTTTGGCTGTTTATGAAACCGACCAACGATTGGTGGGAGCATTTTGAAAGAACTCCCGCGATTGAATTAAAAAAAGAAAACGACTCGTCATGGCAGCGCGATTCACAACCGCCCGGAGATGGAAGCGACCTCGATGCCCATCGACCGACGCCTGGATGGAGGGGTCACGGTTCCTGCCTACAACGGAGCGTCCCAGCCACTAAAAACGTGAAATCTACCGTTGGCAGCGACACGGATGGGCCTAGAGGTGATTCTGCCGAGTGAAGTACGTCAGACAGAGAGACAAAGGCCGTGATTTCACTTGTATGTGGACTCTAAGGAACGAAAGGAGCAAACTCATCAAAAACACTCACAGATACAGTGGACGATTTGGTGACGGACAGAGGGGAGGCGGCCGGGGGCTGGGAGCATGGGTGAAGGGTCCACGAAGTACAAATTGGAAGAAGGAAAGAAAGAGGAAGGAAGGAAGGAAGGAAGGAAGGGGAGGGGGGAGAGAGAGAGAGAGGAGGAACGATTCGGCGGGGCCCTCGAGGTCCTTAGTAATCGGAAAAGGCCGTTTAAAGCCACGAAGTTCTTTTTCGCGCCCGTCGGCCTGATGCTAGCGAGTCCCCCGGGATGCAGAGCGAGGGCGCTGGCTCCCTGCGAGCAGCCGGTAAAACCGAGGCGACCCCTTGGGAAACAATCCAGCACATTCTGGAGACACCGAGGTGGAAATTACCCAGGGACGCCCGCTCCGGGACTCGCGCACGTGGGAACCGAAAGAGATGTGCCCGCAGGTCCCCGTGGGCTTATGAGACCAATGGACGTGGGGACAGCGACTGGGCTTCTGATGCCAGAAAGGGGTTCCTGCTGATGTTGGGGTGTTGTATGGTGTCACGGTTAGCGTTCACCGAAAACCAGTCCTGTCGTTTAGGGATCCGCGCTGCAGCGATTCTTTTACGGGTAGAATGTTCCGGTGTCGGGGTTCGCATCAGCGTCACCTGGAGGTGGAGAGAACGGGGTCGGGGACAGACGGGTCGGGGACAGACGGGATGGGACTCCTGTGCGTCTCTGACGCGGGGGCTGGTCATGTGACTCGTTCTCAGGGGTTCATCTGCTCAGCCCCAGCTGGGCCCCATCGCTGCGCCCTCGACGGCTGGACGCTGGGGACCTGGATCCAGGCTGATGCCCCTTCCCGTGTCCTGGGTGGGACAGGCTGTCCGTACTCCCGGGGAGGAAGGGAGAGTCCCAGGGGGAACCGCTGATGTGGAGACTTTTCTCACGGACGTGCGAAGCCCTGGCCTTTGTCCCTTTACTATGCGTCTGGAGCTTGATATGCGGGAGGGACCTTAGCTCCCCCCTGTGTTTCCCCAGATCCACAAGCTGGAGGAATCTGACCCTCAGGCCCTGTCTGCCACTCTCCGGCTCCCTGTCACCCAGCTCCTCGCCCCCAGGGCTCTGGGCCTCCCGTCTTTCCCTGCCCCCATCACCCCTCCACAGACATCCTTACACGGGAGTCCCTTCTCCGAGCCGCGTGGAAACAGCGTCCCACAAAGCCGCTTACCCGTGCAGAGAAGAGAAGGAGCAGTGGGAGGAGGGTGGGGGGGGCTGCTGGAAGCCGTCGGGGGAGCAGATCTGGAGGGACACGGGGCAGCTGACAGTTACCACGCACGCGTCACGACGGAGGAGACTGTCGAAGGCCCTCCCCGCAGCCCAAGTGCAATCAGGACGAAGAGACGCCACGAACACGCGACACGAAGACGCCCAGGGATGGCCTAGACAGAAAACAGGCCGCCCGCCGCGCAGGGGCCGGCGTCCCGCTGCCCACGGGCTTGTCCTCTGCAGCCCTGGGCCCCAGAGAGCCTGGCGTTTCCAGGAGGAGGGGTACAGTCCCCAGCGGTCAGCCTTTGCCACGCTTGTTTGTCTTCAGTGCGTGAACCCCTGTCACGAAGCCACGCAGCGTCACGTGTGACAAAGCCGGCGGCTCGGACAGAGGAGAGAGGACGGGCCGGTCTGGACGCGCCTCCAAGCTTCCTTGGCTGATGGTCACCCCCATCACGAGGCCGCACCCTCCCCGGCCCTGTGGGGAGAGCCGGCCCCACGCTCAAAGCCAGGGCCCCCTTCCTGGAGCCGCCATGGTGGATCGGTCAGTACAGACGGGCCGCTCCCCTGAGACGAAGACTTAGAAAACGAGCCTCTGTTCTGCCCCACACACCGGGGACGTCCCGAACCGCCCCGTGGCCTTGAAAGGCCTGCTCCGCTGCGTCGTCCGAAGGGTGATCTCGTGCAGCTTGAAAAGTCATCACGGACTTCGCTGGGTTTCCTTTCGGGGGAGACGCAGATAGACCCCTGTGACAGGAACGGTTTGCTGCGCGGGGCCCCTCAGTCGTCGTGTTAAACGTGGGGCTTAGGGTGCTGTGGCTCCGTCTGCTCAGCCGCGAGGGAGGCGGCGTCCAGCAGGAGAGCCAGACGCAAGGCGAGGAGCGCGCACCAGCAGCGGGAGCAGAGACCCGTGTGCGAGGCCTGAGCCTACATGTGACAGGCCACGGGGGGCACGAACGGTGTGACTGGAAAATCAGTCTCTTTTCTCCCGGAAGGAAGGCAGGCGGAGCGGCGGGCGACAGTCCCACAGAGCCGCCCCCGGCCCCACTGGCCTTGGGCCTGCGGTGGCCCCACCGGTACCTGCTCCGGAGACAAATGGTTTTGTTGCTTGTGAAGGGGTTGGGGTTGGGGGGGGACTGCCTCCAGGGGAGGCGAGTGGGGTGCGTGTGTTCTCTTATGTTATTTTGGGGGGACCAGTCGCATCCTGGGGGGCCCACCCTTAAGGCCTCTTTCTTCTTTTCCCTGAATGGCCCGGCTTCCCGAGGAGACAGGGCCCTTGGGAGAGAGGCAGCTGGAAGCCCTCGGCCCCTGCTCCTCCCCCCAAGGAAGCACCTCGTTCTCGGGGAACCCTTTACAGCGGGGCGGAGGCGGGTTCGGCTGTAAACTGTCGCGCCCGGCAGCCTCCCCTGAAGGGCCCGGAGCGTGGAGACGCTTGTCCTGAGAACCAGGGAACAAAGATCCAGAAACTCGGACCCAGAAAGGAGAGAAAACCTAGGAGTCAGGTCGTGACAGAGGGAAGCCGCCCGCAGCCGCGGGTGCCCCCGGTGCGGCGTGGACTGTCCGCCCCGCGCTCGGGGACGCTAGGGGACACCCCGAGACGCTCGGGGACACTCCGGCCGGTGGCGACAGCTGTCGCCGCACGTTTTAGGAACCTGCCGTCCTTTCCCGTGGGGTTTTGTTCTGTCGTTCTGCGCCCCGCCCTGCCCTGTTCATCGAGACAGACGGGTCAGAAGCACAGGTGCTCAGGGGTCGGGGCACCCCCCAGCGGAATGGGCTCTGGGCTCACCCACCTGAAGCAGTCAGCGCCCTAGGGCGCGGCCTCAGGGGTCTCGGAGGCGGATGCTTCGCTCAGACCCCAGGCTCAGAGCCGCTGGGTCCCCCTGGACCGTCCTTCCATCCCCTCCCCTTCCCCTTTATTCTAAGTGCGGAGGAGGCTCGGGGGTCCTGGGCCGCAGAGATGACCCTTCAGACACTCCTGTTCCCCCAGGAGAGACCCACGCACAGCCCCAAAGCCCACAGCCTGATGGCCCGGGCTGGAGGCGGCTCAGGGGGGCGCACCCCGGGAGCCGGGACGGATGAGGTCACTGGGCGCCTCTCCGCGTTAGTTAGGAAGCGTCCCCCCTCGGGCTGCCCCCCTCCCCGCACTTCCTCGCATCCTCTACAATGAAACTGAGAGACGCAGGCTGTACTGGGGTGCGTCCCGGGGTGCGTATCGGGGTGCGCGGGGCTGGCCCGCCCCTCCGCCCGCACCCGGAGAGGGGTGAAAAAGGGGCCCCGGGGCGCGCTCAGCACCCCCGGGCTGGCTCCGTGCGTGGGGAGACCCGAGTCCTCGCGTCCCGGCCCCTCCTCCCGCATCTCCCCTGCCATCCCCGGCCCCGGGCGCGCCCGCGGGCGCCGCGCAGGGCAGCGAGGACGCGGGGCGCAGGTTCTGGCCCCGGGAGCCTCTTTCCGGGGCGCAGGGCTGTTCCGAGTGGGGTGCCCCACCCGATGCACTAGCTTTCCCCGGAGACCTGGGGAGCGGGGAGCGCGGGGGAAAGGGAAAAGGGGCGGCGGGAGCGACGGAGTCGGAGGGGGCCGCACACCGCGCCCCGGGCCCCCCTGCCCCTGCCCGGCTCCCGGCTCGGGAGGAATGTTATTGCTCCGAGGACCCCACTGCACTGCTTCCTGCTCTTTGGCACCTTCCCTCCTCTCCCGGCGCGGAGTCCTCGCCAAAAGGTAATAAACCGGCCGCTCGCCTCCGGGCCGGCGCTGCGGCCGCGCAGGGCGGGGAGCCGCGCCCCGAACTCGCTCCGGGGACACCCGGGCCCGCCCCCTCTCACCTTCTGCAAAAACAAAGCCGGGACCCCCGGACCCGCGGGACAACGGGGCTGAGAACGCGGCGGGGCCCGCGCCGTGCGCGCGGCAACCCCGGCCCGCACCGCCCTGCGTTGCACACGCGGAGCGAGGACACGTCCCCAACGGGGGCGTTTGGGTGGTCTCCGCCTGCCTGTCCGCCTTCTCGGGGCGCGGGGCTCCCCCTTCCGAGGTGAGGGCCGCGGGGACCGGGGTGCGGGTGGGCTGACCCGCGGCCGTGACTGTTAGCGGGGCGCCCCGGAGCGCCGCAGGGCGGGGCGCGTGTTGGGCCGGACACTGTCCGGTGCGGGCTGAGTCTGCGGGGCAGCGAGGCCGTCTGGCCGGCCCGGGCGCCGGTGGGCGCGGCGGCGCGGCTTCGGCTGGCCCCGCGGCGGGATCCGGGCGGGATCGGTGCGCGCTGGGGAGCGTCGTGGGCGGCCCCGCAACCCCGCGGCGTCGTGCGGGGCCGGGCGGGCTCCGGCGCCCCCCACCTCCCGGGACCTCCCCCGGACGGACGGCGGCCGCCTCGCCGCTTTGATGGAGGTGCAAACATTTGGGGGAGGGCGGAGGTGTGGGGGCCGGGCCGGCGCGGGGCGGACCCGCGTTCACATGAAACGCGAGCGCGGGAGCCCATGGTGCGCGCCGGCCCGGCCCGCGGGGTCTGATATGGCCGCGCGCGGCCAATGGCCAGCGGCCCCCGCACTTCAAAGGGGCGCGCGGCCCAATCCGCCGCGCCCCCCTGCGCGCCCCTATTTATGGGGCGGGCACCCGGGTCCTTCCCCCGAGACCCGCTCTAGGCGCGCCTCGCGGGAGTTCAAGTGGAACGGCCTCCCCCCTCCCCGCCCCCTCGTCCCGGGTCTCCGGCCTCGCCCTCCCCGGTCCGGCCGGGACCGGGGCGCAGTCGCCCGCGCTGACCCCCGCGGCCGCCGCCTGCGCCGAGGTGGCTCTCGGGCGGCGAGTCGGGGCTTGGGGGGCGGTGGGGAGGGCCGGGCGGCCGGAGGATGAGCTCCCCGGGCCCCGAGAGCGCGGGCCTGCAGGGCCGCGTGGACCACCTGCTGAGCGCCGTGGAGAGCGAGCTGCAGGCGGGCAGCGAGAAGGGGGACCCCACGGAGCGGCAGCTGCGCGTGGGCCTGGAGGACGGCGAGCTGTGGCTGCGCTTCAAGGAGCTCACCAACGAGATGATCGTGACCAAGAACGGCAGGTGCGTGCGCCCGCGGCCTCGCTCGGCGCAGGTCGTCCCCGCTGTTCCCGCTGCGCCCCTCCGCGCCGCCCGGCCGGGGCTCGATTCGCGGGAGGGCGGGGAGGGGAGCCCCTCGAGGGCTCCCTGGGACCCCCAGCTGCGCCTCGCCGGGGCCTGCCCGGTTCCCGGGTTCGGCCTGGCTCCGGACCTCCCGCCCCTGCCTCCGAGGCCACCGAGAGGGCGCAGGGCGCCCGGGGATCTGGGCGGGGGGCTCTGGGAAGGGGGCAGCTTGGGAGTCCCCCCACCCCCCGTCGTACACTCCCAAGGCGGCCCTTCTCTGCCCCAAAATGACACCTGCCGTCCTCGGCTTCCTGCCTGCCGCCTTAGGCGAGGGATGGGGGTCCTCCTGCTCCTCCTTGCTTTGCAGGAGGATGTTCCCCGTGCTGAAGGTGAACGTGTCCGGGCTGGACCCCAACGCCATGTACTCCTTCCTGCTGGACTTCGTGGCGGCCGACAACCACCGCTGGAAGTACGTGAACGGGGAGTGGGTGCCGGGGGGCAAGCCCGAGCCCCAGGCGCCCAGCTGCGTCTACATCCACCCCGACTCGCCCAACTTCGGCGCGCACTGGATGAAGGCGCCCGTCTCCTTCAGCAAGGTCAAGCTCACCAACAAGCTCAACGGAGGGGGCCAGGTAGGCGGGGGCCGGGGCTGCACCTCCTGCCTGGCTGGGGGCTGCAAGGGGTGCTGCTCGCACAGGAGGTGACTTCCGCCCAGGAGAAGCTTCCTCAGCCTTCTCCATCGAAGCCTTCATCCAGCCTCGTCTATAGCAGACCGACGATGGTCCCTGCGCAGCCTGGGGGGACAGAGGGGGCGCCCTGGGGCACGGAGGGGGTGCAGCCTCAACCTGAAGACTCCAGCAGGTCCCAGGCTTTGGGGAAGTTGCTCGTTTTAGCGCTCAGCTTTCCTAGGGGTATTGGAGATCCCACCCTTGATGATAGAAGGTCACTTTAGAGCTAAATAAGTGCCACAGTGTTTTCAGGGTGAATCCTGAACAAATTCTTAAATTCGTCCTTTCCTGAACTGTTCACCGGGGAATTGTTACTGGGCAACCCCGCGAGCCCAGTGTTTAGGGTCCTCGGCAGCGGCTGGAAGCCTTAGGACTTCATTCTCCCAGGTGGGGGTGCGGGGTGGGCGCCCCCGCCTCGGTGGTGCGGCACATCGCACGTTCCTTTTCTCGGACTCTTCCTGGGGAGCAGGGCCGTCTGGGGCTCCCTCCCACTTCAGCAGGAAAGGGAGTTTCTGGGAGCTGCAGGGTTTTCTGTATCTTGGGGATATTTCCCCCCTCGACAGCAGGGCCTATGGTCGTTTTGGGATCTTAAGGACTTTGGTTGGCACCACCCCCGGATTCCTGTCTCCCCCAGATCATGCTCAACTCCCTACATAAGTACGAGCCTCGAATCCACATAGTGAGAGTTGGGGGTCCGCAGCGTATGATCACCAGCCACTGCTTCCCGGAGACCCAGTTCATCGCCGTGACTGCTTATCAGAACGAGGAGGTGAGGGGGCCGAGGGGTGCCGAGGCTGCGGCCTTCTCCGCATGCTGTCCCCCGGGAGCTTCCTGCCCTGGGGGGCAGCATGTGTGACGGATCGGTGTACGTCAGACGGAAAATTAACGCCTTTGCAAATAATTCACTGGAACTGTAAGACTGGGATGAGGGGAGAAAAGTTTAAAGTAAATCTTCCTGCAAGCGTTTCCCCCTCCCCCTTTAATTCCCTATAAAAGTGTCTAAAACTAGAAGCACCTGATTAACGCTCAGAACGAAAAGATGAGGAAAATGTTTAGGTAGCGAACCGAGAACTTCTGGGGAGCGACACCTGAGTGAGGGAGGGGCAGCTTCTGATTTAGGAAATCTGCCCGAAAGGGCGGGCGGGTCGCCCTCCACCTGTGCGGGCTGAATTCTCAATTGGAAACAAAGCGCTGTTTGGTGCCCCTAAACCCACGGTTAAGGCTGACCTGAGCACAGGCATCTGGCCATCAGCTGGGCAACTCGTCAGCGCTGGGACCAGCACCTGGAACTAGCACGTTGCCGTGTCCCAGGCAGACCCGGGGTGCGTTTTGAGCCGTTTGTTCCATTTCTACACCCCGAAGAGCGCCCGCAGCAGGTTCAGTTTCTCGTGGATCCCACTGAGAAAGTCGGCATTTGAGAACGTGTCAGAAATGTGCTCTTTTTTCTGAAATACCGGCGTTATTTCACAAATCACAAGTCCTCAGCCACTCAAGATCCAAGTCGGAAAACAGGCCTGGAGAGAAGTCTGAGTCCACTCGAGCCGTCAAGGGGTGCCGGCGCGTCCCGGTTTCCGGGGCCGCGTGACGTCCTCTGCCTCCGAGCGACGTGCCAGAAAGGCGACTTCTTGTTTTGCAGATCACAGCTCTCAAAATCAAATACAACCCCTTCGCCAAAGCCTTCCTGGACGCCAAGGAACGGTGAGCGGTCGACTGCCCCCGGGGAGGGCGGGGGGAAGCGCGCCGAGAGGCGAGCTCCTTCCCGAGTACCCTTTTCTGGATGTTCTTTCTGACCCTCGTGCCCTCTTCCCGACAGGAGCGATCACCACAAAGACTTGATGGAGGAGCCGGGGGACAGCCAGCAGTCCGGGTACTCCCAACGTACGGTTTGTCGCGCTCTGCGGTGTCCCTGGCTTCGGATCACACCGCTGGGTTGGAGACGCAGCGGCGCGGCTCGGGACAGACGCGCCCTTTCGCTGTGCGAGGCTCAGGGCCCCGTGGTCCCGAAAGCCCGCGCCCTCTGCCCTGTCGGGGGCTCGTGGCTGCTCGCCCAGCCGGTGGCACCTGTGACGGGGGTCTGGGCAGAGTTTCCTGGGCTCTTTGGTTTTGCTCTGAAGCAGCTCCAGCCATGGGGTGGGGGTGGGGGTGGGTCACCGAGACCTCGGCGGGTGCCCAGACTCTGCCGCGTTGGGCCAGAGGAGGACCCGGCTCTTCATGTCCCTCTGTGGTGGTTTCTGTCCTGGGAGCGACGCTTCCGAGCGGCACATCAAGGTTCCTCCCCCAGCGGCTTGGGTCCTGCAGGCCGGGCTCGCGCTCGCTGGTTGGCGTGGGAACCGAGCGGAGGCTCGCGGGGCCTGCGAGGTCGGCCTCAGGGGCCCCGTGGGCCGGGGCAGAGGGGAGCAGTGGAGGTGGCGGTGTCCAGTGGGGGACACGCTTTGTCCCGCTCCCTTCGCACAGGGAGGGGACGCGGAGAGCTGAAGGAACGGACACCGTTGGGGCAGAAAGTTCGTGTTCGCCGGGTGAGCCAGCGCGGCACACGCCCCGTCGTGTCTGTGCTGGTTCCTTTTTTAAAAAGAATCTTCTGGCCTAACTTCTCCGTCTGCTCTCCGAGTGGCTCGTGGCCTCATGTCTGGCGGGGGACAGGGCCTGGGCTTGGTGGGCACGTGCGGACCCTCCCTCACGCCGGGTGGTCGTAGTTTGGGAATTGGGGCCAGACTAGCTGCGCCCAAGGAGCGCCTTCTCTGGATTAAAAGCAAAAGAAATGGAAAAACAACAACAACAAAACCAGGATGGAGGAGGAACTGGAGTTTTAGGGGACAGTGTAGGAGGGCTTCCCCGTGGAGTGCAGCAGAGGGACCGTGAGCAGAAGACGGTGTCCCCAAGGCGAGGACCGCACTCCTCCGCGTGACTGGGGGTGACGGGGAGGACGGGGGGACACGACGCGTGTGGCCGGCCCTGCGTGCCGAGCGGGTCTGGCTGTGAATTTCGTCTGTTTTTACGTGTTATTCATGCTCTGCAGTCGGGACCTGGAGGCTGCTTGGCCCGAGGGGGCGGGAGACCCAGTGAGAAAAGTCCCGCCGAGGTGGGGAGGGGTCTGGGGAGCTGCGGGGGTCCGGACAGGAGTGGCCGGGGGCGCAGGGGGCCGGCGGAGGCCGGGGGCTCCCAGGTCTCCTCAGCTGCTCGTGGGTCTGGAGACCTGGTCGGCCTGTGGCCCCCAGTGCGGGCTGACGTCACGACCCCTTAAGACTCGGACGGGACGCGCGGGGGTGACACTGCGGACCCCACTCCGTCGGGGACCCCAGTCCCCTGGCCTCAGCCCTCCTGTGCTCTAAAGGACGCCGTGAGGAAGTGGCAGTTACTCGGCTCTTTGTCCCCACAGCAGGGGGGTGGCTTCTCCCCGGAGCCGGTGCCCTGTGCCCACCCGCCGCCCCCCACCCTCAGTTCGGAGGGCCCCTGGCGCTTGCCTCCGCGCACGGCTGTGAGAGGTTCCCCACCCTGAGGAACCACCGCGCGTCCCCCTACCCCAGCCCCTACGCGCATCGGAGCAGTTCTCCAAGTAAGTCGTGCGTCGGGGTGGACGGGGTTCGGGGTGGGGGGAGCCTCTTCTGCGGAGGCTCCTGAGGGAGGCAGGAGAGGAGGACCTCTCGGAGCCACACCCGAGCGAGCCAGCGGCGGGCTGGCCGCAGGGGTCCAGGCGGGGCCCGGGGGCCGTGCGAGCTCCCACACCCCAGAACCGGGGGCCTCGCCTGCGCCTGGGTTTGGATACTGCGTGAACCTCCCCAGAGGGCTGTCGGGGGGGCCCGAGGGGAGCCCCTGGTGTGCCTAACCCGAGCGTGGTCCTGGACTGTGCCCGGTCAGCAGCCTCGCTGTCACCGTGCCACCCGGCGCTCGCCGCGTCGCGGGCGGGCCAGCACCCCGGGTTCCCCAGGCCCTCGGGCGGCCCCGACGTGGGCCTCCGTGGTCTGCGCTCCAGGCCAGAACCCGAGATCCCCGTGCCTGAGCCTCCGCGACCCTGCGTGGGCCTAGACTTCGTGTCGTCTGGCTCCAGAGGGAGGAAAAAGCTAATGACCCCGTAAAGCAATTAAGCCATCGAAGCCGATGGGACCGCGAGGGGCAGCGGCCGGGCCTCCTTGGGCTGGAGGCTGGACGGGCCCATTTTAAGTGTTTTCTGCCTGGAATCACCGTTCCTGAGCCCTTTCAAGTCTAAGAAGGCCCTCTGGGGAGGGCCAGGTGCGAGCGGTGGCATTTGTACTGTAAAGTGTACCAACCCCCGAGGGCGATGGCGGGGTTCCACGTCCACAGGTGACAGGGCGACCCGCATCGCCGGGGCGCCCTGGGCTGTTGCCCGCCTCCGCGTCCTGCAGCAGACGGGGGCCTCGGGCGGGCGGGAGGCCGTCGTCCCCACCGCGGTGGCTACGGCGTTCGCTGCGTCGCGTGGCCCCGGGGGCGGCGGCGCTGACGGCGCGCTCTGCCTGCCTCCCGCAGCCTACCCCGACAGCTCGCCCGCCTGTCTGCCCATGCTCCAGCCCCACGACACCTGGTCCGGCCTTGGGATGCCCGGCCACGCCGGCGTGCTGCCCGTGGGCGCCGGCGCCGGCCCGCCCGCGGGCCCCAGGTAAGGGGGGCCAGGGGTGACGCAGGGGACGCCGGCGCCCGTGGCTGCGGGTCGCTGCCCTTCCCCGGCCTTCGTCCTGCCCTTTACGTCTGGGCGGTTGGGTTTTTGTCTGTAACGTGACCGGCTTCGTGCCGGGTCCCGGGGCCCACGCCGGTGAGTGGCCGGTCCGGTCTGTGGCCCCCTCAGGGCGGGCAGGTGGGCGGGCCTCGCAGGAAGAGACCAGGGCCCCGTCCCTGTCCTGGTGCCGCCATCGACCCGCTCACGTGACGGACACGTCTCTTAAGCTCTGAGCCTCGTTTCCTCGAGGACGTAGACGCTTGACGACCCCAGGCCCAGCCTGGCTGTGGGTGAATTTTGGGAAAATGCTTCCAGGACCTTTTTGGGGTTTTCTTGCCAGGAGCTCTCAGATCACTTTGTTGGCTTCTCTGTGGGCACAGAATCCAAGTCCTTAACGCAGGAGCCGGGTGACTTGGGGAGACTGGTGACTGTGATGAACCTGAACATCCTGGCGAGGGAAACGGGCTTAAGACATAGAGCCGATCGGGGAATGATTACGTTCCTCGTCGGGTTTCCCTACTAAAAAGCTCGAAGTCCGTTCTCATTGCCCGGCGAGGAAGTGGGCCCCGAGGCGCTAGGGGTCGAGCGAGGTGCTGGCCCCCGGCCGAGCGGGTCCGTAGCCCAGTCGCCACCTCGGCCTCGGAGGCTCTTGGTTGCGCGCAGACTAGCAGAACGGACGAAAACCTTAATCCTTTTTGTCGAGGGGGCGATCCCTTTGTGATAAGAGCCTCGTCGTCTGCTTTCGAAATGCAGCAAGCGAGGCCCACACCCTCTCCAGGCCTCTGGGGCGACTGACCGGAGGCCCCGTGGGTTGCGAGCTCCTGGCAGCCTGAGGCCTGCGGTGCCGATCTTTAACCTGGAAAGCGGGAGAGCAACGCGTTTGCAGGTTCAGATCCATCTGGGCACGGGACGTGGCTTGGCAACGACCATAGCGCGGGTGGCGTAGGCCTCGTTGACTGACTAACAGACGGACTCGGGGGAGAAAGCGGTTTTCCCGGCTCCGTGCTGCTCGAAGCTGTGTTCCTAGGCTGGAGGGTGTGGTCCTCGTTCCCAGCTCCTTTCGTGGATGGGGCGCAGGAAGGGGCGTAAGGTGGCCCAGGGCACAGCCGGGATGTGTTCCCAGCGGCACGCCGGGGCCCTTTCCGCCCTGCGTGATGCCAGCGCACGTGCAGCTGTCGCAGGACCAAGTGCAGGCCGCAGGGCCGGGCTGGGGGCCGCCGTCGGGGACGCCGTCCACGGGTGCCCTGGAGGGCGTGAGGCCCCCGGAGGACCCCCCGGTGGGGCGGGGGCGCGAGCCAGCAGGCGCCTCAGGCACATCCTGGGCAGGTGGATGCGGCCCGCCCCGGGCAGGTGCGGCTTCTGGCCCCGACCGGGACGCTCCAAGCCTGGGCGCTCGGGGACGTGCACACGGCCTGTCCCGTGGCTTCCCATCTGCTCCTCGCTGACAGATGGGACAATGACAGACGCACCTCAGGGTGGTTCACGCCGGGGAAATGACCCGTGGGCAGGAGGGATCTCAGCATCGGGCTTTGGGGGTGGGTCCTCCCGCCCCTGACTCGCACCCCTTCTCGCTTCCTCCGTTGCAGCCAGCACCCCGGCCTGTGGCCTGTGAGCAACGGCGCCCCCCCTCCGGGCGTGCCGGGGGGCCTGGGGGCGCCGTTCTTCCGGGGGGCCGCCGCGCACCCCGCGCCCCTCGCGCACCCGGCCTCGGCCGCTGCTGCGTCGGGGTCCCCCCTGTACGACGGTGCACCCGCGGCCCCCGACGCCCCCGATGGCCAGTACGACGCCTCGGCCCAGGCCCGCCTCATGGCCTCGTGGACGCCCGTGTCGCCGCCTTCCATGTGAACCCGCGGGGACCTCCCGGCCGTGGCGACACTGTGGGTTCAGCGGGGTCGCTGGGGACACGGGGCGGCCCTACTGTCCCCGCTTTCACATGAGAGGAGGGGTACGTGTCGTGCAGTGGACCAAGCGACCCCCAGCGCCCCTTCCCTGCAGTCCCTCGGGGTCATCCACCTGCCGCAGGTGGAGTCACGTGTGGAAGCGACACGGGGGGCCTCGTTCACCACGTTCGCAGTCAGACGCTTGGCCATGGCCCGGGGACCCCGCGCTCGTTTGTCCACAGCTCACAGGTGGCTCGGCACATCCGGATCGGTCGGCTCCGCTGGGCCCACGGGAGGGGGATGAGAGCGCGCTCCCGCGTCCCTTCCTGTTGCCTCCGAGGGGTGCCCAGGCCCCTGTGTTGTCACCCCCAACTGCTTTTCCCCTTTGACTCCATAGCCAGAGACAATCAGCAGAGAGCGTTTCTGCAAAATAAAGGCAATATGCAAAACGTGGTCGGTCTGGTGGTTATTCACCCCCCCCTTTTGGGGTGACATGTGGCTGTTCCTGCTGGTGGCAAAGACCTTGTCCCAAAGAAACCGTTCTGTCCGCTACGAACCGTGATGTTCGCTCTCTCCAGCTGCGGAACTGGAGGGGAGATGTTCACTCCACACTCGTCACCGCGACAGAAATGCAAAAGGTGCTGAACGGGTTTCCAGGGGCTGAGATGGCCACCACCTGCGGGTAGGGGCAGGATGGAGGACGCCAAGGTGAATGCGGGGTGTCCAGCGAGCCAGGCAGAAGCACCCACAGTGGGCGGGCGTGGGGTCACAGCTGGTCCATGGGGCTCGGGCCACAGTCGTCCGAACGACGTGGCGCGTGTGAACAGCCGAACCTCGGGGGTGCCCGGCCGGCCCGTTCCTCTGGCTCGGGACAGAATCCCTGATTGGATCCCGCTGGTTCGGGCCTGACGTTCTGAACCTCTGCTCTCGAAGGGGCACAGAGGGCCCGGCTCAGGCAGCATGACGTGCTGGCCCGAGGTAAGTGGCAAGAGGCCGAGGGGCGCTGACACGACCCGGGCAGCTGGGCGGGTCCCTTTACGTTCCGCGCGGCTCGCTTCTAAGGACCCGGCGAGCTCATTCGTCGTGCCCCCCGCTGCCCAGTGCCGTGCCCCGGCCGCCTCAGACTCCTCCCGTCTCTAGGACACGCGCTAACGCACCCGCCTCGTTGGGTGTAAACCTGGAGTTTCAGCGTAAACAGCTGGATTTGGGGCGGATCTGTGCCGTCTTGCCCTGTGGGACATGCTGCTTGCAACCGATCTGCCGCCCGAAGGTTTTTCTTGGTTTACGACCGCTGCGCTTTATTGCTGCTTGCTGTGCAGAAACGTCCCAGGTCAGCAGGTGGAAGGGTATTTTGGGATAAACCACTGCCCGGGCGTGGCTGGGAAATACACTGGCCCCGGTCTGGGACGGTGGCTCCTGCCCAGCACGGGTGAGGTGTTTGCAGGACAAGGGCGAAGGGCCCTCAGGGAAGGAGCAAGGGGGGGACGGTCCACCCTGTGATCCCATCGCGCTGGCTCCCACCTCACTGAACGTGGTCCCCTCCGGCCCCCCGACTGCTCCGTGCGGGCTGGAGCAGGATTTCGTGTTCCTGGGACTCACCCAGCACCCGCCCCTGTGCAGGCCTCGCCCGCGGGAATAGCGTCCTGGGTGGACGGGGCCAGCCCCAGCTACGCCCTGGCCGTGGGGAGACCGAGCCCCAGGCCCCCCTCCAGGGACCGTTGCCTCTGGTTAGGAGAACGTTTGACACGTAGCAGGTGGACAGGCTCTTGGCGTGTTTGAGTTTCTAAAGGCGACGAGAGCTCAAATTCGTCAATGTCGTGATAGACCACGCTGCCTGGGTCGGACAGGACCGAGTGCCGTGGGATGGGACCCCGCCGTAGCCCCGCCCCGGCCGTGGGGCCCTCACAGGGGGATGCGGCCGCATACGAGGGACCCCGAGTCCAAGGCTCGGCCGATGTCCGAATCCGGACCACAGAGTCTGTTTGTATCGGGAGGAAAGTCCTATGAGCGATTTCTCTCCCAGATCCAGGGTGGCTCTCAGTCACGCGCGAACGAAAACCGCAGCCCAGCCTTTCCGGAGGAGCGACACGATCCGAGCTCGGTGAATTTGGTGCCGGGGGACCGACCCCGTGTGTACGGGGCGAGAGTGATCTTTAAAAAATTAACGAGTGGGGACTCCCTGTTTCCTTGTATCTTTTCTTCTTTTTAGGGGGGAGTTGGGGGGGTAGGTAGGGATTATTTCTCCCCGAAAGGAAGAAATCATGTCCTGGAGCATGCATTTAAAGGATGAATGTGCAACAGACAGACGCCCGACCGGGAGCACAGACAGGCGAGCGGGTAAACATCCCCATGAGATTAGGATGGGACCTGGAATCAGGTTAAAATTCGAGCCCATCGTAACCCCAAATTCTGCTTTTAGCGTGCCAGCGTGTTTAAGAAACTGTCACTGACCTGGAGAATTCTAGAGCGCCGCGATGAAGACATAGGCAGGCCACCAGGCGTCTGAAGATGGCTTGTTGTGAAAATCCCATTCCCAGTTCCCACGGCTGTAGTTTCGAGAAGAAAAGCGTATTTTTCTTCTATTTAAACACGTCTATAATCCTAATATTCTTTCGGTTAAGAAGAAGAGGCTAAACAACCTCGTTTTCTGATTAAAAGAAATTAACGCCAAATTGCGAACTGAGAATTATAAAAATTTTATGTAAATCGGCTGTGAAGATGCAACGTTTCATAAAAGGTATTTTATATAAAAATAGCAACGCGACGTGGGTTTGCAGCAGGTGCTCACGCCGGCGTGTGGCAAAGCACCTGCAGGGCCGGGGAGGCGCTGAGTCGCACGGCGAGGTCCTCGCGCCGTTCGGAACGTGCTGCGGCCTTCGGGGCCGACGGCGACAGGTTCGCGACACCTGCCGCCAGCCCCAGAGGGGGCGTTGAGCAAAGGGTTAGAGCAAAGAGGTCAACAGAGGAGATTAGATGGAACCATAAAAGAGTTCTCCGAGGAGGGCAGAACGAGGAAAAGTGAACGAAAAGGCGAGACCATCGGAAAATGAGCCGACCGTGGCCCGGGCAGGGCGCCCGCTCCCCGGGGCAGAGGGCCGGGGCCGTGGCCGGGGGCTCGCCCTGCCGCGCGTCTCGGGCTCCTCCACTTTTCAGACGGGAGCGCTTCCTGGGACCGTGTTTGGCGCGTGGAGCGAGGGAGGCCGCGGCCTTTCCCTTCGCGGGTGCGTGTCTGGTCCGAGTGGGCCGCGCCGGGCCGGGCGGGCCGTGATCCTGGGTTTTGAGCCGGACGCTGGAGCGAGCGGTTTCCACGCGGCTTGGTGGCCGGCAGTGTGGCCCCAGCTCTTCGTTTTAACCCGAGTCCGTGCCTCCCGCGGGTAACTCCCAGGCCCCGTCTTCTTTCTAGAAGCTGCTATGACCCTAAGGTGACGCCGTTTCGGTGACGGGAGACGGAAAACCCACCTCGGAGGATCTGACGATGCCATCGTTCCGTGGGGGGGTCTTCTAGTTCCAGGGGTACCACCCTGTCCGTCAGCGCTGGGACCCCGGCCAAGCCACCCACCGCGGAGGACGGCCCCAACGCCGCTCCTTCACCTGCAGGGGGAGAGCCAAGACCCGGTGGGCGTCCTGACGGGCCGCCGCCTGCTGGTCGGCGGCCATCGCGTCGCCCAGGAAGGCCTCCCCTCGCCTCCAGCCCCCGGTTCTGCTCCCTGAGTCACACGACCAAGAGGCCGCTTTGGAGCCCCCCGACTGGGCGGGGGCACCGCGTCCTCCGCTGTCACACGCGACTGCGTCGTCCCTGTCTACACTGCTCCAGGAAACGCCCCCCGAGACGTCCGCGGTGTCTCCCCCGGGCCCAGGCTCTGGGTCAGGGGTCGGACCACCTGGCCCGCACCTTTCTTACTAAACAGGAGGTGGCGTTGAGGCTCCTCTCAGTCCTCATCGTTTGGGCCTGGAAGACCCAAGCGGTCTGTCTGTTCAGGGCCTCACTTCAGAGAAGACGTTATTCTGGCGTTTTCCACCACTTTCTCAGCGGGAGCAAGGAATCCACCCCCGACGCGAGGGAACCTCATTGGGTGGAGACTCGGCCTTCCCCGGTCTTAGGAACAGAGGCCACGCGTGCCCCGAGCTGGGGGCCGCCCGGTCCCGAGGGGCCCTGTGGTCGAGTCTCCGGGCACCCGCCTCCAGCGACCGCAGGGCTAGGCTGCCCCGTTCAGGAGGCGGATTTCGTGCCCTTTCGTGTTCCCGGCCCGTTCCTCGCCGACTTTCCGGGTTTTCTAGGACGAACTCCACCCTCGGGCCGTGGTAGTCGGTTTTGGACGTGAACGTGCTACGTGGAAACCAGCTCCGCGTCCCGGGGGCTCACACAGGCAAACCCTGCTGCTCGCTCCCGTGGCTGCGGGTCAGGGCTGGGGCTCTGTCCCAGGCGGAGCCTGGGGCCTTTCCCCAGAGGCCGGGTCGAGCCCTGTCGGCCCTCGCGCCCCATCCCCGCTTTCTCCTCCGGCACCGGGCGAAGCACGGGGTGGGAGCCGGTGGGGCCGGCTGCAGGCCGGGTGCAGACGGGCCTGCGGGGCGGGCCGCTCAGCCTGCGGACCAGCTGCTCCCGCGCCGTGCGGGCGTGAGACCCCGCCGCGCCGCCGCGGCCCCGGCAGGGCCGGTCCGTCCTCGTCACTGCCGCGGGCCAGGCCCTCTGCGGTCGGCTCGTCACTTCTGGGGGTTTAGCTCGTTCACGTAGCCCCGCGTTTCCGGGAGCCGGACGAGCGCTGTGGCTTTGTGGCTCGTTTTCTTTCCACGTGGAGTCGGAACCCGTGGTCTCGGGCGACGGCTTTTCCGTTGACACCAGAAGCGAAGATCTCCCCGACGTGCTAGTCACCGATCAGGCGCTTTCCTTCTGCGTTTCTCGGTTTCTTTTAATTTTTCTACGGCTCGGACGTCTGGATACTGAGTTGGCCTTTTTTATTGCTCATCTGTAAATGAGTCGAGTTTTTTTCCCTGGTCAGTGTTGAGAGGAAAGGGGAAGAAAATTTCCAGCAGGAAATTCCCGCGTTTCTAGAGGTGCGTGTGCGTGCGTGTGCACGTGCATGCTTACGTGTGGTGGGTGCGTGCGTGTGCATGCGTGTGGTGGGTGCACATGTACGTGTGTGCATGCGTGTGCGTGGCTGTGTGTCTGTGTGGTGTGTGCATCTGTGCGGTGTGTGTGCACGTGTTACGTGTGCATCTGTGTGGCATGCGTGTGTGTGGTGTGAGCATGCTCACATTGCGTGGTGTGTGCACGTGTGTGACGATGAAGGGAAGTCGCGCATGATCGTGTCACGTGCTGTGTCTGTGACCTGCTTATTTCTTCTCCGTGGACGTCCTCGTTTTCATGTAAATGTCTCGATTTGCAGAGTCCTGACGGTCTTCATTCGTTTCTGAGGTTCCCCAGCCCCTCCCCGACACGTGCACCTCAGCGGGAGGGTGAATGCCGAGCGGTTGCGTCACCGTCTGACTTGCGCACCACGTGGGCCACGTGGTCTGGGTTCTGCGGCCTCATCAGAGCCGCAACTGGGCGGTGCCGACCCACCTCCTCCGGCACCGGCGAGGACACCTGACTGCGACCTCGTGAGTCCGCGGGACAGTCCTTTCTCACAGAGAGGCGTCCCCAGGGCTGGCCTTAGCCCACGTGGGCTCCTCTCGGGCTGAGAAAGCCGCCCTGGGCCGAGGCCGCCTCGTCGGACGGGCCGTGTGGGCGCAGGGCAGGCCCCGGCCTGGGCGTCCCCTCCGCCTGCGCCCACACAGCGCGCCCCACACCACGACCCGCGGCTCGCGCCTCGCCTGGGGGCTGCCCCGTGTCCGCAGTCACAGAAATCCGGGACCGGCCATTCGCCGAGTGTCCCACCTCGGGCTGGAGGCTGAAGCCTTCACCAGAGCCGTCCCCCCAGGGGCCGCCATCACCCTGGACCCTGCAGTGCCAGGCGCCGAGGCCGCCAGGCCTATGGGGGGCCACGGGAGTGAGGACAGCTCGCTCGTCCCCTTTTATTTCCTCTGGAAGGCGGCCTCCCCTCCGAGCATTTCCGTTCGTCCTCCAGGGATTAATAGAGTTTTCAGTGAAATGGTTTCTTTCTGACTTGAAAACCCCTGCAGCCGTCTTTTCTGTAAGGTGCCGGCAGCGGATGACGCGGGCGCAGACACACCTGCTGCGACACGCGAAGTGACTCTCCTGACGACGAGCACCTGGTTTTCGGTCGAGCCCGTCGCAGCGGCTCCTCGGCCCCAGTGCCAGTGCGTGTTTACCGGGTCCCCAGCTAGAAGGGCCGTTAGGCACGCGGGGGCCTGGGTGCAAACCTGCGACGGCTGGTCGCACGCGGGAGCGGGTCCTGCACCCGCTGCCCGTCTCTGCGATTCTGCCACCTGCCGAAGGTCCACGTCACTCGGCGGACATTCACAGTCGCCTCAGGGGCTCCTGCGTCACCTCTGAGGGAATGTGACTCCCGAAGCAAAAACAACGAAAGCAAAAGCAAGTGGGACCGTGTCACCCTGAAAAGCTTCTGCCCAGGGAAGGAGACGAAAAGGGACGTACCGAACGGGAGGAAACACTTGCACGTCGCGGGTCTGGGAAGGAGCCTACATTCTCAGTAGAGGGAGGGGTCACACGACGCCATCGCCAAAACACGCACGTTCCATCGAAAACAGGCTGGAGACGGGAACCAGTAGTTTCCCGAAGAGGCTGACGGGTGCGTGAAGAGATGCCCAGCACCACTCGCGCCGGGGAGACGCGGGGCAGACCGCAGGAGGCAGCGCCTCGCACCCGCGCTAGGTTCCTTAGGACATGAAAAGTGGCGCCGGCGTGTGATCCCGCCATCCCGTTTCCGGGTGTGGATCGGAGAAGATGGAAGCCCTGGCCCCGAAAGGTACGCGCACCCCGCCTCGGCCGCAGCGTCGCCCGCGACACTGAGCTCCCAGAGGACAGCCCGCGAGCGCGCGGGAAGCAGACGCAGGCCGGTGGTCATCGTCACGTCGGGTGTCAGCGGGACGTTTCGTGCTCATGGCCGTGGAACCGATCACTCGCCAGGAAGGCACACTAATGTGGGCGTGTGACGAGTCACAGCCAAGGGGGTTTGGGAGCCAAACGGGACGGAGGGGAGACGCGGACGGCGCCGCCCCCGCAGCCGAGAGTCCTGTTACGCCGCCTCCTTCCGCTCTTAGGACGGATCGACGTTGGGCAAAGCCGGAGGTGATCCGGCCGACACCACCCGCCACCCCTGTCCAAGCGGCCCTAGTGGGATCCCGCAGCCACCGGCAGAACGCGGCTCTTCTCCGGGTCGGGCGACAGGTTCGCGCAGCCAGGCAGGACGCGGGCTCGTGAGACGCGTCCCAGCAAATGAAAGGGCTCGAGCTCCTGCGAAGTTTACCTCTGAGCACTCGGCTGGGAATCAAGAACCGTACTCCGTCTAGGAGGACGCCCCAAAGAGCTAGACGACGCCTTCCAGAGGCAACTCACGGGCCGCAGACGAGGTCAGGGGGGAACGAGGCCCCGGGACCGGGAGGGACCTGAGCGTGGGGACCGGCCAGGGCCGTGGCTGGAGCACCTGCGCGCTGCGGGGGGGTCGGGGAGCCGGGGGGAGGTCTGACATGCGGGCGTGGCAGGCGTCAGTGCCCGGCGGTGGGCCGGCTCAGCTTCCCCGGGAGAGAGGCCCACGCCGCACTGGGACCTCAAGGACGCGGCCGCCTTAAGGGACGGAAGGAGGTGGAGAGGAAAGGGGGGTCGGAGGGAAAGGAGCGGGTGAGCCGAGTGGGTCCCGCCGGCCAATGGGCACACCCCGCCAGCACCGCCCTCCCCTGGCAGGACCTGCGACAACGCAGCTCAGCGGGGCCCTCGGCCGGCGCAGTGAGGGACGCGGCCACACGGGGGCGGGCGGCACCGGCCGGCTCCCGCCTCCTGCTCCGGCCCGCGCGTGAGCACACGCTCTCCCTCCCCGCTTCCCGAGGCGCCGGTTGCTTCAGCCAGCGCCGCGGAGGGGTCGCCGCACGCCGGGTCGGGCACCGTCACGCGAGCGCCCCGTTGGCTGGGGGACGGGAAAGCCCCCGGGACGCCCCAGAGTGCGGCGCAGCCCGGGGACAGTGGGGCTGCGTCCCGGGCGCAAATGGTGCCCGTGGGGGAGCAGAGCGTGGGCAAGACGCACAGGGCCGGGACCGCGGGACGGGCACCGTCCACACCGTCCATGTTCTCTCGCCGCCGCTCAGCGGGTCTGGGCCAAGCGCCCGCACCCGCCCCGGCGTCTCGGCTCGGACTCTCGTTTGCCGCTCCTGGGTCCTTCCGCAGCCGAGTCAGTGGCCTTTCGTGTGCTCAGCCGTGGTGTGGCCTCGCTTCCGAGTGCGGGTTCCGTGACCTGTCGACCCGCCCATCACCACCCACCCGCCCGTCCATCCATCCATCCATCCGTATCTGGTGTTTGCGAATAAGCGGTCTGCTCGCTTCTTGGATGTTACCTGAGATTTCCCGAAAGGGGGTCGGCTTTGCTCAGGAGATAAATGTCATTTCCCAAGTGGGAACGCTTCCCCCCGCCCTTAACTCGGTTCTTCCGACTCAAAGAAATGAACTCTGCGCGTGGCCTGCCGCGGGAGCGTCGCACGGCCGCCTTCGTGTCCGACACGGCGACGTGGACTGGACACACAGTGTCACACACACGCACACGCACACGCACCCGCATCGGGGTCGTCCGGCTTGTTTCACAGCCACCCCCGTCAGCAGGGACCCGGCGGTGTCCGGGCCTGGACGGGAACGGCCTTGGGCCGTGTCTCCTGGGCTCCAGAGCAGCTGGGAGCATCTCCTGGAGCTCCGCGCCCTCGTCACCCGGCCCGCTCCCCCTGGACTGTCCTGAGGGTCGTCTGGTGACACCCGGCCCTCCTCCCCACATGGAGCCTCTGCTGGGCGCTCAGGGTCCCCGGCCCAGGGGAGCGGGTGGTCCCCCAGACCTCACCGCTTTGGCCGCACCACCCCCGAGTCCAGGGAGTCACCGTTCGGGTGCCATGGATCATGTGGCATCGCAGAGCGAATGCCCGGCGTTCCCTTCCCTCCCGTCACACCGCCAGGCCGGGGTCCCCGCAGTTAGGGGAGCCACGTGCCGAGGTCGCCCCGGGAGGCTCGGTGACGTCCACACTCACGGGTCGCTCCCCTCCCCCCTTCGTTCTCTGCACCTGACGGCTGAGGGCCCAGGGCCTTGCGTCTCCAGGGGACGTGGGGCCACGAGATGGCACGATGGCCCGGGGGGCGGGGGCGCCACCTGCAGCCCCCATTCCAGGCCAAGTGGACTCAGCAGTGAGGCTGCTCGAACCACGCCTCACACGGCGGCCACGCTTTCTGGACCAAACACGAGGATTTCAGATTCCACAGAAGTGCGTGGGCTGGAGTAGAACCAGGGGGTGGAGGCTTGAAATTCAGAACCTTCTAGAAAGTCCGGGTGCCGTGAGAACTGCCGTGCGCCTCAGCCCTCACGACTGAGTGGGAGCCCGGAGCGCGCTGGAGGCTGAGCTCGGGGACACACAGCGAGGTCCTCCTCGCTGGCCCGTCTCGTCCCCGGCAAAGGCATGAACGCGACCCGACGCTGGTGGGCATTTCGTGTTTCACTCGGAAACGTCGTCAGTCGCCAGCCCTTTCCCCCCGCTCCTCTGACGAGGCGACCCTACAGGCCCGGCGAAGCCATCCGCCCAGGAACGGCGTCGGCGCCGTCACCGTCTGCTCACGGGGCGGTCCCCAGGCCACCGGAGCCAGCGTCTCCGGGGAGCCGGGTGGAGATGGCGGTTTCTGCCCTCACCCCAGGCCCGCCGCGTCGGCGTCTGCACCCGATGGGCCGCTCCGTCGGCTGGAAAGCTCGTTAAGTCGGGAAACGTGATGTTTCTCCCCTCGTCTCACAACACCCTCTACCGGGGGGGCATCTGCCACCGGTTTTCTGAGCTGAGACACCGAGGCGCTGAGGAAGGGCGCTTCTCCCCGGAGCAAGGGCCTCCTCTCCCGGGGCCCAGGTGCCTCGACTTTCTCCTGTGAAGGGAGCGCAGCTGCTGCTCCTCGCGGCGGCGGGGTCGGCAGGTTTCCGCCAGCGCTCGCCGGGCCCTCCGGCGTGGCAGCGATGGCCGGGACCCACGCGGCACGGACGGGTAAGTCCACGGGCGTCCCCGGGACACCGGAGGCCCTCGGATTTCTGATCCGAGTGTCCCCGTCACCTCTGACCCACCTTGAACCTGAAACGAGCTGGGCCCCGGGCCGGTCCCCACCGCCCACCTGTGCGTGCGACTTCAGTGGCTTTTCTCTGCCCTGAGTCCCCTCTCGAGGACAGGTGACCAGATAAGTGGTTTCCACCTCTAAACGGGTCCCGACAGCTAATCCTTTGGCGACTCGGAGGAAAGGCCCATCCCGGGGCACGGCCGCCCTGGGGGAGGCGGCCTGTCTGCTGCTCCGCGCGGATATTCCACCCACGTTCATGGGAAAACCCAGGCCGTGGCCCCTTCGTGCCACAGGAAAGGCGAGGGTCGGCGCCGGCCCGGCGCGACGGTTACGGGCCGGCTTCCAGGTCCGGAGGCGGTCGGTCCTGGAGCACCGACTCCGCAGCGCAGGCTTTATTTTGTTTTTCCCCTTTGAGCTGTTTCTGCAGTGAACAGCGTTGGTCAGGAGGGCCTGCTCAGCAGGCCGCAGGACTTCACAGACCTTTCGGGGTTTCGTCTCTGTCCACGGCAGACAAAGCAGAAGAGAAAGGGGGAAAGGGGGAGCAGGAGGCTGGGGAGGACGGTTATCGGCGGCCCGTAGGACCGCGGGGAAAAGGAGGCTCTGGGTGACGAGAGGCCCCAGCGAACGTGGCGTCGTCGCCCGCGCCGAGACTCCTTTCCGAGCCGACCTGGGCTCGTCCGGCAGAAGTGGCTCTCGCGTTCACCCCTGGCTCTGACCCTTACAGTCATTCCGCACGTGGCCTGCCCCGTGGGGCGGGAGCAAGGTCTGGATACGCACTCGTCATTTCCAGACGGTGTGGTTTTCCGCCAAAAACCCCAGCGAGGACGAGCAATCGCGGGAAAGTGGAACCAAGCGGGAAGCATCCCAGTCCACGACTCCAACCCGTGTCGCAAAGCGGTGACCGTCGCACAGTCTGGCACCGGCATGAAAGCGGCACAGCTCGCGGAACAGGACAGAGGGCCCGAAATCAGCCCGGGCAGACGTGGTCAATCACTTTACGACGACGGGGCCGAGAACGTGCGGCGTCTTAAAGGCTCGGTGCTGGGGAACGGGACAGCCACGTGCCAAAGAGGGAAGCGACCGCGGTTTCACACGGGGCACGAAAATTAACTCGAAGAGGAGAAAAGACTCGGACGTGAGACCTGAAACCACTGAGGCCTGTCCTTATCCTTCCTGTCTGTCGTATCTCCCTCCCTCCCTCCCTCCCTGCCTCCCTCCCTCCCTCCCTCCCTCCCTCCCTCCCTCCCTCCCTCCCTCCCTGCCTCCCTCCCTCCCTGCCTCCCTCCCTCCCTCCCTCCCTCCCTCCCTGCCTCCCTCCCTCCCTGCCTCCCTCCCTATCTCCCTACCTACCGATCCGTCCGTCCGTCCGTCCGTCATCACCTGCCATCCATCCATTTACCTAAATGTCTCACGTGATCATGGGGCCTGTGAGTCCCAATCCACAGGGCGGGCCGGCAGGCTGGAAGCCCAGGAGGGATTCTCGTGATCCTGAGGCAGCATCCCTGTAAAAGCCACAGCGTTTGCTCTAAGGCTTTCGCCTGGTCGGGTAAGGCCCACCCACAGTATCGGAACCATGTGCTTAGCTGAGAGCAGCCGCTGTCCCTGCCGGCCACACCCTCCGCGCGTGTCTGACGGGGTGACGGGCAGGCACGCCCGGCCAGACCGACCCGTAAACCCGCCGCCACGGGATGGGCCCCGTTTCTGCGCGGGTTCAGGGCGCCCCTCACCTGGATCGGGGTCTGGTACTTGCCGGCAGCTGTGGCAACGTTTCCGAGTCCCCGCTTGTGCCGGTCGCACTGACGGTGGGGACAAGTCAGTCCTCACCGCACCGAAGTCTTTCGATGTTGGAGAAAACGGCCGTGTCTGCTTGTCCTGCGAGCCGAGCGCCCCCGAGTCCTCAGTGTCCCCAGGGAACGGGACTCCGTTACCCTCCCCCACACCCCACCCATGCTGGCGGCTCCCCCGCGGACACGGGCCGCCACCGTCCCTTGGAAAGTGTGGCGGAGCCTGCCGCGGTCCTGCGTGGGACGGCCACGTCGGGGTTAACCGCTCCGTCTTCTTGAGCCCCTGGGGACACTCGCTTGGGCTTTTGGTCAGGGGATTTGGCCGCAGATCCCTTTGAAGTTTCCGAGTTTTTAAAATCCCCAAATCCCTTGATTATAAACCGCAGTTTCTCAGCGCTGCCTGGAGCCGGCGTTGCGGCCGGACGCCGACTGTTGGTTGTTGGGATTCAGACCAGGGTTCCAGGCTGCTGGGGGTTGGTTTGTTTGTTTATTTGTTTGTTTATTTTTTCCTCCTGTAAATTCATGCCTTCACTCTTCCTGTGAGCTTTGCGTCTCGAACGAATGCGACAGGCGCACCCTTCCCTTCAAGGCCCGTCTCCCAGACTGCGCTGGAGGCCCTGTGGCCCCGCTGGGGACAGCTTCCTCCGTGGCGGCTCCGCAGTCGTCACGCGGCCGCGTTAGGGACCCGCCGGCCTGGTCAGCAGCCACAGGGCCGCGTTAGGGACCCGCCGGCCTCACTGTCCCCGGCCTGCGTAGAGACGGGCTCATCCGTACACGAGGGCAGTGCACTGGGATCTCAGGTGTGTCAGGGGCGAGTCTCACGACTGGCACGAAGGTTCTCCTTGTCCCCGGATGTCACCTTCCTTCTTCGGGAGCGCGGGTCTGGAGTGGTAGGGACATCCCATGAGACGAGGGGACTCCGCGGACGCGCTTTCGCTGACGGACACTCGCTCTGAGGTCCCCCCTCGATGAGCAGACGAAGCCTGGCTGAGGCCGAGCTGCTGGGGACCCGGAGGCGTTTCGATGAGGCGGTCTCGATGGAAGTCGGGGTCACGGGGAGCCCCGGGGGGGGCTGCGCCCGCCGCTCTGCACCCCCGGAGCCTGACGCGCATCGTTCAGGTTCGTGCCCCACGCGGGGACAGACACGTGTGAGAGGCCTGAGGTCGGGTCTTCCCTAAAGGAATGGGGGAGGGGGACGAAGGGAGAGCGGCGGGGAGAAGTCAGAGACCACAGGGACCCGGGGTCGGAGCCGAGGAGGGGCTGGACGCCAACACCCAGGGGGCCGGGAGGACACCCATCTAACTCTGCATCTTGAAGTTTGGTCCGTCAACACCTGGAAGTTTCCCAGAACAGGGCGAGGCGTGCGGTCCGACTCGGGAGGGGGCTGGGGGCCGGGGGACCCGCGGGAGCCCTGCAGCGCGGCATCCTGAACTTGGCCGCCAGCGCGGTGGCCTTCCGAGGGCCCCTGCGCTCCCCCTCATTCTCCGTGTGGGTTAGACCCACCGGGAAGATCCAGACCTTCCGTCGGGGTGGACCTTCCTGACAAGACCACTTTGCAGGTTCACGTTCTGGGGCTCGGGCGTGTGACCTTCCTCCCAGTGCATGGCAAGCAGGTGTTTAAAAGCCGGGGGAGAAGCAGCGAAAGGGCGAGTCCCCCTTTTCTGGGTTCCCCACTGGTTCTCACGGTTCAAGACGCCGGAAGCCTGAGGTCAGGGTGTCGGCGGGGCCGGGCTCCCCTGAGGCTCCGGGGGACCCCGACCCTGCTCTCCCAGCGCCCGCTCTGAGCCGGGCCCCGGCGTCCTGGGCGGTAGCCATCGCCCCGACCTCGGCACCTGTCGTCCCGGAGCCACCTTCTCTGTGTCCACGTGTGTCCTTGCGGGGTCCTCACATACAAGGACCTCGGGCACGGGGGGATGGGGCCCGCCCCACTGCAGTGCGACTTCAAGGAGATGCACCTACGCCGACCCCTTCTGAGGTGCTGGGTGCTGGGACTTCGACACAGCTTTGTGGGGACACAACTCACCCTATAACGACAGGGCTGGGCAGGATGAAAGTGAGTGAGAGACACGCAGGCTGTTTTTAATGCTGTTTTGTTCGTTTTCTTAAACTTGCCTTTTTTTTTTTTCCCCGCCCAACTTTCCCGTTGGCCTCAGTCTTTCAGACTCGGGGAAGGTTTTCCCTTTGATCCTGGTTTGCAGCCCTTTAACCAGGGTGGCCCTGGCCTGGTTTCCTTTTCGTCTCTTTCCCCCCTTTCTTTTTCCCTCTTTCTCTATTTTCTTATTGAGTCTCTGACTCGGTGGGTGTCTGGGACGGTCACCAGCTTAGCAATTCTCTGGGAAAAGGACTTTGGAACCCTGAAGACCCGCCGGCTGCAGGTCCTGACCGCACGTGGACCCCTGCACGAGCGCCCTCGCCCCTGCCCCAGCCCAACCTCCCTGCCCCATCCCTCTCCTGCCGACTGCTCTACGGCTGGTTTTTAAAACCATCTGAACCGTGAATGGAGAAGGACCCACTATCTAAAGAAGTAGAGGGGGCTCGTCTCAGTCACGCAGACGCTTAGGACAGTGCCGCCCCCGGGGACGGACAGCGTCACAGCGACGGGAGACTCAGCTTGAACCGCCCTTCCTCTCGGGCAGACAGGGAGGACAGCAAGAGCTGAGAAATCGCATGAGCTGTAATTTTTAAAATTCGGTTTTCAAGCCAAACTGAAAGCGTTTTGAGACATGTAATTACTAATTTATCTTTGATAAACTTTTTTAAAAATATTGAACGAATGATTTGCTTTCAAGTCAAAAAGGGCGCGTATCGGCCTGGTACCTGTGCAAGGATGTCGCTGGGAAAAGGAGTCCTTGAGATGAAGAAATAAAAATCGATCCGTGCCTCACCCCACAAACGGAAATCTGTTCCCGTTGGATCAGGGACCAAACGTCAAAAGCAAAACTGTAGAACCGTCCCTGTCCTTCGCCTGCGTTTGCTCAGGTCGGTCTTCCCTTTCCCACCCGCGGCGGGGGTGCGCGTGGCTGCGGGGTGGGGGCTCTCAGGCTGCCTTTCCGGCCCCGTCGACGCCTTTGTGCAGAGCCCCCGTGTGACCCCCCCCCCCCGCTGAAATGCCACTCACACACTCGTTTAACTGACCCCTCCTGCCGGACACAAACCCTAAAAGGAAAAAAATGAGACCACACCTTTATTCTGCGACGTTAGGATTAAAAATGTCCGTTTGTCAAACGAGACCTTAAAGGAAGGGACCGTGAGCGACAAACCGGGAGCACAGATTTGCGAAGCGCAACCCGCCAAGCATGGAGCCAGGATTTACTAACTCGCGCTGGTCGATGGGGAAAAGGCACCCAAGCTCCCACTACGGAAAGCGGACAACACGGGACGGGCCCGCTCGGCAGCAGAAACTCGAAGGCTGACGTGGGGGGCCGGGCGGCGGCACCGGGGACCGGGGGCTGCCCCACGTGCGCCTGACTGCCCGCACCGGCCAGGCCCGCAGGCCCCGCGGCCGTGCTGGCGAGGGGCGCGTTGGAAAACCGTTGGCGGCCACGCGGGTTTCCTGATTGCCGGGAACTTCTCGTTTGATGTTTCCCCGAGAATAGATGACACGTGTGCCCCAAACGTCCTGCAGTTTACTTCGCTCCTCCGCTGGCAGAGCTGAGAACATCCAGCCCCCAGGGCCATGGATTTCCTGTGGAAAATTCGGAATAGTGATACTGACAGACCTGAAAGCGGATTCAAAATCGTGGGACACTTTCCAGGGAGACACCGGTCGCATCGCGGGGGTTGCTGCTCCTGTCACTCTGATTGTGGTCACTGCCCTTATTGTTTTCTAAAGTCGGATCTCGTCCTTCGGGACAGAATTTCAATATTTTGGGAACAATCTTAAAGGTATACATTTGGCAAGGTCGCTTGGGGTGCGGAAGAGAGGAAGACACCGATTCCGGGGCATCGATAGAGAAGCTAGGAAGCATCTCCAGACGTGTGCCCACGCACCTGCCCGGCGCCTGCAGGGAGGCCCGGCCCCGGGGGGCTCTGACGCCTGTGACCCGCGTAGGCAAGCCGCCACCGAGGCCAGCGTCCACGCACTGGGCTCAGACACGAGCCCTAGCGACCGACCCCAAGGGGCCAGGCGGCCTTCCCGAGCGAGACGCCGATTCCACCAGAGCCGGCCAGACGCTGACCCTGCCAGGCCCGTCCCCGCCTCGTTCCAGAGGCGTTAGGAGAAGCCGGGCTGCCCTCCAGCGCGGCGGCTGTGTCTGGTGTTTCCCTGAGTGACTTTGGTGCCAAGGTGGCTTTCCGGCGGGCTGCGCCCCGGCTACCTACTTGCGCGGGCGAGAATCCGAACGGGGTGCTCCTTGCCCCCTCCTGCCGTCGGCCTCGGCCAGATGTGGAAACTCAGCCGAGGGGACTTCACAGCAGCCTCGCGGATGAATGCGCTCACAGCGCGAAGGAGACGTTTGGGTCGTTAAAGGAGATGAGGTAGTTTGAGGTACCGGGTCATTCAAGTGCGTTGAGAAGGCCGAGCCGTAGGGGCTTTCAATAGAGGGAGAGAAATCGTTCAAAAAGTGCCAGAGGGAAGTCCTGGTGCTGAAAACTGCAGCCGTGGACTGATCGGACTTTGCTGTTTGTGAGCGTCGAGCTCCCGGTTGCTTTACCTGACACGCGCCTCGTACAACGCGTGTTTGGTCCCGGTGGATCCTGTTTCTGTCGTTCGTTCAGTGGCTTGTCTAGGCCGGACCTGGGGCTCGGTCCCCCCCCGGCGCGTGGCCCCTGCAGTCTTTGCTCCGAATTTTAGTCTTATTTTCCTCCCTGGCTTCTTAGGGGTCGTCCCCGTGTCCGCGCGGTCACAGCCGGCGGCCCACGCGGGCGGGGCCTCCCCTCCCTGCCAGAGGCTCGGGGGAGGGCGTGCAAGGCTGCCGGGCGCGGCCTCTGAGCTGGAGCCTCTGACACCTCCCCTCGTGCTCGTGCAAGCTCACGTCGGCGGGGGCCCCGTCCAGGCTCTCTCGGGCCTGCGCGGCGAGCCGAGGGAGGGAGGCCGCCTGCGCCGCTGCGTTTGCAGGGTGGCCCCCTGCGCTTGCTGGTTCGCCTGCTGGCCAGGTATTGGCCAGGGCCGCGACCTCAGGCCGGCTGACCGCTGCCTTCCGTGGGGGGTTCGTCTCTGGGGCTCCACTGGGCACCGCCACCGGGGGTCGCGGGGTGTCCTTTGCTTGTTTTGTGCTTCACTCCAAGGGGCTGAGCCTCGGAGCAGGAAAGGCGCTGGGTCCATGGCTTGTCTGGAACTAGCACGGCTGGTGAGGCGGAGAGGGCTGGGACCGGCCACAGGCAAGGACCCGGTGGTCTCCCACCGGCCTTCCCTGAAGTCTGGTGGGTTTTCATGAATAATCGCTTCTCAGTTTGTTATACACTCTCGGTTTGTTAGAGCCCTGACAGGGTTGTTGTTTTTTTTAAATAATTGCGTCCAGTTTCATTTTATTTTTTCTTTTTAGAGAAGGATTTGCTGAGTTCCTCTCCCCGCCATATGGGAGTCCTGCCTCTTACTCGTTTTCTTAAGGTGGAAGCTTAGATCGTTGAGCTGAACATTTCTTCTTTCCTCATAGACACGTTTGATGCTATAAATTTTCCTCTAAGCGTTGCTTTGGCTGCATCCCACAAACTTTTTATTTTTCTCCAAATCAAAATACTTTCTAATTTCCCTTTGACTTCTCCTTGGAAACGCTGCATATTTAGAGGAGGGTTGAATTCCGGAATATTTGGGGAGTCACCACATATATTTCTGTTGCTAACTTTTAATTTAGTTCGATGTCGTTCAGAGAATATACGTGGTACGATTTCAGTCCTTACAATTACGAACACTTGTTTTTTGGCCCCGAACGTGATCTCTCTTGGTTGAACGTTTCCCATACCCTTGGAATGAACGTGCGTTTGCAGTTGGGAGTGGTTTCCTGTGGATGTCAATGAAGACAGGTTGATGCTAGTGTTTGTCCCGACTTCTACACCCTTGTTAACCTTCTGTCTCGTGCTTTGATCGATTACTGACAGGCATGTTGCAAGCTTCCATTATGACCGTAAATTTGTCTATTTTTTTTCCGTTTTATCGGTATTTGCTTAAGTATTTCTGAGATCTGTTATTAAGCGAATACCCGTTTAGCATAGTTGTCCTCAAGAGAATCGATCCCCTCGTCCTTACAAAAGGCCCCCTTTACCCTCGGTGGATCCTTTGCTCGGAAGTCTGCTCTGTCTGACGTTAAGCTCGCCGCCTCGGCACGTTCCGACCGGAGTTCCGACAATGCCTGCCTCCCCGGCCTTTCACTGCGAGCGTCTCAGTGTCTTTCACGCATCTTCGCCTTTAAGTTGGACCGTTTGTTCCCGGAGTCGGCCGGCCACGGCCCCCAGGCCAGCACCGCCATCTGGTTTCGTAAATACACGTCGCTGGAGCACAGCCACCTCCGCTCGTTTGGGGAACGTCTGCGACTTGTTCTTGCTCCGCCGTCAGCGTTTCCGTGCACGTGGGGCACACAACGTCCACGAGCGAGCCTTTGGCAGGCATCCCTGGTGCGGACCACGTGGTCACCAGCCCGGCTGGGTTTAAATCTACGACCTCGCCGTGCTCTTGCTTCTTCTGCCTGTTGCCGACTCCCTTCTTTACCCGTCTTCTTGCACATGGACTGTTTTGTAGGGATCCGATTTATTGCCTTTGTGTGCACGTACGGCTGCGCTGGAGTCTATAGAAATCCTGAAACTGTATCAAGTCAGGATGCAAAAAGCGTGACTATTTGTCATATTCCATTCTGCATTTTGGAAGAAACTTATGATAATGTACGCCCTCTCCTTGTCCGTTTTGCTTCTGTTTCGATGCATTTTCACAGATTTGTATTTATTCTTTTTCCCGAGCTATAAACCCCAAATATATTTTCACTTTAATCAAGAAATATCTTTTAAATTCATTTTTAAAATGAGAATTATGTCTCATTCAGCTTCTTAGTTTTCCAGGTTGAAAGGTAACTCTAATGTCTCTCTCCTACGGTGATTTTTAACCAATTTTGATGACATTTAAAATTCAAAATCCGTGAATGAAAATCGAGTGTCTGTAATGTTCGGTCGCTTTCTGGGTCTTTCCGCTCTCGGTGTCTTCCTGTGAGCACCATACTAGTATTCACATTTTATAAATGAGAAGATGGAGCATCAGAGAGTGCAGCAACGCACACTGTCATCTCAAAGGACATCGACGTTTGAAAACTTACCGGGGAGAAGAGACCCACTAGTCAGCATCGCTGCCGATTTCGTGACGCCTCATGGTGCGCTGTCAAAACTCAACTTTCAATCAAAAAACGCGAGAGGCCTGGGATTTTCCCTGCCCGCGAGCTCGTGATCAGCCTGCCCGGTCCATGGACACCGGTCGAGCTGCAGGGTGGTCTAACACTGATGGCTTTAGCAGCGCCAGGAGCTCAGACCCCCCAAACCCCAGTCCCCGTGAGGCGACATACGGACGACATTCCGACGTGCAGTCACGCGCAGCCCAGGACAGGAACCCCGACCAGATCGCGTGCAGCCGCACAACGGGCCGCATGACGTCCGCCCTGGGAGGGGACACTCTCCCTGTCACACTGGACGGCAAGGGGGCCTGTCCTTTGGTCAGGAGGAAGATTCCGTCTCCGCCTCCCAGGGCTGTTCCCGTCCGAACCCCCTGAAACGACGTCCTGGAGAGAAGCACTCAGTGTCGCACGTGCCAGACGTGCAGAGGACCCAGGGAGCGCTGTCCCAACGCCCAGCTCTGAAAAACCTAAGAGATCTCCGACTTCAAAATTGGTCCTAATCCTCCCTTCAGGGCCCTTTTCCGTGAGTAAATGCTGGATCGTTTACACAGTGTAGGCGCCCCAGAGGGGTTCAGAGAAGCTACGGATGATGCAGAGGAGTCGGCCGTCACGGTTCATTTCCAGATTCGCTCTGGCTGCTGGCTTCCACCTGGAATTCGTTTTGGCTTGGGCTTCGCCAAGCCCCATTCTCAGGACGCGTGTGGCACGAGTGGTGGGAGTGGAAAGTGCACTCCGTTCGCCTGGGGCCCCCTTCCACGGTGATGCGATCGCCCGGGGACGCGCTGCTGAGAGGTGACAGCGGCGAGACGGAGTGCTGGGTCACTGAAGTCTGCGAAGCCCCTGTCCCTGGAACTGCACCGTCTCCCTCGTGTGAGTCAATGGAAGGTCAGCTGTGGTCACCTGAGAGCGACATTCAGGGGGCTTGACTGCGGACCAGGGCGCAGGGGTGTGTCAGCGGCCGTCGGACAGCCGAGCGGCGACTTTTAGGTTCCTCCGTCCTTAAGCTCCCAGCGTGGTGTCTGCACGGACGAGACTCACAGAAGTTGAACCTTCACTGTTCATCGTGTCACTCGGACGCGATGACGTTTCGTAGAAATTACCTGCTTCATGGGTATCACCTATTTGTCTGTGAAACACCAGACCTGCACGCGAGTCCGCGAGCAGAGAGGACCAGCGGGAAGCGGCCTGGCATTTCCCAGCGATTTGGAAAACGCAGGAAACCGTGCGGTCTCGGCCTTTCTCGGCCTTTCTCGCACACAGCGCGTGCGGCCGGGCCGTTCCGACCCCACACGTTTCATTTCGAAGCTTCGCCACAGCCAGGCGCTCCAGCCGCTCGTCCGGAGTCCCGCGGCCGCCACGGGTGTGCCTCCTGTCGCTCGTTTCACAGGCCGAGACTGGAAACGCCGTCTACGAGACCTCGCGTCGCACCGGCGGGGGCGTTTCCACTCACACGCGCAGAGGCCGTGGAGCGAGGTCAGCCACGACCCTGGCTGCCGCACACCTCGGTACACATGTCCCTAAACGCCAGACGTCCGCTGCGCACGCAGCCTCTGGGGACCACGCCCGCGTGCGCTCGTGTGGGAGAGAGAAGCCCCCTCCTTCTCTGCAGACGGCCTGGAGGCGCAGGGAGTGCGAAGCGCGAAGGACACCCCCGGTCTCCCTGCCCCAGGAACCCCCCCAGATAACCGCGGACGTGCTGCAGGAAGGCACAAGGGGGAGACGAGAGGATGTCCTCGTGGTCCCCTCCGGAGCCGGGGTGGGGAGCGCACCCGGGTCCCACCTGCTCGCTGCTGGCTTGCGCCTGGGGGAGCGTCCTCCCACCTGCCTGGGCCACTGGCCACTCCAGGTGTTCCTTAGGGCTCCAGGTTGCCTGTTCCTGCTGTTGGCTCTCTCATCCCATGTCTGTCTGCCTGTCTGTCTCTTATTCGTAGGTAGTTAGACCCTCCCCCGCTTTGGTGGGAAAGCCACACCCTCAGTCTCATTTCTCTTCGCCATTTTGCCCAGCGAGAGGCCTTTATCGAGCATCAGGTTGGAACTTTGCTCGGACACACCTACATCCATCCAGAGATGAAAAAATAAGCCAGGCCTTTAACGTGGCCATGGCACACACGGGTTCTGACTGGTGTCGGCCCCTCCGCCCCTTCCTCCAGTTCGTATTTTCGTGTTTGAGACGGAAAGTTCTCTTCCAGATCTGCACGGCCCTGTGTGGACGTGACGGCGACGGCGAGGATTCTGGGCTGGAGGTAACGTTAGTCTGGGACCGGCTCAGGTCGCATAGCGACAAAGGCCCCAGGGTGGACACCTGTTTGAGCAAGCGAGTAGTTCTCCATCTTCCCACTTAAAGCCTTCCACCTGAACTGCCCCCGCTGGTAAGACAGGGCATCTGTGTCCCGTCGCAGGTGGACTTTCAATACTTCGTGCCTTCCCGGGAGGTAAAATGGACTCAGAACGTTTGACTCCGTTATCCTGCTCTCCCCCTCCACGCGTTCTAACTCCGTATCTTAGCCCCGTACCCTCTTTGTGCTGTAGAGTCAGTTACTTCAGGTTTCCTCCTACATTTCCCTGTCTTCGTCCTTCCCTCCTTGCGCATCCCTGCATCTAGGATCCGCGTCCGTCGCTTACAGTGCCTTCGCCAGAGCTTTCTCTAGTGCCAGTGACGGGGACCTTGCTGGGAATGGGTCTTCCTAGCCACAACCAAGTCAAAGAGAGCTCGTTTGGGCAGGTCCCAACCCAGTAGGACTGGTGTCCTTATGGGACGAGCAGAAGACACACAGAAGAAGGCCGTGTGACAGCAGAGGCAGAGATCAGGGTGACGCAGCTACAAGCCAAGCGGGGCCACCACCAGAGGCTGGGGGAGGGGAAAGACCCCACCCAGCCTCCGAGGGCGGGCGCCCTGCCCACGCCTGGCTGGACTTCCCGCCTCTGAACCCCGAGAGAAGGAACTTTGGCCTCCGGGGTCGGTGTTTACTCACTGCGCCCGACAACGGTTCCCGAGGAAGAACGAAATGCCCTGTCCTCTCTCTGCACAATGTCCCCACCTGCTCGTCTCTACCCCTGCGAATTTACTGAGGTTCCAAGAAGCGTCTGCTCCCCCCACGCACTCCATAGCATGGATCTCGGGGTGCCTGGGCCCTGAAGGTCAGCGGAGTTTATGATGGCTTCCCCTCGTGTGCCCTCGCGTGGCCTCGGGGGCCTCAGCGTCCCCTGGGCGGTTCCCCACACCTGTGAGAACTGTGGAAGTATTAACTGCCCCGCAGCAGTCACGACTACTTTTATGCTCAAACCAGAGCTCCCATCACCTCCGCACGGGACATGCGCTGGAGGCTAAATGGGCCACACTCACACTTACGTAAGGAGGCCCGTGAAAGCCACGGGCAGCACCAAACGTGAGGATCGGCACCCAAACAACCACAGGCAAAGAGGAGAGAGGCCGGGTGTGGAGAGATTTCTACCTTCCAGGAAAGACGCGACGGTTCCGCAGGCCCCGGGCCCTCTCTCCTGGCAGCCGGGACGGCACTCCCGTCTCCCTGCGCAGAGAGAAACAGGCACTAAAAACCCGGACAAGGCTTCAGTGTTTCCACTGCTTTCCCTCCTCCTGGCCCTCCCTTTCCATGAATGAGACTAAAACCTAGGCAGCCGAGCAGCGGCAGTTGGGAGGTCGCGGGCTTCCCAGCCGGGGCGTACGTCTGTTCCCACCAGGCCGCAGTCTGTTCCCGGGGCGCTGGGGGCGCGGGCGGCCTGTCCGGCTGCAGCAGACGAAGCAGGAGGCGCAGACCGCGAGGGCGCAGCCACGGGCTCCCCCCAGCGCGCCCCGAGTCTCCCACCCCGTGTCCCCGGACTGTGGACGTGAAGACGCGGCGCGCGACGAGACACCCCAAAGATGTGCGCGTTTGCGACGGCGGGAACGGCCGCACGCGTGCCCGGGGCCCCTCATCCTCACGCAGGACCAGGGTCTCCGTGGGCGCGCGCGTGCCAAGCGCGCACCCTCTCCGGGATGCACACGCCGTGCGGACCCCTGGGGGGACAGGGCGTTGGCGGCCCACGGAGCCGCGCCCTGCAGAGCGTGCGCTGTGCTGTCCTGGTTTGGGGGGTCCCTCTCCGGGGGGCAGGGCCACAGACGACATGGATTGCCGCCTGCGGGTCCCCGGGTCGCTGTGGCGCAGCGGGGACCTGCGCTCCCTGCCCACTCGCCCTCCGTTCCTGTCTGCCCTAGGGCGCCAGGAGGCATCGCTGACCGCCAGGGTCTCCCCGGCAGGTGGACACCCCCCCAGGCTGCCTCAGAGCGGGGCCTGTCGGGCCTCCAGGTCGAATCCCAAATCCCTGGCCGCAGGGGCGGAGCCAGCCGCCCGCAGGCCCCTCCCAGCCCGCCCGCCCCGCCCCCCGCGGTGTCAGGGCCCCCTTCTCCCCATTTCCTCCCCCAAAGCGGGTCGCACTCCCATTTCTCCCCGCCGGCAGCCGTTGAAATCGGTATTTTACATTTTTGCGAAAACGTACCCTTTCTCCCCTTCCTTGGGTGCAGAACGTGACTGGGTTTCTGGTGGCGTTCGTCTGATGTACCTCCCCAATTCTGCAAAAATCTCGGGTTGCGATCGGCCGATTTGGACTTATTTCATGCAACAGGCAGGCTGCCTAAAGGGGCCTTGCAGTGGTGCCCATCAGTCGCCACGCGAATCTGGGGCTGTGTTCATTGCGCCTAATCTCCTCTGGCTGAGCAGTTATCACTCACTCCGGATGGAGGCCTGGACAGGGGGTGACGGAGGTGACGTCCGAAAGGGCGTCCCAAGCTGCCATGTCCTCATCGCTCCTTTTGCTGTGCACCCGGTGACTGCGGGGTACCACGTTTGATATAAAAGACATCATCTTGGGCATCTCTGGGTTGCACCCTCACCGTGCCAAGGAGGATGTAAGCGTTGGATTTCTTTTCCGGGTCTCCCCCTTTTGGCCTCTGCAGTGTTTTCACCTCACTCTCTGCTGCAGTGAGAGAATGTGGGGAATTAAGGAGTTTGCTGATCCCTCCTTAAAGCACCTAACCTGGGCTGGCAAGAGCTGACTCACTGACTACTATGAATGAAGTTCACACACACAGAGGCCTGGTCCTGCAGTGGATACGCAGGGACACCTAAGTGGATGGCCCTGAAGCCACCCACCTGAACCCAGCAGACAAGCCGCCCCTGTCGAAGTTCTGAGCCTGGTCGCCAGCTCGGGGGACCTCTGCCGTGGTTACTGGCAACAGAGAAAACCTCGATTCGAAACTAGGACGGTCTGGGACTGGAAAGAATAGACCCCATCACTCTGCTCCTGGTGTCATTTATGACCTTTAAAGGAATCTGGAGGAGGCCAGGGGCTGGGGAAAGGAGAGTTAACATTACTGTGATTTTACAAAAATGCTCCTTGTAGACACACCTCCCAGAGGCGGACTTGTCTGTGTTCTCTGCTGGGCCTCCCTACCCTTCTGGCTTGGTTCCTGGGCCTCCAGGGCAGTCACTGGGCTTCTGCCTGCGTTTGAACCTGGGACCTTCTCCCTGGGGCTTAGCCTGGGCCTGCGTCTCCCAGCACTGGCCATGGCTCCCCGGCTGAGCCACCCCATTGCTGGAGGCAGGCGGCCGTAGACGTGCCCTGGCGTTTGTCTTGTCAGGGATGTGCGTGCACCAGGCGCGGCTGCAGTGAATGCAGGAGCGGGCGGCGCGCCCGCCCCTCCCCACCGCGCTGGCTGCTGACGTACTTGCTCCTCGATTTGCATTCGTGGCCAGTGCTCTGTTTTGTGTCAACAACACCCAACACCCACACAGAAGAGGGGCAGGGCAGGCTGGAGACCGCCTGTGCACCAGCACCCGCTGCAGGGCCTCGGTCTGTTCGCACTGCGGGGGCCTGAGCTGTGTCCGTCCCCTCAGACCCCCCAGTCGCCCCCAAACCCCGTTCTTCCCTCTGTTCTTGGGGTGCGGCCTTTGCGGGACCCGGCTCCGGGCCGCAGCCTCGCAGGGCACAGATGAAATATTTAAAGTTTTTTCCTGCGAAGGAGGAAAGGTGGCTCAGCATCCCCTCCCCCCCGCACCCCCCCCATGGGCGGGGGAGGGGCAGCGCTGGATCTATGGGTCTGATAGCAAAAATCCCATTAGGCCGCTCTCATTGAGAAAAAGGAGCCGGAGAGAAAAAAAGCGCCGCGTGTGTCACCGGCAGCATTGACGCAGGCGGCTCTGACGCCAGCCGGGGGCGGGGGCGCGGGCGGGGGCGCGGGGCCCCGAGGGGCGCGCGAGGGCCGGCTCCGGCCGCTCCGCCTTCCCCCGGCCGTGCCCGCGCGGCCGCGGGCGCCGCTGCACCCCTCAGTCTGGACCCCCATCTCCCCGGCCCCCCCTCCGGCTCCCTTCTCGCCCCCACGCTCCCCCGCGCGGCCCCGCACGCCCCCCCCGCCGCACCCCGCGAGCCCCTCCGCACCCCGAGGTCCCCCCTCTGCACACCCCCCACCCCGCACCCGCTCAGCGGTCCCTTCAGGCCAGACCCAGGGACCCAGCCCCCCCAGCCCCCCAGCACCCTGTTTGCCTGGGAGAGCGGAGGAGGGGCAGGTGCGGGGTGGAGGGGGAGGGGTCCCCTGACTGGGGGGGGCTACAGGTTGCAGCCCCAGATGAAGGGGCTCCTGGGGGCTCCAGTGGCCACCATCAGAGTCCCCTGCAGACCTGTGCCTGGGGGGGAGGGGTGGCAGAGGAGTCGGGGTGCCCAGCTGCACCCCAGCGGCCTCTCCAGCCAGGGCCCAAGGCGAAGCCTCCTGCAGTCGGGGCTATTTCTGTGTCAGGTCTTCAGGACACAGAGCCCAGCGAGGTGCTGTGCTCCGAGGGTGCCCTCTGCTCCGGCCCCCTGGACGCCCGCATCCTGGGGTGTTTCTGTGCAGCTGTGCCAAGCCCGGGGCCTGAGCCCCCAGGGGCGCTGCCCACCACCAGGCGGGGTGCGGACAGCCTGGGGTGGGGGCAATCAGGGGCGGGGGCAGCTCTTGGGGCCTGAAGGTCACTGCTGCATCTCCATCAAAGCAAAACACGCCGGGGACTGGCCGCTCTCGGATGGCCAGGTTTCCAGACCCGCGGGTTTTCTCGTGCTTTCCAGATCTCCTTCCTTCTAAATGTGCGGGACACAGGCGGGGCCTGAGCCCGGTGGCCACAGTCAGCCTCGGCCTTAAATTCTGGCATCTCTGCTTTCACACCCACTTGGCGTGGCGCACGTGTCACGATGACGTCCGGCGGCACCGAACTTCCAGCCCAGCTGTGGCATCTCCTGGTGGGGGGACATCGCGAGAAGCCCCCCTGTTGCAACTTCCTTCCAACCTCCCGCAAACCCTCACCACACCTCAGAGTGAAACGCAGGGGTTCCCAGGTAGCCACGTTCAGAGCGGCATTACTCACGGTGGCCAAATGGGGGACAGAACCCGGATGTCCATCAAGTGGTGAATGGAAAGACAAATGTGGCCTCTGGGTGCAACAAAGCATCATTTGGGAAAAAGGGATGGCGCGTGGACACCTGCCACAGCGTGGGGGAACCTCGGGGACAGTGTGCGCCAGACAAGACACATGCGTGTGTGATTCCTCTGGACTCCTCACATTCACCGGGGCTGGAAGCAAAAGGGAGGTGCCGGGGGCTGGGGGAGGGGGAGGGTGGGGACTTACGGCTTAATGGGGACAGAGTTTCTGTTTGGGACGGTAAAAAACTAGGTCACAACACTGTGGAGGTCGTCAGGGCCACCGAACTGCACGCTAAGGATGGCCACGTGACGTGCATCTCACCCCGATAATGGACACGAATGCCTCTTGGAAGTGATGCCCCGCTCTGGGGTCTGCCTCGAACTGCCAGCTTTGAGAACAGCCCCCTCAGGCCGGCACCCGCCGCCGCAAACATCCAGGTTCAAATGCACCTTCCGCTGCTTTAAAACCAGAATGAGGTAAGATGCCACTGCGAAGTCCCCAGGGGCCACACTCACAGGTTCTGGGGACTGGGGCGTGGACGTCTTTGGGCCGGTGATTCTGGAGACCACGCTGAGGCTCCTGTCAGGGGTCATCACGGCCTCGTGTGAGGAAAGGCCGCTCGACGTGCACTCGGAGGCCCGGAGCCGGCTCGCTCCCTGGTCCACTGCGGCTCTCTCGTGTGATCACCCGTCGCAGTCCCTGACTGCCCGCCGCTCACCTCCCTCCATCTCTAGAAGGCTCTTTCCTGAGCACCTGCACCTAGAACCACCTCCCGTTCCCTGGGTAACGCCCGCGCCGCTCCGAGGTCCCGTGGGGATCTCACTTCAGAGGCACCTGCTGCTACCCCCTTCCGCCCCGCCCCAACGCGCAGAGCCCCAGAGTGGCCTGTGACCGCACCGGGGGGTCCTGCACAGCACGCACGAACCACGACTGGCAGTTGCAGAGTGACACGCGCGGTGTCCTCATCGTCCCGTCTCGCCAGCCCCAGGGCCGCAGACTGCCCCAGGCGCCGACCCCGCTGCTGCTGGGTGCCCAGCCCGTGCCCAGCGAATGCTGCGCTGTGCCTGGCACTCGGGCGACGCTCACCCTGCCTGTTTCCTAAGACGACACGAGGGAAAGGAAAAGCCTGGGGGGGGGGGCGAGGGTGCGCAGAGACCAGGGCTGCTCGTAGGCCCGGCCCATGTTCAGGGTCAAGCTCTTCACCAGCGGCGAGCGCGCTGGCCAACTCCAGGGAAGAGGGGTCGACCCCGCGCCCTGGGTGGGGCCTCCGGGCGGGGACCCTCGCAGCCGAAACGCCCACTTTTTTTCTTGCTTCTTCAGTTTTCGTCCCTCGGGCAGGCGGGTTCCGTTTCTGCGGTCTGTGAACCCCTGTAACGCCTCGTTTCCTTTGACGACGACTTGTGGCTGAAAGGTTTAATCAGCTGTTTGCGTGTTTTAGATAAATGTGTCTCCGGGTATAAAAGGCGCTGGGTCCACACAAGCACCTTTTTCAAAAAGGGATGGCGAGACGGTCGAAACGAGCGAAAGGGGTTTATGCCATTTTCCCTCGATTCGGATGGGATTTCCGCGGAGACGCGGTTGCGGGGAATTTCCCATCTTTGATCTTTTGAACACGCACAGCTACATCCCATAATAGCCCTCTTACACGACTCACCACGTGCACGTATGTCTTATTTTAACATCGCCACGGCTACCGGAACACGTCACTGAGGAGAACTTTCGATCGAAGATCGAGTCACACGTGGGTACACGCCGGGGCAGCCCGTTTCCTTACGTGTCCGTCAAAATCTTAGCATTTCTCAGCGGAAAATTCCAGATTGGCAGTAGGAGCTCTGACACTGAGCGTGCTGAGGACCACCTCGAATGTGCGAGGGGCGACCTCCGACTTTCCATGGCGTCCTTACCGACCCCGCGCGTAAGAAGGCCCGGGGTCGAGCGGTCGCAGGTCGCCTGGGGGTGATCGGACAGCGAGGGCTCCGGGTGGACTCGGGCTGGGAGCTGAGTCCTCATGTTTTCCTTTTACCCCGGAAAGGAGAATTTTCCCGCTTGGCATTGGCTCGGCCCAGCCAGCTTCCGCTGCCTTTACAACCTCTCGCGTCCGCTCCTGGGCGAGTGTCAGCCCCGGTCTGTCGCTGGCTCTGCCGCAGCGCGCCAGCCACCGCCCTGAAATCAGGGTGTTTGGCACAGGACCTTGGACACACTCTTCTCTTCACGACGTGGCCAGTACCCGCAGTCGCTTTTGGGGCACGGGAGTGAAAGCTCACGAGGAAATTGGTTAATGCCACATGAGCCGCGTCGGGTCAGGCTAGAACGGTGGCCGCCGTGGCTAACTCCCTCCTGTCTGGGGACCTTCCGGAAACGATGTCGTGCTGAGGTAGGTGCGGACTGAAACGGTGACACCCGAATCCCCTCGGCGTGCTTCAGGCCAACCCTGACGGTCCGTCTCCTGAAAGCCAGGCTGCACGCGGGGGGCTGACATGTGACAGACACATGACAGGGCCTGACACACGACAGAGGCCATTGACACGCGGCAGGCACATGACTGGGGCTGACATGTGACACGCTGTTGACATGCAACATGGGCTGACCCATGATGGACGTTGTCGACATGTGACAGACACATGACTGGTGTCTGGCTGTGCGGGGCTGGGTGCCCCGTGTCCCCAGCGGTGTGGGCCGAGCGGGCTGCTGCCGCGGCGCGTGCTGTGCGTCTGGCTGCTCCCCGCCTGCTCTCGGCGGTCACCGTGAGCGCCCATTGTCCAAAGGTCTCACTTGTCGGAGTGAGGAGACCCTGCAAACACACCCCCCAGAGAAAGGACACCAAAACACATCCGGGTGAGGGAGGCCGGGCCCCTCTAGGGTCGGGTGGGGCCTCGAGTTCTTCCAGGCCTCCCTACGGTCCCAGAAGTCGTCTGCAAGTGGGAGCATGGGACCAGGACACGTGGGGATGGTGCAGGGTGACGCCCTGGCTGTGGGGACAGGACATGCCCTCAAGGGCCCCGGGACCCCTGCTGCTGGCTGCCCTCCTCATTCCTTCCGAGGCTCAGGCGATGTGGCCTTTCGGCCTGCAGTGTCCTGCCACTGGACTTGTGCACAGCAGTGCCACGGGGGATGGTGGCCAGAAGGCAGGAGAGGGAACCCCAGGCCTCTGTGTGTCCATGTCTGCGAGTCCAGCTGAGCTCAGCCGAGCTCCCTGACTCCTGTCTCCAAAGGCCAGGTTGGTGACGGGGGTTTCCAGGTGTGCAAGGTGACAGGTACCCGGCTGTAACGGAAGGGGAGCCAGCTGCTGTGGCCCCCACCTCCGCCCCCCTGTTCTCCTCGGCCGGGTTTCATCCCCCTCAGACGCCCGGCAGCACCCATGCATCCAGGAGCTGTCCCCATCCTCCTCCCCACCCGTGTCCTGTCACCGTGCTGGGCCACTGCTCCCCTGTCCTTCGCCTCTGGGCTCCTGGAATAGCCTCTCTGGTTGCTCCCCACCCCAGGCTCTCCTCTTCTGATCCTGGGTCTGTCTAAACCACACAGGACGCCATGTCATCTACTGAGACACCCCGCGGCCTTCCACACGCAGGGCCCACTCCTTTGTGTGGCTGGAGACCCCTCACCACCTGTCGCCCTCCAGCCTGATGCAGGAGGACCCGGGCTCCCAGGCCTCCCTCTCCAGCCTCCACCTCTCACGCCCGCCTCCCTGGGCTCCTACCAGCCAGGGACAGGAGAGACAGAGGCGGCCCAGGGCACCTGCTGTGTGCATTCGTCCTAAAGGTAAGGAGGGACACTGCGTGGGGGGAGGGAGCAGGTGGGCTCAGGGATGGCCCCCTCCCCTTTTCCCATGGGGGAAATGGCAGTGTGTGTGTGCATGTGTGTGTGCAAGCATGTGTATACAGGTGCCTGTGCGTGCATGTGCGTGTGTGCGTGTGTGCGTGTGTGGTGTGTGTGTGTGTGATAAGGACCCAGTAGATGAGTTTGGAGTAGAAAGATGTGAAGTCACGTCGTCTACCAGCAACAGGAGCAGCGGTCCCCAGGCCCAGTGGAAGGGTGGCCTTGGAAGGGGCGAGAGCACTGGGGCCACCACCAGGTGACCGGGCAGCTTCTCACAACCCCCTCTGGCAGGCAGGGCCAAACCCAGCTCCAAGGCCTCAGTGCCGTTTGTCACCAGACGCCTGAGCTTCTGCGGTGACTCAGCCGGGCACAGGCGCCCAGGTTCGCTTCGGCCACTCCGTGTCCAGTGGCCCAAGGACGCCTTGCTGCGCCTTTGCGGAGCTTCTGCGATGTGCAGGGGCTCAAAACACATCCCTTTGGGGCGCTGAGTGAGAAGTGGGGGCAGCGCCCAGCCTGGAGGCCAGGTCCTACCCAGCGTGTCGCGTGGGCCCTGCCAACCTAGCGAGCGCCCACGGGTTCCCGGCGATCGGGCTCGTGCGGGAACGAGGGGTCCCGGCGGGCAGGCGCACCGCACCCTCTCCCTGGTGCGGCGGGCGCTTGGGCTTGGGCCACCCGCTGCGGTGTGCAGGGGGAGGCGACACACTGGGCCTTGCGGTCCCCCCCGGCCCCCCCACAGCGCTGCCATCGGCCGCAGGCCTCGCCCTGGCGCGCACCTGGCTCCCCGCGGCGCCCGGAGCCCGGGGGCCGGGGTCCTGCATTCCGGGGGCAGGAAGCCCCTGGGGGTGCACGGGCAGGAGGGGGCCGGTCCCCGTTCCCCTAAGGGGGGTCATCACGCGGAGAGCCGCGCCCCTCACCGGGGCGAGGGCGCGGGGGTGCCCGGCCCTGCGCGCGGGCGCCTTTCCGCGGCCCGGGTGGTCCCGCGCGCCCGGGCGCGGGCGGGCGGCGTCGCCCATTCACAGCGCCGGGGCGGAGCGGTGGCCCTGGGAATGAATCTGTGAATGGGAAGCGGGGGCCCCTCCCGGCGGAGGGGGAGGAGGGACGGGCAGGCGCGGGGCCCCGCGGTGGGGGGGGGCGCGAGTCTGGCCGGAGACAGCGCTATTTAAAGCTCCGGCTCGGCTCGGGGACAAAGAGGGCAGCCGGAGCCCCGCGCGCACGTCAGCACCCCTCCCCCCGCCCCCCTCCCCGCCCCCCTCACCCCCCAGGGCCGCGCCGGCAGGTGCGGGGGCGGGAGCGGGTCCGGCTGACGTCGAGCGCCCGGCGCCGGGGACTGCGCGGCAACGAGGCTGCGGACGTCATCGCCCCCCCCCCCCGCCCACCCCGGCCCGCGGGGGTGTCCGGGCGGCGCGGCTTAAAGGAAAACTCTCCGAGGCGCAGGCAGCGGCCGGCCGGGCAGAGCCGCCCGGAGCACTCGCGCCCCGGCCCGCGCCCCCCCCCCGCCCGCGCCTCCCCCCCCCGCGCCCTCGGGCGCTGTCGCCCCGCCCGGTCGGCCCGAAGTTGCGGCCGCAGCGAGGGCGAGCCCAGATGGACCGGCCACCCCGGCGCCCGCCGGAGCGCTCGGCGCGGCGCCCCCCGAGCCCCCCCGGGGGGACCCGGGGCCACGACCCGGCGCGCGCCGACCGGAGCGGCCACCCCTTGGCCGAGGAGACCCGCGCGCAGCCCGGGACGCGCCCGCCGAGCGGAGCGGGACGGACCCTGGAGGGGTCCCCGCCTCGGGGCGCAGCTCTCGGGGCAGCCGGGGACCCCGCGCCCCGCGTCCTGCTGCCTCCGCCTCGAAGCGTGAACTTGGACGGAGTCGGGAGGCGGCGCGCGCGCCGCGCACTCGGGCTCAGGTAAGTCGACAGCCCTTCCTCGCCCGTCGTGCGGCCCCGAGTCCGGGAAACTTCGTGCCCACCTTCACCCTACTTTCCAGACACCTTCCCCGCGTCTCCCCGGCCTTTCTGGCGACGAGAAAGTGCGCGCGCGTCCGTGTGCGTGTCTGTGCGTGTCTGTGTGCGGATCTGGGGGCGCCCGCTGTGGGGACGCGACCGGTGGGGGCACGGGTGATGAGCGCCCGTGGGAAAGAAGACACCCCAGGTTCCAAGGCGAGGAAACTGCGCCGGGCTGCAGAGGGGTTGGGGACCGCAGCGCCCCGCGCCCGGGCTGCTGGGCTGCCCAGCCCCGAGTCTTCCAGCTCCGGCTCCCGACACCGGTGACCCCCACGCCGGCCACCCCCCACCACTCGCCGCCCCAGCCAGCCCCACGCCGCAGCCTCAGTGCCTCTGGAGGCGGCCGAGGGAAGAGCCGGTGTGCCCTGCACCTCCCTTGCTCCTAGCTCTGCTTCCCTCGCAGTTCTGAATGGGGACTGGAGCCCCCTCCTCCTCTCACCTTTGCTGGCCCCCCAGCCCCTTTCGCAGCGGCCCCCGTGATGTCACAGGGGAGGAGGGCCAGTGTCCCTAGCACCTGAAGACATCGCTCTGTTGCATTCTGCAGCATTTTATCTTCTTCGTGCTCCCCGATTTCCCTTGCGATCCATCGCACACCCCCCCTCCGACACCGCAAACACGGCCCCCCCCAGGCACCACTTCACAAGCAGACAGGGCCAGGAGCCCTAACACAGAGCACCCCACCCACCCCCCTCCCAAATTAGACATCAGCTGAGTGCCCCAAGGAGCCTCTCCCCTCTGGCGTCTGCTCTCTCCTTCGCTCGCAGCTCGCCCTTCTAGTGGGAAGAGAGAGGGAAGAGGCAGGAGAGGTGGGGTGGGGGGGAGAGGGAGCAGGCCAAAGGCCCCTAGACGGAGGCCACCCCAGGCACTGATGTAGGATCTGTGCGCCTGCCCCTGTCCCTGCCTCCTCCTGCCTCTCCCAAGTGCCTTCCCCTCGCCAGGCAGCGGCTCCTCTCCATTCATTCCCTCCCGGCCTGGCCTCGCCTCCCTCCCCTCCGCCCGCCTCTCCCCGCCACCTCACCCCACCTTCACTCTTCCCTCTGAGGGGGGAGGGCCGGGGTGTGGAGGAGCCCCCCCCCCCAAGCCCCAGCCCTGGGCAGAGATGTCGAAGAAACGCAGAGCTCTGGAGGGTGGAGGAGGCGGAGGAGAGTGCCAGCTCTCAGAGGAGGAGCCCCCCGCCTGGTCTGGGGGCCGCGGCTGCGAGGAGCAAGGTAGGGGGAGGGGACGACGGGCAGCAGAGGGCCCGGCAGGCAGCGTGTCGGAGTTGGGATCCTCTGCAGGAATGCAGCCCCCTGTGCCAGGGCAACTTGGGCAGACTTTTCCCCACCAACGGGGTTCGCATGTGTCTTCAGGCAGCCGGGGGTGGGTGGGAAGGAGCTGACGAGGCTGACGCCGGAGACCTGGGCCGGGGTGCTCTGGAGGAGCAGCAGAGGGTGGGAAGGGCTGGGTCAGGAGGCAGGAGGAGGCCAGGCGGTGGGCATCAGGGCTGCTGGCCAGTCCCCACGCCCCGCCTGCCTGGCTGTCAGGGGCTTGGGTGTGCCGGACGGTCCTGCGAATGTGGAGCCTGCACCGCCGTCCGTCTGCGTGCAGGACACCTGCATGTGGAGGGTGGGCTGCGGGAGCTGTCCCCCTAGTGTCTGCGAGCGCGAGGGACAGCAGGGAGGGACGCTGCCTTCTCCCGTGCTTCTCCAATCCAGGGCTGCTCAGGCTTGCGTCATGCTGAATCCTTCCCCTGCGCCCTCCCGAAGTTGGAGGTGAGGTCTGGAGCAGATGGAGGGGTGAGCTGTGAAGGCGAGGAGATGGCAGGTGGGTCCCCCTGCGCCCGGGGCGCGCCCAGTGGCCAGGCGAAGGGGGCCGTTGGCGACGGGGACGACCGGCAGCCCGGGGTGCCTGCTTTCCCCAGAAAGGGAGCCCGAACCGACACCTTTGGTTCTGCTGAGAGCAGCCGGGGCTGGGCTAGCAGTAGGCCCGAGTGAACCGGTCAAGCCTTGGCCGGGCTGTGGAGAAAACACAGAAGAAGCAGCCTCTCGGGGGCCAGTGCTTCCCTGTCGGCTCGGCTGTGGAGCAGAAGGTGGCAGGACCGGTGGGGGATGGCGGCCTGTGCCCGGGCGGCGGGCGGTCGCTCTGCGGGAGACCTCTCCCCCCCACTCCGGAGTCCAGCCCCGTGGCCCCGGACTGTGGCAGCCTCAGGTCTGAGCCCAGACCCAGGAGGCACGGGCGTGTGACTCCAAGATGGAGTCCAGGTCCTTGTCCCTTGACGCCATGAGGAGCACGGAGTCCCACAGAGCCCCCCGCGCGGTCGGCACGGGGCCGTGTGCCCACGGGAAGCTCCCGCGTGGCTCGTGCGCGTGTTCAGGCGCAGGTCTGGTTCCGGCCGCCCCTGGCCAGTGCGTCTTGGATCGGACAGAAAGGGTGAGGGTGACGCTGCCGCTCACCTCCAGGAGCCCCGCCGGGCCGCGTTGGGCCGCACTTTGCTCGGTGGGGACCTTAGAGCCATGCTCTGTGCGTGTCTTAGGTTCATCTGAGTGGAAGATGGGGCGTTTGGTAAGAGATCCTGGTGTTGCAATGGCTGCATGTGGCTGGTCGGTGTTTGCCCAGCTTCGGGGACAGTGGCCCGGCGCCGCCGTGAGCGTGTGACAGCTCCGCCAGCTCTGTTCTCGCCGTCTGGCTGTGACCTGAGGGTCACTCCCGAGGTGCAGGGCCGTGTCCTTTCGGCTATCACACCGCGGCGGCGTCGTCTGTGGGGGCCGACGTCATTGTCACAGAATAACGACCTGGATACGTGTTCTGCCATTTTAATAATGAATGGCCTCGTGGCTGCCGGTGACACAAACTGCATTTCAGCCAACGCTTCTCGTCCTGGTCGTGGGGATGGGGCGCGGGACAACGCACAGAGCCGTGCCCCGGCCTCGCAGCGGCTGCTCGGTCCCCTGCGCCCTCCAGCGGGACAGGGCCCCTCCCAGGGTCTTCTGCGAGTCAGGATGGGCAACAGTTGGTCCCATCTCCCTGTTATCCGGAGAGTGTCACGATTTCGGAATGACTCCTCGCGCTAACCGGCTCTGTCGCAGAGCTCAGCAACGTCGAGTGCGTTGCTATAGCCTCTGTGCTTGGCACACGGAAATGCTGCTTGGGAATCGCCCGTGGACGCGTAGCTGTAGAGACCACCGGGCGCGTCGGCGCTCAGCCCCCCACCCCCGGTCGTGTGTGTGTTTCTCCGGGGAACGGTGGCCGCGGCACACGCCCGAAGGGGCGGAAGCACACCCGCGTGTGTGCGTGTGCTGCAACGTCGGGCCGTGACCCCGCTCCGCCCAAGGGCGATGCAGAGGCCGGGTGGACGTCCGCGTCCGAGTGGCAGGTGGTTAGGCTCGGGCGACCACGCGGAGGAGGGGCCTCCCGGTGGTTAGGGACCCGGCCCTCCCGCACCCCCAGCTCATCACTGCCGTTTTTCCTTCGGGTTTTCCGACCGAGGTCACTGATGCACCCGAAGTATTTCCATCCGTCTCGTTGTTGACCTTGGACATCAGAGGGGGCTCCTGTTACATCGCAAACACGTGGAGGAGCGACGCGTTCGCTCCGTCCGGCCATAGAGAGTACCCGACAGGATGCATTAGATTGAGGCGACGGGGATTAGGTTTCGCTGGCCGCCACCCATTTTACGACCGTCCGTCGGCAGGCTGGCTCGATCTAAAGTTTGCAGTCCCCGGTGAGCATGTGGGCTGCCTGGAGAGAGCGTGGCCGGGACCGGACATAGGGACACAAGCCCGTGGTCCTTTTTCTGTCCTTCCCCACAGCCAGCCCGTGCCAGGGCGCAGTGTCCCCGGCCACCGGGGGTAGGAGTTGGCGTCCGGCCCTGGGTGGGTATTTCCCGGTCGTCGTGTTGGGATGGCTCCTGTCTCGTTAATAGTTTCTCTTCAGGAGACCCCCCTGGGGGCGAGGGTGGGATCTTGAGCGGGTCATTGGGAACACCCAGGAGTGGTTGGGTCTGTCCCTGCTGTGGCGGCTCCATCCCGTTTAGCTGGGTGAAGAGTGGAGTGGAGTGGAGCGTCCTAGCTTTGGCTCGACGTTTCTGTGGGTGCCCTTTGCAGTTGTAAAGTGTGTGTGTGTGTGAGTGTGTGAGTGTGTGTGTGAGCGTGTGGTCCTCTCGTGGGCCCCGGCGGCTCTGCGTCCTACACGTGTTCAGATGGAATATATTTGCATAAAACGGGAAACTTACGAGACCTTGTCTCTGCAACTCAGAGGAGTTTGGTGCGCAGACGGACAGCGCCAGGCGCAAGCTTCGTTTCGCGTTCCCGCTCCGTACGTCGTCGCTTGGACGTAGGCACGAGATGCTGGGTCCGTCACGGAGTGTGGGGGACGCGTCTGATGAACACACTGATAATTAGACGCGCTGCTCCCGCACCCTACAAAGACTCTCCTACTTTGTCATTCCCGTCACTCTCTTCTTAGTAGTCTCTTTTCAGGGAATTATTGACTCGGAAATTTGACCTGATCACAAAACATTTCATTACTTACTCGACACCGAAACGTAACGTGCAACTCTGTTTTCCCACCGCGGGTTCTCTGCAACTCGTCTCCATCCTCCCCCGCCGCCTCCCCCTCCCAAACCGTTCCATGTTGTTTTCTAGTCCTAACTCCCGTTGTTTTAAGGTGATTTTCGCATGTAAAACCGTGTCCACTGCTGATTGTTACACTCGATGACTCTCGTGAGGTTTTCCAAAATAAGTAGTTTTTATTGTTGATGAAACGGCTTCAGATCCCACCTAGCCCGGTTTTCTGGGATCCGCCACTGTGGGGTGGAACGTCACCTGGAGAGGAGCGTCTGCCCCGAGGGACCCAGGGCAGGTGTGAGCAGTTCGCGTCCCTTGGGCGAAACCGTCTGTGGACGATGCTGTCCCTTTGTCCGATGAGTTAGTGACAGAAGAAACCGTGTACCTCTTTGACCCCACAAGGGCGTTAGGGTTTTGTGGGCTTCCTGTCTCATTAGCAGGTCGTTGACTTTGGGGGTGTCTGGATCGGGGGGGGGGATAGCATCAACTTCTTTCCTCTAAAACGAGTCAAAGGGGAACAGCTAGGGTGTTAGGTGACCTACATCTTAAGACCCCCTGCAACCAGTTGAGATAGTCTTTTCCCTAACAGAATGATTTTTTAAAAATAATGGATCAGATTAAAAAAATTATGAAAACAATCTCCTAAAGGGCGATTTACGATCATTAATATAAAAGGGTGGGCGTGACGCCTGGAAGAAGGGATTGATGTTAAAGAAAAAACAATATCGTCCTTCAGGATTTTGATGCAAAGAGAATTGTGGTTCAGATGGTTTGCGTCCCCAGGTCTGTTCCTCTGGCTGGCACCAGAAAGGCTGTCCCCACGCAGGATGCCGAAGCCGGTGGGGGACACAGGAGACTGGGGGAACAGAAGTCTACGCCTGCAGGGCGGAACCAAGGAGCCAGGCCTCACCTTGGGACAAGGGAGGAGTCACCTGTGTCTAAAGGCGGAAGCCCCCCCATCCCCCGGGGTCTGTTTCCTCATCCGTGACCCTAGAAGGTAGAATTAGATGACCTGGACGGTCAAAGGTCTAAGACTTGGATAAGGATTGTGCGAAGAAATGGATAAACCAGAACCAGAGTCCAAAACGGAACGGTAGCTCACAAAGGACGCAGAGGAGGGGGGCCTTGTTGACCCGTGAGGGTGGGAGACACAGGTGCGGGCGGATGCTCCCTTTCCAGACCCCGGACGCCCTGAGCATGGAGGGGACTAACACGGGCGACTTCTGATCCGAGTTGAGCGGCAGCGCCTTGCATCCCAGCCCGTTTCCATTTGCACCCCACCCTCCAACCCTCTCCCCGCTCCCCACAGACTCAACCTTCCCTTCCATGGAGGAACGGGGCTGCAGACAGAGGAGGATGGAGCTGTGAGGCCATGCTCCCCCCGGCCCTTCTGCTTCTCTCGGGGGTGGTGGCCGAATAGAGCAAATGGGACCGCGACTCCCCCGGGAGGCAGAGACCGCCTTCGTTCCGCTAGCCGGAGGGGCGTTTTTAGTAAAAGGGCCGCTCGACTGCGGCACGAAATTCTTGTGAGGGGCCCTTTCCCTTTCTCTTTCCTTCCTCGATCCTCGCGAGGATCAAGACCGTGATAATACACACGTGCGCACACGTGGTACTGTGCACACGCACGCGCGTACGGTGAACACGGTCGGCTCTCGCGGGCGGATACACAGAGAAGGCGCACAGTCTGTCCCCCTGCCACCCGCCCACCGGTCCCAAAGGCCACCGACGCGACAGGTCGGACGGCACCCGGCCTACTCTGTGCACGTACGGGGTTTCGCGCACGCCGGCTTTCTCATACAAACACGGGTCCCGAACGCTCGCCTGCCCTGTACCTTTCTTTAGTCGCTTGTTTATTTCTGGGAAATGGATCAGCACAGATAGGATTCCTTCATTTTTACGGTCCGCACAGCATTCCGCCTTGCAGGGTAGCACGATTAACTGAGTCCATACAGCGCGGTCTTTACGTCACTCCTGTCTTGGTTTTATGAACAACGCGGTCGCAAGGAACCTCGAAGCACTTCAGGAGCACCTGGCCGCGGTCACAAGGAGAATCAGCGCCGACGGGCGGCCCGCGACTCTGACTCGGCGTGACGTCGTGCTTTTCCTCGCCCGTTCCCTCGGGGTCTGGTGTCCAGCCTCCGTCTGACGGTCAGACTCCCGAGGTCACTGTGCTTTGACCGACAGAGCGCGTTGCGGAGAAGGGCGCAGGCTGGGAACATCGCCCGCCGCAGGTTTCGCGGTGGTGGCACTGCCCCCCTCGCCACTGGGCCTTGGCCGTGAGCCAGACCCGCGTCTGGGGGACGGAGTCCGCACAGGTGACCCAGGGGCCCTGCTGCCGGCATCTCTGCCCGCTCTGTTTGCTCAGACGCGCTCAGGGCGGCCACGCAGGGCAGCGCCTGGGGTCGCCGTGGGCGGTGGCGTTGGCCAGAGGACGAAGGCCTGTCCTTCCGGATCCCTCTTGGTCCCACCGGCCTGAGGGTTTCCGGAGAAGCGGGAGGCTCGTTCCACACACGGCCCTGCAGCCGCCAGAGTCGCTCGCCCTCCCCTGCCGAGGCGTGAGCGTGCACGCGGCCCGCCCGCGTCCGCAGAGGTGACAGTCCCGGCCGACCGCTGGTGGCGGCCTGCGTGGGCATGGGGAGCGGTTTGAACTTGCCGTAAACTTCCGTAGCGTCATTTAAGAGTTAATTCATGATGGAACCGACCGGTTCTACGCGCGTTTCGTAGACGGTGGGAACTGTAAGGGTAAAAACCTCGCCGAATGGCTGGCGTCAGGGCGGATGGTCCACGCACAACGAGGCCGAAGTTACGACACGAGATTGTCGCGTCGTTGAAGAGGGGGATGGCCCAGACGTCCAAGAGGACAGAATGAGACCAAGAGAAGACGACGTAGGCGGAGCGCCGCGTTGCTGTTGGCCCGGCCGTCCCCGTCACGCTCCCGGAGACGTCCCGTCCTCACCCGGCCTCGCCTCACCCGCAGAGACTCGGATCCGAGACATTTTTTTTCTAAATTTATTTTTAACGTTTTATTTAGTCCCCCCCGCCCCCGCCCGGGAACCACTGGTCCGTTGTCCACGTCCATGAGTCTCTGCGTGTCTGTCCTGTGCGTTTGTCGCGTTCAGGTTCACATCCCACGCGTGAGTGATCCCGTGTGGCTTTCAACCTTTTCTGTCCGCCTTATTTCCCTTAGAGTGATCACCTCGAGGTCCGTCCCTGTCGTCGTAAGAGGCGTGTTTCATCTCCTCTCACGGCTGAGCCATCTTCCGTTGCATACAGGCCCCCGGCTCCTCTGTCCACTCGTCTGCCGTAGGGCACCCCGGCTGCCTCCTCGCCCGGGCCGCCGGCATCCAGACGTTAGAAATGGTCTCAAACTGTGGCGCCCGGCCCATTCGTGAGTCGTGAAGTCTGCTGTTTACGGAGTCCTGGCCACATTTCCAGAAACCGAAGTGGGGAGAAGGCGGGGAGGCGGGGGAGGGGAGGGGAGGAGGGTGTCCGGCGAATTCGGCACGGCGGGCCGGTGTTAGCGACGTGTCGCGTGCGCGTCTTTGGTCCTGTGGCAAAGGAACATTCTTGCTGCGCGTTGAACAAGGACTAAAAATTCCTGGCCCAGACCCTGTTTTACAGGTATCTCGGCGACAGAGGGCAGGATGGTTATGGCTTCTTGATGAAAAAACAAGAAACACGTCATTTAAGGGATTTATTGAATACGTCGCGCTGAACCTCCCTGGGGCGTGGACTGTCGGCCGGGGGGCCCTGTGTGTGTTACCGGAAGGGAAGGCCCAGGGACACAGCAGCGGCTCCGGTCCCAGGGTCTGTCACCCCGCTGCCCCTAGGGTGACAGCCCGCTGGGTGCCACCTCTAGGGGCAGCGCCCAGACCCGCCCTGTCGCCGTCAGGTGGCACCTGTTGGTCAACATCGCCGCGGCGCCCTCCCAGCGGTGAGCATGGAGCAGGCGCTCGACACATCATCTCCTCTGGTGACCGAGGGGCTGGAGCACGCCGGGGCACTGGGTCCCCAATAGGGTGGGGACAGGCCGGATTCCGGAAAGACAAATGGGAAGACAGACAAGACGGCCCCCTTGGGGGGGGCCTCGTGAGGCCTGGTCAGCCTGGGCTCCTGGGACCCGTGGGGGGATCCGCGCGGACCTCGGCCGTCTTGGGGGGGGCGGTCCCCGCCGGTGATGGGCCCTTGTCCCCAGGGGCAGCCCCGCTGGTGAGCAGAACAGGACGTGCTCCACTCCCGTGCCGGAGCGGAGGGCACCCTGCCTGCTCCCAGTCACGTTGTGCTCTTGAGTACGGTTCGTGCGACCTCACGGTTTTCACTGCGGTGTGCCTGGGAGTCACTGCCTTTCTCCTTTTCCTGAAGTGAGGCTTCCAGGGCGCCTTTGTGACAGACCGAACCTTTGCTTCTCGCCCCCTCACCCCCAGGAAGCCGGACTTCGGCCTCGCGTGCGTTGCTAGGCCGGGACTGCGACTTTCCCAGGCGACTTTCTGCTTCCGAAGGTTTAACGCTACGTTGGAGGAGTCGACTCCAGGGCCACCTGCGGTTCTTTAGTTTTCCCCTCGAGGGTGACTTCCGATCGTTCCGGTTTGATAAGTAACGAGGTACATAATGGCATAAATAAATAAAAAGCGCCGCGGTTTGTGAAAATGAACCCACATTTTCTTGGGAAATGCCGGGCTCCGCGGTGGTGGTCAGGACGGCTGCGACCTCTGGTCCTCTCTGAAAAGAGCCAGGGGCCCCGACGGACGCCTGTTTTACCCCTCTCCTCCCATCCTCCCATCGTGGCTCTGAGCCGGGCAGGCACCGTCCGCAGTTTGGGTCCCTGCTCTGATCGGGAGAGGACAAGACGACACGGAAACGTCCCGGTCACGCGATCACACGTCCACGGCGCGCAGAGCGCTGGAGACGAGCCTCAGCGCCGATGGGCGAGAGGTTGTGTTCCCAGCCCTGACGGAGTTTTCAGTCTTTACAGGAAGACGAGAATGTGTTGTGTGAGCCAGTGAGCGAACGTCTTCTTGGAAGCCATCCAAAGGCCACGGAAGTTTCTAGAGGGGAGAGATCCAGGTCCCCAGGCTCGGCTGCGTGGAATCAGGAGGACCTTGAACTTCCGGCTCCACATGCTCCTTAGGCAGCGAGGAGCCGTCCCTCGTGGGTGAGCGTGCTGGTTAACAGCCAGAGTCCGTTTCTTTATCTAAAACAGATTTCAAATGTTAGAAAAAATAAAAAAATAAATAAAAAATAAATAAGCCAGATTTCTGCGCAGTAGTTTCCTCGAGATTCATTAAGGCCCTGGAAAATTCCCTCTCATGGGCCCAGTTCACGCTCCGATGTTTTCGTCAGTGCGTCGCCTTCCTTGTTGTAATCATGTTCATTTATTCTTGAATAAAAAACAAACGCCATTGGTAAAAAAGTCAAAAGATGCAAAAAATATAAATAACGAAAACCGAGTCGTTGTGTGTAATTTAGTTTCGTTTAAAAGATTTCCTCGTGGAGGAGTTAGTGTCCCTTTCCTCGAAGTTCGTCCTTCGGTACATTTACCCTTTTGCTTGCGTTTGCTCTGAGGCGCCCTCGCGGGTGATCCGGCCGCGCCCCGTCGGGACTGGAACGTCACAGACACGACGCCGGCTCTTCCTAGGGCGTCTCAGCGGGTGGCACGAACTGGGTTTGCCTGTTACTGAGGATGTCCGCTCCTGCCCCTCGGTCCCCTGGGGAGGGCGCTGTCCCCGTCTGTCTCCTTGTCCCTGGTGGGTGGTAGGAGCTTGTGGAAAGGCGCTTGGACGCCTTGTGACCGTCCTGTCGCTCTTCACACTTCCACTTGCTCGTTTGTTGATCCACGCGAGTTCGGACTCCTGGTCTCCCGTTTTGTTCCGCGGTTGTGACATGTTGCGCCACTGCTGACGGTGCAGCTCGCACCCCTGATCAAGGCGTTAGCTGGGTCCCTGTTGGTTGGGGTCTCGAAGGCCCTGCGTGCCCTGAGCTCCCAGCCCCTCCCCGCTTTGGTCTTTCTAACTCGGTGGCGGGGCCGACACCTGGCTGTGTGGCTCTTTCCCGCCTCCACGACCCGCTGTGCCCGGTGGCTGTGAACGCAGAGTTACATGCACCGCACCTGCCGCCACGTCCAGCCAGGTGGGGCGCCTGCCGGGCCCTCGCTGAGAGGCCTGGGGCGGGCGCGGTGGCAGCTCACATGGGGGGCCGTGGGGTGGCACAGGTGGCCAAGCAGGTGACACCTGGACCAGCCGAGGAAGCACCAGCGGGAGCTCCCACAGGAGTGTGTGCGGACGAGCGCGGAGGCGGAGACCGTGACTGTGATGTCACCGGCAGCCACAGGTGCAGCTGCGTCAGCCGCATGGCCTCGGTCGGCCAGGCATGTCGCTTCCCTGCCCCCCCTTTTCTTTTTATGACATAATCGCCGGTCCCTGTTCATGCCGGACACTTTCTATGAGTTTCACCGCCGCCCCCAGACTGTGCAACACCCTCCCATTTTAGTCGAGGACGTTCTCACCCAAAGATTCAACGAACTTGTGGAAGGTCACACGTCGCAGAGGCGGGAAAGCGGGGGTTGGAACGTGGCCTGCCTGGCTCCTGCCCGCCCCGCTCAGCGAGAGGCACCGGTGCGGGAGGCAGGCTCGGTCCACGGCCAGAGGCGTGCGCGCCCTGGGTGCCGGTGAGGGTGGTTTCGCCCTTTCCTGTACGTGTGTGTGTGTGTTGTGTGTGCGCGCGCGCGCGTGGGAGGGACAGGGTGGGAAACGAGCGCACGTTTTGATTAGCGAGGTGAAACCTGCCATTTTGGAGGGGGAAAGGTCGGTTGCGTCCTCGCCAACATCCGAGCCGCCTCCATCCCGGCGGCTCCCCGTGTTTCTGAGACGAGGCCGTCAGAACATGACTGCAACCCGGGGGTGTGTGCGTGTGCCCCTGTGCACCTGTCCGCTTCGTAGTCAACCCGTGAAGGAGTCAGGCCCCGTGTCCAGAGCAAGCGGACAGGCCCAGGGTTGGCGGTGGCTCATGTTTCTTGAAACGACTTTCTGAAGATTAAACAACCGAAGTTCCATCGGTGACTTTCTTAGAAAAAGTTCGCTCTCAGCGCATCGAAATTTAGAGAAAATTACCTTTATTCCACTCTTTCGTCAACTCCAGATCATTCGTCTGTTCCCGATAACGTGGCAGGTGCAGGGCCGTGGCTCCCGGGCGGGCCCACCCCCCAGTCCCAGACCGTGTGGGCGGGTGTTCCTCGGCGGCACTTCGCCCCAGCAGCCCGCCGGCGGCAGGGCCCTGCCCGCACACCGCGCGCCCGTCGGTGAGAGTCCGCTCACGCGTTCCACACAGTCGCCTCCTCCCACGTTTACTCAGGCCGAGCCTGTCTGCACCGCACGGTCTGATACAGATTAGGGTCTGGGTGCGGCAGCCTGAGCCGCACCGAGGCCTACAGACTGCCGAAGGCCTTTACGGCGAGGGCAGGGGAGGCCCCCGGCGAATGGTCCTCACACTTACGTGACGTACAGCGATCACCCTGGTCGACCTCGGGCTGCCCGGACACCGCACGTTGTGACGCCCCGTCGTGGACCCCGCTCCTCGTGCCGTAGTCCACACTCCCACGACGCTTTGGGAACCACCAGCATCACCTTCATCTCCGCCCTGATCACCCACCCCCAAACGCCCCTCCCGTCTGGCCACCCTCAGAGCTCCCTGCGTCTGTGGGTTTGCTTCTGGTTTACGTGTTTGTTTTGTGCTTTGGATCCCATGTTTAGGTGAAGTCACAGGGCCTTTCCCTTCCTCTGACTGACCCAGCACAGCACCCCCGAGCTCCACGCACGCTGTTGCGGACGGCACGGTTTCGGTTTTCGTTGAGGCCGAGCAACATTCCATCGTGCGCGTGTACACCTCGTCTCTATCCACCACCCACCCACGGACAGACACCCAGGGACCCTTCACGTTGTGACGATCGCAAACAACGCTGCAGTGAACGTCGGTTCACACGTCGCTTTGAAGCAGCGTTTCGGTTTCTTCGGAGGAACACCCAGAAGCGGGCTAAGCGGGTCCCCCTTAGTCTCCTGTTACAACCTTTATTTCAGAGGCTGTTTTGTCTGGCGTAAGTGTTGCTGCCCCATGTATTTTTTCGCTCGTTTCCGTTTGCATGAAATATCTCCTTCCACCCCCTTCCCTTCAGCCTGTGGGTGTCTTTCGAGCTGAAGGGCCTCTCCTGTGGGCAGCACGTGTAAGGGTCCTGTATCCTTGTCCATCGAGCCGCCCCATCTTTTGATTGGAGCATTCACTCCGTTGACATTGAAAGTGATTGTTGGTAGATAAACATAGTTATTGCCATTTTATTCTTTATATTTTTTATTTGTTTCCTTTTTACGTCTTCTTAAAGAAACCCCTCCGACGTTCCCTGGAATTCTGGCGTGGTGGCGATGAACTCCTTGAGCTTTCTTGGGCAGAGTCACCTTGGTTGGCGTTTCCTGCTTTCCATCCCGTTGACTGTTTCGTGCCGATCCCTCTTGGCCTGCACAGTTCCTGCTGAGAAATCAGTGGCCGGTCCCACGGGAGCTCCCTTGTAGGGAACTGGATGCGTTTCTCTCGCTGCTTCTAAGATTCTCTCTTTGTCTTTAATCTTTGGGATCGTGATTATGATGCGTCCAGGTGTGGGCCTCTTGGGGTTCATCTTGTTGAGGGCTTTCTGCGCCTTCTGGGCTTGGATGTCTATTTTCTTTGCCAGGTGAGGGAAGTTTTCCAAAATTATTTCTCGAAACAGGGTTTCGTTTCCTTGCGGTCTCTCTTCTCCTTCTGGTGTCCCCATAATGCAGACGTTGGTATCCTTGGTGCTGTCCCAGAGGCCCCTTAAACTCTCCTCAGTTTTTTGGTTTCTTTTTTCCTGTCGCTGTTCTGATTGGGCGTTTTCTGCGACCTTATCTTCCAAATCTCCGATTCGACCCTCTGCTTCACCGAATCTCCTGTTGATTCATCCTAAGGCATTCTTCGTGTCGGTTACTGGGTTCTTCGTTTCGGACCGGTTCTTTTTAATGTTTCTGTCTCCATGTTTATGTGTCCTACGTCTTTGTTAACGTTCCCACTGAGCTCACCTTCTCCTCCCTTCAGTTCACGGAGCGTCCGCAGAACCACCGTTTTGAACTCTGTGTCTGGCAGATCGCTTGTCTCCATGCTGTTCGGTTCTGTTTCTGGAGCTTTGTCCTGTCCTCTCACGTGGGCCGTGTTTCTTTGTCTCCCCATTTGGGCTGCCTCCCTGTGTTTGTGTCGATGAATTATTAGTGGGGCTTCTGAGTCTCCTGGTCTTGGCAGAGCGGCCTCATGTGGCAGGTGTCCTGTGGGGCCCAGGAGCACAGTCCCCCTGGCCACCTGCGCTGGGTGCTCCAGGTGTGTCCCTCGTGTGGGCCGTGTGTGCCCTCCTGTTGTACCTGAGCCTTGGTGGCTGTTTACACTTCAGGGGGAGGGACTGGCCTTTGAGTGATCGGTTGTGAGGACTGGCTGAGACCGCAGTGGAGGAGCTGCTGTGCAGGGGCTGATGCCACTGAGAGGATTCACTTTACTGGGCCCTGGTGCCTGTCTAGCCTGCCCTCTGGGTATGTCACCTGTGGAAGTGGTTGGGGGGGCTCTGGTGTGGTCCGAAGCTGGAGGCCCGTGCGTGGGTCCTGGGGCCTCTGCTGCAGGCCGAGGTCAGCTGCCGCCTGCGCCCTGCCTGGGAGTGACCTGCGGGTGGTCGGCTTGGTGCGGGGCCTGAAGGTGCGTGAGAGGCGGAGCTGGGAACGGAGGCGGCGGCCGCAGGTGCCGGGCTTGGTGCTGCTCAGCGAGAGGCCCAGGGCGCGCCGAGGCCCGGTGTTCGGGGTCCGGAGCCTGTGAGAATCTGGGGAAGCCCAGAGCCCGAGCCCGGACAGGCGTTCGCGTGGAGAAGCCCTGAGGCGGCGCCCCGCTCCCCGCTCCCCCCGCTCCCCAACACGGGGCGGGGCCTCGGGAGTCACGTGAGGGCGGGGCCTCGGGAGTCACGTGGGTGGGCGGGGCATCGGGAGTCGCGTGGGTGGGCGGAGTCACGTGGGGCGGGGCCTCGGGAGTCGCGTGGGTGGGCGGGGCTTCGGGGCGTCACGTGGGCAGGCAGGGCGAGTCCCGTCAGCCCGGGGGGCGGAGACTCCTGTGGCGGCGCCCGCGGCCTCACGCCGGGCTGGGGGGCTCCGCGGAGGCGCAGGGCCCTCCGCCAGCCCTGGCGTCCGGGGGGAGCCGCCCTCCGCCCTCGCCCCGGAGCCAGACGAGGAAACCCTGCGCCCCCGGCGCCTCCCGAGCTGCGTCCCCGGCGCCTCCCGAGCTGCGTCCCCGGCGCCGGGGCCCAGAGCGTGCGCGTCCGTCGGTGGTGAGTCCGCGGCCCCCGCAGCCCCCCCCGCGGCCCCCGGCCCCGCTGGTGCCCACGGCCAGCCGGGGGGGGCGTCCCTTCCCGGCACCGGAGCCCGGGGCCGGGGGGCCGGTGTGCGGCCGGACCCTCGCCCCTCAGGGGACCCCACAGCTGAGGCGTCCTCCCCGATGCGCGACCGCCACACGGGGCGTGGGGCCAGCCCGGTCCGTGTCTCCGCGCCTCCTACCGGTCTCGAGGCGGCCTGTCGTGTGCGTCCCGGTTGTAGGACGTCGGTTTGACTGGATTCCAGGTGATTCTCAGGGACGGTGGTTCTGCGGTTCAGCTGTGATTCTGATGAGGTCGTGAGAGGAGGCGAGAACGATGTTTGCCGATCTGCCACCTTGACCAGAAGCTGAATGTTCTCGAATAACAGAACAGCTGGCACTCCGGTGCTCTGTTTGGGGGTCTCCAACTTGGAGTGTTAGTTGTCGTCACCCGATAAGGTTTACTAGTTGTCTCGGCTGCACAGGTGCAGGACTGTCGAGAGCTGAGGACCCCGTAACTTCCTCAGTTCCGGGGCCCAAAAACCCAGGGTTGGGGCGAGGGAATGGAGCAAGACGAATGTTCAGGGGCAAAGAGTGCTTCCCTTGTTGGGGTGAGTCTGTCTGCTTCTCGTACGGATTTCGGGGGGCTCCTATGGGCAGTAGAAAGGGTTTTGGAGTTAGGCAGACACTGGCTACAAACCCGGGGCTGGGCATTAGGTAAGCTCAAGCGAGTGACTTACCCTCAGGGAAGATCATGATCCTCTCCTGCGTCTCCTTCTGAAGGCTGCTGAGAGGACAACGCAATCGAGGCGCGGAGTATTTCCAGCGTCATCTAGCTCCGAGGGCAGAGCTGCTTATTTTACAGGAATGAAAATGCCAGAGGAAGCCAAACGATACACATGCAAACAGCGCACCTGTTTCGCTGCTTTTAGAAAATTAGAAATTTATCACGTGTTTATACAAACATTTTTATAAATGCGGAGTGCGGGCGCTCGATACTGGGGATCGATCTGCAGATATAAACACACACACTCACACACGCCCGGGTAACCTCCACTCCGTGGAGTCTCCTCATCTGAAGTTGCTACTCGAACTCAGAAGCAAGGGGATTTAGAGAGAAATGGACATTTGCATGCTGTATACGTAGCGTTTGTGTGTGTTTTGGTCTGTTTGTTTTATGAAAGTGTAGTGTGCGTATTTTCTGTGTCTTGGCTCAGTTCGCAGCATTTCCTGGAACTCTCGCTGTCAGTCGATGTGCTCTGATTCTCTGTATGACGTTCTGTGGCGTAGCCGTACCATATTTTTCTCATTTTTTCTCATATTCGACTCGTTCTGCTCTCATGGGCATCTATCTACTTTGTTTCCGGTTTGTGATGCTGCAAATGCTGCTGTGGCGCCTGTCCTCCTGCGTACAGCCGATGTACTGAAGGTTTTACGTCTGTGAATAAATTCACTTCTAACTTCTGAACAGAATTTTACTCCCCATTTGGTCTGCCCTGCGGCCCCCCCCCCCAGTGACCTGGGGATTCACAGTAAGTGTTTTTCTTGTTGTTGTTTTACCCCGAACACCTCCAGACTCCGTCCACCTGCGTCCTGAGGATGTACTTGACGAGGGGTTCAGGGAGCACACCAGGGCCCCCTCCCCAGAGAAGGTCCCAAGTAGGTTCTCCCTGGACCTGACATCGCAGCCCGGCTAGAGGCCTCCATTGTCCAGTGAGCAGCGGGGCACTGGGTGCCCTCCCCTAAGACTCCTCCAGGCGCAGTAACATCATAGCCAAAAGTCAGATTCATGGCATTATTTTATTAAAAAAACATTGCTTTTTAATAAGGCAGATAAATTATACACCTAATAGCCATTTTAATGAAAACCACCAAGAACTATGAGCTGATGTCCCCTTCGAGTTGGAGACTTAAGCGCGTTCCTACACGTGGTTCGGGGTGCCCATGGCATCGCGTGTCCCGCACCAGTTTTATGAGGTTTGCCTTTGACGACACGGCTGCTCTGTGCACGTCACCCCGTTGTTCTGCTTCGAGGTCGTTTCCCCAGGTGCCTTCCTTGGAGTTGCTGACGTGTTCCCAGTCACGCTCACGGCTCCGTTCGCAGACGCTCTGGGCTCGCTGGGGAGGGGAGAAGGCCATATATTTCGACTTTGGGTAGTTACAGCTCGGGTTTTGACTTCTGAGGTGTTTGTGGAGAGAGATGGAGAGGGAGAGGCTGGCATGTGACCCACGGTGCAGGGCCTCTGTGGGTGTCGGGTTTTGAAACATTCACCATCAGCCTCGTGCAGCGGGATCTGGCTTGTAGGGTCCAGATTTAAGCGTTGACAGGCAAGCATCCCCCAAGCCAGCAGAACTAGTTCGATTAGCACCTGCTAAAAGGCCAGTTGGGGTTAGAGCAAGTCAACCCTTAGTGGCATCCTGTTTGTAGAAGTCAGGGAATGTTTTCTTTAAATTGTGATTTTCTGCAGCTGACAGCAAGCTTTGGGTCACTGCAGCCCGCTCTCAGCCTGTTTCCATCTCTTTCCCAAAACGACTGCTCATGATCCTTTCATCAAGTAATTACCATTGATTCTCTGTCCATTCGACAAATATTTATCGAGTCCTACTGTGTGCCAAGCATTGCAGAGCCTGTAACGATGTCTAGACGTGCAGTGTGCCCGCTCTTCCAGGAAATACTTCTTTCACGGGTTGTAAAAAAACGTTACTCAGAAACATTAAAAAAGAAGGGATCTATTAAGAACAAGTTTCTTTAAAAAAAATGGGTAAGTTTATTTTGGGTGCAACACGAGACCAGATTCCAGGCAAAGTTGTTTTAAGAGAAGGTGCAAATCCCGCCATTCGCATGGCTTAGGGGAGGAGTTACTCCGGGAATTAACAGGACTTAGGTCAAAAGAGGGCGTTGACAGGATCTGCCTGGGAGCTGATGTCTTCTTACCTTGTACTTCGGCGAGAGGAAAAATAAAAAAGGCGAATGGGAGCCTCGTTACGGTGACGGTAATTACCCCGAGGAGGCAGCGGATATTTCAGCGAGAAAAGCTGTCCGGGGAACTTTGCTCCTGTCCCCGAGTTCATGCTCGCAGAGTCCCCCTCGTGGGGTTGTGCCTATTGTGGACGCCCCGTGGTCTCTGAAGCCACTGTCACGGCCCCGAGCCCCTGTCAGCCGCGCTGGGGAGATGGCCCGAGAGGTCTCCCCGCGGCAGCCTATGCTAGGATGTCGTGTCGAGGTTTTGACGCATGTGAGATGTCCCCACGTACAGGCCGTGCTGGAACGCGGTTAAAGGTCTGCACGTCGCGTGAGGTTTGGGCTGGAAAAACCAAGAAGCTCTCTGCCGCCAACTCCTGAACAGTGGGACGCTCCTTGGGCTCGGTCTTTATATTTTAAGATGAATGTCCAGTCTTGGCAGCCCGAGAGAGTTCGTCGGGATGCCCGTAGAGACGGCAGTGACGGATGGCTTTAAGTTCCCTTCTCGTTCCCGGGTCCTGGATGCTGTCAGGGATCCCGGATTCCCTCGTAGGAGCCAAAGGCGGGGGCTGTGGACATGAGCCATGTGCCAGACACCGCCAGGTCCTTAAAGAGACGAGTGGGGTTTGGTTTCTGTCTTAAAGGAACTCACAGGCCGGCACGAAGCAGGCCTGTAAGTGTAGAATTGCGACACGTCGTGAGAAATATCTTCACAATGTGTGTCGGGGTCAATGGGAGCCGAGGGGAGAAGCGACCATCTTTTCATGGGGAATCGGGGAAGGACCCCTAAAAGGGGTGGAATTTAAGTGAGTTTTGAAGGGCGCATGGGAGGGGGAAGAGGTTTCTGCAGGAAGCAGAGCCGCAGCATTGTGGGTGGGACGGGGGGGTGGTGTGTCACATGACTGCCGAGCCTCAGCATGGCGGGAACAGAGGGGACGTTTCTGGGGGAGGCAGGGACGAAGGTGGCCTTCCCATGGGCCATGTGCGTGTCACGCCTGCTCAAGCACAGCACTCAGCTCAGCGTCTGGCACGGAGCGGGGTTTGTCGGTGACAGAGGGCTCGTCGGGGTCAGGTGGCGGGCGCCGCAGGCCACCAGCTCGCAGGGGGCGTTACTGAGGAGCCTCTCCCCGGAGGGACCCGGTCTGACCTCTGAGTGCGCGCCGTCTCCGCGGTGCACGGTGACCTCTCCGCAGCCCCCCTCGTGTGCGATGTGTGGCGGCGGGGACCGCGGCGTTACACGTGTCTATCCAAACCTGGTAGTGACAGATCCTGCTAACAAGGATGTTGGAGTCACAACTTCCTGACGGCAAACGCGGGGTACACACCCGCCTCCCCGCCGCCACCCTGGGGGGCGTGTCAGGGTTTCGCCCCGTGCGAGGGGCAGCCGGGCCTAGCGGGAGCTACTGGAATGTTTCTGGTGGCACTTTCCTAAGAAATGTCAGCAAAACTCCATGAAAAACGTGGCGCTCATCCAGACGGCCAGGGCAGGAGAAGTAATACCCCTCGAGCCAGCACCAGCTCCGCCCGGAACTCTCCGACGTGGGGCCCAAACCGCAGCTGCCGCCCCCCGAGCCTCCTCCGCCCGTCGGAGCCCATGTGCCTCGCGCTTTGCGGCATCTCGTGTTGCTTCCCACCCCCGGAGCCTTATGAAGAGTTAGTGCTCGGGTGGGGGTCGGGGTGTGGGGTCTGAGTGATGGCTCGTTGACGGAAAATCGCATTCCTGTGACATCCTTGCACCTGCCACGGTCCCTACCGCTTAGAAGGAGGTGCCACGTCCGTGCCTGGAGCTTAGAGTGGATGGAAAAGCCAGCGACCGCTGGCCAGCCCTGACCAGCACCCAGGGGTGCCGGCGCCACCGGGCTTTCAACGACGAAGGCAGCCTTGTCGCCTTTGCCCCGCGGAGTGGATGCGTCCCCGGAGAGTCCCTTGTCCGCTCCGTCGCGGTCTTCTCAGAACCTGCCCGACGTGAATCCCAGCGGAGTGACCAGCTGTTGGGGACCCCCCGGCATCGAGAATGAGGGCTGAGCCGTTCCTGTTCTGCGCTCGGCCATTTAGGTGGGTGTCCAGCCCCCGGGGCCTGAGAGCGAGCTCGGAGTCTGCAGAGGGGCTTCCAGAAGGGTCTCTGGCAGCCACCGATAAGGCACTCGTTGTCTCTCGCTCCAATGCAGCTGCACCTGGTGCGACTGAAAACGATCCTCACGCAGAGCGCCCTGGGGTCTCGCTTCTGACTCGAGCGAAGACCCCGAGCTGCGTCTGTGACGGGGCCCGTGCTTCTAAATTATCTATGACTGAGTCGTAAATAACGTATGCAATTGTGCGTAAACGTGTATTTTGTGCGTAAAAATAAAAACGTCGTTAACAACTATCCGTTGTCCTTAACGTGCGTGAAATAAAGATGAGAAAATGGACGTAAATAGGAAGGGACGCGAGGCCTCCTGAGTTCTGCCCGCAGAGCGACACGCGGAAACCTTCGGGCCCCTGCGTGTGCTCGTCTGTACGTTTATTTTCACAGAAACGGTGTTCCGCTGTGGTCACCGTTTACAAACCGCCTTCTGAAACACTTACATTTTTCGATTATCTTTCCACGTCGGCACAGTACTCTGATCGCTCGCGGATGGAAATGTGAGCGACCCAGCCAGCCTCCTGTTGCTGGTCTGTCGGCTCTTCCCAGCCGCGGAGCAGCCGGAATCCCTGCAGCCGACCCTTTGGCACGTCCTTAGTTATTTCCTCAGGTGAGCTCCTGCGGTTGAAGGGCCGGCGCCTCCTTCCGGAGGGCTCTGCGGTGCTCCCAGTGACTTCGTCTCGGTCGCTCGTCGTCGGAGAAAAATCCGGCACCATGTGTCCCACCCGAGCAAGCCCCAGTGTAGGGCTGCAAAGTCCGCAGGAGCGCCGCATAGTTCTGATTAAATTAAATCCGTTCCGGTGTTACGTAGAACATCCTCGTTGGAAGAGAATTCCCGTCTGCGGCCACGCCACCCTGCACCCCTGACCGTGCCTGATCCCGGCTGATCTCGGAAGCTAAGTGGGGTGGGGAGTCCGCCTGGGGAGACTGGGTGCTGTGGGCGTAAAATAAAGTAAGAAAAGGTAGAGCCTGAAGCAGAAGCGCGGTGGCCACCACCCGACCATCGAGGATGCTCTCGGATCTGAGCGCGCCGCGTGAGGACGGAAAGAAGCGGGCGGAGCCCCGGAGTGCGCTCCGGGCTGTGACCCAGGCTCGGGGCCGTCACCTGGCGTTTAGGAAGGCGAAGGCGAGGCACCTTGGACCACGGGGGCCCATGACACAGCGTCGCGTCATCTGATTTTTGGGCCGCGCCGTGGGGAGCTCGCAGCACGGCCGGCTTTGGGGGCTGGTCTGGCTGCGGGAAACAAACGGAGGGGCATCCGCGGCCCTCTGCATGCGGGGAGGGGCCCCAGCGCCTCCCTGGGGCAGAGGAGATGCGGCCGACAGGCCCGGGGTGCCCCCCGCCTGCTTCAGCCGCCCGAGGCCGGGACCCACTCCTGCGGGCCTCCCCACGGACGTGTGGTCTTGTTCGAGTGCTGCGACTGCATCACACTTTCTCGTCTGATTCTAAATCATTTCTCAGTTTATTATTGTTTTTTAATTTTTCCCCTCGTTCTTACAGTTTGGGAGAAGGGACCCCGCCTCGGCGTTCTTTGCCTCCTCCCTCAGCACGCAGGTCCCACCTCGTTTTCGGACGAACCCCGTGCGCGTCGGGGTTCTCACGGTGTTAGCCGTGCACAAGCAGGTCGATGACCCGTTTTCCTTTTGGGAACGAAAATCGGTTTTGGCGCGTTTTCGAGTCGGAGCCCCATGCTGTCTGTCAAAAGCCTCCTCCGGGCTCATTATGAAGCGCCGAAATGGAATTCGATTATTTAGGAGTGAAATATGACCGGGACGGTGTCGCCGCACCTTGAAACCAGCCGAGCAACAGTCTGGTCCCCCAATGTCGCTTGGGCTCCAGGAAGGTCCCGGACCCACCTGTTAGGCAAGCCAGCCCGTTGTGAGTGGCCTCGGGGGGAGGGCGGACTGTCCCGTCCCGGTCCCCGCTTCTGGTCTGAAGTGTCCTTCGCGATGCGCTGACTCGGTGCCCACATGGGATGCGTCCCCTGGTGACCCCGGACACCTGTGGAAAGGCGGACAGATTGCAACCGAGGGGAGCGCGTCTTCCCGCAGTGTGGCGATCCGTCCGTCGGTTTGAGAAAACAAAACAAAAAACAAAAAACCTGGCCTCGGCTGGTTAGTGCCCGTTGGCGGCCGTTTCCCGAGTGGCTCCCGCAGTCTGAGCCGGGGGCCGTGGCGCGGGATGGTTTCCGTCCCAGCCTCTCCCTCGCTGCGCATCCCCCCCTGACCCCGTTGCTGTGTCTTCGAGCATCTGTTCTGCAGCTGGAGGAAACCCCCGTGGGATGCCGGGGGTCACCCTGCTGCGTGTCGTAAACCCCTGGAAGGTGGGGGATGCCTTCCCAGGCCCGATCCTGGTGTCGTGTTCACGAAACGTCCTCGCGCCCCTTCGCGAAGCCGCCCCGGGTGCGATGACCATGTCGGGCTCGGACGGCGATGTGGAGCTGCAGGGGCTCCTGGGAGGAAACGTCTGCCTGTGTTCCGAGGCGGCTTAGCTCATCGGTGACATCATCAGATCCGTGTCACCTAGGCGATGGGCCCCGTTGCCATGGGGACCGCAGGCCGTGCGATAGTGCCGGCTCAGAGTGTCGCCGTGGAGAAGCCTCCCTCTCTCTGCGACCCGACAGTGGCGGGTGCCAGGGGGTGGGCGTTCGGTGTAGAGTGTTTGGATTTAGGGTTTGTGCACGTCAACTACGGGGAGAAAAGACACTTTGCGGCGCTTCCAGTATTTGGAAGGTTGAAGTGTTTGCACCGGCATCGCTCCTGGTGGCATCTGAAGATGCCCCTGCATGTGGGAGCCCGCCCAGGCCCGACGGGCTCGGAGTGGGCCTGGCAAGGGCGTGAGCGCGCTGAGCGCAGCTGGACGAGCCGGGGGTCACGCTCATCTCGCCCTGAACTTGGGGCACGGATGCGTGGTGCCCGCACAGACGCGGTGTGGGTCCTTTTGGGTTTCCTTCCCGTCTCCTGAGCCTTCTGGGTTTCCCTCTATCGGTCCCTGAATCGCGCCGTCTCCTTTCAGAAAACGGTGACCACGGCCACACGCCGCCTCCTCCCACGCGCGCTTACGGTCACGTGTGCACGCGTGCGTGTGTGTGTCCGTACATGCACGTACGTATGCGGTCAGGGTTCATCAGTCGAGGCAGGTCTGTTCTGTAAAGCCACCCGAAACGCTGGAGCAGCGACCCCGAGCCGTGGCTCCCGGGGGCGGTGCCGGGGGAGCTTGCGGCGTCGGGTCACTGTGCCCTCGCTGATCAGTGAACACCTGTGTGCGCGCGTGTGTCTGTCTGTGTGGAGACACCTCGTTCAGCGTGTGTGTCGATGGGGTGACCTTGGTCCCCAGCCGACTGCCCGTGACACGACCTGAGCGGAGCCCGTCTAGCTTAGTTCCTCCCCGAGGAGCTGGCAGCTCCTCAGCGCTTCGGGGTCATTTATTTTATGGCACAAAAATGTGAAAAGTGTGGCACTAAGTGGACCACAGGTGGCACACGTCTATGCGTGGCGCTGCGCTTCTTCCAGGTACGTGACCTGTCCTCCCGCCCAGGCTGCATGGGTGCCGAGGGCAAGTGACCATGGACAGCGGTCCCTGCGGGCCGTCCTCGGCACCCAGTGGCGCGTGAGTGCAGCACAGAGACGCTCACATCGGGAGCCGGAGGCGGCAGGCCTCACCTGACAGGGAGCCGCTGGGCCCGGCCTCCGCCTCACAGTTCGTCCGTCTGGGTTACCGGCTGCCCCAGCAGTGCCGAGGGCGACAGGGTACTGGATCGGCCGCCTGGAGACCACACCGTGTCACAGCCACTGGGGATGGGCCCAGGTTTCAAGTTCTCACCTATAGAACGAGATTGTTTGTTGAAGGGAATCCCATAGTCCCAAAGTCCTAAAGTCCTTCTGAGAAGCCCCGAAGCCTTTATGCACTAAGGTCCTCGCACGCTGCTTCAGGGGCCGGCTCTTTGGCAGAAAAGCCAACCCTTTTGAGAATATTCTGGATGATATGTATTCAGAACATCAAAAGGGGCTGAAAATACCACCTATAGCCACCACCCACCAGTGCTATGACAGGCTTAAGGTTTTGCTACTTTAAAAAAGGAATCTACTAGAAAGAAAGGGACGAGGGGGCCTGTTTTCTGTTTTTTTTTTTCCCCCCTGAACTTGAAAGGGAACGAGGCGGTCTGGGGTAATGAGTAAGCCTGAAATGTCGTTTAGGGCTGCCTGCAGGAGACGGGGAGGGGGGACCCTCAGAACGACACAAGCTGGATCCCTGTGTCTTTCTTAATTCGAAAATAATGACAGCTCTTTGCTCCAGATGGAAGTGATCGCACAGAGTGGCAGGGGTCCCTGATCGGCCTCCCGTGGTTCACAGCCCGTGTGTTCTTGAACTTTCTGGTTTGGAGCCTGCGCCACCCTTGGCCTTCGCCAAGTCTGGGTGGGCCGCAGGAAGGCCCTGTGGGCCCGCCAGGGACCCCCTGAAAACGTGCGAGAGCAATGGAGGCTGGTTCCACCTGCACGGAGGAGAGGAATGAGTGAAACCATGTCTGTGGTTCAAACGATTGACCCACTTTATTGTTTTAGGGCAGTTTTAGCAAAAATGAACAGAAAGGACAGCGGTGTCCCGTCGACACTGCTCCTCCACACGCTGGGTGCCCCCACCACCGACATCCGGCACCGGACAGCTCGTTTCTTACGCTCGATGCACCTGCGTCAACCGTCGTTAACGGAGGTTTCGGTGTTTCTGTCACCAGGGGAAAGGCGGTGGCTAGTGACACAACCTTAACTTCTCCGAGGCGTGACCGCAGTCCCGCAGAACCCAACCTGAGGGTCTGGAACTCGGGTTAGAGGACCAAAGCCATCGCCTGGGGTCTACCGATTGATGATTGGTCGTCCCTCCCGCCCCCCCATCCATCTAGAATTTTCCTGCTGAAAGGTCAATGCCAGCCTGGCGTCTCCCTATTGACTCCCTTGTGCAAGGTGCCACCCTCCCTCCGTCCCGGGCTTTGCTGCCACCCAGTGGGGGAGGACAGGGTCGGGTGGCGCCGGGTGGAGCCTGGGGCTTGGTCGTCACCGGCGCGATCAGGGCTCGGAGCCCCGTGGACGGCCCCTCGGCTACGGGCAGCGGGGGCCGCGCCCTGCAGCCGGCACCTGCCCCCACGGAGACGGCCCCGCGCCCCCGGCACCCTGGGGTGCCCTGTCGGGCTCGGGGCGGCGCCGGGGACAGCGGACGGCGGGGTGGGGCGGCCCTACGCGGGGGGCGCTCTGGGGGCCGTGCAGGCCACCCTTTGCGAGGGCGGGGAGCCCGCGGGGTGCCGCCCGCCGCGGCCCGCAGGACAGCGGGCTCCGCAGGGACCGGGCCCCAGGTGGGCGGCTTCAGGGGGCCGCCCCGCCCAGGCCCCGCCCACCCCGATAAGGCCCCGCCCCTCCCCGCCCAGGCCCCCGCCCCGCCCAGACCCCTCCGGGGGCCCGCCAGGCAGAGCGGAGCCCCGGGTCCGCGCTCCTCCCGCGGGGCCGGCGCGTCCCCCCGAGGCCCGGGGGGCGTGGGGGGGTGCCCGTCCGGACAGGCCCGTCCGGGGGCGCCCCGTGGGAGTGACAGGAGAGGTACAGGTGCGCGCCCCGCCCCCAGGTCCAGGTTCGGCTGCTCCCCCTCCCCCCGCCCCCGCCCGGGCGGGGACTTGCCCCGCGGACGGGACCCTGTGCTCCCGGCGGGGGCGACCCCGGCCCCAAGGGGCGGGGCTGGTCGGGAGGCGGCGAGCGCCCGGGGCCGCGCCCCCCACCCCAGCTCCCAGCACCCAGTCCTTGCGGCGCCTCCCCCACCCCCACCCTGGCCTCCGTGGGTGTCGGGCCGACCGCTCGTGCACCTGCCCCGTGGGTCCCCTGCCCCGGAGGGTGGTGCCTCCCCGTGCTCGGCAGGTCCGGGCACACCCGCTGCTCCCCTGGCCCTGGTCCCGGCCCCGCGTGCCGTCCGGCCGCGCCGGCCCCCACACCCGCGCTCGCCTCTCAGGACCCCCGGGAGTTGTCCCCGCGCGGCCGGGCCCCCCAGGCTGGAGACGCTCTGGGACCGTCTGGCGCTTGTCTGACTCACAGCACCATGCGGACCCCAAGCCAGGCCCCTCTCCGGTGGCAGGCTCTGGGGGGAGCCAGGCCCCGCGCCCCCGAAGAGCCAGAGCCACCAGGCAACCCGCCCCGTCGTCCCTCCCGGGGGACAGGTCTCCCCTTGCTCACCCCGTGGGCTCTGGCTCTATGTGGGGGCCCCTGTGCCCCCACTCACCTGGCCTGGGCAGCCCCAGGGCCGGTCCCCTGACTTCCCGTGTGGTCGCTGAAGAGACAGGAGGGCTCATCCCAGCACCCCAGCTCCAGGCCGGCTGGGGACCCACACCCCACCCAGGGTGTCCCCGACGACCTCGGCCATGGGCTTTAAAAGACTAAAAGCATCTCCTCTCGCAGTTGAAGTTGTGATAGGCAAGTTTCTAGACTGTCGCAGGGCAGTTATTGCCAGAACGAGTCCACTTCCACCGATCTGCACGGTTCTCTTTGCACCGTAGGCGTTACGTTCACATGTGAGGAGCTGAATAAACAGACACACACACACACACACACACACACAGATGTGAGGGACAGAAGCTCCCCAACCTGAACTGTGCTCTCTGGGTAGTTCCTCTTCCCATACGCAGACACAGATGCCGGACTCTGTCTGTGTGTACGCGTGGGTGCCATGGAGAGGTATTTGCAGACCCAAGGAGCACGTGGGCTACTTCATTTATTCCTCTGCCCTCTCTCCCGGCACCCACGTGCACACACGTATCTCCATGTGCGACCTCTGCGTAGGTCTGAAGGAGACTCGAACGTGATCGTGCGTTCGTCCGGCATTTTCCCTCTGCTGCAAGGCCGCAGTGTCGGAGTGGGAGCAAACTGGAGTAACTGGTGTGACCCCGAGAGCCTGCTAAGACTGTATGTGTCTCCATCCGCCGCCTCAGACCTGCGATTCCATGTCTCCATTCCCTCCAGGGGCTTTCAGGGGGTCCCAAGCGGCCACCTCCCCTGACACTCGGCCGGAAAGCTGCAGATGGACAGTTACACGTGTGCGCATCTGGTCAGCCCCCGACCCCAGGACCTGACAACACGGGGGCTCTCTCTACGTTTCTGCTCGGCAGCCCGCTCCTTATCCCCACCTGCATTCCCAGTGGATTTGAAAGAGAGAAATGAGCGTGTGTTTTGGCATTTTAATAAATCTGGAAAAATCCCAAGACAAAAACACCTAAAACTTCAGGCTCTGCTCGGACGGTGCGTTTCTGGGTGCGCCCTGCCCTCTCGTGGTCAGCAGCGGCATGAGCTGGAGACTGAAGTCCTGGGCCGGGTCCCCGCGCACCCCTGAGGTTCACCCCACACGACAGCGTGGAGGACGACAGCGCGTATCTGCCCCCGTCGCCCCCTCTGTGTTTACGGCCTCCCCTAAGCTCTTTGCTATTCCCTAAGCCCCCGCAGTTGAAGATGTTTGCAGCAATTTCCTTAAACAAAGCCCAGAGCATCATGCCGCCTGCCCAGTGAGTCTGACCCAGCTTTGCAGTCCTTGTGGAAAGGAGATCAAGTGCACTGATGGGGCCGATTCCCACGTTTCTGAAAGTCCGTTTTACGCAGAATTCATAAAGGCGGCCTCGAGACCGAGCAGTTTATAACGACCTTAGGGTTCTCGGTGAGCTTCCCACAAACCCACGGGATTCAGATGGATCGCAATTGTGTGTGTGGAGCCCGTCGTTAAAGGGCGAAGGCCTGGGGGGACCGGCGGGAAAACCAAGGCGTCCGGCTCTCGGCTCCAGCCCCGCCCCCGCCACTGCCCGAGCAGACGACAGCCTCTGTGTCTCCCCGAGTCGGGGCCGAGTGCTGTCCAGACAGGCACGACCACACTCGTGTCGTTCAAGTGGTCTCTGAGACGGGGGGCAAGGAGGAAGTCCGAAATTGATGAAAGAGGCGTTTTTTCAATCAAAGTGTGATGGAACTTTCGGGAAGAAGCATGCTTTTTTAAACGAATGCCTTGGTGTTCCCCAGCAGACAGACGCCACACGCGCGCGGAGCACAGCGGTTTCCTGGGAAGGCGGCTTCTCCCGGAGTGGGTGCTTGCACGCTCGCATGGGCCCTCGTCACCGTGCTGTCAGCACGTTTGCGGTTCCGCGTGTGCCCGCGTCCCCTGCCCTCTCCCCGCGCCTCCCCAGGCCTCCGCAGACCTCTCCTCGCCCCTGCGTTGGGGGTAGCGGGAGACGCACACAGATGCGCTGGGGTCCAGCCCGCTTTCTGTGCACGGTCTGCACCCCTGGGCGCTGGCCACCTCCCCTCCAGTCACGGACACTTGGGGCCCAGCGGCCGGTGAGCCCTCTGCTTTAGGCCCGCGCGTGTCAAACCTGGAGTCACCCCGGGTCCTGGATGGGCATATAGCGCCAGGCCCTGACTTTGCACACGAAATAACGCTTCTGCACGTGGGATGCACCTCCCGGGTTTCCAGCAGCACCCCCCCATCTCCCACGTCTCCCCCCACCCCGCTCCTTCATTCCCCCAACCCCGTATTCCCACAACGAGGCACTGAGGCTCCTGGAGGTGGATGGCGAGGCTGCCGACTCAAAACTGAGGCCAGTGAGTGGGGTCCCACGCACAGCCTCTCCGTGAGGGTGTGGCGCCCCCAGCAGCGCCCCCTCCCAGCCCCGCAGGTCACCCCATGTCGCCCCCACCACCCACAGGCCTCACTGAACTCGCAGGCGGGACACACGACGTGAGCTGTGCCTGTCCCGGGCCCAGGTCCCTCCACCTTAGGTTCAATAACCCACTTGTGTCCGTGTACAACGTGCCTGGCGTGCACGGTCCGCGACTGCGCTTGCTCGTGCCACACAGACGCTGTGCTCCATGCTGGGTGGCACTGGCTTGGGGCACAGGGACCGAGATGTCCTTGAGGAATGCACAGCCCAGATGCTGAGACAGACGCGGCAGCAGCTAGGTGGAATGACACGCAGGACGCTCTGTGCACACCCTCAGGGGACCACGAGGTCTGGGCACACCCTCAGGGGACCACGAGGTCTGGGCACACCCTCAGGGGACCACGAGGTCTGGGTACACCCTCAGGAGCGGGTGGGGGGCGCGCGGGGCCAGCTCCCGCCCGGGCGCCGTGTTCTGCCCGCGGCGCGGAGCATCCCCAGGCGCTGTGTCACTTGTCACCAAGTGCCTCGCCGGTGTTTCACGGGAAACCAGTGATGTTGGGTGAACGCGGGGTGCAGGCCAGCAGGCAGGGGGGGGAACGACGCGGTCACGGCCGCGTGGACGCGGGCGGTGACGCTGCTCGCAGGGTGGCGCTCCGCACCCCGAAGCTGCGGGGGCCCCGCCGCAGCTGGGAAACCGTTTCTCAAGGGTCCGGTTGGTTTGTGCCGCAAGCGTGTCTCACTCTCCGGCCGGATGGAGCGTCGATGCTGTTTGTGTAAACATTTCTGGGTTTGCAGGGTTGACATTTTTGAAATGAATTGAAATTTTCCACTTCTCTGGGCCAGACCATTGCCCAAGGGTCCGGCTTGATGGCAAAGTGCCCTGGACGAGCCCAGAGTCCATCCGGCGTCCTGTGTTTTCTGAACATAAGCCGACCTTAAGTCTTGGAAAACTCTGGTTTTGCTTGCTCTTTTTTAAAATTTTTGTTAAAAAATGTGGCTTTCGTGTTTGAAGAACGAAAAGAAGAGCTTGGGAAATGGCACAGGAGGCTTCCGAGCGTCAAACGCTCTTAGGAAATGACCGGATGCCGAGTTCAGTGTGCACGCACGAGAGACAGACGGAGCGAAGCTCCCTCGCAGCGCACTCGGATTTGACAACGAGGAGGACAAAGCGCCTGGCAAAACGCGCCCAGAACGGTCTGCGAGCGTCTCACAGGGTGTTGCTGAACCTCCTCGGCTGCCAGTTGAACCTGTTCCCAGCGAAAAGCCGTCCTGTGGTGTGATCTTAGGATCAGAGCCCGAGGCTCCAAATCCCGGGGGAAGATGGCCTCGCGGCGCAGCGACAGGCCTCGGCCCGGCTGAGGAGGACCGGCTTGGAGATGATGGAAGAAAAGGCGCAGCGGGAAGGCCCCACCTTTTCAGAAACGCGAGGGGACTCAGCTGGGCGGACACTGCGGGGTCAGGGGAGATGCTTTTGAGTCAGGAGCCGCGTGGAGAGCGAAGGTGTCCCCGGGGTGAGCCGGGAGGACAGACAGCACCCAGCAAGCGGTGGCCACTCCTGGACTCTGGAAGCGGATCATCCCACCGGGACCAGGGCCGCACGACCACGGAGACCCAGGCCCTGCTTCCGGTTCTGGTTCTGCACCAGCCGGGTCCGATCGCATCGGAGAAACCACACGGCTGTTTGCGCGGGGGAAACGTGTACCACGGTGACGCGTTCGGAGGTCTCATCGAAGCCACCGTCGCTGGGCGTGGGACAGAGAGAAAACTCGCCAGCGCCGGGTCCACTTCCAGGGCGGTGGGGGGGACATGGTCCGAGGGGTGGGCACGGCCGCTTGCTGCTCCGCACTGGCTTCGCCTGTCTACGGCCCTATGAAGAGCGGGGCCCAGGACAAACCCCGGACGGAGCCGCTTCTCTGACGACTGAGCTCTTTCTCTTAAAACGGCTGGATGAGGGAGTGGGGTGGGCGCGCACGGCTCCCGAAGTCCAGTGACACAGGGGACATCGCGACAGAGACGCGGGCGTGGGCTGCAGCTCCCTGCCGTCTGGGGAAGGACGAGGGCATCCTCCTCTGGTCCAGCGTGTCGCCTCACTCCCGGGATCTGGCAGGTGTATCGCGTGGGGGCGGGGACCATGGCGATGCGGCCTGAGCCTGCCCGCGGTCGGCCAGGTTCTCCCCGGTGCGGCGTGCGCTCTCCCTGGGAGGCCCCTGTCTGGGTTCCCAGGGTGTGACCCGGTGTCTCTGGGCCTTTGTCTTCCTTCCCTCGAGAGGCAGCGGTGATGCTCCCTCCCGGAGGTTGTGCGGAGACTCAGTCCGACACCGTAGGAAGAATTTAGCTCAGCGCCTGGCAAACAGAAAGTTCTCCGGGAAGGTTAAATGTTGGTACGTTTAATTTTGTGGACGTCATGGTGCAGGGGTGGGAGGGCAGGCTATTCGTCTGGGCACTTTATAGGATTTTATTATCAAAAGTGACTTTCAGAAGAGAGTGACAGTCAGAGCTTCGGGAGTGGGGGAGGACTCACTGGCCCACTTACGGGTGGGCTGGGGCGGGAAGAAGAGGGGGAGGCCCCCTGGGGATGGATGTGACTTAAATACCATCGCTCTGGGTTGGGGAGGGACCGGGGTAGTCATGCGACCCCAGAAGGCGGAGAGTCCTGAAAGGACTCGGCACGGCGAGGGCACAGCCGGGGCGGGAAGCCATGTGTCACCTCCCAGGGGAGACGAACAGCGGGCTTGTCTGCGAGTCGGGATTTGGAGCGCCGCGCGCGGGTCCCAACCCTGTTCCTTCTGCAGGCGGACAGGACCCCGAGGAAGACACGCGAGGGATCGGTTTTTCATTCTTTCCCTGAACCTGGTCGCTACGGGATCCAGCCGTTCACGCTCTAGACGCAGGTGCCTCAGGCGGAAATTTCAGATCCACGGGGTGACCTGGCACGCTCCGTCCCGACTGACACCCCCCACCAGGGTCGCACGTCCCGGGCTCGCGGGGCGGTTTTTAACATCGGTCGCTCGCGTCTGGCCAGGCCTCCCTCAGCACTGTCCCCGCCTGGCCTGGGGCCGCAGCGGGACATCATGGCACAGCCAGCTCCAGCTGGGTCTTGTGACACGCCGGGGGGCGGGCGGGCGGACTGCGGCTCTGGGTTTAGCCCCCGGCCCCGCTCCCTGGGACGCTGTGACGGTTCTGGCCTCCCTGCTCCATGACGCATGGAGCCTGGCCGCGACGCCCAGAGCAGGGGGGCCGTCGGGTTTTAACTGTTGCCGGCCCGAGGGAGTGACAGCTTGTGCGGCGGTGGCTCCTAACTTCGGGGAGGAAGGATCTGATGGGGAATGTGGGGGAGCGGGATCGGCACTGACTCTGCTGCCCCGATGTCCGTGTGTTTCAGTTTTCGGGTGGGAAAAGTCGGAATGAAGAGCCATCCTGACGTTTTGTTTATTTTCTCGAGTGCTAGAGCGTTGCCCTGCTTTAGGCTCCGGTTTAAGCATTTAGTTCATCACATCGGGGTTCCTCTGCAGAAACGGAGGCGACTCCTCCTCCTCCGATTTGCCTGACACAGTCCTTCGCTTTAAACCCGCCGGCATCGGAGGTAAGCGGTGTCTAGACCCTTTCCTGCCTCTTTGGTGGCTTGGTGGGTTCGTCACAGTGTTTCAGGCTTTTTGGTGGAATAGGCAACATTCAAACACGGGAGAGTCGTCTTAAATTCTGCCGGTAGCCGCCAGGCCCAGACGCCTGCCTCGCGTATCCGTGAGAGCCTCTCCAAAGCGCCACTCTCTGCGGCTCCGTCGCAGCAGAAAGAACCCCGGGCCCGTGTCAGGCATATCCGGGTCCGGTTCCTGCTCTGCCCTTTACAGCCGTGTCACCGTCAACAAGCCACTTCATTCCCCCGAAGTCCAGACCCCGCACTTACAAATCGATAGAGGAAGCAGGCAGAGCCATTCCCAGGTCTCTGGTAGCACGAAATAGCTCTAAATTCATGGAAAAAGTGGCAAAAAGAAAATAAATCTGGAAATCAAAAGCCAAAAACAAACAAAACAACAACAACAACAAAACGCCCACAGTGAATCATCCTGGCTCCAGTGACGCCAGAGCAGAGAACAGAGTGTTTTCTCGGGAGGAACTGCACATCAGGGCTCGGGGCCCTTCCTCGGACTCGAAGGTCTTCCCAAGTGAAGACTCTGGCCCGAAGGGAAGGCCTTTATGTCCTCCAGTCGATCCATAAGCATTGAGAATGTTAACTCGTCAGTGGCTGGGCAGGTCACTCCCTCTGGGGCGCTGAAGTCGGCCCGAATGTCCCCAACGGCTGTCGGATACCCCCACCTGGAGCCCAGCAGAAGCCCAGACTATTGGGGCCGACTGCGTCCAGCCGGACGGACGCGAGGGTCTCATCACGGTGGCGCGTCCATGGGTTAGTGGTGAGTTCAGCACCCAGAGCCCCGAGGTACCACCGGGATTAAAATAGTCGGGTTATCCTGCCGTGGCCTGGGCTTTGGCACTTCACTGGCCATTCTGGGGGAGGGCACGCGGGGCGGGGGCCAGGTCTGCAGGGCTGACCCTCGGGACACGGAGAGCTCGCAAAGGCCTGACGGAAACCAGCCACAGGGGAGGCCCCGAGAAGATACTAGAGTCATCTAGTTACTACAGGGCGAGGTCTGCGCCCACCGCGCTGACCCCCACCCACCGCGACAGCCGCCCTGACGTTCCCTGAGGACCGCCCCCGCTCACCGTTTCGCACTGGACTGAACACGTGGGCACTTTTCTTTGCTTCAACTAGTGTTTCCGAATCTTTCCCTCTTGACCAGTTTGGCGTCAGCTCACGTCGCAGCCACCCCCGACCAGTTCTTTGCTGGGCCAAATTTCCGGTCTGCTCTGGAGCCCTGGGGAGCGAGGAAGCCAGCGGGGTTAGAGGTTGCCTGCGGGAATTCGGGGTCTGCTCCTGGAAGGAATGTCGACGTCCCAGGGGGCCCCGAGTGCGTCACAGCGCGTCTCAGAAGCCCCGCCGAGGATCGGAAGGCATTTCCCAGTGGGTCTGGGATGCTCTCCTCCACTTCCCGAGGAAGATCTCGAACGCTGTGGACCCTGCGGACGCTGCAAAAACAGTGCCGAGAGGACACAGGGGGATGCTGTGTGACGCCGCCACCAGCTCCACCATTTCCACGCACTTTCTTGATTTAAACACTAATTCGTGGGCGCCCAGTGCCCGTTTCTGACGAGGCCGTCCTGAACGAAGCAGGTCACGCCTTCCTTCTTACCTTGCACGGAAGAAGAAGAAATGAATGCCTGGGAGGAATCACGCCCCAGCTAGAGTCCCGGGGACTGACCCTCCCGTCGGAGAGTCGGGCCCGCACACAGCGCCCACTCGGACTTTTTCTTCCTGAGCAGAGGAAGTTCTCTCCGTGCACGCGGGTACGTGTCACCGTGGCGGAGACTGCCTTTCCCCAGGGACCCCGCCACCTCGTTTACGGCGGGGTCTCAGGGTCCCCGTTTGTAGAATGGGGTTTCCTGAAGGCGGAAGCAGGAGCATGCTGCCTGCGCCCCGTAAGCCCAGGGGTGCACCTGAGGCGTGTCACCCCACGGCTTCTCCGCGGCCCCTGTGATGCTGCCTGCCTGACCTGGGCCCGGGGAGTGGCTCCGGCCATGTCGTGTGTGTTTTCTCCCCGGTTTGCTGCTGCAGAAAGACCACGTGATGCTTCACGGGGCTGGGAGAGCAAGGCTGTTGGGAGGCTGCTGATCCCGGGCTCCTGGATCCCTGCTGTGGTCCACCTGTGGGAGGTGCACATGTCCCAAGTCATTCTTAACAATTTTCAAACAGGCACACAGGTGGATTCCTGTTTTCCGTCACAGTTTGTGTTTCAGTGAATCGATCAGCAAAATCAAAAGGGAAAAGCCTACCTTCATTCCATCGTGCACGTGAAGGACAATTAATTTAATTTAATTTAATTTAATTTAATTTAATATTTTATTAATTTTATTTAATTTTATTTATTTAATTTTATTTTTTTGCATCTAAATTTTAAAATGCACCCTTAGTCTGTGGCCATGCCACCCTGAACAAGCCCGATCCCGTCTGATCTCAGAAGCTAAGCAGGGTCGGGCCTGGTGAGTCCTTGGATGGGAGACCGCCTGGGAATACCGGGTGCCGTAGGCACAGTAAATAAAAAATAATAAGAAAAATAAGGGGTTGTAAGCTGACAAGGTTCTTGCAATCTCTGAGGTCAGCCAAGGGTTGCCTCGCCTCAAAACAAAATTAAAAAAAAAGTAAAATTGGTCCTTCACATCTTCTCTGGAAACATAGGGCATCCAGGTGGCGTGGGTTGATCGCCAGAACCTTATGTCAAGTTCAAATCTTGAGCTTCATAAGGGTTTTGTTTCGTTTTCTCTGAAGTCAAGGAACGTTCTTTAAAAACCTAAAAAGGGCAGTAAATCACATCTCAGTTTTAAAATGAGATCAGCAAGCAGATGTCCGCTCTCTGGGGAAGGGTTGAGTTTAACAAAAACCATCGCCTTTCGGGCTCTGCGTTGATGATGTGAAGTGATGAATTGTCACCGTCCTGCGGACGTGCCCCGGCGACGCTCCAGGTGGTCAGTGCGGTGGCCGCAGGGTTGCGTGCCCCCTGACCTCCTGGTTGCGGCTTCTTCGGTCACCGCCCCTTCGCGCTTCGGGCTCACTGCAGTCACAGCGTCCGCACAGTCCACTTCACTCCTGGCTTCGGGGTGCCTTGCCCGAAACACCTGCGGACGAGCCTTCTGGGGGCGTTTTGTTGTATTCGGAGTAGTTTTTGTGCTCGTTTTTTTGTTTGCTGGTGGAGGCTGAGGCGATTTACGACCGAGTCCCGCACGATGCAGCCATCGCGCAGCACAAGCAGGAGTTTTAAAACGAGCAGCCGGGGCCCCGGAAATGAGAAACGGCGGGACGAGGAGAGACGGATAAACGAGCCGTGTCGCGTCGCGTGAGGCAGCTGGTGCGTTTCTTGGGTGTGTACCAAGCTCAGGGCACCGAATGCCCCTCGTTTCGGGTGAACGAAAGCTTGCGCTCCAGTCTTTGTCTCCGAAAGTCGTTTTCACGGGGGTTTCATGTGCTCGATGACGCGCCTGTCCGCTGCGGCCGGGCCAGCGCAGGGTTCGTGTCCTGCTGCTCCCTGGCGCGCCCTTTGAGGACAGCTGAAAGAATAAAAGTCCCAAAGGCGGCCCGTGCAGGGGGGTCCCGGACCCGTGCAGGAAGGCCCGCCAGGTGTGCCCTGCAGCCATCGTGCGGGGCACACGCGGCCGCTCACAGCCCCGCGTCACCTCGCCATCACGGGCTCACGGCGCTGTTCGCAGCTTTGATGCGTTCGCTCCTGATGACGTCGCAGAGGAGGTCACGAAGGGGTGTCCAGGACGTGGGATTCGTGAGCGGAAGGAAGTTCCGTGTGCAGGTTGTTTGCTGAGGCTCCGAGTCGATGTCCAGGGTCCCAGTGCATGCTCACGGGGAGGCGACAGCACCTCCCTGAGTGTCCGGCGGGCCGCGGCGTCGTCCTGAGAGCACCAGGCTGTGTTCGCCGCTCTCGGGCTGCTTCCTAACCTGCTGTCACTTCAGTTTCACGTCACTCTTCAGCCTGTGAGGAGTGGCCGGGTGACCATCCCCGGCTCCTGGTCACCGCAGGGCACCCGTGTGTCACCCATGAGCTTGTCAGCGGACAGGCACGCATGCACCCAGGCCTGGGGACCCCTGCCCCCCGCGCATCCAGGACCCTCCTCGTTTGATGCTGCGTGGGAAGCACTGGCAGCGACATGCACGACACACTCAGGGCCCGCCGCCTGCCAGCCGCCTGCACGGGCCCGCAGCTACAGGAGCCTTCGGGCGGTTCGTGCGTTGGCTGGGGCGGGGACTTGGGGAGTCACGGGGGTGAAGCGAGTGGACCCCACTCGCCTGTTGCGGATTCGGGTTTCGTGCCGGTGCCGAGCCTGTGGGTCCCTGTAAACGTCTCCGGTTGCAGCGAGCCCAGCCGCTGCCTGCCCCGGCCTGCAGACCCTGAGATCCACCCAGGAGACGCTGTGGCTGGGGCTGGCACCAGTGACCCGCCGCCAAAGGTCTCCCCCGAAATGCGCAGGCCACGTGCCAGCCGGGGAGCTGAGGGCTCTGCCTGCCAAGGAATCGGGCTCAGGGAAGGGGTGCGTCCCCGGGGGACAGAGGGTCGGCGGCCAGTCTCCCAGGCCAGGGCAGCTTTAGAGCTGGCCGCGGGGGTGGGTTCAACACGGGAGGCGGCGCCCTTCCATCCCTGCCCCGAGGGGCCACGGCGGAGCCATGGTGGCTGTCCCTCCAGCCCCGCCTCGACGCCTCCCGACTCAGCCCTCCCTGTGTGTCCCCAGGGCCTCCAGAGCCGCCGTCCGTCCACAGCGCCTGCGGCGAGTCTCTGTGGGCGAGCAGGCCTGTGCGCAGGCCCTCTCACGGGGTGCCTGGGTTCCCAGGCTCCTTTCGTCTCACCGTGATGGTCCCCACCGGGTTTACAGTCTGGTTTGTGGGAACGCCTCTCCCCAGGGCGCCCCCGCGTGCGGCCGGACCCCCGACTCTGCCGTCGCATCCTCCCTCCCGGTGCTCGGCCACCACGCGTGGGCGCGGGACCAGCCGGCTCGGCGCCTCCGCCCCTCCTGCCGGTCTCGCCGTGGCTCTTTCTTCACGTCCTTAGGTGTACGTTTAGGGTCCGCCAGGCTTCTCTCGGCTCCCCGCATTGCTCGTCTTATAATCGGTCGTAGTTTTAATGTGGTCGTGGGAAGAGGCGAACCTGGTGTCGACTTGGGCCGCCGTCCCCACCCTCACTGCACCCCGAAGTGCGTTTGTGAAACAAACACAGATTCCCCCCTCGATGAGCGTTTCTGAACCGCGGCCTGGAAATGCGTGTTCCTAACCCAGCCCCCGATGGCTCTGGGCCTGTGCCCGGGAGCGGACTCGGGAGCGCACGGACTTAACGGCCGGAACGAGGCGCGTCCTCTGATTTGGGGGATGTTGGGATTCAGGTCTTTGTTTTTCTCACGTGACCTGCCGAAGGACCCGGCGGAGATTTCACTGCCGTGTAAATTCGGGTACAACCGCGGGTTTAGCAGCTCTGACCTCCACCGACCCTCGAGTTCCCGAAAGGCCGTAGCCGGATGGCGTGAGGCTGGTTTGAGTGTCTCTGAAGCTACCGCACTGTATGCCCAAGCCCCACTCGGTGCCACCCCTGCTGTGGCCAGTCCCTCGGCTTTGCACCCGAGGGTCCCCCTTGGGGCGTGGATGCCCTCGGGGGCAAGGCGTTTGCCTCACCACGCGACTGGTTTCTGTCCAGGCCAAACCGTTGTTCCGATCCCGGTCAGGTCGCCGTTCGTTGAAGGAACAAAAGGCTTATCCTCAAGGTGATGGACTCACCAGACGCCTTTCCCTTCCCACGTGCTCACGCCGGGGCAGTCGTCCTCAGTCTGACCCGTGCCCTCCCCCCCCATGGGGTCCCGTCCGGCAGCCTGGTGTGGTCATCAGCACTTGGCCCTGGGGGGACGCTCGGAGGGCCGGCTTCGTCCGCTGACCCCCACCGAGGCTTCTGGGTGCGAAGAACTTTCTCTGCCCGAGTCCGCTTCTGCGTGTTCACAATCAGCTGCCCTCGCGCCCTCTGGGCCTTGAATCTGAAATGCGAGTCACTGAAAGCCCCAGCGCCTACAACAAACAACAGGAGTCACGGACGTTCAGAAGCACCGAGCCACCTGCTGGGGACAAAGGCGTCTTTCGTTCCGTTTGCCTTCCCCACGCCGGTTCTCAAAAAAACAGAAACAGAAACAGAAACAGAGCACGCGAGTTCCTGCGTGTGCCTGAGAAACGCAAACGCACACAGGGTCCCCGGTGACGGTTTGGGTGACGTCAACCCTGGTTCGTCCTATATCTGTGCTTGTCCCTGAGGCACAGCGCAGGCGGGCACCCGCGCCCCCTCCCCAGGGACCCAGGGTCACCCCGCTTGCTGCTCGGCGAGAGGCTTGCACGACGTATTGTCCCAGTCCGGTCGGGGGCCCCGTGAAACACAACCATTGCCACGTGCTTGCACGCTCAGGCCGGAAGGGGCCGCAGACATGGCCCTTTCTTTCAGGGTTCCTTGTCCCCAGCAGCATCTGGCTCATCGTCCTCCCCTCCCCTCAGAGGATGGTCTCGCAGGGGCGCGTCACGAGGGACAGACTCACACTCCCCCTTGCCCTTGGCACACCCTCGGGGAGGAGACAGTGGAGTGACTCGGTTTCAGGCGTACGACATGGTGACGGCACGGTGACGGCACGGTGATGACACTGCTGCACCTCGCGGGGCCATCCCCCGTCAGTCCCGTCTGATGCCGCCCGCAGTTGAGGCGGTTCACTCCCTCCACGTCGCCCCAGGTGGAGCTACGGGGCGGGGGGAGGGACAGGGAATGCGGCCCCCTTCCCCGTAGCCACGAAACACCTGCCGCCTAGCAGCCGCTCCCCCCATCGGGTTTTCCCTTTCCGTGCTTCTAGTTACCTGCAGCCAGCCTCACCCCAAAAATGTCAGATGGAAGATTCCAGAAATCAGCAGGCCACGGGTTTTGCGCCGTGGGCCTTCCTGAGCAGTGTGGCGGGGCCTCGGGCTGCCCGCCCGTCTCCCCGGGACGCGGAGCTCCCTTCGCCCGGTGTCGCCGCGCGTTCCGAGACAGAGCCCGCGCTCACGCAGCTGCCTGGTGTCACAGGATGCTGCCGCGTCGTCCTGCTGTCCCATGGGCTGCTTTCGTTCCTCTCTTACTGCGCTTCATGTACCGATCAAGCTTCATCCCGGGCAGGTTTGCAGAGGGGAAGGCACGGCCTCGGTGGGATTGGAGATCGGCGGCTTCAGGCACCCACGGGGGGTTAGGAGCACCCTCCCTGTGAAGAAGGGAGCGGGGGGGCTTCTCTAAATTCTCGGTAAGTCAGCGAGGAAATGAGCCAGTCCTGCAGGCTGATACCTTGGTGTTTATCTCCCAAGCTTAAACCCGAGAAAACGGGAGTAAAACAGCTATCACGTGGGAGCTGAACCAGCAGTTCGGGGTGAAGACCAACAGGGCAGCATCTAGTCGTCTGGGGGATAAAGACAGAGACGTGTTTTGCCACTTGGTACCGCGTGTCACGTCTCTTCTGAAACGTCCACGACACTTTAATGCACTTGGCCCACGCGACTGGAAAGCGAAATTTTGATTAAACACAATCGCCTGTGACCCAAAGACCCAGGGAAAGGAAATCAAGGAGGAGGTTCGGGCTCAGAGCAATACGGTAATTCGAGTCTTAACGGTTCGGGCTGAAGTTTGCGTTGTCCTGCTTTTCTTGATAAATAAATTAAAAAGTCACCCTTTCCTTAACTGCTGTCCCAAACACCCTGCCCCACAGAGCCACAACACCGGAAACCCGCTGGCTTGCAACGGGGCGAGCCCGCTTGCCGCAAAGCCAGGCTCGTGGTCAGTGGGGGAGCCCGGCTTGCGCGTCCGGGGAAGCCGGGTGGCCTGCATTCGAGCAGGACGCAGGGGCATCGCTTCGCGGTCCTCCCCCAGGGTTTGCGGGATTCATTTCTCATCCATTTTCGCTTTCATTTGGTTTTCAAATTGTTTATCCCAAGCGATCCGCCTCTAGGAGAAATGACTCCTTTTTGGAGTCCTCGGGGGATTTTCTGTCCCTCGTTTTTGAATCGGAGCTGGGTTCAGAGGAACCCCGTGGACGGGCAGTGAGAACTGAGGCGGGAAGGGGCTGAGGGAGGCACCTGGAAGGACGAACCCCTCCGTCCTCGTCCCCTGGACCGGCTGGCACCTGCCCTGACACCGGGACTTGGGGGGGTCAGCGCCGTCTGGGTTTGCAGGAGGAGCGCCTTGCCGCTGGGGAGGATTTCCCTTTTAAGGACAGGTCCCTGGGGTGACAGGACCTTATTTACCCTGTGGCCGCATCGCCCCTCAGGGCTCCCGATGGGAGGGCCGGGAGGCTGATCCCAGGCTCCTCCGAGCCTGGCGGTGCTTCCTAGAGCTGTAAACGGGCGAAGCTTGGGAACCTTGCCCCACAGGGCACACTTCGCGGCTTCTGGGCAAAATCACAGCTCGGACTTCAAACAAGTCTGCTTTGCTTAGGGACCCGAACGGCTAATGGAGCAGGACACAAAGAGCCCATTTTCTGTTGGATCCCATAGGCCCGCACAGGCGACAAAGACCTAGAGGCTGGCACGCTCTGCAAGGTGCCCTAGCAGACCCGCCCGCTCCCAGATTGGTTCCCCTGATCCGGCCACCTCTTTCTTTGTTGTATATTTTATTTTATTCTATTTATTTTATTCTATTCTATTTTATTTATTGTATTTTATTTATTTTATTGTATTTTATTTTAATTTATTGTATTTTATTTTATTGTATTTTATTTATTTTATTGTATTGTATTTTAATTTATTGTATTTTATTTTATTTTTATTTTATTTTATATTTATATTTAATTTTATTTATTTTATTTTATTTATTTTATTTTATTTTATTAGCTTAATTTAATTTAATTTAATTTATATTATTTATCCACTATTAAATCCCTGCATCCCACAGCTGCCCGCAGTGGGGAATATTTTCGTTCGCGTTCAGACGTAGCTATTTAACTGATGAATAAAGGTTTGGGGGTCTCGTGCCTAGTCACTGGTCAGATCTGTGGTCTTATTAACACTCTAAAGAGAATGTGATCAGCCACGGGCGGATTCAGCAGATGCTGGCGGGTGGACGCACCATAAAAGCTTGTAGGTCAAATGACGCGACCGAAGCTTGTTCTGCACGTGGCACCTGGCGGTGTTGGGCCCCGTCAGACGCGACTGGACCCGGCGTTCCCGAGAAAGGCGGGGTAGACGGACGCTGTCCCAGCCCCCCCCACGGGCGCTCTCACCCCGGGGTGTCGGGGACCCCGCGCTGGGGCGAAAGGGAACGCGAGACTCGCTCTAAGCAGTTGTCTTTGTGTCGCGGGCGCTCGGTGTCCGAACGGATCCGCTCCCACGGCGGTGGATGGAGAGCCCCTCGCCGTCGCTGTCTCCCCTTCACGAGCCGGCCCTGAGGTCCCGCTCCGCGGCGCGGGCGCCCACCCGCCAGGGCCCGCGGTCAGGCTGCGCGTTCCCAGGGCTCCGCTCCCCGGAGGCCGGACGCCGCCGCCAGACGCGCGAGTAGACGCCGCCCGGTGCCGGGTGCGATCGATGCTCGGGTTCCATCGGTCGAGTCGGTCTGCGAGCCGTCCCTGGGGTCCGCGCTCGGCAGCGCCGTCGTCTGCTTCACGTCTCGTGGACGACGGCGTCGTGCGTCTTGGTTTCGGATTTCGGGCCGGGCGGCCAGGTTTACTGTTCCGCGCGTCAGGTCGTAACCTGTGCCCGTGTTTTAAGGCTGCTCAGGGTGACCCCGACGCGGGGAACGCCGGGGACCGGCAGGGGCCGCTCCGGTCCCCCCCGGGCGGCACAGCTCCGGGACGGCGCTTTCTGGCACGTCCCCCGGCACCGTGCGCCGTCGGGCTCGAGAACGAACTGAGCTTCCCGACCGGATCGTCGAGCCTCCTCTCCGTGGAATTGGAATCGGGTTTCACTTTTGCTGAAGCGATCTCGTGAGCAAAGAGGACGTCGCACGGGGTTCAGCCTGCGGGAGGGGGAGAGTCTGGGCTCCCTGAGGCTCGCCGGTGGGGGTCGGGGGGTGGCCGGGCTCCAATCCGTGACACCGAGGCCGGGACCGTGCGCTCACACGCGTGTGCGAATCTGGATAAACCGGAGAGACTCGCGCTCACAGCCACCCAGGGAGCTGATGGGACGCGCCCGTAGGACACGCGGAGGGACAGGCAGACGGACTCAGGGCGTCCGGGGACAAGCAGAGGAACAAACAACGACGATGGGCGCTGAGCTCGGGGAGCGACCCCGCTGGCTTGTGGCAGAAGCTGGAAGAGATTCCTCTCGTTCTTTCCTAAAAAAAATTGATGCCTGTATTTTCTGCTTGGATGCAGAAAAACGTCAAAATCAAATTTAAAAAATCCCGCCCGCTGCGCCAGGGACAGCGACCCCGTTAGAGTCGTCTGCTACAGACCTCGGGGGTGATTTTATATGTTTTTTTCATATAAAAATGGACTAAAGCCGTACGCACTCGTGTGGGTGTTTTTCTGTTTTTACTTCCCACGTCGCACGCCTCTCCTGTGCCACGCGTGACGGTCGCGTTCGTGACGACAGACGTCGGCTTGGGCCCGATGTAATCTGTGGGACTCGGAAGAGATTTCCTTAAAAAGCCCCCTCCCAGGTTTGACACCAGTGACTCGTGTCTGGGGAGTGTATGTGGAGATTTCGGAAACGGCCTGCGTGTCCCGAACGCGGTGTGAGCGCGGAGGCGTGGACACCGACAGAGCCGCCCGACGTCGGACAGGCCGGCGAACCCGCCGTGCGGGACCCGGGCACGGGGAGGGCCGTGTCCCCCCACGCCCCTCGTGAGCTCCCCGCCCGGGGCTGAAGCAGAGCCTGACCCCGCTGAGAGGCTGTCCGGGAGGCGCTTCAGAGCGGGTCTGGGCCGAATGCTGAGGACATGAGGAGCGGCTGGACCTGCCCGAGGGGGCCCAGGACAAGCGGGGTGGGGCGGTGGCGGTTGATGAGGCCCGCGGGACGGGAGGGTGGCACTGCCCTGAGGCAGCAGGCGACGGGGCCCACCCTGCAGCAGATGGGAACGCGCGGCTCGTAGGGACGCCTCGGGGGAGATGGAGCATGGGGGACGGAGCGTGGGGGACGGGTGCGTGGGGGTCGGGTGCGTGGGGGTCGGGTGCGTGTGGAGACTGGGAGCAGGAGAAGCGGGGGGGTTGGGAGGGCGATGATGACCCGGAGGAGCCACGTGTCACAGCGGACGTGGCATTTATGAAGAAGCAGGAAACGGGATAGAAGTGCTGACACGTGAGCGTGGGAGGGGTCAAAAGCCACACACCTGACCACAGGGGTGGGGACGGAGGAGGCGGCGGACTTGGCTTTGGCCACGTCGGGTTCGAGCTGTCTGTGCTTTTCTCCCTTTTCCTTCGTCATCTCCCCCTTGCTCCTCGCTTGGAGGGCGTCTGGGAGAAGGGTGGCTGTGGGTGTGGGGAGAGGATGGGCGGGACCCAGGCCGGGGGCGGGGGGGGGGACGCGTGCAGGACGCCGACGGACGGAGCACAAAGGCAGGCGGGCTCTGGAGGCCCCAGCTGGGGCCGGCCTCGTGGCCGCGCGTTTTCCACCCGTAAGTGGGGCTGAGAGCCGCCCTCGGAGAGCTTGTGTGAGAACGAGACATCGCCATGCGCCCCTCGGGGTCCCGCGAGCTGTCTCTAGCCTGTGACATCGAGTCGTGTGCGTGGGAGACGCTGTCCCTGGGCCGCTGCCCCCACTGTCCCTGCTCCTGGACACTGTCCCCCCGCGCCGGCCCGTCCCTCGCTGCGAGCCAGCGGGCTGAGGGGACGCGCGGGCCTGCCCTTGGCCTGACGGGGCCAGTGGATGCCTCCCCCGGGTTGTCGTCCCCGGGGTGGCCTCTTCAGCGGCCGAAGCAGTTAGAGCTGAGCCCCAGAGCCGCCAGCGACCGTGTCCTCAGCCACACGGGGCACTCTGGTCCCCGTGGGACGGGGGAGCCGCCACCACGCGGGTGCGAGGTGCGGAGGGCTCCCCGCCACCCCCGCTGAGCCCCGCTCTTGTCACCCCGCCTCCCTGCAGCCCGGGGCCTCTTCCCGTCCCCGCTGCCCGTCTGTCTCCCTCTGCCCCGATGCTGGGTCCCTGCCATCTGCCGCCGGCACCGGCACCACCCCGACTACGCGCTGCTCCCTGGATGTCACCCGCCTGGAGACCCGCCCCCCCACTGCCCCCATCCCATCCTGGGGAGGCTCCTCTCCCGTCCCCACTCTGCACCCCGCGCCCCGCGCGCCCCGCAGGTGACGGACGAAGCTCTGCAGCCCGCTCCCTCCGGACCCCTTTCCCAGGGCCGGGGTCCCCCCTCCCCCATCTCCCTCCCTCTCCCCCCTCACCACCCCCACCCACAAGCCTCCCACACCCTGCCCGGCCTTACCCCTCATCAGCAGATCCGCCTGCCCTGACCGTTACCGACTGTTTCATCCTCGTTTATTTATTGTTCATTCAACAAACACTAATCCCGCCTCGTGCGCACCAGGCAGTTCTAGGAACGTGGCCAGCGTCGACTCGTTTAACCTCACAGCGTTCCCGTCGGGTCCGCGCGGCCCGGCTGCAGGAGGAGGCCGAGGCGGGGCCACGTCCCGGGGCTGGGGGATAAACTCCGAGCCCCCTCGTGCTCTCCCCGCAGATGGGAGGTTCCTGAGCCCCGAGCCCTCAGCCCTTTAAACGGACGCCCTGTGGGAACTGCGACGGGAGACAAGGATCAACACCACGACCCCGAGAGGTCACCGAGGGCCTTCTCAGAGTCTGGCCCTCCCCTGGGGACAGGCAGCTGGGGGAGGGCCGAACCTGGGCGGGAGGCGGGCAGGGGACCCCGTGGTGTCCAACCCTCCCTCACACCCACCCGCGGACCCCGCGGCCCCAGACGCTGTGGGGGGGAGCAGAGGGGCCGGCGGACACGCCTGCGTGTCAGGAGGAGCGGCCATCCCGCCGGCTGTGGTCTGAGGACTCGGCTCGGAGTGGAGGCCGAGTGCGCCGGGCGGCCCGGGCCTGGGGCCGTCCCCAGGCTCCTTCACATGCCGCGTGCGGTTCTGCCTCTCCAGGGCGCTGAACCCCAGGCGGGGTGACCCGGGGCTCCCGCCGCCCGCCTCCCCGGGAGAGAGGACCATCTGTGCTCCCCTCTCCAGTACGGGGCCGGCCGGCGCTGTCACTGACGGGTTCACGGGGACCCAACTGTCCTCTTGACCCCGGTCACATCTGAGATACGAACGTCCGTGACACGACCCCCAACCCCGTTAACACGCCTGCCCCCGGAGAATAAAAACGGCAGGAAAGGGATTTGGGGTTTTATTTCTATTTGTTGCTGTTGTCACCTGACTTGCTCGGCCACCAGCCGCTCCGGGCCCTGGGGGCGGCGGGGACGGAGAAGTGTCCCCTCCCGCGTAGTCTGTCCGTCTCTGCGTGTAGCGGGGACCCCTGCAGCGTGTGCTCCTCCGTTTGGACAGACCCCGGAGATGAGCATCACGTGCGTTAGTAGCACTTCCCGCCTCCGCCAGCGTCGTCGGTGCATCCGAGGGGCCCCCTGCGTCCCGCGATTCAGTCCCCGCCCCGGGACGGGCCGCACGGTGCGCCTCGCTCGGCGTCGGGGTCGTCACTTACCGCTTGGCGCCAGGGGCCCGGGGCAGCGGCAGGAGGATCACCGAGCAGGACCCTGACGACAGGACCGGGTTTCTAGAGATCTGGGCTTTGACGTCCGCTTTCTCGCGTTCTCGCGTAGAGAAGGTGGCGGGTTCGAAGTAACGTCGAGTGGACGGGAGTCTGAAGGAAACGGAAGTCGTGGCGGAGACGCCCGTGGTGTAAGCGGGAATAATTCCGTGTAAACACGACTCTTTTTTCTCTGTTGGACCAACACCTGACCGTTCAGATGAAATCTTTTCGAAAAGGACGGGCCCTTTCATAGGCTTTTACCTGTTACTCGGTTCGACGTTTGTAGTAATTCCGGGGGGAAGGCCGGCGGGGACCACTCCATCCTGCACTGCAGTCAGCGGGGGACATCTGAAGCCACAGGGTGATTCGAGGTGATTCGAGGAGCCGCGCGGTGGCCGCTGGAACGACGAGGACGCAGGCAGCCGCCCCGAGTGGCCTTTCCAGCGCGGGCCACGCTCCCCCAGGGCAAGCCCACAGGCCCCTGGCCAGCCCCTCAGGGCCCCGTGTGTTTCCACGTTTAGAATTTGTGGGATTTTTAAAGAGCAATAAACGTGTCATAGTGTTTTGTCAAGCTCCCAGCGCCATCGACGTGCTAACGCCCGCCCCGCGGCAGCGAGTGCGAGTCTTTGCGGGCCGGCTTCGTCCCCGAGGGAAACGGATTCGAGCTCCTGCCACGGCTTCGTGTGGGCGGGTGGGTGCCAGACAGCTCACCTCCCTTCAGGGCGGCGTGTGCCCCGCGGGTCCGTCACCTGCGGGAGGACGTCCTGGCCCTTCCGAGGAAGCGGCTGTAGACGTCCGTGCGCGGGGTTCTGGGCGGCTGTAGGTTTCAGCGCCTCCGGGTAAACGCCAGGGAGCACGGTGGGCGCGTCGTCTGCTGACGTCACGTTGGGATTCGTGAGAAAACGCCAACCCGCCTTCCACGGTGGGTCCAGTCACATCCTCGCCGGTGTCCCGGGGCGTGGCCGTCCGAGGGGGCGTGCCCTAGGCTCCCACGGTGGCTTTCGTGGCGTTTCCCTGACGCCGAGGGTGTGCCGCCCGTGTCCAGGCTCACCGCCGTCTGCAGGTCTTCCTGGGCGGGTGTCCGCTCAGTTTGGGCCCGTTTTTTACCAGTTATTTTCTCGTTGCTGAGTTTTAAGTGATTTTTGTGTATTTGCGAGACGTGTCTTCTGCAACCATTTTCTCCCGGTCCGCGGCGCGTCTTCCCGTCCCCTGGCCAGTGCGTTCGCGGAGCAGAGGCTTTGGCTTTAGGGAAGACGGGTGCGGCCGCCGCTCCTCCTGGGGATTGTGCCTTTGGTGTCGCATAGACACAGTCGTCATCGTACCGAGGCCACCGCGGCGCTCTCCTCGTTGTCTTCCGGGGGTGTTACAGGGTCGTGTTTTACGTCGAGGCCCGTGGCCCTTCCTGAGCTCCCTGTGCAGGGTGTAAGGTCTGTGTGCAGACCCATTTCTTCACGTGAGGATGTCCGCCCCGTTGTCCCCCCACCCTCTGTCGCAGAGACTTCTTTGCTCCACGGAGCTGCCCGGGCCCCTGGGCCACCGATCAGTCGACCGCGTTTATGTGTCCGTGTCAGCGGCTGCGCTGGCTGCCCCGCGGATCGGTTCCCGGGCCCTTCCCGGGGCCACGCCGTCTGCATCACCGACTGGGGCTTTATTCTGCGCGTGGACGTTCTCCAGCTCGTTATCCCTCCGTGTCGTGGCGGCGTCCTGCGTCTTGCCCCTCTCCGTGGGAACCTCAGGGTCCGCGTGTCCACAGCCCCCAGACCACTCTCTGGGGTTTCGATGGGGACGGCGTTAAGTCGAGGGCTCAATTTCAGAAGGACCGACGTCTGGACAGCGGGGTCTTCTGATCCGTGGGCGTGGGATGCCGCCCACTTAGAGTTCCGGGTTTTGTTCGTCAGGTTGTTGCAGCTTTCCTCGTTCGACGTTGTGCATCGCTTTAGAGTTAGAACTAAGTGTTCCACGTGGGCCGTCCTTTTAAGCTGCGTTTATTCGGACGTCGTTGCGCCAAGCCGATCCTGGCAGAGCGTCGAAGGATAAATCTGTGGCAGGTTTTCAGCTTCAATTCCGTTTTCTCTTCGCGAGGCACAGATCACGGTGTCCTCTTCGCAAGTTAGTACGTAGAGAGTGGAAACGAATGTAAAGAATGCGTAGTAATAGTTGGAGGAAATGTGTAACTGGCCACATTTCTCTGTCTTAAGAATTTGAGGTCTCCAGCTTACATCTCACTATCACTTTGGTGCGGTTGTTTCCTTAAACTTACGCAACTTGGAAATTGAAAAAAACACGATTTATTTTAAAAATAGTTTCGCTGATTGATCAGTTACAATTTCTCACTCCATAAACATTGTTGGTCATTTTTTTTTCAATTTTACCAAAGTCGTAGGCTCTTCATGTAGGGAGAGGCCTTCGTTTCAGCTTTCGGGATCCCCGGCGTCTTGTTGACCCCTAACCCGCTCTGCTAAAGTGATTAATAGTTTTATCTTTAAAACACGGAAAGTGGGGATTAGAAATAACATGTTTTGTCGAACCATGGATTATTATTATTCTGTGAAAATGTCCGTCTGGTGCCGACGACACGGACCCTGCGGTATCTGCGCGGACAGAAAATGAGCAGGAGACAGAAACGGGGTGTGTTTACCCCTTTCTCAGGAACAGACTCTGAATAAACCTATTTTCATTTTGAAACTGGCGACAAGGCTTGAGTCGTTTGCTCATTTTTCAGACGCTGAGACACCTCAACTTCTGATCGTAAAAAAAATTATTATTACTGTAAATAATTGTGAAACATCACATAAATCAAGCATCTTGGGGTAATGGGAACGCTAAAAAGAGAGAGAGGAGATGCGTCCATGGCTCCCCCCATTGGAGGGGCCGTCCCCCGAGGCCTCGTCTGGGCGTGGTAATCAAAGGGGGAGGTGCACCCCGTCTTTGTTTCCGGGACCGTAGTGGTTCTGGACCACGCGGGGAAGGCCTTCATTATGGAAAAAATGCAAGCCCTAGTAAATGCGGGATCAGCGATAGACTCAGAAAACGACCACCCCGCCACCCCCACGGAAACGATGGAATTGACCCGAAAACCCGTGGGCTCTAAAAAGTTAAGTGAAAGCTGCTGGAGAACAAGACTCTCCGCAGGTAGCCCACCGAAATAATCACCCCCCCAATCACTCATTAACTGTGAGTGAGGAGACCACAGCTGAGGACCGAGGGTCCCGTGATCGGCCCTTGACCGGTAACGCCACCAGCAGGACGACCGTGAAGCACAGAGCGTCACCCCGCAGGGGTCCGCCTGCACGGTCTGCACCCACGTGGGTCCACACGCGCCCCAGACGCTGCACGCTCGGGCGGGCCGCTGGGTGTTTCCTGGCCTCGTCGTTTGGGGGGAGGAGCTGCTTCGGCCCAGATGGGCGAGCAGGGGGCCGACAAGACGTGCGGCGGCGTCTCCTCCCAGTCCCAGGAGAGCTGAGCGGGGTGCGCAGGTGCCATCTAGCTGCAGACTGTCCCTGGTCCGGGCTCCTCCTCGGGCGGCGTTGAATTCGTCACCTTCGTGTGAGCCAGAGCTGCGTTCCCGCGAGCGCTGCGGGCCTGAAAGCTTCGGAAAACAGCAGGCAGCGGCACCCCCAGGACGCCGCCCCGGCCTGACCCAGGCACGGGGCGGGAGTGGGCTGAGGGGCCTGCCCCGTGACGCCATCCCTGTCCCCAGGTTGCCGGCCACAGTGACGTGTTCAGGTCGGGGGGCGGCACACGCACGTCACCGTTGCGGGTCACTGATCTCAGCCGAGCGCGCTGGCCCGTGGCTTGGCCCCCGCGGCGCGTCTCAGAGGCCCGTGGGGACCCAACCCAGCCATCCTGGGTCACTCAGCTCGACAGCCCCCGGGGCGGCGGGCAGGGGACAGGGACGGGGACGGGAGAGAGGATTTCCAGAAGGAGGAGCGCGGGAGCAGGAGAGGAGAGGCAGCGGGGAGGCGCGGGCGTGGGCAGGGGACCGTCCCGGGTGGCGGCCTGTGTTCCAGCTCCAGAACCGCCTCCAGAGGAGTCACCTCGGGTGCCGGCGGTGACAGGAACAATGGCTGGCAGCGCGGGGTGCGGAGGTGCGGGGAAGCGAACTCCTTCCTGACACCGACTGACAGCTCTGTTGTGACAGCTCTCACGTAGGCCGCGCGCACAAGGGGCGCTTTCATAACGGGGTCTGTGCGCCTTCCAGCTGCTTTCCCCTCGCGGGCGGGTGGGGCGCGCGCACAATAGGCACGTTCATGTTTATTCATCAGCAGCGGGGCGGATCCTTCATCGGACGCGAGCTCCCGGTTCCAGAAAGTTCCGCGCACTCCAGTGTTGATCAAGTTTGTGGATAAGGTCGTTGTCGTGTCGCTTTAGACCTGCCCCGTGAAGGGAGAAGCGAGTCTCGGCGAACCTCACGCTTTCGGCGTCGTGTCACCTTCTGGTTACATGAGGAGCTAGTCCACGGGCGTGTGCGCGTGTGCGGGTGCCCGTGTCGGGGGTGCGTGGCGGAACTGCACTGTGCACCGCGACGTGTTTGAATCCCCTCCGTCCGCTTCTTGAGGGGTTGGGCAGGGTCTAGCAGCGGGGAGACTCTTCTCGGATCTTAAAATGGAAACTCAGACCCATTTCACGGGATCTGGGTGAAGATCGAATGAGATAACGTGAGGAAAACGCCCGTCGCCGTACCTGGCTCACCCTGAATGCTGGATAAATGCCGTTTACCATAATTTCGTACGTTCCCCCTCTTCCTTAGACGCATTTTGAGGTCGAAACTAGAAAGTACGGGCTTTACTCTCTTTCAGGATGGGGCTCCGGCCTGCTTATGGGCCGGCCTGCGTCAGCGCCGTCTGCGGGTGGCGGAGCACCGGGCGGGCGGGCCAAGTGGCCCATGTCCCCTCCAATCACGCGTGTGCGTCCCGGGGGGCAGCGGGCAGGACGCCGAGGACGGTGGAGCGGAGGGCCAGGGGCCGGCTCGGGGGCCTGTGATCGTGTCCCCCCTGGTAAAGCTTACCTGGCGTTTTTCTCTCTGACGACGGCTTTGACATTTTGTGTTTTCTTCGTCGCAAAGTTGTGCTTTCTGAGTCGAAGCTCCCGGCTTAGCATTCAGGTGGGATGGGAACGGGCGCGGCTGATTCCCGCGACGGTCCCGCGCGTCCGTTTGGTCGCGTTCGGTTCTTCTCGGCCCGAGTCTCGATGTGTCGCGTGATGGACTGCTTCGGGGCCAGCCCGCGTTCAGGATCGCGCCGTCTGCGGGCGAAGCCGGCTCGAGGGCGCCGTCTCTGTCTTCCCGCACGTGTTCTGCTTCGTCCGGCTTTGTTTCGGGCCTGAGTGGGAGGCAGGTACGGGCCGAAGGCTCACCTCGTCCCCGAGTCTCCAGTTCTTCCTTCCGTGAGTAAAGCTGTCTGGGGAGGACGTGCGAGAACGAAAGCTCTTCCACGAGGTGCAGAGGCTCGCGGAAAGGCTGTCGTTTCTTCCCCTGCACGGAGGGGCTGTTAGTGGGTGCGGATTTGGCTTAGTCCGTGGAGGAACAACAGCGACAACGACAACTGATCACTAAGACTCGTCTTCGTGAGGGTGTGCGCCGCACTGACCAGAACTCTCTCGAGCCGGGATCGACACTTCGTCTCGCTGGTGGGGCATCGGTGCTGACGGAGGGAGCAGGCCCAGACCTCAAAGCCTCTGCGTTGTCAGGATTTACGTCCCGAGGTAGGGAAGCTGGTGGGGGGGGGCGTCACTGCTGACAGAGCAGCCGCGGCGTGTCGAGGCTGCTGTGGGGCCTTCCCCGTAAGTCACCCCCCTCCGGTCTCACAGCGGCACCCGCAGGTACACGCCACGTACCCGTTCAGCCCGTTTGACAGATCGGGAGACGCTCGGGTCGTCCGATGCCACGCGCCCTGTGAAAGGTAACGCAGAGAGAAGAGAGCCCTTCGTTCTCGGGTTTCAAGTCCTGGTGTTTGGGTGCGCGACCGTCTGCCCTCCCCCTTTCGCCCTGGACGTGCCGCAGGGGAAAAGGACGGTGGGACCTTGGGAGGCCGAGGGCAGCGTGCGTTCCAGGTCATCCTCTCAGCGACCGACGGGCGGGACTCTCCTGTCCCGGCCCCAGCCCCATGTTTCCTCGATCTTGTCTTCGTGGAACCCGACCAGCTAAAGCGATCACGTCCCAACGGCCACCTTCGCTCGTCTTCGTCCCACCTCGTCCAAGCAGGTTTCCCACCTAATCCCGGTCGCGGTGACGGCCCCTCACACGCACCGGCCTTGCCTCGACGCCCCTGGCTCTCCCGCAGCCGTCATCCCCCCCACCCCCGGTCTCTGACCGGAGAACTTGGCCTTCGTGGGAGGGAACTCGAGAAGAGCAGGATTCCCGGAGACGGTCGAGCCGCTGCGAAAGCCGCCGTTGGGGCGACGGTTTGCAGACTTAGATGAGGGGCTCGCAGTGCCTGCCCTTTCCCACGTCCACGCCTGTTACAGATAGACGCGACGGGCATCGTTTCGTCCCTTATTCCCCTCCTGAAAGTTCGAATCATTTCAGTCCCTTTCACTTCTTTCTCGTGTCGGAGGGCTGAACCCTAGAAAGTGGGGAACGGATTTCACTGTCGAGCAGAAAGGCAGTGGTCCCGCCGCGTCACACGCGCACGGGCGGGAAGTCAGCACAGGACAGGGGAAGGGAGCAGGTCCGAGCCCGGGAGGGGGGCCTGAGGGCCGGGCTGCCTGGGGGACAGCCCGGGGACCCGGGGAAGTTTCCATTGAGCTTCGAGGCGGAGCACGAACCTCAGAGGAGCCGGAGGCGCGCACCCCACACTCAGGGCCTCTTTCGCTCTCCCCTCCGCCGCCCGCCCGTCTGCTCCTTTCGTGCCACCAAACGGGGGTTGCTCTGGGCCTCCCAGAGGACCGGCGGCGGGAGCCCGGCCGCTCAGCCTCTTTGGTTCTCACCTCCTCTCCTCTAACACGCTGGGGCTGGGTCAGACGAACGCTCACACCGCCCGCGTCCGGAGAGTCGTGACCAGGACCACGAGCAGCCCGCGTGGCTACGTCCCCTTAGGGCCCAGTGCGGGATTTCTCGAAGCCGATCCTCTCTCCGGGCCCCGAAGCGTCCCTTCTGTGCCTCTGGGGACAATCTTCCATCGGGAAAATCTCCGGAGGGGCCGGTCCCCGACGCCGCTGCAGAAACCTGGCCTCGGACAGAACCGTGCGACGGCCTCCCGGAGCCTCGGGGTGAAGGCGGGGCCTCCTGTTCCGTGCGCGCGTGTCCGCGTCTTCGTTCCAGTCGCTCCGTCTGCAGACGGGGTGTGGATGAGACAGACAGAGGCGGCGTGAACTGTTTCGTCTGCTGTTCCCCGTCCCACGTCGCATGCGCCGCCTTCCATGCTGTGGCGGAGGGTGCCACTCCGAGGGTCTGCTCCCAGCCCCGAGAGAGAGTGGTCTCTAGTACGAGTGCGGAAACCCGCACAGAAAAGACCACGACGAAGCTTCTGGAAGGCCGCGACAGGCCTTTGCGCTCTGGTCTGTAACGGGCGCCCGGGCGCGCCCACCGGGACGGACGTGACCAGATGCCCTCCTCTGCGCCTCTGCTGTCCCTGGCGCAGGGTTTCAGGCGCCGCATCGCCTCGCCGAGCACCTGCCCAGGCGGGAAAACATCGTAGGCCCTGATTCGGCGGGCCGCGCCGCCGTCGCCCTAAAACCGGTCACGGCCTCGGGGCACAGGACAGTGGGGGAGAGTTGTAAGTCACGAGCTCATTCATTTATGGGGAGCCAGCGGTGTGGGACGTCAGAGAGTTCCCGCAAAGCGCGGAAGAACCGCCGTCGTGTGAAAGCGCTGCACAGAAAAAGAAAAACTCGATTTGTTTGGATCATCTTGTGCTTTTCTTTGTCTTTGGTGTCACTTTAAAAGTCGTGTGTAATTCACACGCAGGCGCTGAGCCCGGCTTCTGACCGTGGGACTCCTCCTGCCCCCCACGGGGCGTGTCAGTCACCCGCGAGGCCCAGCAGGAGCCGGGCCGCTGGGCCGGCGCGTGCGTCACCGGGCGCGGGCGGTGACGCTGTCCTCGGCGTCGCTCTCAGCAGGCCTCTTGGCGTCGGATCCAGCGGCCGGCCGAGGCGACGTCGTGCGGGCCCAGGGGAGATCCGAGGGCTCCAGTGAGCAGAGCTCCCCGTGGCACAGGAAATGCTGGGGGAGGGGCGGATAATTGAGGCCAGTGCTCATCTCCGAAGGTCAAAGGAGACGTGGGGACAGCGCGCCCATCTGTCACTGCGTGTGGCGCCCGTGCACAGCAGAGCCGCCGCCGGGCTCGGCCTCTCCCCCAGGTGGTTCGTCACCTTAGTGATCAGCGTCCCCTGCCCGTGGCCCTGCTCGGGACCCTCTGATGGGGTCGCGGTGGCTGCCAGGGCGGTGGCCGCGTCAGTTTCGGGACCGGGAAGCGAGGCGGAGGTGCGGGGCGCGGTCTGTGAGGAGCCCTAAATTAGCAACGCGACTTCGCCAGGCGGCAGATCAAACCCGTGAGGGGGATGACAGGAACGTCCCGGAGGACAATTAACCTGTCACGGTGCGCACGGCTCGGGCCTGTCACCGAGCTGCGTGCTCGCTTTGTGATTAGAGACTGATTCTGAAGAAACTTTTGATTTAAGGAATTCGAGGTGAAGGTGCTTCTCCTGCCAGAACTTTCAGGTTCCTCTCCGCTCCGGCAGCACACCCGCTCCCTTCGTCGCCATGTTCTCCCCTCGGTGGCGTTTCGGGGACTATCTGGGGAATCCACGGCCGATGTAACAAGTCACCGCAAACGTGGAGGGCTGAGACGGCTCACATTCGTCATCTCCCGGTTCTGCGAGTCTCGAGCCCGACACAAGTGCCACGGGCGGGCATGGAGGTGTCAGCAGGCTCTGGTCCTTCTGGAGGCTCCAGGGAGAGTCTGTCCCCTCGGCTCGTGGCCTCTTCCTCTGTCTTCAAAACCAGCAAAGCCCGGTCGCGTGAGCCACGTGGCATCCCCCGACCATCCTTCTGCAGAGAACTCCCCCCTGCCGCCCCCCTGTGTCTCCGTCTCTGCTTTTAGGGACCCCTGGGATCCAGGACCATCTCCCCATCCCGAGCTCTGCCACTCAGTCCTGTCCTCAGAGTCCCGTTCGCCACGTCAGGCCACGTCCACAGGCCCCGGGAATGAGGACTCGGACATCGTTTGGGAGGGGAGCGTGTTCTGCTGGCCACGGGCTCCCCCAGAACGTGACGGTCCCTGTGCGTGTCCTTTCTTTCCCCGCCATGTAGCCCCCGAGAGGACCCTCTCGCTGTTGCTTTTGCATCCCTGCACCCCCTTTGGTCCGTTGACACAGACACCCCTGAGGTTCGTCGGGCCGAGGGCCCCGGAGACGGCATCACGACGCAGACGCGGGGGGCAGACCAGCCGGGGGCAGACCCCAAACGGATGCAGGAAGGTTGACAACCGTGAAGCGGACGCTGAGGAGAGACACGGTCGAGGGCAGGGATGAGGTTAAGTACAGCAGACAGGGAGAGTGGGGGCCGCCGACAGTGGACACCCGACACCGGCACGGGGGGCGGGCGCCCGCGTCAGCTCAGCGGTGACATATCACGGGGGTTTGGTGACGACAGACCGCACGGGGCCGGCCCAGGGGGTTCTCCCAGGCTGCGATCTCCTCCGGCCTGGGCTTCGGCAGCCCCCCGGGGGGCCGGTCCTCGGTGGGCCCAGGTTCCCACAGGGCGCCGGCCGGCGGCCTGCGAGGCTCTGCTGTCGCCCTGCGCCCTTTCCACGCGCTCCCGCCACAAGGAACCTGTTTTATGGAGCACGGGCTCCAGCGTGTCATCTGGAAAACACAGCGCTTACGGATGAACCCCACGAGGGGCCTAGTCACCGTCCTCTCACGGTACAGGACGGTCACACACGCCCTCTGTCGCCCTCTGAGGTGCCGCGTCTCTACTCATCACTGCACGCCCCGGGATTCATCGAGCACGAGCACGTTCCTTCCCATTTTGAAAGGGGACAACTGGCCTCTCCGAACATCACAGACGGTTCCACTTTCCTGCATTGTCGCACTGCGTGCTGAGGCAAAAAAACCAAAATCGGAAGACGCTGTTCTTTTACTTCTCCGTTAAACTTCTGAGTCCGTAGAACTCACGTGGCTTTACGGTTGCGTTCGAACCTGAGCTGCGTAAAGACACAGACGTGAGTGCTCCGAGGAAGGACGCACGACACGTAGAGGGGCAGACGCTGTCACAGGCACTGAGACGTTCAAGTTCAAGGCAAGAGCGGTGTCTTTCCCGAGAAAGGGGCCTTCCTGCGAGCGGCATGAAATCCCTGACCCGAGGAGAGTTTTAAATTCCCGCCGGGCTCCGGAGGCTCCCTGGGCGATGGCTGCTTCGACGTGTTTGGTCATCTCTGTTTTGGCAGAGGCTGCTTGTCCTTTCCCATGCAGGTGGAGACTCTTTGGGGTTCTTTGTGTCATATTGGGTCGTGTCCGCACGTCGCTTCCCGCGTCTCAGGCTGAGCAGCCTGAGCTCCCGGGATCCAGCTCCCCTGGTTGGAGGGAAAAGCTTGGTGGGCGGGGGTAGGCTCCCGGTGCTGTAGCCGTGGGCAGCTGGCTATTCGCTCCTCTGAGCCTCAGTTTCCCCATCTCTAAAACGCTGTGACGTCTGCGCCACCTATGCTCTATCTGCTCGCCTGACCTGCTCACGGGATCCGGGATGGACACCGGGGCAGCATGCACGGCCCTAGCGGGGTGGACGGGAGGGAGGTGGGCAGGGCCAGGTGGACGGGGTGGGAGGCCAGGCCGAGGCCAGGTGGACGGGGTGGGAGGCCAGGCCAGGGCCACGCTGGGCCCTGCGGATGGCACAGAATTCACAGAATTCACCTTAAAGGACTAACACCATTAGGAAGGTCAAGTGCCGCCCGTAACTACCACAGGTGGGTCAGGCGTGGCCCCGGCTTTACAAGGAGTTGGAGGGAAACGGCCGGCGCGTGTGTAAGCTCCTCCACGCGGCAGGTCCGTTTGCACACGAGCGTAATCACGGGGAGAGGGAAGCAGAGACTTCGTACGGATGTTCTCAAACGCGCTGATCTTTGTAGCCTTTTTGCACTTGGGCAAAATCTAGGCGTGCGCCATCCACGCTGTAATTACTAAGAGAGCTGCCTGATTAATGGAATTAATTAGGATCGATCTAGAAATAAGTCTTTTAATTGGCGGGAATTTCACAGCTGAGAGTCTGTGATCAGAAACAGTTCGAGTATTTTTTTTCCTCATCGAGTGGGGTGTTTGAAAATAGTTAATAAATGAAAGCTCAACTCTCGGCAATTCCCCCCTATTTTTCCTCAAATCTACCAATCAGATGAGGTGATTTGCAGGCTGGCGCTGTGGAAGCGGATCAAATTCGTGATCCAGACGGGTCTGACGTGAATATGAAACAGTACAATCCTGGGCCATGTTTTTCTTCCTGAAAATTCAGCCTGCGTTTGCAACTCTGATGCTGGGGACAGGGCTTGTCCTCACCCTCCCAGGGACGCTGTAATCACCGGCGTTAGACGACAGACCAGGGAAGTTTAAAATTGCTTGGATTTGTTTTCAAACAGCTTCATTCTTTCTGTTCATCCGTGGCAAAGTAACAAAATGCGGGCAACCACCCCAGGCCTTCCTTTCCTAATATCCCCCGAATGAAGTCTCATTCTCCCATTTAAAAATGCCAAGAGCGCGTCGTTTTCCCCTCCATACATGTAGTTTTATGTCTCCCGTTTGACGGGCAGGTCTCAGGAGCGGCCGGAGGGGCTGGGCACTTGGGTCAGGGGCGCAGGCTGTCTTCAGCCGGTGGATGACCTTTTAGAAGTTCACGAACAGCAAATATTCATCCTGTGGCCAAAATAGCGATGATTTCAAGTCAGGGTGTGAAACGGGTTGTAAGGAAGTGTCCTGTGGCCCGAGGGATCGTGACGGACATCACCCACGTGAGGGACATCGTCCTCCCGACGCGGCCGGGGGTCCGCCTGGTGCCTCTTGCGGCCATGGGTTTCACTCCACGTGGCTCCCGGAGCCGGGCTCTCGGGCCGGCGGCCTCCTCGGGGTTGGTTTCCCTTAAGGAACCGTTAAGAAACACAAACAAACAAACAAACAAAAGGAAAGAAAATGGTAAAACACAGAGCTCTGGTCCAACGGCCCGGAATCGGGAGCTATAGCCGTGTCACATAGTGCCCAAGTGGAGAAGAGACGAGCCACGGCGGGGACGAGCTCTCTGGCCCCTCCTCGCTCCCCAGAGCTGTCTCCCTCAGGACCTGGGTGTGTTGGTTCCCGGGCCCTTGTTCAACCTCCACCCGTGAGTTCCAGCGCGATGTGCAGTCCGCCCGTGCGCGCGCGTGGCCACGCAGGTGACACCCACTGGGGCCGGCGTGTCTCCGCGCTTTGCTCTCTCCAGAGACACGCGTCATCTCGGGCGCTGCACACCCGTCCCCGAGAGCCTTTCTGCTGGCGGCGATCTGCGGCGCGGGCGCGGAGGCCGGCCCCGTCCCTGCCGCGCCCGTGCTGCCGTCAGTCACACTCTCGGAAGTGCTCCCGCGTCCACAGATTCTCTTTCCACTTCCTTCCCTTTCCCCCGCTTTGCTTTCAGAGAGACTTTAAACGGAGCGGCTCTCCTTCCCGGGGCTTCTCAAAGAGGCAGGGACGGCCAGCTGGCCTCGTGCTTCGTTCCTGACCTTTGAACTTTCTGCTGCAGGTGGCGTGGGGACATGGAAGGCTAGAGAAGCGACACGCGCGCCTGTGTTTTAGTCTCCACCGCGGGGCCTCGGAGGGAGGTGTAGAGCCCACCCTCCAGGCCAACAACCATCCTCAAGGCAGAGGTGACGACACCCCAGCCAGGACGGGGACACCCTTCCCCCCGGGGTGGGGGGGCAGTGTGTGCCATGTGAGCAGGAGGGGAAGCAGGAGTCCAGGGTGACTAGGGTGGAGGCTCAGAGCAAGGTCTTCCCGCTCCGGAAACTTCCATAACTTCCTGAGGCAGAAATCTGCCCGTTCCATGTACACATCTGCCCAGAGGACCTTCTGGAAGGGTGGGAGGGAGCCGCCGCATCTAGGCAGCGGGCGTGGAGGTGGGGGGGGACTGGCGCCCCCACTCTATGTCCCTCCGCGCGTTTGCTTCCCTGGGTGGCGGGGCGCGTGCCGCCCCACGGTGCCAAGTCCCTGAGCAGGAGGCAGCGGGGCTTGCCCTTCGGGGGTGGCTTCACTCACGGGCAGTGGCCCTCGGGGAACAGCCTGGTCCTGAGGGGAGCACCTTTGTGGGGTGTGCCCGGCGCTTCTGCTCGCAGGGTGGCCCTGGTCTGTGTTTTCGCTCGGGGCCCTTTGTGCTGCACGGTTCGCGTCTCTGAGCGTCCTGCGGGAGCAGATCAGCCCTCGCCAGGTCCCCTCCTGAGCCGATGCCCCTGTTCTGTAGATGTTAACGTGTCCCTCGATGTTTTCCCAAACTTCGTGGTAAGAAAACCTCAGATTCACGTAACAGACGAAGGCTGGTCCCTACACCAACGAGGAACCGAGGTCCGAGGAGACTCAGTTCTCAGGACCGCGTGTGGCGTGAACCGTTCACCATGTCGTGTGGGACGGAGACGCAGACCCACGGAGGCGCGAGCGCTACGCCCGGCCACAGGCCGAGGCCCCTTCCCTCCCGGCGTGCGCCACGACGTGCTTCAGCTCCGCTTCGACACCAGACGCCGGGGCTCGGCGCAGGCCAGCCTGGGTGTGATTCCCATGATTCTGTGCTTTCCCAGATTCCCGCAGGGTGTACCGCACCATTAGCGACTCGCTGCTCCTCAATTTTAGCGACAGGCTTGGCAGCCTGGCGGGCCTGCTCAGCCAGCCGTCGGCGTGCGCTGTCCTCCCTGCCGGAGGGGCGGAGCGTGTCTAGCGTCGCTGTGGGAGTGAGCCGCAGAGGTGCCGCAGAGGCTGCATCTCCCCTTCCCTTCCCTTCCCTTCCCTTCCCTTCCCTTCCCTTCCCTTCCCTTCCCTTCCCTTCCCTTCCCTTCCCTTCCCTTCCCTTCCCTTCCCTTCCCTTCAAGAGCTCACAGTGCCATAGACCGTCCCGTCCGCTCTGAGGTTCCTGGGCGCGCTTTGCAGAGCAGAGCGCAGCTCCCAGGTCACGAAGCTGGGCGGTCAGGCCTGCGGCCACCGGCTGGCGACCCGTGGCCTTTTAAATTCAGCTTCATCAAAATTGGGTAACATTCATGATTTCGTGCCTCAGCCCGGCTGGCCACCTCTCAAGCACTCACCAGCCACACGTGGCCACCCCCGGGGAGTCTCCAGGACAGCGTTGGGCGAGAGGGGGCACGTCCCACCACCAGGACTGAAATGGGAGAGGTTCTGTAATTATCCGTACGGTGTAACGAAGGAAAAGATGCAGTTTCGTGCACGTTCTTTACGGAGTTAACGTAAAAGACACACAGAATCTTTACAGTCCTCTCGTCCCGTCTTCACGAGAGTGGAGCGTGGCTGACTTCGTGGCGTTTGGGGCGCGGTGTGTTTCATCGGGCTTTCTTTTAGACAGAGAGGAAGGTGTGGACACGACAAAGTCGCAGCGTTCCTCGGGTTTAGTGCCGTGGACGCGATCCTCGTGCCAGAAGCCCTGTTCTGGGCAGAGTCAGGACATTACCTGCCCCGAAATGACTTTCAGGGAGAAGCGACCTAAGAGGATTTGCTTTTCTTCCTGTCGCCTTCGGATTCATAACCCTAGGTTATTATTGCATATGATGATATGTTATATTATATATAGTTATATATAACATGTCCTGTATGTTTATGTGATATAATAAAATGATTATATATGATACGTTAAGTTTCAAAAACTACCACCTGACAGGGTTATTTCTACAGCGTTCGAATGCTGTTAATGATGCTGGATAATCTTCCTCCCTATAAATGTGGAAAAGGCTGAGAGCTAAGTGGAGGACGTTTAGAATAAATTGCTACCGTACAGCCTAAACAAAAACTAGCTCAAAATAGCTCAAAGGCCTAAATATCAAAGTTCACATTATAAAACTCTCAGAAGAACACGGAGGTGGAGATCCTTCTGACCTTGGATACGTGGTCTCACGTAGGACGCTTCAAGCACAAACAACGAGAGAAAACCATCCCCTGGGCTTCATCAGAGCTGAAAACGTTTGCACGGTCCCAAGAAAGTGAGGAGCTCAGCCCGCAGAGCGGGAGGAAAGGTTTGCAAACCGCGTCCCTGACAAGGCCCTCCTGTCCAGAATATCTGAAGAGCCCTTAGAACTCAGCAGTGAAAAGGCAGGTGACCCGATTGAAAATGCAGACCAAAATCCCGGCGGCGCACCCCTTCGCACCCGCTGGGACCCCTAAAGCAAAAAACGCAGACGTCACGGGCTGGCGAAGAGGATGCCAAGAAGTTAGAGCCCCGGCACGTGGCGGGTGGGGATTTGAAAAGGTGCAGCCGCTCTGGAGAGCTGCCTGGAGTTTCCTCAGAACGGTAAACTCTGCGATGCCAGGTCTCCCAGAAAGCCGGCTGCCCCGTATGACCTGAGATAGCCGAAAGCGAAGATTCACACCAAAATTCATACTAAATGTTCTTAGGAGCACCATAGCAACGCCCCCACAGCAGAAACAACCCAAGTGGCCATCGACGGATGGGCAGATACACGGAATACGGCACGTTCCCACGGTGGAATATTATGCAGCAAGCAAAAATGAAATGACGTTCAGATACATGCCAAAACGTGGATGAATCTAGAAAACATCGTGTTCAGTGGAAGGGGCCAGTCACAGAGGACTACAAACTGTGTGGTTCCATTCACATGAAATGTCCAGAGTAGGCAAAGGCGCAGGGACAGGAGGTGGGCTAGCGGTCGCCAAACAGCAGGCCTGGGCAGCGACCGCTACCGCACGCGGAGTTTCCCGCGGGGCCTTAGCTCGTGGGGATGGCTGCACGGCCTTGGGAATCTACTAAAACGCCCTGAGTCGTGCACTTTCAGAGGATGGCTTCGCTGGTATACGCACTGTTTCTTAACAAACTGTAAAGGAGTACATGTTTGTACGAACGTAATTCTTGGTTTCTCATTTTTCACCAACTCGTCTAACAATAAGTCATTTTTTTCAGTGCCGTCTGACCCAGTGTTTTCAGAAACCAAGGGCAAAAACAAACAAACAAATAAGATAAATACATACATAAATAAAAATAATCATCATAATCCGATAAGAACAAGTGTCAGAGTGAAATGATTCTGCAAAATCCAGCCCGTGTGTTTATGCAGAAACACGGACGAGGAGGCGTCTTTATTCGCTGTAGCGAAAAGTGCAAGTTAGAGGTGTGAGCCAGAAAGTTCCAGCATAATAAAGCAATGAAAAGTTCGAAAGACTCGCGCGGCTCGCATCGTTTTCGGTCAGAATGGCACGTGATGTCCCCTTTCGGTGGCCGTCTGGAAGGGCTCTGACCACCCGGGGTTTTCACGCGTCTCTGACGTTTGAAATAAACGGAACGGTTCTGCGTGTCCTGGCAAGCTGCCGCACGCACTTATTTCCGTTTCTCTGCCACCGTCTTTACGTTTACACTTGGACACCTCTGAAGCGGCGGCTTCTCTCAGGAAGAAGAGGGGGGCCCGGGGCAGGGCCTGCAGGTCTGGTGGCTTCATTTCCTGGGTTAGAGGAGAGCCCAGCCTGGACCAACGGCCGCGGGAAGCGTTTTCCACACGACAAATACGCATTAGGAGTCGGGGGCCTAAGAAACGGCTGGAGGAAAACCTCCTCCAGTCTGCAAGGCAAGGCGATTGCGTGGAAAACGGACCTTAGTTTGCCAGAGCCTCAGACTAGCTGCTGGGTGTCAAGTTCACGGTCTAAACGTCTGGGCACTAGTGTCCAGGCCAAACTGAGAGCGAGGACAGGACAAATGAAACTTTAACATCAAAGTCTTGCTGAGGCCTTCCCGGCAAGACGTGACGAGGGGAGACGGCTCTCTTCGACGATGCATCTTTCTCCATCAAGAGCACGAGCAAAGGGGGGGCAAAGGCGCAGGCTCTAAGCGAGAAAGCGTTCATCGTGGGCCTCGCCCGGTGGCTATGTAATGATCGGTCCTCAAAGATAGTTTCTTACAGTTTCGGAGAAACGTCTTCGAAAAACGCACCAGATATTTAACAAACAGAGAGGAGACGTTTTCAACAAATGGCCTCACTGTCTCCATTAACTGCCACAGAACGGCCAGGGCTGCATCTCAACTTTGCGGATTTTTCCAGAAGGGAGGACAGTCGCAGTCGGGATGCCCCATCTGCCACGTCTGATTTTTTTTCGCAAACAGATTTTCACACGAGAATAGATGAAACCAGTGTGATCTTCTAAATTGGTTTTAATCCCCCCCCACTCTTGTTTCTTGGGTACACGGGAGGGAAGAACTGATTACTCTTCTTATCCAGATGCTAGAAGTGAGGTTTAGAAAGAGCCCCCTGCCTGAGGGCAACAACTCGGACGCTCAGGACCCCCGGCAGAGCCTGTCCCTCCTGGGCGCCCCACCCCGTGTCACCCCCGAGTGTCGCCCCCTCGATACAAAGCACGCTGTCCCCTCACATGGCCGCCTTTGCAAGAACTGGAGCCTATCGGATCTCCCTCTCTCCTTCTCTAAGTAAACGCACGTTTTTCAAAACGCCATGATACGGTAACGCGGGGCAGGCGTGAGCTCCCAAAGCAGAGAATCTCGGCCTCTTTCGAGCGACAGAAGTGGGGCCCCGGGCAACCGGCTCCTGCAGCGAGGCTGGAAGCGCGAAACCGTGCGAGGCTGTTACACCCGCTGAACGCTCCAGGGTTTGCAGCTGAAGAGCCGCGCCGGGAGGACGTGAAGCCCTGAGCTGACGTGTTTCATTTCAGTCCGAATTCACGATCGTGGAGCGTCTGTCACACCGTCCCCTCACTGTCGTGGCGGAGAACATAGACGCATCCGAGACACGGCGTAGGTGACGTTTCGGTTTCCTGCCATTTTAATAGATTTCAGCTCTGGAGAACCACACATGAGCTGGACAACTTGTTAAGCTTTACCAGGAAAAAAAAACAAAACCCAAAAAGCTAGAGATCGAAATGAACGGGTCCTGTTTTCAGGAAAAACCAGCATCGTAGAGTGGCCAGTCCTCTCTGAATCGTTCCGGTCAACATACGAAAATCATTTTTACCGAGACAAAATGATTATATGGGTCACGTGGCAAAATAATAAACAGACTGAAAATTGCTTTACCAGATACTAAAGCACATGTTAAAACCTCGGTAATTACAACAGAGAGAGAAAGGCGTCTGGTAGGTAACGTCAGTGCAACCAGGTAGGCAGTCCAGAAGGTTGAAAAGCAGTGAATGGACCCGCCAGTGAATGGAATTCCGAAGCGAGGCTGCCGCGAGAGAAGCTGCAGGCAGATCACCGTCTCGTGCTGATCTGTTCGCTTTTATCCAAGCGAATAGAAGATTTGCAGTTTTCGAAGGAAAATTATGAAAATAGAAGAAGAGAACGCGAAGATTCTCTGACACACTCAGCGAAGAAGTCGCCCTGCTCCCTCTCTCCAAATGCAGGAGCTGTGAAAGGTGGGACGCAGATGGAGAGCGTCGCCTAAAAAGGGGCACTTCCCCGACACAGCCGCGGCAGAGTCAAAGGGCAGCGGGAAAACAGGGGGAAAAACCAAGTAGCTGCTGACACCCCGGCTCCCCAAATCAACAAGAAAAAGGCCAGTATCTGGCCAGAGAAGGAAACTAGAGCAACAAGGACACGAACACCGAATCCCCAGGGGGATAAAGAGCAGCGGCCCGTGGGCGTGAAGGTGCTCGGCCTCCCGCTCGGCAAGGCCGAGTTCTCCCCAAGACTGGAAACCGGTTCGGGTGCGGAGGCCCGCCCTGTGGCGGGGCCGTGAGAGACCGGGGATGTTCCCGGGCTGCGGGCTGGTGACGTGATCAAGGTCAGGAGGAAGCGTGGCTCTGGCCAGCTCCGAGCCACCCATCACGCGGGCCTTCTCCACTGGAGCAAAGGCGGGGACAGCGTCCCTGTGCCCAGCAGGCACCTGCTTGAGCAGGGTCTGCCGCCTCTGAACCGAGGGTCCTCGTGACCTTGGCTAAGTTTAGTTTTCGACCCTGGCTCTAGGAGTCACACCTCCTCTCTCTGCGCCCCGCAGGGACCCAGCACCCCAATGCTCAGCAAAGCCCGAGGCCGTGGAGGACAGTGGCCTGGGCCCGACTGACGGTCACGCGGTCTGGACTCCTGGCGACTGGAGGTAGCATCTCGACCCAGCTTTTGAGCCCCCGGGGGAACGGCCCCCTGGCTACTTTCCCATGGGACCAGACAGGGACACGGGAACAGACCTCGGAAGCGTCGTTGCGCTTCCCTGACCTCCCACCAGTCAGCTCCCTGCGTGACCCGGGCCCTCACCCAGCGTCCCGGGATTTTGCCCTAGAGAATCCGTTACCGACACGATGTCAGGGCGTTCGGGCTTCGGAGCTTTGACTTCTGCTCTTCGGCACCGTCCTTGCTAAAATAGCCGGTCCGTCTCCGTCGCCGGTCTCGGTGTCTAGGGCCTGGCTCTGCCAGCGCTGGGTGGACGAAGGCCTTCCGCCTGCAGCGCACCCACCCGTCTCCCCACGCGTGCTGCTCTAAGAAGGGTGAAGCCTGTGGACTGCATTAGAGGCGTCTCGAAGACCCGTTCATGAGACGAAAATCTCAGATAAAAACCTTGCGTTGCCATAGGGCGAAGCATATGTTCGTCTTTTCTTGTTTTGCGTGAAAATCTGGAAGGATCCACAAAGAAAACAGGGTGCAAAGCTGTTTGGGGGTGGCGGGCGGTCACAGTGAATAGAGGATGTCGAGGAGAGGCGCACGGTTCAGATGGGACTTCCCATCGTTTTTAAAATCTTCCAACAACGCTAAATGCATAATCTTCTCCAAAACTAACACTTTCCAGGCAATCAGCTGGAGGAAAGTGTTTCTAAACACCCCCATGTTCTCAAAAGAGCTCTCGCAGCCTTCCTCCTGTTAAAATTTTAAATGCTCTTACTATTTCTAGCTCGGATTCATTGTTAAATAATGTTGTGTGGCTCCCCCAGAGCCCCGTCCATCCGCCGTCATCCGAGTCGTCTGGGCTCCACGCCGGGCCTGCCTTCGCCAGGACCCGGGGCCCTGTGCCACTCCCCACCCAGCCCTGCCCCCACGTGCGGATGGGAACCCCGCACTGTGCGAAGGCAGGGAGAGAGCAGCTGGGGAATGCGCGCCCGGCGCGTCCGTCCCACACACGTCTCGTCTCCTCTCTGCTCGTCTCTTAGGGACAATCGAATGTGTCTCATCTGTGCCTAGGCGAGGTGTCCCTGGACTTTGCAGAGCTACCCCTGGCCGGTGGCCGTGTCCGCGGCCCTGCCCCTCCTCCAAAGGCGGAGTCTTTCCCTCTTCCCTGCCGCGTGTCCCACGAGCCTCCGCGCCCCAATCCTTTTCCCACGCAGCCTCCCGAGCATCAAACCCTATCGCTCCCTGGTTTAAATCACTGTTTATCAGCCGCTCTTCCAAATTACTAGGTAAAGAACAGCTCTGAAGATTTTATTTTACAATGAAGACGAGACACCCTGTTTTTTGTGCTGTGTTTTAGGGAAAAGAGTGACGTTAAGAGTGCCATTTTTGACTGAGGGTGGAATGACATGTGCAGAGAGAACGCGTCTAGGAAACCCTTGTTTAACCCTCGGCTGGTTCTCCGGCGGCCCCCTGGGCAGGTGTTTATTCCACGAGTCTTAAGAGCAAGTTCAATTAAGCACTTGCAGGTTGATAACTCGTAATTATTGTTTTACAGTACGTTGAGAGTCGAGACCCTATTAGCATGAAATAATAATTGCCACGGAGCGATTTCATTGCAAGTGAATTCAGGTAGCTTTTAGCAAAGCGCGGGAGGTTCGGGACTCGGTTCCCCCAATCGCAAGTCCGCCTCGAGCACTGTGACCGGTCAGTTCCACCTGGAATTTGCAAATGGAGGACTCGAGTCCATCTTACGAGGAGTTTAACTGAAAAAGGAAAATATCTGTGGGGTTGATGTCTGCTCTGTCTTGACACAGTCACCTCCAGAGTGGAGGATGGGAGAAACAGGATGGTTACATCTTTTCGCGTCTAAAAAACATTTCCATGATATAAAGGTTAAGTAATTCCCCCAGGATCCCAAAGCTGCTAAATGTTGGATCCGGGACTAACAGGCGGGGCAGGCAGGAAGGACGTGGTTCCGAACTGCACAGACCCAGGCTTGAACCGCCATGCCGCAGCCTGGCCAGTTAGGTGTCCGAGGCCGGTTACTGCCCCCTCCCTGCATCTTGGCACCTTTACCTGGACCATGGGCTGACCCGCGTGGTGGCCTTGATTGAACCATGCAGAGTGTATTAGGGACCCTGGGACTTAATCTTTTATTTCTGTTGTAAGAGAAATAGGAACAGGATTCAAACAGTCACACTTGTTCACGAACCATGGCCTTTCGTGATTCTCCAGAATCACTTAGCTCTTCTTGATCGTCCCAGGCCGTCCGGCCAGTGCTTGGCCTCTCACTTCCATCAGGAACATAGAATGGAAAAAAAATAACCCAAGAGAGAAAGGAGCATCCAGCGTCCCTCCCTACAGGGAGAAAGGGGACGTGTGAACCTTAATTCTGTGCAAAATCCTAAGCACTTTGTATCTGAAAATGCTCTCTTTTAAAAATAAGTTAATGGTTGTTTTCTTTTTTTGTTATCAAAATTGGGATTTTATTTTAGTTTTCAATTACAGTTGGCATATAGTATTAGTTTCAGGTGCCTAGTGATCAGGCATCTATATAACTTACGAAGTGATCATCCCAATAAATCGGGTGCCCGTATGACACCGTTACTGAGTATATTTCCTGGGCCGTACTTGGCATCTGCATGATTATCTCGTAACTATCAATCTGTACTTCTTAACCTGTACTTCCCCTTTTTAACCATCAAAATTTCTCTGTGCCTATGAGTTTCTTCCTATTCTGTTTATCTCGTTCTGTGGATTCCACCTGTAAGTGAAATCACGTGGCTTCTGTCTTTCTCTGGGTGATTTTCTCCACTCAGCGCAACTCCCTCTAGGTCCATCCACGCTGTTGCAGATGGCAGGATTTCGTTCTTTTTCACGACTGAGTAATATTCCGTCACGTATATGTACTGCCTCTTCTCTATCCTTTCATCCACTGACGGACGCTCAGGTTGCCTCCATATCTTCGCTGCAAAGAACAGATGGATTCTCACGTGCTGGCCGGGGGCCTCCTGGGAGAGTCCTCGCCACAGGCCAAGTTCAGCCACAGCCTGTGCCCTGCTCACAATGACCTGGCATGAGCCACCAAGCAATGCGTAGGTGGCCGCCACCCATGCTGGGCTTGGATGTGCCTCAGAGGCCAAACCGTAAACCGAGGTGGGCACCGCTAGTTCCAGGCTTGGGGCTGCTCAGCAAGAGGTGCAGGGCACGCCCAGGCCAGGTGCTGCCTGTTGGGGTTTGAGACCCTTTGAGAGATTTTAGGAAAGTTGGCAACATGAGCCAAGACAGGCCGTTTGTGTGGAGAAGCCATTGGAGGCAGCTCGGAGGCCCCCTACTCCCTCCCCCCAATTCCCCCACACACCGGGAGGGGCGGGGCCTCGGGAGCCACGTGGGTGGGCGGGGCCTCGGGAGTCACGTGGGTGGGCGGGGCGAGTCCCGTCAGCCCGCTGTGTGGAGACTCCTGTGGCGGCGCCCGCGGCCTCACGCCGGGTGGGGAGGACTCCGCGGAGGCGCAGGGCCCTCCGCCAGCCCTGGCATCCGTGGGGAGCCGCCCTCCGCCCTCGCCCCGGAGCCAGACGAGGAAACCCTGCGCCCCCGGCGCCTCCCGAGCTGCGTCCCCGGCGCCGGGGCCCGGAGCGCGCGCGTCCGTCGGCGGTGAGTCCGCGCGGGCCCCGCACAGGGACGTCCGCGGCCCCCGCAGCCCCCCCCCCCCGCGCCCCCGGCCCCGCTGGTGCCCACGGCCAGCCTGGGGGGGCGTCCCTTCCCGGCACCGGAGCCCTGGGCTGGGGGGGCTGGTGTGCGGCCGGGACCCTCGCTCCTCAGGGGGCCCCACAGCTGAGGCGTCCCCCCCCCCATGCGCGACCGCCACACGGGGCCTGGGGCCAGCCCGGGCCGCGTCTCCGCGCCTCCTACCGGTCTCGAGGCGGCCTGTGCTGTGCGTCCCGGTTGTAGGACGTCGGTTTGGCTGGGTTCCAGGTGACTCTCAGGGACGGTGGTTCTGCGGTTCAGCTGTGATTCTGATGAGGTCGCCAGAGGAGGTGAGCACGGCATCCACCTGCTCCGCCGTCTTGGCCGGAAACGCCTGAAGATGCTCTTTTGAGGGTTTTCACTGGGTCTGGCTTTGAAGATATTTCCCAGACAAAAGTCTGTCCTTTAATTAGTATTTCTAAACACACTTTCTCACACTGACTTTACAGTTCTTCCGCGCCCCAAATCTGCACACCCCATTTTTTATTCCTAGCAGCAATGCCTAGATAACATTTCACACTAGAAAGTGACTCTAAGAAAATGAAGAGCGTATTTTTATTAAGTGGCAGTTCATGAAAAGCGCTTTACTGAAACACAGAGGACAGCTCCTCATCGCTCACCGACTTAGAAACAGGAAAACCAGCATCAGCAATCAGAGGCCAAAATCGTGACCGTCACAGCGTCACCGTCCCAGTGAGGCTTGAATATGTGGTTCACACCGTTTTAAAAACCTTTGTCCCTCCCGAGGCTGATTCTCACTACTAGCAGCTCTAAGGAGACAAAACCCGAGACAGCTATGACTGTTGATGGCCAATCACACTTCTTAGGAACTGCCCCGTGAGCTTTGCCAGGACGTGGTCCTTATAGATCTTCAGATATTGCTAAGTATTGACTAAGTATGTCCATCTCCTTATAACTCTGTTCTGCTTTCGGGGACTTTTGTTCAGTTTTAAAAACAAAACTTTCATCACGGGAGGAGAAATCTACTTTACACCCTATCCCTTAATAAAATTCAAGACGCGGCCATCTGCAAGAGGCTTCCTTCCTGGGCCCAAGGACTCTTGGTTCTAGATGGATTCCGTGATTTGGTACGAGCTCGGTGTTCAGATGGGAGGGAAATACCTACTTTTGACCCCCAAAAGGGCGATTGATCAGTTAAGTGCTTTCCATGTTTTATCAGAGTCTTGAAGCAGCACATGTATCGACTAAGGTGCCGCTGTGCGTGCCATTCTACGGCGTCGGGAGGCGAAGTGCCGTGCTTTAGCTACCTACGTTGGGGTGGAGAGGGGGTGCAGCTCCCCGAGTCCAAACCCATGCCTCATCCACCAAAAAATTACGTACGTGTGAGGTACCTTTCTGCCGCCCACACCTACAGGACTGGTATAATGAAGTTTATTTAATTTTTTTTCCCCCAAAAACGGCTTCTACAGCAATGTTTGTCTCCAGCAGCCTCCTCGTTAGTGTCAGTCGTACCGGCGGCGGGAGTACGGGGTCTTTTCTCCCTCGTGCCTGGAAAAGGACGCGTTCTCGTTTGCTTTCTGGGAAGATGTTCTTGATCCGTGTTTTGGGGGGAAAGAATTTAGAGAATAAATGTTTTCAAACACTGACCAAAGTGTGACGATCCTAGATGTGGGGGTGACCAGAACTAACTTATAAGGATTCCGGAGGGAAGCTCACAGAAAGGTGTGGCCAACGGGAGATGTCTGGGGCCCGACCAGGCAGCTGTTGCAGTTGCCTTTTCGGGATTTATTGTTTCTTAATCATTTCACTCGACTAAGTCATCCACGGGCGACGCTGGTGGTGATAATTGTGACGATGACGGTGGTGGAGGTGGCGGCGATGGTGACGACCACCCCGAAGGGGACGAGCACACTCCCTTCCCAAATAGGGGCACCCGGATCTCTCCACGGGCTTCGCGCACCTCTGCGCCGGGGTCTCTGTGCCCGGGTCATTTCACTGCCCCTTCCCGTCTAACTCCCCCGCCCCCGTGGCCTGCTGGGAGTCCTGCTGCTGCGGCCACTTGGCTCCTACAGCCACGTCTTCAACGACTTCTTTCGGCGCGGTCGGAAAATACGAGTGTCTCTTTCGTGTCTGTGACATTGCGATAGCGGGGGCGGTGTCAGCAGGCGCAGCGACTCTGCAGTACGTCAGGAGGACGGTGTTTGAAGGCGGGGAATGCAGACCTCAGGGTCCCACCCGGGCGAGTGCTCACGCACTTCCGTCGGGTGCCGGGAAGCACGTGGCGACATGCAGGGCTGGGGGGCAGGAGCCAAAGCACAGTCCTCGCTCCCCTGAAGGCCGAGGCCGCCTGCACTTAATATTTCCTATTAGTTTGTGGGTTCGTTGTCTAGGCAAGCGCCGCCCCAGCCCCTCCACGCTCCGAGTCCCCGACCAGTGCACGCAGCACGAGTGGACTGGACAGCGACGCGCTGGTGGGCCTCGGAGCCCAAACGCTGATACTGAGCCCGGGCAGCCTTCCCGGGCGTCCGGCTTGGTTCCCTGCCCTGCGGCTTGTCGGTCCGTTTCCGAGATGGTCTCTCCAGGGAGCAGGTGGCTTCATGGAAGGCTCGGTGGATGCAGGTGGAAGTGGGCAGGGCGGTCCCGCAGAGGCCCGCCTGGAGGGCAGGGGTCACGCGCCCTGGAGGGCCGGCTCGCTCCCGTGGCTCTGCGGGTGACAAGACGGAGCCACACGAGCTCTGCCTTCGCTTGGAAGAGAGACCAGGAGGGGATGAAACCAGGCGATCTGCCGGGCTGTCAGGAAGCCCTCCCTCGTGCTGCGTGTTTAAGGGGTGTTTCTGAGCGTGAGTCCGAGTTTTGACACGAGTGTTCGGGGCTATGCGTTTCCTTCTAGCGCGTGGAGTTTGGGTCACGTGCACACCGTGAGTTCCGTGTGCATTTCCCGCGCGACCTCGGTGGCCGGACGCTGAAGCGTGTGCTGGTCCCCAGGCCGCTTTCCTGGAAAGTGCAGCGGATCATTCGGTGTCGTGGGCCCTGGTTCAATGGGACTTTGCTTCCTGAGGTCCCAGGTTCTTCCCCCGTTAATTCTGCCCTGGCCTGTTTTCCTGGGGGTTGTAAAAGGCCACGTTTAAAAACAATGCTAAGTAGCACGTGCACCCTGTCCTCGTCTCATTCGAGGCATCAGGGACGGGCTCGCTCGTTTCTGCCCTGACATTCAGGGTTTCCGGGTCTCCTGAGCAAACTGTCAAATAGGGTCGGTTCTAGGATGCCTTTCCTGGCCCTTGGAGCCAGGAGGAGGATGCCACAGCAGCAGGGGTGGCCGTGGGGTGGGAGCGAACCTTCCCCGTCCCGTGGTAGATGGTGCAGAAGACGCTGCACAGGGGACCGTCCCCCACACAGGCAGGACGACACGGTGGCCCCGGAGTCGGGACAGTCTTTGGAGAAGGGATTAGAGACGGCTGAGATCAGTGTCGGGGAGTCGGGAAGCCAAAGCTGAATGCTGACACTTGACTAAATTTCGTTCTGTGAATTGAATTAAACCCGTTGATGGTGAAGCGTGGTTTACCGGGAATGAGCTCACTGTTCTCATCGCACTGGATCAGGAGTTGGCCTATTTTTAAGTCAAGAAAATAGTAAAGACATCGTGTTTACACGTTTTGAAAGGATATCGGTTAACTACTCAGAACTGATGATGTTCTAATAATCGAAGCAATTAGGGGACTGCAAAGGAGAAGCGGGGAGACCTGAGTTTGCACCAGAAAAACCAACGCAACTGAAACACGACTGGACGTTACGAGCGTTATCCACGTCAGAAGTAACGTGAACAAACAAGATAATTTTGAGTTAAAGATCGTGGGAAGTCTGAAGGCAACGGTGAGGGATCAGCTCAGCGAAGCACGAAGAAAACTAGCCCTGAACTTAAGGAAACGACGTACCGACTGGCAAAAACGTTTCCAAACGTTTAAAAACTGGCTTCGCCTTTCCTGTGCGGTTCCTAGCGACGTCGACACAGGACGCGGGCTCTCCTGCCGCCTCAGTTCGCCGTGTCTGCTCTGTGTGAATCGGACCAGCTGAGAATTCCCTTCCCTGTAGACGTTATTCCTTAAAATGCGGATTATTTCAGAAATGTGTGCTGACTCGTGTGTTCTTTCTGCTATGTCCCCAGCGGGGCTTTAAACCCACCCTATAATACCCCTTTCAGATAGGTTATCCCGAACTCTCCCTTTCGCCCTCAAGGATTCGCGAGGGGGTGGTAAGTCAACGTCAAAAGGATCAGCTCTGCTTACTTTGCCGTCACGTGACTCCTCCAGCGGTCCGAAATGATGGCAAACTTGAAAGGTTTTTTAAAAACGACTTATCTGGGAGCATTCGTGCAATTGTAGGTCCCCTAGGACATCAGGGACCTCATCCCCGGTGCCCGGGTAGGGCGCAGCACAGAGCGGGTCCGCGAAGCTGCCCACTCTGCGAGCGGGGGCCCTCCCTGCAGCAGTCGTGGACGCGGCTCGGGTGCGGGCTCGCCACGGGGCTTCCTCGCAAGGCGTCCTTCCTGCAAAGCGACCAGGGGACACCGGGGCAGGGGCGAGGGGCATTAACCAAGAGCCTCCCTGCCGATGCTGGAAACTCACTGTGAAGTGCCTGCTTTTGTCTCGGTCAGCGCCGTGGGCCTTGGCGGAGCCTCGGTCTTCTGTCCGCGGGCCGGACGGCAGCCCACCCCTCCCACGGTGGGTCACGGCGTGTGTGTCCGGAGCAGGAGGGAGGGGCAGGCAGAGGCAGAAGGCCGGCGGGGAGTGGTCCCCTGCAGAGGGCCTGGCCCGGGCACCGCCATCCTGGCCTGCGGCAGGCCGAGGGCTGGCAGCCTAAGTCGAGGCCGCGACGGCTGGGCGCGCACTTGACTCCGGGTCTCGGGAGCAGTTTGAGAATAGTGGTCGGCGGCCCAGGGCACGGCGCGGTGGCCTTGGGGCCGTGTGGGACCCCCGGCTCTGGAGGACCGGAGACAGGACGAACGGTGAGCGGGGCTCTCTGGGCGGCCGGCCCGGGTGGGGTTCCGGCCGCCACCGCTCGCTGCCTCTCCTCGGCTTTGACCTTCACTTGGAACCGGGCACATGCAGGAGCCCCTTTGCGTGTTGGCGCGACTGCCGGCCTGAGGATTAAGTGAGCTCAGGCGTGCGTGGGGCCGAGCGCTGTCCACCGCCAGGGCACCAGGCCACAGAGGCGGCTTCCGCTCCGATCTGGGGGACGCAGGGGCAGCGAGGGGTCGGCCCCACTCATGAGCACGCGATGCTTAAAAGGAGGCTCGTGACTTAACTCTCCGGGTCTCAGCTTTCCGCTGCCCCTGACATGAACGGTGCTTGTCCACGAGACGGGTGATAACGCGCGGAGGGCACCGGTGGCGGCCACCAGGTGGCCGTCCCTTAAGGACCGGACGCGCGGGGTGCGGTTCCAGCCCCACACCCCGCGGCCCGCACGTAGCTGCTGCGCGTCCGCAAGCGAAGCACCAGAGAAACCGCAGTAAAACGTTCATCTGTGGTTTGTGGTCCGGGAAGTCAGGCCCCGCAGACTTTTTTCCAATAAGTCGACTATTCGGGGCAGAAATAAGTCTTCCTTTGTACTCAGCGTCGTCCTTCCTGCGGCCACCGACCCCAGTCCCGCAGCGTGCGTTCACGGGCTCCTTCTAGAGTCCACGCGTGTGCACGGTGTCGCTGTGCGTGCTTTCAACCGCGGTGGCACCCCTTTGGGAGACGCGGATCATCCCCGGAGGAGACCTGCGGGGTGGGGGACGTGCTCGTACTCAGCCTTCCCCCTCCCTCCCGGTCCCTGGAGAGTCAGTCGTGTCCGTGCGGACTCCCGCCAGCGTCTTCCGGGGGTGGCGTTTGGGTCTGTCAGATTTCTGGACTTTTGCCCCTTAACAACAGCAGACTGCGATCTCGCTTTCGTGCTCACCGACCGGCAGTCATCAGAGCAGCCGTGCCCGCGCCGGGGCGGCACCGGGGCGAGGATGACCCCGCGGCCATTCCTTCTCGGATGTGCCGCCCGTTCGCCCCGTTTGCTGCCGTCACCCTGGCCGGCCACCTCCAGAATAAAAGGAACCTCCGCTCCCCGTGGGTAACACCCCAGCTGTGAGCCGCAGATTCCCCGTCCTCGTTTCCCTGGAGTAAACCGTCTTTATTTTGCCCTCGCTCTTGAGGAAGAGCCGAGGCCGGGAGTCTGCGCCGACGCCGACGCGTCCCCAGCTTGGAGGGACCCCAACGACTTCCGCCCGTGGGAAAGGCCCCCTGGGCCCGACACCCTCCGCGGGCCAGACCCCAGGGTGTTTTCAGAGTTTTCCTTCGTCTGTGCTGGCCTGTGATGTCGCTGACAAGGAGCCTGCGGTGGCTGATGACACGTGCCACGGGGTGCCCGGGTGTCTGCGGGTGCGTTGGGCGAGGTCAGCATTGAAACCTGTGGACCGGGTGAACCGGGCCGCGTCGCGCAGGCCACTGAGGCCTGAGGAGGACAGAGGCCGGCCCCGCCCTGAGGGCGACAGGCTTCCTCTGCCCGGGGTCCCCCCTTCCCGCGGGAAAGGCAGCTCCTCCTGCCTCCCCTGCGCCCTGCGCCCCTCGCCGTGCCCTGGGTGGTGGCTGCCGTGGCAGTCCCGCCGCCTCGGTCGCGTCTTCTCTCCCGTTTGCTTCGTCCGTTGTGCCACCGGCTTCTTTCGTGGTTTCGGTGACTGTGTGTTTATTTCTAGAAGCTTCCACCTGGTCCTGTTCCCGATCTGCCTGCCCCTTCCTCATAACGCTCTGCGCCTCGGTGCGCCCGAGGCCTCCGGCCGAGAACTTCAAACGGGCCCGTCGTTCTCTCTCGTCCGGCTCCTGCGCTTCAGGGCGCGCTCATCTCCGCGTCGCCGGGCGCAGAACCTCTCGCGCGTGTGTCGTCTCCCCCTGTTTTGTCATTTTTGCCTGGACGTCTTTTTCTGTGGGAACCGGGTTGGCTTAGGTGGCCGCTGTGCCCTCTGGACGGATTGTGTCTTGTTTCCGGCCCACGGCTCAGGGGGATCACCCCCCGAGACCCATCCGAACGCCTTTCTTTTTTACACCCGTGGGTGGGGTGGGGGTGGGGTGGGGGTGGTTCGCACACCACGCAGAGTGCCAGGTCAGATCCCAAACCCACACCGGTGCGAGCGTCCCGTGTCGCATCTCGCCCCTTTTTCTCAGGAGGACAGGGACACGAGGCCCTCGCACCTCTCCCTCCCCGTGGACGGATCCTCCAGGGTCCTTTCTCCCTGGGGATGTCAGAGGCGGAGCCCCAGCTCCGAGCTGCCATCCCGGTCCTCGGGCCCGGTCCGCGGAACAAACCCGCCTTCTGGATGCCACGTCTGACCCGGCTGCAGGTGCTGCTGCTGCCAAAGCCACCGCTTCTCTCTCTGTGTTTCCGCAGCGGACCTGTCAGATCGCCTCTCACCCGTGGAACTTTCTCGACTTCAGGGAAAGTTTGGCACAGGAGGAGAGGCCGTGGGGTACGGTGAGCGCAGGGAGCGCGGCATCATGCCTCCCGAGACACGAGAACAGCTTAATTCTCTCCTGTCAAACACCCGGGCGCCTCAGCCATCTCCGCCTTTGAAAGCCTCCGCTTTGAAGTCTCCTCGCAGCTCTGACAGGATTTCTCTCTGCAGTTCCACCCACGCCGTGCGCGGTGAGTAACGCGCCGCTGGCTGTGCTTCCTCGCGCGTCGTGGGCCGAGGACGCCGAGCACTCGCCAGCGTCGCCCCTCACCCCGGCCGCGCCTTTGCACGCGGTGGGAACCGCGTTGCCGGGAGAGGAGGACGAGGCCCGGCAGCCGGCCCCGCTGGGACGGCGCAGGGGACGGAAAGTCGGGGACGCCGCGGTGTGGGGAGACACGGAGTGTCCCTTTGCTTCTGGTCCAGGGCGGGTGCTTTTCGCCTGAAATGACGGACATGAGGAGACAGACCACCCGCCCGGATGTGTGTCGGGAGGAGGTTTGCTGTGCCGGCTGCCTGCCTGAGCACGGCTTGCATCCCGGGTGCCGTGGGCCGTGGCCAGGCCGGTGTCCAGGCCTTCCCAGGGCGACAGCGACCGGGAGAAGCCCGTGCACCGAGGGCACTGGCTGGGCGCACGCGGGCAGGCCCTGCCTGCGACGCGGCTGCCTTCGCTGGAGCAGGGGGAGGGTCGTTGTGCAGACGGCGACTGGCGCTGCAAAGGACCGTCGCTGGGAACCGGGGTGGGCGAGCTAAGGTACCGACAGAATCCGTAAAAGGGCTTCAGAATGTGGAAACGCGGAAACGCGGAAGGCTGCCAGCCGTCGCTGCGAGCTGGGTACACGCGAAACCCTTTATAGTGCGGGGCGGGGAGGGGGGGGGGCACGAAACAACTGCAGCGCGAGGCGGCCGGCGTCCAAGGCGAGTCCAGGGGCTTCATCGGCCGGGGACACGGTTGGCTTTCGTGTCCCAGAACCCGCAGCGACCAGGGGACAGGAGGAAGCCGTGTATTCCCCACGAAGGGGGCTCGCCACACGCAGGAACGAGCATCGGTGAGCGGCTCAGAAAGAGTCGGAAGAGCCTGGGCGAGTCTCCAGGAGCAAGTTCGCCCCCAAACCCAGACCTGTCCGGTGCCTTCGTGACCTGACCTCGACACCAGGTGAAGACGCGGCGCAGAGCCTGATGTCACTTGCTGCCAAAGTCCCGGCGAACGCGTCTCGAGCGCTTGCTGCCCCCTCGGCGGGGTGCGAAGGGTTTTCCAGGCCCGACCCCACACGACCCCTGCTCTGACTGGGGGCGGCGTCTGCAGGCTGGGGAACCCGCCCATGGCCCCACTATTCCGGGTTGAAACGGGAAGTTCAGGCGTCGGAGGTGGGCGTTTGGCCTGGCTCGGCGAGGCTCGGGAAGAGCTCAGGGGACGGTCCCTGAGATGGACTCGGATGCCGACCCCAGGTGGCCTTTCGCCGCTTTGCTGTCACCGCTTTCGGGCAGCTCCCAGGCGGACCCAGGCACCGTGTTCCTTTCCCCACCCTCTCGGCGACTGGCGCGAAACCCTGGATTCGTTCCTCTTGTCCCTAAGCGTCCTCCGCCCCGCTAATGTCCCCTCCCACGCCTGGGGCCGACTCCGGCTTCTGGCCTCACACCCGATGCGTGGGCCCCGACCCCTCTTCCCGGGTCCACGCGGCTCCCTCCTTCGTGCCCTCCGTGTCCGAGCTCAGCGCCCACTGACAGAGGCTCCCGGCCCCAACGCTGCAGGTCGCCCCCTCCATGGCCGTCCCGCGTGGCCCTGGCCACCCCGTCATGCGCTGTATTCCTCACCGTCTGTCTCCCTCCTGTTCTGTCTCGTCTCCGGGACCCACGCCGGGGCCCCTCAGGGGCGTGGGGACACGACGGGGCAGCTCTGGCGGCCTCTGGCTTGGGGACGTGGGGTCTTTGTCATCGTCACCGTCACCAATCCCGCGTTGGCGCGCACGTCGGGACGTGTGCTGTAGCTCCCGAAGGTGCGGACAGCGCTCGGAGATGGGAGAACGTGACTCACTGGACACGGGGGCTTGGAATCCGGAAGGTCGTCAGAGAAAAAGTGGCTTTGGGGTCAGCCTTGTAGACGAGGAGGGGCGCGCCAGGAGAAATGGGGGGGCAGACAGCCTGGGGAGGGGCGGCGTCTCCTCGGTCTCAGGACCCCCCACTGGGCTTCTGTTTAGTTTTGCTGTTTTTAACCCGGTCCCAGTCGCTGGTGGGCCTGGTTGGCGTTGTCTTTTCCCTGAGGTGCCTCCCCCGGTGATTCTGTTCAGGAAGCACGTGCAGGCGGCGAGCTGGTCCAGACACATCTGCACCCGGGTGACCTTCACTCGCATGCGAAGCCCGGCAGGTGCGATGGTCTGGGAGGGGACACGAGCCCCTCCGGCCTCGCCCGCCCTTACCAGCGGTCGCTCTGGAGCGACCGCGGGGGCGAGGCGATCGCTTGGGTTTAAAGCGTCCAGGTCCAAGGTTGGCGACGGCTCCGGACGACCCCCGAGCGCGTCTGGGTGGGCCCCGCGTTGGCTGGGCCTTCGGGTGCGAGTCGTGGGCCGTCCGAGCCGGTGGCGGTGACCGCGTCGTGGTTACCTGAATGTCTCCCACCACGATCCTGCTGAAGACAGATTTCCCCTCCCCACATCCGAGGACACGTCAAGGGATGTACCTGATGTCCCGACGTTTTCTTTCATGTCCGTGTCTGCGCGTCGGGGAAGAAAATCGGGATGAGAGAGGTCGCCTGTGCCTTTGCATTTTCCCTCTGAAGAAGGTTGATGTTCAGCTTCACTGAAATTGAATTCTCACCGAAAAGCTTTAAATATATTCATTTTCCCCCCATCTCTCCTCGATTAGCTTCGTTCCCAGCGACAATTCTGATTCTTTGTGTTAAGTGGATGTGACTCTGAAATAATACAAATCCGCCAATAAAGCAAGCCGAGTGTCCCCAGCTGAGCATCCGGGTGTCCACGCGTCCCGATGGACGTGTCACGTTTGGCCAAAAGGTGGTTTGAATTTCATTCGGGAACGTCAGCGCCGTGGCCCGGAGCGACGCGTGGCTGAGGGCGCTGGTTGGTGCCGCCTCCTTCCTGGCACCTTCACGCTCCCCCGTGCCGCACCCACGCGTCCGATGGCTCACACACACCCCGTGTCATCGTCCCTGGACCCCTCTCCCCGGCCGTCCCCGCTCTCCCAGCGCTGTCGGCGTCCCTGTCGCGCCCCCGCTGGAGGGGCGCGTTTCCCCCCGAACACGGGCACGTGAGGGTCGCACGCGGGTCCCTGTCTTCGCAGCGCCCTGTCTGTCTGTCGGGAGGCGGTTGTTGTTCCCCGCGAGCTCCGAGCGGACGCGGGAGCCCATCTTCGTGGTCCATGCCCGCGGCCTGCCCGTCCGCCCGCGGGGTCGTGGCGGCTTGTCCTGGGGCCGCGCGTGGGCTTCCCTGCCGTCTCCGGTCTGGGCGCTGACGTTTCCACGGGGAGCCTCCGCTCGTCCTCCTTCAGCAAGAAACTCCTTAGAGATCACCGCGCTGCGAGGGGCGCTGCGTGACGCGGGGTGGCCGTGCTCAGGAGGACGAGAGCCCAGGGCCAGCCGCGGCGCGCAGGGCGCTGGGACCGGCTCCCCGCGACCCCGCAGATCAGACGCCGACGAGGTTCTGCAGGTTTTCCTGGCGAGGCGCGCTGGCAGGGCCACGGCGCGCAGCCTTTGGTGTCCTAGCCGCTTTGCCCAGCTTCAGCGCCTCCGCGGCCCACGCTCAGTGTCGTGGGGGAAACACGCTCGTTTGTGCTTCTCTGGAGGGACGTTGTCCACTGCGGGGGCAGGAAAGTAAATGTCATTTTCCGCCGACCTCATCTTCAAAGAAGGGGTTCATTCCTGGGGGGCGGGGACCCCGCACTTGCTGGAACCGAAGGCGGACGCCGGGGCGGCTGCCCGTGCCGGGCGCTGACGCCCTCGGTGAGCCGGGCTTTGTCTGGATCGGAGCCGTCTTTGGTTCTCGTGTGGCATCGTCACGTCGACCTTCGTGCCCTCACGTCTGCCCCCGTCCCGGGTGGTTTAAAACGAGACACAACCCTGCTGTGGGGGGGTCGTTTGCGCAGACGTGCTTCTCGCTGGACAGGCGAGCAGCAGCTGCGCAGCGTGAACCCCACTTCCTAAAGGGGGCGGTGCGGCCCGCAGGCTCGCAGCCGCTCACCCCGAACGGGCCGCCTGGGCTGCCAGCCACAGCGGGCTGCCTGCGCCTCCCGTCACCACTCCAGGACACCGGACGCCGGGTTGAGGGGCAGCGACTTCTCGCCTCCAGCAGGACGTGCACCAGGAGTATGGAACGTGCACCTGCTTCTGCTTCCGCGACCCCACCCCACAGCCTCCCCGCCCCCTCGTGCCTCCCCTCGTCGTGCCCGGCCTGCGGGCAGGTGGCTGCGCTCGCTCGCGCTGCCCGCAGCTGCTGCGCTTAGACTCGGGGTGGCACGGCCTGGAAATGCCTGAATGGCAAGGCTGAGGGGGAAGTTTGCGTTATTTTTTACAGATAAAAGGACCCCCTTCTCCCCTGCTTGTGCGAGCTCATCTCCGTGTCTAATGAACTCATAAGGAGAGAAGATGCCTGCGCACCGCCCCGGCCTCAGACACCCCCGTGGCACGAGCCGCCTCTTGTTCCGGCCTCCGTTGCCCTTCCAGTGCCTCACGGGGAGCTTCGTCGGACATGATAGTCTTGTTCGGTTCCGTGAGACGTTCTATCTACCCAGGGGACGGTTTGTTGTGAGGCCGTCGGGGCTGACGTCAGCCGCCTGCTGGTCAGCTCGTTCGGCGCGTCCGCAGGCGCAGGGGCGGGCGGTGAGGTCCATTAGCTCAGCACGCACGGGCCGGTGCGCGTTCTGAAACCACGCGCAGAACCGTGAACAAGCCCGACCGAGGGTTGCAGCCCGGCAGGCCAGGCGGCCAGGCCCCTTCAGGGCCACGTGGGGAGGTGAGCTGGGAGGGGATGGCCAGGAAGGCGGCTGCTACCCCGGCTCCGGATGGCACCCAGGAGGCTCGGGAGGCCTCCTGGGGACACCGGGGCTGACCCGTGAGCAGGGGTCGGCCAGCTAGGAATGGGCGCGGAGGCGAGTGGGGGGGCTTGGTCAGCGTCCAGGCACAGGGGGCGGCCGTGGGCTTTCGGGGGTCCGTGGGGGCGGGGGGTGAGGCCGAGGGCTGCAGGAGGACCCTGCCGGCAGCCCATGTGTCCACACATGTCCAAAGTGGTGGCTGGTCAGATGTGCCACCTCCGGAGCTCACGTGGCGCTTTATCAAAGACGCAAACTGGAGAAGGGCCAGGCTGAAGGCCGGGACCCCAGAAGCCAGGCAGGCGAATGGCAGCCGTCCGGAAACTCGTGTGACCTGGGAACCTGTGGGGAGCGGTGCCCGGAGAACCGTGGCTGAGGAGCCCGGGGCTGGGGACGAGGCGTTTCCCAGCGCGATGAGACGCGCGTGGCGTGGCCGAGGGCCCAGCGGACGCTCGCGACAGAAGGGCGCGTGGCCTGAAGAGTGTTGAATGCCGAAGCGAACGGCAGGGGGCCTGAGACAGAAGGGTCGAGAGCTTTGGTGTGAGACAGACCCGGGTTCCGGTCTGGCCTCTGCCGATTCTGCCAGGAGGCCAACAGAGGACGGCAGGACGTGACGCGAGGGGACACGCAGCGCTCCACAGGTGGCACGCCCGGCCAACGGAGTCACGTCGTGCCATAGATGTCCTTAACGAAAGAAAGACAAAGAGCCAAGTCGCTTGCCAAGGGGTTGGACGCCTGACCCAGGCCTGCGGGGCCGCGCGTGTTCGTGGAGCTTGAAACTGCACCCGAGCCCGAGAGATGTCTCGGAGCGGCTGCCTTCTGCTGGGGACACGCACTGTGCTGGGTGCATCCCGTTAATCCGGGCATTTTGCCATTCTTCTGCCCTTGTTGGGGTGAGGCGCAAGGCGGTGACCCCCGGCTTTATGGTAAAGAACCAGGTCAGGGTCTCTCCGTTTGGCAACTGTGGGAAACCTTCATGCAGTGTCTCACGAGAGCGGGCCGCCTCCACCGGGCAGCCTCCGGGCCTTGCCGGGGAGCTGGGGGGTGGTGGGCACGGGTGGAGGTAGGTGGGGGGCGTAGGCCACCTGGGGCTGCACAGGAAGGAGGGCGAGGGCAGCGAGGAGCAGCCCTGCCCCCAATGATCTCGTCATGCACAAACCCTGCGCGTGGGGCCCCTGATGGCGTCTAAGAGAACCGTCGCTTTAGGTCTCGCGTCGTCGTCCTTGTCCATCTCCTTGACACCAAAATGTCGTGCGTTTTCCCAAAGCTTCCTGAAGCGCACAGAATAGCATCTGCTGGGGAAGGCGGCCCCACAGAGCCCGAGCGTGGGTGACGTCCTGACGGTCCGCCGAGGGCCCGCCGTGCCACAGTGGTCCCAGCCGGCGGGCCGGTCGCGCTCACGCTGGCGTCCGTGCTCTCGTCCACGTGGCTCCTGGCCGGGGCGTTCTGCAAAGCACGGACCCGAGAACGTGGGAAACGGAGCAACAAATCCAAATGCAGTTTACGGTTTGATTTTTTAAAACAGGCCGCTCCTTTCCCCCGCAGGAACACGGTCCCCTGTTTTAGACGTCGTCTCTCTGCCCGTTTCACGTGGCTTTAGACGTCGCCACGGCGAGAAGTCCGTTCTCGCTGCCGTGTTGGCAAGCCCGGGGCGCCAGACAGCGCGGAGCGCGGCAGTGAGCGCTCTCGCCCGACCTTCTCGTGGGTGCCATTGGCGCTCGCGGCCGAAACGTGGCCTGGGGAGGGCCGGCTCACCCAGCACCCTCGGGCGGCTGCCAGGCTCAGGATGCCCTTGGCGGCCTTGTCATGGGACTGGTCCCCAAACGCGGCCGTCGTGCGGTCGGCCTCACTGGGCCGTCTTTCCGGGAGGTTCCCAAAGCCCAGATGGACGCGTGTCGGCGAGTCACCGTGTGAGAGTGACGGGCAGAATCGCCGCGTGTGCTCTCACGGGGGCCCTGACTCAGCCGCCCGGCCAGCGAAACCCCTGACGGCGGGATGGGCGCGCCTGGAGCCATCCAAGGTGCTCGCGGGTGACAAAGCGAAGTGACAGTCCCGCGGGGCGGCTGCTTAGCCTTTTTCTTACCTTTCGTAAATATATATATTATATATTATGTATATACACACATACATACATATTATATATATACTTGTATACATATAATATATATAATTATTATAGTATAATATAATGTAATTAATATAATGTAACATAACATAACATAACATAACATAACACCATTAATATAACACAATTAATAATATAATTAATGTAACACAATTAATATAATACAATTAATAATATAATTAATATAATATAAAAATATAATATGATAAATATAACATATAATATATAATTGCGTCCTTTATCCACAATTTAAAACGTCGCGGATGATGACTCGAGGTCAAGGTCGATTCATGTTAACAAGACACCAGTTTCTTCTTTTTCTTCCCGTTGTACCTGAGGGGTGTCCATCTCCAGGGAAATTAGCTCCAAGTGTAGCTGGAGTTCGCCTTCCGGTGAAGCGGAGGAAGGACAGTTTTTCCGCTCGTTTGCTCAGTGGGGGAGCTGCGGCTGCACTGCGATCCCTTTCGCTGTTTTGGCAGCAACTCCCTTACCTCTTAGACTCTACTCCTACCAAAACCTCGGAGAAGCAATTTCACGGTGGAGTCCGTTTTCACTTCCCCCGGTGAGATGCTATGTTTTTTTTAAGGAGAAAACCCAGTAAACAAAGCCCACGATTGTTTTTATTTCTGTCCCAGTACTCAGTGGTGAACCCAACAGTTCCTGGCAGCACCCGACGGCACCCACCGTGGTGCCCGGCACTGCCCCTGGTGACCATAAGAGAGGGGCTGTTCCAGGGATGCCCTCCCCAACCTTTCCCGCGGCGTCCTGACCTGGACACGTGGAATCCGTGGCCTTGTGTCCTGAGAGGAAAGCGAAAGGGGCCTCAGCCCCCTTGTAGGCCTACCTGCCTGGTCGGCTGTTCCAAAGATAAGTTAAGGTGACCGATGTGACAGTCCTTCTGCCCCAGGCCACGGTGACCTGGACCGACCACCTGCCGTGTTATCTACAGTGTCTCCCGCACTCTGAGGCCAACTCAGGCCTCCCAGTGGATCGTCTGGATGGACGTTTCCTCGGTGGCCCCTCATCTCTTCGCGTCGTAGCGCTCTCCTTTGCGTAAAAGAACCTGGGCGCCCCCGACCCCGTCCGGAAGGAGAGGGACGGGCCGCGTCCTTGTGGACGGCAGCCCGCTCGCTGGCCGTCGCTGGAATTTCCACCGCGTGAGAGGAAGAACGCGCCTGTCAACTTATCCCGCAAAGGGGACTTGTGTCCGCTTTGGAAGAGAGAACGCACAAGCGCTGCTAGTGCAGAGAGAGAGGGAGAGACAGCGACGGGAGAAGCGGAGTGTGGGTGGGCGAGGGCGGCCATCCAGCCGGGAGAGGGTTTTGCACCAGGCGTGGTGGGGGCTGGGCTTGGCGCCCACCCGAACCGCGTGGCCTCAGAGCGAGCCCCTTCCGCGAGGCCGGGAGAGCGGGGGCGGGGGGGACGACGCTGAACCGCTTTTTCAGAGCCCAACGGAGAAGGTGATGGGCATCGGAGCTTTCACGGCTCGTTCGAATTGGAAAAGGAAACCCTTACGTGCTATTTGCTGCTTCTTAAGAGACGACGCAGGGTTTCTCCCCCCAGAAACGCAAAAGAGAAAAGTCTGGACACGGAGACGGTGGCTGGACGGCGTGAGGGGTCACAGGGCCGTGTGCTCGGGTCCTCAGGGGGGCAGACACAGAATCGGCGGGGGAGGGGGACAGAGGGGCCGAAAGCCTGCGGGTTCAAAGGCGAAGCAAAGGAGAAAAGGAGAAAGGTGCGGTCGGGCGCCACGGCCTCGCCAGACTGACACCCAAACGAGCTGTCACGGGAAGGAGGAAAGGTGCTAATTTACGGAAGATTTCGTACCTTTTCTTTGAAAGTTGCCTTTCTTGGAACTGAAGGGGCTCGTCTTGCTAAGATGACCTTTGGGGTCCCCAGCCGTCTTCGGGGCCCTTCGAAGCTCTCCTGTTCCCCCCCGAGGTGACAGGCCCCTCTGACACGCAGGACGGAAGGACAAACGTGGATTGCCCCTCCGTCCGCCTCGCAGCGCCCCGGCCTTCTAGATGGGCCCAGGATAAAACTCGGCGTGAAATGTGGGTTCGTTCGAAGGAAGGTCAGACGGTGCGAGTCCGGCAGTGTCCCCCACCTGAGGACGAAGGAAAACCCAGGTCGGCGGCATGAACAGCTCCCGGGCGCCCGCGGCATGGCCGCTGTGGCACGCGACCCGCCACCCTGCTCGCGTCACCGAGGCCCGCCGCCCTGGGGGGATGCACGGGCTGTTCTCGTGGGTCTCCACTCAGGCTGTCCCGCCCCCTGCAGCTCTGTCCCCACGCGCCCGCAGTCAGGTGTGGGCTCGTGAGTCACCTGCTCACTGTGCCCTCCCCTCCCCCCAGGGTCCGCCCCAAACCCGCCCCGCTGCTGGCAGCGGCTGCCATCCACCCCGAGTGTCCGCAGTCACTCCGGGCGCAGCACGAACATTCGCGGCCCCGTTCTTCGTGTTTGCTGAGCGACTGCACGAGCGCGAGGGGTTACTGAGGGTGGCGCTGGCCGTCGGCCACCCTGAGGGCCCTGGCTCGCAGTTTCTAGATTGTTCTCATGTGCCCCTGAGGGGACTTGGGAAGAGGAAGGAGGTTTCCGTTTGCTGATCTCTGGGGACGTCCCCACCCCGGGCACCCCTGAGAGCGTTTGCGCAACTGATTTCAAAATGACCTCATTTTAACTAAGTAGAGAATGCAAACCCTTCAGGAACATTCTGAGTAAGGTATTTTGGAGGGTTCTTTCCCCTCGCAGAGCCCAGCACACAAGGGGAGAACGATACACTCCGGGCGTCTCGGGCAGAAATGAGCCCTGCTCTCGGTCTCGTGCAGTAACTTGCCGCGTGTACTCCCAAGGACGAGATGCGAAGTTTCATGGTTCGGGCAGGTTGCCTCCTACGTGTCACCCCAAACAGAAACGAGCAAACACCGACACTTCAACCTCAGGCTTTCGAGAAAGGGCTGCCCGTTGGCAGAAGAGCAAATTCACATTGAAAATTTAGCCATGTTTTTAGGACAGACTCAAGCGTGTAGAAATGCAGCGAGTTTCCTGATATCAGGTGACCTTGATCGCTGCACGTGTCCTCTCGTCGCTGAGATGACTCACTCTAAAACCTCAGGCTGCAAAACCTTGAGGTGTTTTTTCCAGAAGCAACGGTGCTGGCTGGGGCGGGCGGGCAGGCTGGGCAGTGGGCTCTGGGCGGAGCAGGCGGGGCCTGGGAGAGGGGCGCGGGGCCTAAGGGGGGCGAGAAGGGGGCGCTCGGAAGGAAACCCGTTTCTCAGCTCTGAGAGCTGGGGCGGGAGGTACCGCACAACGCGGGAAAGGTCCCGCGACAAAGCGGGCGTGACGGTCGTTAGGCAGGGCCGTGTGAGCTGTCTCGCCTGGAAGCCCCGATGCCAGGCGTCGGGCCCGGGCCAGCCGCGGGCCTAACGCCGTCTCTGCTTGTTCCCTCTGAAAATACAGTCCTGCCCCCCCAGTACGTCCACAGTGTCCCCCCTGAGGGCTGCTGGGGCGTGGCGGAGCCGGGCTGCAGGACCAGGTCTGCTCCGGCCGATTTTCATCTGCTCGTTTGTCCGTTGGTGACATTTCCAGGGATCGAGTGCTCACTCCGAGCCAGGCCCCACGCTAGGCCTGTTGACCCGCGTGATCTTCTGTCATGCTCACAGCAACGCAGGAGGCGACTCTTGTTATCGTTCCCACTTTAGAGACGGAAAGCGAAGCTCAGAGAGGCTCGGCATTCACCGCAGGACACACAGCAAGCGGGGAGGAGGCACAGGCAGGATCTGAACCCCGGAGTCTGTCTCCAGAAGGACGTGCGTGGGCTCCCGCCTGGCTCTGCTAGCTCAGGCCCTCCCCCAGCGCCGGCCTGGAGGAAGGTCAGGTGCATACCCGGATGCAAAGAAGACTCCTTAATTACAGTGTAAAATTGGACTGGGTCCAGCCCCAGGGCACCCACAGTCCCTGGTCTACGGCCACGCCACCCCGAACAAGCCCCAGGGCCGGGCCTGGTGAGTACTTGGACGGGAGACCCCCTAGGAAGACCAGGTGCTGCAGGCACAACAAACAAACAAACAAATACACAAATAAATAAAAATAAAGAAGGAAAAAACTTTTAGAGATTCCACAGGCCACGTTCCTTTACATAACCCAAATCGATACAATGATGACGTGGCGGAACATACTTTTCTAATGTCCATGGAGACTGATAAGCGTACGTCTCCGTAACCCTGCATCAAAGAGGATATTAAAACCGAAATTCGGAACCGTCCAGAAACGTGGGAAAAGGAGCCTAGATGATTTTGAAGACTCTGGGACCCCCAAAAGCTCCCCTCAGGGGTATGCGCGGATGGCAAAGCAGGAAGGAGCTGGCGTCGCCCTCAGACGCCACACACACATGAAGGGTGGACGTGCACGGAGGATTCACGAGCAGCCGGACCCCGTGCCACACAACGGGAGGGACTAAAGCAAGGGCACGGACTGGCCCTCCCAAACCGGAGGCGGCTAAGGCGGGCCGAGGCGGGGGTGCGGGGTCCCCGCGTCTCCGAGGGGTCCGTCCGGCCACTGCAGCGCCTGCCCTTTGCGGAACCAGGTTGCAGCCTTTTTTTTTCCAAAACAGAGACGTGTTCGTCCTCTGAAACTCACCTGTCGCCGTGCTTTGGGCTTCTCTGGTGCGAAGCTTTGGCGACAGCCACACAGCTGGCCGCGTTTGGTTTTGGCTCTTTTTTCAAAACCTCCCGAAAAACGCTCATTTTGGATTGGGCCGTCGTTACCGAACTTGCCGTTGGCGTCCTGTGACTGTGCAACTCTCCCTTCACGTTTTTCCTTTTCCACTTCCACGGGCCCCACCCCGCGACTGCCCGGCCCAATCCCTCCCCCACCCGACTCCCAGCACCGTGGGGGCCAGCCCCGCACCCACCCGGAGAGTGCGATGGTAATCCTTTCAGCCGCGGCGTTTGCCGGGAAAGGGTAAATGTTGCAAACCCCATCAACGATTTGAAACATTTAAAAATTCACGAATTATATTTTCTCCAGAGCTTTACCGTGCTTGGTGACCCCTAGAGGAGTTGGCCTGGAAATGACAGCGACGGGACACGTCCAGAGGTGGGCTGCAGGGGTATCTGCGGGAGCAGTGCAGGCCAGTGCGGCTGCATCGCCCTCTGGATCGGGGTGGGGGGCCGAAGTGGGGCGCACCCTTACACTGAAGAAAGCTTGTCCCCTCCAGGGGGTGGCAGCGGACGCCGGGGGTTGTGCGAAAGAGCTTTGGCCTAAGGACGTTGCACGGCTACCGGGGAGCTGCAGATGGGTACCGCGTACCTTTATGCAATAACCAGTTTCTACTAAACTCTGGGAACTTCGGAAAACTAGAATCGGGTTCCAAACGTAGCATCAGAGGGCATTTTCGTGACCCCAGATCTGTCTCGTGTTATTCTCGCTTCTGACAACTCGTGGATACTGAACTTTACGTCGAAGTTCAAGGAGTGAGGCCAGACGTCACCTGCGTTTCGCGGTTCCTTGAGAAATGAGGCTTGCCTGGACGAGGATGGGCTAGAAAACAGGCCCATGGAGCGCGTGAGCTCGCTTTTCCGCGGAAGAGCGTTCTAATCGAGCAGTCTCCCTCGTCAGACACAGAGTCCTGGGGACACGGCACGGCAGCGTCCGCCCTGGAGAACACAGCTCGACGCCCGTGTCCGGGGGCCGGGAGCCCTGCTTTGCCTTCACGGCTGCTCCTCGCTGGGTCTGTCGTCCACGTGTGCGGTATCTGCAAAGTGGGCCTGCCTTCGAGCCCTCAGGGTCCGGGCTACCTGCTGAGAGGAGCGGTCCTGACGGTGAATGGACGCTGGGAATTTATAACAAGGTGGTTTACTCTGGATTCTTCAAGAAATGATGAACTCCGGGCCCCAAACGGACGCGTCCTGCGACGATGGGAGATGCTCTGGTTCCCCCTTGCCTCGGCTCCGGCTCCGGGAGGTGCTGGCGGACCTCCCTGGCCCTCGGTCCAGTCCTGCACGCGACGAGTGGGGCTGCGACACAAGGTGCTGACTTCTGGGAGTGATTTTTGTTGTTTCTCACCAGGGTCCATCTTGAAAGATTTAATGCGCGACGCCCCGGCCTGAGCTCACAGGGTCACGGGCTGCCTCCTCAGCAGCAGGACGCTGTGGGTGCCAGCAGGGACAGCGGCCTCGTCCAGACAAGGGCCTCCTCTGTCGTAAAGTGCAGCCCCCGGAGAGACGTGCCGGGCCCCGCGTGTCTGGCACAGGGTGACGGGTGTCACGCACGCTCCCGCTCTTCGCCTCTCCAGGCACTTGGATGAGACAAGCTGGGGGAGAAGTCAAGGCCTGACGTCAGGACAGTCCTCCATGCCAGCCCCAGTGCCAGCGAGCCCCGCCTCGGCGCCCGCCCTGATGGACCTGCCTGTCCCTGGTCCAGAGGGAACACAGGTGAGGGGCACGCTGCGCCCCAGGCCCGGCTTCACTTCTTCTTTTCTTTTGGAGATGAACAGAAAAGGATGCATTCTCTGGATTAAATGAGCCATTTTGATCCTCGTTTTTGAGACAAAGCAGTAAGAGCCAAGACTTTTCTTTCTTTTTCCCACAACAGCATCTGCCCCTTCGTATAAAAGTCGAGGCTCGTTATAAAAACTCGGCCTTTAAAATAAAATGCTGGCTGCACGAAAAAGGTGTCCAAGCCACAGACGAGACCTGCTTGCTTCGGAGGCTGATACCATGCCGTTCCGACGGCACGTGCTGCTCCGTGCGGCGGTGAGGGCCTGGCCCTGGGTGGGGGTGGGGGGCAGGCTCCGCAGGGGTTCGTTCGGGCAAGCTTCTGTGAAACTCTGTGCTCCGTTGTCCCTGAGGTGTTCCTGGGGATCAGGACACAGCACCCACCACACCGCTCACCCCTGAGGCACCTGGATGTTCAGTTTCTCCTGGACGCTGGCTCTCCTAGATATTCCTTTCTTTTAGGCCTTATTTTACATACACGTGTAGTGCTCAGACGGATCAAGCGGATACAAAACCCACACTTTCTTCACATTGATTTAACTTTTGGACCCTTCTAGAATACACAGGGTCTGAGCAAAATACCTCACAAGCGTGCGGCTGACGCCCCCGAGCACAATGGAAACACGTGTGTGTGTGTGTGTCTGTGTGTGTGTGTGTCTGTCATTCCATACAGGGTTCTCTCTCTGTGATTCGCTCATATCGCTGTCGTGTGACTCTTAAAACCGCATCAAACAAACTTGAGATATCCGAGCCATAAAAGTTTGGTGAAAGTGTTGGTTATTTAACCAGGACTCCAGGCTGTATTCTAACTGGTATGTTTTGGAGAAATGAGACCCGCTTCAGCGTTCTACAAGTCTCAGGGGGCTTCGAAAGTGCTTTCCTATGTATTTTCCACGACGACATCTTCGAATTCAGTTCTGTGTCCTAGCCTGGCGGCGTGATGTGAGAGGCAACGCTCCCTTGGTGAGTTACCACAGACTTTGGTGCCGGTGACGTAACCTCCTCAGTGCCTCTGATACCAGTTCCCTGGGGCTAGATACACGCGGCCATTACGCGGAGTTCTTCAGGGTGGGGGAGTTGAGCGTTTCACATCCGATGAATGGAAATGCCCATTTGCATCTTATTCATCAAGAAGCGCTCCCTTTTCAGAAGGTATGGATCCCTGAGAAGGTATATTAGGAATATCAATGTTTTAACAATCTGCCCATCATGAAAATACTCTCATTGACAATGAAACACCATTTTGATGTTTTTCAAAACAATAATCATATACCCTATACGGTTTTTAGCTGTTTTATAACATAAAGCCGATAAAAAATTGTAGTTGGTTTCACAGTTATTTTGTTTGAATTTGTACAAATAAATGAAGCCGGAGATCTAGGAATAGTAGGGGTGGCTGAAAGAGTTGTTTGTATCATCTATGGTCTGTTTTCAAGGCTGTCCTGCTCAGTGTATTGACTTTATAATATTTTTCTTATTAAAATCATAATGACCTTTTTCTTAGGCTTGACTCCCACAGTACTGTAAGGCTGCCTCTCTCAGTTTAGTCAAGATTTGTTAATGTCGACGTGAACAGAAACGTAAGCTGCGGGCATGCAGAGGGTAGGTGGGGTGCAACCCTTGAGTGCCTATTGTATACTGGCCTTAATTCAAGGTTATGGGTGGAAAGAGAAGCGTGGCCCCTGATATCCAGCTGTTTCCAATAAAATGGTCCATGCCAATTATACATGAAGAACATTTCTTAGGAGATTTAATGCATCACGTTCATCTGCTCAGATACTATGCTTCGGTTCCAGGAGTCTAGACGACAAAGCTATGACACACTGGGGTTGAGAAAAACTGAAGGCCAATTCCTGGAAGGAGGGACACAGAACTACGAGGGAGGGATTTGGTGGGCTTGGGAGGATGAGAATAAATGCCCGGCCGCTGAACTCCATTTCTAACATGCCAGGTAATGAATAATGATCTTATTAGGATGGGGAGAGCTTGCGTGATTTATCACACCTGAATGGCAAACACCTGACGGCACATTAAGAATTAAATCGAAAAGTCCGACAAGTCCACCCCACACGTTTCCATCGTGCTTGGGGGACCAGCCACGTGCTTGTGAGCTATTTTGCTCAGACTCCTGTGTGTTTTAAAGTTAGTCACAAAACTTAAAATCCAGGTGAAGAAAACGTGTCTTTTGAATAGACTTTGTATGAGTAGATGAGTTTAACGTGCAATCAACCTTTGTTTTATATTTTATAAAGCAAGTTTACAAGCATTTAAACAGAGAAAACAGATTATTCAAGAATCAGGTAGCAATGTCAACTTTTCAGCTGTAAGGACTCACATCAAAAGTTATGAAATAAAAGCAAGGCACAGACCTGCATGTTGACCAGAGAGTTCATAACCTGTTAACCCCATTTATTAGAAACTGAACTCTTAGGCGATTAAAAGGAGCGCATGGTTAAATGATCATAAAGACATTTCATAATTTTATGAGGAAAATCATAATTTTAAAATTTCTTAGGATCTACCTTGACCCATGTTTTAAAATGTTTTTATGAAAAAATAATTCAAATTAGACAATAAGCAGGCAGATGTTATTTCCTCTATAAATGAACTATGATGCATAAAATACTAAACTAATAGAGAATTAACCTGATCTAAAAATAACCACATATGGAAGAATGCTTGGGGAATTTGAACGTACTTATGGTTGCACAGAACTCCCAAGGGAAGGTTTCACAGCCCATGGAAACTTTCTTCTTTGTCAATGGCAGAAACAAACGCTTTGTATTTTTTTTTTAAATGTTGAACTACTAGCAATAATCATCATCATTTTGGCACTTTTACTAGGAATACCTGCCCTCATATTCTTTTAGTTTTTATTCTTTGTGTTGGGAGCTGGCATTTCCTCTACCGAGAATGTAGACCGTTTATTTCACAAAGAGCCATTGCTCTTCCTGTGCCCCTGGAGTCACAGCTAATACCTTCAGTCGTGCGTACCTTGTGCTGTAACCTAACGGCACTGCGACCCGTCACTAAACTGCAGCCTTTGTGGGGCTATCAGAAGGCAGAGGTCACTTCATCATGGGCCAATGTGTTTATTCATAAAAGGTTTGGAGTAACGAATGTTTCGTGACAATCTTCTTCCTTTTTCTGACATCACCACAGAAGATCAAAGAGAAGGAAAAGAATCCACAAGAAACATATCCTACAGGTGTCGCAGCACCTGAACCGCAGGGGTGAGTGACAGAGCCTTTGTGCCTGTGTTTGTGATGGAAATCTTTGACTAAACAACATCTCATGGATAAAGACAAAGTGGCTGAGAGCCTCTTGCACTTATATCAAAAGAAGGGGACTCTGGTATTCAGGAGAGAGAACAGTTAACAAATGTCATCAACGACCAGTAGACACCTCTTGGACTTGACCCTTTTCCGTTGTCATGCGTTGTCTTTCTAATTTGTCCAGGAAATGCGTGTCTCCTCCAATCAAGCATTTGGAAAAAAAGAAGGACGGAATATGGAAGTTTGATTCCAGGAGAGGGTTAGTGGAAATGCCGCAGTTTGCGGCCGCATTTCACGAAGACGCACTGATATTTGGCGTTTCCCTCCCCGCGCGGGCACGCAGGCTCCTGTTCCAGTCAAGTGTGACTTTCTTGGCAACTGGGAAGTCGCTTTGCTGACCGCAAACAGGCAACTAAGAACCCGTAAACGACAAGGAGAGAGGGACGAACAGGGGACACTTGGAGGAGACGCCCGTGCTCCCCGCCCCTACGTGCTGTCCCCCGACGCTGCCCGCGCGCGGGGCGGAGGCTGCGGAGGGCGCAAACCCGCGACACCCAGCGCGGTCACCGTGTCGGGGCGCCTGGCCCGCCAGAAGCGAGAGCTGGGAGGCGGCCGCACACCGGACCGCGCTGCTTGGTCGCTCTAGTGTTTCCTTCGGGGGTCCCCCCACCCCCAACACGACACGAAACGGCAAACCCTCCCCCGCTCCCCCCAGGAAGGTAAGCGTCCCCGGGAGCGCTTTCTCGTTCCTCGAGGTTAGGGACTCGGATCTAGCGAGTGCCGGACCGGCGCCCGGCAGGCACGTTGCTGGGAGCCCAGCCCGCATTGGGGGCAGAGCCGCGGGGACAGGGCGCCCCACCCGCGACCACCCACCTCGATGCATACACAAACGCGCCCTCTCCCGCCTGGGGTGTCTGGGCGGGCGCGGGGGAAACACGGGGCTGGAGCCATGGGCCACGCGCTTCGAAATAAAAACGCCCGAGAACTGGAAGAGAGAAGAAAACGTGGGGGCGAGAGCCCACCCCGGGGTCGGCCGCTCGCCCGGGACCCCGAGCCCTGTGTCATCCGGCCCGCGGCCCCGCTGCCTCGTCCTCAGGTGACCGCCTCGCCCTTGGAGAAGGCTGAGCTGTGGCGCGCGCGCTCCGCGGCTGGGAAGGTGACCTAGTTCGGGGAGTCTGGACAGCCCGTGCCACCGTGAAAGAGACCTCTGGCCTGCCGCCCCCACGCTGACACCGGGCGGCGGTCCCGCCGCTCGCATGGATGCCGACACCTGCGCGTCCGTGCGCTCGGGCGCGCCAACTTCCCAAACTTTGGCGACTCCGGTGCGGAGCGTCCTCCGGGCCGCGCAGGTCCCTTCCCTGGCAACAGCCTGCATTCGGGTCTGGGAAAGCGGGGGACGGGGTGGGCCGAGGAAGCCGCAGGTGACCAGGCGCTGCTCGGGGCTTTGGGGCGGCGATCGCAGATGTTCTGGTCCGAGTGTGACCTCGCGGGGCCGACTGGGCTGTGCGCACGGGGCTCGTGCGGTGGCGGGTGCCCGGCAGGGAGTGCCGGGAGGGACCCGCCGTCTGCGCCTCAGTTTATGGGGGACACTGTGCGATCTGGACCCCGACCAAGTGTCCGAGTTTGTTTAGTCCCCTGGGGAGGCCCGGCACAGCTCGGGGGCGGGGGGGGGGATGCCGGCCCGACCCGAGGAGGGCTCCCTGGCCGGGTCAGGGGGCAGCCGGGGCAGCCGCTGAGGCTGAGCGGAGAGTCGGTCTCCCGAACGCAGGTGCGGCCCCCACACCGCCCCGCACAGCCGTCTCCCCGGCCCGGCGCACGCCGCCCGCAGGGGCCGCCGAGGCGCGTGCGTGGGCGCGGGCGGCGGCGTGGGGCGTGGGGCGCGCCCGCCCCGCCCGTGGGCGCCCGGGGCCGCCGCCTGCGCGGGCCGCGCGTTGCGGCGCTATCTCCGCCGCTCGGAGCAGCGGCGGCCGCGGCTCAGCCCCCGGCGCGCGCGGACGCGCCCGGCTCGCAGCGGGGACGATGTGAAGCCCGGGCCCGGGGCGCGCAGGGCCGAGCGGGGCTGCAGACCGGCGCCCGGGCCGGCGGCGGCGGCGGCGGGGGCAGGTCCTGCGGGGGCGGAGCCGCGGTCCGGCCGGGGAGGAGGCCATGGCCAGCCCCGAGCGGCCGCCCGCACCCCGCCCCCGGGCCCCCCTGCCCGCGGCCGCCGGCCCGCCGCGCCCCGGCCCGGCGCACCCCGCCCGGAGCCCCGGCGCAGCGCGGCCCCGCCCCCCGCCTGCGCGGGCCTCGCGGGGGGCCCGGGCGCCCCGGCTGCGCGCGGCGGGGTCGCGGCCCGCGCTCCCCGCGCGCTCGCCCCGGCCCCCCCCGCCCCCTCCTCCGCTCCATCTTCCTCGTACTTCTGGCCGCCGCCCCCCGCCCCCTCGCTCCCCGCCCCCCCTCATCTGCCTGTCCCCTCCCCTCCCCTCCCCTCCCCGCGCGGCTCCCGGGAAGGGCGGCTCGCGGCGGCGGCGGCGGCGGTGCAGGCGGTGCAGGCGGTGCAGGCGCAGGGCGCGCGGCGGTTCCGGCGCGCGGCTCCCCGGTGCGCGGCTCCCCGGCGGCGGCGGCGGCTCCCGCGGTCCCCCGCGCCGCAGCGGCTCCTGCTCCCGGCCCGCGCCGGGCCCTGCCCACCGCCACCGCCTCCCGGCCACCCGCCGCGCGGGCCCCCCCGGACCCCCGGGCGGCGGCGGGGGCTGCCCCGGCCCCGGCCGGACCCCGCGGCGGCCCCGAGGCGCCGGCCTCGCCCTGGCGGCCGCGGCCCCGCGGCTCCCCGGCGCCGACATGGACGATGGAGCGGCCCAGGGCGCGAGCTGCTTCCGAAGGCTGAGCGAGTGCTTCCTGAGCCCCAGTAAGTGCGCGCCCGCGCCCGGTGGGCTTCGGGGGGCGGGGGGGGGCCGGGACGCGGGACTCCCCAGACCCCGCACGCGCGCCGGGAGGGGGGGGCGGGAGCCGGCGCTGCGCCCGCCGCGGGCCCTGCGGGGCCGGCCCGGCCACACTGCCCCGCGCGCCCCCCACCCCCGCCTCTGACCGCTGCCGCCCTCCGCCGGGGTCCGGTCCGCGGGGCCCCGGGTGGGCGAGGGCAGGCCGGGCGGTGCACCCCCGCCCGCAGGGGAAGGCACCCGTGGCCCCCCGGGGCTCAGCGAGCGCAGGGAGCCCCTCGCCCGCACCCCGCCCCCGTGACCCGGCTCCGGAGCCCGCGCCCGGCCGCTCTCCCGCGGGTCCGGGGCTCGGCCGGCGCTCGGGGCGGCACGCGCAGGGACAATGGGCGGAGGAGCCCGGCGCCGCCGCCGCTTCGGAGCCTCGGGCCGCGCCCCCGAGCGGACCAGGGCCCGGCGCCTCCCCGGCCCGGGTGCGAGGCGGAGAGCGCGCCGGAGCAGGGGTGGCAGAGGGCGTGTCCCGGGGCAGGGGCGGGGGCGGGGGCGGGGGCGGGGGGGACACAAGACAGCGGAGCGGTCGGGGCAGAGGCTCGCCAGCGCGCCGGCAGCGGGCGATGAGCCGGGCACGGGCGCCGGGCGCGCGGACCGGGGGGCCGCCGTGCTGCATGGAGGGCGAGCGAGGTGAGGACCGGGACCCGGACCGCGACCCGGGGCGGGGCGGAGGGGGCGGCGAGGTGTGCGCGGGCGGCCCCGGCGACTCGGCGGCCCCCGGGGCGGCCCCGGTGGCTCGCGGCCCCGCCGTCCGCCGCGTGCGCTCCGAGCCTTTGTCTGCGGCGCGCGGGGACCCGCGCGGACGCGGCGCCCGGCCCCGGCCCCCCGCGCGGCCGGCCCCGGCCCGGGGGCCTTCGGGCGCAGCCCGGCGCGTGGACCGGTCCCGCGAGCTCGCCTCTCCGGCGCGGGCGGGGCCGGGCGCCGCGGGGCCCAGCGGCCTGTCGCACGCTCGCGCGCGGCTCCAGCCCCCGGTGTCCGCTCCCCCTCGCAGGTCCACTCGGTGTGCATGTGGGGGGCATGCGTCCCGGACTGCCCGTCCGGTCGCCCCCGCGGGCAGAGGGCACAGTCGCCCCAGGGTCCGCCTCCCCGGCCCACCCGCCGCCCCGGAGGGGGGTGTGCGCGGGGCTGCCCGCAGCCCTCGGCTGGGTCAGGAGTGACCTTTTCACCTGCGGGGACAGAGCCTGGGTGGCCGGGGCGTGAAGGCGGGGGCGAGCGCGGAGCCTCCGGCCTGCCTAGGACCCGTTCCGGTCCAGTCCCTTCCGCTCACACCTGTGAATTCTTCCTTTGCAAACTCAGCATCTACTTCTTCCAGTCCTCAGCCGGCGGGGTGGGGGCCGAAGGCTGCCACCCCTCGCCTGCGACAGCATCGATCTTGGGACAGGGCGGTGCTAAGGAGACCCCACAGGTGTAGGCATCGGGATGGGACCTGTTTTCTGAGTGACCAGGTTTCTGTTAGTTTGTGTTGCTGCTGTTTGTGAGGTGGGGGCAGAATTCCGGCGAGCAGACCAGGTGTACGAAGTCACCCCAGGACAGTCCCCAGCAGGCTTTCCCTCTGAGAGGACCGAGGACCTGGAGAGGAAGGCCATCGGGAGGCCCCTGTGCAGGGAGGTCCCAGAGGGAGAAGAAGCCCAGTGATGGTGAATTCAGTTCCTGGGCCCCCCACCCCAACCAAATGGGCAGGGGGCAGCTTCGGCTTTTAATAGAAACAGAGACTAAGGTGTCCTCTGGGCTGTTACTGAGGTAGCGAGTCCCCGGCACTTCTGAGCAAAACCTGTTGACAGCCCCACCTCGCCCCAGAGTGGGACGGAGCTAGGGGCCGACTGAGTGTCACTTTCCGCTGTGACACTCCAGTCTCGGGGGCTTTGTTTCTCTGTCCAGTGCTGTGTGACGGGCCACACTGGTCTGAACTGCGGAAGTCCCTGCAGCTTGGCAGACTTTAAAAATGTTTGTCAGTGAAGGTGATCCTTTCAGAACAAAAACCCAGATCCTGTAAGAGTGTGAAGGGCCCAGGCGCATACAGCTGTGCCCTAGCTGTTGCGCGGTCCTTCCCTCGTCCCCATCCAGTCGGCTCTCCTGGTCTTGCGGGCGAGATGGAGGGAAAGTGCAGGTGGCTAGGAGCGCCCGGTTCACTGCGTTCGTGGTGCAGATCACGTGGTGCAGGTGCAGGTCCGCTGTCCGGTTCTGCTGCGGTCCGTTTCGGCCCTGCACTCGGCCCCGCTGGTGCCCGGCTTCACTCGGCCACACAGGGAACCACCCATGAAAGGCGCTGTCCTGGCCAGGCCCTTGCGCCAGGGGCATCCACGCCCAGTCGGGGAGAGACCCCCAGAGCGGGGTGCGTGGTGGCACCCAGTGCTGCGGGGTCCGCGTGCCCCTCAGGCCCTTCCTGACTTCCACTCATTCCGTCATCGGCCTTTGATTGCTGACCTCTGACCTCATCAGAAAGTTGCTGATCGGAATGCCAGGCAGGGCCCCAGGCCTCCGGGAGGGACGTGGGGTCCACTTTGCCATGGGGGGGGGGAGGGTTGTGGGTGTGTGGAAAGCCGAGAAGTCACACGTGGAGGCCAGCGTGAGCCGCCTTCACACTCCCCCCGTCCGCGCTTGGAGCTGTGGTGGGGATACAGGAGATACTCACGGCCATGGAAAAAGGCTCGGGGTCGAGGCCAGAACCTTCCAGGTGGCGTGCGAGGCTGAGCAGCGGGCCCGGGGAAGGAGAAGGCGGGAAGGGAGACTGGCGAAGGCAGACCGTTGCGTTTCTCTGCTGTTCACAGCTGAACACACGCCTGTTTCCAGGAATCGTGGGCTGTGGGTACACTTAGCATCCGTCACCTTCGCTCTGTTTCTTGAGACTTAAGACGCTGTGTGGCCGACACTTGAAGGGACTGAGATGAAGGGGATCGTTTTCAGAGCACTGTGTCCCCCTAGACTAAACGTGCAGCTGGTTTTCGTGGGTCTGATGAGTTCGGGGCTGCCGAGAGGGGCGGGGGATGCAAGGCCGAGGCCAGCGAGAGGAATGGGTGTAAGCCAGTCGGCAGCCTGCTGGCAGGCCACCGTCCCGTCCCTCTCCGTGCAGGCTGTCTGAGTGAGAGGGAAACGAGGGCGACTCGGAGGACCTGAAGTGTGGACGTGGGTACCCCCCAGGGCAGCCACTGTGCCAGGCCAGGATCAGGTGTCACCGGAGAGAGATGCGGTGACCGTTTTGGCTGGAGTCACCACAAGGGTCTGACATTTAAAGGGCAAGTTGTTGGAATCGGGTGGAACTATTTAGGTTCGTTGCTATTAATTTCACTTTTCATTTAATTAAAGAAAAAAAAAAAAACCCCTGCACGAACAAAGACTACCCCTGAACGCTTAAACGGGAGGCGGTGGGGGCGGTGGAACAGCGGAAGACGGGGCTGCTGTCAGCTCCGCTCCCGTGTTAACCCGAGGGGATGTGGCACGGGAACTTTCCCTGCTGCAGTAGGGAAAAGGGCAAGAGGGCGAGAACCCGGCTCGTGCTGCGCGCTGGGGTGACCCCGGCGACGCGCTCGCAGGTGGCCCAGAGGCTAGATCCTGACCGTCCTCGTCAGAAGGGACAAATGCGCGGCACCAGGTGATGAAGCAAATGCCACGGTTCCGTCCGCTCCACGGCAGGTGGAACAGGGCGCGGGGAGCACGCCACCGGTTGGCTTTTGTTGCGAAACAGCTCGCGCAGCGTGACAGGAGCGAAAAAGTAATTTCCGTGAAAAAGAGCGTCTCCCTCCGAAGGCAAACTCTATTACGACCCTGAATGTTTTCATTCCCTTCTGAAATGTAAGTCGAGCTGCCTCAGCTGGACCAGAGCGCCCCAGGGGGACCTCAGGGTTCCACAGAGGCGACGGGGTGTCTGCAGTCCTGTTTTCTGTGCTGCACGTACCAGCTTCTGGAACTTTCCTGCTCTCTGGCCGGCCGCCTGGCTTCCTGCGGCCCCCCATGCAGGAGGCACGCTGCTGCAGGAGGGCCCCAGGGCCGGGCCGGGCCCATCTGTCCCCCCCCGGGACTGCAGCGGTGGCTGACACTCGTGGAGGGCGCTGAGGGTAGTTGTGTGGGAAATTCAGAGGTGAAAACAAACGCCACCACCACCGCAGCCTTGTCTGTAGGGGACTTGAACCCTGGAGGCCACTCACTGCAGGTTTCCTTTGCTTTGGCCTTGGTCCCTGGGAGCCAGGACTCAGGCGACGGCCAGACAGCCAGCTCTGTGGAGCCCAAGGCAGTGGGACATGGGGGACACGGAGGAGAAGCCTGGGGAAGGCCGCTGGGCCAGGCCAGGGAGGGCGCACCCAGAGGGCGCACCCAGAGGCCCCACTGGAAATGGCCTGGGGTGGGAACGCAGGAGGGTGGTGGAGCCAGAGAGGGTTGTCGGGCTGACGATGAGGACCGTGTCCTTCACCTTTACCATGAGTCCCCGAAGGACTCGGGGAGGTAAGGTGGAAAGGTGGGCAGGCCACCTTCCTCTGCGATGCTGGGCTTTGGCGTGGCGCGTGGCGGGGGGCAGAGTCATCCACCAGGTGGGGGGGGAGGCGGGGGCGAACCCGGACAGGGAGCACACACGGGAGGGACGAGGAGAAGGAGCGACAGGCGGCCTGTGATACCAAGGGGACTGGGTGACTGGGTAAGGCAGCGGCAGGACAGGTGGCACCTTAGTTTCCGGGCAGGAGGTGGGGGGGGTGTGTTGGGGGTGTGGTGGCTCCATGTCCAGAGAACAGAAGTATTAAAGTGGGAAGCATCGGTCAGTTTGGGTGGGCCCTGAGGCTGCCCTGGGTGGTGGCAGTGGCCCCCGGGCTCCAGGTGACCCAGGGCAGCCAGTGGGGCGACCTAAGGGCGGGTGATGTAAGGGCAGGTGCTCCTGGTGGCGAGAGAGGGAGACTGGGCCCACCGGAACCACGTGCGGGTGCAGCCAGGAGGCAGATGGTCAGCTGAGGGCTTTGCAAGCCAAGGGATCGATGGCCTTTTACTCTGCGAGTGACTGGAAGCCACTGCGAGGTTTTAAGCAGGTGGACGACATGTGGTCTGTGACCCCAAAGCTCGCTGTGGCCGCACTTTCGTGCGTGGGTCTAGACGGCCATCGTGGAAGCGGAGCACTTGGGGGCCGCTGTGGCTATCAGGACGGGACCCTGGTGACTTGGGTGCGGTGACAGCATCAGGGATGCGGCATCGGGGGTGTCCGAAGGTGGGGTGCACGGGCGGCCTGGGGGTGTGTCCTGGTGGGGACCGTGGGGGACCGGGCCTTCCGCTGGGATCAGCAGGGCCCAGATGCCCCCCGCACTGCTCGGCGCCGTGGCAAGGTGGCAGCTGGGGAAATGAAGTCTGGAAATCGAGGCTGCTGGACCGAGGCTGGGGCATAGGGACTTGTCGCGGCGTGGCTTCCCGCCACTAAGTGGACACTGCGATGTCGGGAGTCCAGCAAGATCCGGGCGCAGTGGCGCAGGGTGCCGCGTGCTGCGCTGGGGGCTCCCCAGCAGGTGTGATGGACGCGGGGACGCCCCCGGGGTCTGTGGGGGGCGCTGGGCCAGGGCTCTGGGCTGTGACTCCAGGTGTGTGTGTGGGGGGGCGGGGGCCAGCAGACGACAGATCTGACGGGAGAAGAGCCAGGGCCTGCCCCAAGGGGAGCAGTTGGGAGAGGAGGTGGGGTTGGGGGGACACAGGGTGGAGTCCAGGGCGGAAGGAGCCAGGTGCCCCAGGGGCCAGGTAGGGCAGCCGCCAGGGACGGCTGTCCCGGGATTCTGACCGCCGTGGCCCAGGCGAGACGTGTCGTTCGTGGGTGAGGAGTCCACGGGACAAGCGTGCATGGCCGCCGTGGGCCTCAGTGAAGGAAAAGCGAGAGGAAGCGGCGGAGCCATCGGAGGTGACAGCTGGCTCTCTCCCCGGGGGAGGACTAACTGGAGAATGCTGATTTGCTGAGAAAAAGGGAGTTTGGGGAAATCAGACTGGAACAGGACCTTAAAGAAGGTGGGAGGAAGGGGGCGCGGTGGCCGGCGTGGCTTTGCACACCTGCAGGCAGGTGGAGGGGGGAGGGGAGGAAGCGCCCGCGTTGGCACGAGGTCGTGTCCCATTTCCCTGGGTCGGTGATGGCGTTAGGGTCACCTGACAGCTGGTGGAAGGGGAGGGCAGGGCCCAGGGAGCTTGCAGTGGGGCCCGGGGCGGAACGGGCTGCGGGCCTGGGAGGGGCGGATAGGGGACAGGTGGGTGATGGAGAGATTGAGGACTTCTCAGAAGGAAAGTCACGGGATTCAGGGAATGCTTGGGATTACTTACTGGCGACGGGTGCGGAGGGAGCTGGGTGAGAGCTGGCACGCGGGTAGGGGGAGGCGGCACCCTCGCCATTCAAGGAGCACCGGAGCGAGCAGGAACGAGCCCCCAGCCCGCCTGGCATCTTGATGAGGCGGCCCCGCAGGGTGTCCTGAGGGAGGCTGGGTCCTGGGAGAGGGAGAGGCACCGCGTGGCCTTGGGTGGCACCTGCAGGGAGAGGGTGGAAACGGCGAGCAGAAGGGGCTGGTGGCCGGGGCTTCACGCAGATCGGGGGGATGGAGCTCAGCGGGGAGGCGTGTCGAGCTCGGTGTGACGAAGCACTGTCACTCGGTTTCTGGAGGGTGTGGGCGCACCCGCTGCTGACTTGGCCGTCGGCCGGGGTGTGTCTGGACACCCCTGGCCCGTGCCTTCAGGGAGCCGCTGTCTCACGCAGGGTGGAGGGCACTTAGGTGCTCGTGAGCAGTGACAGTGGGTAGAGGACTGCGTAGGTGTGTCACGACCCCCCTTCATGGCATCGTGGCCCATAGGACAGAGCCTTGGTTCCTCGGATCGCTCCTGAGACACCCTCTGCCGCCTCCGGCGTGTCCCGCCTCCTGCAGGGTGCACCTGCCCTGGGCCATGACCTGTCTGACGGGGCCTCCGGTTGCCCGCTGAGGGGCCCCTGCGTCCCCTCGTCTCCTGGCCTGCCCGCGGTCCCCCAGGCGGTGCCCGCCTGACGCCTGCACTCGCACCGGCCTCCCCTCCCCTCCCCGCGCGGCTCCCGCCAGCCCGGGTGGCCCTTGAGGCCGGCAGGCGTGGGCTGTTCACCGTCCTGACCTCCCGGCCTCGCACACCCACGTGCAGCAAGTCCGACGGGTGAGCACGCGGAGGTGCAAAGGGGGCGAGGGCGATCGACGCGGCCCTTAAAAATCCGCACTTTCCCAAAGTCAGGGGCGTGGTGAACTCAGCCACGCGGCAGCGAAGTCTTGCTGGGGCCACGCGCAGCTTCATCCGCTTCGTTGTCATTTTAACGTCGTTTCAAAACGCTCTTAGGGGCCAGCGACCAGGGCTTCTGAGCCGCCCAGGACTCGGTATGTTCACGTGCCTGGGCCGCACGGCCGAGGGAGGAGGCTGCCAGTGTTCAGAACGTTCTGGATGCCTCTGTGCTGAGTCCTGAGCACCCACGAACAGCGTTTCACGTTGACGGAAACGTGTCCCACCCTAGGCAACAGCGAACGAAGCCTGGACGTGCAGGATTCGGACTTTGTCAAGGTGGCCAGGACCGCGAGAGAACAGTTTGCAGGGGGACCAGGTCGCCGCGCTGGAGGGGAGTCTGGAAGGTTCCTTCCCCCCGGAAGTGCAGGCCGGCGGGAGCAGCGGCGCGGATGGGGAATCCGGGGACCTCCTCGTCCGCGGCGTAACCGCGCGTTTCTCTGTGACGGTTTAGCAGCTTCCAGAACAAACACCTCGGTGATCTCCGCGAACGTCTGCTGGCTGCGGCTTCCGGGATGTGGTGGTTACACGCTCCCTCGTTGCGTCAGGATTACACGCTTCTTCAGATTTTCTTTCGGTCCCAAGATCACAAGTTTCCGTTGAAAAGCGTTCCCGTCTCCTTAGTCATCGTGCCTCCTTAGAACGATGCTTGTCGTGTCTCAGGATTAGACGCATCTTCTAATTGCTGTAAGGCAGGTTAGAGACTTAGTTGCAAAACCTGAAAGAATTAAAGCGACGTGGCACTGGCCTGGGAACAGACCGACCGTGCAACAGAATAAAATCTTGAATCGCACCCGGACACTCAGGGAAGGCGGTATATGATTTTAAAGGGTCATCTCGTCCAGGAGGAGGAAAGAGAGACTAAATACACGCGTTGGGGACAACTAGGTGTCCTCTAGAAAAAATTAAAATCAGATCATTCTTTATCTCCGGAGCAAGTGCAAATGGACCGTGTGCTTAAATGTATATATGGCCGGCCCTGACCAACACGGGGTTAGGGCACCGCACCCTGCACCTTCCGAAAGCCAGGGGGAACTCTGACACCCCTCAACCTTAGTACAGGCGGCCCTGGGGGGATCGGGTCCAGGACCCCTGTAGATACCCAATTCCAGGACGCAACGATGGCGTGCAGCGATGCGCACAGACCTGTGTATCCGCGGACGCCCCGCTGCGGATTGGAGATACCATTTGGGACCCAGGGTTGGTTGAATCCAAGGGTACGAAACCCGGGGGCAGGCAGGGCCGAGCGTGTAGTTACTGGGAAAATCTGCATGTCAGTGGGCTCATGCGGTTCGGAAAGAAACCATAGAAAGGGAAAAAAATGAAATTTCTTTCTTGCCTGAGACTGGGGAGAGCCCTTACGTGTCACTCGGAACGCAGAAGTCGGAGAATCGATGGGCGTCTGTCCACGCTAGGGAAGGAGGAGCCCCTGAGGGCCGCAGGGCCGTGAGCCGCGGTGCCTTCCTGCGTGCGGCCCTGCGCCCTGCGGCCCGGTCCCCACCCGGGCTCCGTCTCCAGCCCGCAGCCCGCACTGCGAGTCCACCTGCGGGAGCGCCCACCCGCTAGAGTTCTGGAATGTCCGCCCCAGAAGGGAAACGCGTGAAGCCCCGATCGCAGCACAGGACTGTCCCCTGGAACACGTGGAGCCCTCCCAGGGGCAGGGCGGACGGGGACCCACCCAGCGCAGCACGGTCAGAGCGTGTGACCGGCGGTGCTCGGGACGCCGAAGCCCGGAAAGACGCTCAGCCTCATTCACCATGCGACAGATGCTAAAGTTTAAAATGACACCGAGGCACCATTTCACCTGCCCGATCGGCCGAACTGGCCAGGCCGTGCAGCCCTCGGTGGGCAGTCGTGGGGGGAAGCAGGACGTCCCTGGTCGGTACCAGCTGGTGCGGCCCCTGGAGCCGGCGGTGTGGCCTGCCCGCAGCCAGCCCACCGTTCTGCTCCTGCGCGCCCGTCCTCAGGCACGTAGGCAAAGCGACTCAACGAGGGACTGCCACATCGCAGCCCAGAAGCCGGGGAGACGGGTGTCTGTGGGGACCCGGCTGAATACGGTTTGCGGCTGTGACGTGCTCGTGCTGCAAACCTTCCGGATCCCTCGCTGTGTTCACACAGCGAGGTGTGAGGCAGCACCCACCCGCCCGCATGCACACTCCGTGTCACTGGGGCCGTGGAAGTGTGCGCTGTGGTTGCAGAAGCCAGCGGGCGGCGAGCACACGTACCTGGCAGTGTGGGGACGGGCGGCACCTGGGTGCATGGGGGAGCGAGAGGCGCCGAGACTTTCCACGGATGCCCCCTCACGTGCCGGATTTCTGAGTAATGTAGCTCACGGAATCCGTATTTTTGAGGGTCATGTACCTATTCAAAGGGAAATTTAAAAATAAGAATCCAGGGACGCCGTGTAAGCGGTGGCCAGCCGCACTGCTTTGTGGCCGACGTGCTGCCTTCTCGCTCTGCGTTTTTATCGACTTCCCTTCGAGATCGGGGCATTTTCCAGCCCCTGAAGTTCGCTCACTCGGTCTCTGTCTTCCTCTGGCCTCCCACTCGCTTCCCCTACACGAGATCCCCAATCGCCGAACACGAACATTGAGAAAAAATCGTCTGATGCACAACACCCTTCGCGTTGACCTCAGCCGCCCCTTCCCCACGTCACGCACAGACCTGAAAATGGGGGAAAACCCACTTCTACCGCCGTGTGATTTCTGGCCGAGCTACAGTCTGTGGTTTCGCATTGAAGACGTGAACTACTGTTGGAGCTGTTGGAGGGCCGCCCAGCCGGCTTCATCTGGCAGAAACCACTACACGTTGGCAAGGAGCGGCCTCTTCCCTGTGACCACGTGGGCCTCGCCTTCTGGCGCTTGTGGGATGAATGGAGCTGTGGCCTCCAGTGGTCCTGCCGCTTCGTGCCCCGATGGGCGGCCGCAGCCGCGGTGATTTCATGTTATGGGGATTCGGGTTTCATTCAGAGCAGCGGCACGTGGACCCACGGCCACATTCCTTCATTCATTCACTCATTCACTCACGCACAGACTCATTCACTCGCTCACACCCTCCTCAGCAGAGCTGGTGTGGGAGCCGTTCAGGCCGTGGGACGGAAGAAGGCCAGGCCCCAGGAGAGGGCTGTGCATGGCGGGCCGGTGGCCCTCTGCCCGTGCCTTTGTGGCGGAGCAGGGTTCCTTAGCTCCTCCGACTTGACGCCTCCTCGATTTCGTTTGGGGTGTGAAGTTAATGCTCCCTGCTCCTCTCAGTGGCCAGGTGGGCGTCTTCCCTGTCCCCTCAGTTTGGATAGCCACCTGCTCATCCCCCGTCTTCTGCGTCTGATGTTGACGCGTTTCTGCGTCTCATCACATTTTTGTTTCCTCCTCGTCCGCCCGTTGCTTTGGTCTGAGCTGCGCCTTCCTTCCCAGCATTGGGTGAAAACCCTTTTCTGACCTTCAGCGTCTGCCCTCCATCCGCTGAGCAGACTCGTGCGCGCCGCTGGGGCCCCGGCGTGGGGACTCCCCGCCCCCGCGAGGCTCCGTGCGGCCCTGGACAGCGGCCTCTTCCTTGGAGATGCGCTTGCGCCTGGCGGCCTGGGCGTGGTGCGGGGGTGGGCATGCGGGGCGGGGGCATGGGTGGGGGCGGAGTCCCGGCCCCTGGGGGGGCGGAGTCGTGGCCCCTCGCTCGCTGGAGCACTGAGACGCCCTCCCAGGCCTTGGGGTCACCGTGCTGTCTCCGCGGTCCCCTAGGTCCCCTATGTCATCCGCACCGCCCTGACTTTCCCTTCCCGAGGGGTCCCGGCGGCTGCGCACCTGCCGCGCCTCCTGTGTTTTGTCGCCGTTCGGTTCTTTTCCCGTCGACAGGAAAGTGTCGTTGTTTTGTTTTCTTCCAGAGTGACTTTGAATTTTTTAGTGTCGCGTCGATCCGTTTTCTTAGTGTGTCCGGGCCGCCGTGTCGAGAGGCAGCGCCGTTACGACTTCGCGGACCCGGGCCACCGTCTGGCGGGGGCGCCCCGGTGGCTCGCCACGCGGCGTGTCCCCGCGGGGCTCTGGGGTGGCCTCCAGTTTCCACAGACGCCGTCAGGAGACGGGGCTCTGCCTCGGGGACCGCCGTCAGGAGACGGGGCTCTGCCTCGGGGACCGTGTGCGCGTGCATAGGTGTGTGTGCCTGCGTGTGCGCGTGCATAGGTGCGCGTCCACACATGCATGCGTGTGCGCGCGCGCCGAGAGGTGCTCTCCGCCGGCCGTCGTCACCGCCTCCTCGGCCTCGGCCCGGCAGCCTCTCGGTCCGAGGGGTTGTGACTCAGGCCACGTGTCCCTCCGTTGGGCGGAGTCCGGGAGGCCACTGGACCCCCGCCCCGAGGGAGTGGAAAGCGCAGACTCTGGCCATTGCGGGCTGTGGTGCAGGTGCGCGGAGGTGACCCGAGTCCTGCGCGGAGGGGACCCGAGTCTTTCGCGGAGAGACCCGCGACCTGCGTAGAGCCGATCCGTGACCTGCGGCGCCGCGTCCTGCGCGCGCGCCCACGCCACAGTCCATCCTGGGGCCGCGGGGCAGCGAGCGCGTCGGTGGCGCAGGAGCCCAGGATGGGGCCGCCCGAGACACCGGCGGCCCGGCCGGGTTCCCGCAGCTACCGGGACCGGTTCGCGCAGGTAATGGGCCGGGTTCGCGCGGTCACTGGGCCGGGTTCATGTAGGTCTCAGGCCGGGTTCGCGGAGTCACTGGGCTGGATTCGCGCGGCCACCAGGCCGAGCTCGCATAGGTCCAGGGCCGGGTTCGTGCGGTCACCGGGCCGGTTTGCGCGGTCACCGGCCCGGCCCGCAGGGACGCTGGGACCTGGACGCCCCGGCGTCCTGGCGCACGTCCCGCTTCGTGGCCGGACGCGGAGGAGGACGCGCCGAAACAAAGAGGGGAGAGATTTTGGAAAGAGCCGGACCAGCAGCCGCGGCCGTTCGCGTCCTTCCGTTTGGGGCCCGGGGCCTCCGGCCGGGCCTCCGCGCCGCTCCCGTCCGGGGCGCCTCCGGCACCCCTGACCCCCGGCCGTGCTGGCCCCTGGGCGCCCTGCCGCGGGGCGCGGACGGCTCCGGGGCGGGGCCGGCCTGGGGGGGGGGGTGCTGCCCGCGGCGCGTCTCCCTTCTCTGCGCCCCTGCAGCCCGGATGGTCCCGCGTGCAGGTTTTCTCCCCGTCACTGCGCGGTGACCTGCGGCAGGGCGCCCCGGACCGCGGGCTGGGGCCCACACAGGGGCCCGCTTGTCCCTTGTGACCGCGTTCAGTCGCGGTGCCGTGACGGAGGGTGAGCCACGGCCTGAGCGCGGCTCCGCGCAGGGACGGATCTGGAGGCTGCACTTTACACCCCTTCAAAGTCCACGTTCCGGCCCTGCCAGCCGCCCCCACGTGCCCGTCCCTCCGACCTCGGAGGCTAAGCGGCTCGGCCTGGCCGTACTCGGTGGGGACCACCCGGGAAGCCCGGGTGCGGGGCGTCACAGATATTACAAAACAAGGGGCCCTAAGCTGGCAAGGTCCTTGCAATCCGAGGCCCGCCGAGGGCTGCCTCCCCGAAAAATTAAAGAAGATACAGATAAAGTCCACGCCAGGTGGGCATTTATCCGAATCCAAGCTGTCGACGTTCTTTAATTTAAAACGCTCCATTTGGGGAACTACGCGTCACGGCCTTTGGGACTTCTTTCGTTCTCCCCAGCGGCCGTCACACGTGTCCATCCAGGAGGACCGACCAGGTGTCCGCGCTCAGGGGGCAGCATTTCCTAAGCGTCGACGCAGTCCCCCCGGGCACCCGTGGTGCAGCGGGTCGCGTCGTCGCTCCTCGGCGACGGGTGAGGGTCCGCGCAGGTCGATGGCCGGCGCATCGGTCCCCCCTCCACACGACGGCGTCAGGGGCGCCACCTGTACGTCTCCGCTGGCCCGGGATGCGCTCGCTCCGTGCGCGGGGGACGCGGGGCGGCGACGCGCGTTTCGCGCGACAATCGGGCCGCGTCTCAGCGCCGCTTGGTTCCTGAGAAGGCAGGTTTCCTACTCCCTGGGGTGGCGCCGGATAAATGTCAGGGTCCCCGAAGTACTTTCCCCCCAAACAAGAAATAGCACTTCTGTTTTAAGTCACAGTACTTTGATGTTTTGGGGAAATACACAAATTTTGCATTTGTAATATTTTCACTCTGCTTTTCTGTTAAGCAGGAGAGGTTCAGCTTAGGTTTTTATGTGTGCGTGTGCACATAGGTGAGCAAATTACAAATACGTATCTACGTATCTCCATATCCATATATACATAGAGAGAGGGAGAAAAGAAAGGGAGGGAAGGAAGGGGAGAGAGAGAAAAAGAAAGAAAGAAAGAAAAAGAAAGAAAGGAAGGAAGGAAGGAAGGGAGGGAGGGAGAAAGGAAGGGAAGGGAAGGGAGGAAAGGAAGGAAAGAAGGAAAATGCAGAGCACTTTTCAGGAACTCTGACAGTGTGGCTTCTGATTTTTAAAGGGAGCCCAGGTCCGTGAAGAATGGCCTCACTGTCCTGGGGTGCCGGGGGCTGGTGGCAGTGAGGCTGGCCACCGCCCACCTGCTCCTGGTGCTGCCACAGCCCAAGTCCCTGGCCTGTCCCTCGGCCACTCTGAGGAGACCCAGTGTGCCCGGTTTGGGATCTGACGTGCCGCTCAGGTTGCTGGCTGACTTTGCCCCCTTCGTTCTGGGTTCCTAGGTGACCTCAGGATCCCGTCCTCGAGTGGGGAGACCTGTGAGACTGCGGCCAGCCGCGTCCAGGGGCTGTGTCGGGTGGGCACGAGCGGTCTGCTGCAGTCAGGGTCGTGAGCACGCCTGAGCTGCCCCCTCGGGTAGGCTGTGCCTGAGTGTGAAGTCACGTTCGGTCACCCTCGGACCCCAGTCGTTGTCCTAAATGCTCAGCGTCCCTTGAAAAAAGATTTTCGTGAACTCGAGGCGCCTGCTTTCTGTCTTCCAGGAGGCCGAGCCTGGGGAAAGGCCGGGTGGAGTGGGCAGTGCGGTGAGGGTCGCAGCCCGGAGAGTGGGCGAGCAGCAGGACCTCCATCCCAGAGGACGTCCCTCCCGGGGACCGCTCCCCCGAGGGCAGGGGCAGCAGCATTTGCCCCCTGCGCCCTTCCCCTTGGGAAGAGCCGTTCTGGGGCGCCCCAGCTCTGTGCTCCTGCTTCCGGGGGCGTGTGACACGGAGCACAGAGGCCTGTGCTGCTAAGGGGACCCCCAGGTTAGACGGCACCGACTGTTTTGTGCCACTTTTAGAGGCTGAGGCTCTGTGACTTTGTACAAAGTATTTACTGTTGTGCTTCTGAGTTCTGGGACTCGCCTGAGATCAGTAGGAATCGGAACAGCTGCCTGTTCTGCACACATGCTGAGGTCCAAGGTGAACTTGTGCTTCTCCCGCGGCACGGCATTTCACCGTGGAAGGGGTTTCAGCCAAAATTTGAAAAGGCGAGGTTTTCTGCTGAACCCACTGCTGGTGTTAAATAAGCCAGAACGTTCCATTCGGAGAGCCTTTGCAGGATCAAGGGTTCCCACTAGTTTGGTGTCCTCGTCCCCAGCCTTAAAAGTGCGAACGTATTAAATAAACCACACGGGGAATGCGGTCCCACCTACGAGTTTGGCACAGGTGGAATTTAGTAAAAAAAATCTTTATTATTGTATTTCTGTGAACCAGAGAATAAAGGAATTGATTACATGTTTCCTGGGCAGTCATTGGGTGACACGTGAAACTACGTGTATTTTAAATTGCGTGCGAGGTCAGCACACCTCTGGAAGCATCTACATGACACGACTGTCTCAGAACAGGGACAAAGTGTCCTCAGGGCCCCGGGGTACGTATTTTAGCCTTCGTGGGCCACGCTGCAGTTTCCTTCGCGACTATTAACCCTGCCGTCGGAGAGGGAAGCGCAGCGCACGGAGACATGAGCTTTTTCGTTGCCTCCAACAAGGTTCTGTTTACCGACCCTGGCCGTGGGGCCGGTCGGCCGCCCGCACCTTGTGTCGGAGGAATGTGTTGTCCTCTCTGGACCCACATTTTCCCTTTGGATCTGTAGAAAGCCGCTGTACGTCATCACGAGGTGTGTCCTGTCGCTGGTATTCAGATTGATAGCTGAGGAACGTGCACACCCACCCCAAACCGGTGTGACGCGCTGGCCCTCTGCCCTGGTGGCCCTCTGCTCCCGGGTGTTTACCTCCTGTGGGCAGCTGTGGGGGCAACGCTGAACACAGCAGGGACGTTTGGGTTTTCGCTCTAGAGTTTCAGTCACTGGTTTTTATGGTTTTGTTTTATTTCCAGCCTCTTCTCCTAAATCACTTGACAGAGACAGACACCAAGAGACACACACACGACGAGTGCGAGCTCATCTGAGAACTGTGGGGGCCGTGCAGTCCCTTTGGGCAGGACACCTTCATTCTTGCCTGCGCGGCTGGGCTGACTCGGAGGGTGGCAGCGCTTTCTCGTTTCTGTGGGTGACCACACGGATGGGCGTAGAGTCGAGGTCACCGCGCCCGCGATGGCCTGTCTGTCCAGAAGTCGCCCTCACGTGCGTTCTCACGTCTGGGCTCTTCAGACGTCCATTCAGATCCCAGTGAAGCTTTGGGGACCGCAGCCTCCCTGATCTAGTTCTTCAAGCGGCTTCTCACCCACCCTCTCACCTGCGGCTCCTCACGCTCCCAGGAGGCCGGGTCCGGAGTGCAGGGAGGCGCAGGGCTCAGCCCGCAGCTGGGCGCTGCCGGCAGCGCCGAGGTGTCTGTGCCCGGGGTCTCGCTGGGTGTCTGTGCCCGGGATCTCGCTCGGCGCCTGTGTGGTCCGGCCTTTCTGGGCAAGGAAGCGATTTCAGGTTGTTGAACCGCAACTTTTTTGAAACACCCACTTTTAATGATCTCGTTTCCCTTGAAGTCTCCAAAACTTGGTCATGCCTTTCTCACCAGAGACACGTGGAGGAGCTGGCATTTTCGCTTTTATCTTCACGAGAGTGTTCTCGTCCCCTTGTCCCCTTATAGCGTAGAGAGGCCTTTTCAGGGCCTCGAACGTGCGCAGTTCCACTCGCTGCTGTAATTAGCAGCCTCAGACAATGGCGCGTTTTGATGCGTCTCCCTTCCAGCGGTTGAGGGTTTTTCTTTCTTCTTTGCGGGTCCGCGGGCATCAGTCGCCCTGTGCCGGTCCCCAGGCGGCCTGTGGCATCCGTGTCCCCTGGGAAAGCAGACGGCACGTGTGTGTGTGAGTTATCAGCCCCGACTGTGGGGACCGCCGCGGGGCCTCCCGTGGGTGCAGCGCACCCACTGCCTGGCCACGGCCCTCTGAGTCCGTGGGGAGCATCGCTGGGGGAGTGATCAGGACCCCCGTTCAGTGTCTGACACCAGCCCCGCACGCGGCGTGGGTCCGCCCTCTGGACAAGGATGCTCGGGGCGGGCGTGGGCAGGCACCACGGCAGGCCTGGCAGCGGTGGCGCGCGGGTCGTCACGTGAGGGTCCTCGCCGCCGCGCTTTCACGTCCCTTACACCTTCTTGGAGCTGGAGTCATCGCGCCCTCCCGGTGTTCGGTTATGAGTGAGCTCATTGCAGTTTGGAACCGGCCAGTTGACAGAGTGACGTGGAGCTGTGCCCATTCCCCCTTTCCAGACCGGAGTAGCTCAGATGAGCTTGTTCAGTGTGTTTGCTGAGGCGCCAGCCACGGCTGGGGCTCTGGACGCGCTGCCAAACCTTAGCGCGCACGGGTCACCTCCGCACAGGACCGGACAGGTGTGCGGCTGCTGGAGGAGCCTTTCAGAGCCCGACGACGAACGCTGTCAGAACGCTTCGGCTTCGCAGGCCGCGCGTCAGTCCCAAACCTTTTAACAGCTAGAAAGTGGCATTTCTGTGTCCTCGTGCAAAAGCGCGACGCGTGCGGTTTCAAGGGCGCCGATTCGCACTCGACGCCATGTGGGCGTCTGCCTTCGTGTTCAGTCTGCAGTGACTGAGCGGTGTAATGGGCGTCGCTTCCTGTAAGGGGAAGATGAGCCTCTGGGTTCTCATTCGTGCAGACTCAGGGGACGGATGGAAAGTCATGAGGAAAGAAGTCGACAGAGCGTGCCGGAGTGTGACGCTGGGGGCCCAGCGCTCGCCATCCAGTGAGTGGGGCTGGAATAGCGCGTCCTCCCTCTGCTAGCTGCGGGCCCCCAGGCGGCGCGTCCCTCCGTCCCTGCAGGTCGCCCTTTATCCCTAAAAGCTGCTGTCCTGCGACTTCTTCCTCCCCGCACTTTCCCTCCCTCCGCCGCCCCTCTCGTCCCCCCACCTTGGTCCAGGTGAAGACGAAATGCCGTGAGAGCGCGCTGTAACCTGGAAGTCAGCACGAGGGTGATGCGCTTTTCGGGGACACAGACCGTCGAAGCGAACAGCGGTCCTCGTGCCGCGGTGCTGAGCGGCGGTGGCGTGTTCTCGTTCTCGGGCTCCGGTTCTCCCTTTGCACAGGAGTTAATTTGCCATTGTTATCCCGCGATCTATTTTGGGTTCCAGGCAGGCGGCGAAATACATACCTTATTATGCGGCGTGGGTGTTGCGTGGGCCGCGTCACCTTGGCATGACGCGCGTCACTCGGATCCGCTTTGATCTGTACGTATTGAAATGATCAGGTTTCCAGAGTTCCAGGTACATGCTTTGCAAAATCTTATCGTTCTGGCCTTGATCTGTGGCGTCTCGGGAACAAGGTGGGGTGTGCGGGGGGGTGTTCTGTCTCCAGCAGGGGACAGCGAGGCCGAGCCCGGGGTGCGGAGTCTGCGCACCCTCGTGGGTGCGGCTCCGCCGTGCCGGTGGGCAATGGGAATAAGAAAATGCGACTGTTTTTCTCCGGATTTTTCTTTCTATGAAAATAACCGAATCAGTCCTCCCTCCCTCGATAAAATCCTTTCGCATTTAGCCTTGATGTGCATTTAGTTTTGCGCTTCAGGTCACCAGACTCGTAAAATGAAAATAAAAGGGAAGGGGGATGTGCTGCCTGTCCGAATCGTTTCCAGATGGAAAAGGTGGGAAGTTTTTTTTTTTTTTGCACAGAGCAGGAGGCTTTCCCTAACAGCACGATCTCAGAATCAGGTGCCGTGTTCCTTTTGCGTGGGACCCTTTCCCCGGCCTGAAGGAACCCTGACCCATCCCTAGAAGAGATGCTGTTGATGGCATTTCCCGACAGCGAGTGCGGATGGAGGAAGTGGGGGGGGGCTGGAATAAACATCCACGGAAAAACGAGAGTCTGGAGGACAACAGCCACAGCGGCATTTTCTCACTCCGAGAGGTAGAGGCGACGTGCGTTTTTAGGAATGAGTTTTTGGCAGCCGGGAAATTGCAGCCCGCCTGTGCCTTTGGCGTGGCGGCCTGTCTCACTGTGAATCCCACCCTGGGGACCGCGCGGTGGCTCCAGGGCCTCAGGACAGGCCTGGGCCCGTCCCGGCCTGAGCCAGGGGTGGCCGCTCAGGGTCCGAGGGGCCTCCGTTCTGGTCCCTCTTTCCCCGACCCTTGGATGCGGAGGGATCTCTGGCTCTGGGCGAAGCCCCCCACACCTCTAGAGGGGATGCCTTTGCCCGCGGCGCCCTACTGTGTGGCCTCACACTTAGCAGGTGCTCGCCTGCCCGCACCAGCACCGAAGGCCGACCCGAGGCGTAATCTGTTTTCTCGTCTCCGAGGGCACAGTCTCTCGTTTCCAGTCCCTGTGCGCACGTTCCCTCCTCCACGGACGCTCAGGCTTTGGGCTCAGGTTGCACTCAGCGCTTGACCTGCAGGCACAGCCCCTGCGTGTCACACAGGTTTTTCTGGTCATAAAAGCCCAGGCCGACAGGGTGGGGCAGGGAAGATGTGGGCAGTGACGGAGCAGGCGGACGGTCATTCTTGGCCTCTGCTGGGTCGCATGCTCTCCGCCACCCTTACTTGGCAGAGCGGGTCAGTCCCTCGGCCGGGACCCCTCCGTGTGCCTCCTTTTGGCCTCGCTTGCCTCGTCTGTAAAACAGCACGGAAACACTAGCGCCTCCGTGGTGGGGCACATCAGTTACATAACAGCGCTGCGCTGGGGGCGCCCCCCACCCCCGGGGGGGATCGTGGGGGTGGGGGTGGGCCCTGCGCCTGGGGTCAGGGACAGGACACATGGGAGAGGAGGAGGAGCGCTCCAGGGGCAAACCCGTGGTCTCCTCCACTCGGGGACAGAGGCCGGAGCCACCCGGCGCCCATGGGAGTTGGTCTCCCCTGTTCTCTCTGTGTGGGGCGCAGCTGGGCGTCTGGCAGGGCGACCCTGCAGGTCCCGTCGGCCGGTGCCCGTGCCAGGCGGCAGCAGCAGCAGGCCCCGGGCCATGACGCGGTTTAACAGGCAGGGGGTTCGTGTCGCTCCCACGCCTCTCTCTCTGTGTGAACAGGTGCCGGGGACCACGCGCTGCTCGTTGTTTCCTTGGTGGAGGACCTGGCACTGGCCATCCCTGGGCGGCCCTGGAGGCTGGTCCCAGGGGCTGTGGTACACGCAGGTCATCAAATTGGTTTCGATTTCTACCCCACACACGAGCGACAGCTTCCAGTTCTTGTCCCGTTCCGTCTGACTGGTCCCAGGTGACTGGGTGACAGTGTCGGAACGGGGGTCCTGACTCACTGCCAGGCCCGCCCTGTAGACAGCCTCGGCTCGGGAACTGGCAGGTGGGAGGGACGGGGCCGGTTTGGGGTGCAGCGCCTGCGCAGTAGGTTGAGGATCCCTGAGTCAGCGAGCTACCCCCCCAACCCCAAGAAGGGGCCTCGTGGCGTCCCTGTGGGTGGCACCCACTGCCCCAGCGGGGCAGAGCGGTCACTCACGCGGCAAGTTCCCCGAGTCGAGTAGTGAGCGTTGCATTCGCTGTGGGGCGCAGGCGGGCACGACGGCCCTTCTCGGGGTTCCCCGGAGCCTGACCGGGACCGTCTGGGGAGGGAGGGGGTGCGAGGTTCCCCTGGGGGCCGCTCCGCCTGCTTTCTCCCCTGGGAAGATTTCCCCAAAGCTGCACGTCGGCGTGCGGCCAGCGAGCCGCTTTTCTGCGTGACGACGTTTCATCCTCAGAACCGGGGCTCAGAGGGGGGACTGTGGCGTTCGCAGGTGTCCTTCGTCGAATTCCATCCTCAGTTTCGCGTCTCGGGATCATTGTCCCCGTAGCTCTGGTTTGGGGGCTGGGGTGTGCGTGTGTGTGTCGGGGTTTTCTTCGCACGGGGCCACTGAGCTGGCTTGGACGTTCGCTAACATGGTACAGCGTGTGGGGACGAGCATGTGGGGTCTCGTCTCCCGCCTGCTTGTCTCCCTCCCGTGGAGCGTGAACCCCGACACCTTTCCAAGGGGGGCGCCGCCCCTGGCACGGAACCCCGCTGGTGCCGCCATGGGGCTTCGGGAAAGGAGCTTCTGTAGGAAGAGGAATTTAAAAACCCCTTTCTGCTCCCCATCCTCCTCCGAACCGCGTTGCCTGCTTCCTGGGGAGGGGGGTGGATGCGGGTTTCTCGTGTTCACTTGTTGGTCGGTTTCTTTAATCCCTCCCTCGGGCCCCTCTGTCTCCCAGCGGGACTTTCCGGTTTCGCAGCCGGCGGCTCCTGTAACTGACGAGCAAGGTGACCTGGAAGTGAAGGTCTCGTAGTGGCCCCCTGCCCCGGGGGGTGCTGAGGCGGGCCCCTGCGGGCAGCCGTGCGGCCTCCATGCCACGGGCCTCCTCTATCCTCTTGTGGGCTGCGTCCCCCCCACCCCGCACGTCTCTCCTGGTCCTCTGCGAGTGTGGGGCCCTCCGCGTGCAGGGGCCACCACGGGGCTGTGGGGACATGACTCCCTGGCCGGCCAGCTCGTCCTCACTGCCAAGTCTCTCATCTCTCCCCGATGCCCGAGGCTTCGAACTGGAAGGTCTCCGTGGCTTTGTTGAGATGGAGATCAGGGAGCCAGCGTGTCCCAGGGCCACCCAGCGAAGGCCCCGCGGCCTCTTTCCACAGCGTTGAAACCCCGCGGAGGCGGAACGGTGAAACGCTCCGTTTCCGTGCGGCCACGTGACTCTCAGGGCCCTTTGCGGAGGGGCTGAGACCCCCTCGCCACCGCGTGTGCCCGGGCCGAGCGTCACGCGTGTGACGCCGCGAGCTTCGCCCCGTGCATTCTGTTTCACAGAAGACGCGTGTCCGGCGGGGTGACCCAGGCGCGTGTGCCTAAGCCCTCGGGTCTCTCTGTTTGGGGTCCATGGGCCGAGAGGGACACACAGGCCCATCCTCGAGATGACGGCTGTAGGGCCGCACGGCGGCCCCGGGTGCACCCCCTGCTCGGCCCGGTCACCCACCGGCGCCGCGGTTGGGGCCGGAAGCCTGCCACCGGGACGCCTGGGTCGGTCGCACGGAGCCCTTCCCTCTCGTTCTCACTCCGGTCACACGAGCGTGTTCGGCTGCGGCTTCGGCCGGGGCGTGCTCCCCGAGCCTTCTCTCTGGGGTTTCGCTCTCACGAACGAGCATCTCAGTGTGAGAAGCCGGTTAAAGTCCCAGCGTGGAGAGGTGCCTGCGTGAGGACAGCGAGGCCCCCGGCTCTCTGCCCCGCGAGCTGGAACTCAAACTGGAATTCTGCTTCCTGAGATGCGGCAGCGAGGGGGCGTCGTGGCGTCGCAGGGATGGCGTTGGCCCCCAGGCCGCCGTGCCCGCAGCCTCGGGTTTTCGGAGCTGCCCTTGGTGGTGGCCGTCGCGTGACGCCAGTTCTCTGACGCGTCTGCTTGCCTTGTGGATGAACAGTTCACCGCGCCGGGCCGCTCTGCGGGACGGCCCGACGGGACGCGGACGCGGGCCACGTGGCTCCGCCCAGGCGGTTCCGGAGAAGCGGCCCGTGCGGTTCTGTCTCTGACGTTTTCGCCTTTTCTCCTCGGAGGGCCGGCTGCGGGTGGAAGGGCCCAGAACGCGGGGCCTGTCCTCGGCTGCCCGCATCATCGCGTCTGAGGGATCATGTCCTGTCTTCCCCACTTGTGTCGAGAGCAGGGTCGTGCGGTGTCGTGTCTGTAAGGAGGAAGGTATGTGCGGTCTGAGCAGAGACGTCGGTCTTCCCGGAGTGCGGCCTGTAAACGTGTCCTCCCAGTGTCAGTCACGCAGGCCAGGCCGTGTCCTCAGGATGTGATGAGGAGGGGAAACGGGCCAAGCGACGAAAGGGAGACACTTCAGACACGAGTGCCCGTCGCCCTCCCCGCCCGGAGCGGCAGGGCCGCGCCGACACCTGTCCTCAGCTGCGATGCCGTAAAACAGACGCGGGTGCCATGAGTGTATCCGGACCCAAACGCAACGCCCCGCAACCTCTTTACCTTGTCCCCTGCCCTCCCGATGCTTGATGACGTCCAGCGTGTGTCCACGTCCTCCCCTAGGTGTGTCTGTGCCTTAGGACACATCTCGCTGACGGATGCGCTGCATAGACGGCGTGAAAGCCCAGCTGTCACGGGCACTGTCACGCCGCCCCCCGAGTGTGGCTCTGGGCACAGCTGGCTGGCGGGGCCCCGTCTCCCCCGTGCTGCCGCCCCGTGGGGCTCACGGCAGCACAAAGCCCCGACACGGCTCTCAGGGGCCACCTTGTTTTTGTAAAAAGGTAAATCCTCTTTGGGGTGGTTCCTTCGTGCAGACGGTGTGACGGGGTGGTCTCTTCTAAACGGGAGTGGCGTGAAGCAGGCCCTCAGGACCGTGGCTTCGAGACCTGACGCCAAAAGCACGCGCAACTGGAGGAAGAGGAGGTCGAGTGGACCCCGTGGAAACTGAACACGTGTGTCTCAAGGGACACTCTGGAGACGGTGGAGAAAGAAAGCCCCCGGGGCGGGGGGAGAATACTTGGCGATCGCGCATCCGCTACGGGTTTAAATCCCAGAGTCTGTACGGGACCCCTACGACGCAAGGATGAGAAGTCAACTCAGGGGAAAAACCGCCGAAGGACCCGGATAGACATTTCTCTGGAGAAGAAACGGGGATGGCCCGTAAACACGTGGGGGGTGCAAGTCACAGCCAGGGGGACGTGGACGCCCTCTCACTGCTGCCCGGAACGTGGCCGCGATGCGGGGGCAGCAGCACCGTCACGTGCTGTTAGGAAGGTGACAGGGTGCGGCCCCGACGGGGCACAGCTGGAGGGACCCCCAGGACCTGACTGGAAACTACCACGGGACCCAGCCGTTCCGCTCCTGGGCGTACGTCCCCAGGAGCTGCCACCAGGGACCCTGATACCCACTTGGATGCTAATGTTCCTTGTTTATCCACGACGGTGGGTGGGGACCGGCCAGGTGGCCATCGACAGGCGACCGGATGAACGAAATGTGGCGTCGACACTCGCTGGAATGTCACTCGGCTCTAAAAAGGAAGGGACTTCTGAGACGTGCCACGTGGGCCAGCCTCGAAGGCACCGTGCCGGGCGCAAAAGGACAGATCCCGTGCGAGTCCACTCTTAGGAGTTCTTGAGGCCAGTGTATCGGGACACGAAGTCGAGATGCCCGGGGGCTGGAGGAGGGGAGAAGGGGGTTGCTGCTCGGCGGTGACAGAGTTTCCGTTTGGGGGAGGAACTAGATGCCGTGACTTCCATAGCATTTCCCCCCACGTTTAGTGCCACAGGACTGTATACTGAAAATGACTAAAATGGCAGATTTCATGCTAAATATTTCCACTGCAGTGAAAAAAGGTCATCTGCCCCAAGCCACTCAGGTCACATGCCCTGCCCCCACTCAAGTCACATGATCTGCGGGCGGGACAGGCGGGGGGAGCCCTGCCGAACGCTCATCCACACGCACAGGCCTTCGGGGGTGGGAGTGGGGAGCTGGCAGCCCCACTCCACCCCCCTTAATTCCTGATTTAACAGGAGGGGAGTGGGAGACAGAGGGGACAAGGGGCGGGGCAGATGGAGAACACGTCTGACGCCCCCTCACCGCCCTGCACCTTAAGTCGCGTGGAGTCACCAAGGTCCTTTTGCACGTCATTACGATCTTCAGATCCGTGCGAGTTAGAGGTGGAGTGACCTGGGCGTTCTGCTTTTACGCCGAAGCGACGAAGCTCTCAGGTGGCGGTGAGGCCCGCAGGTTTTCCTCACCGCGGGGGGACCTTCCCGTGGACCGTGTTCGTCCACTGACGCCGGCGGGCGGAACGCGACAGGTTTGTCCGTGTCGGAGCGTCGCCTGTCCTCCGCGGCTTACCGACGCGGCCTGGCGCGCTCTAGCAGGACCCCAGGGCTCCAGCGCGGCGCTCCGAAAGCGGTGTGCGCGCTCCTTCACGCTTTATCGGGGTCACTGTAGACTAGTTATCCGGGTCTCCGCACACAGAGCGGCTCATTCGGAAGCGTCGTCGAGCGATGCGGCGTGAAAACTCGTGTACAGACTCAGGGCCGGGCCCGTTTCCTGCGGGTCACGCCTCGTGCTGAGACGTGGCTCACGGCTGGCTAGGGGTGCAGGCCGCGCGGCCCATCTCCGCACCGGTTTCCAGAATCCTCCTCTCCAGTTCTGCTTTCACCTCGGTCTCTCGGGAGAACGAAGATGCTTGCTGTGCAGCGGGCCGTTCGCGATTAAATTTTCTCTGGACGTGGCTGGTTCGGCCTCCCCTCTGACTCTGCTGCTGCCGAAAGCCTGTCCCGTCCTCCCTCTCGGCCCAGCTTAGCTTCCCCGCGTCTCAGGAACTCTCCAAAAGTTCCTCCACGCGCCGGAAAACTTATCTGACTGCGTTCATCTGCGTCACCCCAATAGTTTTTAATAATAAAAAATGGAACATCAGAGATTCAGAAAAAAGTCAAAAGGAAAGGAAAAGTTTCTTCAACGCTTAGTCATCACACCCTCCCACGGCATCTGCCCACTTGCACATTAAAATTCCCGAAATAGTGTAAAGTCACTTATCTCTGTATTAAAGAAAAAGAATTAGCAAACGCCACGAGAACCGTGATGTCAGAGAGTCTGACATCGGCGATGGAAGTCTGAGCTTTTGGACCAGGTGGACCGCTGCCCTCAGGTCAGTGGGGGCTGTTCGCAGCGTCGGAGGTTTTTTTTCAAGTCTGACACTTTGAATCTTCAGGGCATTGCCGCTCTCTTTGTCGGGAGGAAAATGCAACGGCAGAATCTCAGTCTGGCGTTCCGGAGGTGCAGACCAGTTCACCGGATGAGCGAGTGTCCCTCCCCCTTGAAGAAATGAACCGGTGTGGAGGGCGATCTTCCAGTTTGCTTAACGCGATTCACGTGTGCCACCCTGACTTAACGGACGTCAGCGCGTCCATAGTCTGCGCCGGCCCTGTGCTAAGGCTCATCGCTTTTAAGCCCCAGCACATCCCCGTGAGGCGGCGGCACTTGTCACCCTTGAACGCAGAAGGAAAAGGAGGGTCAGAGAGCCGGGCCGCTTGGCCTGCGAGGCCCCGGGCCGGCTGACCCCCGAGGGCTGAAATGCAGAACTCCAGCTCGCCTCTTAAATTCTGAGGGTTTAAGATTTTTATAATTTACAGCCGTTTGCATGTGTCAGGCTGATGTAAACCAGATAAACACGGTTTAGGGTCGTATCTAAAGCAGGAATGAGCCAAGTTCCGGGAAGCGCTGAGAGGCGACCTTGCTTGTAAGTTGCAGTCATCTCACGGGGGAGAGTTCATCTGCGATGCAGTCCCGAGCTAGTCTTCCTCCTTTTTACAGTAATTTTAAATGTATTATTTAAAAAAATTTTTTAAAAAAATTTTTAGCCATTTTGAAGGGTTTCACATGTGCTTCCCTCGGTCACGTTTGTGGCATTTGTTTTTTGAGTGTTTAGGTTTCTCCGGCAACTTCCTTTGTCTCTCTCTGTCTCGCCCTGCAATTCCTGCGGCACATGCAGGGTGAAGGCCTAGGACGTGATGGAGTCTCTTGGCCTCTACGCTGGTTATAAAGAAACCTCTTTCTATGCCGAGGTCTTTCCGAGCGTGCTCTTTCCAACAGAAGGTGTTTTCCGCTGTCTCCATGTGTGTGCATGTGTGTCGTACTCTGAGACTATTATTAGGTATTTTAGGATGGAGAGGAAGTGATGAGGGTTCTCCAGGGAAACAGGACCAACCTCCGTAAGAGCCCTCTCTCTCTCGTCCTCTCTCTCTCTCTCTCTGTCGAGAGTGATTGATTTTAAGGGATTGGCCCCTGTGACTGTGGGCCCAGCGAGTCTGAAATTCCCGTGGCAGGCTGGCAGCCTGGAAATTCAAGGAGGAGACTTCTTGGGGGAAACCTTAGTGTTTACGCTCAAGGCCTTCACCTGATCGGGTGAGACCCACCGACATCCCGGCCGGTCATCTGCTTCGCTGCTCTCTAACTATTTTATTGGTCAGCTTTTCTGACATTTCATTGATACGTGTCATTTAGTGGGGGGGGGGGATAAAGCAGTCCTGATTTCTGTGCGATTGTTCCACTGTCGACGCTTTCTGTCACCGCTGAGAACCGTGCCAACCAGACAAGTCCCCACAGTGGCAGGCGGTGGGGCTCCTTCTGCTCGAGACTGATATGTGTCTGCTTGACCCTTCCCCTGGCCGAAGCTCACATCTACACCCGGCAGGTGGCCGAGTGTCGGGGTTGGCCTGGGACGCCCCTAGTTGGAGCACTGAGCACCCTGCGTCCTGCGGGCTCCCCGGGCCCGGGCAGGCCAGGAGGGAGATGCGATTCCAGGGAGCTGGGGTGTCCCTAGCCACCCCACACCCACGTCAGCTGCTCAGACGTACCGGCTCCTGCTGAGGAGCTCACGACAAAGTGGAGAGGTGTGGCCGGGCAGAGATCCCTCTTTCCCCAGGCCGACCCCACCCTGACTCCAGGCTTCCTTGGGGATTTGGCTTCTGGAGGGGTCAGCTGGCCTGGCGGGGTCCAGTGACAGGAAGGGACGCTTCCTCCTCTCGGAACGGGCTCTCCCCATCTAGGTCGCCGAGCTCGTTGTCCCAGAGCTTCTCGCACTTTCAGCTTAAGGATGTCATGGGCATCTTTGGCCAGGACGAGTGGCACCGGTCCTGGGGTCTATGTTTTTTGAGGTTGTGCCCAGAGGTTTGATTCTGGTACCGAAATAGCATTGACTCATTCTGCATGCGTTCAGAGCTGTCTGCCAGGATCATGAAAAAATAAGTTTATTTTCAGTAAAATACGTGGCAAACATGATCTGTTCTCAGACGTTTGTGTAAAGAGGTTTCATTTGTGTGTGTGTAGGAACACTGGTGGAGTACGATGCCCCGTGTGCCTTTTCCTTTGCTGTTTACAAATCAATCCTTATTTTTCTTTGCGTAGGAAACTCTAGTGTATTTTAAATCGCGGGACTTGGGAGAAACTGCTTGGAATACGTCCTCGATTAATGAAATCATTCATTCGGGCTCGAAGGAAGCCAGCCTTTGAAATTGGGAGGCTGTGGGGTGTCCTAGTAGGATGTTAGAAAAGTCCACCAGAGCCCTTCCTCCTTTGGGCTGTCTGCCTAAAGAAAACGTTTCTCCAAAGAGGGGAAAACGTGATGAGTCTTTAAAAGTGTTTACTAGGGCCTGCGAAGGAGCAGCGACTTCATGAAGTCATGCACGGGCTGATGCAGGCTGCTCCCTGGGCCCTTGAGCTATTTCCTTGCTAAATGAAATGGTTAGGGAAGCTTGTCCCTCTAAAGCTAGGCTTTGTGCTAAAGACAGCGCTGAAGTACAGAAAACATGCAATTCTGTGTCCCGGTAGTTCCGGCTGAGGAAGGCAGAACACGTGGCAGCTGCTGATTCCATTCGGTTCCATGGACATGTGCCCTGTGTCGTGCACGTAGGGCCACAGAGGGGATGAAAACACGCCTGACCTGGAAAAATGTCTTTGGTGTGTTTGGAAAGAAAAAAAAAAAGCAGAGGAAATTGAGTTCAAGAACTTACTAGAAAGCCAGGATTTCCAAACTGCAAGTCAGGGTCAAGCTGCAGGAAGGAAATTCGAGTTTGTGGGGAAAGCTGAGGGTTTGGAAGGCTCGCCCGTGAAGCAGGGAATGTGCAGTTTGCTCGCTGGCCTGGGTTCGGCCTTCGGGGTGTGACCCGTGCATTCCCCAGCAGTGCTGCAAACCCGGAGAGACCCGGCTGAGGTCACAGGCACCAGAAACCGAAAGTGGCCGCAGGCGGGGCGTGGTGTGGCCTCGCAGGGGGGCCGACCGAGGGCAAGCAGCAGAAATGGGAAAAGACGCTGATTTTAGTAAAATAAACCGAGTGGAAACCTGCTAACATCAGTCTAAACCGACCAGATCCATCTCGTTATCGTGCAGAAAATAATCATTTGCGAAAGGAGGTTTAAAGCAAAACTCTACTTTGATATTTTGATACCTGCCGAGTTTAAAAGGACTCAGACTCACCAACCCAGTGCTCTGCCTTTTTTCCCCTAAACCTTCATTTACAGAAAATAACCAAGGGATGGTCTCTCCTTGCTTTCCCCACAACTCGAAAATCTTTGCCTTTTGCCTCTGTTCGTCACGCGTGGAAAAGCCCCAAACCTGTCTCCGTGACTGTGGCATCGGAAGCAGCCAGCAGCGTTCGTTGAGCGTGTCTGAGTAAGACGGGGTTTGGAAAGCTGCCACTTAAAACGTGAGCGTTTGCATAGCAGTTAGGACTTGATTGGCTGCCTTGTCCATTTCCTTTTAACATAATGAGCGGAATTCAACTAGTCACGGGCGTTTTTGTCAAGTCCAGTGAGGTTAGCAGCTTGCTTAGATTCCTGTTTTATCATATGCTTTATGGTGAGCGGCTCTGGCCTTCAGTGCTCCCTGTTTATATTTGATCGGGATGTCACCGAACCTGCCCGAGGATTTCGACGTGTTTTCTCCATTGAGGTCATTAGGTCAGTCCTTCAGATACTTAATGGACGTCTCCTGTGTGCCAGGAGCTCGGCGGGAAGTACAGCAGTGGACAAAGTGGAATCAGCCTTCATTTCCAAAGAGAATACCGGAGGGCCCTCCTCCCGGGCTTGGTGTGTCGGGGAATTAGTGATGTCCCAGCGAGGGGTACAGGACACGCAGGAGTGAGCCAGGTGGGAGGGAGGCGGGTTCCCTGTGGAGGAGGGAAGCAGCCCTTGGGATGGGGGGTGGGGTGGGGAAGATGACAGGCGGGTGGCCTGTCCATGGGTGTCGGGTGCTTGGGGTTACACTCGGGAGCTGAGTGGTGAGGGTGAAGCTGAAGAGGTCATTTCCCACGGGAGTTCTGGTGGCTTGTCGAGCCCACTTAGCACTTGTGACTTTCGCTGCCAGTGATGGGGAATGGCTGAAGGCTGCAGAGGGTGGAGGGGGGATACGGGAATCTGCATTTCTAAGGCTTGGGCTGGAAGCGGGTCCAGTGGGGAGGGCCCTGTGGAGCGTGTGGGGTCAGGTAACTGACCTAGGGTCCGAAAATAAGTCGGGGTGTGGGGGTGGGGCGTCTGCAGGGGCATCGCAGCTTGGGCCTTACGGTTGTAGGTGGCAGAGGTAGGAGGGTGGCCCGGGTCCCAGGAGGAACCCAAGGTGTCGGGCACGGGCCCTGAGAAGGGGTCCTGGGATGAGGGGCCGGCTGGAGGAGGGAGAGGTCAAGTGCAGCTGGGGCCAAGACCGGGTCCGAAGTGCTTGCAGTTGGGTGTAGCAGGTCACGCGGGTCTGCGGGCTGCAGCGTGTCGGTGTCTGACTTTGAACTGCTCTTCCGAGGGCCACCCCGTGCTGCACGTCGACTCAGAGACTTTCGCTTGGTCGTGACCAGCAATGCACGTATAGCACCTACTCGACAGTCCGTGGGCTTCCTCGTGTCCACAGACGCTCCATTTCTTGCCTGTAATGAGAGAAGCGTTCGGGCCTCTGACTGCTGGGTATGGGTGTGACACGTGATGACATGTCCTAACGCAGGCCACGGCTGTACACCACTGCCCTTCGAAAAGGGCAGCTTCCGCTGAAAAGTGACGTCCCCTCGTTCACCAGGTGACACGAAGGACGGAAACTGCGAGAGTCTGGTTTTCCAGTGTCGAGTGTGGGTGTGCGAAGGAAAATGAGTGAACACACAAGGGTAACTGCTGCCTACAGAGAAAACGTTCTTCCCGTTGGAGATCTTTACGATGACGTGTGCCAGATCTGCACGTACGGTCATCTTGGACGGTTTCTGATTGGAAGCCTAATCAGGACTGATGTTCTTAGGTCATTCTGCCTGAACGTGGGCCCTACTGGGTACAATGGTAAAGCTTCCATTTTTCAAGTGTGGATGCCTGTGTGTTATGGTTATTCACCAAAATGCAGCGAGGTGAGACTGGAAGAGGTGTCGCCTGGGCTGCTTCGTGTGGTCTCTTGCAGCGACAGCTGGCATTGCCCTCGGTACGAGACAAAACCACGTGGGTTTACTTCTCACGCCGTCTTCTAGCGGGAAGGCTGTTCCACACGCGAGTGTGGTGAGGCGAGTGTCCCCTATGTTTGTGCGCAGGTGTTGGGGACGGCAAGGACGACCCCTAGGGTTGCCAGAGCTTGCAGGGCCAGGAGAGACACCAGTGCTTCCCATCGAAAACTGGTGCACCCCGTTAGGCCGCTTTTGGATTGCGATGGGGAGTTCGGCGTGGGGGTTCCGGCAGAGGTTCCGTTCGTCACCATCTGTTCAGTGCGTGGTGGGTTTGGAAACCCCGAGTGAGGCTGGAGTTGTCTTTTGCTTGTTGACGGTGTGTGTTTCCGGGACGAGGAGGAGAGGGCCGGGGGTGTGCCCAGGAAGTGGGGGACACAGCACCCCATCTTGGCAGCCAGCTGGCCTTGTCTACAGTAATTGCTGATGACAGCGGAATTTTCACACGGGATATGGCAGGTCTTCGTAGGCCGGGAAAGGGGGATGATTCCAAATGAAAGACGTCAGGTCGCCTCGACACTGTGCGACCTTGGTTACACTTAAGGGCTGTGGAAATCTAGCACCAGCGGTTTAATCCCAAGGTCGTGGCAGGCTGTCTTAGGGGAAAACGTATGGCGAGTGCTCGGGCCTGGCGACAGGTGAGGACGGAAGAGGGTTGGGGATCTGGAGGGAATGGGACAATGAGACGTAGACTTGGGCCCAAAGGCAGACTCGTCTCACCAACCCGCTCCTCAGTGCGTCCTGAACAGTGTCCGTTTTTAAAAAGAGAAACCGTGAAAGCAGTTTCGCCTTTAGTTTCGTGGCATCTGTCACAGACAGTAATTAGTGTGGGGCCCTGCCTCCAGAGACTGTGAGGAGACGGGACGGTGGCAAACTGTCGCTATAAATTGGACAGGCACGAGCGAGCCTGCTGACTATTTAACGCAGCGGGGGGCGAGCACGGACACCCCCAGCCTGGCTCGTCTACGTACGTTTCTCGAAGGACGAAGACGGTTGTTTGTTAGCAAGTCCTTCCTCTAAAGATGCCGGCGATGGGACAGCTAGAGAGTGGGACACCTTGGAAGTAATGACACCTGTGACGCGAGCCTGCGGCGGGGGCTGAACCTCGCAGGCCGGCCTCCCCGTGCTTGTGCGTTGGCTTCCTTGGCTCCAGCTCCGCGTGCTCGTCAGCGTCGCGCGTCGTAATGCCACTGAGTCACGGGACGCAGCAAGCGCCCAGTCCACGTGAGCAGACCTTCTGTGGGACGGCACTGTTGGCAAAACAAGATGGCAGTGCAGCGCCTTTCAGCAGCGCCGGCAACGCATCGAAATCCGTAACGGAAGTCCCTGAGCACGACACTTGGCACCGCTGCTGTGGGCCTGCCTGTGCCGAGGGCCAGTGGCTTCCTCCTGAGGCCAGGGTGGGGGCTGGGGGGGTTCCCGGGCTCCAGATCCCCCTCTGCGATGGCCCCTGGTGCAGCCCTGGGGTGTGCTTGGCCCTGGAGTAGGCCCCGCGGGCACCCCTCTGGGCAGACACCCGCCTGTGTCCTTGATTCAGTCTCTGCGAGCTTCTGGGGTGCACCTGTGGAGCGAGGGGGTTGACGAGACGTGGGCATGGAGGTCTGCCAGGGAGGAGTGGGGTGCGGGGCAGCAGGGCGGGGACGTGATAAGGGGAGGCCAGCAGGATAGAGCGGGCGTGGAGGGGGGAGGGGGAGGGGAAGGGGAGCCCGGGTTTGCCGTTGTGAACCTGGGAGGACCGTCTGCTACGCCGCACAGTGAAGGCCGTTGGGGAGCGTTGATGTGCCTGTGTGTGCACGCAGCCCCGCACCCCCCACCCCCACGCACCCCCACCCCCACGCACCCCCACCCCTACCCCACCCCCACGCACCCCCACACCCACGCACACCCCACCGCCATGCACACGCACCCCCACCCCCACGCACGCACGCACACACTCCGTGCACACACGCACCCACATCCCCCCACGCACGCACCCCCCCACGCACCCCCCCATGCGCCCCCGCGCGCACCCCGCGGCCCCCGCACGAGCGCACGCGCACCCTGGTTGCGGGGCCGCACGCAGCAGGGGCCTCAGAGACGAGCCGCTGCCCCCGGGTGCGCCCCGCGGAGAGCTCGCTCCACCTCTGACGTGGCTCTGCGGACCCGCCGCCGCGCTCTCCCCGCCGGGTCCGCGGTGGGGGGGGGGGTGGCCCCAGGGCGCCCCGCGAACGCCCCGCCTTGCCGGGCGCCCTCGTTGGGGTGCAGGGGGTGCTCGTGGGCGGGCGGGCTGGGGCCGCGGTCCAGGGGGGTCGTGGGAGGCGACGCGCGGGGCCCCCGGGGTCCGGGCCCGCGATGGCCACGGCGCGCGGCGGGCGCGCCCCTGCCCGGGCCGTTGGGGCCTGTTGGGCGGTTGGGCAGCCGCGGCGGGGACGGCGGGGACAGCGTGGGGACAGCCGGGGACAGGGGCCCTGCCGGGCCCGGGGAAGGAGGTCCGGCCCCGCGCCGGCCCCGCGATGTCCCGACTCTACGGTGAGGCGGCGGCGGCGACACTCACGGCCCGGCCTGCCCGGCCCTCCTGGCGTCCGCGGGGCCGCCACGCCGGGTTCGGTGTCGGTCACAGGTGGGAGGCGCACCTGCGGGGGTCCCCGGTACCGCGCTGCGTGGCGACGCACCTGTCTCAGGTGTGAGCGGGGGACGCGCCTGTCTCGGGTGTGAATGATGGATGCACCTGTCTCGGGTGTGAGCGGGGGACGTGCCTTTTTCGGGTGTGAGTGGGGGACGCGCCTGTCTCAGGTGTGAATGATGGATGCACCTGTCTCAGGTGTGAGCAGGGGACACGCCTGTCTCAGGTGTGAGTGGGGGACACACCTGTCTCAGGTGTGAGTGGGGGACACACCTGTCTCAGGTGTGAGCGGGGGACGCGCCTCTCTCAGGCAGGAAGTAGGGATCACACTCCGGGAGACACCTGGAAGCCGCATCCAGAGGCAGGATGCGGCCACACAAAGGCAGTCTCTGTCCTGACCCCGCCACTGCGGTGACCTAAGTTAAGGTCCCCAGCCACTACCCCGCGTGGTGGCAAAAGCTAGTTCCTAACTCGGGGTCCAGGCGTAGTAGTTCTGAATTATTTGAGGAAGGGTAGGGAGCTGCAAGTAGATCTGTGATTCTACCTGTCCCATGAGCTCAGTAGGAAATAGGACCCAAGGACCCATTTATGGAGCCTTTGTCCCGTACTGAGGATTTGACAGGCGTTGTCTCTCTCAGCCTTCACGGTAACCCTAGAAGGCCGGAACTGTTCTTGTCATTTTACCCATGTGATCCTCAGGATGGTCCCTGTCTCGAGGTCACGCAGTAGGTACTGTCACATTGGCAAATGAAGGGAAAACTCCCTTTTCCATAACGTGGAACTTCTGTACCAGTGTCCTAGTTTGTAAAATTTGATGTGCAGTTTTGCTAAGACATTTTTTTCTTTTTTTTTCTGTTTCAAAAGAAACTTACAGTGACTTGCCAATGCATTTAAAAGTTGTGTTTCTAAGATGTCTTTGATGGCGTTAGTCTTTGGGGGCTACCTCTCTCTAAGATCTGGAAATAAAGAGAACAGAAATTAAATAAGAGTAGTGAAGCTGGCTTTCAAACTTTTGCAAGAATAAATTTCACCATTCTCAGATGCAATTAAATAATTGCTCAAGTGTACATTGGAATTTTAAGATCTAACCAGCAAGTCAACAGGTTTCGTTTTTTTTTTTCCTCAACAACAAATAAGTGGGAAAAAAAGTTTTTTAAATTAGAATTATGAGTTGTGTGTTGGTGTGACTTGTGACCTTCAGTTGGTGCGGGGGCCGGGAACCAAGTGTTGCTCCTGCTTGTGGAGTTCCACCTGCCATGGTGTGTGGTTTACAGGGGGGACCCCCTTCCACGCGGGCACACGGCGGAGCTCAGCTGCCACTTCTCTTCTTTCCCATCCTGTCAGCCTCCCAGTCTTCGTGTTGTCGCTTCTGGTCATAATCCGTTACGTGTAAATGGATGTAAAGGCGTCCCGAGGACATAGCCGCAACCGCGCGCATTGCTCAGGTTTCCTCTCGGCCGCTCGAGTCTGCCACTGCTGAGGCCTTGTCCACAGCTAGCGAGCTCTCTGGAGAAGAACTCACTGGAACAAGTGACGCACGCCTCCTGTTTCTAACGTGGATCCGTGTCTGTCCTACAGAATTTCCCTATCTTCCTTTATGGACTTCGGGACTTTTTCCTTTATAGACATTTGGACTTATTTGAAGGGCTTTTCCCGCCTATTAGTTGGTCGCATTTACTATCAGGTGTAAGTTACTAAAACACTGTTTTGTAATTAACGCAGATCACCTGAAGAGAGAAACCACTTTTTTTGTGGCTGAAACCCGATTCTACAGAGGAAAATGTGTGGGTGCAGATAAAACCAAAGACTCGTTGGCTTGCGTTTCTACATAGGGTTTGTTTTAAGAATTGAGACAACTTCATGACTAAACTCAACACTGAAAGCTGCTTTGGATATAGTATTCTGTATTAGGAGAAAGTGGCTTAAAAACAATAGAATCCACAAGGCTATTTTCCTTAATTCACAGTCCGTGTGTCTGGGTTTGTCATGTATTCATTTATTTATTCATTTACACAAAAGATGTTAGGTGCTTACTGCTTTTAAAATTGGGAATACAGCAGTGGATGGAGCAGGTCAAAAAGGAAGCCTCTGTCCCGGATAGCTGGCCAGAGGCAGAAATAAGTAAGACTCACCGTGCCCCGTCTGTGGAGAAAAATGCAGCAGTGCAGCGGGCATGGAGGTGGCTGTGCTCTCAGTCGGCAGGAGCCGGGACGGCTGCAGCAACAGGGTAAAGTCTGAGCAAAGATTTCAAGCAGGGGAGCCGCGCTGACTCTGGCGACAAGGTTTTCAAGCAGAGGGGACAAGCAGCTGGTGTGGCAACCTCACCTGAGAGCACGGCTGGCACATTCGGAGGCTTTGCAAGGAGGCCGGTGTGGCTGGGAGAGAAAAGCGGAGCTCGTGTGGGACGTCCCGGCCCCCACAAGGACTGTCTGTTTTCTGAGTGGGAGGAAGCCATTGAAGGGTCTTACCTGCCGCGCTGAAACAGGTGGTGAGGAGGAGGAGGGCAGAAAGGAGCTCTGCTGTTGGCTGCAGCTTTTGCTGCTGTAAAGTATGAATTACCGGATTGATTTTTTACTGCAGTAGCCCACAGTCGTGCCTCTTTTATGTGTCCCAAGTTTGAGGTGAACTTGACATTGCCTTTTGACCAAGATCGCAGAGCAGAGCAGAGCAGAGCAGAGCGCAGCAATAAACTGACAGTTTCTGTATCGACACCAACTACAGTCGCACCAGAGTTGTTTCAGGTGCAAAACTCAAACCTCGTTCCCTGAGATGCCGTCAGTGAAGAGTCAACACAGGCGGACTGCGCCGACTCGCCAGGGAAAATGCTTGATCCAGTCAGGTGTCCTGGGGGCCGTGGGAATAGCCCGCCTCGCGCTGGTCGTGCAGGGTCCCCGTGGGCAGGCTGCGACGCGGGGCCCTCGTCGACCTTGCCCTCTGGTTTACAGCGAGTTGTGCACGCTTCGCCTCTTTCCCTCCCACCCCCGCGGCTCCTTCTCTTCCTAAGGGAAATGCCTCTTCTCTCGCTTTACTGCGTAGATGACTGACGTGACACACTGAGAGAGTGTTGGGGCACAGCAAAAGCTGTCCCATTTTCAGCTTTCTTTTGATGTAGACACTTTGTTAACTGAGGAGAGGAATCTATGATTTCATCCTGGTTGTTGTAATGAAGTTAAGCGCCTGCACTGTTTTTAAAGAATGTTTATTTGGCATATTTTAGTGTCGAGCCAAACACATTGCAGTAAAAGAAGAGAAAAGAAGGCTGCAGTTTTGCAACTGGCATGTCATAATCACTCAAAAAGCTTGTGGGTAAAAATCAAAAGAATATAAAGCTCTTTATGTTTGGCATATACTTGATTGTGGTTCAGTTTGGTTCAATAAGTACCTCCTGGGATTAAAAGTGTGGCCCTGGAGACAGACATTGGGTTTAATCCCAGCTCTGCCACAGACGAGCTGTGTGACCAACTGCTTCAGCTTCCTCTTCTGGAAAACGGAGAGAATAATCACCCTGACCTCACAGAATTGTTGTGAAGAGTAAATGAGATAACGTGTGTAAAACACTTATTACAGTGCTTGTCCTGTGGTTGATCCTCAGTGTCAGCTCTTTTTATTGCCTGCTCTCCTATTAAGTCAGTATTACCCGACTCTTAATTAGTAAAACTGGGAAAAAAAGCATCAAGATCTAAGATTTTCTTGAAATGACTATTAGTGTTGTTATAAATGAAAAGCTAATAATTAAAGAGTACTTAGTCAATATTCTATTTCTGAACTACTTCTAGCCTCTATGAACATCTCTGAAACATATAATCAACAATCCAAAAATTTGAGTCTCAAATGAAAATCCGAATTCTTCAAGTAAATTTCAGAATATCCTCTTATACTTTTTATCTTAATTTGTCATAGAAATGAAATATGCTATGCATTTTTAAACATTTTGCTTTTGAAATGTTTTTCTTTAACATCTTAAATTTTATTTAAAGTACATTTTTACCTTGAGGCAGAGTTTTAAATAAAACTGGAAAATGTCAATGTACCTAAATGGTTGGCCTTTTTGAAAACCTGTTCCCTTGCTTTCCCGTTTGATATTGAACTTGCATTTGTTCCACATTACAGATAAGTTAGCCTGAACACATAGAAATCGCTAGTTTATGACCTTTATTTCAAACTTACAGTTTTTCTCATCCATCCATTTGGCTTTTCGTCCTTCCGTCCATCCGTCCGTCCGTCCGTCCGTCCGTCCATCCATCCAGTAACAAACTTTCTCTGTGCTAGGTACTTTTGTGTGCCTGGAGATAATGTGGGGGTGTGAGAATGAATATACATACACTCACAAACAGTGTGAGAAATACTAACTTTATTTTTAAAGTTAAAAAAAGGTCATAGTGTTCATTTTCTTTAGTTATTAAGTCTTCATTTTACTTAAAGCTAAAATAAGGAAACAAAATATTTTTTCTTAATTTTTAAACAATGCATTTTTAATGTAAATAGAACCCTTAAGAGAATAATAAAAGTGGGAAAATGTAATATTTACTCCGCAAACATTTGAAGGTCATGTGTGCTGAGTGCTGCAGGGAATGCGGAGCTAACAGAGCTCTTATTCACCCGAAATTTGTTGTCATTTCAAATAATTGTGCCCAATTAAGAGAATTAGATGCTATATAAAGACCTGCAGTATTTTAATGGCCCTGCTCTGTATGTTTGCAGTTGATTAAACATTTTTTGGACTTGAGCAATTCGTAGAGAAATGAACCAGTTCATAAATGTTGGCAGTACATTATTTAAAAAATAAACTTTTAAATAGCTGATTTATAAACATTTGTTTTAAATATTTATTGAGTACTTCCTATAGAGTAAGATTATACTGGACTTATCTTATTTAGCATTCACAAAAACTCCAGCGTCGGTGGGGAAGTTGTTCCTAGAGAAGTTATGTATTGGGTGCAGATGTGAAATTCAAGCTCATCTTTTCTGACCCTGGATACCGTGTTTGCTGCACTGTGCTAGTAGTTCACAGACTTGTGGATTTCAGTGGAAGAGTGACTTAGGCTTGCTTTCTTTTATTTTGCCAGCTAAGAATATTAAAAATAAAGCTATCATTTTATTTCAAAAATAATATTTTGATTCCACAAATATAGTGAAACATCATCTTAGCATAAAGGACAGTTCCCGAAATGGAATAAAGCCAGCGTTACGAAAACTCAGAACCATGAGCTAGCTGTACATGTCCCATGCTGCGGGGACCTACTGCACTGCTCATTCTGTCCTATTGTTACTTTAATCCCCAGGCTGAGGACTGATCACTTAGGGAAGGACTTTACTGAGGTTGGTGGTAAAATGCAGAATGTGAGAGAGACAAACTTCAGAGCCCAGAAACTAATTTAGAAGCATCAATGTCATTATTCTTTGATGTGTTTTGTCTGTAGGTACTATACCAGCCTTCGTGTAAGATATCATGTGCGAAATTGTTTATTTCGATGCATGTGTTTGTGTTGCTGTTAGGAATTGCTGAATTGCTGTAGTGAATATCGAAGCATTATATTTGAAAATTTTCTATATTTCACATATTTTTTCATGTGCTAGTGATTGGGAAGATAAATGTATGGCACTATATTTTTCTTAAAGACAGAACTTGAGAAAAACTGTGGTTTTTATCAGAGAAGTCCCAGAGGCTCATTTTCCTGTTTATGAGAGGACTGTATTTTTTTCCCTCCGATCCCTTTTAACAGATGAGAAAAATGTAACTTAAATGAAGGCATTTCACTTTATACTCATCTGGAATAGATTTGTTAGTTCTAACTTGATGGCAGGGGACCCAGGAAAATCATAAAGCTGACTTTATTTCCCTAACTCCTCAATGGCTTAATAGTGCCAAGATGTTTCTCTAACATTAAGCCAGAGTCGGGATGGAGAGCTACATTCCCCCAGTGTTTACTACAATAAGAGTGACATAGTTTGAAATGTATAGACATATAGTTTAAAAAATCGAATTTCTAGAGCAGTATTTAACAACTGTTTAAATTACCTTGAGAAGAGAAGTTTCTGATTAATAATCAGAAAAATATAAAGGCGAAGTTTTTAGAAGAGCCGAGTCACCTGGTTTTATAGGAGTGGCCACAAAAACAAAATTTAAAGGAAGCGTTGTGCTGGGAGTAACGAGGCCTGGTGTTGGTGGCCGGATCTGAGCTCTACGTGGCACCCATAGTTGTCGGTCAGCAGTGTTTTGTGGGGTGTGTGTGTGCAGAGACCTTTCTGCGGTGCTTAACCTCATTTAATCTCTGATTCCAAAAAGGCAAAACTAACTTCTCTTTCCCGGTAGAGGTGAAAATCACATCCTTTGTTTTTCAAACCCACTTCCCATTTGCCCTGAGATTACTGGCTGGCGGCGCTTACGGCGGCAGCGTTTTCTCCGGGATGCCTCGTGGGTCCGAACCTCACTCCCAGAGTTCGCCTCGGATTATCTTGCTGGTGTCACCGTTTCCGCGCCGCTCTCGTGTAGCCTCAGCCTTTGGGACCAGTGCCGCCACTCTGCGCGTGGCCTTGTGCCCGTGGCGGTGTTTCCAGCTGCACAGTGGTCTTTCTCCACCGCTGGAAATGTCCGGTCCCGCGTCGCTGCGTCCTCGCCGGGATGCTAGCGTCGTTCTGGAACCGTCGTTCGGCGCAGGCCCGTCCGCCGAGTCCGATTATCGACCCGTTTCCGTTACAGGAGGGTAGAGCCCCAGACGGTTTCCATGTTCCGTGGTCGCGTGGAAACCCGGTCCGGTTTGCGAGCCCGGGCGCTGTGCGGCCGGCTGCACCGGGCCCGCCGTCGTCTGCAGGCCGCGGGGCGTGCTCTCGGCCCGTCGGGGCCACTCGTGGACCCGGAACTGGCGCGGCGCGGCGGCCCGGGGCGGCTGGGCTGCGCTTCCGGCGTGCACGTGACGCCCCCGGAAGTGCCGCCGCCTCGTGGCGTGACGTCGCCGGAAGTGCCTCGCGCCTCGCACCTCACGGCGTGGAGGCAGCTGCGGGGGCGCCGGCGGCGGCGCGGGGAGTGGGGGCGTCGAGGCGGCTTCGGGCTGGACGCCCCGGGAAAGCGGGGTGACACCCCCGGGGCGTGCGGCGCGAAGCCGGGGCGCTGGCTCCCCAGTACGGTGAGGGCGCCAGGGGCGCTGCGGCCCGCAGAGGTCGGGGCCCCGCAGGCCTCAGGACGGCGTGAGCGGTCACGGCCGACGGCCTCGCGCGTGGCGGCCCCGGGAGTGTGGGCCGCGCCGCCAGCTGTTCCCCCCGCGGTGCGTGCCCCGGCGCCCTCCCGGCGGCAGCCTCGATGCCCAGAGACGCCCCCGCTCCCCAGGACCGTGCTGGAGGGTCACGTGACGGCGGGGGCGGGGCGGTCCCTTGAGTTGCAGGGAAATAGCCCCCGACGGCCCGAGAGAGGGGGAGGACGGCCGACGACGTCACGTGGCCGCGCGCGGCCCTGAGCGCGGTAGGTCCCTGGGGAGCCGGCGCTGCCGCGGTCGGCCCGCCCGTCCTCCCTGCCCTGCCACACGCCGAGCCGGCGCCGTCCCCGACATGACGGGGGGACGCGGGGGGGGACAGCGGTCTCCACGTGAGGCCGCGGGGCCTGGCGCGTGGCTGGGGAGGCCGGGAGGAGGCGGGCTCCGCCTGCAGAGGTGGGGTGCAGCAGAGGGCGGGGCGGAGGGCAAGGCGTCCGGGCCCCGGCTCTCTGACAGCGACCTCATTCTCTTTTGTGTGTGAGGTTTAGAAGCTAAAGGCGTAGGTGTAGACCCCCCCCCGCCCCGACATGTCACAGTCCCGACGGGGGTGGGGGAGAAGCCTGAAGGAAAGGAGGGAGAGCGGTGGACGAGAGGAAGGCCCCCTTCACGGGGTAGGGGGGAGCGCCCCCTCGGCTAAGGGGCGCGGAGACGTGGCTCACGGCCGCGCCTGCGGGTGCCCCCCTGCGCGTTCGTTAGGGTGGGCAGAGGATCCAGACATGCCTCGTTGGCACGTCCTGCCTCGGGGACCTCCACCCCCAGCCCGCCCCTCGCAGCTCCCAGCCTTTGGCGCGGGGCGGGCTCGTTCGGGCAGCCGCGTCTGGTCGGCTCTCTTCACGTCAGTGCGCTTAGGCTGCTCGTCTGCTTCACGGTGTCTTCGTTTCGGGCAAAGCCATCGCTGGATCACTGACCTGAGCTGCGTTAGGTAGGAGAAACGCTCGAGAGAGCAAAAGCGGTTGACGGCGTGCGGCGCTGCTCCGACTGAGGGGGACGGAGGCCGAGATCACAATGCAGATGAACGTACTTAACTATTCGGGGGAGTTGGCTCTTTCGGAAAAGTTTCGGTGCCGCGCTGGGGGCTGATCTCATGGCGTGACGACTGAGGCACGAATCAGAGTCAAGGGCCTTAAAGCAAGCGCTGGACTGCTATTTCGACTTTGATGGTGAAAGAAAGAAAAATAGGACGTGTGTCACGTTTGCCAGGCTCGAAGGCAGATTTTTGTTTTGTTCCGGGATGGTTGGAAGCCTAGGCATATGAGACACCTGTTAGAAGGAAATAAAGTGAGTTCGAAGAGTGAGATGGAGAGGGGGAATGATTGAGCAAAAAGCAAAGGAGGGGTCTGTCTCCCCCAAGAGGGAGAGCTAGCTGAGTTGAGAGAGAAGACAGACAATGGGTAAAAGTTTGGAAAAATGGGGAAGAGGAAAAAGAAGGATCCTCTCCGGAAGAAAAAGTCGAGTCGAGTGTCAGGGAGTTAATATGTGTGGGTGCTGTAGAGTGAGGGCACAGGCCTGGTTCAGCCACTGGGGGGTCAGGATAGGGAGCCATCCTGGGGGAAATGAAAGAGTTGGCATAGCTGTATGTGGTAGACACAGAGCTGTGTGTAATAATGAGAAATGCCAGTGGAGGGAATTGGATGGTTGGGCGTATACGGTGTTGGGGATAAGCACGGGATTCTGTGCTTGTAGCTGAGGCATCATTGCAATAATTTGCAAAGGTATTCAAGGTCATAGGCAAAGTTCATACAAATGGCAGAGAAACCAGGTGAATAGGGACCAAAGTGTACTTTGAGGGCAAAGACCAGAGTCAATGGAATGAAGGAAAAATGAGGCAAAGGATAGGAAAAGGTGTCGTAGTCTGCTCGGGTCGCTCTGTTATAAAATACGGTGGATTCAACAACAGACATTTCTCACAGCTCAGGGGCCGGGGAGGCCAAGGTCAGGGTACTGACTGATTCATTTCCTGGGGAGAGTTCCCTTCCTGGCTTGAGGGTGGCTCTCTCCTTGCTTTGTCCTCACATGGTGGAGCGAGATGGCGTCTCTTCTTATAAGGGCACTGACCCCACTCCCATGACCTGATCACCCCCCAAAGGCCCCTTCTCCAAATGCCATCACACTGAGGGTTAGGGCTTCCACATAGAATTTGTGGGGACACATTTCTTTCAATCCATAGTGGAAGGTGTGGGCAGAGATGGGCGTTTTGTCCTAAGAGGGAGAGGACAAGTTTTCTACTTACTCGTGGTTTATAACAGCTTAACCAAACCCATGTAAGGGGTATCTGGGTGCAATTAATTATCTTCTAATTTTAACAGGTTGAAACTTGAAGTGATAAACAGTGGGTTCAGATGGAATTTCATAAGCTCATTGTTAGCTGTATAACCAGATGACGATATATTTTGCATAGTATTTTGAGATAGTGATAAGTCATGGTGTAAGTACACTGTCATTTTTAAATAGAGAACTGTTTCACATGCATGCTGAGTTGAGACTAGTAAATGAAAGTCTTTTGTTTTTGGATGTTAAAAAGAAAAGTTTATTACATTAGGAAAATTAACGTTTCATTAGTGTGATATTGCTCTGAATTTTAAAATTAAAAAAATTTTAAATTAATTTTGGGTAGTTTCGATAGGGCAGTTTTTCTTTAGGAAAAGGTCACTCCTGATTTGAGTGACATGACTGTTAGAGCCCCACCTGGTAGGTGAGTGGACCTCTCACAGCCTTTCAGATCTTATGTTTAGAGATGCAAACATCAACAGACATCTGACAGCAACTTTAATCTTATCCTCAACACCCAGACAACTGTTTTAATGGAGATAATGTAAGCGGTGCATACACATTTTCTAACAAATTGCTTTTTCTTTAACTCTTCTAAATGGAACATAATGGAATCTTCTGGAAGTATAACTCTGACATATTTTGCATAAGTAGGAGAGAAGTGGTTGTTATATATATCTAGAGCACCAAAAAAAAACCAAACTAGACGAAACCCTCTGTGTTAGGGTTGGGTCTGGGAGCAGACAGACACTCAGTGTGGAGTGTCAGACTGCTTGTTTGCTCGTAGTGGCTGAAATCTGCTTAGCCCACAGCTTTAACCTGCACCCTCACAGTGGCACAGTGACACCCTCCTCCCTCAGGGCCACACAGCAATGGCCGAAGTGCCAGACCCTGTACACTGATAAGATAAGAAGCGTAGGGTCTGCCGCCCTGAGCCGGGCCCTCCAGGGCGGCTGACGCACACAGTCCCCTCTGATGTCACACAGCTGGGAAGTAGCACCCTGGCTCCTTTCCCACATTTCATGCCAGCGGGAAAAGGCTCTTTGTCTGAAAAAGCAGCTCTACCAAAGTGTTTTTTAAAAATATATTATTGCTTTTTTTGACCACAAGCCAGATTCCTGTCTGTTTCAGCGGTTTAGTATTATTCCTGAATTGTTGGGCCGAAATAAATATTTGTTAGCAAAAATAAGTTTAATTCATTGTGTATGACATTCTCTGATATGGTTGTTACCACTTACAAGGCTTCACATTCGGGTGTTTTTTTTTTTTTTTTTTTAAGTAAAGGGTAGTTCACAGGTCTCATATAAAAATCTCATGTATACTCTGTCACCAGTGTCTGTGCACTCCATCCGATCTTAATAGACGGGGAGAATTGTACTAGGATCAATTCAGCAACACTTAACATCTGACAGGCCGTTTGTCTCAACACACTCGTTAGCATTTATACTGAAGCATGAGAAATGTTAGATTCGTGAGAATGAACTATTTGAGACTGGCGATAAGCTCGCGGTGTGTATAGTAAACATTCTCTGCTGATAAAAATGTCCAGCCGGAACATGCTCTAGCGCCGATTGTCATTGCAGCGATGCAGCCTGAGCAGGACTTCATCAGTCAAGTGCTTCACAATGTTAGTGGCTCCTTATGAAATTCTAAAGAATTTCATAAAGAGATCACTCCACCCTGAAGTTTTGCATCCGCCTCATTAAACCAAGATGCCTACATAAAAATGATCTAAAACCTAAACAGCCCAGCATATGCATAGCAAAATGACCCTTTACCATTCTGAAGCCAGCCTAGGTTAGTGGAGTTCAGGTTTTGCATGATCATCTAAACTACATTTCAAAATATACACTAATTAGTTAAATAACATTAGTAGTGAGAATTGTAGGTTATAACAAGTTTATTCAACCAATTGGAACTAGGAAGAAGGGTGAAATGCATGTGTTGAAAGTGAAAATCTGAGGAAGATGCCTTTTTACGTCTACATTTTTGCCACTGAGGAAGCTGAAAAGTGTCTTGGGAATTTAGAAATGCCACCCAATTCCTAAAGTTCCATTTTTAAGCTATGACATTCTACCAAGGCCACTTATAACAACACAGTGCTGTGTCTTTTGTTAAATATTGTATAAACGAATGCCATGTTTATGTTAGCCATAGCTGACATGTACTGAGCAGTCTTTGAAGCAATTTTTATCTCTCCTTTAAAACTTAAAATAACCCTATGGGGTATTGGTACTATTATTGTCTCCATTTTACAGATGAGGAAATTTATGCCCAGAAAGGTTAGGGGCCTTGCTCAGTGACTGCGTAAGTGGCAGAGTCAGAGAAGGGCCCTGGCAGACAGTCTTGGACAAGTGGCATTTCCTGCTGTGAGTTAAACGGTGTCATAGTGACGAGAAAGAAACCTCTTTGGCCGCTGGCTTCCTGTCATTAAGTGATTAAGTATTGAGGCAGGGAATTGGAGCTTTCCAGCTGACAGGTGACTTTCCTGAAACTTGCAAGGAAACAGATGTGCTTCGTTTGGCTAGAATCTTCCTCTGATACAGGGCCGTGTGGTGGGTTCTCACAGCGGCTCGCCGAAGTTAGGTTCCCCCCATTCCTCCCCGTGGCATCTCTCAGTCACCAGGGATGGGGGCCGGGGTGCTCGCTAAGTGCCCCGGGGGAATTAGCAGCTGCTGTGTGTGTGTTGGGGGCAAGATGTTTGACAGCAGGTCTCAGGTTGAGGGCTGGATCCATGGCTTGAAGTGGAAGAGCCATACGGGGAGCAGGAGATGGCAAACTCGTGTCCTGCGTGCTTGCCACGTGACCGTGAACAGTGCAGAGTGACCGGGTCGTAAACAGCGGGCAGATCCACTGGCTCAGAGGAGTTATGACGGGAGCTGCTCTCAAAAGCAAAGTGGTTTGCCTAAGAGATGAAGCGTGATGCTTCTGAAGCACGTCGCCATGCTTTCAAGTGGCGAGTTCCCAAAGTAGAGAGCTGTCTGTCCAAGAGCGGCGTGTGACAGGACTTGGGCCCGTCAGCCTGCTGGCCTCACTTTCCCTCAGAGAGGACTTGTCCACAGCGGTGACACTGACTCGCGGGCATAGGAATGTTTCGAGTGTGTCAGTGCCGACGCCCACGTGCTGTGTAATTTCTTGTTCCGTCTGTTGGCAGGATCGATTTCCTGGGTTTCCCAGGAAAATTCCTGGCATGTGCTGTTGTAGCATTTTCGTATTTATCCCAGAGAGCGAGTAGAATAAACACAGAAAGTCACCTGTTTGCCAGGAGGCTTAGTTCCCGGAGGCTCGGCCTGGGGCGTGGTGTTCACAGCTTTCTGCTCCTGGGGGTTCAGTGTGCTGTGGGCCGGTCTTCCGGGTCAGGGGACTGGGACATTGCTGCTGGACATGAGAGGAGTCTCCTGACGATAATGACTTCATTCACACACTCCCTCAGTCCCCAAGCAGTCCCCAAGTGCCTGCTGCGGGCAGATGGTCTTCGTCACTTGCAGGTTCTTAGGGAGCGAACTCGTCTGCTCACTAAAATTTATTTGTAATCCCAGAATCAGTGCTCGTGGTGCATTTGGTGTCATTCGTGGACACGTGCAAATGCAGAGCAAGGGAAAATGTGAGTCACCCTACGTGCAGTTCCCGGCTGAGGTCAAACCGTGCCACGCTCTGCCTTGTGTCAGCGTCCAGGCTCCACAAAAAATCCTCTTTGATATATTTAGTGCCATGTTTTTCTCATTTTTGTTCATTTTTTTTTTAAACGGCCCCCAAGCCTCGTGCTGAGGGCGCAGCCTTGTGTCCCTAAGCGCAAAGGCTGTGACGGGCCCCGTGGAGAGAACACGTGTGTTCGGTCCGTTTCGTTCCGGCCTGAGTTGGAGTTCGGTGTTAGTGAATCAACACGGTACACCAAACGGGGCGTCTGTAAACAGAAGTACACAGAAAACGAGGGTCTGTATTGAGGGGTTGAGGAAAACGTATGCCTGGAAGTTCACAGAAACCTAACCCTACGTTTCCCCTGGGGGCAGTAGGTTAGCATTTGCTAATTTAGTGTTTGTGTCAACTTTATAGAATATAAATACTGCTCCTGATGACAGCGATCAGGATGACAGCGATCACAGGCTCCGGATGTGAGAAGATGAAGAAAATGTAGTTAGTGACTGTCTTCAGAGATCCTGCTGGTGGGAGAGAGATGTGAGTCAGTGTTTAGAAATTCGATGGACTAAAGATCCTACATCGCATAAAGTTTTCAGCAAAGACTTAGGATGATTTTGGGATTGAGGTGCCAGTTCATTCCTTTTATTAAAGAAAATGGAGCTACTCCTGTTTTAAAGGTAGTACTTGAGAAGATTGGTTTTGGTTGTGAAAACATCATCCGTCTTAATCAAAATAGACTTTTTTGATAGTAACGTTGTAAAACTGAATTATTATCGTTTCCAGCATGTATTTTTGACAGCTTACGGTAGAACACGTTTTTACATACGTTGCGTTCATTCTCACTCAAGGATCTCGCGTTTAGTGTGATCGTTTCTCCTGGTGAGTGCACTGGTCAGACGTCCACACGTTTGAGATGTCAGTTCAGATTAATAGTCCTTTCTGCATGTTTATTATTTCTTGCACAATCTTTATGCAGTTATTAAAAAGATTGACTCTGTCTTTTAAAAAATACTTTAGAAAGAAGTGTAAGATTTTCAGAAAGGACAGTACATTGGTTTGCAGGGCAGCTCCGAGGACAGCAGTCGCGCTGGCTAAGCAGCCTTTACTTTATCTTCTTGTTATTTCCAGTGTTTTCAGCTTGGGAGGCGCAGTCCTAAGCAGGTGGTTTTCCATTTCATTTCTTGAGCCAAAGTGCCTCTGAGACTGTTCTTTTGATGGCACTTCTCTCCTATTTAACATTAATATTTTAAGGAAATGTGAGCCAAAATGTGTCTTCAGACCCATGCTCACTCCGCAGACGAGTCAGCATCGGCGTGTAAGTGGGGTCACCATCTGTGTCGTAACTTTGTGATCCCCGCGTGGTGAGTCTAACTCTTCTTTCTTCCTGGTGACACCAGTCGTAGTAGGGAAAAAGGGCCGACGAGTGAGAGCCTGCAGCTGGGCCTCTCACTCTGTGACGTGTTCTCTCTCGTGAAGCGTTTGTCAGGCGTGAGTCCTCTGCAGAGAGGGCCAGTCGGTCACGGGCCTGCAGATGCCGCGTGGTCTTTACGGTAAGCTTGATGTGCGGTTCTTTCCTAAAGCACGTAGTGACTCATCCTTTCAGTAAACTCCGACGTTTCACACCCTAGATTTACCTGCAGCTGTGCGTGACAGACGTGTGCCAGGCCTACTGAAGACCGTTCACTCTAAGGGTCACCATTTGACTCGACGGCATAGACCTGAGAAAGGAGGGCGGCATGGGAGCCAGGCAGCAGTGTGCAGGGCTGGATGTTCATTTTTCAAAAAGTTTAATGATCATAAAACCCCCTGTGGCAGGTGTTATTACTTCCGTCAAACAGAAACTGAGGCTCCGGGAGATTAAATAGCTTCTCCACAGTTACAGTTACCGACCGTTAGGACCACTTTTTGGGTCCATGTCTGCCTGACTCCAAATCCTTACTTTCTCCCTAATCGATCAGTTTTCACCATTCCCGGAGACAACAGCCAGGACCTGTGAACTAGGGGACAGAGCCAAGCAGCTGTTGGGAGCAGTGACTCGGGGCCAAAGGAGAGTGCCCTGGCTTTGGTGGTTCCCTCCCTCCTTCCCTGTCCTGGAACCTGTGCACCTGACCTTATTTGGAGAAAGAGTCTTCGCAGATGTAATTAAGTTAAGGATCTTGAAATGAGTTTCTCCAGGATGACTTGGTTGGGCGCGGAATCCGATGACAAGTGCCCTTGTAAGAGAGGAGCAGAGGGAGCGATGACACGTCCCGGGGAGGAGAGGGCAGCGTCACCTGGAGGGAGGCCGAGGTTCAGGTGATGAGGCTGCTGGTCCAGGGAGGCCCGCGGCTGAGAGACAGGCTCTCCCTGGGGCAGACCTCGGGCTTCGGGACCTGAGACAGCCACCTGTGAATCAGTGATCGTCCCCTGCTTTCGGCCCCCTCCCCCGCCCCCATTCCTGGTGCCTTATCATACAAAGAGTATTTGCTTATTCTGGAAACTGCTGCGGCCGGCCTGCAGATCTGAGTCTCCACCCTGCCGGTGCCCAGACGTGGATTCTGGGGCAAACCACTTGCCTTTTCGTCAGGCGTTTCATCATAAAAGGGGATGAGAGCCCAACCTACGTGCATGCTTTTATCATAACCGTGGGAAATGATGCACTGGGTGAAGCATACGCTTTAAAGAGATGTTGTAGTGATATGCCTCACTTCATATACATCAAGGGAGCATCATGTTTCACGTGATGTTTAGTGACATAAAAACAGTGAAGTTAAATCGATTTTTCAGTGAATGGGCAAAGTTCGGACAAGTCCTTTCAATATATTGATACAGTCTAATAGCTCTTTTAAGAATTTAAAAAATAATAAATCCATCCTCCGAATACGCCCCAGGACAGAGGTAGCAGCCGAGTGCGCTGTCGGTTTCTGCTGCACAGTGTAATAGCCTGAGTCAAGGGACAGGGCGACGTCGCCTCAGCAGGGGGGGACGGACGGGTCCTCAGAGCAGCAGTGTCCTGTAGAGAGATCGGGTGAACCACACATAACACTTTGCACGACCTCATTAAAAAAAGTAAACAGCTGAGGATAATTTTAAGAATACTTTGAATTTCACCCCAAATATCCCACGTCCTAGAATTTGAGCATGTGATCCATATAGAAATTACTTTGTGAGCTATTTTACTTTCCCACGTTCGTACCGGCGTCTTTGAAGTCCAGGGTGTATTGTCACTCGCAGTGCGTCTCCTTTGGAGTAGCAGCTTCTCACGTGCCCAGGAGCCACACGTCACCAGTATCTACTCCACTGGCCAAGCACGGCCTAGGAACTGCGAGTAACAGAGAGTGGCTTTTTCGTTCTGCCCCAGAGGATGTCAAGAGTCTGGGGCAGAGGAGGCGCGTGGTGGATATTTGTTGAGTGACCTAACAGGCACCTAAGTGTTCTAATAGGGCCTTCATGTTCTCAGAGGAAATTATGCCTACCTACTACTTAGTTCTTTTAAGAGCTTTATTGGGCACCTGTCATGTGCCAGGCACTCTGCTTAGACTAGATGGTACAGAGGTAGGGAAGTCCGAGGCTCGACTTTCAAAGACACTAGACTCGAGATCAAAACAGATAAATAAAGATCACTAACAAGACGAGGCGAAAGAAGGAAACAGGGTATATAGAGCAGGTAGAGCTTAGGGCCTCGCTGCAGAAGGCATCGAGTTTGTTACAGTTTTAGGACCACCTAGCAATGTGACCCTGGGCCATTGATCTCCTGAACCCCGTTTTCTTGTTGCACAAAGGCTGATAAAGTGTCGGGCATGTAGGAAGTCCTCAATAAATGATGACTAAAAGAACAAGTATTTTAAAAGTAATGTTATTTGTCTTTTATTTTTCAATTGAAGTAGAGTTGACATACATTAGCTTCAGGCGTATAATACAGTGGTTCGGTATTTAAATACCTTATAAAACGACCGCATGAAGACGAGTACCATCTGTCACTACGCAAAGTGATTACAGTATTATGTTTCCTGTGCCGTCCGTCACATCCCTGTGACTCGTTTACTGTGTAACTGGAAGTTTGTACCTCTCGTTCCCCTTCATCTCCCCACTCTCCCATCTGGCAACCATTTATTCGTCCTCTCCATCTATGAATTTATTCTTGTTTTGTTTTTGTTTGTTTTTAGATTTCACATGTAAGTGAAACCAGATGGTATTTTTTCTTCCTCTGTCTGATTTTTTTTACTTAGCAAAATTCTGCTAATGCTGGTGCAGATCGCAAGATTTCCTTCCTTTTTTAATGACTGAGTAGTGTTCTATTCCAGCGGTCCCCAGCCTTTGTGGCACCAGGGATGGGTGCTCCTTTGAACATCTGATGCCTGATGATCTGAGGCAGAGCTGAGGTGGTGATGCTGGCGCTGGGGGCGGCTGCAGACACGGATGCAGCTTCGCTCAGTTGCTCGCCCGCCGCTCACCTCCTGCGGTGTGGCCCGGTTCGTAACGGGGTTGGGGACCCCTGTGCTCTTGGGTGTGTATGTATTTCACATCTTCTTAGCCGTTTACCTATCCGCGGTTGGATATGGCTTCTCCCACATCCTGGCTATTGTAAATAATGCTGCAGGGAGTGTAGGGCTGCGTATATCTTTTCAAATTCGTATTTTCATTTTCTCCTCTTTTCTTTTACGTTCCCATGAACACTGCTAGAGGCTTCCTTTTCTCCGCATTCTCACCAGTGCTTGTTATTTCTTGTGTTTTGATAATAGCCTTTCGGACAGGTGCGAGGTTCTGTTTCACTGTGGTTTTGATTTTCATTTCCCTGACGTTTAGTGATGCCGAGAATCTTTTCATGTACCTTTGCCTCTTAGAAAGTTGTCTTTGAACAAATGTCCATTCAGGTCCCTTGCCTATTTTTCAATCAGATTGTTTGTTTTCCTGATGCTGAGTTGTAGGAGTTCTTTATATATTTTGGGTATTAACCCCATATCAGGTATATCTTTGTAAATCTCTTCTGCCATTCAGTGGGTTTCCTTTTCATTTTGTTTATGGTTTTCCTTCACTGTGCAAAGACTTACTAATTTGGTGTAGTCTCGTTTCTTTATTTTTGCTCTTGTGGCCCTTGCCTGAGGAGACAGATCAAAAAAATTTGTATTGCTACGACCCATGTCACAGTTCGCTGCCTATGTTTTCATTGAGGAGTTTTATGTTTTCAGGTCTTACATTTAAATCTTGAATCTATTTAAGTTTATGGATATGGTATATGAACGTAGCCCAATTTTATTTTTCATTCATGTAGCTGTTCAGATTTCCCAACAGCATTTAACGAAGAGACTGTATTTTCCCCATCGTATATTCTTGCCTCTTTTTTCGTAGATGAATTGACCACAGGGGCATGACCTTATTTCTGAGCTGTCTGTTCTGTTCCATTGAGCTGTGTGTCTGTTTTGTGTCAGTATGTACTGTTTTGATTACTATAGCTTTGTATTCATTTTAAATCATGGAGTGTGATACTTCCAGCTTTGTTTTTCTCAAGATTGTTTGGGCTACTTGGGGCCTTTGTGGTTCCATACAACTTTTAGGATTATTTGATCTGGTTCTCTGAAAAAAAAATGCCATTGGTATTTTGATAGTGACTGCATTGAATCTGTAGGCCACTTTGGGCAGTATGGACATTTTAACAGTATTCTTCCAAGCCATGGTCATGGTATATCTTTCCGTTTACTTGTTTTCATTTTTTTCCATTTATTGTTTTCAATTTCTTAGAAATTTCAGAGTATAGGTTGTTCCCCTCCTTGGTCAAATTTATTGCTAGGCATTTTATTCTTTTTGATACAACCGTGAATGGGAATTTTTCTTAATTTATCTTTCTAATCGTTCAGTATTAGTATATAGGAAAGCAACAGATGTCATATTGTTTGTATCCTGAAATTTACTGAAGTATTTATTAGTTTTAATAGTTTTTTTTGTAGGATCTTTAAGGTTTTTTATGTATAAAATTATGTCATCTGCAAATTGTATAGCTTTACTTTTTGCTTTCCAATTTGGATGCTTCCTGTGTCTTAGTTACTGCAGCTAGGACTGCCAGTACTGTGTTGAGCAGAGGTGGTGACAGTGGGCATCCTTGCCTGGTTTCTGATCTTAGAGGAAAAATTTTCAGGTTTTCACTGTTGAGTATGACGTAAGTCATGGGTATGTCATATATGGTCTTTATTACGTTGAAGTATGTTCCCTCTATACCCACTTCGTTGAGAGTTTTTAAACATAAATGGATTTTTAATTTTGTCAGCTGTATCTACTGAGATGGTCAGATTATTTTTATCCTTTTTTATTAATGTGATGTGTCATGTTGATTAATTTGTGGAAATTGAACCATTCTTGCATCCTGGAATAAATCCCACATGATCATGATATGTGATCCTTTTAATGTATTGTTGAATTCAGTTTGCTAATAATTCTTTGAGGATTTATGCATTTGTGTTCATCAGGGATAGTGGTCTATAATTTTTTTTTTTTAAAGTGTTTATTTTTGGTATCAGGGTAATGCTGGCCTTGTAGGATGAGTTTGAAAGTGTTCCTTTTTCGTCAATTTTTTGGAATAGTTTGAGACAGTTAGATTTTGACTTGATTCTTCAAATGGCAGATTTTACCTGTGAAGCTGTCTGGTCCTGGACTCTTGTTTATTGAGAAGTTTTGGATTGCTGATTCAGTTTTATTGCTAGTTCTGGAATGTTCTCTCTCTCTCTCTATCTATCTATCTATCTATATATATATATATACACACACATCTGTTTAATTCATCTGGATTAATGTGCTTTTTAAGGCCAGTGCTTCCTTACTGATTTTTTTGGGTCAGGATGGTGTAGCCACTGATGTAAGTGGGGGTCTTAACGTCCCCTGCTGTGACATAGTAAACTGTCGATTCTTAAATTTCTGCCTGTTATTATTTGCTTCATGTATTTAGATGCTTCTATGTTGGTGCATAGATATTTACAATCCTTACATTCTTTTGTTGGACCAATTCCTTTATCTTTGCATAATGCCTTCCTTTGTCTTGCTGTGGTCTTTGTTTAAAACCTGTTTTGTTGGATGTAAGTATTGCTACCACAGCTTTCTTTTCATTTTCATCTTCATGGTCTATCTTTTCCATCCATTCACTTTCAGTCTGTTTAGACCTGAAGTGGGTCCATTGGTAGGCAGCGTGTAGACGGTTTTTTTTCTTTCTCCAACCACCCCATGTCTTTTCATTGGAACATTTATTCTATTTACAGTAATTATTAATACATCTGTACTTATTGCCATTTTTAAAATTGTTTTCTGGATGTTTTTATGGTTCTTCTCTGTTCCTTTTACAATTTCTTCTTGTGCTTTGACATCTTTTTTTTTTTTTTTTTTTTTTTTTTTTAGGGTTATGTGTGTATTTCTCTATTTTGGGAGGGATCATAGGTTTCTGGTTTGTGGTCACCGTGAGGTTCATACATAACAGCCTATGTACATAGCAGTCTGGTTTAAGTCGATGGTAGTTAGGTTTGAATGCATTCTAAAGGCACTGTAATCCCCCCCCACGTGTTTTATGGTTTTGTCATCATATTTTACAGTTTTAAAAAATTTTTGTGTATCCCTTAACTAATTATTGTAGATATAGGTCATTTTACTTCGTTTGTCCTTTAACCTTCATACTAGTTTTTTAATGAGTGGTAGATCCATTACCTTTACTATATTCTTGCTCTTACCAGTGAGATACCTTTCTTTCATAAATGTTCTCGTTTCTAGTTATGGCCTTTTCTTTTCCACTTAAAAACATCCCTCTAACATTTCTTGTGAGACCGGTTTAGTGCTGGCGAATGCCTTTAGCTTTTCCTTGTCTGTGAATCTTTCTCCAGTTCTGAATGGTAACTGTGCAGAGTGGAGTATTAGTTGTAGATTTTGTTCTTTCAACAGTTTGACTATATGTTGCCCCTCCCTTCTGTCCTACAGAGTTTCTGCTGAAAAATCAGCTGATAGTTTCTTGGTTTGCCTCGAATGTAACTAGTTGCTTTTCTCTTGCTGCTTTTAAGATAGCGTTAAGAGAACGAAAAAACAGGCTACAGAGTGGTTGAAAGTATTTGTGGAAGACATATCTGTTACAGGACTATTATCCAAATTATGCAAGAGCTCTAGAACTCAACAATGAAAAAAAAAAAACAACCTCATTAAAAAACATCACCAAAGAGGATATGTAGATGGCAAATGAATATAACAAGATGCCCCACATCGTGTGTCATCAGGAAGATGCAAATTAAGACAACAGCGAGACACCAGCACACAGCTCCTGGAATGGGCCAAATCCAGAGCACTGACAGCACGGGGGGTGCAGGGCAGCCGGGACTGTCAGTCATGGCTGGGGGACTGAAACACGATACAGCCATTAACCAGTTTGGCATTTCTTACTAAACTAAATATGCTCTTACCGTGCTGTCCGGCAGCCGTGCTCCTTTATGTTTATGCAGATGACTTGAAAACTTATGTTCACACAAAAACCTGCACATAGATGCTAATAGCAGGTTTGTTTATAATTTCCAAATCTTGGCAGCAACTGAGATGTCCGTACAGTAGGTGAATGGATGACCTGTGGCACCTACAGACAGTGGGATGTTACTCAGTGCTGAAAAGAAATGAGCTATGAAGCCATAAGACAGAGAGAAACTTTAAGTCAACATTTCTAAGTGAAAGAAGCCATCCGAAAAGGTTAGCTTCTCTATTCCAGCATAAAGATTAGCGGGCAGCCTGGGCAGGGCCGTGGGGAGGCATGAATAGGTGGAGCACAGAGCATTTTTAGGGCAGTGCAAATGCCACGTATGATGCTGTGATGATGGACATTGGTCCAGACCCGTGGGATACACAGCCCTAACGTCAGCTGTGGGCTTTGGGCGACGACGATGTGTTAGTGTAGACTCATCAGCTGTAAGAAGTGGATAGCTCCGGTGGGAGACGCTGATCATGGGGGAGGCTGGGCACGTGTGGGCCAGGGCACATACAGAAAACCTTTGTTCCTTCCTCTCAATTTTACTATGAAACCTACAACTTAAAAAAACAATTGACTCTAATGTGATCTCGTTTCCTTCCACTTGAATGTATTACTGTAATTGTTTTAAGCCCCCATGTAGTATTGAAGCGATGCAGATAACTTATTATTCTCGAAAATGCCCCATTAAAAATCCTTTACTGTCTTTGAACTTCAAAGTTTGCAGTCACTTAGCAGCGTGTTACAGTGTTGGAGACAGGAAATGTCTTCATCACCAATAACAGTTTGGAACTCAGCATGTCGTGTGACAGCCACTGACCTTTAAAAGGGCCAGGAGGATTCTTTTTTTTTTTTTTTAATGAAAAAACAGACTTAGAATTCTGTAGGAGACGTGCCGTCATAGTGCGGTGTGGGGCGCCGGGTCTGGTGTGCCCCATGTGCTGGCACACTTGCTACGGATACCTCACCCACCTGGACGCGGGGGGCACCCGGCGATCGCCAGGATTCCGGCTAGTCCTCAGACTTCAGTTTTTCATTCCATATTGATTCTTAGCCATAATAATTTATCATATGTCTTGTTGAGAAGTGAAATTTTACTGATAAAATGTTCTCAGAATTTTTATATATATATTAAAAGCTTGGAAATAAGGTTGATATAGTAAGATGATTCTTGTAACTAGAGATTTGTATCTAATCAATATGTTTTTATTACAAAAAATGTTTGCATATTTTTTGGATATTATTAGTTTGATTTCTTTAAGGGAAACCTTGACTCCTCGGTGTATATCGCAGTGTAAACTCTCTACTATCCGTGAGGATAATATCATCAGTTTTTACATAGTTTGGATACATTTTTATTATAAGCCCAATTTTAGCTCTCTCTATCCAGTCCCTTGCTTCACTTCTGTACTTAAGTTCATTAGAGAAGGGATAGTTAATTTTTCTCTCCCATAAAGAAACCCTGATTTATCTGTTGAGTTTTTACTTGATGAGTGGAGGATAAATGTTTGATATATGTTAAGTGTCAGCTAAGTTTCTAGTCACTGAGTAGTTATCGATAAGGATGTATCAGAAATTGAGAGGGGCACTGTGTGGAACTCAAACCCTTGTTGATAAAACGAATAAGTAGAAATTGCGACTTAAATGAGAAACACGCGCTGTGCTATGAGGGTGGAGGATCGAACGCTGTGTGGGCGCGCGGTCACCTGCCAGGCTGGGCTGGCGAGGACGCAGCCTCCGCAGTGGGCGCGTCTGGCTCCCCGGGGCCTGGCCCGCTCCAGGGCTGGCAGCCGCTGGGGGTGTTTCCAGCATTTAAGTCTGCTTAGGTGCAGGAAAACTGAAAACATAGATTTATTTATTCCTGAGTAATCTCCACCAGGAGGATGTTTGTAGTCAAAGCATTACGTTGTTGTCTAATCAGGAGTGGCAGAGGGGTCTTGTCAGTGCTTGTTCACACTCTCTATGCCTGCTGGCGAGGGCTGCCCCCCAGCCCTCCCCTGGCTGCCCCCCAGCCCTCCCCTGGCTGCCCCCCACCCTCACCTGGCTCATCTGGCAGGCCTCTGTGGAGCAAGGAGCGTCAGTCTGCCTTTGAGTTTGTTGGCTTCCACCAGTCCTGCTCTGGAGAGCGGCCATGGGCCTCTCCCGAAGCCTTTGCTTGACTGTAAAGGCATATTCTGAAGGATAGGGGTTTGAGGGGAGGATATTTGTTCAAGGATTTTTTGGGGGGAGAAAAATCTCAGGTTAAGAGGTTTGTGGCTAAGATATTTTTAAATTCCTTTTACAGAATTACAAAGACTAGTCTCTTCTGTTTGAATACTCTGAATTTCCGGGGAGGGTGTGTGGAGAGGGAGAGGGAGAGAGGGAGAAAAAGAGGGGGAGAGAATGGGAGCGGAGAGAGGGACCGCTAGCCCCTGTTGTGGGGGGGCAGGGAGCGGGTCTGTGTGTGTGTCATACGTGTCTTCATCTGTACCGTTGTGGTAGCAACTGTTTTTTGAGCCATGTTTCTTGTTTTCCATGTGCTATTTTTAATTCTCATAAAGACCACCGATGAATAGACCTTTCTCATTTTATAGTTTAGGAAACAGGTTAAAAAGACTGCCCAGCTTCCAAGTCGCTCTGCCTGTCATTGGCAGGACCAAGGTTTGAAGTGAGCTTTGTCTGTCTGATGAGCACGGATATACACGCCTTACATTTGTGTGTGTGTGTGTGTGTGTAGATGTGAATTTAGTGTACTCTACTGCATAATCACCTCATCTCGGGGGGAGCAGAAAGGCACATCCTGGCAAACTCGTTATTCCATTTCCCCTCAAAGTATAAGACATTACTTTTTGTCAAAAACAGTTCGCATATTCTGTACTGCATTTTTGAACTGATGAAAACATGACTCTTCCCCAGGAAGATGTACGCATGCTCAAGAATGCAAAACTCCAGCTTCTAGGGAGTTTCTCGGAGTTTCTGGGGCGCCGTGGGGCGCTCCCATTCGGGGCTCACACCCCCGGGCCGAGAAGCTCGGTTGGGGCCCTGGCTCTGGGGACGCTGCTCGTCCCAGACCTCTTCCCTGTGACCTTCTTCTTCCTCGTGAAATTGTAAGTAACACTGAAGGTAGAAAACGCTCTCAGGAAAGCCTAGGCAATGCCCACTTCTAAGTCGAGCGAGGGTATTTCCTATCTGTTTTAGAAAAATAATCAAGAACGTTGGAAAAAGTAGCAGCAGCAGCAGCGAAACCCCAAGGTTAGACTCGGGCCGTCCGCGTTCAGTGCTGAGGGGAAGACGCCCCTCGACTGCCGAGGCAGCGACTGGCAGGAAGGTCCAGTGAAACCCGGGGGCAGGGGCGCCCTGTGGAGCTGGCCGGGGTCTCGGAGGCCTGGCCTTGGAGACCCCCCGGTCCTGGGGCCGCCATCCACAGCGCTTCAGACTGTGCAGCTGACGCAACGAATTTAGCTGGCGGTCCCACAGGCTGGCAGTGTGAAATCGGGGGGTCTGGGGCTGGTCCCTCCCGAGGGCTGGGAGGGAGGGTCTGTCCTCGCCCCCGTCGCCCCCTGTCCTGGCCCCTGACGGTCTGCTGGCACCTCTCGACGACAAGATTCATCGAAACCTGCAGAGAATTTTTATAAGAATTGATCTGAGTCAGAGGGAGGACGTGCCTGGAAGCCAGATCTCAGCACACTGAGATAGATCCTTCTGGAATGGCAGGTTGGGTTTGTTTTCTGCTGTGGAGTTAAGGAGGGCGCTAGGGGAGATTGCCTGGGGAAGATTACGGGAGGTGGGAGAGGTCGCAGGACAGGTAACCAGATCCCCTGCTCCCCGGAGGGGGTCCTGAGCGGCCTGACAAGAGCCTTTCAAAGGTGCCCGAGCGGGATGCGCAGGAACGATGTGGGGGGCTGGCTTAAGGCAAAGATAAGTGACAGGCCCAGGGCCGGACTGCCAGCCGGGCCTGCCCAGCTCGGAATTTATGACCAGGTGACCCTGAGGTGACATTCCGTACAAGCCCTCCCCTTTTTCCATGGCTTCTGGCACAGCCTGTCAGCCTGACCTCTGTGTCCACGTTCCCTTGGTCTTCTCCCCGCGTCTGCCTGTGCCCGTGGCGTGCTCTGAATGCGGGCGCCAGTCACAGCGGGTCCCGCTCACCCCGTCCGCCTCCACCCTGTGTTCGTTCACATGAGGCCACAGGCTGGGCTCCTGGGAGTTCGGACCTGGCTAGACGGGTTTGGGGGTGCAGTTCAGCTGTGCCACCCTCAGCAGGTTTAAGTGCCTTCATTTCACGGGCATCTGGTCTGTCGTGGTCACTAGGTCCTGCGTGCAGGGGGTGCCTGAGCGTCCCCGCTGCAGCTGCTTCTGCTCGTCCGCCTGCGAGCCGGCTTCTGGCTTCTCTCTCTCGGGAGATCCGGAGTCAGTCCTCGTCCCCCCTCCCCCTCCCCGTGTTTCTGTCCCTGTGCCTCTCTACCCGGGTCTCCCTCCTCCACGCTCATTCCTTGCTGCTCCAGCGCAGCTCCAGCAGCCAGGAAAACCAGGGTTCCTCGGCCGCATGCTGCGGGCACTGCCCCGGGGGCGGGGGGGTGTCGTGGGGTGGTCCTTGCAGTGCAGGCTGTGAGTTAGCAGCGTTCCCAGATGCCAGTGTCCACGGCCACGCCCCCCCCCTCCCCACACAAAGGCTTTCAGACATCGTCACATGTCCTCTCGGGGACAAAATCATTCCCCGCTGAGACCCCGTGACTTCAACTTTACTGTGTGCCAGGCAGGTGCTGGGAATCCAAGGATGTGACTGTGACAAACCCCTGTCCTCAGGTGACTTAGGTCACGGATGCGGGCTGCACAGCGTGGGCCGAGCAGGGGGCAGTGGGCCAGGGAGTCAGGGTGAGGCAGGGCGAGGGCAGGGGCACGGAACAGCCCAGGGGTCTGGGTTTAAAACACCAGCTGCTTTTTCCGTGATCTTGAAGAAATGCCATTCTTGATGCTGAGGACTTTCCCTTAATGTTCTCTAGGTTTTTAAAAAATCTTTGTCTTAAATCGTAGTTTAAAAATTGTCTGCAAATTAACTTAAAGAAGAGCTAATCGCGTGTCCCAGTTTTAGTGTAAATAGAAAATTGAGACCTTTCATGTTGATTTAGGAGGTCAAATTCATTACTTTTCAGGCACGTCGATGTAATGACAGCCTGAATTCTGTTTCTCAAACTACACCTGTGAATGGACATTTGGTTTCTATCTTTTAAAATATTTTAAACGTTATTTTTATTATTAAAATAATAAACAGCTATAGTGCACCTCGTAAGCTGATCACCATGCTGACTTGGTCACTTGGGAATGGCTTTGAGAGATCAGCTGCTTTTCCTGACATCAGCCTCCAAGAGATCATGTCGGTTTTGTTTTATTTTATTTTTTAATGCAATTACATTAGATAAGAGATTTTCTTATTGTCACGTCTTTTTATCTGATGTAATTAAATTGCATTATGTTATTTAAATTGTTTGTATTTCTGACATTAGAATTTTGAAACTACACAGTGGCACTAAAAAGTAAGAAAATGACTTCATACATGGTTTATAAAAACTAATTTTACTGCTTCATAAAACTTTGTAGTTTGGGGGAGGGATTTTTTGGTTTAAGTATAAGATTGAAGTTAATTTGATTAATATTGTATGAGTTCTTGTTGGTTGATTATTGGCCCAATTTCCTTCATCAGTTGTCAACGTGATGTTTTAGAAGACTTAAGGTCTTATTATTCGTAAGTATTACAAGCTCTTTGAATATCGCAAGTCAAAGGCCTTAATTATCCTAAATGGACCTCTTAGTCTCTGTTTGGATCGTCTGCTGGGTTCGCAGACCCCGCAGCGATCCCGCTTAGGGCCGCTTGCTCTGTCCGTGGGCAGGGAAGGTGTCGCAATAGATAAGCACGCCGCGGAGCAGAGGGCCGTGACGTCACGTGTGTTTGCACGTGGGTTCCGACTGTTATTACTTGGAAGAGACTTGTTGAACTACAGAGAGAGTCAGGCTTTGGAGGCAAAGGATAACGAAGTAATCTTTTCAAAATCGTGGTCTGAGATGAGCTCCTTTGATGTGTCACTGCTTCTCTTATCTCTCCAGCAGAATTTGGCAAATACTGGGTCTAACTTGGCAACTCTTGAACATTGCTGAAATTCTGTGATCTCATGGTTCTTTAGCTTTTACAAAAATGAGCTGTCGTTTGTTGTGAATAAAATGTGTAAGTTAAATGAATTTTAAATAATTTTAAAAGTTAAATAATTGTACTTTCTTGAATTGGTAGTTAGAGATAGATGGCGTGCTCCTTCCCACTCACTTCTGAGACACGAGGAACGCACTAACTCGTGAGGCCAGGAGAAGCCTGCCACTGCTCCTTTGGCGGTGATCAACGCTGCGCCCTTGCTGTCACCTTTCTCTTCCGGGGTTTCCTTCTGTTCAAATTCCAAAGGCCAGTGTGATGTTAACCATGACTTGTTTTGAACCATCTGCTTAGTTACATACAAATTAGTTTATTGTTTTTTTCGGGATTTTTCAGAGGACATACACATTCATTCAACAGAGAGTTTTGGGGGTATTTATTACATGCCAGGCACCGTGCTAGCCGGTGGATGAAGCGGTGAAGAAAACAAACTGGGATGCTAGCTCGTGTACCCAAAGGGAAAAGGAGGCAGAGAAGAGACATTTTGTGCGCTCGTTTGTTTTGAATAGGATAATTGGCAATTTCAGGAAAGGTGGCCAGGAAGACCTCGCTGAGGAAGTGACAGCTGACTGGTTACGATCTGAAGGAGGTGCCTGGAGTACACCACGGGGACAGCTGGGCTCAGGGCTCGCCAGGCAGATATCTGCATGCAGAGCCGGGAGGCCGCGCTCTCGGCGTGACTGGCTAAGGTGGCTGGAAAGAGAAGTGAGAGTCTGTGACAGTACGGGAAGCCACCTGAGCCGAGGGGTGACACGATCTCACTTGTATTTTCACAGGGCCTCTCTGTCACTCTAAAGAAGGGAATGAGGGGGAGCAGCGACACCATTTAGGTCCAGGAAACCACTGAAATGTGCCGGTGAACGAGGGCGTGGCCCGGCCTGGTCAGCAGGAGCCAGGTGTTGGGTAGTTGGAGTCTAGACCTAGTGCCAGTGGACCTGGTGAAGGAGGGTGGAGGCGAGGATGGCTGGAGGCGCTGTGGCCTGAGCCATCGAGGGAGGTCGTGGCTTACACCGAGGACAGAGATCATAGAGGAGAAGGTTTTGGAGTTTAATTTGGAAATGCATGGCTCAGATAATCTTAGGTGGAATGGCACACTCCAAGAGTGAGGATTATCAATTCAGTTATCGTAGCACACACCACTGCAGCTTTAGAACGTCCCACTCAGGTGAATCTTCACTTCCTCTTTCCTTTTCAGGGGACTCCATGTCAATTTTGATCCGTTTATCAGTTTCTTAGATCAATTTGGAAAGAATAAACATCTTAATGATCCTGAGCCTTCTCGTCCATGTCCGTGGTACATCTCTCTATTAGGTGGTCCTCAGTTTGTATTTGCAGTGTTTTATGATTTCAGTGTATGGGGCTTAAACTTACTTTGTTAAAGTTATTGCTACATATTTTGTTCTTTTCTGATGCTGTTTGAGTTTATTTTTATAATTATTTATTAGTATCTAGAGACATTATTGATTTTTGTATGTTTATTTGTATCCCGTGACCTCATATATACACTGCACAATGGGATGTGAATACTGAGGATATGGTCGACGTGCTTATTCTAGTAGTTTTTCGTAGGTTTTTTAGGATTTTCTACCTACAGGATTATTATGGTATTTGTGAATAGAGACAGCTGTACTTCTTTGTTCGTGATCTGTATGCTTTTACTCCTTCTTGCATTGTTTTCTTGCATTATCATTATCCTGGTGAGAACCTTCAGGACCATGCTGAGCAGGAGTGGTGACAGCAGACACTTTGCCTGGTGTCTTAGGAAAGCGGTTATCATTTCCCCAGAACTGTGACGTTCGCTGTAGAATTTTCATAATGCCTTTTATCGGGTTGAGGAAGTTTCCTGTTTTGACTTTGTTGAGAGTTTACAGTATGAACGGATGTTGGATTCTGGCATTTAACTTATATGTGGACTTAGATGGTCATATGGTTTTTGTCCTTTATTCTCTGAACAGGGGCTACTACGTTAATGGGTTCTGGCTGTTACGTTCCTCAGATAAGACCTTCTTGATAGTGGTGCATATTCCTTCTTGTGCATCACCGGGTTTAAGTCGCTGATACTCTGTTCACGAGGCACATTGGTCTGTGGCATCAGGGGAGAACGCCTCCTAGCTTGAAGTGGGAGGTCTCCCTCCTGACTCTGTGGGGTTGGTATTGTTTTCTTCTTAAATATAATTTACTAGGGAACCTTTATGCTTTTTAAAAGAAAAAGTGGATTCGGGTGATCTTGCTGAGGGTCTAAGCTTCACAGACTCTCTGCCTTGGGCTGCTGTCAGGTAGCCGCTGTGCCCGCTCAGTGAGCCATTGATGTTAATACCTTTAACCACTTATTCCCACTCAAGTAGTCATTTAACACCCTTAAAACCTAAATTTATGAGATCTCACTTTTTCTGCCCTCATTGCTATTTTAAAAACTTAAGTAAATTTAAAATACTTTTTGAGAATATTAGACCACCAGTTGAATTGATTTCAGGTGTTTGGACTGGGAAGCTCTTGCTGTGGACTGACTCGTGTCCCCCAAATTCCTGTGTTGAAGCCCCAACTCCAGTGTGACTGTGTGGAGGAAGGAAGTAACTAAGGTTAAAGAGGACATAGAGTGGGCCCCTAATTCCACACGACGGGCGTCTTTGACACCGGAGGACTGGTGCTGTCTGCCCTCCTGTCAAGACAGAGGGAGGCCTCTCTGGGGAACAAACCCTGCTAGAACCTTGACCGTGGACTTCCCAGGCTCCAGGACAGGAAACTAAATGTCTGCGGTTCGGGGTGCCCAGGGTGTCGGTGCGTCTGCTCCGTGCTGTCGCCGCAGGAATGCGTTGTCCTTCGGAGCTGTCATGGGCGGAGTGCATACCTGGTCGTGTCCTTGCTGCGGTGTCAGGACACCTGGTGGGCACTGGCTGGGCTCTGCCGAGGCCGCAGTGGCGCGTTCCGTGACTGCATCCTCACCTGCTGCGACCCCGGGACGCCTCCCTGCTCTTGGCCTGTGTCCTGGGTCATGCATGTGCTCCCATCGAGCCGCCGTGGTGATGTCCCTCCAGATCTGGAAGTGGAGATGTGCTCTTTTGAGTTTGTACTTCCATTGAATGAAATAATGTCATTTACAAAGGAACATACTTCGACAGCTGTTGGCGGTTGTGCTTTTTGTGGAACTGGCTATGGGTCATGTAGTTGGGAGCTGCATTACATTCCTCTTTAACTAGATTAACAGTAAAAATAGTTCAACTTTCAAAAGTAAATTAGTTTTCTATTTTAGCGTAACAAATTACCACAAATTTAGTGGCTTAAGCGATGCCCATGTATATAGCTCAGTTTTGAAGACCAGTAGTCTGACACTATCCTGCTGTTTTTTTTTTTTTTTGAGTTCCTTGATTTACCTTAAAACAATATAATGTTCGACACAGTAATACTTCAACAGTATTTTTAAATGAATCATTTAAATGAATACATTGAATAGGGAAGTATAAATAATATACTTTTAGAGAGGAAGTCTAGGAAAATAGCATTTTTAGCTCGATTTGCAATATAATTTTTTAAAAAGGTATGTTTTGTAGCAAAGGAAAAGTATGACTATATCATTTTGAGAAAATTTCTATTTGATTTTATTTTTTTTCTATATGAATGTCATGATTATTTAAAATTTCATTTGACAAGTAGAACAGAATGGTTTATAGAAATAGCTACCAAATGGGATTTTGTATACTTTTCACTTTTAGGGTATAATTTTTTTAAACTTAGATAAATGAAAATGCTATTGTGAAAACTTAATATCTCACTAGGGTATTAAAGAGCCATAAAAAATTATAGTTGGTATTGTGCTTGTTTTATCTAAATCCCAGTTATAAAACTCTTTTAATTAAAAAATCGGCCTGATATTTATTATGTCATTCTCTTTTTCTGTGTCTCTCTTTTATCCATTTTTATGTTTTTATTTCACTGGATTAGATTGCATCACATGAAACTGATAGCTTCTTTTCTAAAATGTTTTAAGGCTTTCTTAAAATATCGTATGCTACCATATACGATTTATTTCCGTGACACCTCTTGTCCTTAGTTTTTATTTTTATTTTTTTACATTTTACCAAGTGCTTTACTGAAAATCTCAGTATGTAGTGGTAGAGTGGAATCTCTCTTGCTATTGTTAAACGTGTGGGTCGTGCTTGTCTTTTGGTAGCCGAGGTGTCAGCCTACAGATCCACCGTATGTGTCGCGGTCAAGGTGCAGGATGAATTTAGCATCTCTGTGTTTCGTGGCCGTTGTCCACCATTGGAGAAACCACTTTCACTTTCAGGAGACAGAGGTTGATTTTAGTCATTTGGTTAATGTTACCCTGTGGACTGTACTAATTACACATTGATTCTACCTGCCACTTTCCAAAGTCAGCGATCACTCAGCCCATCAAACCGTTCAAACCATGGCACCGTCACCCCAGAAAGGGAGCTTGGTCCGTCTCTCTGTCTTCAAAGCACAAGCCTTGAGCTTCCTGGGATCACTCCTCTGCCTTTACCTCCAGGCCGCCTCTGCCTTTCCCGATTTTATCCGTCTTCTGATTCGCGGACTCCTTCCTCCAAGACGGCTCTTGAGTTTACTTACAGATCCGCCTCGAGCTCACCTCTCCGTCTGCACTCTGCGGGTCATTGTTTTACACTTGCCCTTGGACTTCACGCTTCTGCATGTATTACACCCCTGTGGGGAGTGGGCACCGTCCTTGGCCTGGTCTTCCGTTTGTGAGAACAAGAGACTTAGAGGGCGAAGTGACTTTCTTGGGGAACGGAGCCTGTTTCTGAGCATGCAGGGATTGGGGTATGCCCTCTTCCACCGGGACACTTGGGGTTTGAGTTCAAGAGCTGAGAGTCTCAGGTCCTCCGTGCTGCGTGCGCCTGCCCACCTGCCTCTGGTTTGGACTTCACTTTGGTGGGATGCGTTTTCCGGGGCGTGGACCGGGGACATTTTGGTGTGCTTTTAAGCTCATTCTTGAAGTTCTACTTAGAAATCCTTGTTTTCACCCTTATCTTATCCCTTTGAGGAGCTTCTGTTCTTATTTGGCTTTCTCAGTTAAACTTCTATTGATGTCCTCAGCCAAGGGGAAGCAGGCAGTTTTATTTTGGTTTAGAAATACGGAGTGTGGGATGCACCTTCTGATGTGCAAATTATAAACATTGGGAGCAGTGGCTTTTCAGGCTATTAATTCGTGTGGCATAAGTAATCAATTATGTAGGTCAGAATCCTGGCAGTGTATTCAATCAGGGTTCATTAAATGACTGCTTTTTAGGTCATAGACAAATCCTGTTTCAGTGGGAATGTGCTTGGTGGGGGCCGGGGGAATTATTAGGTGAGATAGATAGATAAGGGTAATTCTAAGGCAAACAGTTTTTCAGCTTTATTGAGGCTGTTGACTTGAAATGTACATTTAAGATGTACAACTTAATGATTTCATGTATGTAAACACTGAGTAATGATTACCATAATAAGGCTGGTTGACAATTCCATCCTTCACATAGTTACCTCTTCTGGAGGTGATAATTTTGTCAATGTAAGAGCATCCAGACCTGTAGAGAATTTTTATAAGAGTGTATTAGAGCCAAAATGACAACGATTGCTAGGAAGCTAGATCGCGGGTGCTTGGGAGGATGGCAGTTTGCAGTTTCTTTTCTGCATTTGGAATTAAGGAGGGAAAGTGAGGAAGGTTGTAAGGAGGTGGGAGAGACCAGGCGGGTATGGGTTACAGGACAGTTAACAAGACCTTGTGCTCCCCAGAGGGGCCTGACAAAAGGCATTTCCAAGGCCTGTGAACCTAGATGCGAAGAAGCAATGGCTTCCGGTGGGGATAAGCTCTGTACCTGGGTGGGACTGCCCACCCAGACCTGCCCAGCCAGGAATTTGTGGTCGGATCACCCTGCGAGGTGACTGTCCACAGAAGCCCTTTCCAGCCGCAGTTTTAAGACCTACCCTGTTAACTTTCAAGTGTTCGGTGCTCTGTTAATCGCAGTCGGTGCTGTGCGGTAGGCCTCAGGGCTGACTGATCTTACAGCTGGAGTGAACCCTTGGACCAACTTCCCACCCCCAGCAGCCACTGCTCTGCTCTCTGATTCTTTTGAGTTTTGCTTTTTTAGATTCCGCATATAAATGAGACCCTACAGTATTTATTTTTCTCTGTTTGATGTATTTAACTTAGCATAATACCCTCAAGGTCCATCCATGTCGTTGTAAAAGGCAGAATTTCTTTCTTTTTATGGCTGAATAATTGTTGTGTGTGTGTGTTGTGTATATAGCAGATTTTTTATTTCATAATTTCATGTAAAATGTGTACTATATTCCAAATTGGGAAATAACACTAGTCAGTAGCAAGCCCATTAAAGTATAAGAAGCTCAAACAGGAGGAAGTGTCAGAATCGAGAGGCAGTTGGCTTTAAGAGGTGAGCTTACGGACCTAAATCTTTGTTCCAACCTAATTATGGCTTCTGTGGCCAACAGAAAAGTAATCTAATTGCTACTCTGACAATTTTTTATGCTCTGACAATTAGAATTCATTTATTCAGCACATATATATTGAGCATTTGCTTAGTGCCAGATGCATAATGCTCTGGGGCTCCGTGCCACCATTCTAGCATATATTGTACGTGAACCGAGCAGTCAGTGAGGCTGGCTGTGATTACAGGTGCTGCGCGTAGCTTTTACCCATTGGTGGGGGCAGAGGTGAGTCGTTGGAGCGCAGATGTGCGAGAGGTGAGTGCCCAGTGAGGAGAAGGTGTATGGAGTTAAATTTGGGGATTTTGAAAGCAAACTTAACTGATTTTAGACTCACCCCTCCTCTTTTAAACCTTCATTTGCTTTTGGACAAGTAAAAGTTGTGCATAGAAACATATATGCAACCTGGAAGTACAGTTACGTGCAACTCACTTGAAAACACACACACACACACGCACACACGCACGCACATGTGCGTAGACAACCTAGCAGGAAGATTGTCACTGAGCCTACGTGACAGTCCAGGTCTGCTTACTATGACATGAGAGACCTTGTTTTGTCTTAACTTGACACTTGGTACTAAGTTGCTAAAATGATTCATTTGTGCTACTATTAGAACATTTTCTGACATGTGTTTTGGAGCTCCCTTTGGGTACTAGTAAGAGTTTTAAAGTAAATTTGTGTATGTATACCTGTCTCCTGGCTATTTGAGGTGTGATCCACCTTCGTACAACGTTAGTTCTGGTTTGGCCGCTTGGCTTCATTCGTGGAAAAAACGAAACAGGATCAATGACGTCGACTCAAATTCTTAACCTTTCTTACTCTATAGCTTCCATACTAAGCAGTCAGACCGTCCACCAGGCTGTCGCAGCTCAGCACTCGTGCCGCGCTCTCACTGTTCCCATGACATGCGTGTCGGCCCCTCACATCAGGCTGTTGGTTATCTATCGAGCTGTTATTACAGCACAGTGTTTAATAGCACAAAACGTGTTTCTTTTTCTAAATCATGATCTGTCTTAGAGTTGGACTCGCATTTAAGAAGCCAAAAGTTATTATCCTTCACACCTAGAGTAAACACGTAGAAAATTAGAGAATTGCAGCAGTTACTGGGTTAAATCAGAAAAAAAGATTATTATGTCATTTCTTCTAGTCTAGCTGAGATTAGCCATATTGAGACAATGGGAATTTAGGGCTTTTCCCCACTTTTTCTGTGACAGAGTAGGAGTAAGGGCCGTGGTGGTAAGACACCTCATTTGGGAGGAGAGCATTCTTTTGGGATCGGGAAGACCTGGGCTGGGTAACAGGTGGGCGCAGGAACCAGAGCGTGAGGTCATGGGTGGATTGGGGACAGGTGCTGGGCTCTTGCCGTGTGTTTTTGATTTTTTTTTTTGTAGAATATAGACATGAATTGGGGTCTTTCTCCACAAATTAAGATGGCAGAATTAATACTTGAAAAGTTGTGCTTTTTGACCCCTATTCTAATAATAGATCCTTTAGCACTTATGATAAATTTAAAAAAGTCTCTCTGACTGTGAAAAGCAATCATTTTTTAACCTGTAATTTGAAAGTGGTATTCTAAATTTTTTCATAAATATTAAGATTTCAGAAATAATAAATGATTGAGCTTATAGATACTCATTTTTAGAATAATAATTTATCATAAAGACACATTTAAAGATATATCTGAAGTGAATCTAAATGTATAGCCAGAGAGAATATTTCAAGTGACTTTATTTTTTTAATTTTTTCATTTTACTTATTTATTTTCTAAGCAAGGCAACCCTTGGTTGACCTCACAGATTGCTAAGACCTTCTCGGTTTACAATCCCTTAATTTGTTATTTTTTATGCCTATAGCACCTGGTCTTTCTAGGTGGTCTCCCATCCAAGTACTAACCAGGCCTGACTCTGCTTAGCTTCTGAGATCAGCTGGGACGAGGCTAGTTCAGGATAGCATGGCCGTAGACATCAGGTGACTTTACAGTGTTTGCTCATTTATCTAAGAAGATATCCTAAAGGACAAAAAAGAGAAAACCCCTTTATCTGTTTGTAACGCTCATATACTGTGTGCGTACTGTGTGCATATGGCATGGTCCACGTGATTTCGTAATCTAAGCCCATCATTCTGGGCCTCGAAATCCCACTGCCCAGTAAAGAAACCAGAGATCCTAAGGAAAATCGTCTGCCTCCAGCCCTGGGGCAGAAAATGTACAGGCCAAAACCAGAGCATCCAGCCTTAGCGATCCTCCGAAGGCCATCAGATTCTTGTCACAGCGATGGGGTCAGCTGTTAGAGGCTTCTCCCATTGCCCAAAAAGATGGGACAATTCGAGTGCCGGTAAGGATAATGTTACAGTGGAAGAGGCAGATCAAGTTGTTCAAATACCTACTTTCATAATGACACTTACATGTTTTCAGTGGCTCCTGCACAGGAGACTGCTGCTGAACCAATCCATGTGGAACCTGGTAAATAAGGGGGGACAGGTTAAGCATTCACCCTGCCTTTTGTCTATACGAACTGGCCAAACAGTAGATGAGGTGAAGTTTCTTTACTATTTCAGCTTGTAAACGAAGACGGCATTATAGAAATAGAAAACCGCCATTTCCAAGCCCTGATGAACGAATTGGTAACTCTGCATCATCGATGCTGCTGACGTCACAGAGGGAGGGCCAGGTGGCGTGAGCTGCTGACAGAACGCAGTGCCACTTGGCAAAATTGCCTCATCCCCAAATCAAACCTCCCTCTGTGCAGGGGTCCAGATTGAAGTTCAGTTTTCGGAAAATGCAGGGGGCAGGTGAACATGCTAAACGAAATCACAGTGACCAAGTCAGGAAATCCAGACTGTAGAAGACCGTAGGACAAAAGGTCTGTTTTCTGCGATGATAAATTCCAGTGGGAGAATGGAAGCGATGGCAGGGGAACCATAGGATGAAAGGAGCCTTCGAGAAATGACAGCTGCAGCACGCAGATGGCCCCGGGGTCCAGGTTCAGGGGCCACGTGGAAAACAATGGAGAAGTGGAAGCCTGAGCATCTGGGTATTTGATGGTACTAAGCATCATCATTCTTTGAAAGTATCATTTGTGTTTAGTCCTCTTTGAGATGCACGTCGACATGTTCAGTGAGTGTTTTGAAACGCTGTCTGGGATTTGCTTCAAATTTACGTGATGGTGGGGTGCGGATGGACGGTGCTGGCTGCCAGTTGCTAATTGTTGAAGCCGGGGTTGAGTTCCTGGGAAGCCGTTAGGCTTTTCTGTGTGGCTTTGTAAGAGGTTTAGACTTGTTTATATGTGCGTGTGCACACGCGTGTGTGTGCGTGTGCGCATATGCGCAGAATCTTCATCCGCAAACGCCGAACGTCTGGATTGCAGGCAGGGGTAGCATCGTAATGTGTGACATAGTCGAAGCTTGCTGGCCTTCTGTGAAGATGGAAGGAGCCTCAGTGTTACTAGATTAAAAAAAAAATGAACAGTGGGGCGTCGCCGCCCGTAGCGTTTTGTGTTGGTACCTCGCATGGCCATGCATGAGACCCCACATGAGTCTAATTCCATCAGGGCTCTGTGGTTCCCGGACAGAACCCTGAAGCAGGGGCTGTTGCTGTGGCGTCTGTCTGTCTGTCTGTCTGTCCGTCCGTCTCTCTAGGAATTGCTCCGCATCGGAAGGAAGCTGTTCCTCATGCACCCTTCTGGTTGGCAGCCAAATTACTGTTCCCTCTAACCTGGATCAAGCTGGGCTTCTCTTCTTGCTCGCCTGTGAGGTCCCCCTCTGCCACCGAGAAACCTCATTCGCACCATCCGCAGATCTAACTGCTCAGTCCCAGCGAACACGAATGGCAGTGTCTGAATTACTGACCTTTGCCCCCACGGGGTAGCACCTGTATGCACGGGAGTCCAGCGACTGTGTGCCGTTCCTTTGCCTTTGGCCTTACAGACTGATTTCCAAAATTATACGGGTCAGCACCCTATCCTCCGCCTCCTTCAGCGAGACCGTTTCAGACATTTAGGTGGTTTTCTCACATTCTGCCGTCCGTCCTAAATTAAAAAAAATTACGCATTTAAGTTTATTTTTGTGCTGTGAAGTTCTCTGAGTTTTGACAAAAGCCAAGGGTCGTGTGTTCGCTATTAAGATATCGTACAGAATAGTTTCATCACCAGCAGGACACCTGTGCTTCCTCCCTCTGGGACACCTGGCAGCCACTGCGCTTTTTCTCTCTCTCTGTGTAGTTCTGACTTTTTTTGGAATGTTGTGTAATTAGGATTATAGAATATGCAGGCTTTTCAGACTAGCTTTTTGCACTTAACAGTATGCATTTAAGAGTAATCTCTGTCTTCTCATGGCTTGTTAGCTCATTTCTTCCTGTTGCCAAATCACATGTAATTCTGCGGACACGCCACACCTCGTGTATCCACTTGCCTGTTGCGGGGCTCCTTGGGTTTTGAGTGTTGGGTGATTGTGAACAGAGCTGCTTTGAGCATTCACGTGCAGGTTTATGTGTGGGCACGAGTCTTCGTATCAGTTGGGTAAATAGCTAGTAGGGTGACTGCTGGGTCACGTGGTGAGACCGTATTCAGCTTTATAAGAAATTGCCAAAAAGTCCTTTAAAGTGATTACCATTTTGCATTCTTACTAGCAGTGAATGAATTTTTGTTATACCTCATCCTTACCAACAACTGATACTGTCAGTTTCTGTGATTATAAATAACCATTCTTATTTATACGTAGGTAGTGGAATCTCATTTCTTATTTTAATGTCAGTTCACTAGTAAAAATTGGGCATTTTTTTTCATGTGCTTGTTTGTCGCATCTGTGTCGTCTTTGGTGAAGTGGCAGTTTAGATCTCTGACTCCTTTTTGATAGGGTGGTGTTTCTTGTGTTTTAAGCATTCTTTATATATCTCAGATGCACGTCATTCCTCAGATAAGTAGTTTTGTGACCTGGTGGATAGGACTCGTGTAAGTAATAGTGCGCTAAGATGAAATGAGATGACGAGGAGGGATGAGTCAGTTATGGGTTTATATTTTCAGCCTGGGTTTCTGAAAAAAATGGAGAGTAAGAGAAAAAGGAAAGATGAGTGTTAAAATCACTTCGGAAAGGAGTAGGAAGGGCCTGACTCATTGAGTTTGGAGTCAAGATGGAGCCTGAGGTGATGGGCTAGACCCAAGGTCTAGACATCAAAGATGCCTCGAGACCGGCTCCTGACTCAGGTCCTGCCGTCAGCATCACAGATCCCTGCAGAGCGAACGGGCAGGCAGGGTGAAAACAGGGTGGCGTCGTGTCACGAGAGAGACGGTGGGCCATGTAAGGAGGGAATCAGGTATCAGCCGTGTCCCACTGTGGAGGACATAACCAGACGTGGGCGCGGCCTGGCCTCGGGCCGGGCGCCGCACCTGCCGGCTGGCTTCGTCGCGTGCCGTGCGCGTCGGGGAGCGGAACCTGCTCTGGGGGCGGGGGGCTCGCTCCCCCTGTGATGCGTCTCTGTCTTCGGCACCTTGCAGGGTTTCCCGAATTGAATTTTACATCACGGGGCCCTTTTGCAGGGCGAACATAGACAAGGCTCTCCATTTTTTCAAAAACTCTATGACAGCCATGTCATTATATATCCAGATCTCTATCTATTATAAAACTGGCCCGTTAAGTGCCGAATTCACCAGGAGAAACGGGCTGCCTCCAATGGTACCCTTCTGCTGCGGAGTCACTGTTGGTGATTTGGAGTTAATGAAATGGCATATGAACTTGAACCACCAACTGAAATACAAAATTTCATATATTCAGTGTGAAAACAGGCAAAAGGACTTTGCAAATCCCGTGTATATTAAAGGACGTTATCATTAGATCATGAGAATTATTTTGGCGACACTAACTACATACCTAGAGTATCAGTGAACAGATTTCCAGATTATTCTGAAGTAAACGTTAATCATTGGATTAGCGCCTCTGAGAAAAAGAACTTGTGAACAGTGAGAAATAAGAATTTCTTCACTAAAGGGTTTTTAGCTCCTGAGTCGCACCAGTGCTGTATTCTTCTGCTTGGTACTATTACTAGAGTTTTGTGCGCCTCGAATTTTAAGTCTATGGTGACTGTTTACGCATGAAAAACGCGTACTTCGAAAAGGCCTGACTGCGCAGCCCTGGGACAGGACATCCGTTCCAATAGGATGGTGGCATTTACCGTCGGGAAACAGCTGTGCTTCGAGATGCGATGTCTGCTGTAAAATCACTGTCTTTACTTTTTAAAATATTTGTATGGTGCTAGCACGTATGTAGCGTAAAATTCGCCATTTTAGCCGTATCGAGTATACGGTTTAGTGGCATTAGTTATACTCAGGGAGTGCAGTCGTTGCTTCGTCTTCATCCAGACTGAGTCTTCACCCCAAAGGGAACCGTGCCCAGTGAGCACGAACGCCCAGGCCCCTTGCCATCCCCTGCTCACTCCTCCTCTGCCTGGTCTCTGTGACTTTGCCTACTCTAGACGGTTCACGTGAGGGGAACCATGTATTTGTCCTTTGTGTCTGGCCTATTTTCCTTGTTTTCAAGGTTCCTTCACGTCGTAGCATGTATCAGAACTTCATTCCTTTCTATGGATGAATAATATTCCATTGTAGGTATATACATCTTGTATCCCTTTTAGATTTGCATTTTAAATCAGTCTTAGCATAACGTGTCGTTTTTCTGTCTTTTATGCATATGAAGGTGTCACACAAGTTAATTCTATTCTTTCTAATTCTTTTACAGGTTTAACAGATGAAAAAGTGAAGGCATATCTTTCTCTTCACCCTCAGGTATTAGATGAATTTGTATCTGAAAGTGTTAGTGCAGAGACTGTAGAAAAATGGCTGAAGAGGAAAAACAACAAACCAGAAGGTAAGATGGCATCAGATTGAATATAGAATAGTTTCCTGGCTTACAGTGACAACAGCTAGAAAGTAAAATGTAGAGTAGACAAATGTTCGCATTTTAATTTTGTGGTAGTTTTATTCTGTTCAAAAAGATAAAGTAAATTACAGGGAGGGGGAGTAAATACAAAATAAAGGCCTAAAGCTAAAAAAAACCTTGTCAAATAAGCCCTGAATATTTATTTAGATATCAGCACATTGAAAATGCAATTTTAGACTTGATTTTATTTAATTATTATTGATTATAAAATATTCTTTACATTACAAAGATATTTTTTATTAGAAGTCTTCAATTTTTGTATATGCACAGTAGAAAAAGAGCTTTTACGTTAGTAGTAGACTGTTTCTTCACACTGCACACTTAAGCAGTTCTATTTATGAAGAAAAAATGTGGAAGGGAAAGAAATCAAATTTTCTTCAACCCTGAATATATAGTAATATGTAGGATTTGAAGATTGTACAAGGTTGGTTTTAAATGAATTTATATTTGATCAGGCTTTCATTTCTGTGAATATTGTTTTTTAGTAGAAATTTTATATATGATTTTTAATGATACGAAGACTTTATATTAAAAATGTAAAAAATATATTCTGTTTCTCTGGACAAATAAGTTCTATATTTAAAGTTAAAAATTATTATTATTAAAATGTACTTAGAAGTATACTAGTATGCTGCTTGGAGCTGATTTTCCTCACTGTAGTTTTAAAAATTTCTATAATTTTCTTACATAATTTTTATAATAAAAAGGAAGTAAACCTCTTAAGAGGAGAGCTTTTGGCATTGAAACACAGTCGTTTTTAAAGCACATGCATATGAGTATGTGTATGCATGTGCATGGAGATTGAGGGAGGGAGAGGGAAAGAAATATAAATAAATCAGAGAGATAGGTATAGTCTTCTCGAAACAATCAGCATCTAATATTAAGAACAAAGCTTGATATGACATGTTTCAGCCATTAAAACCCTCAAACATTTTAAAACAACTGGAGACGTTCAACAGTTTGAAAAGTGTGACAGAATTGTGCTTGAGGCACATATAACAAGCAGCTTCTGGCTTGCTGTGGGATGGTGGGTAACGCAAAATGTATGTGTGAGATGTGAAATTGAGAGCAGGGCTTAGAAAATGAAAAATTTTGCAAGCTGTTTTACTGTTACAATGGTAATTAACTCTTAAGTTTTTATAAATATTTGAATGCGTCATTCCGTATCACCCAAATCTATTTTCTGTTAATCAAATAATACTTTAAACTTTTTGTAACTTTATTTTTATTTTATTTTTATTATTATTTTTTTAAGTGAGGCAATCCTTGGTTGACCTCACAGATAGTAAGGACCTTGTCAGCGTACAATCCCTTCTTTTTTATTTTTTTATACCTACAGCACCTGGTCTTCCTAGGTGGTCTCCCATCCAAGTACTCACCAGGCCCGACCCTGCTTAGTTTCTGAGATCAGATGGGATCGGGCTTGTTCGAGGTAGTATGGCTGTAGACTTGTCACTTGCTTTACACAGGCAAAAGTGATACAAAAATTGGTCTCTGTTATACTTCTGTTCAGGAAAAGCTGAAACCTGCTATTAATAGCACTTAAAGTTCGAGGGTAGGCATTTCTTGATGAGAGGCGTTTTAATGTTATACGTAAAATAATAAAATGGAAACGTTGGATTAACGGGAAGACAGATGACAAACAATAAAAAAGACTATTTCAGTATTTGTTGACTGTGTATATTTGAAAACGTCTAGCATAATGTCTAGCAAATAGAAAATTTTAACGTAATTAATTTTGCTCCATATCGTATAAGTCACGTCACCTGCTTTGGCCCCGTCCGGGAGGCCTGTGTGCCAGGTGGGTGAGTCTGCCTGCCCTGTGGTCTCTGTGAGTCATAGGGCGGTCAGTCTGTGTTTACTGCCCTCCAGGGACGTGTCATCTTCTGGTGAGGGAAGAAGACAGGAAACGATGGAAGGACAGCAATCCGTGGTGTATAATCACGTTTCCCTTGTGGTGTAGGTCGTCAGGAGCTTGTGTGATGGAGGCTGTTAGAGGTGTCAACACTGAGAAGGCCTTTGTAGGAATCGGTGCCTGACCTAGGCCCCGATCCTTTTGTCGGGGTGGGTCTCCCGACAAAAGTGGACTCTGTTGTTAGGGTAGGTCGGTCCTCCCTGACCTCCTGAATCAGAAACTCCTGGGCAGGCCCTCAGCCTGTGTAATTCGAATGCCAGCGGGCCTTTGAGGGCCACTGTCCTCGGCCTTGGGGCTTTGGGGCCCCTGCAGGAGCCAACGTGCCCCTGCTGCTGACGGGAGCAGCAGAAACCCAGCCGTGATGCGGGGGGCTGCGACGCACCTGGAGGGACGCCGTGCAGGGAGGAGTGTGAGGGGACAGTTCCATCGAGAGCAGCCGAAGGCCAGTTGGTTGCAGGACTTTCGTTTCGGGATACTTTTGTTGGCTTTTACAGTGTTGGTATCTAAATCCTAAGCGTTCTCATCCCAAGGAAAAATTTTTTTCTTTCTTGGAACCTAGACGAGATGACGGAGGTGAACGCAGTGTATCGCAGCAGGCATTTTGTGAGGTGTGTAAGTGAATTCATCACGCCGGGCACCTCGGACTTGGCAGTGCTGCATGTCACTGAAACTGGAAACCACTTTTTAAAAAGTGCCAAAAAGGAAGGTCGGTGTGTAATTAGTGCAGGTAACGAGAGGGTCTGGCTTTGTCTGGGGCTGGGACAGGGCCCGCCCAGACAGTGGCACTTACGCTGAGGCCTGGAGGATGAATCTGCTGGGTGAGAGACGGGGAGAAAGAGGTGGGGAGCTCCAGAGCAGCAGGGCCGGTCTTTGTGGGGCACGGGGGAGGTGAGGGGCACTTCTTGTGGGACTTTCTAGGTCATGTGAAAGGCTCTGGACTTTCAGGGCAACGTGACAGGTTCGGAGGAGAGTTGATGCGATATTTTGAATGGATTTTCCACAGTCTCTAGCGTCTTGTTTGGTATTAAAAAAAAAAAGCAATGTGGTGGAGGTTTCAGTGTCTCCGCAGAAGACATCAGCACACTGTTGATGGTCGCTGTGTCCACGCCGTTGATCACTTACTTGCAGTAGCTCCAGCTTTTAAAATTGAAGCAAAAACTGCATCTCTGTGCTGTTCGTGAAATAGCCAGGGACTAAGCTTGGCTGGACACTTTTCATAGAACCTGTGTGACTAATAGTTTCGGCTGGAGTAAAGGAACATTCCCTTTGTTTTTGAGACAATTTAAAACCGAATGGCAAAACATCGCATGTATCTGGGGTAAAGTGCGCATTGCATGAACAAGGTGGAGCAAAGGGAAGCACCCACATCTCTAATCTGTGAAGATCGTGAAACACTGTCAAGAATGACTCATGGAGCACAGAGCATCGAGCAGAGACACAACAAAGTGAGGGCCGTTCTCAAACTTTCAAAACAACTGGACAGGAAATGATAAAAGTGACGAAGAGGAGTCATTATAAACACCAAGAACGTATTCTCAACAACAACAACAACAACAACAACAACAACAACAACAACAAAACGATGAATTCTAGGGCTGTTTTAGAAACTGACCTCAGGCTGAGGGTTTTTAAAGTCCAGGGTCTGTAGATCAGTCATAGCCAAAACTCCTTATTTTGGAATTTATGTGCTGTTTTTCACTTAGAGAGTTTATCTAAAACATATATAAACAACCACATTTCCTTTCCTAATTACATGTGCATGTGCACTATTGGAGATGGACCTAATATTTCTCACAGCCTGAGAATACCTTTCTCAGCGTCGGTGGAGGCACTCGGGTTTCGTTTGCTCTGTGACTGTCCCCTCTTCAGCTTCCTGTACTGTGGGGCTGAGAAAACCAAGTTCTAGAGTATGTTCTACTTGACCTTTCTTCATAAACTGTTTATATGAAATTATAAGAGAAGGAAAGGGTGCTTAGACTATGCTAATTACTGGCAAATCGAAAGATGTGTGACTTCGGTTCTTCTGTGTAATGCTCTATAAAAAGGACGTCGGAAAGAGAAGTGATTTTACACTCAAAATATTTCTCTTTCAGATGGAAAAGAATTACTATATTTTCCCCATACGCATTTTAAAGTATAACATGTAGCATATATTTAAATTGTTTCTCTCTTAAAAATTGCAAATTTATGCCTGGAATAGTATTTGGTTCTGCAGGGTTCTGGTTCTAAATTTGTGCTGAATGAAGGAATGCACTTCTGTTAACTGTGAACCTGCAGAGTTTCAGCGAAACTAGGGATTGCTAAGATAGTGGATGACATCTTTATGCGATGAAATTAGGGCCTGGCTAGTAACACTTGTAGAAACAGTGAATGAGTGAATGTAGTGAAGCCCAGAAGGATGCAGAAAATCCCCACTTTTAAAAAAATAAAGTATTAAGAATTTCTGTTTATACTCTAAGGAGAAAAGACCATAAGAATTTAACAGGAAAGAGCAGGCATAGGACATTGTGCATAAAAACTGGACTAAAATAGTAAAGATCTCAGTACATTTGTGTAACAGGTTAAATTTCCAAATAGTAATAGCAACACTGATCTAGCACTTCTTGCTGACCACCGAGTGCTTCGTGTATGTTATTCAGTTAACCCCGCAGCAGCGCTGAGAAGCCCCATTGAGGAAGCGGAGACGGAGCAGGTCGCATCAGAGCCGGGCCATGGACACAGCATTTTGCCCCCGAGTCCGGACTCTCAGGCAGGACACTGTCTGCTGCTCAGTCGCGTCAGCTTAGGGCAGAACGTGAGACTTGACTTTGCGGGGTGTTGGGATGGCCCTGAACCCGTGTGCTCTGGGTGTCCCCTCTGGAACGCCCCCGCCTCATCTGACAAGGACCCTCCCTGGTCTGCACCGTCCGTCTGAGAAAGACCAGGGTGATCACGATTGGCGTACCAGTTAGCATCCCCTGGCCTAGGAGGGGGCCAGTCGCTCCACCTCCAAGCGCAGGGCTTCTGGAAGGAGAACGCCCGCACCAGAGTCCACCCCCGGTTTCACGATCTCATCTCAAGACAAAATGTAGAAAGGTGCCTTTAACTTCGCGAATATTTTTCAGGTTTGCTACTTTTCAAATATGCCCGGGGACTGGTTTTAAGGCCTGCGCAGCAGAACCAGTTTTCTCATGCAAAAGCATTTTATAATCAGATCCAGTTTTTTTGTTTTGTGATAACATGACCATGTTTAAAAATATATATAATTTTTGTTTTAGTCATCATGCAAAAAAAATGTGCTCACGTCGATGGAAGACATTTTCTTATCTGGTCCCTTTGAAAACCGCTGGTGCGTCTCCGAGTGTTTACATGTTAAATCGTTCCTGATCTCGGCAGCCTCGCGGCGTTACTTTGATCAGGTGGTTTTTTCCAAAACAGCTAAGAGCAAATAACTGAGGCGGAGAGCGAGTGTGGTCTGTGGCAGGGAAGTCCAGCCCAGGGGACGGCAGGCGGGGGCAGCTGTCCACCCGTGTCCCCAGAGCAGACCTGGGCGGGGTGTACGCTGGGTCTTGCATAAGAGCCCCTCTATGATCTGTCCCCTGTACGGGTGTCAGAGTGACACAGCGTCTCAAAGTGCACCTTCCTGTGTTTTCCCATGTCACCACTGTGATTAAATCCCACGTTGGCAATAGAACTTTGGGGGTGAAGTTCAAAGTCCCGAGCTTACCATCCAAGGCTCTTTCGAAGCCAGCCCTTTCGGGACCCCCTTCCATCATGTTTCTTCCCTTTCTCCACGCACATCCTTTAGTCTACGCAGAAGAAGTACTGAGTCAGGATTTCGTTTGACCTCCCATACTGACCCAACTAATACTGATGCCCTTTTCCCCGCTCTCCCTTATTTTGGCTATTCATACTTGTCCTGAAAAATTCAGTTTCTGCATCAAAGGACATAGCCAACAGTGAAAAAGCAAGCCATGAAATAAGAGAAAATACTTGTAAAGTGTTTATCTGATCAGGGGTTGCTGTCCAGAATGTGTAAAGGACTCCTACAACTTCACCACAACAACAACAACAACAACAACAACAACAACAACAAACATTTAAAACTGAGCAAAGAACTTGAGCAGATGTTTCTCCAAAGAAGATACACAGATTGACAGCACGTGAAAAGGTGCTCAGCATCACCAATCCTCAGGGAAATGCAAATCAAAACCACAGCGAGATACCACCTCACACCCTTAGGATGGCCAGAGCAAATTCAGAGGATGGCAAGTGTCAGCAAGGCTGTGGCAGCATCGGGGCCCTCGTGCATGGCAGGTGGCGGTGTAAATCAGTGCGGCCACGGTGGAAAGCATCACGCTGCTTTCTCCAGCCCCAGCTTACCTATTTATTTGTGTTCATTACATTCGTCGGGGTGACAGCCACCCCCAGACTTCAAGAAATCACTTTATCAGCGGTCAGGGCTGCAGCACAGGCCCCGTGGGAGCAGGCCCAGGGCAGAGAGCTCGTCTCTCTCCCTCCGGCCAGGAGACCTCCTGCCCAGCACAGCTCAGATGGGAAGGAAAATGCATTTCAAAGGAGTAAAATGTTCAGTCTGCCGCGTTTTTCATTCTTTTTTTCAAAACCCTTAACGCTTCAGTGAGATTTTGCTTCATTTGACCCCAGTGACACATTTTCGTAGTTTTAATTTGTGTTCTCCATTGACTCGCTAATTTGCTCTGTTCCCAGAATTCGTGCATTTGAATAAAGCTGTGACTTTTAGAAGACAGTGTTTCTAGCAAACAGGGAAAATGTTTCAGTGTGGGGTTGGAGTCACATGACTCCGAGTCTGCGTTTGGGGCCGACAGCTGCCACAGGTGTGGCCTGTTGGTCCCTGCAGGTGCAGGGACGGTCTGTCGCATGGGCCTCAGTTACCATAAGCCCAAGACGCCCGTTTGGTTCAGTTTTGGGGCCTGGGACTGATGTCAACACTACTTTAAACAGCGCCCTAGAGTGAGACATTTCTTGGGAGATGCTGGGTTCTAGTCGCCTTGCTGGATGTTGGGATGTGTCGACTCACCTCGTCTTGTTTTTGTCTTGGATGAGATTTGAATCTCACCTCTTTGGTGGAGACCTGGGTGTCGTCTGAGTCTTCTCGAGACTTAACGTGTTCATATGCGTGAAGAATGTCATCGGTTTTATGCTTATCCTACTTGGATTCAAGGAGATATATTTTCTTTACTAATTTTTAAGTTCTGAGAAGGAATCACTTGGTGACAGAGCCTTGTGCAACACGGTGGGGCACAGTGAATGCTCAGTTAATGCCTGGAAGAGCGACCGAGCGGACGGATAACTGAGGAGCACTCCAATGTCAGTAAAGAGGTTAGGTTTGCGCCACGGTTGGACAGTGATGTAAGGTTGTTATTTTTGGCACTTTGTGTTAAAAATGTGGTTCTTTATATTAATTGAAAGCTGACGTCTTTAGAGTGATTTATGTATTAATTACCACAGAAAACGGGTCATTTGTTAGTACCTAAGGACACATTGTTTAGAAGGAGCCGTTATTGTATTCGACTGGGGCCTCGTTGCTGTTGAATGTGGTAAAGGGAATAATTATGTGTGTAATTTGAAGTGAATGTCATATTATTTATGGTTGTTTTAGTTGCTTTTTCAGTTGCTAGAATTTTCCCCTAATGGTGTTATTCGGATAAATGCCAGAGATGCATGTGAGCTATTCTGCAGTCCCACAGGCTCTCATGGCAACCTCACCCTTTTGCCCACTGATAAAAATTGCTCTGGGAGATGGCGAAGTTGCTTTGAGCTTGCTTTGGCACTCGACACGCGAAGTGGTCTTAGCTGCTGGGTGCTTTGATGTCATCGGACGTACTTCTACCACGTGGCGTCTCACGTGTGACCGTGGTAGGAGGCTCTGCAGTGTGGGGGCTGCTTCCGGTGAGCGCTGGTCCCGGGAACAGGGCGACTCCAGACTACGCGGTCGTTAACCTGAGTCCGTTCAGGAGTCCGTGTCGTACTTCAGCTCCCGGGCTCGGAAGAGGGAGGCAGCGTGGTTCTAGGCAATTACAGTCAGAGTTCAGTTTGCGTAGAGGAAGCGCGTCCTTTTTCCAGTTCAACCTGTTCACTTACAAAGTCAAGTACTGAGATTGATTTACTCACACTGTCCTCTGTTTTTGACTGATGCAGCGAGTTGTATTATTTTTAAGTTTTAAATCCTAGGAGATTACATTGTATGTGTGTGTGTGTATGTGTGTGTGTGTGTGTGTATATATATATATATATATTAGTTTCAAGCACATAGTACATTGGTTAGATATTTATATAGCATTTTTAAAAATATAATGGAGGTTAAATTAGCTTTGCCCAAGCATGGAACCGTTGTCACTGTGGTTCAGGAGCCACATTTTAACCCATCCTTAAGACACTCGCTTGCCGAGTCTCGGTGTGATGTCACAGGGGAACCTGTGTGATTATCCGAAAAGCCTTTTCATGTATTGCTTGCTCCCTTCTGCAGCTACGTGTCTTTGTGAGGTCAGGTCATGTTCAGATACTTCATCTAAATGACCTGCCACAACCTACTAAACACGGAGCAGATTGGACACTCCAGCTGCTTCAATTAAGACGGACTTTGAAAACACCTGTAAAAGTGTAAAACTGTGTCCTGCTACTAAAAATTTTTTGTTCTGCGAAGTAGTCATTTTTCATAAAAATATAAATGAATGTTCTATGTAACAGGTTTACTATTATTACTAACATTAAATTCACATTTAAAATGCCTCAGTTTTTATTTATATTATAGCAAATACCAACACTTTTACATAAATAAGAACTCTCTGGGGTGTTACTAAAATCTGGAAATGCACAAAAAGGAAGGCGAGTGCAGTGATTTTATAGGAAGTGAGAACGTCCTCTACTGAGATGACAGGTGTGTGCATTTAGGAACCTTAGAACACCGCGAGGCAGGGTGGCCTCCTGGTGGTCAGCCAGTCCTCCCAGTCCAGTCCCTGCTTCGCCTCTCTGGGGGCTGGCATCAGCACGTGGCTTCTTGGACAGCTTTTCTCTCCTGCAGAATGAGCTCCGAAAGCAAAGAATGAATGTGTCCATGGAAGATTTAGTAGAAGCGACCCATATGGAACTCCAAGATTGTGATCGATGAGCCATTTAAAAAGTAGAAATTGTTCAAAACATTCTCTGAATGCAGAGTAATAAATCTGGGAATTTTCAACACAGTTCCTACTGGAGTTTTGAATCTTGGTTATACAAAAATTACAACTTAGCATTGGGAGTGCAAAGTGTAGTTTTAAAACTTTATTTATAGTCTAGGCATTGAATCCCCACCTCCCGGAGCGCCTTATGCTGATGTCTTCTTTATTAAGTTAATCAAACGTTTTCATTTCATTCTTTATTTTATGTATAACATTAAAATGCCTATCGAGAAATGCCTGCCCTGGAACTTTAAGTATTATTCATGCCAGGTTTCAGCTTTTCCCGAATAGCAGTGTAATGGAGACCAATTTTTGCAACACTTTTGTCTGTGTAGAGCAAGTCTGTGGCCACGCCACCCTGAACAAGCCCGATCCCATCTGATCTGGGAAGCTAAGCAGGGTCGGGCCTGGTGAGTGCTTGGATGGGAGACCGCTTAGGAAGACCGGGTGCTGTAGGCGTAGAAAATATTAAAAAATAAGAGGTTGTAAGCTGACGAGGTCCCTGTAATCTGTGAGGTCAACCAAGGGTTGCCTCACCTAAAAAAATAAGTGGCAGCCCCTTCTCTTAACGGGAGCCACCACGTCACGTTCCCTTAGAGCTCATGGCCAAAGACAGGTGACTGTCCTGTAAGACACACTCACTTGGATCAAGCAGCGAGAATCCCGGCACCCCGTTTTCTGGCTGTCTTACTTAGAGACCTGCGCTGCCCCGGGTCCTCGGGTCGTTTTCAGATACAGTTTCCTTTGTTCTTTTTCTTTTTCTTGTTTGACTCTGTGTTTTCTATGCCGACCTTTTTGCCCGGGCTGTTTCTCCTCGTCGTATTGAAGAGGCTGTTTTCCCAGTTCTGAGTGTAGAATGGTGATGTCCTCTCTCTCCCCCATCAGGGGACACCCGGGTGCCCTGGTCCCGCCTTGGAGCTTGGTATTTGCTCTCCCAACTGAGCCAGCCTAGGCTGGGGGCCCTTATAGGGCCTGCACGTCACGACCTGCCCTGTCGCAAGTAGGACAGAGGTGGGGACAGGAGTTGGTGCACGGCACGGGGCGTTCCTGGAGGGGAACATGGCGACTCCTTCTGCTGCAGCCACAGGGACACAGGCACTCTGCGGAGCTCCCGCGGGGGTGCAGGGCCGCAGGGCCACACGCTGGGCCTGCTGCCCATGCTGACGGCTGATTCTCTCCTTCCTGTCCCGCTGCCTTCCGGGGCCTGGTCAGAGCAGGGAGACACCCAGACGGTTCTGTGGCGGTTCACTGCAGTTTATTGTGGCTGTAGAAGTTTAGGAATGTGAGTGGAAGAGAGCATCGCAGGATGCCACCAACCAAAGCTGCTGGTGCACACGTCTGCGTGTTTGAGAAATATACATGGACGTACGTTGTTCACTGCAGAATGTGAGGTGACAGGATATACTGCAGGAAAAATAATGTGTAATTGAAACCAATGTGTGTATCATTTATAAAATGCGTATGCATTTATATCCACGTGTAGATTAAATACGCATTTTTTCTTTTAGCCAGTGTGGGCTCATATGGTGGTTCTGCTTTGCTCTGATTTTTAATTTGACCCAGTCAGGGTAAATTATCAGTGTAAACCTTCATCATCATTTTTAGCAACTGCACTAGATAAAACATGGTGTATCTATATTTTTTATTGTAAGCCTTTGCAAATCCTTCTATTTTAGTAGGAAAATATTGAAAATCAGCAAAAAATAAAAAATCTTAAAGATTATAAAAATCAGTCAAAATTCTTTTCAACTCTTTCTTTAATGCTTGATTTTAAATGTGTCTTCTTTAGATCTCCTGTAAGTTAGAAATATATTTTGTCTAACTTTTCTATTCATATTTTGTTTTTCTTTAATGATGTTTACTTTTGTCTATAATTTTTATGTAATAATTCTTCATTGATTCTAAATTATATGCATTTTAGTGGCATTTCCCCCTCTACTTCTGGTATCTTACTTCAGAGTAAAAAAGAATATTATTAACAGCCACAGAACTTTTAAGTCAGTCATCATAATATCAATTCCTTTAAGTTCTGGTTATAAATTTGGATTAATTCCTGAAATTTCCCTTCATCTAAAAGAAATATCAAAAGTGATCACAAAAAGAAAAGTATAAGTATATATATGCACAGTTATAAAAATTTATAATATATTCAAAATTAAGTACTTCAAAAGGGTATACTTACAAGGAGATCCTCCAGGAGATTTTTTTTTCATGCACTATTCTTCTAAAAGCTTTAAAAAACGTATTAAAATGATGTTTAGATTGAAGATGTTTTCTTCTTTTTTAAGATAAATTTATCTTTAGTGAGCGTGGATATTCCATTTCTAAAATTATTTTCTATTTTCTTTTTTATTCATCCCACCAGAAGCATAAACATAAAAGAATGTAAGCTCCTTGAAAACGGATAAATGCCTGGCATGTAACGGATTTACAGTGCATATTTGTTGAGTAAACACATGTTTACGGAAATGCTGTGCCACGTAAAAGTTAGTGTCTGCTGTTGTGAACATTTTTGTTCACAACAAAAATAATCAGATGCTCATAAATAATCCCCAGTCTGGTATTGGTGGCAATTTCCTGCTTTTCCGTGGTCCCTTTCATTTTACGGCTAGCCTCACTGCCAAGCCGTGTGAAGTGCCAGTGGTTGAGGCGCAGGTGCATGAGGGGTGCTCGGGCACCCTGGGGCCATGGGCCTCAGAGGGGGGTATCCTGGGGCATGGGCTCTTGACCTGGTGCCCATAGATGGTCTGCGAGGCGTCAGGACCTGATGCGGGGAGGGGAGGGAGGTTCCTCTGTTACTTTGAAAATGTCTTTGTAGAAAAAAATAGTTTTCGGTGCCAAATTATATTGTTAGCATTTCACTGCAGACTTATGGGGTGGCAAATGAAGTCACTTTTCCACGTGCTCGTCTGGGCACATGGTCTCAGCTCATGGTCTTAGCCCCCGGGTGCCCTGTGCCTCGTATGCCACCAACTTTGGAGGAGAAATGACAGGAACGCTTTTCAACATGCCCAAATTTCCCTTGGGCTGGGGAGTTCAAGTACGTGAGAATTCCATGTACAGGAAATAAGAAGCAGGGGTTCCTTCTGGCAAATTCCACCGTGCTCATTAAATTCCTCAACCAAAACACCATGTTCCCTAGGTGCAGCGGACTTGACATTCATGTAACAAAACCTGTTCGACTTCTAAGTTGCAGGAAGAGATGGAGGATGCATTTCTAAATCAGTGCATGTGATGAGACGTCCAGAAACCAGCTCGAAATTGTCTCTCTGTTACTTAAACTGCCCATTAAGGGGGAAAAAGTTGGTTTTTTAGAAGTACGTCCCAGTAGAGTATCTTGTGCACACCGAAGTTTGGGAAACACTAAGCAAGACTAAAGGAAAAAGCCGAAGGGACTTTCACTTACGGACATGTGGACATTTGAACTCTCCCTGCCTTCCAGTAACTCACATCTTAGTGGTGAGTGGTGGGGAGCAGAAGGTTCCAGGGTATCAGCTCCATTCAGCACCAGCAGCGAGCTGCTCGTCATGTGTGCCTTCTAATCCACCTTGTCTTGTTAGCCATGCTCATCCAACGTCTTAGATAAAAAGCAAAAACGTACAGGCTGCTCGAGAATCCGTTAATAGGTTTGTCGCGGTGATTAAATCAAATAGTTTCATCTCCACAGAGGACAAGGCCTTAGGAGCTGAAGAGCAAATGAAGTATTTCGATGCTGTGACTTCAGCGTTGAAGACAAAATAAGTGTGTTTCCTACAACATGCTTCTTCCTAAGAATATTAGATGCAATAATCAAACCATTGTAGAGTAATTACAAGAAAAATATATAAGCAAGTGTGTCCTGACATCAGAATACAAAACGTCGGTGGTGAGCCTTCTAGATCCCTGAGAGTGAATGTCGTGCTCTGTGTTTCCGAACCCCCTCCGGGTCTCTAACCGTGTTCTTCCCCTTCTCCTCCCGCAGATGAATCGGCTCCCAGGGAGGTCAGCAGGGTGAGTAACGTGCACACGATTTCACCGCCACGTCCAGCAGCAGCCCTTCAGCGTGTGCCCCAGTGCTTCCCCAGTTCAGTTATTAGAAAAGCAACGACAAAAACCCCTCTCCAGAGCACCATCTGTTAACATGGAGTAAAGTCCGTGGGGGTGGGGGGAGCCCAGCCAACAGGCGTTTTGTTTGGTCCGCACGTGCGTGCGGGGGTCTCTGGAGAGACTGCGTATGAAGAGTGGATTTTTAGCTTCTCTTACAAAAACCGTAAGATAAGGCAACACTGACACAGCCTCCCACGTGGCCGCGGTCCGCCTAGGCCACGCAGCAGAAGCCGCCTCCGCCACGGTCCTCCACGTGGTGGCTTCGTCACGTGTGTGACCTGGCTCACTCACCCCTGCCCCCTGCCTTTGAGTTTACGCCGTTCTCTTCCGGAGGACAAAAGGTGACAGCTCACGTGGGGAAGGCACGAATCCCCGAGGGAAATGCTTGCTGCTAACTCTCAGGGACTTAGCCAATTAGAAGCTCATGGGGACCAGTCTGAAGGCACTTGGCGCACTGTGCTTAGCACTCCAAAATTACAACGGGTTACGTGTGCAAAGTGGCGTCTTAATTACGTATCTGGGAGACAGACGCACGTCTTCAGTGTGGACCCGACATTGGAAATAGATGCGCCTCCGATGCAGCTTCTGTAAGAGATCTCCCTTTGTCGTAAAACGTCACCCGAAGAGCTGTCACACGTCGTGTACACAGACCGGTTCCCTTATTTTCGACCGTGCGAGGAGTCTGCGAAGGGACCAGGGTCTTTGCTGGACACTGGAGATTTCCCTCTGCCCCTACCAACCTGGCGACACTTAGGGTGTCCGCGAGTGTCAGGGTGTCACGGGGCGCCTTCGCTGCTGACGTCGTGCTGACAGGTCTCAGTCATCCGGTCTGGCAGCTCCGGGGGGGGGATCCGGGGTGGAGGGGCTCAGCTTGGGAGAGGCAGGAAAGGCTAAAGGCTTGCGGGTAAGAAGACCTCACAGTGAACTTGGGCAAGGCGGAGCCTTGAGGCCCTGTCCCCGTCTGCAGTGGGACTCGCGTTTATCCATCGGGGCGGGCGGGAGAAAACTGCAACTTGCTCAGCAGTCAGTGTCCCCTAAAAACGGACTAACTTTAAGTCGTCGGGGACGCCTGACCTCAGCTGAACCTGTGCGGCCCCGAGAAGATGTTTGCCTTTGTCGTTTCTGAGGGCGGTGGAGAGGGGATGCCCGGCGGCGGTGGCGTCACCGCCGGGGCGGGTCTGCCTCGCGTCGTAGCCTGTTGACAGCAGCGTAGAGACGGGCCTCCGGCCCTGGCTTCCGCCCGCGGGGGGCTCCGTTCTCCAGCTGCTGAGCCCGCGCCCTTCGCCCCCCGGGGCCCCGCGGGTCACGGTCTTGGCGCCATCGCACCGTGACCGCGTTTGCGGTCGCAGCTTCAGAATAAGCCGGGTTCTCTGTGGGGAGAGCCGCTGTATAGACACAGGGCAGACTTTTCATTGACTACGTTGCCGTGTGCTCTGGTTTTGCAAAGTATTGCCCGAGGCAGCTGGCACCGGATAACGGCGTCGCCACACACTTCTCGCTGTGCCAGCACCTGCCCGCTGCGAAGAGGAGAGGCGCAGGCAAGGGCCACCTGTAAGGTTGTCAGAGATGGTGACGAACCTGTACGCCTTGGTTGTCTTTGCTGCTGTTGTATGAGGTTTGTTTATTTTATGCCAAATTGGGAGGAAGTGCATCTCTACTTGAGAAAAGCTAAATGTTAGTAGAAGCAGTAAGTAGGAGAGATACTGGGCGACGTAGGGCGGTGTCACTTGCCGGAACCTCTCCAGGTTTTTCCTGAGCGTCCCCGGGTCTTGGTCAGCGCTGGTTTAACGGGCCCTCAGTTTGCCTTCTTCAGCTCGCCCGCCCTCGTTTTAGACTGAGGGTAGGGTCGGGCACGGAGGGCGGCGAGTGGCTGGCCTCAGGGCACAGCCACCGTCGGAGCCACGCTCTCCGCGGAGCCCCGATCGCTGTTCCCCGGCGCCTCTGCTTTTCGCGAGACACTTTCTCACTCAGCCAGGCAGCGTCCCCTCAGCTGCTGCGCCTGAGTGTGGCTTCCCCCGGCGGCCGCTCGCCCAGGCTCCCCGGCCTCCCAGGGACAGCGCCTCGAACGGCGGGGCCGAGTTCTGTCTTTGCCGGGAAACCACTCGCTTTGAAGTGACTGCCCCCCCGCCCCCGCCGCCTCTGCCGCGGGCCTCGCGCTTGCCGCTTGCCCCTTCCGGCCGATCCCCTCATCCCCTCCAGGTCCCCGCTCCACGTCAGTTTACCACGTGGAGCCCCAGCCCGCTGGCTGCGTGCCACAAGCCAGGTCGTCCTCTCCCAGGCCAGAACCCCTCGTCACCCTTTATTCTGCTTGACCCTTCCACGTAGTTCCTGTCGTGCTCACCACTGTCTCTCTCCCACACACGCACACCCACACGCACACCCACACACGTAAATAAAGTTGTTTCAGCCGAGCTAATGCACGACCCCGGCCAAAAACTGGGACGGGCCTGCCAGGCGGTGGCACCGCGGGCGCCTGGCCCCGAGCCGGGACTGCACAGCAGGGAGGCCGACGGGCCGGAGCTGGGTGGGAGGAAGGAGGGCACCCAGGCCCCGAGGTCGTGGCGGGGGGGGGCTGGGGGGACGCGGGGTCCCTGTCGGCCCCCTCGTGCTCCTTTCTCCTCATCCACTCAGCAGCACGGCCCCTTTGTTCGTTATTACTGTGACGGTGGTGGACAGAGCGGTCCCCCTCAGGAGCCGCAGAGATTTCCCACGGGAAGAGCATCTGGCAGTGGAGCTGCCGGGCCGTGCCGGGCAGCCAGGTCCTAGAGAGAGGTCTTGGGGACCGCCCGCCTTCGCCCCCGAAGGCTGCCGTGTGGCCGTTTCCCGGTAGCTGCTGCCTTTAGAGTTTCGGGGTGTGTGCAGAGCTGTCGTCTGCGCCCGGCGTCGTTCCGGGCGGGAGGGTCCGCGTGAACGGATCAGCTTCCGCGCGTCTAGCGCGGCACGTGACGAGCTTCCTCAGCACTTGAAAAGCCTTCCTTTGAGTCAGGCTGGTTTTTCTTTGTTTCCCGGTGCGTCGGTTCTCTCCTGTTGGTTCTGTTCTCTTCAGGACACTCACGTGTCTCATCCCCTCCTGCTCCTTCGCTGTGCATTCGAGAAGGCCCCCGGGCCCGGGCCCTGTGTCACCGCCGGAACTGGCGCGCCCGCTTCTGCTCTGATTCTGCTTACATCCACAGCGGCTCTTTGAGTGACGGTCGCGGCGTGTCCTGGTGCTTTCACTTCGTGTTAGCCTTTCTTAAGACGCCATTGATAGTGCCCTCCTGTTTCGCTTTGGTTTCTGAGCGTGCGAGGCTGCTGCTTCGCTAGAATTAACTTGGCCTACGTTCAGCCTCTCACAAGGTCTACAACTGGCTGTATCCGGGCATACTAGTCCAGCACTGATACCCTGTGTGATTTTGGTAGGTTTGTCTTCTTTCCTTCTGTGTGCGCGGAGAGGCCATTCGTTGAATCCTTTGTTTGTGCTCCTTGACCTGGGAATGGCGTCGCGTCTGTGTTTGTAGGCAGAGTCTCCTGGTCTCTGCTCATCGTACGACTTGTTGGGGTTCTCTCGGGTGCACGCACTATTGGGGGGCCGGCTGGGGGCATCAGCAGTTCCCCTCAGTCTGAGGGGCCTGGGGGCACGCCGAGTTATTAAGTAGCTGGTTGGAGTGTGAGTCTGGAGTTTAGGGGAATGGTGTGTGCTAGAGATGCAAGTCAGAGATTTAGTAACACGGATGATTTAAGAGTCATCGGCATGCAGATGGTATGTCCTGTCCTGAGGCCGGAAGAGAGCCCTAGGAAGTGAGAGTGGCTTGAAGGACAAGAGGAAGTCCAAAGGCCAGCCTGGGCCTCCACACTGAGAAGCCCGACATGGGCGGATGACAGAGAAGAGTGTGGGGGAGCCAGGGGCGGGTCGATGGGCAAACTGCTGAGCACAGGGGGGTCACCTGTGGCCAGCACTGCCCCTGCTTCAGGGGAGACGAGCCTGAGGGGTGACCTTTGGGTTTGGCAGTGTGGAGGTCATTGTCAGCAAAGTACAGACAAATGCTCTGTGCAGTTTTGCATTAAACGGCCTAATAGAGTGAGAGAAAAGAAAGGTGGAAGGAAGACCAGGGGAGGGTGGGAGGGAGGGAGGACTTCCCAAGAGGATGATAAAACACAGAGGACAAAATGTGGACGGCTGACGGTGTAGAGGAGTTTCCTGTACTGTTCTTGAAGTTTTCTGTAAAGTTTGAAATGATGACAAAATAAAAAGTTGCCAAAAAATAAAAAAGATACAAAGAAGCAGGAAAAATTTAAACAGTGACAAGAAGATGTTTTGTCAATATTGGTGTTTATGCTGAAAGCTGAGGGCTGTTTTTACAAGCGGTTAAGTATTTATCCGTCTTGCCATCTCGTCGAGGTTTCTAGTGTGTCGTTACAGTCTTCAGGTATGTGGGTGACACCTGTAGAGTCGCAGGCCTCGGGACTGGCGGGGAGCACAGTCTCCATCTCCTTCAAGCTCCCTGTACTCTTCTGGCGAAGTGTTCCCACCATCCACGTTTAAACAGCTACTGCCCTTCAGCTTGTCTGGGGACGTTTGTCCCCCCACTTAGACCAGCTCTCAGCTTTCTAAACCAAGGATTACTGTCGTATCTCAAAAAGTGTCATCTCCTCTGGGTGACACAGTGGCTGTCCCTGTGTTTCTCAGCTGCGTTCCAGATGTCCTGAGGCAGCCCAGCAAACTCGCAGGGCGCGTTAAAATTTCTGGGGACACCCAGCGACATCTGTCAGACAGAGCCTGACAGCGTTGAGTTTCCATCCCAGCGTGACAGCGTTGTCAGTTTTAACGTTAGATCAGGTCAGTCCTTCCAGTGAAGTCATCGCTTTGCAAATCGGTGCTTTTGGTGGCGGTTCTAGCACAAAGCCAGCGGCCCCTGCCATCAGTAGGGGGCGGAGAGTGAGGGTCTCAGTGCCCGGTTTGGTCTGAGGCCTGCGGTGGGCACCGTCAGCTTGGTCCCCGGGGACCCACGTCGCGGTGAGTTAGGAACGCGTGGTGCTCAGTGCACGGTTGTGCGCGTTCCCATGGGATAAAGGCACCGGTAGGCCGTCGCGAAGTTCAGGTTGCTCTGCAAATGCAAGTTCTCAGCAACCCCGTTAATCCACTGTCGTAACTTCCTCGTGTTGTGACACGAGTCACACAAGTAAAAGTCTACCTGACAGAGCAGGATCGACCCCTGAGTAAGCTTCCTCACGGCGCTGTTTCCGAGTGCGTCAGAGACGTGCGCGATGGGACATCTGTCTCTGTCGCTGCCTTGGCTGACACAGTGGCACTCGGGTAACAGACTGGCCACGACACTCACAACCCAATGAAGCATGCCCATTGTTTCACGTTTAACTGTGTTTCTGAGTTTGACGGTACGTTGTGGCGTCAGCGGTCCACTGTGTAGCGAGGCCTTGAGTATTTAAGTTAACATTACAGAATATGAGCAGTGATTGTAAGAGAGCGTTTGCTCTTACGACATTTACTTAGTTGTCGTGGTAATCAAGGGAAACAGGCTACACTGACCCAAATATAAGTTAAAGATCAGAATTCAAAGTTTAAACTTGAACAAAAATTAAAGTCCTAGGCCATCGGTCATCCCGGAGTGTCAGTGTCGATGCGTTTCAACCTTCTTGTTCCACATACGAGAAGACCGAAGCCCAGAGACTCAGCCGAAGGAGGATCGTGACAAACTGTCCGCACCCCAGGGTGTAATCTGATTGTCATGCGAGCGTGACATTTCTTGTCCAAGAGGGATGGCGAAAAGCTGCCCATTCATCTCAGCGTCGCGCACGGGTCTCGTTAGGAGGCCGCTTCTCAGAATTGCAGTCAGAGATGGCAGCTGGCCATCTGTGACGTGGGCAAGGATGCCGTGACGCAGGCAGGGACGCCGTGATGCGGGCAGGGACTCCTCCCCTGCATGGCTGGGAACCTGCCTCACGGTCAGCAGACGTGTCTCTCCCACAAGAGCAGGGGATGCAAAGGACGGGTGGGCTCATGAGGAATAGAGGTCGCCTAGATTGTTGGGCACGCTGGCTTCTCCGTGCCTCAGCCTGGGGGTTCGGTGTTTTCTCTGGAGTTCTTCAACACTTGCACTAGCTCAGGTACAGGTGATGGATGACGTAAGCCTTGGGACCCCTGCACAGCGCTGCCATGTCTGTGGCATCAGAATCTCAAGTGTTCGTGGCTTTTGTGTGCGTTTTCACCGTCACACTGGTGTCTGCACAGGGATTGGACTTGGAAAACATCTGGGGCTAGAAAATAACTGGGTAGCGTGGCTAGCTATTGACAGGGTAACGTCTTAGCAATACAAAGTGTCAAAACTCGGCCAGGAGGCCAGGGTTTACCGTGGTTGGATGCGCAGCAAAGCAGGGAGGACCACAGGTTAAAGGGAGGGGGACACCGACCTCAGACGTGTGGGGCACAGCTCAGGTGGCTGCTGGTGTGGCGGAAGAGCACACGGCCCAAGACCCCCCCCTGAGAACCGGACTCCGGGCTGGAGGGCAGCGAGCGCCCCGGGCTGCAGCCGGGCAGCCTGGCGTTGAGCTGGGCATGGGAACTGCCTGTCGGTGTCTGTCTGGTGCCTCAGGGCGCCACTCACTGGTCACTTCTGTCATTCTCTGTGCTTGGAGCGCTGGTCCCCAGGCGTCTGTGAGTCTCACTTGTCAGTCCTGTCCAGTGCGGGGACCCTTCAGTGTGGGGATCGTGCCAGTTTCTGGGACTGTGCCCTCCAAATGTGCCTTTAAAACAGCACAGCGTTGGAGAACCCACTGGTGCTCACTTTGACACGGCCGTGCACTGAAGCCTGGTGCCACCCGTGTCCAGTAGCCCGCCTGGCTGAGCGTGGCCCTGTTGGCAGTTTGGACGTGCACTGTCAGTTTGGAGGCTCAGCCATCCCTGAGGCCAGGTAGTGTCCCTGTCACCCAGCGCAGGTGCTGCGGGCAAGGCCGGAAGACCTGCTCAGCTGACACGCGGCCGTGGTCAGGATGTTTCCCCCAGGGGACTCGGGCTCCCAGGCCTTTATTTGAGGTTCCCAGCCTGTGAGTGGAATTTATTGAGGTGCCCTGACTTTCTGGTGAGGTGATTGAGTCAGATTTGTGTCACCAGCCCAGAGCTTTCCTGCTTAGACAAATGAAAAAGCGGCTGCCCAGGGCACGGTGCTTGGCCAGCCAGTGCTCGAGGCCTCAGCCAGCCGAGTGTCCCATGGCGGTGCCGGCCTCGTCTCTGCATGTCATGTGTTGCCACTTGTCCTCTGCCATGCCGGGATCCCATCTCGTCACCGAATTCAGGAAACCCTGTCGGGTGGCAGCAGTTGCCAGGTGTCGTGGCCCACAGCACGGAGCTCTTCCCGTAGGCAAGAGCTTCCTGCGTGTCCCTAGTCTCAGACATGGCCAGGGCCCGGCTTGCCAGATCAACCTGCTCACGTGCCTACCCAGCTGAGACTGGAGTGCACTGGGTGTCTGGTGTTTCAGCCACACTTGGCGTCAGCCACTTAGCGGGACCTTCCAGCCAAGCTGGCACGAACGCATCTCTGGATATTTGGTGCGTGTGCAATGGCAGCTCGGGCTGCGAGCAGCGAAGACCTAGCTCCCACCTTCCCGCCAGACGCCATCCACCTGCTGCTGTCCCTGGTAGCTTGGTGCGGCCCCCTGCTGTGGACCTTCTGTGGGAAGGCTGATACCGAGGTGGCAGCTGATACCATGGTGGCGGCTTCAGAGCCAGATGATAGACCCCACTCTAGTGGCAGGGTTGAGGTTAGCCATGTCCAAGCAAAGGAGGGGACAGTAATGAACGTGGATTCACTCAGTGCCATGAGGAAGATTGACTCTTTTAGCAAATTACAGTGTTTCATTCAGTTAGCAAACTTGTATCATTTTCACTGATCAAGTTGCCTGATGCATATAAAACTCCAGCAACAAAGTTATAATTTGTAACATTTGGTATTTTAACATAAATAAACAGGCATGCAGTCTTTAGATAATTCTAAGTAAGTTGTCATTTTAATTTGCAATGTACTTGTATGGTCGAATGTAATATTAAGTCATGCTCTGTAAAAGCGTAGTGAACAGCTGGTATCTAAAACCATGTATGTTATTTTTACAAACCAAAGAATTTTTATTTTATTTAATTTGTCCTTTTTCTCATTTTCCTTTTTTTCATTCCAAGTACCAAGATACGAACATGCAGGGAGTTGTATATGAACTCAACAGCTACATAGAACAGCGGCTGGACACGGGGGGAGACAATCAGCTGCTGCTGTATGAACTCAGCAGCATCATCAAAATAGGTAAGAGACTTTCGAATTCCTCCCAGTAGGATACGTGAACCAGAGATTCTTTTATTTTTACTGTAGAAAGCGGCAAAAACAATGCTTCTAGAGGAAAGGGCAGATTTCTTCTACTCTGGGCCTGACTTTGAAGTGAAAATATTTTGTCATTCTCAAGTGAGAGACCCTTAGGGGTCTCAAACTACAAGGATGATGTGTAAGCCTAAGATTTTCTAAATGATCTAATCTGAAAAAAGGATTGGCCCGATGTTTAGATGGAATATAGTATGACCTCTAATTAAAATGTAGCTTTTTTTTGGAAAGTATACTTTTATTGAACTTAATCACATCTTCTACAAGAAATCATTAACATTTAAAGAAGAAGAAGCATTTTAAGTTTATTTGGAGAGATGACAACTTAATATACTGTTACTGCCATTTTGCTGATGAGGAAGCTGTGGCGAAGAGAGGCCAGCTATGGTACCTACTGCCGCACCGGTGGAAAGGACTTAGCCAGGCTGTAGGTGCAGACCGTGCATGCCTCTAAGACCTCACTGCGCAGCCGCTGCGGTAATGGCCTTCAGAGGCCCCAGCAGCAGGCTTAGAGAAGTGAAATTGTGTTCTCTTAGTGATGACGTGTAGATGTATTCACATTGTTTTTGGTTGATGCTTATAGTGAGTATGCAATAGTGTAAACATCACTTCTGGTATTTATTTATAATACTTTAAAAATTAAGTACGATTCTCAGATTTTAGAGAGATTTTCCAGTTATTTCCACTTTTAAAGTTTGGCAAATGTTATGTGATACATTGACCACATATGCATTTGAGGAAGTCACACCTTAAGACTTGCAATAGCCGATGAAAACAAACACAGGTCCTGTAACCGTGTGACTGGGTGAGCCAGGGCCTGCTCCCCCTGGCCACCAGCCCCGCCCGAGTCCCGTCCCTGTGTCCCCCCAGAGCCCCGCCTGCTGTGCCCTCCTATTGAGATTAGTTTCTTCCTCTTTCATTGCTTTGGCAGCCACAAAAGCTGACGGATTTGCACTGTATTTCCTTGGAGAGTGCAATAATGTGAGTATCTAAATTTAGATTTTGGTGCTCTAATTAAGAAAATGTTATAAGCTTTTTTTTTTTTAACTATGAACTGTTTGTTATGTTATAGACAGCTTAATAGATATATTGTAATTAAGTGCTTTAAACTCATTTTGTAATTTGTGTCTGTGGATATTATCAGCTGACTTTGACCAACAAGGCAACATTTAGGCAGAAAATCTTACAGTTTTATTGATTGTTTGGGTTTTGGTTTGTGACATTTATTGACTTAGTTTTGTGCAGAAGTCATTTCATCGTTGTGGCCTGGGCGTTGTGGACACTCTCTCTGTGCCCTTTCTAAGCACAGTCTGCAGTTGAAAAAAATGAGAACAAGAGTTTAGCATTTTATGTGATTTTTAAGATTTTTAAAAACAACTCTCAAAGTGCTGGGGCGGAATCACTGAGAAGTCCAGGCCCCTGAGCCGTGGTGGCCGGGGGTCAGGCTGTTGCATGCCGGGGCATCTCCGCCGTGCCTGCCCAGTCTCTGGGGAACAGGCCCCCACATTTCTGTTTTACTTAAAGCACAGCCCACTGCCAAATGTGGCCCGAATAGACACTTTCAAAAGTGATCCGGGACGTTCAGTTACTGGCATTTGATTGTTTGCTGTGATTTTGAAAACACATACATACACATTTAAAATAATATTCCGAGCCAATAACACTTATATTCATAGCTTTAAATATATGCAACTCCGTTATGAATTTATGTGGCAGACTTTATAGAGTGTATTTCTTATGTGCTCGTTATTATTATTTGAGATTTAGGAGCGTTTTCTTCCATGTGGTTGTTGTGTTCGTGAGTAACCGCAATGTGTGCTGTTCATGTTCTGTAAAATGTCAACAGGAGGAGAGAGACGAGTATCACGAGATTTTTAATGCTACCCTTGAATAATACAGTAGAGCAAAGCGTGGAAGTAAGTGGCACAGAAAGTATTCAGAGGCCGGATTCCTGAATTCTTAGCTGCTCTGTCCCTCTCCCCAGCCCTGCTTTCCCTCGCGTTGCTGGTTACGGGATTCAAAGCGCTTTAGGGCAAGGATCTTTTCTTACTCATGTCCGTGTTCGCCCAGCATCTCTTTTCGTGCCTGTCATATAAACTGTCAGACAAGAGTGTGAAACTGAATGACTCAGACGTTACTGTTACTTTTAAACATATTTTACACGCCGGGAGTATCTTAAAGTGGCTAAGCTAGTGAAGTAACAAATACATCTCAGTATTTTCTGTTCGTTCTAAAAATTTATTTCTAAAACTTGGGATTTTTATTAAAAATAAGATGATCCCTGTTTTGTTGACTATGTTTTTCCGTCTGTGTGTTCCACACCGTTTCTCTCCCTTAGGACTTGCACGGGCATGAAGGGGACGTGTGGTCCCAGTCTGAAGCTCGCCAAAGCACTCCTTCAGATGTCTGTCTGTGGCCACCTCTTCCTTGCACTTTAGGCCCCCTGGTGGGGACCTCTGGTCCTCGGTCCCATAGGACCATCCCTTGACAGGAACCCACTGTGGCAATTCATTTTTGTCTGTTTGCATGTCTTCACCACTTTCCCTAAAGATGTGCTTGCTGCATAGAGGGTTCAGGCTAATAGATATTATTGACTATATTATAAGACTACAATGCAGTTGCCTTTGTGATTGTTTTCAATTTGTCTCAGTCCTTCATTATAGTCTCCTTTTTTATTCCCAGGACATATTGTCAAGCTTATCTTTTAATTTCTTTAACTATGCCTCTCCTATATTGTTTTAGATTTCTGAATTTATCATTTCTTGGCTTTTATTGCATTCCATCTTCCATAGATGGTGACTTATTTGCTCATGTGTTTTACATTTTCCTTTTTCTTTAAAATGTGAATCATAGTATTCCTTGGGCCTTTTAAATATAGCCATAAGACTTGTGTTGAAGTTTCTTTCTTGGAATAGGATATGTGTCTGTTTATGCCTATCACGTAAGGCACTGCCAACTCAAGACTATTTTAATTAAATTATCTAGTAGCATTTTTTTGGACTAGTAGTTTAGAGTCAAGCTTCAAATCCACGTGATGCACAGCTACAGTTTCTCAGAGGACATTTTTATTCTCCCTCTAGCAGTAAATTCAGGATAATTTGGCTCCCCTGTGTAATGCCTTTGAAGCTATAAGTGTATTTACCCTTCACCCCAGATGAGGATGCAGCCCTTGATGCCGGGCCTCCAATGACATGTTCCATGTGGAGAGGCCCTGGGTGTCAGCTCTGGTCTCCTGTTCACCAAGCAGCTTTCATTGGGATTTTGGTTGATACTCTCGGGAAGAAAAGTTTGGGATTTTCTTACCTTGCAGGATTCCTTAATTTACTTCTTTTTAGATTTTTGTGGATTCCTTTTATTCTTTTCATCCCAGTAATGTTTTATAAAAGATTGATAAAATAATATACTTAATTCAGCCTTTAAATAATTTAAAATTGTTTTTTTAGGAGTGTCAGATAATCTAATCTGCCGTATCATTTGCAGCAGATGTTGAGATATTTCTAAAATGTAAGCTAGCCACATTAAATAAATAAAACAGGTTTTTTGCACAGATGAGCAGATACATGTATATTTTCTTACAATTGTTTGCACGTGAAAGTTTGCATATTATAGATATTTATCAAAATGATTTTAAAAGTTTCCTCTGGATTTTGAATCATAGGTAGAAAGTTTTTCTTAAATAACTTAATTTTAAAACAAAATGTATATGCTTTAGTGATAGAATTGCAATAATGCATCCTAAATAGTCTGAAATGAAATTTTTAGTCTAGATCAGTAAATATGAAGAATTAAGACAGAGATGGAAAAAAATTATAAAATTCTTATACTCGTAAAAGTATAAATTTCTTTTTTATGGATGAGAATTAGCATAAATAACTAATTTTCTGAAATTGATGTATTGAGAAATCGAATTTTAAATAATATTTAAATATATCAAAATTCCACTAGAATTAAAAATTGCCATTGATATTATCAGAGAGAAAAGTGTTAAAGAAAAACACACTAAGAATATCAACTAAATGGTTTTAAAGCGCTAAAAATAAAACATCAAATATGATTGTGAAACTAATTATGAAAATATCATAAAATATAAATTTTATGTCATAAATATATATGAAAATATAAATTATAAAATTACAAGTAGAATAAGTTCAGCTATTAAAAGAAAAAAATCTTAAGTCAGGTTAAAAACCTCACGTCTTCTATTCACAGAGACACATATAAACAGAGTAGGAATGATTGAGATAAAAAGGGAATTTAGAGCAAACCTAGTTCAGAAAAATGCAGACTGAAGGAGAGCAGGTGCCACAAGATCACTGACGAAGTGGAACATAAAGAATAAAAGCATTAAATTGGGAAAGGAGGTCGCTTGATTCGTGAAGGGCTTAATCTACAGCGAAGGGTAGGCTGTTGTGAAATTTACACGGTAAATTTTATGTATGGTTAATTTATAAAGCAGAGCAATCATATCAAGGAAAATGAATAGAAAAATGCAGTAGAATTTTTAGTTACTGACAGATCAAAAATATAATTTAGTGGATATTAGTAATATCACTAATTAGGTTCTTAAGAAAATTTGTACATTTAACTCAGTATATTATTTTAAGATTTACCAACTTGGGGTTTCCCTTCTGTAGGTTACATCCTACTTTGATGCATTGAGCTCCCATTTAAGGATTCAGATTCTCGGAATGGCTAATAACAAGGAAATTAAATCTTGGAAATTAAACAAAAACATTATGCCAAGTAGCTCTTTGAACAAAGAAAAAAAGTAAAATACAGTTAATGAAATATTTAGAGAACAGTGTTTATGAAAATGGGTTACAATATTGCTCTGGACAACATTATTGACAGGGCAGGGGTGGGATTCACACCCTTAAAACATTAAGCGTTTGTATACACTTTTGAAACCTTAATAAATAAGAGAACAAAAATAAGTGAATTTGCTACTTGGACACGTTTTAATCAGGCCCTGTCACGTTATGTGTCTCAGGTACCAGAAATGCTACAGTAAGTTCAAGTCCCTGCCCTTTTGAGATTTACCAGTTTAACCTGTGGAGACAGAAAAAGAAGAAAATTCTACTTAAATGGAGAAATCCAAGGGTTTTACAGATAAGCCTTTGCTAACATAATTTAGAAAAACAATGATACATGTTTAATAATTTAAGGTAGTAAAACAATAGATACAGTGAAAATGACAAATTGTGAAAGGACACTTGTACTCATGAAAGTGAAAATCCAGAAAAAATAGTTTTAGGGGGAAATATAACTTGCTCTATTTAATGTAAGTGATGATAGAAGACTTTAGACCAGGGGTCCCAACCCAGGGCTGTGGGCTGCAGACTGGGACAGGAACCGGGCCGCACAGTGGGAGGTGAGTGGCAGGCAAACTAGCAAAGCGTCACCTGTATTTGCAGCCCCTCCCCAGCACCAGCATCACCGCCTCAGCTCCCCTCAGATGTCAGGCATCAGATGTCAGAGGAGCACCGGTCCCTGGTGCTGTAAAGGACAGGGACCACTGCCTCAGACCATGAAACGGAAGAAACTGATAACAGTGGTAAAGTAATGCTTTTCTAAAGACCACTAGGACGCTGATCAACAGACATTCTGAAGCACCGACCATTTGCAGGCGGTTGCTAAGCCTGGGGTCGAGTGATGGACCAGGCGGTCCCTGGGCCTTCCTGTCCACGCTCCCCTGGGGACAGCCCCTTATGGGGGAAAACACCTGTGCTGTCTCTGCTGTTTCAAAGCTGGGCAAAAGAAGGGGAGCTTCCCTGGAAACAGCAGATTTGCAGAGGAGTCAGATTCTGGAGTTGGATTGTGGACTTCCAGTTCACTCCTTGTGACTTTGACCAAATTCTTAAACTTTCTGAAACTTACTTTACCCTCCATTGCTTATATATCAGGTCACGAGTGTTATTCATTCACAGACCATTTTAAACACCTGCCGTATACCAAATCCTGAGTTAAAGTGCTGAGCACGCACAAATAAAGGAAAAGCCATTCGGGGTGGCAAAGGGTGTAGACCCAGCAGGGGAAGCCGAGAAGCCCACGTTAGTGGAGGGGACCCGAGGGGCCCAGAGTCCACCCTGTGAGCAGTGCTGGGGAGGCCTCTCACCCAGTAGGTAGAGGGGAGGAGAAAGGACTCTCAGGACGAAGAAGCCATTTCTGAGAAACCCGGAGCTGGAGAGTGAGCTGGTGTGTTTGTGTCCTGGCCCGGAGCGGTGTCTGCTGCCTAACATGCGAGGTGCTCTTGAAATGTTTGTTGGACAAAGTAAGTTTTTGCTTAATGCAACTTTCAGTGTTTCCAGTTTTTTTTCTCTCATATCTAGTCACATAGTCCAACCGAGATGTAACGTTCTTTATAATGTTATAACAGTTTTCTTATGTTATCCCTGAGTTTTTAAAAGGTGAAAACTTATAAACTCTAATGATAATTTAAATTTTTAATTTATAAAGTGAGTTCATAGATTGCCTTTCACACATCGTTTTAGAAGCCAACGTAGAAGCCGTAGTTCCCAGTAATCGGGTGACTGTTTTCGGTTGCGGGATAAACTTCAGTAGTCTAGTTTCCCAGAGCTAGCAGACAAAGTTCGCTCAGTCCCGTTCCCGGGGGACGGGGCTGGCGGCGCGGCCATGTGCTTAGCTCTCGCTGTTTACTCTCCACTGCCATCTAGTGTCCTGTAGGGAAAATGATGGTGAGTCAAGGACTCGTTTTCTTAGAAAGCGTCTCTAAGAATCAATGGGCTGTGAATTGAAGCCTTCATATAAAAACGAAGTTTCGGGAATAAAGCGACTTTTGAATTATGTAGAGAAGACTAGAACCAGTTTTCCCAAGTGGGTAGAATGATCTATTTAGTTGACGTCAACGAATCAAATGTTCCCATTTCTTCAAAAAATCAGGTTTTAAACGATAAATTGCGATGATTTGTTCTGTTGTTCATTTTGCACCAAATCTTTTTTTTTCCAATTTGCTTCTTTGTAATTTGAATGCGTTTTTATTCTTTCATTGAGCCAACCTATTGTTACCAATCTTCTCTAGATTAACTTCACGTGTAAGTATGAAATTTGCTGTTATTATTAAAATATTGGCTATTTCATATGGGTTTCTTTGGAAAATTGAAGAACTTACTCATCCCGTGACACCACGTGGCTCCTGATTGATTTTGGGCTCCTTGGCCAGTCTCCTGGATGCTCTTGGAGGTGAGGAGGGGCAGACAGTCAAGGTGCCTCCGAGGTCTCGGCCAGGGGCAGAGCAGGCAGCACTCACTGTCCAGTGCACCCCTGGACGTAGACGATTCCTCCTCTGGAAAGGGCAGAGGTAATTGAGGTTTGGAATTTTGAAACGTTTCCTTGTTTTCTACTGTAGTTTTTATCTCTGGCCTCTGAAAAATGTTTGTGCTAATAAAAATTGTGACAGATTTGTAAAGTACTAGAGCAGGAATCAATTTTCCAAAGTCAGTTCAACATGATTTTATAGGCAAATTAGATATTATAGATGTTTGCAGAATATTCGTAACATATTCTGGAATATTGTACAGTGATATTTGATAAAGGCCAGGTTTCATTCATCTAAGTATATTATACTGGATACATTATCTTATTAATCTGAACATCCCAGTCACATCCTTATGTCAAAAATCATTTTGCTTGATTTTGAAAAATAAGTTTAAGAACAAGTAAGTGTTGAAACTTATTTGTACATATCATTTGTTAATGCATCAGGACAGGCCCTTCAATGGAAAATGCAAGTTGTATCTTATGAAATCCACGTGCTTATTCTGAAACAGAAAGACTCGCCTTGGCAGATCACAAAAGGAGCTATAGACTTATAGTGAGTAAAATAGTCCGGTAGTCAAATCAAGCACAGGGCACCAAACTGGGGGTTTAGAGAGAGACTCAGGCGAACTTGGGGGTTGAGTGAGTGCGTGCCCGGGTTGGGGGGGACGTGGTTCAAACAGTGGGAAAAAGAGAGCTAGTCAATGCGCAACTGTTCGGTTATTCGTGGAATTAACGAAGGTAGATGTAGTGAACCTTCCCCATCCTTGAATATATGTGAAATTCAGCCTCTGACGGAGAGGTTTGTTACGGACGTGTTCTGTTTGTGATGACGGCTGGCTGCCACTCTGTCCCACCACAAAGAGCGTGAAGAACATGCAGTGACAGAGCACACACTGGGACCAGAGCTTGGTCTTCAGTCGGCAGTGGGTGCTACGCAGGGGGCTTTTCCACAGGTGAATTATGGAGTTAAAACAACATCCAACTCCCAAAGATGTGTCAGAGACCAGTAATGCGGAGGAGAGAATGGGAGGCCGTCAGGGTAGCGGAGACAGGTGTCCGTCTTGCGTTGGCCCTCATTTTGCCTCTGGCCCGAGCCTTTGGCCTTCCTATGACAGTGTGACATTATTCAATATTTAGTGAGCTCTTGGCCTCGGCTCTCATCAGAGGGCATTCCTATTTGATGAAGAGGATTAAAAAATCACGGGCTTGTTAGTAACAGAGGTACAACGTTCCCATGGTAAAGAAGTATTTAACTTTTGGACAATTCCTTATCCACAAGGAGTTTTTCCATTTCGGTCAAGTAATTCAACGATTCGTACCCATTTATTTTCTGCAAGCCTGATATAGAGAATAGCTTTTGATGCACTCTCGGCCCAGCATTTGCTTATCTGTTTCTCCAGATCATACAGAAACCCTGTATAGAGGCAGTGAATGTTTAATAATTTTAAGTAAACGATCCTCGTCCTTTGAGAAGACGACTGGCTCAGTGTACCATGTTCTTCCAGCTTTCTGCCTTGCAGTCATCGCTCTCCCTGTTCTTGAATCATTTTTCTCCTCAGTCTTAAGACACGCTGAATTGCATTGTGACAATTAGATACAAACACTAAGGAACATCTTACTTCACCTGTCAGGTATATTGGTTTATGATAGAAGCATAATAATTTTAAAACTAGCGATTCTGATTTCTGGCTTCTTTAAGAATAAATAAGGTAAAACTGTCATCTTATATAGCTAAATTTTAAAAGCCTTTTTAAAGTGTGTAATTTGTATTTAAACGTTTTAAACTTAATTCTTTTAAAAGACATACTTAAATGTATTTTCACAGGCCTTGTACTTAATAGTAAATACCACTTGAGCACAGTGCCAGCTGATGTAGATGGATACACTTGCAAATAAAAATATTTTGAAGTTAGCTTTTAATCTTTAAATTGCGGTGATTCGCTTAAAGCAGCAGCGCCGCTTTCTCCTCCTCCCTGCTCCCGGTGATCAAAGGAGCTCGGGGTTATAGGGTTCACTCTCGAGATTGCGCATGAGATTTTACTTGAAAAAAGGGTTCATTGTCATTACAGAGTTCGAAAAGAACTTACCCAACAAGTTAACACACACACCCAACTCACCGTCTCCACCTAGAAATAGCTTAGGTAGTGGCAAGTATGTCATACGGCCGTGTGTGGCTTAAGGGGACCGTCTCACGCGTATTGCTTCGAAAGGCCTCCAGCCTTTAAGTTGCAGCACTCCAATCTAAGGAATAAGGGGTGCTGGGAGAACAGGCCTGAACCTAGGTGACCTTCAGATTGTGGAGACAATCATACTGTTATGTCGAAATGCTGCCCCCAAACCCTAGATGGTTTGTTCTGATTAGCAATTCTTATTGAGTAGATATTTATTTAAAAAAATGATTTGATGGAGTTAGAATAACTGATCTTTTGACATTAATTATTATTTTATTATTATTATTATTTACGCCTACAGTACCTGGTCTTCCTAGGTGGTCTCCCACCCAAGTACTAACCAGGCCTGACCCTGCTTAGCTTCCGAGATCAGACATCGGGCTTGTTCAGGGTGGAATGGCCGTAGACCATGGACTGTGGCTCCACTGGAGTGTGAACCCAGGACCTTCTGTGTGTAAAGCAGATGTGCTGACTGCTACACCATGGAACCACATCCTGAGTTTATTCTTAAAAACATTTATTTTAAAATAATGTCAGAACTTTACCTTCCCACCCAGTCCCTTGAAAAAGGTAGTTATACCCAGACTTGGCCAAAATATTTTGTGCAGAGAAGAGCAAGGTTTTTAGTATGCTCTGTAATTTTATAGGCAGGCCAGTGTTAAGGAGTGGAGTGACTTGAATATTAAAAAAAGGAATAATCTGAGAAAGGAATATTTTCACCAGAAATGAAAAACATAACCAATCACGCTGACCTGTTGTTACTGATGTTTCCTCCAGCCCCATGTGCCAGGCCTGCAGGGAGGCTGGCCTGCTGCTTCCATGATAGCATCTTGAGCCCAGGCACAGTTTACTTTTTTCATCTTTTTTTCTCTGTGTCAGAATAGGAGGCTATAGTAAGAGCTTTTCAGTGCATAGACATTCACTGAACTCCTGGATCTAGCCTGTATTTTGTGTGCGTCGCAAATATGCAAGAGAATCTCACCAGCTGCTCCCGTTTGATCACTGCCAAGCCCCTGGCCTCCTTCAGTGTCTCCTCGTTGGCTCCCAGGTTTCTCGTGGCCACTGAGTGATATCTAGGAGGCTCTTTGCGCCGAGCCGCAGTACAGGAAGGTGTGTAAAGCATGCCGCTTCTTCTTGCCAGAGCCTGTGCGTCTTCACCCCGCCTGGCGTCAAGGAAGGGAGACCCCGGCTCATTCCTGCAGGCCCCATCGCCCAGGGCACCACCACCTCTGCCTACGTGGCCAAGTCCCGGAAGACGTTGCTCGTGGAAGACATCCTTGGGGTACATGGCTTTTTACCACTTGTGCCATTTGTAGTCTGAAGTATTAAGAAAGATGATGTGTCATTTCGATGTTGCAATCTAAGCCATTTTATTCAAGCATTAAGGTACAGGTCAGTAAATAAATTGGCATGCAAACAAATTCTCTGCACTCAGAAGACCATATCTTACATACCCACTAAGAGCTAGACTGGAATAGTTTATGGTTCAGTACGTTCTGCTATAGTTAAGCACAAAAATGCATGTTTATATTCGTGCAAACCGAACAGTTACTATTTGGTTTCACATCTGAGCAGGATATACATGAATGAGCCACCTATCTCTGTGACAGACGACTCCAAGTTCTCCTGGTATCATACAGCGGCCGCTTGCTGTTTCTCATGAGGCTGCGGACTGGGTCTTCTGCTGATGCTTGGCTGGGCTCGCTTACACCTCTGCTGTGGTCAGCTGGCCACCACTGAGGAGCTGGCTGGGCTCAGATGGCCTCAGCTCTCCATGTGCATCTCAGCCCTGCACCCCGCCTCCCCAGTAAGCGGAGCCTGGCATGTTCGAGTGGTGGAGGCAGGGTGCTAGAGAAGTGGAAACGTGCAAGGCGTGTGTCAGAGCTTGTGCCCTCTCATTGGCCAGAGCTCGTCACGGAGACAGGCCCACACTCAGACGATGCAGATCAAGGACATGGGGACAGGGAAAGCGACAAAGTGGAGCGTTTAGTGCAGTCTTTCACAGTACATGAAATGTCACTCTGTGAGCTTAGCCATTAAAGTGACAAGGATACAACCAAGTATCTTGGGGTAACGAACTTGCTCTGAAAATTGCTACTCATGGAATCCAGGTTTTAGTTTTGGTTTTGCCTCTAATTATGACCTTGAACAACTCAGGTAGCTAGTTATTTTATCCAAAAAAAAAAGAAAAAAAAAGTAAATCAGTTAAAAATAAATGTTGCACAATTTAGTGATTATAGGCAATAGTGTTATATTCTAATTATCAAATTTGCCAAGATACTAGATCTTAGTTATTCCCAGCACAAAAGAGAAAAGATGCGTATGTGATGGGATGGAGATGCTGACTAGCATGTGGCAGTCACATCACAGCATCCAAATGTATCAGATGGACAAGTGCACCTTCAGCCGGCACAGTGTTTCAGTTTTTAAAAGTAAGTGCTGAAAGTAGCTACTGTGTAAGTTGTCACTTGAAAATGGTCTGGTGCGCGTGCAAACTTTCAAAAGGACAGTCAAGTACAAGTATAGATTCGCACTAGTCTCGATTCATGAAAAACTTCCTCACAGGCAGTACACATCGAACAAATAGCGTTGGTTTTCGATATTCATTCACGAGTTCCCTATGTTCCTCTGGGGCTTTCGCTAATAGGAGATTATTAAGGTCAAAGGACCAGTTTCATTTCTTATGATAAGTAATTGAAAGTTATTGGCTGGCTTGAATATTTACTATAAGTCTGGAGGTCCAGCTAGAATGACTGTCGTGAACACCCACGTTTGTGCTATCCGAACCTTAAACATAGAAAAAGCTTTGCATGTCATTTCCTTCACATGGTGTTTGCATTTGGAGCAGCTTTCACCTGAGCGTTGTACCTGCAGAGCCCTTGGCAAGGTTCTCACACAGCAGAAGGTGATGAGTGACTGAGAGTTGGCATCTGCCATCCGGTGAAACTGATGTGTACGCATTCATTCATTCATTCATTCATTCAGTTCCACTGCACCAAGGTCAAGACGCCTCAGGGCGGCATCAGGGCGTGGGTTCCCTGCTGCTGAGGATGAGCGTTTCTTAAAGACTCTACACTGCCCACCTCTCTTGGTTTTCCCTCGAAAAGAACTGCCTGTTGTTGGCTACAAGTATTGGGCGATTTCTGATGGAAATAAGAATCACAACCTGGTGATTCCATTTCTTGAACTTCATATCGTTTTCCGTTTTATTCTCAGGATGAACGATTTCCCAGAGGCACTGGCCTGGAGTCAGGGACGCGGATCCAGTCGGTCCTCTGCCTGCCGATTGTCACTGCGATCGGCGATCTGATCGGCATCCTGGAGCTGTACCGCCACTGGGGCAAGGAGGCCTTCTGCCTGAGCCATCAGGAGGTGAGGCTGGTCGCCCTGGGGAAGCTCGGTAGCACCACCTGCGGATGAATGAACGGCCCGAGGGTTAAAACCAGTGTGCTTAACAGTGTGTTTTGATGCTTAATGGATTTTAAAATCTTTTTTTTTGTTCATTTTGGAGTTTAGAGAGGAGACTAGTTAAACTGGAAATACAGGCTTTTTTTTTTTAAGTAAAAATCCATTTTAACAATAAAAATGAAAGTATGCCATATCGTGAGTCAGGTAACGTAGTCGATGACTGGGAGTTTTCACAATCTGGTGGTCCTTGTGTTTTCTTAAAAATGTCATCTTCCTTGAGTATGTTCCAGCATCGCATCCAGTTGTAAAACTGTGAGTTCCATTCATCGTTCCCCGAATTGGCTCGTTCAAACTGAAACCAAGTATCACTGTGCACTGCCATGCCAGTACGTGCCCCAGCCCCACATTGTGCGCCTGTCCATTTACCTGGATGGCACATCCCCTCCCTCCCGCCACGCTAGACCCTGAGCAAGGCGGACGGGCCCCCAGCCAGAGCCTGTGGCGTCCTTCAGCGATGTCCTTGACCGTCACCCTCCCAGCCAGGCCTTCCCTGAACACTGCATGTGGACTTGAGCAGCTCCTGTCCGGTGCCTTGTTTGTGGCACCTCTTTTCCCCTCTAGCCCTCGTTCCCGGCCAAGAGTGTCCTCGCTTGTTTTCTTTCCTGCCTTCCCCTCTCCCACAGCGAGCTGTCTGCTGTGTCTGTTGTTGGTGCTGTGTCTCCAGCATCTAGAATGGCGCCTGGTCCCTAGTAGGGCCTAGTAAATGTTTGTTAAATGAATGAATAATGGAAGAAGTAGAATAGCTAGTCATTTGGGGACTTGTCAACAAAGTTGAAGAAATATCTCATCATGGAGAGTGGTTATTAGAGGCTTTTTCATAGAATTCTTGTTAAACTGAAAATATTTTGTGTTAAAATCATGAGACGTTAGCTCTCTCAGTCAATTAATTTTTTTATCTAAAATTAAGAGGAATAAGGGAGCATTAAATTCCATTTTAAAGAGGAGGTGTCGAAGAGCAATCTTGTGCGTGTTTGATGCTTTGTGTTTGGCGAAGCAGTCACAAGGGCGACGACCTCGGAAAATGCTTCACACACGTGTATGCCGAAGCCCTGTGTTGTGGGGTCTGCACGTGAGAATAACAACGTGCTTCACGCTTCCTCCTAGGTCGCCACGGCAAATCTTGCCTGGGCTTCAGTGGCCATTCATCAGGTGCAGGTGAGTCTCAGAGGGTCCCCAGGCTTCCCGAGGGGGCGGGGTCTTGGGGGGGTCATCGGGGAGGGGCTGCGAGCACCCGGCGCCTTGCATTCGGACAGCAGAGGCTTCGGAGTTCCTACAGTCGTTACCCCTGCTCTGACACTCACCTACTCTCCACCCTAAACATCTTGCAGTATTTTCGCGTGTTGACACATAATTGTAAACCATTCATGCAGCAAAGGCACGTGTCCCGTTTTGATTTTTGTTTCTCATCGAAAGCCCAGGCACCACCTCCTCCGGGCTTTAATGTCGATGTCTTTATGACCCCGTTTCCTACGTTAAAGCGTCCTCTGAACTAAATGGTGTGTGAAAACACTAGTCTCAGACTGAAGGTGCCTGGTTCTCTCGAAAGAACGATCCGCTCTGAAGGACTGCAGACTGCATGGCGTGTTCCCGCTAGCTAGGCTTTTGAAGTTCAAGAACACGGCAGCCGTGCGACGGCTTCGTGTCGTCCACTTCCTTTTGTTGCTGTTTTGTTGAGTCTGTGCAAACTCAGGCACAGGCGGGGCTGGGTGAGAAAAGGTTTGTGTAGCTGTGGGACCCCGAGGGGCGAGGCCTTGGGATGCGACATTGTGCAGCCTGGGCGCCCTGTGTGCCCACGTGTGGTTTTAGAAACACAAAGTCGTTCTGAAGAGCAGCTCTGGGGGCAGACAGGCCGATCCAAGGCCGGCCATGCGCTGCATAGCCTTGTAGCCTGGGCAAGACCCTCACCGCCCCGGGCCTCATGAGCACGGTGCCTCCACACCTGTCGCATTTGTGGTGCTCGGATAAGGAGAGCAAGTGCTCAGTGCATTTCGGCGTTCGATAAGAGTGAATTGTTATTGATAGTACTACATTATAAGCAAAGTGATCGTGTCTGCCTTTTAAAATAAAGTGGGGTAAGTAGTAGTCTGGCAAAAATCTTTCCTAATGAATAGCCATTGTTTTCTGCGGCAGGTGTGCAGAGGCCTTGCCAAGCAGACTGAATTGAATGACTTTCTCCTCGACGTGTCCAAGTAAGTGCTGGTGTCTGGGGATGTAGTAGTTCCCACTGCTCAGTGGTGTGGTGCGGGGAGCCTGGCGGGGACAGGCCACCCTGTGCCGCTGTCGCTGACCCCACTGCGTGCTGCCTGGTAGGGACAGAGAGCCGCATCTGTGCCCACGGAGTGGCAGTCGCATCCACGTTCCCTTTGCAAGCTGCTCTTTCATCTGTGTAGTTTCTAGAGCCACTAGAGCATTTTAAAGACACCAAGTATTATTCTCTCTTTTTTTTTTCTGAGAGAAAACTGATAGTAGAAGGAGAGAAAATGTTCGTTTATTTTTTTCCAAAAAGTTCTCTCTGGCATTGTCTACAAATGTCAGCAAATGAAAACATATTGTTAATACTGTTATTTAAGTTTTCCCATGTGCAGTAGCTCAGATTTCATTTTGGAGAAAACGCCCCACTTCCCTGACCTAGAAAAAGTCCCCTGGGTGGCGGAGGGAGCGATTCTGGGAGCCCGTGACATTCCCGGTTCACGACGGGTTTGCCAGCGCAGGGCGCAGCTCCTGACCCTCGACTTAATCCTCGAAATCTGCAAATCGGCTTGGGCATGGTGACTTCACGGCCACATTCTTCTGTCAGCCTGCGACAGGGCATGCACCTGCTGTCCCCCAGCTGCCCGCAGCAACACGGCTACGTTCTCTCTCTCTCTGCCACCGTCCCTGTGGTGGGACCCCCGTGTGCCCAGCCCGCGGGCACTCCGGCTTTACATGGAAGGCGTGTGCGTCACTTACCACGTGTCATCTTAATTACAGGGCACGTGAAACTTGCCCAAACAAACCCAAACTGAAAGCAGAAGCTGCCGACAGATCTAGTCTCTTTCGCTGTTCTCTGCGCACGCGCCGGCCTCTGCGCATATGCACCGGTGCAGCTGCTGCTCAGCTCTGCAGACCTCCAAGCCGCTGCCGCTGTAGCAGCACCAGGTCTCGCGGCCTGGGCAGTCGGCCCTCCTCGTTGCGCACTTGCTGATATGCTCAGAGGGATTGCAGTGCTTTCTGAGCATAGCTAAACGACTTTTTCCCTCGCCAGTTTTTCAGTGATAATTTACATTTTAACCACATTAATAGGATTTAGCAAATTTAAATATTTTTATTTCCGATCAGAGTTCTTCATCAAAGTATTAAATATGGTGGACTCAGTTTATTCCTTCATAGTGTTCGTTAAATGCTACAAACTATCTACACCGATACTTACCAGTAAAGTCATTATTTTATGCATTCTCTGAAATTAGAGTCCTCATGATAAAGAGAATGGTAAAGTTTCATTTATCTCTCTAAAACAGCATTATCGCTTGTTTCCACAAGATGACAAAAATCACACAAACATGTCTTTATGTGTTTTATTTAAACGTAGGCAAAGCTGGGAAATGCAGTCAGAGTTTCCTGTGTTCTGTGTTCTAAACAAGGTTGCTTACAGGTTTTTATGTCCCTTTTTTTCAGGACATATTTTGATAACATAGTCGCAATAGATTCTCTGCTTGAACACATAATGGTAGGTGCCTTTTCTTTTGAAAATGATTTTATTTAACCTTAGATTCGTGTCCTAACGTGTGGTGGAACATTTTACTGTATTAGACTTCCAAGCTGTTTTAAATAGATGAAAAGGTGATAGTGATCTGAAGGGGCCACCTTGACTTTTTTTGTCACTTCTATTAATTTTGGAGTTTTGAACAACATTTAGGGAAAATGTCTCATGAGGTTTTCATTATTTAGTGGTGAGCTATACTTTGAAAACATAGTATCTTTTCATAATCTCCAAAATACCTTTGCCCATAGGCTGTGTGGGGAATTCTCAACTGACGTTGAGGTCCATTCTGCTTAATTTAATCTGCTTAGTTACATCTTCATCGTTCCTGTCTTCTAGAGTCTCGTAGGCTGAAAGCCACACAAAGTAGAGTTTTATCCATGTTTCCCTGTGTGGCTGCTTTGGTGCTCTGGCGATGAAGAGGCTTCCTTTAGTCAGAGCGATGTGTATGTGGACCCCAGGGAGGCCAGGCTCGCTTGTCCCATTCATGCTCTCTCATGTGATTTGAGAAATGGACTTTCTGTTTCCCATTTGCTTGGTCTTTCTCAAAATACAGTTATCTTCTCCAGTCAGGGGTTGCCTCATCTCCTAGTTCATGACACACACTGACCATTGCTCTTTGATTTCATGGCAGGCAGGGTGAGATAGGGTGTGGGCCCTGTCCCATGGAGACACAGTTTACTAAGGAATTAGAGACTAACGTTAAAGCTTGTTACTCTCAGCACGTTTTTTACATAACCAGTTATATTGATGGTTTTATTTGGACAGAAAAGAGAATTTTTGATTACATAGTAAAAAGTAACATATTTGCTTATGACAGAATTTAAGGGATTTGTAAAACAGTGAAAAACATAAAAAGAATAACAATGAGAATGTATATGGACCGACAGAGTTTGTATTAGGGGTACAAAGAGCACTGATTGGCTAGACTTTGTATTATTAATAGTGCCTTTTAAGAACATCTTTATTGAGGTATGGTTTGCATTCCATAGTGCTCGTCCACGCAGTGTCCGACCCCGTGGATTTGGGCGTAGTCGCAGGTATAACCATCAGCAGTCACTTTCTGAACATTTTCACTTCCTCAGAAAGACACTCCATTCCAGCCTTCACCTATGTCCTGTCCCGACCACCTCCCAGTCCTAAGCAACCACACATCTTTCTTTTTCCGTGGACTTACCTGTTCTGGACCTCTCACGGGAGCCGAGTCATGAGACGTGTGGCCGTTGTGCCTGGTCCTTTCACTTAGGTAATGTTTTCAGAGTTTATCCGTGTGCTAGCGTGTCGGAGCCTTATTCTTTTGAATGGTCCAGTGACGTCCTGTTGTGTAGACATACAGAGCACATCTTTTATCCGTTCTTCAGCTCACGGACATTGGATTACTGTCACACTTTGGCTAATGCAAACTGCTGCTTTGACCGTTCGTGTGCGGTTTTGTTCGGATACCTGTTTCCAGTGTGTCAGGTGCACACGTAGGGGTGGAAAGGCTGGGTCATCTCATGCTTCTTCATTGAGCTCTTTGGGGAGCAGCCTGAGTGTGTCCTGGGCAGTCACAGCGTCTCCTTTCTCACCGGCACTGTGTGTGAGCTCGCGTCTCCGCGCTGTCGCCAGCCCTGGTTGCTGTCTAACTAATAGCTGTCATCGTCCCGGATGTGGAGTGCTCTCTCAGTTGTCAGACGGCCGTTTCTCTAGCGACGGAAGATATCAAACACCTTTTCATGTTCTTATTAGCCATTCGTATATCCGCGCTGAAGAAATGTCTCTTCTGATCCTTTGGCCATAATTGAGCTCCTCGTCGTGTCGTCATTGAGTTGTGGGAGTCCCTCGTGTGTTCTGATACAGCTCCCTTATCTGGTCTTGCACTGGAAGGTATTTTCTCCCATCTGTGGGTTTCTTTTCACTTTCTCAGTAGTATCTCTTGAAGCGCAAAAGATTTTAATTTTGATGAAGTCCAGTTATTTCTGCCTTTGTTGCTAATGCTCGTAGTGTCATACCAAGAAGCCATTGCCAAATCAGAGATGATGAAAATTTACTGTCACTTTTTTGGTTTCATAGCTTTAGCTTTTACATTTCGGTTTTTGATCTATGATCGTTAATTCGTATAAGGGTCCAAGTCCATTCTTCTGCATGCGAGTATCCATTTTCCCAGCACCGTGTGTGGAAAGGACTCTTCTTTCCCCTTCAGTGGTCTCGTCAGAGATGGGTTGAGCATGGCCACCTGGTCTTAGTGCCAGGCCCTCAGTTCCGTTCCATTGGTCTGTGGTTCTGTCCACACTGCCTGATTACTGTCGTTTTATAGAAAGTTTCGGAGTCAGGAAGTGTGAGACCTCCTAATTTTTTCTTTCTTTCCGATATCTTTTGGCTGTTTAAGGGCCTTTGTAATTCCATGTAAATTTGAGAAATCTGCTTGTCAGTTTATCCAAAGAATTCAGGTGGGATTCTGGTAGGAACTGTGTTTGGTTTGTAGATGAGTGTGGGGAGCATTGCCATCTGAACAATACCAAGCCTTTCAGTATGTGAACATGGGACGTGTTTCCTTTTATTTAGATAGTCTTAGTTTTTTCAACAATATTTTGTAAATTCTAGAATATAACTATTACTCTAATTTTGGTAAACCTTATTTAGTATTTTTATTTTTAATGCTGTTATAAAAGGAATTGTTTCCTTAATTTTATTTTCAGATTTTTGTTGAAAATGTATAGAAATAAAATTGGTTTTTGTACTTTGATCTTGTATCCTGCAACCTTGATGAAATCATGATTCCAGTAGCTTCTTGGTGGAGTCCTTATGGTTTTCTGTATACAGAATCGTGTCACCTATCGCTAGTGATAGTTTTACTTTTTCTTTTTCAATCTGGATGCCTTTTATTTGTTTTCCTTGCATTGTCGTCCTACCTAGAACATCCAGTCCAGTGATGGCTAGGGGTTGAGAGAGTGCGCATCTTTGTCTTGCTGCTGATCTTGGAGATGTGTCCCACCTTTTAGTGCTGAGTATGCTGTTTGCTGGGGTTTTTCGTAGATGGCCTTCATCAGATTGAGGAAGTTGTGTCCCTTCTATTCCTAGGTTTTTTGAGTGTTTTAGCCACAATTAGATTTCAGATTTCATCAACATCCATTTTCTCTGCATTTATTGAGATGATCATGTGGTTTTTGATGTTTATTCTATTGATATGGTGTATCTCATATAAAGTGAATTTCTTTACATATGTTTTCGTCAACTATAAAGATAATCATGGGATTTTTCTTTGTTTTATTGCTATTGTGAATTATAACAATAGACTTTATGATAATGAACAACTATGAACAAAGTATAATTTAAACATATTGTGATATTTGTTAACTTATTCCTGTTTGATTTGCTAATATTTATTTATGATGTTCTGTTTCAAAGGAAAATTGGTGTGTAATTTTCTTCTTCAATGTCTTTGCCACTTTTCGGTGTCAGTGACATAGCTGGGGTTGTAAAAATAACTGGAGACGTTCTTTCTGAACTTAGTACAGTTTAAATGGATGGAAATTATTTACTGAAGATGCTTAAATGATTGAAATCATTTGAGGCTGATTCCTTTTATGCAGAATAGTTTTTTGATAATTTTTTAATCGTCTTTATAATTCTGATTCTATTTAGACTTTTCAACTCCTAAATTCACTTCCTTTTTTGAGAAAATTTTTTATTTCATCCAGATTTTTACAATTATTAACATAATCATGTGCCAGAGTATTGAGCACGTCACGTGACCCTGGGCATCAGGGATGCAGGCTTCGCTGTATATAATCATGGATAGTACAGCATCACTATTATTTAATAATTCGGCTGTGCTTTATGAGCCACACTCTATCGTAGCTGCTCAACCTGCCTATCGCAGCAGCCGCAAACAGCACGTGGCCGTGTTGCCCTGGAACATCACTTTCGGAGGCAGGTGATGGGTGCCATGTGGCCCATGGACTCTAGTGAGTCATCCTGCACCCAGGGCCTTGGCCTTGGCGTGTGGACTCTGGGGGAAAGAGGCAGTTTCTGCTGTCACAGAGCTCCCAGGCGAGTGGGGTGACATGTAAATTAGAAGTTATGACACTCGCAGTACCCAGGATGCTCAGCCCCTGGTGTGTGAGGCTCAGCCAGTGTTGAGTGGGCGCGAGTGGAGGTGAGATAAGTAACGAGAAGCAGGGACCGTGACGGCGACCTGGCCGCCGATTTCGTTACTTCTGTAAGGCGGTCTTCCAGGACGTCATATATTTAACTCTGACCACAAAGTGCCTGTGTCCCTCCTGCGGTGGCTTCGTGATGCCCATTATTCTCTGAGAATTAGTTCTTTTCCTCCAAGGAATAATTCTCTGTCATCCGGAGGGCTGAGATTGCCAGAATTCTCAGTATAAGTAGATAATGGCATTTACAACATCACTGCAGTCCCAACCCACCGGGGACAGTGGCATCTTTTAGAATTTAAAGAAATCCTTGTTGAAGGAAATTGAGAAGCACAGAATGATGAAATAAATAGACACACACTTTTCGTTCAGAGATGAAAAAGCACATTTGTTATGAAAGCCTAGTCCACTGAGGCAGCGAGGGTGAGTCCAAATACTCGACCCGCCATTTTCTAGACAAGTTACTTCTCTGTGCCTCAGTTTCCCTGATACCTCGGCATGCGAAGATGACATTTTTCTGACTTGATATTGTTATCATGAGGATTAAGTGAACGAATGCACGTAGCACGTATAGAAACGTCTGGCACCTACTGAACTCTTAGTACTTGTTACGTATTACTGGTGCAACAAATAAAATGCAGTTAAGGTAAATGGGAACACTGTGTCTCATTCCTATTTTTTATACCTGGTATGTCACTCTGTAGCCAGTCAGGCCATAAACCTCCCCAAGAGTAGAGTGAGCCTCAGCCCAGCGCCCCAGTGGGGCCTGGCAGGGTCTGGAAGGGGACCTGCGGGGTGGAAGGACTCTTGGGGGGCCAGGCTGCTGCTGCATCCCAGCCCTTGGGCAGCATCTTGGTTCGCTTGCCCCGTGAGCATGGGGCAGAACGGCCCAGGGCCACCTCCACGCAGACGTTTGGCACAAGGACCTGTGCTGTTGGCATCTACGCCAGGTACCTGCGGAGGTGGCGGCGTCTTTTCCAGGTGCTCCAGCATCTGCGATTCAGAGACCCAGGGGGACTCAGGGCCCAGGCTCCCGCCGATGCCAAGGGTCCCCTAGTGTAGTTAGTTTTGGGGAAACTTAAAATGATCCGTGCATTTTTGACTGGGTAGGGGGTCGGCTCAGGGCTCACCTGCATTTCCGCATCCGGCACCATGACCTTGAGTCATCGGCAGCTGTTTACTCGTTCCCGTAGGTGTCGCCGATGCTAGTGCACTAACAGCGATGCGGGGTTCTGCGGCTCCAGGCCTGTACTTAGGATAAGGCTAATTTCCCACCCAGTCGAGAGCGTGGCTTTTTTTTTTTACTGATTTAGTTTAGCATTTATTTTAACATTCCTGACGAAGTTTGCCCGCAAGCCCGGGCCTTCTCACCGGCCTGCTCTCGTCCCGTTGCTGGTTTTCAGATCTACGCGAAAAACCTGGTGAACGCCGACCGCTGCGCGCTGTTCCAGGTGGACCACAAGAACAAGGAGCTGTACTCTGACCTGTTCGACATCGGAGAGGAGAAGGAGGGGAGGCCCATCTTCAAGAAGACCAAAGAGATCAGGTACAGCGCAAGCAGACCCCCGTCCGCTGCCCCGCAGCGCGCAGGTGCCCCGCCGCCCCCTGTCCCGTGCCTGCCGCAGGTATGCTGACAGAACTTGTCACACTGATATCATTCCCACCAGGACCTGCCTCCTGAAGGTAGTGCTTCTGGGAATGACATTGCAGCGCCCGCAAAACCCGCCTAGGAAGCGTTAGCGTCACTCCTGGAAACGCCGTCTTCCAGAGGCGGTCCTTTTGGAAATCATGGTGGAAAGCCTTGCTAGGGCCCCCAGGTAGGTAAAGGAGCACCCACTGCGGCCCGCAGCGCTTCCGCTGCCCGAGAGCAGGGTGTGCGTAGGGCAGGCTGGCACCCCCGCCCCGCACCCCAGTCCATGGGGCCACTGCGGGCGTGGGCCCGGTAGAGTCGGCGAGGCCAACACGTGGATCTGTGACTGAGCAGCAGGGGCTTTAATCAGCCGTGTGACATGCTCGTTGTATCTCGAAAGGAATGGTGGCTCCTTCATGTCACAATCTGAACCCCTCCAAGGAGCACGGTCACACAACTTTTAAAAATGCATGTTAACACTCAAAAAATTGAGTTTATTTTTGAGACACTTGTATTACTTTTTCTTTCTGTGTCTTTGAACTTTTCCACGTGATACTATGAAGTGCTTTGGCCGTCGCCACCCTAAAGTCCCTCTTCCTTACTAATGAGGAACTGCAGTTTCCTTGGGCGCCTGTCGTGGAGGTTGCTCACCAGGTGGGAAGGAAACGGTGTCACCACTGCCTCCCACGGGGCACTAGCTCCCTGTTCCACGTGCTAGATCGTGGAGCCTGCATCCCATGCTCATAGCTCCGCTCAGAGGCGCTAGTTAGTTTTTTTTGTCATTGTTTTATTTTTGGTTGGTTTCTTCCGACCTCAGTAAATCAGTGTGGATGTAGTCATTTAGGGAAAGTCATCCTGTCACCGAGGGTCCCAGTGCTCCTGCCAGTTCTGGCATTGATCTTGTTTTGAAGATGAAAAAGGGAGCCTGTTCCTACAAGCACGTGAGACACTGTGAGGGGACGTGGCTCACGGTTGCTTTCTGAGCTGCCTGGTCTCTGTGAGGGCCACCACTCAGTCACGGCCTCCACCGACCAGGGATGGCGGCACGGAGAGTGAGCGGGCACAGTCGGGCCACCCCTGGGCCGAGAAAGCTAGCACTGGGCACGCAGCGGCATCCGATGTTCTCTGCCCATGACAGGCTGGGTTTTTGCCTTCATACCAGCAGCCTGATTTTATGCAATGTCGGGGTCAGTTTCTGGTGTTTTAAGTGTTTGTATCGATCGATTCTCTTTCAACTTCTTCTTAGGGAAAAATCCTTCGGGCAGAGCTTTATTTCAACAATGATTTTCTCCTACAGTGTTGAAAATGTTCTGCTATGAAAGCTATTCTGCAGCTGTTTTGCAGCTATTGAAATATGTCGATGTTGTGGATTTTAGACATCCTTTTTAACTAAATTTCAAAATGAGTCCACGACTCATGACATTGTAATGAGAAAACTATTCATTAATACGAGGATGCATTTATGGTATACAATGCCGATACCAAAACATAATTAAGTCGATTCAGGTAATGCTTGCGTTTTGACTGTTTTTAAATTTAACAAAGAAGTAAAAAATGCTAGAAGTTGTTAATTGTGTTAGTTTTATACAATCTTTGTATTGCAAATGCCTTAAAATTCTCCTCCTGCATAGTATCTCAAGGTCAGACATAACATGGGACTCTGGTTGTATGTGTGGTAGAAGGTGTGACTTCATGTGTTGTGCAAGGTGTGACTGCGTGTGCAGTAGGTGTGACTGTCGTAGAAGGTATGACTGGTTGTGTGTGTGTGGTAGAAGGTGTGACTGGTCACGTGTGTCGTAAAAGGTGTGAATCTGGTCACGTGTGTGGTGGGAGGTGCGCCTGGTCACGTGTGTGGTGGGAGGTGCGCCTGGGCACGGGGCGGAGGGGGGCGCCCTGGCACACCCTGCGTCGTTTTTCCGTGGCGCCCGGCCCCTCGGGGGTCCTGGCGGGCGCCGGGCAGGCGCGGCCTCAGCTGGCAGCTCGGCGGGCCTGGCGAGGAGGCTCGTGCTGCGGCGTCTCGTGGTGCCGCGGCGCCCAGAGGACCCGCGCGGCGCCCGGAGGACCCGCGCGTCGTCCCGGTCCGAGCGGGAGGGCGCCCGCCCCCCTGTCCCGTCTGCGGTGCGGGGACGCCCGTGCTGTGCCTGACCGCCGCGCCCCTCTGTCCTGTCTGCAGATTCTCCATCGAGAAGGGCATCGCCGGCCAGGTGGCGCGGACCGGCGAGGTGCTCAACATCCCCGACGCCTACGCCGACCCGCGCTTCAACAGGTGAGAGTCGTCCGGTCCAACCCCCCCGCCCGGGGCCAGCGCGGTGACCGGTCGAGCTCGCTCGGGATCAGATGTCTGCGGAGTGCCCGGCGCGCAGCCAGGAGGGGTGCTCCGCTGCGGAGGTTTAAACTGCCCGAAAGGCACTAACAGCACGAGCTTAAGCGTGTCAAGCCGCTGTTTTCCCTGCAGCGTCGTCGCTTCCTGACGCTTGCTCTGCCGAACCCTATTCTACCCCTGACACGCAGCGGGGAAAGTACCTGGACTTTGCTTTTACCCGTTGGAAACGGGTTACTAAACTGTGCTGTATGCATAAGAGGAAGGCACGTCATCGTTAGGATGATGGATGAGCTCAAAAACAATGGTGACGAAGACGTAGGATGCAGACAGAGACGTGGGATAGTTGGCCATTTACGCCAACTTTGCAAAATCCTCGGGATGGGTATTATTTATTCAACAAATTGATGTAAAATAAATACGTAAACCCAGCAAGAGTATGTGTGCTCCAGGTTTATGTGATGGGAGGCGAGACGAGAATCGGGGTGGGAAGCGACACAGCGGCCACCACACCCCCGCTTATCTTTAGTGTTAGAATTCTTTCGGGAAGAAGGAAAGAGATTGGAAGCGAATGGGATGGCTAACATTTGGGGAACAGTTCTGCCGTTTGTTTGTTCTGCAGTGCTCTGGATTAAGTTACTTCATGTGTCTGAGCCTTAATTTCCTCAGCGTTAAAATGGAAACGATAATGCCTGTTCTAGTCTCTAAGATTAGATGTGATAATCGCAAAATGTCAGCTTTACCTGACACGCAAAAATGGAAACTCAAAAGGCTGCAGCTTTTATCCGATATTATTAAAGTTGGGTTGGATGGCTTGTCCACATTTTGTTTTGTTTTGAGTTTCTTTTGAGAACTGGAAACCAAATTATATAAACGTGGTTTTCATAAATCTCTAGAAATTGAGTATCAAGACTGATGCTATGACCATTGAGGAGTAAGAGTCTACACAGTTTGACCTCTGTATGTGGATAATTCAAATGTTTGCTTTATTTTGAGGAGTAATTGTATAACATCAGCAATAGGAAGTTTTATCAGGCGTTTGACTAATGTCAAGTATATAAAACTCTTACATAAGCACAGCTATGTCCTAGTAATGTGTTTTATCAAGAAAGAGTGTGCTGAAAATCTCAGTTTTTTTAAAGAAAGCAAACTTGTTTCAGAGCTTACATGCTGAAAATATTCACATATCCTTACATGAAACCTTTATGTAAAAATGTCTGGGCCAGCAATAACGTGAAAGAAAAATGACAGACAGTAAGAAAATATTTACACAGTGTTTATCTGACAAAATACTTGTATCTAAAATATGTAAACAACTTTTCCAGCAAAACAACCCAATTTTCATAAGCATGGCACAAGATTTTAGCAGATACTTCACAGAGAAAAGATACAAATGGCCTGTAGACACATGACGAGGTGCTTGACACGAGGGAGAGGTAGACCGGACGGACAGGGCCAGCCCAGTCGGCTAACGTTTTGAAAGACTGGCCCGAGCAAGGGCGGGCAGGGGCGTGCGGAAACGGGCGCACATGCTCGTGATGGGAGCGTATGACGGTGCGGCCACTTGGAAAACAGTTTGGCAAGTTTCTCGTGAATTTCAGCGTATGCACTGCCTGCTCAGCCGGCCCCACCCTTAGGTATCTCTAGGAAAAGTGATAACATCCGTCAGCACGAAGGGGTGCGCGCCTCTTCAAAGCAGAGCATTCACAATCGCCCAGACTGGCTGTTGGCAAGGAACGATGTCCATTAACTGGGGAATGGATAAACGGGATGCGGTATGTCCGTGCCGCCGCTCAGCAGCCAGACACAGGCGGCGGCACGGAAGTGCTCCCCGAAGCATTCCTCCAGGGCGAGGGGCCGGGCACCGAAGACGACTGTCTGATGGGCCACTTTTGCTTATGCGGCTGCTGCTGCGGAACTGAATCTGATTTTCAAACGCCGTTTCCTCTGAATCCGGCAGCAGACCTTTCCTGAGAAGGATCAGGCGTCTTTATGGGCCTTAGCGTCTTTGCCACAGGGTGGTGGCAGTCATTCAGAAAGGCGCGGTCACGTCCTGTGAAAACCCTGTCTGCAGACAGGAGCGGGCTGCTGGGGCCTGGGCAGCGTGTGCTGACCCCTGCTCTGCGTTTTAATTGATAACTCCCCTTCTTGTTTGTGAGGCAAGTTGCATCTTTCACAGATGTAACCACGTTCAAAGGAACGTGCTATTTTACCAAATTTATTATGCTTTTCCCTGAAATCACAGTCTGTGATTTCATAGTAATTAATACCGGCTACCCAAAACTGAACAATAAGCTGTTCTGAAAAGCTCTCTGGAAAACACAACAGCATTGGTTAGAGAATTTTTGAAAAGGTTTTAATAAAACACTTGCAAATGTCACATCGTCCTTGAATGTAGAAGCTAACGGCGCCATTATAGTTATTTGTCATAGAAGCGGGTGAACCGCAAACCCGAGTCGGGGTGTACGATAGCACGTGTAGTTGATCTTCCTTTCTGTTCTTCCTTCTGTGTGTGCCTGCACCTCCCGCAGAGAAGTGGACTTGTACACAGGCTACACCACCCGCAACATCCTGTGCATGCCCATCGTCAGTCGAGGGAGCGTGATCGGGGTGGTGCAGATGGTGAACAAAATCAGCGGCAGTGCCTTCTCCAAAACGGATGAAAACAACTTCAAAATGTTCGCCGTCTTTTGTGCTTTAGCCTTACACTGTGCCAACGTAAGTAATAGTCGTTCAGTACCTTCCTTACTACTCAGTTTTACAACCTTGAAGTAGTTTGAGTTTTTTTTCCATTTAAGTTTCCTTCGTGAACCCGAAACTGATTCTCGGTGGCACGTATTTTAGGAAGCGCCTTAAAATGCCCTGGAAGACATAAAAGTTTCATATTTTTCCTTTACTTGAAGGCGTGAATTTGTTAAAAAGAAAAAGGAAGTTAAAGGTAAGATGTTCAAGCACAAGGTTTATATTTCACAGGATCATGCTGAAATGAGGAAGGAAAATGTTTTCTGGACCCTTGCTGTTGGTCACGCGTGCTGCGTTTGGGATTGTCGTACAGAAGAGCAATGACTCATATTTAATGCCAGCCAGGAAAGGTTCTTTGTGAGGAGAAGTGAGGCGACTGCTTGGCGCCCTTGTCAGGTGTGTCACAGGTATCACTCACGTGACCCTCACAGCGGTCCTTGCGCGTTTCCTGAGTGATAAAGCAGGCTTCTCTTTATTTTCTGACACCTCACTTGAAAGCACTTGAGTTTGTCACCTTTCTGTTACGCTTTCATATTTGAAATGAGATGTATTCTGTAAGTTCTAGTCACTCTTCAGTGACGTCACTGGAATTTTGAAGTTAAGTGGCATTTTGTTAGCCTCTGTATCAAGCTCAGCCACTGTGCATGGTGGTGACCACCAGATGGTTTAGAGGTCACCTCTCTGGACTTGGAGCCGCGTCCACAGGACGAACCTGTGACCAGTGGAAACCACTGAGCAACGACTAGGAGCAAAAATGGCAAAACTCAGGCTCCCGTGACTAGAGGTCACCCCTGGCAGTCCCGCTAGTGCTGTTGTTTAGTGTAAGTGCCCATCCCGTGTGGGGGGCCCGGTCGTGGGGTGCTTACTGTCACTTAGCTCATCGGAAATAAACTAATACGGTCGTCAAATATATTACGCTTCAGACATTAAAAGTTGCAGAGAATGTAATTTCCAATACAGCTGAATATTGGTTTTATTTTTATTTTTTTCATACTATATACACATAATTTTTTTTCACATTTTATATTTTTATTTTTTCCCTCTTTTCTGGTCACCACTAGTCCATTGTCCATGTCCATGAGTCTCCTGTTCATTGTCACTTTTAGGTTTATGTCCCACATTTGTGCTATCATATGATTTTCAACCTTTTCTGTTTGGCTTATATCGCGTAGTATGATTATCTCAAGGTCCATCCGTGTGGCAGCATTTCATCTCTTATGGCTGAGTCATATTCCATTGTCTATATGTGCCACAGCTTCTTTAGCCAGTCAGATTTTCTCGTTTTTAAAAGTGAATCCATTAGAGTCTAAGCCCTGTAGCAGCCGACACCCGTGTAGTCCATTCACGATGACACAGCGACAGACAGGCTCGCACTAGGGAAGACGTAGCACCATTCTTCTCTCTCTCCGAACTTGTACTTCTGTTGCCTGCAAAAGTTTATCCTAATATATTTATATGTGAAAGTATGTTATGAGTCACCCTCAGATAACATTCCAAACCAGACATTTATAATGAGTGTTATAAGTTAATGCTGGGTTGTGGTTAGGATATGAGCTTTATCAGTATGTGTGTGATCTAAGCAAGCACGTTACGACATTCTGATACATGTCAGAAATGAAAAGCGTGAATCATTGGAAACGGTTAATGCTTACTGAGAGGACTGTGGCTTAGAACAAAAATAGTGACTGTACCCGTTCATAGGTTTCACCCTATTAGAGTGACACTAGGTCTGGCATAAGTGTTTTACACTTTTTATTTTGAGATAATTTAAAATAGTTTCAGACAGAAAGCAAAGTTGCAAAAATAGTACAAAGAGTTCCGCAGACCCTTCCCTGTGCCCCCAGCAGTGAGTATGTTGCCATTTTTGCTGTCATAGTCCTTCTCCGTCTCTCATCCTGGAGACCAGCTTTCTCTGATGCGTTTGAGAATATGTTTCAGACAGCGTCTCATAACCACTAAATATTTCAGTTTGTGTTTTCTCAAAAGAAGGCTATTGTCTTCTTTTTACACTACATAGTTTGTAGAATCAAGAAATTCTCATTGGTACTGACTGTATTGCTTTGTTAGGGCTGCCATAGCAAATGCCACAGCCCGGGTGGTTCAACCAGCGGCCCCCAGCCTTGGTGGCACCAGGGACTGGTGCTCCTATGAGCATCTGATGCCTGGTGATCTGAGGCGGAGCTGAGGCGGTGACGTTGGCGCTGGGGGCGGCTGCAGATACAGATGGAGCTTTGCTTGCTCACCCTCCTCTCCCCTGCTCTGCGGCTCAGTTTCTAACAGGCCACGGACTGGTACTGGCCTGTGGCCCGGGGGTTGGGGACCCCTGGTTTACACAACAGAAAGTTTATTTTCTGTATTTCTGGCAACAGGAAGTCCAAGGTCAAGGCATAGGCAGGTTTGTTTTCTTCCGAGGCCATTCTCCTTGGCTCGCAGGTGGCGCCTCCTGTCTTCACATGGGCTTTCCTCTGCGCGTGTCTGCGTCCTCATCTCTTCGTGTAAGGATGTGTGTTATGTCGCTTAGGGCCCACTCTGGACCTCATCTTACCTTAATCACCTCTTTAAGCTGTTCTATACTCTAAGGTACTGGGGTTCGGGGTCCACCATCTGAGTTTGGGGGCACACATCGGCCCCCAATAGGCGCCTTGACCCTCCAGGCCTCCTCAGCTTCCTTTACGCGGGAGCCACCCCTCGCTCTGCCCTTCCTGCCTCTGGCGGTTTTGAAGCACGCGGTGCATCTTCATTTGGTTTTGTCTGGAGTTTCCTCGTGATTGTTTTAAGGTTGTCATTTCGATGGGAAGATCACAGAGTGATATGTTCTCACCGCGTCCCCTGCAGGCAGGCACATACCGCTGCTGGTGGCGGGAACTCTTGTCACTCAGCTGAGGTGCTGTCTGCTGGGTTATAGGAAGACGAAGGAAAACACCTTTTAGGGAGCGTTGTCCTAAGCAGCTCCTCACATCCGTAGGCTCCCTTAGTGGCCTTCTTGTTTCTAGAGGACATCCGTAAACATTTAGGAAGATGATGAATATGAAAGAGCTTTGCGCAGAAATGCCGCCATGGATCGCTGGCTGTTTTTAAGCCAGATGAAGCGTGTTAGTGCTTGGAAATTCAAAACACCTCAGCTCTTGAAGTTATCGAATCCTTAATAAGACCGTGTTTCCTGCGTGAGCCTCGCGTCTCGTACCGAGCGTGATCGCGGTGCAGCGCATTTTGGCGTCGTCCGGCTCAGCACCTTGATGGATCAGGAAGGAGGCCTGTCCAGGAGACAAGGCGCGTGGCCGTGTGCACACTCACGGTGGCCGTCGGCAGTCCCGTGAGGTTGTACCCCCTGACTGCCTTGAAAGGCCAGATCTCTGGTGGCGTCTCCGTTTCGTCTTGGCAGACCATTGTCAGTCCTGTCAGTGGAAAGGGAACCACCTAAAAGCACCGAAAGAGTCTTTTAAAACTAAAGCAGTCGACTCACTCGCATGTGTTACGGTCTGAAAGAAGCCATTAGGTATTATGATGATAACCTGTCCCCGGGGTTGTCGCGACTGAGATATCCAGGTAAAATCCTTACCTGTGCAGCGCCTGCTCCGTGGCCCGCATTCAAGCTTGCTTCCCTTGGTTTTACTCTATTTCATGGATATGGATGCACGTGTGCATGTTCTACAGGTACACGCATACACACGCATGTATGTCATGTGCACACATGTGGGGGTGTGCATGTGTGTATATCTAAATGCATGGAATGCATAAAATCCACATTCGTTGTTTAGGTAGATGGGTAAGTAGAGAGAGAGAGAATCCGTTGCTTTCACAGGCCGAATTGCTTCTCCTTGCAACTGGCCTTTACCTCGTTGGCGTGCTAGCGAATAGCGAGAACGAGCTAACAGGGACCTTTGATGTCTGCCCGAGGGAAAGCTTCAGAGGTGACAGAGGAAGAGAAATCACGGATTCTTACAGGCAGGACGTCTGCGTTTTGCACGTACTGGAGTGCGTTGACGCACACAGTGTGAGAGTCATTGTTCTGCTGTTTGTTCGTTTTCTTTGCCTCCTTCTAAATTCAAGTATGTCCTTGAAGAACATCAAAAACCATCTCTTCTTTTTTCTCCCTTTGGTTTCACATCAAGCAAAGGCTTTGGGTTTGCTCGGGCCCGTCGTTGAGAAGGACAGCATTTGAAGCCCTTAGGATTTGATCAAAGTGCAGAAAAATTAGCCCTTTGCCTCTTGGGACCAGGGCTTCCAGGCGCCAGAATAGCTGTGAAGGAGGTGGGAGTCACACGTCGAATGCCCCGTTTTTGAAACAGTGTGTTTTGAATCTTTCATTGACTTTTCATCACCTCAGGCCATGGTGGGTGCCAAGCTGTGGATTTTTCCAGGCGTTGGTCTCTTCTTCCGTGGATTCCTGCCTTCGTCCACCGCTCACTGATTTACTTGGTAGTCACTGTGCACATTCATCTGGACCCACCTCCCCTGGGGACCCTGTGCCCAGACCGCATTCACCACGCAGCTGTGGCCCCGCGTCCCGTCCTGAGTGGCCTTCATGTCCCAGAACCACGAGCTGCCACCTCTGCTGGGCCCGACTGCCCTGCGGTCCACTGCAGCGCTGTTTTAGGCAACTAGGAAACAGCGCAGGGGTTCCCGTTCCGTGTTCTCTGTGCCTGTGTGGGGTGTGTCTTGGACTTTAGGGTTTGCTTCAAGAACCAAATTAATTTTATTCATGGTACCATTTAATGCTGGCGACAGATATTATACTGAACAAATAGTTTGTCACTTGGAATCGAAATGTGAATTAGACGGATAGCAGGGACACCCCCTCAACTTAAACAGCAGGACGAACATCATTACCGACCTCCCCAGAAGCGACTTGAATCAGTGCATGGTCCCCCGTGCCAGCGGGAGCTGCAGGGCCAGCCATCTGAAGCAGGAGGCCTTGCTCCTGTGCGGGGTGCCCCCTCCACGCATGCAGCCTGTGGTGGATGTGGGGTGCGCAGTTGGGTCTTGCACAGTGGCCTGGCCACCGAGGAGGACTCGCCCAATGAAACAGGAAACGCGGGGACAGGGTGCCAGGGCACTGAGAGCCTACCTAGTTCAATGCTCGGTCCCTTAAGTGCGGGGCCCACCGAACCCTCGTGTTCTTCCCTGGGTTACGTGTCGGGGGGACCCAGGGCACAGAATGAAGGGTCGGCCTGGATTCATGAACAGGAAATGCTGGAGGGGGACTCGCCCAGCAGAGAGCCCGCAGGTGACGAGGCAGAGGAGCTGGCTTGGCTCTCAGCTGCTCCCCGTAGGTGGCTCCAGGCCCACAGGGTTCTTCAGGAGCCTTAGGGTGGCCTTCAAACGCCACCAGCCCTCAACACAGTTGAGCCGCAAGCAAAGTATTGGACAGGATCACTGACTAAATGTTCCTGTACGCCAAGAAGCCGGGAAGGCCATTTCACGCACCGACAGAAGGCGACGGTCATACCGCGTGGCTGAAGTGTGTCGTCACACTCCTGTGTCCAGGCCGTGTTCCCTCGGGCCTCTGTGCCTCTCCCATGTCCTGGTGCCTGAGGTCGGTACAACATCAGTGCACGGCAGTGCCCCCGCAGTCTCTTCTGGCTGGACAGCCAGGCCAGGGTTAACGACTCAGTCGTCACAGCCAGATTATTTATGCAAAATCGACTAAAAAGACAGCCTAGTTTTCTACCTTCAGTAAGGGTGGAATCCCTTACTGACAATCCTACGTGATAGTATTTTCTTCTATTCATGTTGGAAGTAGTTTAGAAAAACGAGGATCAAAATATCCATAAAATTTGCCAATACGATTTTTGCAGTAAAGTTAAAATACATGTGTTCCTTACCGATCCTGATTATAAAATAAAATAATAAATAAAACTGTAAATTTAAAAACGTGTAGATTTACAAACAAATTCATAAATATAAGTTCACAAATAAAAATGATAATAAAATTTATTCTAACTGGAAGTCACGAGTTTGGAAACTGATGATCGAAGGGATGATGACCTCGCAGGATGGTGGTGAGAATTACATGAAACGAAGCACTTAGCCGACTGGCCGCCACGCCCTAAGTGCCCAGTCGTGCTAATGGTGATAATTGCAGTGCCACTTGGGTGCCCGATGCAGTCCTTGAGCAGCAGCTTTCCCCAGACCCGTGCTGACGGACGTAAATACCCCGCGGGCCCTGCCGACTGCTCCCCCCCGAGTCCGCAGTGCCATCTCGCGTGGAGCAGGAGTCAGCGCTTTGCCACGTGCGCTCATTCCGTGGAGCGAGCCCTTTGGGGACGTTGTCGTGTGACCTTCTCCCCGAAATTTGTCACGTGTGCACATGGACACAGGCCCTTAAAAAGACTGACAGAAATTCTGTAGCAGTTTTGCTGAGGTTTATTAACGTGCAGTAAACTACAAACGCTCACAGAGAGCACGGTCAGGCCTTATGTCCACCCTCCCGCCCCGGGAGGTCAGGGCCACCAAAAATGATGGGTGTGTCTGTCACTCCCCAGTTTTCCTGTGCCCCTCGTCATCGTCATCCTCCCCGTCGGAGGAGAACACTGATCTGCTTTCTGTCACTGCAGGTTGCTTTGCCTTTTCTAGAATTGTCTCGCGTAAGGGGAATGAAACTCAGTAGTGCTTTCTCCCTGACTGCTTTCACTCAGCGTCGTCATTTTGAGGTTCGTCCAGGGCGTCACACGTGGTTCACCCCTCTTCTCCCTGAGCAGTGCTCCCTTGTATGGGTTTGCCGTGATCTGTCCCGTCACCTGCTGTGGCGTATTTGAGTCACTCCTAGTTTTCGGCTCCTGGTAAAGCCACAGGCAGCCCTGTGCTCAGGTCCTCGTGTGACACGCGCTTTCGTGTCCCCGTGTGAATGCGGAGCTGTGGGGGCTGTCACGGTCGCGCGTGTGTAGCTTAGTTCAGGGAGCTTTCAGACTGCAAGCCGGCCGCGCCCTGTTCCGTCCCGGCCTCACGCGCGTGTCCCGTCGCCCCACATCTGCCACCTTGGCGAAGTGTCCTTGTGAGTTGTTTGCCCATTTATTTGGTTTGTGATCATTTGCGTTCTTATCACTGAGTTTTGATGGTTCTCCATGTGTTCTAGAGGCAGATGGGCGGCTTGCAAATACCAGCCCCACATTTGGCTTGTCTTGCTTCTGTGTGGAGCGGTTTCGGTTCTGAGGGAGTCCAGTGTGTGCCTTTTCCCTTGGGGATCATGCTGTCACAGGGTAGCAACGACCGTCTCATGTTTTCTCCCAGTTTTGTACTTTTAGGCTTTACATCTGGATCTATGATTCGTTTTCAGTAAATTTTTTTCTGTGATGCAGGGTGAGGACTAGAGTGTGTTCATTCACTCGTTTGTTCGTTCGTTCATTCATTCATTCATTCATTCATTCATTTTTCCTGTGGGTCTCCCTCCTTCCAGCATTGTTCATGGCAGAAAGCCTCCTTTCTCCACAGTCCGGACTCCGCGTCCTCGCTGAACATCAGCTGGCCGTCTGCGTTTAGGACTGTCATGTCCTCTCGATGAACCGACCCCTTTTCTTTCGAAATGACCTTCCTCATTCCTGGTCATAATTGGCTCTGAAAGCTGTTATCCGATGTTAGTACCAGCACCCCAGCTTTCTTTTTACTGGTGTTAAGTGGCATGTCTTTTCCATCCTTTTACCCTATTTGTGTCTTTACATTTAACGTAGGATCCTTTAAAGAGCATAAGTTAGATCTTGCTTTTTTTATTCAATCTGACACTTTCGCCTTTTAATCAGGACATTTTTATGCATATTTTATGGTGTAAATTCACCATCATTTTATTTGTTTTCTGTTTGTTCCATCTATTCTTTATTTCTTTTTACATCCCTTTCTTCCTTTAAAATTGAATGTTTTTTTTAACGATTTTATTTTATAAAACAGATTTTAACTGATTACAATTTTCCCAGAAGAGTTTCATTGGTTTTGAACCTGTTTGATAATAAATATTCAATCAATTACTTTTCAGGATTAACCGACTGACATCAGGGAAAATGGAAATATATCCAAATTTCAACCAAAAATATTAGTGGTTGGGGAACTAAAATGTAAATGAGATGTTTTCAGAGCAGCCAGGACTCCTTTCATTTCATTCGGATCCATATGCTTTTTGGCATATCCTTATCAAATCGCACGAAAAATTACACTGAACAGGACACAAACGTCACCATCTCACAAAGATTAGAGGAACAGCATGACAGTTGATAACATACATTTAATTACCATGTTTTCTTTTTAAAACATATAATTGTTTAGGAAGAACAAAAAGTCTTATTCAGTAAGTAGGCATTTTAAAGATATATATTTTATTTTCTAAAATTTCTATTTTAGTTTGTGTTTTTGATTATAAAGCAGTGGACATTTATTGGGCCCACATCTCCAAAAGTTTTTTACTGACAGAGGACTTGACCATCAGATGTTTTAGAGAATCCCTGGACTAGAGGACTGAGATCCCTGGGAATTCAGCTAAATATTTAAAAAAGGAGACACAGAAAAAAATACCTTGACTCTTGACTCCCTTGGTCCCTGTTGCATGTTGCATTCCCTTTAGCCTGATGCTCCCTCCCAGGGCCCTGCAGTGGGAGTCCGAAAGCAAGGCGCAGCAGAGGAATACGCAGCCCTCTCATTGCCAGGAGGTGTCTGATGAGTCTTTTAAAATGGAAATAGAATTTAAAGAACTATTTTTTTACATCTTCAGGATCACAGGCAGGCATCTTCAGCATGCGTGGAAATGGGGGGTGCTGCTGTCAGTCACTGCCTAGCGACAGTAGTGTCAGTCATAGTCCTGACCCTTTTACACCACATTCTGACCTTTACGTGTTTGCTGGGTTCGCCTTCCAGATGTACCACAGGATCCGCCACTCCGAGTGCATCTACCGGGTGACCATGGAGAAGCTGTCCTACCACAGCATCTGCACGGCGGAGGAGTGGCAGGGCCTCATGCGCTTCAGCCTCCCGGGCCGGCTCTGCAAGGAGATCGAACTGTGAGTGCTCGCCTGGGCACCTCGGGGCCGGGGGACAGTGTGCCTTAGGATGGGGGACCACACTCCAAGCCCGGGGACGCTGAGGCCATACGGGTGTCCTGTTTCACGTGTGGTTCGTGGTGCCATTAGACCCCTGAAGTGACTCCAAATCTTACAGTACAACTTGGAATTAAAGATTAAAGTCTTCTAAAAAGATTACATAATCCTTAAAAAGAAAGAAAAGCTGAGCAGTTTTGAAATGAGTTAACCTAGATGTTAGCGTTTCTCATTAGTCTCATCCACAGTTCACACCAGGTGATATTTAATATTCAAAATGGCATTTAACATCAGCTCTCTAAAAGTTTTCATTTCTCTACAAATGTAAATTTACCAATTAAATTTGAGGACTTAGTAGTAATTAGTTCAGCTTTCACTTCGTTTTCTAATCCTTGCCAGTACACGTCATTGCTGGTGGTGGAAGCTGGTACACTGTATGCCCGTTGCGAGTGCGACTGCCGAGAACATCCTCGCCAGTGACCCCGAGCTGACAGACAGTGTTGTTGACTTAATTAAGCAGGAGCCCATCAGCGGAGGTGGCCATAATGCCCAGAAGGCCTAGGAGGCAAACCAAAAGTGAGCCTGTGAGGGCCTCCCGGTCAGGACGCGGGGCGCTGAGGACAGCCCGTCACGCACAGCCAGCGAGGCTGCGAGCTGCCACCCATCGTCACTTCCTCCCTCTGCCTCTGCGCCTGCTCCGTGCGTCTGTCCCTGGGCCCTGTGCTGCAGCCCTTCCAGCCACCCCCCGCCTGGCACTGCCCTGCTGGAATTCGTTTTCTCTCAAACTCTTAAAACCTTTAACATGCCTCAGTTTATCTTTTAGCTCTTGTGGTTTAGTAAGAAATACGTGTGTTTGGTCTTTTAGCTGGCTGCTGGCACAGGGCCCCTAACATTCGTATTGTCCGAGTGACAGGCATGAGGGGTGTCTTCTGTCATTCCTAATACACATCTCTCAGCTACTCGAGTGTCCAGTTCACATCAGTGAGTGACTCCGGAGGACGGGGTCCCAGGGCCGGAGAAGCAGCCGTGTAATTAGAGTGTTGGCCTTTTCACCTGCACCCGGCACCTTCGGGGAGGGGAGAGGGGCTGGGGGCTGAGTCAGTCACCAGAGGCCGGTGTGGAAGCTCCGTGCCCTGCCCGCACCCTCGCCCTAGGCCTCTCTTCCCTGGTTGCGTCCTTTCCCGTAAACCAGAAGTGACAGGACAAGTGTCCCCCTGACTTCCATGAGCGGCTGTAGGGAGTTGTCAGACCTGAGGAGGGGTCGTGGGGCCTCCACTTTCCCGCCGGTCTTCAGAAGTCGCCTCTGAAGTGGGGGCGGTCTCGTGGGCCTGCGCCGGGTCCAGGTGGTGGGCGTGACCTGAACTACAGGACATGAGGACTGGAGAAGTGCCGGGTGCGGGAAACACACGCATGGGGTGTCGGAGGGTTGGAGCTGGAGGAACGTGGTTTCTGTTAGTACTAACCATTCTGTTTATTAATGTGGTTAACGCAATTAGCAACTGAAAAATAGGTAATAACTTTGGATGTTTATATTTATGAAAATTTTTTTCTGGATTTAAATAGGAGATAGAATAATTTTCAACTCAAAACTTTTTTTGGTGAGGTTTCCTCCTTATCCGTGCGTTAGATGCGCATAACATTCCTACTGGGAGATTTTCCTGTACGTTTTCATTCTTCTGGTAGCAACCACAACAGCTGTTTTTACAGGTTGTTTTTTTAAAAAAACTTAAGCGATGGCTTAAATATTGGACTAAGTTCTTAAGAGAACGGTGGCATTTCCTTCTGGAAAACTTTAGCCACGACAGCGCTGTAACCAAGAGGGCAGAGACAGAGCTCGCTGAACTCCCCATGTGTTTTAGTTTCTGGGGAGATGGTGAAATCACCGTCTTTGCTCACTAGGTTCACACTAGGTTCACACTAATGCTATTTAGGAATAATCTGTGCTTTCTTTTCGTTTCAGATTCCACTTTGACATCGGTCCTTTTGAAAACATGTGGCCTGGGATTTTTGTCTACATGGTCCATCGGTCCTGTGGGACCTCCTGGTACGAGCGAGCTGAACACTTCCTTTTTCAACTGCTGAGTGACATGACCTCTTCCTCTCCCTACCTATATCACTTGCCCCTTTCTTGCTTGATACTTATCTTAAAATAGGCCGTATATAAATCATTTTTTGTAAATATTTAAGTTGAAAAGGCTGTGATTCTCAGACAGATCCACAGACCTTTTGTCTTTCCCTTAGAAGCTGCCGTGCTCTCTGGTGACACGGCTGTCCCTTGGCAATGTGCACACCTCACCAGGTGGTAATAAAAGCACAGCCGAAGTACCAGTGCTCAGGCTGCCCAGCCGACAGAGATAGGGTCAGGACGCTACACAATCACGTGCTGTTAGAGTGAGCTTTGGAAAGCACGCCTGCGCTTTGTATCAACTCTAGTGATACACTGCGTATCAGCTAGAGTAGGTGTGGAAGAATCGAGTCTCCTGTCAAAGCCTGGCCAGTCACTGTCACCTCCTTGTGGACTCTCCTTGCAAACCTCCCCCGCTCCCACCGGCCTGCCTGGAGGCCTGCCGGGGAGGGGAGGGGGCGCTTCATAGCTGATCTGTTCCTGCTTAAACGCACAGACTCAAAATGCAAGGAATACTTGGCTTTCTTTCCCTTTTACTCATTCAGTCATTAAGTGGCTCATAAAGGCTCCTAGTTTCTCTAGAATTAAGTTGTCAGTCCTTTCCTATTGAGTTCTGGGTCTTAGGTCTGTTGGGTACATTTATAAATTGCTGTTTTAAGAGGATGCACATAGGACAACTAACTCCAGTTATTTCTTAGGTAGCAGTTGGCCAGTTGTTACTCTTAAAGTGACCTTATATTTTAAGGCCCTTTGGAAATTTTTGGTGGAGAGAATACAGGTTGCATATCTTTAGAAGCTATTTGAACCCTCCTCTCTGGTATGTCAAGAAGCCCTGTTTTATACTGATGCGCGTTTGTTTTAAGCTGCCTCAAATTCATCGAGAGAGTTGGTAAGGACTTAAACAAATTTAAATACGTGATAATGTAAAATAACTGGATCACGTAATGAAAATACATGCCGCTTCTTTCATGTCCCGTGTCAGGGTGTCGTTGTTGGCCACTTACTAATTTGATTCCCATGATAATTTGGATTTGTTTTGAAAGGATACTCACTCACCTAGACAGCCCCCTGGATTCACAAACTCACACACACACACACACACACACACACACACACACACACACACACACAAACGTGTGTATTTGTAGTTGATGAGTCTGAATGTGCTTTTTGCGACACATTAGTTCAAAATACTGTTCTGCAGTTTGGTACCGTGTTGTGTGTTGAGGTTTGTGGGATGCAGGACGGCTTGCAGGCAGGGAAGGTGATGGGAGGTAACCATGGCAACCAGCCCGTGCCGGTCCCGGGCCTTGCTGCCCTGACAAGCTATGGGAGGTGCTGAGCGAGGCGCCTGGATGCGGTGGCTGTGGACGCTCACGGTCAGGTGTGCACGGCAAGGACGCGCGTGTCTCACCCCGAGCCCTCCGGGCCGTGGCGGCCCTCCACCGCTTTCCGCCGTGACGTCGTCTCTCCCACACAGCTTCGAGCTCGAGAAGCTGTGCCGCTTCATCATGTCGGTGAAGAAGAACTACAGGCGGGTCCCGTACCACAACTGGAAGCACGCGGTCACCGTGGCGCACTGCATGTTCGCCATCCTGCAGAGCAGCCGCGGGCTCTTCACCGACCTGGAGGTACCTGCCTGGGCCCATTCGTGACACACAGCGCGACCTGTCCCAGGGCAGACTTAGGTTCCTAAGGCAACAGAAGCACGCTTTGCAGGCGGCAGTCCCCCAGCGTTCAGCATGTTGCTGTGCGTGAGGAACGTAGATGCAGAAATCCCAGCTCCTCTGACAGTGTCTGTCGCCCGCCTGCCCGACGCAGACGTCTCTCGAAGGGTGTGAGCGAAGCCAGAGCTGCTCTCCCCGGGACAGCCCTCTGATCCCAGAAGCCGGGTGTCGGGGGTCTCTGCGTGGGGGAGCCGGGCTCCAGGAGGTCTTGCTAGTTCACCTGCCTCTATGCAGAGTCGGATACCTGCCTACAGCCCCCCGGACCTGGGGCTGGGAGGGTGTGGAGCATCCTCTCTCGGCGGCCCCAGCCACCACCCTGACCCCATTCTCAGGGGCTCCCCGGCACCCCTGAGCTCCCAGAGCCTCCCGGTCCCTCCCTCCTCACCCGGCCCACATTGCTGCGCTCTGCCCCCCATGACCCTCTGAGCGCTGTTTGGGACCTGACCTGCCCCCTGCTGACACCCTTCAGCCTGCTGTTTCGTTTGGCATAATTTGCCCTTGGGCACGCGCTGCGTGACTTGTCACACGCATTATTTATAGCGGCAGTAACTTTGTTCGGATTTAACAGCGGACTTTTGAATGAGGACAGAAACGGTCTTCGGGCAGGTTTGCTTCGTCAGTCATTCTTCGGGACATCTGCTTTAATTTTCTGCCAGGTCTACTTTTCCCAGAGTCGAGCAGGAAAATTAAAGAATCACCTGACTCCCAAGTTCATAAGCAGAAAAGCAAGTCAGAGCACTTGGCATTTCAGAGATTCCTGGGGAGGCTGCCGTGTTCACAGCAGGAGCCAGGGTGGCGGGGATGATGCACGTCTCCCCCGTGTCCCGTCGCCCGGTTCTGACCACTGTGCCGTGTTGCTTTCTCAAGCGCAAGGGCCTGCTGATCGCGTGTCTGTGCCACGACCTGGACCACCGCGGCTTCAGCAACAGCTACCTGCAGAAGTTCGACCACCCGCTGGCCGCACTCTACTCCACGTCCACCATGGAGCAGCACCACTTCTCGCAGACCGTGTCCATCCTGCAGGTGAGCGCGGGGCTGGCGCTGCCCGGTGTCCCCGCCAGCGGGTGTGGGCGTGGCTCCCCGCTGGGGCAGACCGAGGTTCATGCCAGAAACCTCTGTGTCTGCGTCGTCATTAGGCCATCGTGGTTTTAGATAAAGAATGTTTCATGGAGATTTCGAGTGTATTTTGCAGTCATGTTTGATTTTGAGTACACGGAACCCTGAGGCCGGGTTTGTCGCATTTATGTGGGTGGCCGTAGCCTTGACCAGAATGCACTGAGCGGTACACCCTGAGAGTTAGTACGGTTCGGGGTTTAGAACACGGCAGTCCCCTGGCTTCCCCTCCCGTGTTTGGGTTTTACCGTGTCGCCTTCACAGTGCTGGGGTGGTTGGGGAAGCCAGTGACAGACGTGGCCTCACTGCAGGGGCACGTGCCCCGCCTCCCCTTCAGATCCTTCACACGGAAGCGGCTCCCTCAGAATGGCTTCGTTCCCGTCACAGACGCGTTTTGACTTACCAGCTGGACCCCGTGTCTCCCTCGCACTGTCCGACTGTGTGTCTGTGGGAGGTTTGACTTGGCAGTGATCGGCCATGGCAAGCTGTGAAGCAGGAAGGCCGTGGCCAGAGGCAGTAGCTGAAGTGTCCCGCGATTCTGGTCACCCACGGGTGGACGTGAAGGGTGTTTCAGACGCAGAGCGATGTCAGGCGTTTTCCAGCCACGCCTAGTGGGGAGCTGCGTGGTCCACTCGCTCATGGCCGCGTCGTCCCAGAACGCGGGGTGTAATCACGTTCTGAAGCGTTTCCTTTATGGTTGACGACGTGTGTGTGAGTGAGTGTGTGTGTGTGTGTGTGTGAGTGTGTGTGTGTGTGTGTGTGTGTGTGTGTGTGTGTGTGTGTGTGTGTGTGTGTGTGTGTGTGTGTGTGTGTGTGTGTGTGTGTGTGTGTGTGTGTGTGTGTGTGAGTGTGTGTGTGTGTGTGTGTGTGTGTGTGTGTGTGTGTGTGTGTGTGAGTGTGAGTGTGTGTGTGTGTGTGTGTGTGTGTGTGTGAGTGTGTGTGTGTGTGTGTGTGTGTGTGTGTGTGAGGATAAATATCGATACGGACACATCTCGAAATTGAAGCAGGACGGAAGGGTGTGAGTCTGTGATCGTGTGTGTATATGTATCTCCGAATGTGAACGTGTATGAAACGCGTGAAACGTGCTTTTTGTGAATACACAAACGTTGCGGAACGTCATGACAGTCTGTCTCCTTCGACCTTACTCATCACGTGAGGCTCTTCATTCGTAAAGGGAGGAGGAGGAAGAGCAAAGCACGTGGAGCAGCAGTGACACAGCACGGCGGGGCGGAGGGACCCATCCCAGCACGGGAAGTCTTGCTGCGTTGGCCGCCAGCGGCAGCGGAGCGTCACAGTGGTGTGTGTCGCTGTCAGCACCCTCAGCGGGGCGGGCTTCCGCGTTCCGTAACACGGTGTTCCAGGACAAACGGAACTGCTGGCAGGAAATGAAGTTCAGGCAAGCTGTCGGCATCTAGAAGGTCGTTGGACGATAGTCAGGTTCCAGGTATTAGGGCCGGAGTTTTAGTCACCAGTGAGGTCACGGCAAGGGCACATTTGTCCTGTTTTCAGAGGAGATGAGGCACCCAGTAGACCACGTCTGAATTCCGGGCATCAGACTGGGGTCCTGGTGGTGGGGCCCGGGGCTGTGCGCAGGTTGTGCTGGAAGCGGAGCTCCTAGCCCCTTCCCTCATCTCACGGAGCTAAGCAGCGGGGCTTTGGGGGTCGCCGATGGTTAGGAATGGCGTTGCAGTGCGTGCCGAGGGCCGAGCGGTCAGTTTGTCTTCCTCCCTCGTTCTGCCCTGCCTGCGATCGCATTGCTGCCAGAGCGATGGTTCTCGAACACAGACCTGGTCACTGAGCATCCCCGGCCCCTCATTCTGCCCCAGACGGCATTTCAGTGTGTGCCAGGCCTTTCGGTTGAAACTCTTTTATTTTAAATTAATTTTAAACTTTATTGTATCAGTTTCAAGTGTATTCGTTGGTGAGGCGTTTGTGTAGTTGATGCGGCATCCCCCGTGCAATGCGCACCGGCTCTGCCAGCGGCCTGCGCGGGCCACACTGACCTGCGCACTCCACCACGCAGGTGGCTGGTGCTGCTCCTGTGGCCCGCAGGCGCCTGTCCCCACCTCGCCCTGCACGCACCCTCCAGCCACAGCCCCGCCCACCGCCCTGTGCGGGAGCTCAGGGCTGCCCCCCACCACCCCGAGAGTTCCCTCCAGGGGCCGAGGTCGTGGGCCCTGCTGATGCCCCGACAGAGGGGACTCTGCAGACTGCATGTTTGCCAAACACAGACCCCTGTCCCTCTGTCGTGGAGGGAAGGTGCAGCTCTGGCGAGCCGCGGCCCCCGGCGTGCTCCTCAGCCACTCGTGTTGGGGAGCCAGACGCTGGACGGGTACATGGTACAGAAATGGTACAGAAAGAGTCTGATGATTGAAAACAGGTGGCAGCAGGGAGCTTGACTTCAGAGCAGCAGGGAGCAGGCAGCGTTTCAGCGAGATGTCTGGTCTTATAAAGAAATGCATTTTAATAGTTTCAAGTTTAATGTGTTTTATCAGCCAGTAATTGTGGCTTAAGACAAAAAAAAATTAAAAATCAATTTATGGCAGAGTGATGATGGCTAATAATAAATCTTTAGAAATAATCGAACTCAAATTTAGTGCATCTTAATTATCTCAACCTTTTTGTTATTTGAACAAAAACAACCCATTTTTACCTCAATTACAAATAGGAACTTAAAATTCTAAGAGAAAGGAATTATTGTTAAAATTTGTAAAAGTTTCACGTATAGAAGACTAATCCTGAGACGGTAGGGTTTGGATGACCGCCCTGGGCCTCGTTCAGGATGACCATCTGTGTCCCACCTCCCCAGAGGACAGGACGTGACAAGGTGACTGCAGTTTGTACCTGAGTGATCTGTGTTTTATGTGAAACTGTTCTCCTTGGGGGGTGGCGGGGTGTTTAATATGCCTAAACAAACTTTATTTTGAGGTCGCGAGACATTTTCTTCTAAAATAAAGAAAAAATAGTTTAGTATTCATTAGGTACGGGGGACTCTTTAAGCCTATCGACGACTAAAGTTTTAATTAGTTTAAGAAGAAAAGTCTTTTACTTAAATATTTTGCATTTTCCAGTCCTTTCATCACTTACGAGAAATATCCAAAATCGAGGTACGGGGTTAGGTCACTGGGGCTTCGCGGTGGCAAATGGTGCCGCTGTGGTTTAAGCGGTTCCCGTAAGTGGCAGCGTCACTGTCGCAGCTCAGAGAGACACCAAGACATGAATTGCATTTGTTTTTCGATTCGTTTGTGCCTTGCGAACCTGTCCTTTGTGTGGCAGATGCCACCCATCGACTGTACCGTTTCAAGTACGTGGAGACGCCCCGCGACTAGAGCGAGCTGGTCATCAGCCGTGTGTGTCTGTGTCTCCCGCAGCTGGAAGGACACAACATCTTCTCCACGCTGAGCTCCAGCGAGTACGAGCAGGTGCTGGAGATCATCCGCAAGGCCATCATCGCCACGGACCTGGCCTTGTACTTCGGGAACAGGAAGCAGTTGGAAGAGATGCACCAGGCCGGGTCGCTGAACCTCAACAACCAGTCGCATAGGTAAACTCGTTCTCACACGTTTCGAAGCCCAGGAAGCGGGTCGGGAACAAGTTTATCTTTTAAAACAAAGGTCATTGGGCATAAATTTATATTGGAAAGAAGAAATGTAAACATACATGTATATGTTTTCTTTGTTTTATGTGCGTTTTATGTTAACTTCGGTGATATACACACACACACACACATATATACACGTGTGTGTGTGTGTGTGTGTGTGTGTAATTTTGATGAAATTGCTGACAGTGCATTGTGAGGGTAAGGAAATGTGAACTGGAGTTTAACTGGCCACACCGGAGTGGGCGCGTTTAGAGGGCAGTCGTTTTACAAGAGGATCCTTGAGTTTGTCACAGCCCCAGGTTTGGTCATGGGCCTCAGATTCCAAAGCAGATGAGGACGGGTTTATCTTTCAGAATGAAATCTTGTTATCCAAGCTCATCTGACGGACCTACGAAGCCGGAATTCCACTTTATTGATGCACAAACGTGCTTTCCAGTTACAGACGTCAGAAAGACGGACGTTCCGTGTGGTCAGAATCAGGCAGAGAGCCGGGTGACAGTCACACGTTTGTTTCACAAACAAGGGGGGAATGAGGGGCCAGGTCGAGGGGCTGCGCCCTGCACACTCTGCTTCTGAGAGCTCACAGCTCGCCCGGGGCGCTCAGGGGCTCGTCGGGGATGCCAGTGTGCTCTTAATGTCCAGTTCAACCTGCTCGTTGCTGGTTTACAGGGAAGCAGGTTCCCTCGTATCCTGCACCCACGCTACAGCCACTGACTGCATCCAGGCGTGTCCTCGTCTCTTCTTCAGAAATTTACTCATAGAGAATCATGTCGTTCATGAAGAAAGACAGTTTTATTTCTTCTTTCCCAATCAGTGTGCCTTTGCTTTCCTTTTTTGTCTTTATTGCGTCAGTGGCACTTCCAGTCTGATGTTGAAAAGGAGACGTTAGAAAGCACCTCTGAGCCTGCCTGACACCTGGTCGCGGTGGGAAAGCGTCCTCCCCTTCCTCCTCCTTCCTCTCTTCTTCTTCTCTTCTATGTCCTCCTCCTCCTCCTCCTCCTCCTCCTCCTCCTCCTCCTCCTCCTCCTCCTCCTCCTTCATTTGTGCTTACTTTTAGGTCTAATTTGCTCTTTTCTAATTTCCTAAAGTGGAAGCTTCGATTTTTTATTTTAGATCTCTTTTATGCATTTAATGCTATAAGTTCCCTCTAAACATTGTCTTTGCTTCATTCCACAATTTTAATTCACATTCTTATTTCGTTCTAAATATCTTTTTCTTTATTTCTTCTTTGACTTGTGTTACTTAGAAATGTGGTGTTCAATCTCTAAATATTTAGGGGGATTTTCTGGCTATTTTCTGTTAATATGCAGTGAATCCCGTTGTCTGGGAGCATACATCATATGAGATTCTTTTACGTTTGTCAAGGTGTATTTTGTGGCCCTGAACGTGATCTCTCATGGCGAGTATTCCATGGGAGCTTGAAAAAAATGCGTTTTCTGCTCTTGTTGGATGAGGTCGTCTCCAGACGTTAACCACGTCCAGTGGTTTGATGAGGTTACGAGGTCACACACGGCCTTGCTGACTTCCTGCCTGCTGGGTCTTCCCGTTTCTGGTGGAGGAGAGTTGAAGTCTCCAGCTGCAATCACGATCCATCCGTTTCTCCTTGGAGCTCTGCTATTTCTTGCCTTTCCTCTTTCGCTGTCCTGTTGCGAGGCATGAACAAGTTGGGGATTGTCATGTCTTATGAAGGATTGGCCCCGGGTCATTATGAAGGGCTCTTTTCCATCCCTGACCACTTTCCTTGCTTCGAAGTCTGCTCTGTCTTAAATCAGTGTAGCTACCGTCGCTTTCCTTGATTCAGCATCAACGTGGTTGTCTTCTCCATCCACTTACTTTAGATCTATAGGAATCTTTATGTTTAAAGTGGGTTTCTTATAGACAGTGTGCCATGGGGTCTTGTTTTTGATCTGTACCGACGATCCCTTCCTTTGAGGCATGTTTAGACCATTGATGTTTAAGAGATGGCTGGCGTTGCTGGATTACTATCTGCCATACGTATTACTGTTTTCTATTCTTGGCCTTGTTCTTTGTTCTCTCTTTTTTCTTTTCTTTGCTGCCTTTTGTCATTTTAATTGATCATTTTCTGTGACTTCATTTTCTCTCCTGAGCATGTCAGCTGTACTACATTAAAAAAAAAACCTTTAGTAGTTCCCCTCGAATGAAAGATTCTTTTCCGATATTAGGGCATAAGAACATGAAAGTCATTTAACATCTTCAGCTATAAGGCACAAACAAATGGAAGCCACAGTGCCATACCACTGCACGTTCACTGGACTGATGGAAACTTAAAAAGCCCCAATACCAAGTGCTGGCAAGGGTGTGAGGCTCCATGTGACAGTGTTTCACCGGAACAGCGAAGCTCGGGACCCCCCGCCCGGTGCCCGGTCCCTTCTGGAAACGGATGGCATGAGCTCAGATGTCTCCTCTGTTAGGGCACAGGGTCTCTTTTTCCCCAGTGCTTCATTCACCATTTGGGAAAATGTTTGGTCTCAGGAAGATAAATCTTAATGGCCTGTGGCTTAGACAGCCAGTCTCATCCTTTTCCAACTGGTAGGAATCCAAAGGTGGGCAGTTGCTGCCTTATGTCCGGCTGCCCAGTGACTGTGAGGAGACAGGCTCCTTCATCCCCGCCGCACTGTTCTTGACATGCTGGCCCTTGTCGGTCTCGATTCTCTCAGCCTATGGTTCTCAGTCCTCGTCCCACTCTTTCTGGAGCTGAAGGTCACGACTGTTTCCCTGCTCGTTGCTGGAAGTGCTCGCACGTGGATGCCTGCTCCCACTTTGGGTCCCAGCCTTCTACCTTGTCGTTTGCCACATCATGACCGTATCATATAAACTTGACATCGTGGTCACAACGCTGCTCAAAGGTCTGAGCTAAATGTGTTATTTTTTATTTTGAAGACGAAACACCAAAGACCATTTGTGTATGAAAGTCATTGCTGTATGTCTTTAAAATGCAGGTGATAATTTGCTTTTCTGTTAGACATATGCAGTTCTGTTGTTTGATCGTGAATAAGTTCTTTATACTTTATAAGCAGCGGAGTCTGACAGGTGAAATGAAATATGAGACCAGTTTAAAAATAACGTATAAAACGTGACTGCAGGTGATTTAAAAGGTGGAGAGGAGAAATACAGGGGGCCACAGAGAAGCGGAAATTGTGAAGTATTGGATTTCTTCCCTGAAATCGCCCTTCAGAGTGCTTTCCCTAGCCACAAGTAGTCCACAGTGGCCATCAACTGAACGTCACGTGTGGAAAGCAGTTTGGACTCGAGCCAAGGGCAGACAGGGAGGCTTCATTGTTTTTCATGAAACTCGTGATCACTGTCTCCTTTTGACTAAAACTGACCAGATCGCCCACCGAAATGTGAGCACTTTCTCTGAATTCCAGCAGCGTCTTTCTCACCGGGAGTGGATGTGTAGTCTCCCCCAAGGTCCCTTCAGCCAGGATTTCACAGAGACCAAATGTGGTTTAAGCTGGGAAATCAAGGTAGAGTAGCCTTCTGAAGATTAAAAAGGCAAATATGTGAGTTGTTGGTAGGTTTTATAATTTTTATTTTCATGTATTTAGTGTTGAAAGTACCTTTTACAACATGTATTTAAGTAATAAACCGATTTCAGATTCTGTTCTCTAAAGTGTTAGGAAATAGGCAAATGAGAAGGTTTATGCTCTGAATCCAGAGACCGGCTGTGCCCTTCAAAGACGTTCCTCCGCCCACCTTCCAAAGCCTTTCCTCGATTTAGATTTGCGTGCACGTCAGAGGAAGGGTCGTATCAAACACTCGAGCGAGTTAAACAGTTCAGAAGCAGAAGTGGAAAAGCCGTGGCTGATTTCTAGTTGAGAGTAAAAAATGAGTAATTTCATTAAAGACATTTAATACAAGTATCATTTATTTATTTATCAGGGAAAAGTAAAATAACTTGTTAGTGGTTTTGTCTAAGTGACTTTGACAGGGGACTCCAGACCTTTGCTGTCCTGCTGGTCACAGCACTGCAGCTGGGGCCGTTCCCGGGGAGAAAATCGGTCCCACGTGTTTACAGAGCCCGGTTCTGTCCACGTTGCTTTGTTGTTCCGTAGATGTGCGAGGTGAGAAATCCTGACGAGGTAAAGCTTAATAGAATATTCAGACAAGAGAAATAGGTGTTGATTTTCTTTTTCTTGGTAAAACAGATTACACGAGTTTGAATTATTTCCATGTCATGGAATAATTGTTCATGAACAGAGCAATGGCTTTTCTCACGTCCTCTCCCTGTGCAAATGCCTCTACCGAGTGAGCGAACGTGCAGGGGCTTGTTCCTCTAGGAGCCACAGCCCGAGAAAATCATGCGCCCTTCAGCCCGCGGGGCGCTGCGGGAGCCACCCCGTCAGAAACAGGTCGAGTCCCCGGTCACTGTGAGGGGCCTGATGTCCACGTGGCCGCTGCTCGTGGTCCCGGGAAGGGCACCCGCAAGTCTCCCCAGGGTCTAAAGTTGTCTCTACCCTTCTGACGTGGCCTGACGGAGGGCAAGGTGCAAGGCGGAAGGAGAGGAGGCGATTTAATTAGGCGAATGGGCGGGCCCTGGAAGAACCTCGCGGCCTGGGCAGCCGAGACGTGGCTGACGGGGACAGCGGGGTCTCTCAGAGGGCCAGCACCTCCGCCTGGGGAGCACGACGCCATCAGAAACGCTGCCCCAAGTGCAAGATAGGTGGACGGGACAGCGCAGGATGACACCCACCCCGGGGCCTGGCTGTGGGCCGACGAGGACAGTGGCGTGGGCGGCAGCGTCCCTGGTCCCTGAGACGCGTTAGAACTCAGCCCTGGCTGGAAGCAGCATCCTTTCACTCATTCCACGCTTCCGTTACGTAATTTTAAGTGACGCCATTCGCTTCATAAAAATGGAGTTCAGAGAGTTAGGACTCCCTGGCCAGCGCTCAGCGCCGTCCAGTTCAGACTTCGTGTGGGGCAGCGCGCGTCACCAGGCGATGTCACTGAGATGTCACAAAGAATCCTGGCTGGGTTCTTTGAGCAATTCTCATTTTCCTTCGAGGATACATCAGACCAAACCACATTTTTAAGTCAGACTTGGAGCATGCAGCCGACAGACGAGGCTCATTTCAGTCGGGCGCGGGGGGCGGGGGACACCTGTGGCCTGTCCGGAGCCCCTGACACTGCGGACGGGGTGTCTGCGCTGCGGGCACCTCGCCTCCCACTGCGGGGGGCGGGGGTTGCAGGGGGTCCTCACCCCCCGTGCCCCTCGGGATCCCCTTCCGTGAGATGAAGGGGTTGGCCTGACTTTCTCTTCAAAGCTTCCTCCCATCCCAGAGCTCTGAAATTCCACGGAAAGGAAAAGCCGGCCCGGGGCTGTGGAGTGGCCAGCGGGTGTGGGTGGTAACGTTGGGCTTGGTTTCTCCAGGATCCCGAGGCGGCAGGAGCATCTGGCCTCAGGAACCAGGCGGGGAGTGGCCGGTGCTGTCACAGTCACGGCGGCGCTGCCCGAGCTGCACCCCCCTGCCTGTCTGTCCGCTCTGGGCGCTGCCTCGCCCCCTCCGTGCAGGGAAACCTCCTCCAGCCCCGACGGGGAAGTGCTGAAGCCTCTCGCGTCTCTTCCGAAGACGCAGACGCCATGCTGACCAGCTTGTCCGTTACTGTGTTCTAGGGACCGTGTCATCGGCTTGATGATGACTGCCTGTGACCTTTGCTCTGTGACAAAACTGTGGCCGGTTACAAAACTGACAGCAAATGACATATACGCAGAGTTCTGGGCTGAGGTACGTCCTGGGTTTTCGAATGACTGTAGATGGTGACAGAAGCAGGGGAAAATGTGAAGATACATCAAATGCGTGGATGATTTTAGCAGTGTGTTAGTTCAGTTTACTGTTCGTTTCAGAAAAACCGTGGTGGGCCACGTATGCTGAAGAACTCAGCACTCACAGGCACAAAGTGCGAGCGTTCGGTCACAGGTCTCTGCTCTCAACCGCAAGAGCTTTGGACCTTCTTGGCTGGACAGTAGTGCAGTTTTCCCTATTTAATAGTTAATCTCTTGTTTGTTCATTCACAAATCAGAGCTGCTCACGTCGGGAAAGCGGCGCCAAAATGGGTGAGGCAGACCCCGCGGGGTCGCGAGCTCTGTGCGCCTGCAGGTAGAAATTCGGGAGAACAGGGGTTTGTGGCCCAGACGTGGAAGGTTAATAAATGAGCCACGTAGTTTAACTGCTGTCCCCGCGGTTTCGTCTCTGCAGCACCCTCCCTCGCCCCCTGCACCCCTTCTCCCACGCTGCAGACGAGGTCGGGGTCTCCGCTGTAGCCGTGTCACACAGGACACGGTGCTTGCTTTTCAGCATTTAGCCCCGTTTGTGAGGATGCGTTCACACAGTCGTTTCTGTGAAATCTTTGCACTTACTGGACTTGCCGAATCCTTGAGAGCAAGGGGCCTGCTTAGTTTCACTCGTTTATCAGAGAAAAGGAAACAGGTTGAGAACCACCTATCTCGGTAGTCACGTGATAGCGTAAAAGCCGTTAGGGCCTTCAGGTTGGCGGGGCAAGTGGTTGGTCCTGTACGCGGACTTCCTAGCGAGGGCTGTATTCCCGCTTGTTATAAGGATACGACGTCTCAGCAGATCTCGGATGTTTTCGCTCTGTGCTGCTGATTTCCGAAAACAGACCTAACTAAAATACTAAAATAATAAGCGTGCGGGGAGAGTGACGAATTGGGGGAATTAGGGTATGTCAAGGAGGAAGATTTTAACCATCTTTAGCTTTAACGAACAGGATAAGATAAAGTTTAAAATCTGTAAAACGCAGATAACAACATCTGGCTGTTTGTCTTAAGTGAAGATCAAATGGATACTCGTTATGAGTCGCTTAGCCCAGAGCCCGCGGCGCAGTAAACCTCTAGTGGACGTCCGTGGCCCTAACCTCGATGGTGATCCCGGCCAGCTGTGCTGTGTCTTCACAGGCGCGTCTTAGCAGACTTGTTCCTGCCCAAAGCCTAGCGTCACCCAGGCCGACGCCCGTGAAAAATTATTTGAGAAGGGCGTCTGACAAGGGCCTCGAGGTTTCTCCATGTTTTTATATTTTATGTTTCCCGTCTTCACTGGTTACTCTGTCTCCTCTTATAATTCCCGACTTCTGCCAAATGGAACCAGGAGATGGCTGGGTTTCTGACAATTTGGTGCAAGAGAACTTCAGAATTAAAAGCAAACAACGATACAATAAGTCTTTGGTATTTTGACTTTTGGGGATGTCAGTCACCAAAAATATGATTCATTTTGAAGACAATTCATGAGTAGAGGGAATACCGTAGTTTTGCAACTTTTTGTAAGTTAAAAAAGCGTGATTTCCCCTCTTATTTCAGGGTGATGAAATGAAGAAGTTGGGAATCCAGCCTATCCCTATGATGGACAGAGATAAGCGGGACGAGGTCCCACAAGGCCAGGTACGAACTGTGCAGTAAAAACTCGTTGAAGGGACCGGACAATCACAGCAGCAGAAAGCACGTTGCCGCCTCCTGTTTCAGGCACGGTGGGCGGGCCGTGCCAGGCCCGGGCTTAATGCAGAGACGAGGGATTTGCCCCGGAGGGGCCGAGAGCTAGAAAGCACACGGCCCTGCGCCGTGCCCGTCAGCACGGAGCCGAGCCTGCGGAGCCGAGCCTGCGCGTGGGAAGGCGCTCGTGGCCAGGCAGCCGGGCGGAGCCGGGCGGGGCCCGTCGCGACTTCTGCTGTTCCCAAGGCTGCAGGCTGACCCGGGAACCACGGGAGCGTGGCCGAGCTGTGGGCTGGGAGCGGTTAGTGGTCAGAGGGTCGAACCCAGACCCTGTCCGCACCCTGTCCGCTTGGATGGACGTGACCGCAGGAACAGGCGCTCTTCCGACGGGGATGAGGGGGTGGAGGGATCTGCACTGTTAGTGTCTTTAACAAGCAGGAAACGGTTTCTTTCATGGGAAACAGAAAGGCATTTTTTTGGAGCGTAGGACAGACTGTGACTGGCGTCACTTTTCCTGACAGATGACGCGTAGTGCTTCAGTGCACTGAGTTTTGTCTCACCCTAAGTCGACATTAGTTCTTCTTCTCTCAGGTCTTCCCTACATAGCTCGTGTTCGAAGTGTGACGTCTTGAGGGCTCTTGTTAGTTTTCACGTGTGGTGTGATGAGCTGCTTACGTTACGGCCTTTTTCACTACTGACGTCACAGATGATTGTGATACAGGATTCAGGGTAGAAATCATTTCAGAAGCTTCACAGGGTGGTGGTGGTTTGGGCTAAATTCTCAGGTTTCCTGGCTTCTTTGAAGTGCACCTGTTAACAGTGCAGACGCTCAGGCGCCGCGCCCACGGCGGGCTCCTCCATGTCCCCGTGGCCTCCGAGAACGGCTTCCACGTCCTCGTGGTCCTCAGCCAGCTGCCCGCGGGAGGCGCATCGCTCTTCCCCCGTGAGCGTGCGGCTGGCGTGTCTGGCACATGCGCTGCGTGTGCTTTTCGCAGCCTGTTTGCTCCGTAACAGCGTCCGTGCAACTTTCCCACGCGTGAGGTCGCCAGGATGGTGTTTCCTGTCTGCCGTCTGCCTTTCGTGTCCTCCCGTGGAAGGCTCTGCCCTCCTGAGATCGTGCAGACGTTCGCTGTCTGTCTGAGCTCTCTCCGTTGGGCGCGGGTGCTGTCTTATGGCTCAACACGGGGACCGAACAGTGTGTTCTGGACAGCGACGCAGGCACCCTGACATGCGTGGTGCAGCTGAGAATGTCAGTGGCAGCGCTGTTCTGTGTTACTAAGAGAAAACTTTATTTTTTTTTTTTTGGGGGGGGGGTCCAAAATTCCAGGTCCATCTACAGTCTGAGAGAGTTTTAAATCAAACACTTCTGTTGTCAGCTGCCAACTCAGGTCCTTCCAAACTGTGATTCCTGTGGAATTGCTCTTCGGCACGATAAAGCAGTTCTCCGCTTTCCCGCACGCGGGCTCTTTCCCAAGCTCTTCTGCTCCATGACGGGTGCTGAGCGTTAAAGCAGCAAGGTCCCCGCCTGAGCCACAGGGAGGGACATGCTGGGCGTGGCTCCGTCAGGACCTTCGCGGAGGAGAACGCAGGGAAGACCCGCGTAGACTTGACCCTTCTGTACCCGTTAGCACATCCCACTGAAGTTCAGGCTCTTCAGAGGGCTCGGTCGGCAAGGTCTGGGGGTCGCCTCATCCGGGGCTCAGTTTATCCTGTCCATGTCGTCAGCCCCTGGTGCTTACCAGTGGCTGGACGGCCTGCCGTGGCTCGCGGGCCCCGCCTGCGGTGGCCAGTCGGAGCCGGCACCGTTTCTGTGCCCAGGGGCCCGGAGCTCCTAGCAAGATGTCCTTTGACGTACTCCCCGACGTGCCACAGCTGGAAGGAGAACTGAATCTGACGTAGGGAGAGACTGTCGCTGAGAGGACTCAGGCACAGCCCGTGCGGTTCGCGGCTGGTCAAGGAGTGGGGGCGACGAAGGGAATCTCAGGAGGCCAGACCACAGGCCGGAGCCCAGCAGGTCCAACAGCGACGTGTCCCGTGGCGCTTCCGAGCGAACCGTGGCGTGGACGGGGTCGCCGTGGGCCGGGGGCGGGCTCGAGTGTGGGCCGCCTGCCCTTGCCCAGGGACGAGCGCGTGGCGCGAACCTCACCGGGCTCGTCTGTGAATAGAGCCTCGCCGGGTGTCGCGCTCGGCCTGTCGGGTCGGGTTCATGTTTTGAGTTCCACGTGCTTGATTCGGGGGGTCGGTCCTGGAGTCGGGCCCGAGACACCGACGGCGTGAGTCGCGCGGGCTCGGGGTTGCTAACGTGCTGTGTGTTTCTTGTCGGTGGCTCCGGGGACAGCTCGGCTTCTACAACGCGGTGGCCATCCCCTGCTACACCACGCTCACCCAGATCTTCCCGCCCACCGAGCCGCTCCTGAAGGCCTGCAGGTAGGTGGGCGCGTGGCCACGCGCCGGCCCTGCGGTCCCGCTGCGTCGGGCGCGCGTGTCCTCTGTGCAGCTGGCGTCGCCCGTCACGACTGTGTGGCCCTGTGTGGCCAAGGTGCCATCTGCTCACGGAGCCGTTCATTCACGAGACGGAGCAGGTTCTGTTTTTGTTGTTCACGAATCAGAGGTCGCCGCCTGGTACCGTGTTTAAAACACGGGGCCGCGCTGTCTGCTCGGGGCGCTCGTGGGGGGAGGCAACCCCTTGAGTCACAGATTTTTGTTTAGATGGAAGAGGGGGGACCTCGAACGAGGTCTTCTTTCTCTTTGAGTTTTATTTTCCTCCCAAGAGAAATCAAAACCACCGTTACCTGTTCTGGCTTCGGACGTCTGCGTCCCCGTCCGTCACCGCAGTGGAGGGCCGGCCTCAGTTAAAGCATCTCGGGGTTTTGAAGGGTTTTCATGTCACTGGGATAAGCAGGCCCCGCTGGGACGGTGAGGGTGGCAGGCGGCGTGGCCCACGTGAGTCGACCTCCCACGGGGAACTGGCCTCCGGGTGCCGCGACTGCGCAGCCACACCTGCTCGGGGGCCAGGGCAGACGCCCGGGCTGTGGTCACGCTGCTGAGTGTCCTCTCACCCCCTCCTGCGGAGCCCACCTGGGCCCCGGCGGCATGGCCCATGTGCCCTCCCCTCTTCCGGTCACCCTTCTGCCCGGTAAGACGTGGCCTGTCCCCAGCCTCGCTTTCCTTTCTGCCTTGTGGCCTGGAGCTGGCGGGGCGAGATACTGTGCTGGTTCGAGGCTCTTCTGGGGACACGGAGCTGAGGCGTCCAGGCCGGGGCCACACTGGAAGGCTGCCCGGCCCCCGCACGCTGGTCCCCAGCAGAGCGGAAATGGCAGCTGTACCGCCACGCTCGCTCGCGCCCAGGACGGGGTGGCCGAGTGCGGCAACAGAGCTCAGGCACCCTCCCCGAACGTCGCCTGTCACCCCCTCTCTTTATCCCCAGGGACAACCTCAGCCAGTGGGAGAAGGTCCTCCGAGGGGAGGAGACGGCCGTTTGGATCTCATCCCAGCCGGTGGACCCAGGGACCTCTGAGAAGCTGCCCTTGAAGATTGACGACTGATGGCTGCTGAGGGACTGTCCCCTTCGTCCCCCTCTCCTCCGCAGACGCTCGCCTCGCTTCTCTGACTTTCCTTCCTTTTACTTTGTGGGGAACCTACACCTGGTGACCGGATGCAGGCCTCTTCGAGAAAGTCACACCAAGCAAACCTGCCAGGCTCCTCGGCGTGCACCACAGGCCATGACCAGCCAGGACCGCCCGGGACCAGCAGCCGCCTGTCCGCTGACTCCACCCGACCCGCGAACTGGCCCTTCCTGATCGGCTGCTGTCGCCAAGGCCCCGTGGGAATGGGCACAGGTGGTTCAGGCGGCGCTGACCTGCAGCGCCCATCTGCCGGGTCTGAAGTGGTCCTGTGACGCTGTGCGTGGCTCCAACACCGTGTCGCTTCCATGTCGCTGGTTATAAGTAGGAATCGCTATTGTGACGTCACGGTGACCCCCTGTAAGCCCGCAGCCTCGGCCCGTTATCGAGGTTTCGGCGCAGAAGTGTCCTGGCGATCAGTGATAGAAACGGTCAGATTCCCGTGCAGAGCTCCGTGGGTTAAAGGTCGGGGTCTAAGGTGTGTTCCTCGCGTTTATGCTTAAGGGCTGGGGTAGGTGCCTCGAACACCGAAGGAAGGAAGCGGACCCGTCCTGCCGAGCGGAGCTGAGGCGGCATCATGACAAACCTCAGACGCCCAAGTATCAGTTCAGATGTCAAAGGATATTTAAAAATTTCAGTGCAGTCTTGGCAATTTAATAAACATTTGCATAAAGAACAAAATAAAAGCAAGGCATATGGAGTTTTTTCATGGACAAGTCTCACGGATGTAAAATGTGAATTTTTAATGATGATTTCTTTATACTCTCACTTTGTGTCACTGCAGAACTAGATTCCCGTCCACAATGAAAGGTTTATTCTACCGATGATTTCATTAAAGTTCCCTTCATTTCTCTAAAGTCGAACCGCACACTCTCGGTCTCCTGGAATGTTTACTTTGGCGTGCCCGTCCCCCCCGCCGACCTCCTTCCCCGTGCCTGCCGTCCACGCCGAGGACAGTGCAGGCCCGCCGCAGCGCGCTCTGTCCGCTCTGCCCCGCTCCGGATCCGGACGCCACGGGGAAGCCCGGGGCTGGAGCCTCTCCTAGACGTCTGGTAGGCGGTGTGCTCCGCGGCGTCACAGCGATGTCCGGACCCAGGGTTGCCGGCGTGTGGCTCAGCAACCCGTGACCTGCAGGCGAGCGGGGCCCTGCCCTGCAGGACTCAGGGTCACAGCTGGGGACCGGCTGCGCCTCTCCGTGGCCGGGACGGGAAGGACACTGTGCCGGGAAGACACTGGCGCATCCCGCTCCCCGAGCTCGGCACACACTGCCCTCACACGGGCTGGGTCCTTGCACAGATCCGTCCGCTGTGGCCACAGCGTGGTCTGCGGACGTCGCAGCAGAGCGGGCTGTGCACACACGGTTCTCAAGTTAAAGTTAACACTGTGTGTTCGATTCACCGTGGGCTGCTGCGAGCTGCCGTCTTCCCTGCGCGGAGCCCCTTTTCTATTGCAACTTACACAATGTAAGGTAAAACGAAATATATATACATAGAGAGAGAGAGAGAGAGAGAGAGAGAGAGAGAGAGAGAGACCGCTGCGGCTGGTACACACCCGGTGGTGTGTGTGGCCGCGCGCGTGCACGTGTGTGCGCGTCCAGATGTCCTTAGACACGTGTGAGAGGACCAGGCGCATCTATGAGAGAAAAACAGCCGCGTTCTTCAGAAACAGTGATTTTTCCTGCTGGAAGTACACGCTGTTGATAGCCAGCGGACTGGAAAGCGGCCTTTCTCGTGTGAGTGTGAGTGTGTGTGACTTGGATCCAGGGAGTTGCGTATTTTCCTGCATCTAAATTTACAAAACGACCCCCCAGATTCAGCTTCAGTCACAAAAGGGAATCTACCGGTCTGACCTGGAGACTGATTGCCGGGGTGTGGGGAGTGCCACGTAAGACTGGTTCCCCGTGGGAGCGGTCCTGACGGTGCGTGAAGTTTGATTCCTGACGACGAAAGCAGTCGGCACGTCCTGAGCCTGTCGTGCATCGGAAGGGGCCGTCCTGATGAGATTAGTAAAGAGCATTCCTCTAGTCCGGTGCAGCCAGCGGCCTGCGCCGTGCGACCTCTGAGCCAGGCACTCGGGCAAGGGACCGCGTGCCAACGCGAACTTTTAACTCCGCTTCCCCGTGTGTAAGCTTCCCTCTGAGAATCGTAAGTTCCCCTGGAATCAGGGCCCAGCGGGGGGCGGTCCTGAATAGTCTGTTTGGGGGGGAAACGCAGTTAGGCGTAGTTTTGCGTTCCGGCTCGTGTTTATCAGACCGACTGTGGGGTTCTGTTCTGGTCCTTTCCCCAAACCGTCCCTTAGGAGGCCCGGCGGCTGCTGTTGCTGAGAATTTGACGCGTGTCTCGGGAAGGCGGTGCGTGCTGCGGGCCCGGCTCGCCTGTTCAGTGTAAACCTGGTCACCGTGTGAGAGCGAGAGCGACGCTCAGTTTGCAGGGATTTCCACTGGGTCTGACCGTCCGATGCGATTGCTGCCTCGTATCCCAGAGGCGGCCAGTGCACTTCCTGACCAGAGATGTTCTTGAAAACCCAACAGGGACCGGAACGATGGAGCTGGGGCGGCGGGATAAAATCCCATCCGCTGTGAGCGTCTCACTGATGCGTGCTTGGCCGGGGTGTAAGTCATTAGAAAACGGGAGAAAGTGCAGTGGCTGCGGAACGTCGTTCCCAGACAACGGCCCCTGCGCTAGGTGCTGCCGAGAAACACACGGAAGCCGAGGTCCTCGCTCCTTCCTGAAGGTTCCCTGACTGTGCTCAGGGTCGCGAGGCTGCCCGGAGGGGTGTGTGCTCCTGGGACAAAAACAGCTCGTTTGGATCGAGACCTGTTGCGTGGAGGCTTCCTCTTCTTAGCACGGTTTTTAGATTTTTAAAAAATCGTGCCGTCTCCATGAGTTTCTCCTTATTATCACTCACACGTCCTGGACAGTCTGTGCGACGCACGGAGAGGCAGACGTCCTTCGCCGCCCGGATCTTCAGACACGTTCAGTTCTGAGTGTCCCGCTTTGGTCTTTAACGCAGAGTGAAGGCTGGAGCTTTAAGCAGGACGAAGTCACTCGCCGCGCCGTGGCCTGGGCCTTCCTTTCAGAGACTAATTCCCTCCCCATTTCCTCCTGCTTCCCTTGCTCCACTGCAGTGGACGTTTGCGGGACGCGTCCCTGGTTGCCGCCGTCCAGCCGAGCGGGCGGGCCCCGCGCTCACCTCAGATCCCTCCGGGTCGGTCTCGTCCGCGCTCGCCCCGCGCAGATGCCACCCCTGCGGCTCCCGGGGCCGCGGCGCCGGGTTTCGGGCGCCCGCCGGGGCACGACTTGGATTTTGAAGATCCCGGCTCCCTCGACGCAGTTCAGACGCGTTTGCTTCCCCCTGGCCGATGCGGGGCCTCGCGCTCCGGCCCGGCAGCACTTTCCCTCTCCCGCAGGCGCCGTCTGACTCGGAAACCGCTGGAAACCGAATTCGCCAGGATGCTGGCTCCCCCCCCCCCCACTGGTCAGTGCTCGCGGCTGTTCCGTTTCTGCGTTTGCACAGACGTGGACCTGGCACACTCCTGGCCGACTGCTCCGAGGACACCCATGCCGTCCACACGCTTTCTGTCTCCTGTCGTTCTGTGACGGGACGTTCCGGGCGCGTTGACGTGATGCGAAAAGTCGCGGAAAAGAGAAGGGAAAAGCTGCCGTGGTGCCTGGTTCCACATTTAAAAGGGGGAGCAGGGGAGAAGGCGTTCCTGTGTCCCAGGAGACGCGCGCCCCAAGCACTGTGACGTGTAGGAAGGCGGCATCTTGGCTCCTCCCGGGAGGAAGTCCGTGTGACCGAAAGGTCCCGCGTCCCTACCTCGCCTGCGGCCGAAGACTGCGGGCGCCGTCGCGCAGGCCCCCATGTCAGACCCGGCAGCGAGTGGGGTCGAGGGGGTGCTCCGGGTGCCGGGTGGGGGGAGGGCTCCCTGTCGGGAGGAGGGAGAACGCCCAGGGACCGGTGCCCGACGTCGTGGTGGCCGACGAGCGAGTCCTCTGCGCGGCGTGGGCGACTCTGTCACACGCGCGAGTGCAGCAGCAGGTCCCTGAACGCGGTGTCGATCGGGAGAGACTGCACACGCGCGTCATTTCCGCGCGGTCTCTGTACGGACGAGCCGCCCGTCCTGTCACGGTCCCCGAGGCGAGTTGTACAGAAGCTCACGATGCGGACCGCCCGGAGGACGCGGCCCGAGAGGGGGACACGCGGCCGCCCCCGCCCCCGCGCCGCTCACCTGCTTCAGGGAGCGGTGACCCGGCCGCTGTGGCTCTGGACGCGCGCGCGGGGTGTGCCCGTGTGCGATGGCGACGCGCGCGGAGACGTTCCCGGGCTCGTGGAGACCCTGGGCGCGCCCCCTGAACACAGACCTTCGCAAGCCTCGCCTCCCGCGTCTCCTTCGCGCGTGCTGGGGCGGGCGAGGGCGCCGGGGCCGGGAGGGCAGTGGCTCCGGGACACTCGGCCGCGACGCCCGGGCCTGGGGCTCCGAAGGCGCCACGTCCCCGCGGCGGCGACGCCGGGTGTCTGCCTCGGCGTGTACCAGCGGACAGGGTGCGACCGAGGGTGGATGTCGTCAGGTGGCGTGCCGGCCCCGGGGTGACGTGCGGAGGCTGCAGGACCCGGGAGGCTGTGCTCGTGTGGAGCACCTGCTGCGCGCGAAGCTGCCACCCTGAGGGCGGGGCCGGGCGGTCACCACGCCGGGCCGGGGCGCCGCGGGCGCGTCCCCTGACCGTCGCCCTAGCGAGGCCGTGGCACGCACACGCGCGGCTCTGTCTCTCAGGCTCTGCCGGGAGGGGCCGAGTGTGGGCGCCTGGCTCGCCCTCGGGCGGCTGGGGGGGGCACGCGACAAGTCCTTAGGGCCAGGGCGCTGTTTCTCCTGCGTCCCCAGACCTCGGGAGCGGGGGACCTAAACGTCTCCGGGAAGAGAGGCTGGTGTGGGGCGGTGCGTGGCGTCCACGGCCGCGTGGGGCCCGGGGGGTGACAGCCGCACATGGAGCTGTCGGTGACCCTGGACTTCAGACGGGATCTTCCAAACACCCGTGTCCCGGGCAGCTGGAAGACCCCGCGACAAAGACGGGGTCGCGAGCTCCAGCGCCACCGAAGCGTCCGGTCACTTGGGGCGCAGATCGGGGTGCAGGCCGGCCCCCTGGGGAGCCCACGGGAGTCCGCGTCTGGGCCTCGGCCGAGCCGTCCAGGGCCCAGCGCCCCCCGAGCCGCAGAGCTTCCTGGGGGGGGGTGGTGTCACCCCATCACGTGATCCCCTGGGGCAAAAGGAGCCCGGAAAGTAAGGCCGGGGGAACAGACGCGAGTCCCACAGGTCCCTGTGGAAGGGTTGCAGGGTGGAGACACGGGGTGGGGAGCAGGCGGGTGTCCCCAGGTCTGGGCGCGACGCCTGCGCCCGGCCCACGCCTTGTCACGTGCCCTTGCTTGCCGTGTCCCACCCTCCCCCCGCCATCGCCCCCTCGCTGTCCTCACAGCCCGGCGAGGGGAGGAAGGGAGAGGACACGTTGCAGACCTGACGACCACACCTGTGAGTTTGTCCCCGGTCCGGGTGCATGGTGGGCTCTGCCGGCCCCTCCCCCGCCTCCCGCCACCACAGGCGACGAGGCCCCCCGCCCCGCCCCACAGCGGATGTAGAGCTTCACTCGCCTGTCGCTGAGGAGACGAGGGACGGTGGCGACGTCTCTGACCCCCGGGTTCTCACTGGGCGGCGGCGGATGCGCAGAGTCTGCCGCCTCTGGGTGGCCGCGCCACTGCGGGGGACACTGACTGCTCGGTCGTTAGGAAAAAGACGCAAACATTTCAGCACGCGGAACGAGGGGACGAGCGCGTGATGGACGCCAGGGAGACAGCACCTGCTTGACCTCGAGCCACGCATCCGGGGACACCTGGGCAGCTACCAGTCCTGCCCCCAGGCCTGAGGGATTCCTGGACGGGGGAAGGGAGGACTGGAAAAGCGAGCGAATGTGCCCAGGCCGCCCCCTCTTCCCCGGGGGGACCCAGGCCGCCCCCCACCCACTGCGGTCAGAACCCTGGTGGGGGGGGATTAAACCCCCAGCGCCGCTCCGTGGCGTCTGCGCCAGAGGGTCCTCGTGCCCACTCTTCCCCGGCGCCTGGAGCGTGGCCCACGTCACAGCCGAGTCCTCAGACGCGAGGACAGAAGAGCAGCAGCGTCCTGCGGGGACCGGGGCGCGGGGCCCACATCGCCACCCCGCACGGGGACGGCCCCCAGCTGAGCCCCCGAGGCAGCGGAGCCAGAGCCCAGCGACCAGGAGGGGACTCGGGTACGACGCTGGGACGTGGTTTCGGAGTGGATGGGGACAGACGGGTGCGCCGCGGTGACCACCGGCCAGAGCAGCGCGTCCCAGACTTCCAGCCCCCCTCCCCGGCCCCACTAGTTAAACGCCCCCAGGTTTCTCCGGCCCTGCTTTCCCCTCTCTCGGGCTGACGGGCCACGCCCCATGACGAAGGTCACACGTGTGGGTGGACACACGCGCCTGGTGGCGAGCAGTGGGGGGCAGGCCCTCTGCTGGGACAGCCTGGGGGGACAGCCCGCGAGACACAGCGTGTTCCAGGGGTGCGGACCCTCTGACTCAGCCAGTCCCCGCGCCCCCTGGGGGGGGACGGACAGGCCGGCGCTGGGGGTCAAGGGCACACCAGCGGCAACAGCGCGGGCGGTCTGTGGAGCCTACGCATTGACACACGGCCCCCGAGGGAGGGCGTCCCGCCACTGTGGCCGAGGTGGGGGCCCCTCCTGGACTGGTCTGCCACGACCTCCCCGAGGAAAGCCCCCGGGGCTGGGGGGAAGGAGCAGGCAGCTCCCGACTCTGTCAGAGGACCCCGGTGGGCGGCTCGCAGGCATCTTCCCTCCGCGCGCTGGCCTGCGGGGCCAGGAGGGAGGCGGCACGATGGGACTCCGGGCAGAGGGACCGGCTGGGCGGGGTTCATCGCCCGCCGCCCCGCACTGCACCTCTAAGCCAGGCGGCCATTCCTGACGCCTTCATCCTTTCGAGTGTGGAATCCCAGCGTCCTGCAGCCCGGCCCGACACCCTTGTCACAGGAGACAGGACATTGCCGCGGAACGTGGGGACCGTTTCAGACAAGTCGGAAGCGAAGCTGGAAAGTAGAGGGTGGTTTTCTGCAGAGATGCCAGGGGTCCTGCTCTGGGGCAGGGCATGAGGAAGAGGAGGGGGGTGTGGGTGACGAAGGGGGTGTGGGTGGCGAGGAGCGTGTTCACGTCCGTGTTTTCAGCCTCGTTGGGTCCTGTCATCGAGTCGCGTGTCCTCAAGGACCACACAACGGTGAGGTGAAGGGTAAAGTGCAGAGGGCGCGTGAGGGCGAGACCCTAGGAGGGCGCAGGGTGGAGGGCTGGGGCGCTCCCCTGGGGTGGGGGGTCACCCCCTCCCCACCCTGGGAGGTGGACACCCCATCCTCCCCCCCTGGGGGTGGTGGACACCCCCTCTGCCCCCTGGGGTGGGGGTCACCCCCGCCCCCCTCGCTTCTGACGATTCCCGGTCCGGCCCGTCGGGAGCCGAGACCCCGCGCGAGGCCCCCCTGCGCCCCCGCCCTGCGCACCGGCACCTGCCGCGGCTCCAGGTGCCTCGGGGTGGGGGGTCCGGGCGGCCCCCGCCCCCCCCGCAGCGCCGTGGGGGACGCGCAAGTTCCCGGGGAAGGGCCCGAGCGGCCCGCGCTCCTCCTCCTCCTCCTCCTTTCGGGGCGCGGGGGGCGGGGGGAGGGGGGGCGGGTCCGCGGGGCGGAGGAGGCGCCCGCGCGGGGGGGGGCGGGGGTTCCGGGGGGCGGGGCCTCCGCGGTGACGCGGCGGCGGGTGGGGTCAGAGCTCGGCGTCTCCCGGCGACGGCGACGCGGGGCCGCAGCGGAGCGGACTGACCGGGCCGGAGCGGACTGACCGGGCCGGAGCGGACTGACCGGGCCGGAGGCGCCGCCATGGCCCGGGACGCCGAGCGCCGCTGTGGGTCCCGCGGGAGGCGCGTCCGGCCTTGGTCCCCGGGACCCGCCGCCCGGGCCGGGGGGGGGGGGGAGATGGGGGGGGACACGGGGACCCGCCCGGGGGCGCCGCGCAGCCCGCGACCCCCAAGTTCGGGGCCGGGCGGGCCGGACCCCCAGGGACCAGCACAGCGGGGCGGGCGGCGGGGTGTGCGGGTGTCATGCGTGTGTGTCACGCGTGTGTCATGCGTGTGGTCACGTGTGCACGTGCGAGGCGTGTGGTGCGTGGTGTGTGACGTGTGTGCCACGTGTCGCACATGTGAGCGCGTGCGTCGTGTGCCTGTGTGCGTCGTGTGGGTGGCGCGGGGCGTGTTTCACGTGTGCGTTGTGTGTGGCGTGTGTCCGTGCGCGTGTCCGTGCGGTGCCCGTGTGTGCTCTGGGGCGAGGTAGGACAGACGGGAGGATTCCGGGCCGTCCCTGTGTTCTTTAGGCCAGTCCCGCTGCAGGACCCCTCCTAGGCCACAGCCATTCCAGTCCGCGCCGCGCAACCATGCCCGCCGGGCACAGGGACTCCCCGTCCTCGCTCCGTGTCCCCTACGGCTGGGGTGCTGTCGCGATTCTGAGAATGGGAGGCAGGGACAGTCTGCGGCCGGGCCGGGCGCTGCCACACGGGGCACGCAGGGACCCCACTGCCCGCCCAGCGGCCTTGGGGGTGACAGGGAGCTTGTCGGACCGAGCGCAGTCTGCATTACAGGCTTTTAAAAGGCCTGTTCGGTGACTTCCAGGTGCACCTGCACCGTCCACGTGTCATTCGCAGCTGATACACGGCCGCGGCGGTGGCCGGCCCCTGGCCCCGCGCAGCTGACTGGGCCACCGGTGAGGCAGGCGGTCGCAGCACCGGCCTCCTGCCCCTGGGCGAGCCCCGGGCACCTGGTGGGGCTACTAAAGCGCTGCTGGGAACAGGATACAAACGGTCCCGTCAGTCTGCTCCCCCCGGCAGGTGGCCTTAGTACCCACAGCGGGAAGTTCCAGCGGCCGCTGTGGGACTTGCCAGACTGCGCTCGGGTGAGCCCTTCCTCAGCAGAGTCCTCCCTCTCCACACGCACGTGCCACACGCCAGCTGCCGCCCGGCCCTGAAGGAAGCCCCTTCCGCGCCCGGAGCCGGCCTTTCCCACGCTCTCCCGGAGCGTGGAGTGAGGTGCTGCGTGGACGCGCCTCGGCGAAGTGGGCTGCGTTTAGGCGGGTCCCTCTCACGTCGCGGGTGCCTTTGTGAAAGCCGCTCGTGTGGCCGTCGGGCGACCCGTCAGCGGGAGCATCGTCCTGACTGCAGGGGAAGAGCGGGGTTCAGGAGGCGACGTGAGGTGTCTGAGCTCACGGCGTAGGAAACGGACGCGGAGCCCCGGGTTCCCGCTGTCCCGGGGCCTGCACCCGAGCGGAGCCCTAGGCCGGGACCTGCGACAAGCAGGGGTCCCCGTGGAGGGCGTCGGGGCCGCTGTCGGCACAGCCCGTTTCACTGTGTGGCTCGTTACCCTCCTCCCAGTGGGGGTGCGGGGGGGGGGCGCATGCCTCGCCAGTGACCGAGGGGTTTGGCCAGGGACCCCTGAGACACATGAGCCCTAAAACGGAGACAAACCCCACCTTCCCGTACCGGGCAGCGGGTCTTTAGGCATCGACAGAACGACAGCGGCACTCGGGCTTTTCTTCCAGAACGTCTGCCGCCCTGGGCAGAGCTTGTGCGTTGAATCAAACGGCCGCTGCCCTCCTCCCGTGAGGCCTTCGAGGGTCGCCTTCCCTGTCCCCACAGGTCCCCCCTGCTGCAAGTGCCACTGGCCGCGCAGCGCCAGAGTCCGCTGCAGCCTCGGCCAGCTGCTGAACGGGCTGCAGAAGGAGCACAGCGACGACGTCGCCCTCTACACCTCGGGCCACCTGAACCCCAGCAAGCTGTACCGGCCGCCCGAGACCATCCTGTACCACTGGCACAACGCCCACCGGCCCAGGGCGCAGCGGGCGCCGGGCGTGGAGGAGCCGCCGGCCCACAGGGTCGCCCACATGAGGGACGCCTGGGCCTACTTCACCGTCCACACGGCCCTGAGCCCGAGGCCGCCGGCGCCTGCGACACACGTGCTGCCTGATGGGGACGCGCCAGCCCCGGGGCTGGGGCGCCCGAGGGAGGAGCTCAGGTGGCCGGACGTCAAGGTGCTGCGGTGTCGCACGCCGGGCTCCAGCCGCCAGTGCGCCCTGGCGGCCGCGGGCGACGACGAGCACAGGTACGTGGCCTCGCACCTGGCCGGCCCCACCAAGGCCGACAGGTACAGGGCGTTCCTGCGCTTCCAGAAGGAGGTCATCGCCAAGCAGGACCTGCTGAGGAGCGACCTCGCCGGGAGCCAGGCCGCGCGGGGCCACGAGCGGAAGCTGGAGCAGGTGAGGCCACCCTGACGCTAGGAAAGGGGACAGGGACCGAGCAGGGAGGTGCCGAGGTCCCCAGTGCGGGCGACGTCCGCCTTCCGTCCCCCGTCTCCGCCCAAGGTGCATGGGGACCGGGGACCACGGGGGAGGGTGAGACCAGGGAGGAGGCGGTGAACAGCGCCCCGCGGTGAGGTCTGGGGGGAGAGGCTGATGGGAAAAGGAAGAGTCGGGGTCACCGGGGAGGCAGAGGGCGAGTCCTTGAACTCCGGGTGCGACGGCACGGAATAGGGAGTCACCCACCTCGGGCGGGCAGGTGGGCAGGGGGTCTCGGCCCCGGTGGGGGGAGGCAGGTGCACTGTCCTGGGCGGTGGGAGCCGGACCCCCGTGGCGGGCCCTCGGCCTCAGCCTGAGGAACCGTCCGGAAAGGGACGAGGACGCGCTGAGCGCGGGGCGCCCCCTCTCGCCCAGGAGCTGCAGAAGGTGTGCGTGTGCGACCTGCGGCAGTTCAGCAGGCTCCCGGTCCTCGCGGCCGTCTTCGAGGACATCTGCAACAGCTCGCTGCTCTTCGGGGACATCCTGAAGGAGGTCAAGGTAACGGGAACCCTCGCAGCGGGGGCCCTGCGCGACCTTCCGCGCGCCCGCGCTGAAGCCTCGCGGACGTTTTGCCGAGGGTCACGTCTCCAGCCCGTAGCCGCGGGTCACTCACGCAGACCCGAAGTGAGACAGCGGCCGGCCCGCCCGGCCCGGCCCCCCACGACGCTTCCCGTTACCCGTGAGCTTTCCTCGATCGTGCGGACGTCACACGCGCACGCGTGATCGTGTGACCCTCGTGACTCCTATGGCCTCACGGCGACGGGGACCTTCGTGGCGAGGCCGAGCCGAGTGCGCTTCCTCACGCACCCGCCGTGCTCCACGGCCTTGGGGGCGGCGAATACCTAGAGGCAGCCTCGGGGTGGGCGGCCCGTGCTCCGGGGACGTCCCCGCGCTTGGGGACCCTGTGACTGGCGCCTGGGGGCAGGGGCGGGAGTGCGTGTGTCCGCGTCGGGGCGTTTTCACGGTGGGGACCGAGGTGAGGTGTCACGCCGTCGACTCCCAGGTGGGGGCGTTTGCATCTGGAACGATCCAGACGGGCACCCTCGACGCCCGCATCCGTCTCAGAGGCCGAGGCGGCGGGCGGCGTCGCCCTCAGCGCGCTCCAAGCGCCGCTTCTCTCTCCGTTTGTGCAGAACGAGTACGAGCTCTACATGGCCCTCCTCCTGACGGCGCCGCACGCGGCGCGCCACCAGGTACCGGCCCGGCTGCGCCTGCACCCCGCCTCCCCGGGGGCGGGTGGCGCTCAGGTGGCGGCGGGTGGGCGGGCGCGGAGCGTGACGTGGAGGTTTTCCCGGGGTGGCCCGACCCGACCGCACGAGCCCCCGAGAGCCCCCGAGAGGACTCTGGCCGGGTCGGAGGGGACAGTGGCGGCGGGGACTCAGGGGGACCCAGGCTGAGGGGACTCCACGGCTGCCGGGCTCCCAGCCGGAGGCCGCTGCGGGGACCCGAGGGGACGGGTGGGGGGGCCTGGGCATCCCCTCTGCGCCTCGTCACGCACGGGGACGTTCAGCACGGAGGACAGGCCGCAGGGGTGACCGTCACCCACGGAAGCTGAGGGACCGGGACGCTCGCTAAGGCACTTTCTGACACTTTCAGTTCAAGAAAGTGGAGAATCCCGCCTCATAGATGGGAAACGTCGTTTCTGCGTCCGTTCTCGTGCGTTGGTCACGCGGAATGGGATGCGGAGCGGGGCAGGTCTCTCGCTCGCTCTCTCTCTCGCTCTCCCCCCCCAACAGCGAAACCAGCCCCCACGCGTTTAAAACTCTTCAGAGTACAAAACCCGAAAATATCGGAAAAATGGGTTTATCCCGATCGTCACGTGACGGGTCTTCCCCCTCCGCCACGCCCCGCCCCGTCCCTACTCGTCGTCGTCTCTCGAGTTTGTGCTTTGGCTCAGGCCAGCGTGAAGCTGCTGCTGCAGGAAGGCGGGAAGCCCTCACCGTCCCGTGTGCTTTGTCGCCCGCCTGGCCGCGTCCCGTCTAGGACCTGCTGGCTCAGGTCCAGGAGCTGGAGAAGTGGTCCCTGCGGGGAGCGGCCATCGGCCAGGCCAAGGAGGAGCTGCGGGCGCTGGGGAAGGCCACGAAGGCGGCCCTGGAGCACAACGGCAGGTGAGGGGCGTCGGTGCCCCCGCGTGGGGCCTACACACCGCTTCGTCGCAGTTTAAGGTCGAGTGACGAGCGTGTGTGTGCGTTTCCCCCGCGTCGTTGCGTGAGGCGCGCGACCGTTCCCCACGTCGCGCCGGCGGCCACGAGCCAGAGTGAGCGGGACACTCTGGACCTGCCGTCTCCGGGGGGCGAGGGGGTCCCGAAGGCGTCCCCCTCGTCCCTGGTGGTCCCTGAGGACTCGCGTGGCAGACGAGGGTCCTGCAGACCCGGACCCTTCCACGATCGCCCACGTTATGGTTTTTAACCTGAAAGAGTCCATTTGACGGCTTCGTGCACTGGTGTGTGTCGGTGTGGAACGGCGATGGCACGGGACACGCTTTTGGGGAAGGATTCACGAGAAAAAACGGTTACGGCTTCCGGATGTTCTCAAGAAACGAAGCCAACACCCAAAACCCCAAAAACTCACCTAGGCCTTGGGTGTAACCAGAAGCCAGGACTCGCCCCAGAACACCCCCAAGTGGGAGCTAAGCATCGCGTGCCCGTGAGCTGCCGTCGCTCCCTCCCTCTGCCAGGGCGTGGGGCGCAGCGCGGGACGGAGCTGGGGGGCCCCGGGGCGCCCCGACACCGCTGCCGGGGACACAGCCGTCTTCCCGACGTGGGTCCCGCAGAGGGTGCAGGCGGATCCCTCGGGGCTCGGACGCGGGGACGGACTTGGAGGGGAGGGAGGAGGCAGGGAGCAGCTCCGATGTGGTGACCCGGGGCGGCCGGGAGGGGACCGCGTCCCTCCCAACGGCTCGGAGGACAGTCAGCAGCCGGGGGGGGGGGATTTAGGGCCCCCAATGGAAGAAAAAGTCCTTCCCGTCACCCGCCTGCCTTCCCTCCAAACAAACAAACAAACAAAAAGCTTCCAGATAAACATGGGAACGAAACGAACGAACCTGAAACAGCAACACGCACGCCCACGCACACGCACTCACACGCACACGCACTCACACGCGCACTCACACACGCACACGCACACGCACCATTCGCCTCCTTGACAGACAAGCGTCCTCCTGAGCGAGGCATCCCACACGGTGCCCCGAACCACGAAACACAGGGGCGGAGGCGGCCCCGGTCTGCACAGACTCTGCCGCGAAGAGAAAAAGCGGAAAACGCGGCCCCGAGTCACCGGCCGGGGGCAGGCCCCGCCGCGGGACGCCTAACGGTGGGAGAGGAGCCCGGGCCGCGCCGCGCAGCTCGGGGCATCTCGGGACGTAACAGCGACCCCGAGTCAGACATTCCGGCCGAAGCACGGAACCGACCACGGGAAGGAAGACGCGCAGCGGACGGGTCACCCGAGCGAGGACGGGCTAAGGCGTCGCAGCCGTCGGTCGAGTCTGCAGGGTGACGCGCCGGAGGGGGTCGTTTTGAATGAAAAGACGAAAAAAGAGCCCTGGGCAGCTTAGAATGAAAATATTAAGAAAAGGCACCGGAGGAGGCGGGAAAGGGTCACGGGAAGGAGGAGGAGAGAGTCGGGGAGAGGGAAGGCGGGCGGGAATCCCACTCGACGCACGGTCAGGCGTCCCGAGGCGGGAGGCCCGACGCGACCGAAACGCCCGACGCGACCGAAACGCCCGACGCGACCGAAACGCCCGACGCGACCGAACGTGACCCGTGGTGAAGCCACGACACGGAGGCGCGTGGAACCGAACCTTCCCGGTTCGTGTGTCGCGGGGGTCGTCGTCGTCGTCCGCGTCACCTCAGCTTCCGAAACCGAGGCCCCGGTGCCTTTCGCTTCCTTCCGTCGCTCACGGAGAGAGCTGACGAGTGGGACCCTGTCCCCGAGCAAACCCGGCGGCGCTCGGCGTGCGGCGCTGCCTGCGGTTCCCTGTGTCCCTGACATGACGCCGCTTCCTTCGGACGAGGAGGGGCGCGAAGCTATCACACAGGCTCCAGCCCTTGTTTTCAAGTTTCTCCTGTTCCGTTTCGGGCTGAAACGCGGCCGAATCGGTGGATCCCGCCCGCGGGGTGAAGCCGGGTCGCTGCGCGGGAAGGCGCGGGCTCAGGGACCACCCGGCGGAGCTTCCCGCGGCGCCTGCTGTGTCGTCTGCCCCAGGGATGCCAGGCTCGCTCCTCCGCGTCCTCCTCGCCGCGTGGCGACTCCAGCCACGGAGCAGGCGAGGGACACCGGAGGACGCGCTTGCTGCGCGCTGACCGCCCCGTGCCGTGCGGCCCCGCAGGGACGCTTCGGGGGTTTGACGGAACCGGCGGCCCCCCCACCCCGTGCGTTGCCCGTTTTATTTATTTTTGTCGTTGGAAGTGGGGAGGTTCGTTTCCATTTCGCGATGACAAGGAAAAGGGCGCGGGCGGGGCTCTCACGTGTCCCCGTTTCTGTCCCCAAACCGCAGGCTCAGGAGCGAGCTGGAGGCGGAGCGCGCGCTGCTGCGGGCGGCTCAGGAGGACGCAGGCAAGTCCACGCGGCGTCCCCGTCCCCGTCCCCGTCGCACCTTCCCGGCCTCCCGCCCCGCCAGGCCGGCGGTTTCGTGTTTTCGGCGCCGTCGCTCAGAGCCGCTTCCCCACCGAGTTCTGCAGAAACGGAGTTTCCAGTCGCTCCGAGGGGCCGCGAAGGAGACGGTTCAAAGGCACGAGGCGGCGGCCTCAAGGTCAAGGTGGCGGGCCCGGGCCCTGTCGCCTGGCCCCCTCGGGTCACCTCGGGTCACCTCAGGTCTCCGTCAGCAGGGGCAGCGCGCGCCCCGGTGCGTGTTCGCTGGGCTCGGGGGCTCGGCGATGGGAACCCCGTCCAGTCAGGGACGCGGGGAGAGGGGACCGGGTCAGGCTCTGACCTTGGAACAGACCCAAACGACAGTGACCGGACGACGTGACGCGGGCATCAGATCCGAGGAGGGTGGCCGGAGGCCTGGGGGTGTTTACTCTGGGGACGCGTCCCGAGGGGCGCACCGGGCTTTAGAGGGACCCGGCGCTTGGGTTGGGTGTGACCCCCGGGGGCCAAGCCGGTGGCCGCGGCGCGGTGGCCCCGTGGGGTCCCATGCCTGGCCCGGTGAAGTCGCCTTTGCCGGCCACAGGGGGGTCTCCGGTGCACGTGGCACCTCGGTCCTCAGGCGCCGTCACTGTCCCCGCCCCGTCGGTGCCCTGTCCCCTGGCCTCGGTGGTGGGGCGCGTCCCAGCAGGCGACGTGGCGCTGGTTCCGCAAGCTTATTCCCTCCTGGGTGGGCTCGGGGACGGGGACGGGGACAGGGATGGAGACGAGAGCCTGCTAGGGTCCCCGCGAGCGTCGGTGAGGTCACCCGTCCGCGCGAGGGAGGGACGCGGAGCCGGCGGGGCGGTCGCCCGCCCCGCACGCTGCCCGTCATTGCTGCGGGGAAGGGCGCGGGTGGCGGCGCAGGGGCCGTGTGCAACGAATCTGCGTTTTGTAAATCAAATTAAAATCATGGACGCGGTGCCTGACGCGGTCGAACAGCCAGGGCGGTGCGGGCGGTCAGGTCCCTCGCTCCCCCGACTTCTCCGTCCGGGGCGCCCGTCAGCGCCACTGTCCCTCCAGGTCTGCGAGCCGCTGCCTCGTCGGGGCCGGGCTTCCTCTCGGCCGTTTGAGGGTGACGTTTAGGGCCGCGGCGGAGCGTGGCCCCCGGTTCCGGCCACCGTCCTGCTTGCCCCTTCGGGAGCGAGGTGCCACGCACCTGCCGCCTGTCCCCCAGGGGGTTCCCTGCCACCGAGTCCGGGCCCCTCGCCTGTCCTGGGCTGGCTCCCTGCTTGTCCCCCGATCCCTGCTCGGGGCCCCGGAGCCACGTGTGTCCCTCCTCGGTCTGCACCCCGCCGGGCTCCAGCTGCTGGGGGCCACCCTTTCGTCGCCCTCAACTGAAGGGCTTTCTTGCCGACGGCGGACACAGCGGTGGCGGAGACTAGTGAAGGACGTCGCCGGCTCGTGCTTCCTCCCTGCGGCCCCTGGGCTCCCCGGCCGGCTCCCCTCCGCGGGCTCCCCAGGCCCGGCCCTGCTTAGCTTCCGAGGTCGGACTGGATCGGGCTCGTCCGGGCTCGTCCAGGGTGGCTCCTCCCGCGGGTCGCGCGGACGTGCGAACGCTCCACCGGGATCCGCTCTTCGCAGTTGCCTTCCCTTTGCCGTCAGAAGGGCGGAGCCTCCCCCCCCAAACGGGGCCTCGGGGCGCTAATCGGGGGCCCCGGCCCCTTCCCGAGCCGGCCACACGGCTGTCGGGCGCAGCCGGCTTGACTCGGGCTCCACATCCCCTTCCTGCTAAAATGGCGTTTTAGTCTGGAGGTGGGACTGGCCGGGGCCCGGTGGCCGTGGCCGCGCGCGTGTCCCCCAGCGTGTGAGCACGGCACGTCCGGGGTCCAGTCGCCCCTCTCCCCGCCTCTGTCTGTCCCTCTGTCTCTCTCCCCCCACGGTCCCAGCCTCTTACACGCACGTCACCCCCCGGGCACAGGGACACCTGCGTCTCCACGTGTCCTCACGCCTGGGGCCCTCCTGGCCCGGCCCCGCGCCTGAAGGACGGCGTAGCCTTCTCCGCGGTGGCCCGAGCCCTGGCCGTGCAGCCCCCGTGCTGCGGACCGAACGTCCGTCGTCTGACTGTGCGTGGCCCGGCTTCCAGGCCCTCCACGGCTTGGACCCCTTCACGCAGGGGGTCACACCGTTCGGGATCCGCCGCCGCTTCTCTCCCCGCACCGTGTCGCGACGTCACCCGCCGGGCAGCCCGTGTCCCCTCCCCACGGGATAACTTTTTTTTTAACCGAATGAGCCCAATTCCACTTTCCCACCCCTGCCCCGCCCCGTCCTCCTGTGTGGCCCCGTTCACCTCGCCAGTGTCGTCTGAGTCACGCGTGCCCGGCCACGCCGTCCTCCCGTCCCCACCGGTCGTCCGAGGTGCTCGCGTTCACTGTGCGCAAACGCGTCCTGACTGAATAAAGGCGCGGAGGGGGAGGGCCCCGCCTCGGCGCGGGCAGCTTGGCCGACGTGACCAGGCGCAGGTGACGCGCTGTTCTGTGGCTGCGTCGGAGCTGTGGCTGCAGCCGCCGTAGCGCTGGGAGCATCTTGTGTGGTCGACGAGGGCCGAGGCAGCCAACCCAGCCTCACTCTGCTCTGAACAACTGTTTCCAGACTCGTCTGCGAAAGCCGCGGCGGACGAGGGGCAGCTCACGCTCATCGAGAAGGTCGAGAAGCGAAGGTGCGAGATCCTGCAGACGTGGGACGACGTCCGCGCCCTGGACAGGGAGCTGAAAACCACGCTGGTCCACGCGGGGGTTTCGCGCATCGCGGAGGACAAGCTCAAAAGCCTGGAGGTCTGCGTCCGCGCGCTCGCGAGCCCCGTCCTCCCGCGCCAGCGCCCGGCGCACGCGGGGAGCCGTTGGATGTCCCCCCGAGCCAGAGGCGACGCGCGTGGCGGGGCCCGCGTCTGCGTTCTAAAACGTCCGCGGCGAGCCGTGTGCCAGCGAGCGGGATGCTGGCGGGGCCGCCGAGACGACGCAGGGAGCAGGGCCTCGCGGGGGCCAGCGGGGGCCTCTCTTGAGGGGTTTCCGCCGGAAGCCCTGGAGGTCCGCACTGCGTGGGGGCAGGCGGCCGTGAAAGTGGCGGCCTCGGCGCTTCGTGTCCGCGACCGACCGAGCACTCAGGCGGGCGGCCGCGGTCGGCGGGAACCCGCTCCCCGGACGCCGATCGGGGCTGGCGAAGGTGGGGTTTGGGCTCCGAAGCCCTCCCCCTCCGCAGTGTCCCCGCCGACCCCGAGGCTGGACGCGGGGCGGCCGGGCGTTCTGCGGGCGGACGGGGCCGCGGGGCCGCGGCAGGGAGGGCGTCTCGGGCACAGACAGGCTCCCTCCTGGACGGAGGCCGCTGCCTCGGCGGCAGCACGTCGGCCTGAGTCCTGCTCAGGTGCCAGGGCGGCCCCCGTTCACGCCGTCGCCCTCCTGCCCGGGCAGAGGCTGCCTCCGTGCGGCTGCTACTTGGAGAGTCCGTAATCGAAGCGAGAGTTTTAGCCGCGTCGTCTCGGAGCCCCTTGTTCCTTCTCTCAGGCAGGTTCACACCGGGTCCGGGGAGGCGGCGGGCGTCCCACCGTGTTTTCATTTCTTTCTTTCGTTCTTTTCAAATCACGTTCTCGGTTTCCTTCTGCGGTTTTCACGCGTCTCCTCTTTTCTCAAAAAGCTGAGTGAGGTTCTGAGAACAGACACTAACGTGTAGTGAACGTCAGCTTTGTAGGTGGTGAGCGCGACGTGAAGCCAAAATCACGCAACGTTTCTCTCACGGTTGACGTCTCTTTCAATGGGTCAGATCGAGGAATAGACGACTTCCTGTGAACGTTCCCTCATCGCAAACGTATTTTATTTATAAATTTATGTTATTTACATTATATTTCGTTATTTGTTATGTATATTTGGCCCCTTAATTCAAACGCTAGGAGGCACAATGGAATCCCATTTATCAGCCCAGGAAATAACTGATTTCTGCTTCTGAATGTGAAATACGTGAATTCTAAGCCGAAGGAAAGTAAGTAAACAATCCGAGGGTGACAGTGCACCCCGCTGCGGCTGTGAGCGTTAAAGACACCGTTTCACTCGTTCCGACCTCCCCGAGAGCCCGGGGAAGGCAGCTGCTGTCAGTAGCCCCTCTCTCAGGTGGGGAAATCGAGGCACACGTCAGCTGACGGCCTGGACCGAAGCCCCGTGCGCAAGTCGCGGGATCGGACTTTAAGCCGGGCCTGGGCTCTGACGTGCGCGCTCGCCAGCCCCGCGCGCTTCGGGACGCTGGGTCAGAGAGGCCGCGGCTCGCCAGGCCCTGCCCCTCGTCCCTCGTCGGCGGTCGTGTTCTCGTCCGCAGGGCCGGCGCGGTCTCTTCAGGGCGCCTGAGGTGTCCCAGCAGTTTCCAGGTCTCGGCGATGACTCCCGTGGCCGTTTGCTTGTGCTCGGGCTCATTTGGGGAGAAAGAGACTGATTTGCAGTAGCAACGCTTTGCGACACGAAGGGTCGCTGCGCGGTTACTGAAGTCGCTTTCCCGCGTCGCTCTTAGTGTCGGGCTTGTGTTTGCGATCTTGCGGCAGCTGCCACCGCTGCGGACGAAACTTTCAAAGTCGTTGCCGGTGTGAGTGTGCGTCTGTCGGGGTCTGTGTCGGGGTCTGTGTCGGCGTCTGTGTTTCCGTAGCCTCTCCCGCGACCTCACCAAGCTCTGTGGTTAGTTCTGAAAAGTGCGGGGCGCGTCTACGCCGAGGTGTCCCTGAAACGCTCTAGTCTGTCGCGACAGCGACCGCCACCTCGTCTCGCTTTGACCGGGGGCCCGGGGCTTGCAGTTTTGCCACACGTTTTTCCAGGCGCGCCCTGTGGGTCCTGCTGTGTCCTGGAAGTGGGGACCGTCTTCCCCCTGGGCCCTCCTCTCAAAACCGTTTCTCCTGCAGATCGAAGCCATAAAGTTGGAAACGGCCAACAAAGTCTTAAAGAAGAAAATATCAGTAAGTTTCTGGGACCCGCTGCTTCTCGGCAGGGACTCTGCCTCCAGGGCCCTCCCGCACCGTGTCGCAGACCGGGTGCGAGTGTCTGCGGCGTCCTGCTCAGCGGCGGCTCCCGACAGCCGCGCAGGCGGACGGCCCCGCAGACGGCGGCTCAGAGTCGGGACAGGCGTGACCGCTGCGGTGCCTGTGGGGACGGCCGCTTCCCCAGACCCTTCCGCACAGAGCAGCGGTTTTCACGGACGCGTCCGACGACGAGGACTGGAGGGACCGGCTTCTCCGGTGACTTTCAGGCCCCCCCCCCACAGTGGCTGTTCCCGTGCCGTCAGGCTGACAGATACGGACGGACGGATCCCGTTTCTCTCCCGCACGCCTTGTGCGTAGCACGGACGCCTGTGTCACGCCCGCCTCTGGGCGCGGGAACCTGCCTGGACTCGGCGTGGTCGCCGTCACGCGTGACCGCGTGCTTTCCCGTCCCTGGCAGATCGCCGAGGCCCAGCTGAAGCAGAGCGTGCTGAAGAGCAGGATGAGCGGGGACGAGCAGCGGTGAGTACCGCGGCCAGACGGGGAGCCCGCGGGCCCGGAGCGCTGGCGGCACACGCCTTTGCGGCTTTCGATGTTACGTCCCCCCCGCCCCGGGCCCAGGAATTAGGCCCCAGGTCTACGCCGCGATCCGTGGTGGGTTTTTAGCGGCGCGAGTCGGTTTCACTCCTTAGAGCCTCAGTAGAGCTGACCTCGGCGTCGGGTCCACGTTCCACGGAGGAAGGAAGGGGCGGGGGGAGGGCAGGTCTCAAAGAGCTGCTCGTGCGGGCTCGTTGTGCTCAGGAGGCGAAGCCCTCGCGGGGACTCGCGCCCGCACGTCACGGGCAGCGCACGCCCCAGGGCCATGCCTAGCGGCGAGGGAGTCCGGACGAGAAACTCTTTCAGACTCGGCCTGCCTGGGAGAGGAAGCCACGGGGGAGCGGGTGTCAGAGCGGGTGCTGGGTGGGCCATACGGGGGGACCTCGGTTCTGTGGGGCCTTATCATGCGGGGTGGCCCCAAGGGAAACAGCGTAGAAATCCACATACGGGGGTGGGGGCTGCCCCCGCAGCCTTGGGAATGGTGGATCCAGCACTGGAGCCCGCCTCTGGGGTGGACCTGCCGCTGCCGCCGCGCTGCACGGCATCTGGAAGATGCTGCGGGGCGTTTGCCCGTAAATCCAGAGACGCCCTGCTGCGGCCGAGGCAACAACGCCACAGAAAGGCGGAGGGTGGCAGAGACTCGGTTCGCGTCTCCGAGTAAACGCGCCCGAGAATGGGTTGTTTTAAAGCGTCGGTGTGTGCGCGATGCACACTTTCCTGACCTGTCTGTCTGTTGCGCATTTGAAGGAGCCTCTGGGAGTTCATCACGGAGTTTGTGAACTCGAGAGAAGCGGACCGCAGCTCTCCGGGGCCCGGAGGCACGACCCGCGAGAACCAGCCGCCGTGTCCGTAGCGCGACGGCCTGGGGGCGCGTGAATTCGTGAAGGCTCGGTTCAGCTGTTGGGTCCACCCCAATAAAACGACTGCCCTGCTGGGGTGTGGAAATGCACGCGTGTGCGCACGGGGTTCGCTCTGCTTGTGGGGACACGCGCCCAGCGGCGGCGGCGCTCGGCGCGCTCGCGCTTCCCTCTGACGCGTTCCTTGGGGCGATACTTGGCCGGTTCGACAGGGAGGAGAAGCGCCGCGGCACGAGCCCCCGTGTAGGCCTCTAGCAAAGGTCGTGGTCACCGCGTTAGCCCCCACCTAACTGACCCTTACGTGATCCGGTGTCCGCGGACGCCACGCCGCGAGCCTTCGCGGGTGCGATCGTCGCGACAGCGGCGCGCCCCGCAGGTTTTGTCCCCTCTGGGCCCCCACCTACAGGGCTTCACCCGTGCCGTGGGGGGGTGGAGCTGAGGGGAGGGAGAAGCGTTTCTGCCTGAGAGAGACGGCGGCGGCGGGGGCAGCTGACGGCGTCTTCCCGGACTCAGGGGCACGTTGGGCTTCAGTTCGCGGTGGCCGGGTGCCTCCCGTTGCTCGTTCGACAGGCACCGCGGTTCCCACGGCACCGGGGAGAGGGCGAAAGGTGAAGTGGGGTTGGGGTCCGGCCCCGGGGGGTCTCGTGTAGAGAACCGTGTCACCCGCCGGAGTGACCGCGCGACTCCTTCGCTGCCCATGTGGGTGCCGGTGTCTCTCGCTCCGGCCTGACCGCACTCCGGGGCCCCCCGTGTCACGCCGGAGAGCGGAGGCGAGCGCGGGCAGCCTCGCCTGTTCTCGGTCGCAGAGGGAGGGTTTTCAGGTTCTCACGGTTGGCTCAGGGAGCGGTGGCACGTGTGCACGACGGGACGGGACTCGGCCACAGAAGGGAGGAAGCACGGCCATTTGGGACGACGTGGACGGACCCCGAGGTGCTCGTGCTAAGCCAGACAGAAAAGGCCGAAAACCACACGAGATCACGAACCTGTGGGACAGGAACCCAAAAGCAGCCGTTGAAGGGGACAGACAGACGCATGGGCATGGGCTGTGGACTCGAGGTTGGCAGGGGCGGCGGGAGGGGGAGGGTGAAGGGGTCAGACGTGTGGTGACAGGAAACACGCTACTCTGGGAGGTGGGCACAGGGCAGACATGCAAGGCCCCCCTGCCACAGCGCTCGGCTTAGGGATGGCATCACCAGCGTCTCCACAAAACAAACTAAACTCACATCAGGTAAAGCCACTGAGGAAGAAGACGACGCGCAGGTGTGGCGCGCGAGGCGCAAGCAGGCGCAGGTGCGCGCGAGCCCGCCCCGGCTGCCCAGGACCCGCAGGGCGGGGGGCCCGGCTCCGCGGCGTCCTCGGAGGCGGTGGCGGCTGCGGTCGCCGATCCGGACTGCGGTCACCCGCCAGGTACGTGGCCGCGTCCCATTGTCTCCACCTGCGTCCCCCAGGACACCGGCCGCCTCTGCGTGTCCCGGGCGTTTGCTCAGGCCCCGGGCGTGTGGGTCGATGGGGCCGCGGGTGCCCTCGCTGTCGTGTGTTCTGAGGTCGGGCCCTCGTCAGGTTTGTCCTGTAAATGTCTCTCGGCCTGCGGTTTGTCGTTTCGTTTCCCCGACGGTCGTTCCCTTTCACTATGCAATCACGCCGTCTTGGAAAAGCTTTGAGAAGCGGACTGAGCGACGAACACGACTCCCCGAGTTCGGAGGTTCGCGAGCTGAGCTGTTCTGGGGCGTGAGGGGACACTTTAGAAAACGCGCGTTGTTTTCTGAGATTCTACATTTTAATGTTCTTCTGAAAGCCGTCCTGGCTCCGCGATTTTTAAAAAACACCCGACAGCGCAGAAACCTGGGAAAACGCAGATTTCCTGACTCCCGGCGGCTGCCAGCGTGCGAGCTTTGGCGTGTCGCTTATTGCTGGCATTTTTTCTGTTTTCTTTTCGAATAGATTCTCTTTTTGCAGAAAGAAATCATCTGGCCTTTTCCGCGTAAACGACTGTTTAATACGTTTCCCCGAACAACCTTTTCTTAATGATAAGAAGCGGTTTCCGGCCTGAGTCATTGGATCATCCCTTCGTGGGAGCAAAAACGCAGCCCCTCACGCGCACGCGCGCGGCGGGTTTATCTAACAGACGCCTCTGAGCTTCCTTCCAGCTTCAATGTTCGCGGGTTCTAGGTTCCGGCCCCCGCTTTGAAGGAGAAGGAGAGGAGAAACGGGTGGTGAATGGGTTGGTCTAAGATGCCGCAGCGAATCGAGGCGATGATCGGGACAGAACCGAGACGCCTCGTCTCTGAGACGGCTCCTTCCGCACCTTGTCGTCTCCACGCAGGAGGCGTGCCACGCGGCGGCCTCTAAAAATGACATCTATTTATTTATTTATTTACTTTTGGGGTACCTGTTGAGACTTGCTCATCTCTAGACGCCGCGAAGTCTCTCTCTGGAGCCTGCAGGTCCCTCCCCTCCCTCTGTGCTGTGGGAAACAGGAGGAAAGGAGAAGGAGGCGGCCGGGGGCGTTGGGAACGTGTTCCAGGATAAAAGCATTAAAAGTCGCGGATTAGAGGTGTTTCAGCCCCAAAACATTTCGCGATGTTGAAAATCGCGTGGAATAGGAGAAGATTACTCTGTATCTAATGACAAAGGACGATCTGCCTCCAGGTTAAATTTATCCTTCACTAATTACTGTTTTTTCTATCGAAAAAGTCTGAAGTATATTCACGGGTGTAGACATGTCGCCTTTTACGGTAAAATTTAAAACCGAATTAACAGACACAGCAGCAACTTTAACCACAGCCACCGTCTTCGGGGGGGCCGTCTTTATCGACCCGGTCAGCGTGAGCTGGGGGTGGGGGGGCTCGTGTAAGCCCCTTCACGGCGCGTCCCGTGGCTCGGACGCCGCCTGGAGCTCTCTGTCCGGAACGCCGGATGCCCGACCGCCGGCTGGTCCCGTCTCCGAATCCCTGTTGGGTCCGTTCACAGGTGTAGGCATGAGTCGCAGAGAGGAGTCCTTTGGCAAGAGCGACCTCTGAGTCTTCACGCGTCTTGTGCCTGCGAGGCCGGGGACCTGGTCGAGACGGTGCCGCCGTGGTCCGGCCTCGGGAGATGCGCAGATGTTTCGCTGCGCGTTTCCGTGTCCGCCCGCGCGTTTCCCGCGCCGCTTCCTCCTGCGGCAGGTGTGCCAGGGCCGTCTCCCTCCCTTGGCAGCACACACTTCCCTCGGGTTTTAGGCCCCCGTTGGCTCGGTGACCTTAGCGCTCTGATGGGTTAAAAACGTCGTTGCCGGAGTCGCCCGTCTTCGTCCCGTGGCTGGCGTGCTCTCTTGGGAAGGCCAGAGTGGAAGTGCTTCCTCCCGGCACAGTCCCAGCCCCGGGTCTGCCCGATGGCTTCGGTGGACTGTCAGGGGGGTGACCCGTTTTGGCAGAAAGAACCCGAGGGTTGGGAACCCGACGGGCCCTTTGAATCCTGGAGGTGTGCGTGTTCCCTAGCCGGCTGCGGGGTCACAGCTGTTCACAGGCCTCTAGTCTGGGGAAACGTGGCTGCGCCTGCTGGGACTGTGTCACCCAGACCCGCTTCTCAGGCGCCTGTGGCAGCCGCTGGGCGCTGAGCTGGAGGGAGGGGAGCAGCCAGGCCCCGGGCCCAGGTCACGGCCGTGGCCTCGGAGCCGTAGGCGGGAGATGCTGCCGCGGTGGCTCGCCGGGGCCCACTCCTCCGTCGCGCTCTCATGCCTCAGCCCCACCCCCAGCCTGCCCCGCGCTGCCCGCCTCCCACCCCCGCGTCACGTTTGCATCCTCACGTCCAGTCACTTAAAGTAGCCGAAAGCACTTTCCTTCTGCGCTTCCCATTTCCACCGACGACTTTCTGTGGGGAGGGACACTTCACTGGACGGCAGAGGGGTCCTTTCTGGCGAAGGATGACACGCTCATCTCAGCGCGCGCTGTCCGTTCAGCAGCGTCTGGCACGTTGTGGCCGCCACAGACGGAGAGGATGGGCGAGGGAAGGGACGATGCCGGACGAAGGGGACGGGGTGAAAACAGGCCTGAGCACCCGCAGGAGCTACCGAGACGCCTGGGGCCACGTGAAGTATTCCCCAGAAGCCCCCTCAGGTAGATGCCCACGTCGGAAAAACCGATCTTTTATTTAAATTGGCTCCGTCTCACCTGTAAGTAAAACACGGTTTACGTGGAGGGGGAAGGGCCTTTCCCGCTTCTAACTTTGTCCGGTTGGGAGTCAGTTCAGCAGCGAGAAAGGTCAGGCTGCGCCAGCCGCTCGTTTCGGAGCTCGCGGCTCTTTTCGCGGTTCGCTCGGCAGCATGACCGAGCCCTTTCGCTGCAGACTCACTCCCTCCCCCGGAGAAGCGAGTCTGTCCGCTGGGCTTGTTCGAAGGCTCAGTGCCTCAGCCCCGCGTGCGCTGCCGCTGCGGCGAGGGAACGAGGCCTCCCGCGTCGTCCGCTGACTCGCCTTCTGGTGGCAGCGACAAAGGCCCAAGGTCAGGGTTCGACACGTTCCGTTTCTCCCGTGAATGAAGGAAGAGCTCCCGTGCCACCCTGTGCCCTGGTGCGTGTGCGTTTTTAGACTGTTTAACCCGTTTCAGACGAAGACCTCAGCAGCCGCTAGAGGGTCTTCGAGCGGGAGGGGGGTCACAGGTGAGTGTCCTGCCTGAATCGAAGAGGCAGGGACTGGCGGGGGGAGGGACGAAGGCCGGACTCTGCCGGACGGTGCAGGACTGCGGGAGCCGTGCAGACCGCGGTCTGCAGACGCGTGCTCGGTCCGTGTGTGCACGTGAGCCTGTGTCTGCGACCCTCCAGGAAGCCGTGCAAGAGTGACGGCTGCGGGCCGTAGGGCGAGCACAGGCCCAGGCCAGGAGACAATCAGATTTCCGTCACCGGGGAAGAGACCAGGAGGGCGAGCGAAAGGGTCACGTCTCCCTGGTAGGGCTGAGTCAGCCTTAGAGGCGTGACGGACTGAGAATCGGCCTCGTGTCAACACAAAGTGCCACAGGACCAGCTGGAGTCGTCGCCACCCGTCAAAAACAGGTGCAGGCGTCTTAAAGAGAGAAAACACGACCCAAACGCGTAACGGTCACCGTCCGGAGCCACCACAACGTCCAGCACCGATACGAGTCATTCATGGGCCGAGAAGCAGCACATCGCGACCACCTTTTCAGAGGAAAATCAATCAATCAATCAATCATCAATCAATCAATGCAGGCAGGTCCAGAAGCGGCGAGGACGTTCGGGCGGCCACAGCGCGTGTTGTGCGCACGCTCACAGGAGTGGGGGACACGGCCAAGGCGCCGGAGAGAGACGTGGAACACGTAAGGATCGAGGTGCTGCTCGTTCCCACGCGTGTTTCCGAGGATGGAAGATGCCGTCCTGCTGGTCGGAACGGCAGCCGGGCAGACGAGGAGGCGTCGGTGAACCTGAAGGCACAGGAGTCGGGCGTTCAGACCGGAGCGCAGAGAGGAAAAGCTGGAAAGACTGAACAGAGCCTCAGCGACCCGGGAAAGTCCACGTGCTCCAGCCTGCCTGGAAGTCGGGGACCCGAGGAGCGAGGGAGGAAACGGTGTTTAATGAGGAAACGAGTCGACACGTGCTCAGATTTCGATGGAAACGACACACACACCGATTTCAGGGGCTAAAGCACCTGCAGGAGAGAAAATAAGGCAGGTCAGCGTCACTTTGATTAAAATAAGTAACGAAGAGAGAACAGAACAGGTGAAGGAAGAAGACCCTGCGCCTGGCGGCCCGAGCGCCCGCAGCGCCGCAGACTTCGCGTCAGGGACGGCGCAGGCCGGAGCGCGCTGGCGCGTCGTGGAGAAGCTGGCAAGGCTGGGGACGGGGGGCAAACGCTGCCGACCCGGCATCTCTGTGAAGGGAAACGTCTTCAAACTAAGCCGTTTCACACACAAAAGCCGAGGCCACTGACACCGACTGGAAACTGGGATCTGCACGGAAGAGGGCGGACCGGGAGGTGGAGATGCTCGTGTGAGTGGGAGACGCTTTGTTTCTAGGTTTTTCTTTTCGTTTCGGTGAGAGACTCTCGACGGCCGAAAGCACGCGTGGTGGCGACGTGCTGCGGGGTTCGTGGCCGGCGGAGCTCAGAGACGCGGAGCCCAGAACAGAGGGTTTGAAGGCTTTTCCCTGCGAGTCGACGGGCGCGCCATTCGCGGTGAAGAGTCGCGCCGTAAACCCTAGAGCAACGTGTAAACCAAGAAGGCGCCAGTATCAGCCCCAGGGCGGGGCACCCGGGAGATCCGGGGGTGGAAAATGGAAGTGGCAAAGGGCGACGGGGGCAAGAGACACGTGGGACGACCATAAACGGACGGCGGGAGGGTGAGCGCGTGGCCGGCGGGACGGGTACGACGCAGCCCACGAGGCTGACCCCACGTTGCAGTCCAAGGGCCCGTGAGTAAAGGCACGAGGCCCCCGGGCCCGCCCGCCGGTCGCCGCCGCCACAGCTGCGCACGTGGGGCCATTCCGTGCGGACAGATCGCAGGAAAGCTGGCCCGGCCCCGGGACGCCGGACGGAGCAGACCGGACGACGAGGATTCTCCCCGGGCGAAGACCAGCGTCGCGCAGTGATGAGGGGTCCATTGTCAAGGCGACGTGACGTTCCTGAGTCTTTAAAACGCAGGGAGGCCGCAGACCGGGAGACGACATAGCCGCACGTTTCAACTCTCGTCTGACGAACGACGAGCAGTGTCTGGAATGCACGTTAAAACCCCGAATAATGAGAAATTTTACCAAACGGAACAACCGAGCAAGAGCCGTAACAAGGCGGGGAGACGTGACGGCAGGCTCATCCTCAGCCGTCAGGGCCCGCACCCCGGAACCCCAGGGGGAGGCCACAGCACCTCCCCGCTCGAGCGGGTGACATCGGTCGGCGTTCCTCGGCGTTGGCGTGAGCGTGGCGCGGCGGGGACTGGGGCCCGTGGCTGGCTGGGACGTAAAAGGCGGTGAGCACCTCGGGGGGGGGGGGATCCGGCAGCTCCTCGTAAAGGTGTCCCACCCGACAACACGGCCACGGCACGTGCCCCCGCCGCGTAGCGTCGTGTCCCCACGAAGACCCTCGAAGTGTTCGGGGTTAAGGAATGGCCCCGACTCGGGCCACCCAGGCGCCCAGCAGCAAACCAGCGAGCAAACTGGGGTGAGGGCTGCTCAGCCTCAGAGAGCGGGGAGTTCCTCGGACGGGTGACAGGGACGAGGCTCAAAGTCGTCGTCGGGGAAGGAGGCCCCAAGGAGAAGGGGTCGCAGGATTCGGTCACTGGAGATGCCAGGGCCGGGCCCCGGGGGCAGGTCGGTGCTCGGGGCTGGGGGTGGGGGCTCAGCAAACAGCCCCGAGGGGTGTCTGGGGCGAGGGCTGTTTTGTCTGTGGAGGTGGCAGCCGCGTGTCGTCGACTTTCGCCCAAACGCCTCGGCCTGTGACCTCAAGCGTGCGAGGCCCCCGTGGAGTTTCAGACGAGCGCCTGGTGAGCCTGGCGGCGGCGGCGGGGACACCCGGGCCGCCGCCAAGGCCCTGCCGCCCCCTCCTCTGGGTCGGGTTGTCTGGAACTTTCCATTCGGAGTACGGGTGCCGTCCTCAGTGGCAGAGACCACGGGGTCGTGTGGCACGGGGAGTTCTCTGGGCTGGGCACAAGGTGGCAGCGTAGCCCGCCGCATGAGATCCCACAGTCCCCGCCGCGGTTCAGCGTCCGGTCACATCTCTGACACTCGGGTCGGCAGAGTGGGCTGCAGGCCGGCGGGGACCCTGCCTCCCGGGGGCCCGGGCCCCCTCGTCCGTCCGAGGGCCTGTGCGGGGCCCCCTCCCTCTGCTGCCCTCGGACGTGAATTCACCCCAGATGCCGGCCCCGGCCTCGGGACGCGTCCTCGTGGGGCTGGGCAGCCCCCGGCAGGCGCCCTGGCTTGTTCGTCACGTCAGAATTATTGTAAAAATAATAATAATAACAATAACAATAACAATAATAATAATAATAATAATAATTTGAGTCCGTTCTCGCGAAGCTTCCAGGGTGCCCAGGTCTCCGGCAGCGGGTCAAGCAGCTGCGTCGCCATCGGATCTCTGTCTTGAAATGCTTCGGTCGCGGGCTCGCGGTCCCCGAGCTCTTGCCTGCGCACCCGCTGCCACCGCGGAGGGGCCGGGGGAGGGAGGGAGGGGCGCAGAGTGGCGCCTTATCCCCCGGCTGGCGCGGGAGCAGGCTCCGTCCTCTCTCCTGCCGGCCCTCGGGCCATCGGCCAGAAAGCGTTTTGCATTTAGTGACAGGTCAGCCGTGTGCGGCCCGTGTCACGGGTCAGAGGGAGTGAAACGTTCGAACGGAAACCAGCGGCGACACCGGCAGCACACGCCAGGACACCCGCCAGCAGCCCCTCCGGCCCCTGCGGCCCGAATGCGGGCGTCGGGTGGCGTGTCGGGGGGAAGACGTCAACCGTCACCTGAGAAGCTACTCCTGACGCCACCTTCAGTCCAGCGGGTTTTAACGACGACGACGACGACGACGACGACGCTGCTGCTCAGAGCGGCGCCAGCGATGGACGGAGAAATGGTCCAGTTACAACAATTTAAAATAAAAATAATTGCGTTTGCACGTAAAAGACCGAGTTTTCAGGGTGGAAACGCGGGTGCCCGCCTCCGCGGCGCCTCCGCCCGGGTGTGGGGCTCCTTGCTCGTCTGTGCTGAGACGGGGCGGGGCCCTCGCCCGCAGGCCGGGTGCAGCGCCCGCGGGTCAGGACGGTGGACGCTCCTGAGAAGGGGCGGGCCGGCGAGCCGTGTCAGTTGAGTGTGGAAGGTGCGCAGCCAAGCATTTGCTTTTTGGGGGATTTAAAGGAAAAGGTGTCCTGCCTCTCGGAGGATGGTCCCTGGAGGAAGAGGAGCTGGCCGGCAGGTGACGGGGGGCGGGGGACACCAGTCCATGACAGCAGGCCCAGGGCCGGCTCTCGCGGAGAAATCCTCCGCATGTGACCGGACACATCTGCTTCCGGAGCCACGATCGCGGGCCCAGAGGGTGACACCTTGGGGTGCGGACCTCAAGGGACGGGACCTTCGCCCGCGAGTGGCTGAGCAGGTGGCCCCAGCTTGGCGAGTGGTGCGCCTCGGGCCAGATCCGACGTCAGTACCAGAAGCGGGTCCCCTCGGCGTCCAGTCCCGGCGCAGGAACTACTGCTTCGCTCCCCCACACCCCCGCCCCCACAGCCTCTTTGGTGGGGTCCTGGGGTCCTGGGGTCCTGGGGTCCGGGGCTGGGATTTGGGGGGCCGGGGCCTGACGCTGGAGCTCCCTGACTTTCTGCACTTAAGTGAGGTCGAGTCCCGGGGCTCGAAGTGACCAAGGTGACAGGAGCAGCGCGTGCGCGTACTCCAAGGTCGCAGAGCGGCCCTCGCCAAGGACACAGCGACCGAGTGCCTCCTGCGGTCCTGTCCCTCCGGCATGCGAGGGCGACTTGGCACGGGCTGGCGTGGCTCGGCGCGGGACGTTGCTCAGCACGAGAAGCCCAAAGGGGAGGACGGCCGGAGGACAGCGGGGTCACGACGCGGGCTCAGGAGCCGCCGCTAGGAAGGGACCCCGACGGGAGCCCGTGAGGCCTGCGACGTAGCTTTTCTCTGGTTCCCGGAGGAACGGCCGGCCCCGTCGGGCCGGGATGGCAGTCACGGAGGCTCCGTGGCCGAGCAGTTGCGCGCGTGTGTGCGCAGCCGCCGAGCGCGCCGGACGGCGTCGCCGTGACACGGCAGGGCGGTGACCGCGCCCACGTACGTGCAGACGGTGCGCTCCGTCTCCCCACCTGTCCGCCCGTGCGTCCGGGCCAGGAGATGGGCCTGAAGCACAGTGACCACGACAGTCACGCTCCGGAGAGGGCAAACCCGGTGGCCACAGGGGATGGTCCCCAAGTCAGGAAAGGGACGTGTACGTCTTGCACGCCCCCCCCCCCCGGGGCCGGCCGGAGGTGGCAGCCACGCACGCGGGGCCTGACCGTCGGCCCTGGTGACTGCTTATGCCGGGAGGCCTTGGCGTGTGCCCAGCGAGGATGCGTCGGGCCTCGGGTCCTGGGGCCACCCGGTGCCAAGGGGGAGAGGCGACGGCGACGGGAGAGCACGCCATCGGGGCCCACAGCGGTCGAGCCGGGAGGTGCCCTCAGCCAGACACACGTGTCCCGGGCGCGAGAGGCCCATGGTGCCGGGGCTCGCCCCGCCGCACGCCAAGCAGATGCAGTGGCAGGAGGGCCTGGGCGCTGGGGGCAGGGGAGCGACCCGCAGAGGAGACGGGAGGCGAGGCGAGTGGTTCTCGGACGGCCACGTGGTCGGGGCTGGACCAGCCCGGGCGTTGTCTCGGGCACCGACCCTGGCCTGCTGGGCGTGGCTGTCACTGTCCCGAGCGGGTGGGTCCAGCATCGGCCGCGGGGCATTGGGCTGGCGCTTGGTCCCAGCGTCTTCCTGACTGCGGGGTGCGTGGTGGCTGCGCCCGCAGGTCCCCTTCCAGGCGCGGACGTCAGCGTGTCCGGCTTGGAGCAGACGCGAGGCCACGCGGCGATCCGCACTGCGAGACGAGAAGGGGCCTCGGGGGACGGTGCCCGGCGCTGCCGGTGACAGGCAGGACAAGTGCCCCGGACGCTGGCTGTTTGCGGCGTCTGCCCCGGCTCGGCCGGTGCCCAGCGCCGACCTGGAGTTCACTTCCAGAACCTTCTGTCACGGATCAGAGATGGGCAGGCTGACGAGGGTGGGGTGAGAACACCGCGTCGCATAAGCCTCGTTTTCTCACAGACCGTGAGGAGGCGGCTAAACGCGGCGTTTCAGAGCGGCACGTCCGTAGCCGCCGGAGACGGTCAGCCTCGGGCTCTGAGAGGGGCTCGACGGCGCGCTGGCTTTTCCCTTTCCCGCGTTTCGGAAATCGGACGCGATTTTAAACGGGGCTCGGGCAAAAAGCTCGCCTGGAATCAAGTAAAATTTGATCTGGATCTCACAGGGTTAGGAAACCAAGACCTGAGCATTCTGCGTTTCTGAGTCAAATGCAAAGTGAAATTGCAAGCGGCCAAGACCGCGGGTCCCAGGTTTCCGAGGTGCGCGCGGGGGGAACGGGCGTCCTCTCTGGTGGTCGTTGTTGCCTGTCAGCGTCGTAGAGAAATGCTGCATTTGTTCTATCAAGACATCAATCATGTCTTTTAATTGTTTACCCTGACAGCAAAAGCCCCCAAAGCGTATTTTGTCTCTTCAGCTTGACCAGGCCGTGGCCCACGGAGCAGTTTAGCAGGAGCGACAAGGCACGCTGGCGCCAGCCCAGGGTTCGGTCTCACATTTCCCCGTTTCGTTCCCGCGTCGTGGATACGGAGCGCGTGTCCTCGCGTGTCTGACTGGCTTCGGTTTCGGGGACTCGTCCTCGCGGGCCTTTCGTGACGTTCAAACTGTGCTCGGACGCTGTTTCCCTTCGGTGTCTCCCCCGCACACTCCAGTTTCCACCTAATGAAATCCTCCCCCGCCCCCCAGCACGTCGCGGGGTCGCTCCGCTTGCTCTGAGCCTCCCTCCCTGCCCCCTCGTCGTCGCGGACTCGCAGCTCCGCCGTCCAGGCCTCGTTCCGCGTTTCCAGGAAACGTTCACTCCCGTGAAGCCAGCGAGCAGCTGCCCTTCTCCGGGCGCGCGTTTTTAGGCCGCGAGGGGGGGTGGCTGCCAGGGGAGCGCTCAAAGGCGCGTTTCCAAAATGTGGATATTTCTTGCTCGTCAGGTTACTGGTGTCGCTGAGATGTTTCGCGATTGCGAATGTTCATTCGACCTTTTACGTGGCTGGGCAATATTTTCCCTTTTGTTTTCGTTATTTATTTATTTGTGATTTTTAATTATTTACGCCCACAGCACCTGGTCTTCCCAGGCGGTTCCCCCATCCAAGGACTCACCGGGCCCGGCCCTGCTGAGCTTCCGCGGTCAGACGGGATCGTCCTCTTTCTGGCGTGGCGGCCCAGCAGAGAGCTCCCGATGCATCTCACGTGCTGGGTTCACATATTTATAACGAAATTCATAAAGGAAACAACTTATTCTCTCTTTCTCTTTCTCTCACACGCGGAAGAGCATGCACGCGTCCGATGCACCTATTCAAATTGCCATGGAATTGGCTTATTTCCCCTTTTTACGCTCTGAGAAAATCAGGCTTGGAAAAACGTGCAATTAAAGAGAACAGTAAGAATGGAGCTTTTAAGCATCGTGGACGTGGCTGCCGCGACGAGGTAGAGCGGAGAAACTTGCAGAAAAGTGTTTTCTTTGTTAATCCGTATTTTGACGTCTTGAACTTGAACAGGATACTTAGGAAAGTCGTTGACGTTAGCGCGACGTGAGGTTCTCAGTCCACCTTCGAATGGTGAGAGAGTGACGCCCGTTACCTTTGCATTGACTTTCATCGGAAAATGAGTGTATTTCTCAAGCGAAAATGTATTTTTTCAAATCTGATACATTGATGTATAGAACGTGTTTTCCTTCAAATGGATTTGGATAGGAAACTCTAAGAATTTAATTGGGTTCGTTTCCCCCGGAAGGATCGGTTGCCTGTCGATGTCATGCTGCGTGTCCCACAAATCAAAAAGGCTGGACGGAAGCGGCATCGTGGGCATCGACGCAAAATGAAGGACAATGGTGATCGCGAAGCCAAAGCCTTATTAATGGTGGGTTATGATCTCGGTCAACAAGGAACGTCGGCAGAGCCCCGACAGGCAGACGCGGGGACAGGGGCCTGGCGCGGCCAGCCCTCGGGGACACGCAGATGGAAATCGCCACGGGACACCTACCAGGACGTCCCGTTAAAGAGCGTGTCCACTGGGCAGGGGACCTGGGCCTCGAGGGCCCACCGGTGGGGCTGCCACGGGGTCCGGCCCCTTCGGGGAACGGTTTGGCAGTTTCTAAAAGGCCGTCAGCTCCGGTTGCTGAAGCCGGTGCCCGCATCGTGCGGCGGGCCTCGTCCCGTCGAGGAGCGAAAAGGGAGGCGTCCCCAGAGAAGGACGAATTCGGCCCCAAGGCCACGCGGGGTTGGGGTTCGGCAGCCCCGCAGGCTCGCGAGCTGGTGTCCTAACGTGACCCTCTCTGGTCACCCCCTGGGCTCCCTGGCTTGGGAAAGGGAGGCCTCTGAGGCCGAGGACATGCGTTGCACTTGGCGGACAGAGGCCTGACCTCCCGGGCCTCTGAGCACTGCATCCCGTGTGGCCAGGGGCCAGGCTCAGGGTCCGCTGCCCCATCTTGGCCGGAGCGGGCTCTGCAGAACCGCGGTGTCACCTGCGTGGCACCCGGGCAGGTGAGCTTGGCTCACGGCCCTGCGACCCCGCAGCAGGTGTTTATGGGGCCTCTGGCCCAAGTGATTGGTGGGTGGTGCTCACCACCGCGGGGTCCCCTTATGCGTGCCCGCCAGGCTCTTTGGGGCGTCCTCCTCACCGAGGTGGTCTGTCCCCGTGTCGCTTTGGGGCAGCGCTGGACCTCTAAAGGGTCCAAAGCCTACTCGCTTTAGGGGGACGGCAGGACGTGGCCCAAGGGACCTTCTTCTGAGTCAGGGGGAAATGCCAACTCGCGCCTGTCCCTTGCCTCTGGGAAGAGCTGACTCTTGGTGGCCTGAGGCCCGCGGTCCGGCCAGCGTCCCCGGGCTGTGACCGCCCCACCTGCAGGGTGACCCGTGCGTGCACCTGTTCAGGGTACTTCATTCTCTCCAGCCTTTGAGAAGGTCTCCTCTGCAGAACGGAAGCAGAAAGAAGCATGGGGACGGGATAAAAATGATACAGATTTTACCCTGACTCTTCACCGTGGGATCACTTTGCAGTTTGAAGGGGAAAGCATGCACGCACGCGCACACACGCACACACGCACGCACACACACACACCACACACACACACACGCACACGTGCACACACGCGCAGGCTTTTCAGGCCTGAAAGGAACTGGAATTCAATCAGGCGCCGCACAGAGGGGCGGGCCCGGGCGGGGGGAGCGCGCGGCGAGGGCCCTGACAAGCCATCTCTCCGTTCTCTCGAGCTAATTGTGTCACTTGACACGCGGGCGCCGGGAATAGTGGAATCCTGACAGGCTAATTTGAGCTTGTGGTTCCAATAAAACGTGCATGCGGCACTTGTTCCGTTTAGTGACAATCCGTGTCGTTTTCTGGTTAAAAGCCGCCCGTGTATTCGGCTGCCTGGGGGTGGGTAGCCCTCTGAGGCGAATTAAAGGCTTCGTGTGGGGACCAGCTAGGGTTGGGACAACGCGGAGGTGTCGGGACAATGTGGCTCGTGGCGGGTTTGGAAGCCGATGGCTCGGGGCCGAGGAAGATGCAGGCTTAGGGCTCCTCCCTCGCATGTGGCAGGGGACCAGGGGCTCGTGCCGGCCTCGGTGATGCCACCCCTAAGTGGCAGGATCTGACAAATTTTGTCCAGCAGAGGTCGAAGGGGGTGATTCCATCTGACGAAACACCCCATTTGTTGTGGTTTTAAGTAGAAAGATGAAAGCTACGCCCTCATGGAATAGAGAAAACACTAAAGTGGCTGGGACAGGAGGTGGCAGTGTGGAACCGTGCAGGCCCCGCGCCCCGGCGCTGTCCGAATAAGGGAGGTGGGAGCCGTATGCAATTTCCTGTTGGCGCAGAAGGTGAAGCCAAGGGTTGTGACAAAGGCCACTCTGGGTCTGGGAAAATGCCGCGTGTCGGCGGCGGCTAAGGCTGACCCTTTGAAAACAAAAAACGGCTCGGGCAGGGGTCACGCAGGAGGGCCCAGAAACGGGGTCGTGGGGGAGGACAGACAGACAGATTTCGCCTGTGTTTGTTGGGGACGAGGGGGCCGCGTCCCACAGGCGCCTGGAAGGTGCACATCCTTGCGAAGGAGAGAGCCGCACGCGGATAAACTCCACGCCGCGCCGTCCTCAAACAGACGGAGGAGGCTACCCTGAGCAACGCGTTTCCCTGTCCCCTCCCCCTCCTCCCCGCCCCCCCCCCCCAGGGAGTCACCGCGCCTGGAACAGCAGGGGCGGCGGCGGGTCAAGGTGGCATGTAATTACGGCGCCAGCTGGGAGGCTGGTTCTGCCAAGCCCGGCTCGTTCGGTCCTCGCCTCGATCCGGGACTGAATCGACCCCGGTTAATAGAGCCGCGGGCCGCCCGGGCCGCCAGGCGGCTGGCCGGGCATGCTGACGTGTGCCTCCCCGTGGCACTCCAGAAAGGCCACCGTTTCGGACCGAACGGAGATGGACTAGCCCTGGGATGAGAACGGCCGAGCTCCCAAGAGGCGGCTGAAGGTGCCGTCCCGGAGGAACGGGACCGAAGTGGTGCCCCGACCCCGTGAAGCCTGTACGGGGGGCGAGGAGGGACGTCTGACGAGTGCATCGTGGGCCCAAGCCGCTGTTCCCTTCATGCCGAGCCTGGACCCTCCTGGCAAGGTTTTTGTTTTTTTTGCTCAAAAATCTTTTCTGAGCTAATTTATGTCCCCTTGGTGAGCGTGATCATCGGCTCACGCTGGTGCGAAACACCGTCCTTCCCAAATAACCGTAGTTTCAGGGCAATAAATCGGCGTCAAGTGGCCGATGCGCTGCTGTTTCAGACGAGTGGCCCAGCGGTGGGGACCCGGGCATCTCTCTTTTCTCCGGAGAGATGTGCTGGCTTCAGCTTGTTCGGGGTGGGAAGGTCGGAAGAACTGGGGGCGGGGGAGAGCGAGCGAGAAACAGAGAGAGAGAGAGAGCGAGAGAGAGAGAGCGCTCTCAGAAGAATCCGGGCACGGGAAAAATAACTGCTCAGCTTCGGGAGCACAATTTGGAAGAAAATACTCTATTGGGCAGTTTTTTTCTTCGAATCCCCCGTTACCCTCCTGCGAGCCCTGGAGCGAATGCTGCGTTATCTGCCGATGTCTGATCCACTCTGCCCCAGGGCCCGGCACTCCTGCTCCGGCCATAAACCCTCGTCCTGGCTTTCCCCTTGTGGAAAGGTCTGGACTTGCAGTTAGAGGCTCTGACCCCGGCCCAGGCCTGTCATTCGCTGGGCCCGGGCCCGTCCCCCGGCCCACATGTGGCCGACTTCGCTTTCTGGAGCCCTGGGGAAGGGGACTTGTCAGGCTTTCCACTCTCCGCTGTGCGTCTAGAAGGTCACGTCGCCCCGATCCTTAACGACCCCGTCCCTCTGCCATCTTCCCAACCCTCTGCAAGTTCCTGACGGTCCTGCCCCCTGCGCCTTAGCATCCTCAGACCCTCCTTAGGAGACAGCGGCGAGCCTCTGCCTCGTCACAGGGCCAGCCGGTGCCACACGAGAAGTGGACGCACGTCCTGAAACACGACAGTCACGACCTCCTGCTTCCCAGATGTACCACAGGCTCCTGCTTCCCGCCTCAGCCTCCTCCCAGCCGTCTGGGAGGCAGAGGAGGCCGCACCTCCAGGGCCGGCCCTGCCGGCCCGTGTTCCGTGTTGCTCGGGGTTTCGTGCTTTCATCTTCCATCTCGTCCCTTCTAGCTCAGCGCCCCCTCCCGCTGTTCCCTTTACGAGGGACATGTATTTCCCACAAGAATCAAAACAGCAGCCCTTCCCGGGGAACGTCGCCAAGGACCCCTTCCAACACCGAAACGACAGCCTGTTTCTCTGGAGATCGTCTTCACGAGGCAGCCCCTCTCCTGCGGATTTGGGCGGTGGTCACGCCACTGGTTACTTCCGGCAATGTCCCTTCCTTTCCGTCCCTTCCTTTCCATCCCTTCCTTTCCGTCCCTTCCTTTCCGTCCCTTCCTTTCCGTCCCTTCCTTTCCGTCCCTTCCTTTCCGCCCCTTCCTTTCCGTCCCTCGCGCGTCAGCACGAACGGCTTCTTTTACGCGTGAGTTCACCACGTCAGTTTCCGGCTCTGATGGGCTCCAGGTGCAGTTAGAACGGACACCAAACCCCTTTCCACGAGGTGCAGGAGCCGCCCCCGCAGACGACCGGGGCTTCCCCTCGCCCTGGGCCACCCCGACCCTTGTCCGTCCACCCGCAGCCTCACTCGTCTACGGTCACCATCGAAGCGCCGCGCTCCTGGCACACACAGCCTCACAGTTCCCGTTCCCGCTCCTGAATGCTGCCCCCGGTTCTGCTCGTGCACCGTCCCCTCCTCCCCCAACTCAGCCTCCGAGGACCTGCTTCTGCCCGGCCTGACGCCTCGTACGACACGTAACTCGTGAATCAGAAATCGCGTCGACCTCCTTCTCCTCCGGGGAAGTGCCAGCCGCAGGAGGGCAGGCGTTCCTTCCGTCGGGTCCGCACTTGCGCTTCCCGCACCCACTCCTCGGGGTGTCTCCCGTGCTTAGACCGAGTTCATGTCGCCCTTTCTTCTGAGTCGGACGGTATGACCTGGCGCCGTTTACCAAAAGGCAACTCCCTTTTCGTAAAAGCGTCATTCTCTTCGGGCCAGGGTGAGGGGTCTGGCGGGCAGAGACGAGGGTGGTATCTTCTCCGTTTCCTGGGAAGCTTCGGCGCGACGCGGCCCGGTAGCCCGAAAGGAAAGCCTCTGAAAGAGAAGGCCTCAGGGGCACGTTTCCGGCGGTGAAGGGAGCCGCGCCAGGGTCTCCGGCTCTGCTCCTCCGTGCATCCCTTCCCCAGGGTTTCCTGGCCCCGGATGGGAAAAGGACGTTTAGAAGCAGGAAATGGCACGCGCTGCACCTCGGTGGGGAAGACGGATCGGGACACGGTGGATAAACGCGTCGAGTCATGAGCCCCAAGCCTCCCCTGGGAGGAGAGACGCCTCCTCTTCCGCTGTGGCTACGCGGGTGGCGTTGGACGCTGCTCGCTCCAGATAATCAATAAAAGGTGGTCGGGTGGGAGCCACGCCGCGCGGCCAGTTTCGGATCAGAAGAGCGTCCCGGATGAGCGTTCGGACAGCGACCCGGAGCAGCGTCTCCGCACACAGTGCTGGTTCGCGTGGGCGCGGCAAGGAGGCTGCTCCACGAGCCTGTGGCGCGCGGCCTCGGGCGAGGGCGCTGGCCGGTCCCCGGGGGTGGTTTTCCCCGCTGAGACCAGGAAAACCACCCGCGCCAGCGTGCTCGGGGCCGGCGCTCCGAGAGGGGCGCCTCCCGCGTTAACTCTCACGTTCGTTTTGCAGTGACTTCTCACCCCCCGCGCGATCGAAGGGAACGAGCTCTCGCTTGTTTCTACTCGATGTAAGCCTTCGCCAGGCCGGGCCTTCAGCAGCCACAGGTCGGAAGAACGTCCGAAACCGTTTCTCCCCCTCGTTCCAGAGCCGTCTAAAACGGCCTCCCGCGGTCGACGCTGCCATCTCTCGCAGGCGTCTGTTTCCAGGCGAATCGGGGTGTCTCGACGCCCCGACCCTGCACGCCCCGGGGCTGCAGGGGACGCCCAGCCCGCACTCTCCGTCGGGGCAGGCAGAGGCTGTAAGAACCGCGGAGACAGGAGACTTTCCCTCACCTGCCCATTTATCATCGCTGTTGGCACGTGCATCCGGCGTCAGACGCCGGCCCGGGCATCCGTTCCCGCTCTAACAGCCTGGCAGGCCCCGGCGCCCGAGGAGCTGGCGTGTTTCTAAGGAGCCCCCGGTTTCATTCCTTCTCCTGTCTGCCCGTCGCGCGGGCTGGACACGCAGACTCCACTGGGTCCTTAAAGCACACGACGGGCCAGGGCCGGGGCTGAGGTTTCGGCTCGTTTGGACTGAACGGTGTTGGGGTCCAGCCTCGCCGAACCAGGCTGGGACTTTTCCTGACGGGACAGACGTGACTGCCTCAGAGTCACGTGACCAGCCTTTCACATCAGAACGATCAGAATCTGAACAAAAGAGTCGTCCCAGCAGCACCGTCGGCACCCCCATCCGAGAGGCAGCTGTGCCGACGTGCCGCTCCCCCCACCCCACCCCCACACCTGTCGGCGTGCGGGGGGTCGGAGGTCACAGGTGCTCGCAGCTGCGGTTCCCGAGATCCTCCTTCGGGATAACTAGCTCCGGGGGGTGACGCTGTCTGGCTTCGTTCGTCTCTGCACAATGTCCAGTCAGTTTGGAAAAAGGAAACATGTCCGCGTGCGTGAGAGTGTTGGGCGAGTGGAAGCCAAGCTGGACAGGTTTACGGTGCCCCCACACTCTTGTCTAAGCCTTTAACGCAGTGAACCACGTGCACGCCGATGTAGGAGCACCGCAGGATGAAGGCACAGAGCGGATTTGGGCTTGGGAACATCGGGAAATCTCCCATTCGTGGGACGTGCAGAACCCGTCCAGACGCCCGCCGTTTGCGGGCTGTGGTCCGGAGGCCCGCCGCGCCAGGGGAGGACGCGGAGAGCCAGCGGGGTCAGCGGTGCGACGCGGCGCCCCGTCCAGGCTTTCCTTCAAGGGGAAGAGGCCACGAGTGAGCTCTAAAACGGAAACGGCACCGAGGACATCAGCCCCGCAAAAGGGAATCACTGGAACTGAACACTGAGCCGGCCCCAGGAACACACGCCTCGTCGCTTACAGACGCGCTCTGAGGAGGTCGCCGAAAGAGCTTTCCAGCCTTTGCGCTCACTCGGCACCGGCAGGGTTGGCCAAGCCCTCCTCGCCCTCCGCTGTTTTCCGTTGCAGATTCGGACTCGATTTCTGTAGGTCAGTCGCCCGGGACACACACTAAGAAGCCCGTATCCAGACGGGGCCCAGTCAGGAGAGGTGAGGGGACGGCGAAGACCGAGTGTTGCTGGCGGAATGAGGCTGCGTCGGGAATGATGATGATAAGCCAGATCGGAGCAGGAACCTAGCGCCCAGCTGTCCGTGTCCCTTGGATCGCACAGGGACAGGCAGCTGCATTTCGGAACGTAAGGATGACAAACTAAGTGATCGAGGACAAGAATCTAAAACCGGGAAGAGGTCGGAGAACCTCCAGGAAGGATTAACAAAGGAATTCCTCCCACATTCCCCTCCCTTATCCTCAAACCACCCTTTTTCTTCCGGGGCCCAGAGCAAAGAGATTTGGGGTCAAAAGAAACGTGTAAGGCCTCACTTGCTCTCAAAGCTGCCCCTTCTTTTTTCCTCACTGAATTCGTGGCAGAGAGCTGTGGTTGGCCAGTGCTTCGGCGCACGGGGGTACAATCCTTCGATTAAGCTGCTGGTTTCTACCTGAGAACGGGCAGCGCCCGGGCGTTTCGTAGGGCACCCATGCCGGAATCGGAGCGGCACGCGCAACCGTCTCGTGGAAGAGAGTGAGCACAGTTTTTACAGTTTTCTTTACGCATCTGCACGGAGACGTTGGCCGCCCTGTGCCCGCAGCTCTGTCTCCATTGCCTTGTCCCTCTGCCCGCCCCTGTGTCTGTCTGTCTGTCTTTCTACCCCTCTGAAGGAAAGGTTGGACCAACACAGAACGTCGGGCGGTGGAAAAGGAACGCAATGCACCTATCACTCTTATTTGTATTTGTATTTAATTTGGGGAAACTTAAAAATAAGCAGCGCCTGGAACTTCTCCATACAGCTTTGTCGAGAAGCGATTCGCAGGCCGTGCAATTCTCCCATTAAAGCGTGTGATCCGACATTTTTTAAGCGTGTTCAGGATTGTGCAATCACCACCTCAATCTAAATTTAGTATATTCAGTCCCCCCAGGTCCACCCCCATTGGCAGTCACTCTCCGCCACCCTGCCCCCAGCCCCAGACCCTACCAGTCGGCCTTCTCTCCCCGGGGACTTGCTCATCCTGGACGCGACGCGTAAATGATGAAATCCTACAGTGTGGAATCCTTTCTAACCAGCTCCTTTAGGGTTTGCATAACGTTCTCAAGGGCCATCCAGGCTGTGGCCTGCGTCCGCGCTTCGTCACTTATTGCCAAATCCTATTCCATTGTGTGGACAGACCACATTCTCGATTGTCCTCTTCGTCGGTTGGTCTACTTTCAGGTAGTTTCCCACTTTTGGGATGTTATGAGTAATCCCGCTGGGAATAGCCATGCAAATTCCGTTTTCTGTGGCGAATGTTTATTTCTCCGGGGTATATACGTGGGGGGAATTGTTACCGTGTGTTTGATTTTGCGGAAATTCCCAACGGTTTTCCTATGTGGCTGCCCCATTTCCCAGCCCCCCGGTGTGTGGGGGTGACATTTAGGTCTGCGACCCACTTGGAGTTAATGTACGTGTGGCGTCCGAACGGATCCAACTCATGCTTTCGCCCCTGGCGCTCCAGACGCCTCAGCACCGTTTGTTGAAAAGACTGTTCTTTTCTCATGGAATCGCGCAGGCAAACCGGTCACAAATTATTTGACTTCGAATGCGACGTATATTATTTTTTTAAAGGAAAAGTGTTTATGACACTTTTGATTAAAAACAAAAATCGAAGAGAAGGTACAAGGAGTCCCCACATCTCCCTGCCCCCGCACAGGCGTAAACTCCTCCGCTGTCGCCGCGGCCTCAGGGCTGGGCCGTTGGTCACCCCTGGTAAACCACGGGCTCACCCCAAGCCCGCAGCGCCCGCGAGGGTTTAGTCCGTGTGCTGTTTGCTCGTCAGGGGTTTGGACGATTGGGTGTCCTTATCGCATCGAGCGTTTTCGCGGCTCTAAAAATCCCCTTTCTCCACCCGTTTTCCCTCCTCTCCTCCCCAACTCCTGGAAACCACTTTTGATCGTCTCTACAGTTTCGTCTTTTCCGGAAAGCCGGGTAGAGTCATAGGTTTTGCGCCCTTTTCAGGTTGGGTTCTCCCGCTTCGCCACGTGCACTTACGGTTCCTCCGTGTGTTTTCCTGGTCTGACTGCTTTGTCGGTTCATTAAGGGAGGAAAGGAAGCAATCTAGGTCTTAATGTTGCCTTTATAATCGCATAATTACACCTCCTGGTGCTTTTTTTTAAGGACTATAACTCTATCATGGCCTCGGGTGACTTGCTTTCAGCTCAAAGCGCCTCCTTTGGTAAGTCGCTCCTGGTGAAGTCTGCTACTTGCTGTTTATTGAGAGGGTTTTCATTTTGCCTTCATTTCTGAGTGTCTTTTTGCTGGGTCCAGGAGTCTCGGTTGACGGCTTTTTCCTTTCGTGCTTTGATTGCGTCGTCTCGCCACCTTCAAACTTCCATCGTTTTTGATGACGTCCATCGTTTTGGGCTTCTCTTGCGCATGGCGAGTTATTTTTCTCTTGATGCCTTCAAGATCTCCTTTCGGTCCTTAGATTTTGACAGTTTTTACCATCGTTTGTCTCCGTCTGAGTCTCTTTGGGTTCACCCTCCTGGAAGTTCATGGAGCTTCTTGGATGTGTAGATGGATGCTTTCCTTTCGTTTGGGGCAGGTTTTAGAAATTATTTGGTGAAATATTTTTCTACTCCATCATGTGGGCATTGGACCACCTAGTGGAGGCCAACATTTCTCTGAGGCGCTCTTTATTTCTGTCAAATTTGCAGTTTAGCCTTTCTCGTAAATTTATTATTTAATTTATTTCACGTTTTAACATCAGAATTTCTATTTGGTTCTTTTTTACAATCTCTGTCTCTTTATTTCTATTTTCTACTTGATGAGACATTTCATCATTCTCCCCTTCATCCTTTTAAGCATGGTCTCCTTAGGTCTCTGAATGAATTTTCATTGCTGCTTTGAAGCCTCGTCTGCTAACTCTGATATCGGAGCTTTCTCAGAGGCCGTTTTGTGTGGCAATTTTATTTGTTTGTTGGGTATCTAGGTCACACTTTCCTGATTCTTTGTCTCATAGCTTTGGCTGTTGCTGAGAACTGGGCTTTCACATGCGATATTGTAGCGCTTGATACTGGAATTCCGATCATCCCCCTGCCCCCAGAATCGTCATTGCTACTGTTTGCTTGTCTGTTCGGGGCCTTGGCCGGGCGATTTCAGTGGAGTCTGCTCCCCCCGCAGCGTGCAGCCGTGACGTTGCTTCACGGAGAGCATGGCCTTGGGGACCCTGAATGGCAGTCATTTTAGCAGAGCTGTCCTCGGCCGTCTCTCTGTCAAGCCATCCGGCTGTTCATAGCACGTTCAGTTGTTGGCCTGGACTCGGCGCTGGGTGGTTTGTGATAATATTGTCAACAGTGCCCCGGAGCATGAATGATGCCGTGGCCCGAGGCCATTAAAACGAGGGCTTCTGTGCAGCCGTCGTCGTGGAACCAGCCTTTGAGGTTTGTGCCGACGCAGGAGGGCTCTTCCCAGCTTCCTCTTTCCGTGCTTCTCTGTCGTAAGCTTCTTGCCGGTGTGTGGCTCAGCTTGTTGTTCGTGCAGAATTACCGCCTCCCCTGATTTGATGACCACCACCATCTCCGTCATCTTCAAGAGCACCGCTGAGGCTGAACTTCACCATGCCTTGTTCCAAATAAAGTTAGTCCACTTGGGGGGAGCTTCGGAGCCAACTGTTTTAATGGCTTCCTCTTCCGCTGGGCAAAGTCTCTGCAGCTCTGCCCTGGAGCTGGAGTTGGACCAGGACCGTGGGCCCCTTCTCCGGACGCCCCGCGTCAAAAGAAGGGCCCTGGGGTGGGGCGAGGGGAGTGGAGGCCCCGATACTTTCCATCTGCCATGCTTAAGACGAAGCTTCTGTTCTGTGAATGATAAGAGCCCCAGACACCTCTGCTGCCCTCGCCTGGAACAAGGCTTCTGTGACAGGGGCCTGGGGCTTTCACGAGAATTCCCGATGGCTTTCTCTCCCGGGGAGATGCCGGAGCCACCCACTGAAGCGAGGCAGAGAGGAAGCCGAGCGTTCGCTCCTCTGCCCACCCAACGTGCAGCGACTGTCCCTCTGGGGCAAGGAAAGGAGAAGGGAAGGAAGGTGCTGCCTCAAAGGCTGCAGACTCTTCCTGTTCCTGCTGACATTTCACAGATTTTCTTGACTCAATGTTTACTCATTTGCTGTATTGTTTAGGACGATCTCCAGAGATTTGAATAATTTTATTTTGAAGAGAATTTCTACTAGTGATGCTTGTTTCGCCGGAGAGTGGGTCCCTGCTCATGTGGCTGTCCCAGAAGTTGTGTCCAGGTATAATTTTTTTTAAAAAAACTTTATTTACAGCAAATACACCATTTCAGTGGTGATGAGTGACAGCTGATGATGCCCACAGTTTGGGGGATGCCTGGCTGGGATGTCCCCACAGCCATTGGAAAGGAATTTTGCGGGAGAGACTTGGGAGGGAGGCTGTCCCCTCGGTTGAGGCTATGATAGCTAGACACAGGTGCAAGCGTCTCGCAGGTATCTGAACTGAGGGGATATGTTTGTGACTCAGGCACCTTGGAAGTGGAGCGGGAAGAGTGACTGGTTTTTGTCAGACCGTGCTTCCAGAGCGGTGTGTTTTGGTTCTGACAGAATCAGAGCTCTTAGGCTGAACTGCACTGTGGTGTGGGGAAAACGCCTCTGCCACCTACTATTTGTCAGGGGAGAGCTGGTTTAGGAGATAAATCCGGCGTTTGTTTACTTAGTATTTCACCTGCTTACTGAAGGCATTCCAGGCGGCTTCCCAGGTGGGCCATACGTGAGACGGTCACGGGGTGTGATGATGGTGACACCTAGGAGGAGAGGGAGGGGGGCAAGGAAAAGGGGAAGAGAAACAGGAGGAGGAAGAAGGAAGAGGAGAGGGGATGCGGGGAGGCAGAGACAAAGCGGACATCAAGCACGAGAGCCACTGAGGCCTGCGTGTGTTCCGTGAGGAGACCTCAGAATGGGTCTGGGGCCAGTGTCAGGTGGAACGCAAGAGTCTGTGTAATGTCTCCGGTGGAATCCTCAGTAATAGCTTTAGAGTCGCTGCCGAGATGATGGCGATGGTGATGACGATGGTGATGGTGATGGCGATGGTGATGATGATGGCGATGGTGATGGTGATGAGATGTTTTTATAACGGAATGCTTTCCCCCCTCCCTCCCGCCCCACAAGATTCCCTCCTCGTGGAGCGTGCTTTAGCACAGAACCACTCCTGTCCCCTCTCCGCACCCTCACGTCCTTTGTGACTCAGTGGAAAGCAAAACTCAGGCTGTTCAGCACAGCTGCTCCCCGCCCTGTCCCCCGGAGGGAGGTGGCTGCTGGGGTGCGGGCTCTCCTTTACGCCTCTAAGTTACTGTGTGAGAACCTCGGCTGCCACCACAAACGCTGGGAGAGGATGCCAGCCCCTTATTGCCCTTGGCAGAGAGGCTCACCCCTCAGTCTGTGAATTAATCTTAGTAACCCCATTGCCTGGAAATTCTTTAGTATCAGTTTGTCATTCGAAGATATTACGGTGGATTTCCACCTGATTGTCTCTTCTGGTCGCATCATATTTGTTTGTTTGCTTCTTTCTCAACTGTCTCCGCTCTTGCGTGGGGGAAGAGATGCTTACTTACTGGGACCCCTAGAAATGCAATGATTTTCACAGAGTTCGTTATTTTAAAGAAAATCAAGACAAACTGAAGTCACGAAAGGAAAATGTAGCAGTGTGAGTCATTACACGGTGTTCAAGTTTAACATTGGTATCGTATTTTGCTGGGTTTTCTCGATCTAGGAATATATTTTAGAATATCTGGGAAAGAGAGGATGGTCTGCGTGACCTTGAGTGACCCTGTTTGCCAAAAGCAGTAAGAAGAGCGGCTCATCTGGGAACCAGGAGACGCTGGCTGTAGCTTCTCCTCGGCTTCCCGGCTAGCGACATGGGGCAAATGAAACGACATCTCGGGAACTCACGCTGTCTCCTGTCCCAGGCTCCGCTCCCCAGACCTGCAGACCACGACACTCGCCCGGAGCTGGCTCTGCGTCGTGTCCCATAGACTCTGGGCCAGGACGTCTCGCGTGCAGAGCTCGAATCTGAATCCGATCAGCAGCCTGGGAAGTGAAGTTTTCTCGTATGTCACCAGCCACGCCACGCCCAGCGTCCTGTTCAGGTGAATGTTTTTATCCACCTGACTGAGGCTGGTCATGCTGCATCCATGCGAGGTCGGGCAGAGCAGAGCGAGGCACCGTGTTCTTACAATCACCCCTAATGTGAAGGCCGCAGATAAAGCAGGGCCGAGACCTGTCCCCTTCGCTCGGGGCTGGGGACGGCACGCAGTCCACAGTGTCGCCTACACATTGACAGGTCCAGGATGCCATGATCATGACCTTGCTCGGGTCGCTGCAGGTCACTCATCACTCACCTGTGGGGCCCTGACAATGCGTCTCGTCAGCCGGCTGCTCCCAGACACGCACGGGGAGTCTTTAAGGCAAAGCGTCTTGTCAATCCGCAGGTTGCACATTTGCACAGATGAGATTTTTGATGTGATGCTTGGAGCGGCCCCACGTGTGCTTCGTTGGTGTCCCACGCGAGTCTGTGGAGAGCTATTATGACATGGTTAATGTCACAGCGGGGGGGGGGGCAGGCGGCTTCCTGAGCCGATACAGCAGGTCCCAGGGAGATGGAACGGTGTGGGGTAGCGGCCTCTTGCAAGTGAGAAGAAAAGGGATTTGCTACTTTCTTTTTGTGTGTAAAAGGATGGATGTAGATTATCGGTTGGTCATTGTCAGCTGTCAGACCCCCCACAGGTGCTGTGCGAACCGCACACGATTTAGAGAGAAAACGAACGGGGCGCTTTATCTAGTCTAATTCCTTCACTGCAAAAAGGAGGACGCTGTTTAGAGATGGGAGGTGCGTTTGGAGATGGGAAACAATTTTTCCAAGGTAACACGGCTCGTTTACGATAGGTTCAAAAATACGGGGTCGTTTCCATTGTGCGAGTAGTCACGAGACGCATTCTTCCTGCCAATTTCCACCTCTCTCTGTGAAAGTACTAATTTTTCATTTCTCAGCTGTCGTAAGTATATGACACCGGCTGCCTTCCTCATTTGTGCATTAAATGCACTACCTTTTTGTAAATCATTTCCCCACCAGCGTAATGAAAGCGATTCTCATGCCAGTGAGCCCGTGGGCCTCTGAAACAGAGCAAAGATGGGTGACGTGGCACCGCCGGGGACTCGGAGATAAGAAAGGCCCTAAAATATGAAGAAACAGCCCAGAGTTCATTCACACGTGCGTTTCCAGAAGGGCGTGGGGATGATCCACAGAGAGAAGGAGACTGTGAGATGCAGGTGGGACGGAGTCTGGACTCATGCTTTGTGCGCCACACAGTGCGATGTTTAGTCGCTGTTTAATAGTTAATAGATGCTGAGGTTCCAGATATGATTATTAAAATTAATAATCTAATTGCTAATTAAAGATGGAGGTTCTGGAGATCAAATTGATAGTCCACGTGGAAAATAGAGGGTCCCCACATACATGCTCTTGTTCTTTTTTTTTCCTCTTAAGGAGGTTAAGTCGGTTGAAAGTGGCTGCAGTGCAGCAGACCCCGTTACCATCTTCCATTTCGCATTTCATGTGTTTGTCATTTATGAGAAGAACTAGGATGCTGGGCTTGGGTTGAAACTTGAACAAAGCTCGCCATCACGAAACCCTCAGCCTTCGCTCTTGATTCCAGTCTGGGGAGAAAGAGGACGTCGTCATGTCCCAATGTCAGAGCTGAGATGAGGTGGGACGTCTGACAGTCCCCTCGCCAGGTGGCAGGTGGGATGACAGGCCTTTGTGATGTTTTCTGAGAGAGAGCGTTTCTTCCTTCAGGGATTCTTTGCATTTACCTGTTTAGTCAGCCTCATGGTGTTGCTGAGAGGAATGGACAGGGCAGGATTTGAGCAAAAAAAAAAATCTCATCACGCTCGAACCTATGGCTCACACACTCGATCGTCACTTGTGTCTTGAGGATGCTACGTACGGGGAACTCTGTTAGGAGCGGTGGGGACTGTTCACGTGAATGACACACAGTCGGGCTCTGCACCCAAGAACAGCGTGAGACCGATTCCTGTTAAGGTCTGGAAATTTAAAACAGCGATCTCCCGTGACTTTCTCTATGTTAGAATATGCAGAAAATGTATTTTCTTCTATGACAGCACCGGGGGGTCAGCGCTTAAGGGACTGGTTTGCAGACTTGACAGTTTCGAACTTATGAAAATGATCATTGCCCCCCGCCCCCCAAATGAAATCCCTTTCACAAGCAATATACACCCGTGTGCTGGAAGGTGGCTCAAGAATATGATTCTGACATAAGCCACCGCACTTCGAGGAGAAAGCCCTGTCTTACGATAATATATTAACTCTTGTTTCTAGCCTAGACCTAAAATTGGAAAAAAAAAAATCATGTGGTCACTCGATAATGCATCATCTTCGTTGTGCCCTTTGCTATCTTAGATTGTATAGACTCGTAATGGTAAAAATTTGGTAAAACTCTGTGTCTGGAAACATCAGTGTTAAATTGACACGGCTCCGAAAAATTCTACAGCTTTTGTGAAAAACAAGCCTTGTCACATGAATCCGATCTCTCTTCTGTGACAGAATGAAAATTCTGGTGAACGAGGAGGGCGAGGTTTTGAACGTCTGACCCAGATTGGTTTTATAATTAGAGCGTTCGTGTGGCACAGCCTAGCAACAACGAAAGAGAAGCACACAGGCAAAGCCGGGGTGTGCGAGAGGGAAGCACGGTGTCGCTCGGACTGTCGTCTCAGAGGCGACGCACCATCACTTCTGCCATGTTCTACGGGTCGCGTGGACCAACCTTAGATCGGGGGGCAGTGGGGTCATCGGGGTCATTGTGAAGCTATCAGGACAGGGGATGGACCAAACTGGGTCGAAGATCCTTCTAATCCTCCGACTATGGTGGACACCAAAGATGCCTCGCGATACTTACGATGAAATAAATCAGACTTTTGTAGACTTGGACCTCTCTGTCTGTGGCCCGAGGATCCTACTGGAGACGACATGTGGGGCTTAATAAAATTATAGATTTATCCCTCTCAGCTGAAGGCGAGGACCGGGACAGCTATTCAGAGACAGTGCAGGGGATGGGAGCCCTAGGAATGACCCCCACTCCCTGTACGGTGGTCAAAGCCTCTGCGTCTGGGATGGTACAGATGGCGGAGCAAACGCGTGGGGGTGCAAGCAGGTGTGGACCAGAGGAATCTGGGCTGGAGGGGTCTAGAGTGTTTGCAAGCGAGTCGAGGAGAAAATGTGCTCCAGTCATGCCCCTCGGCAGATGCTCTGCCTCGTGCGGCTGAGTCTGGGTGAAAATTGCAGGAGCTGTCTTTTCTGTTGTCCTCCCTAAGCACCTTTCCACCGGTCTCACCGGTTTCGGCCCTGGCTGCTGTCCTGGCACAGCGCAGGCTTCTGCCATGTCACCCATATAGGGCAATTGCGTCTAATGAGATGGAGGCCCACTGCAGACAGAGCTGAGTGATTATGTAAGATTACGTTCCGTCCTCGGGCTGTAAGAGGCTTACCCAGCAGTGGGGATTTGTGTAAATGTTATTAACTTCAGCTAATTAGGACCCCTCTAAACCCGAGGAATCTGGGTTCCGGAAGCAGCGATGAGAACACTTGGACCCGTTTCCTGAATTACAAAGCCCCTTATGTTTGCCTGTGGCTGGTGTCGTTCAAATCCTTACGTAGGAAAGGTTTTAGCTGACGGTATTCGGTCTAGCCTGAATAGAGCGACTGTGTACAGAAAGCTTGGATTTATCCAGTGGGGTCAGGAGGATGCTGGCCGCTGGACTTATTGCTTACATGGCGCCCATCCCATGCAGAACATTTAAAAAACGCGGGGAGGCCCGCTTCCCCTTAGGACTCTGAAGGAAGCAGCGTTTATCGCACACGATTCTGCTTTCTGGCTCCAGCATGGCAGAGCTGTTTCCTGCCAGATGCTGGACTCGCTGAAGCACGACCGTTCCGAACGGGCAGAGGCCTGGCTTCGCTTCTGCTCCTCTGGGGATGGCACTCGAGGGCCCCTCTCCACGCTGCCCTCCAGACCATAGGGGCCAGCCGAGGGTGTAGACAGAGCCATGATGGTTGGGCCTGTATGCTGAACGCTCGGCCCATGCTTTGAGCACATGACACCGCCTGTAAGCACGTTAACTCCTCTGTCAGAAATGTCACTCATCCCTCCACCTCGCGCAGGCAGGTGTACACGACAGGGCCCAGTTAAGGATGCAGCTCACATTGTCCTGTTCTAGACTGCTCCTGTGCACCTGCCCAGAAGCCCAGAGCTCTGGTTACCAGCTCTGGCTCTGGGGTCACACGCCCCGTGTCTGAAAGCCACCTCTCCTCAGGGTTGGGCCTCCAGCAAGTGACTTGACTTCTATGGAAGTCAGTTTCCTCATCCGGAAAGTGGATATCTATCTATTATCTATCATTTATCTATCTGTCTGTCTGTCTATGACCGACCTATCTGTCATCAATCTATCCATCCATCCATTATCTATCTATCTATCTATCTATCTATCTATCTATCTATCTATCATCTATCTACCTACTTACCTACCTACCTACCTACCTACCTACCTATCATGTGTCTATCATCTATCATCTATCCATTCATCCATCCATTTCTCTATCTATGTCTTTCTATCTTCTAACTAAATATCTATCTATCTATCTATCTATCTATCTATCTATCATCTATCTATCTATCATCTATCTATCTGTCATCATCTATCGTCTAATGATCTGTCTGTCACTCTATCATCATCGTCATCGTCATCATTATTATCTATCTCTCATCTGTCTATCACCCATTCACACCTCATAGGTCATTGTGAGGATTAAATAAGTCACTGTGTGCAAAGTGCTTAGAACAGTGCCTGGCACACAGTAACTATTTAGTAAATGTGAGCTCATAAAATAGCCTCACACCAGCCTTAAAATCGCCTGTCCTTAAACAGCCTTTCTTACCCGTGTACGCGCCCCGTTCTGCTGCTTTCATCTTTACCTGCTGTGTCTGCGTTCATTCCTCTTGTACCGAAGGGCACAAAACAAAGTCGGAAATGCAAAATTGTTGACTCTGACTCAAAAAATAGCAAAATCTGTTGATTTAGCAGAAGTTCCACACAGATCTTAATGCCCTTTTTCCCCCCTCCGGAACCGAATGAGACTTTTTCTGAAGTTCATATTGGAGAAGTTCATGAGAACAAAGATAATTGTGTGAATTAGTAACAGGGCCGTGTACTCTACAGGATGCTGCCTTGATTACCCATGGTGGGTTAATGGAAACGACTCTCATCCCGTGTGGGATGTAAGTAAAGAGGCGGGAAGGAAGCGCGCACAGGGAAAAGCGCTGAAAGTCGCAGAGCCGCTGAGCATGTTGCGGGAGGCCACCCCCTGCCACCCCCGTGGTCTGGCTCACTGTCCTGGGACCTGCTTTGTGAACCAGTGAACACCGTGAGGCGGTGTGGGAGGCCACGCGGACGTGGCTGAGGGCATCTTATGCACGCAGTCGGCGAGGAGCGTGTGCCTGGTGACTGCATCCATCCGTGTGTCCCCGAGCAAGGATGCAAGCACAGGCAGCGTCTCCAGGGAAGCCTCGAACCTTAAATGGCACGTTACAGCCATGAGCCAACCCGTCCCATCCTGGTTATGGCCAACGACGAGGACTTCCCCTTTGGGCGTCCGCAGAGGTGGCCCAGTCTAGGGTGGCGCCTTCTGACTCAGCTCTGAGGTGGAAAACCACAGAAGCCAAACTGTAGCGCGGACTGGGGGAGCCTAGATGGGTCTGAGATGGAGACGTGCCCGAATCGGCGCTGCAAGTCAGCGAGGATAAGTTATTGGATAAAGCGTGTTTCAGCACGTTCTGGGCATTTGTTGCTTTTCTAGAGCAATCACTTCTGCTCTGTAAGTGACCTTTAATTTTACTTCTCGGAAGCTCAGGACTCTCTAAAGGTGACACTGCAGTGAGATAGCAAGAATGCACAAATGGAAGGGAGAATGGATCCTTGCGATTTCCTCTGTCAAATTTTCAAAACTATAATATTCTGTATGGCTTTGGGGGAAGTAGACGATGGAAAGTACCAAAAAAAAGAAATAAAAAAAATGTTTTTACAGAAAGTCCATGAAACTTCCTAAGGAATCTCTTTTTATTTGGTTTTTAGGTAATTTCTTTTTTACTACAAACCGGGTACATGGCCAGTCATGAAGTTAAATAGTTTCTCTCTTTATCAGGCAACATTTTTCATAAGCATTCTTAAAACGGCCCTTTAGAGATAAGCATTTAAATGTATTTACCATCTTCAGAAACATTGTTAATTATCCTCGCTAGTCGCTGAGCGATGCTCTCCGGCTTCCAGACCTGCTTCTGGGTCAGGAGGGCTCTCGGAGGCCCGGCACCCAGGTGCTGCTCATTGGAAATTTGTCTGTTTTCTCATCATCATAAACTAATATTTTGACATTCTGTGCTGCTATCTGCTGGCCTGGCCTCCAGGAGTCTGCTTTAATTTAAGTCAATTCCCTGGCGCTTTTGTTAAATGCTCTCCATCCTCCAGAACTGAGAATAAAAGGGACGTTTCACACCAGAGGTCAGAAACAAGCTCTCGCCCCTGAAAGAATCAGGTAGAGTGCTTACAAAAGTCGAAATAAACAATTTACAGGGTCATTCCTGGTCGGGATAATCTTGGATTCACGGGAACTTGGGTTACGATATTATAATTATAATATTTTCACGTTTTGCTCTCTCTGGGTTCCATTTTTTTTTTTTTTTACCAACGACTAATTTTCAGCCAGATACCCTTGCATATATTTTAACAATCAAGATGCATTTGCAACGGAAAAATTGTTGTCTGCGGCTAACAGCAGATGAGGACTGCAACGGCTTTCGTCAGCACAAATGCACTCTCTTTTTGTGCCCTCCGGGAATTAGGGCGCTTTGTCCGTGATTGCTTTAAATTACAGGCTTCCAATCCTGCCGTCTAGCAGTCACATAATTACCGAGCCCTTGTCGGCTGCCCACTAATTTTCCATTTGTGATGTGTCCGTTTGAAATGAGAGGAGAACTGCACAAGAGATTCTAAAATAAGAAGAGGAATAACAACAACTGTGATGTTCTGGCGGACAAGGATAAGATGCCCTCATTTTATCTCCCCTTCCTCCCCTCACCTGCGTCACCGCCTGTCTGAAGACTGTGGTGGCAGTGGGGACAGTTACAGGAATGATGACGATGTCACAAGTTTGGCAGCAACCCTGAATTTGATATAATAAAAAATAAACTAAAATAAAATAATGAACACAGTCAGTCGTAAATATTAATAAAGATTTGTTGGTTCCTGTCTCTCCTTGAAGCTAATTATATGAGCACCTATTGCTAAAGTGAATGAAACTTTTCAACTTTGTGAATAAACATAAATAATATACACTGTCTATAGGGTTAATAATGTACATGAATTCTATAAGTTAAGCATTACCTATATTAACTTTATGAATCAAAAGAGGAGAACCGGAGAACAACACGTACGTGATATTTAAACAAGAAACTCCCTGGATGTAGGAGTCGTAAAGGTTTTATGAACTGAAGGAAGAATCACTCAGAACCATGGTTAAATTTTGCCCAACGTAGTCCTCCAGATTTAAAGAACTGAAAAAGCACTTTATTATTTATTCTATTAGATAACTCTTCATTTTTTTTTCTTTCAAGAGGAAGAAAGAAAATCTCCCAGTGCCCAGACGGCCTTCTCCCGCACGTCCGGGCAGGGACGGCGTGTAGAGAGTGGCTAAAGCTTTTCCTTGGCAGGTGGCTCGCTGTCGTTCAGTGTGTAAAATGCCTCCATCGTGTAGCGACTTTCGTGGGTAGGAGAGGAAACGCTGCCCCGCGGCAGAGGCCGCAGCGAGTTTTCATTCACGGAGGGAGAATCTTCTAGATTCATCATGGCTAAAAAGCAGAACGTTGAAGCGATTTTCACATGGAACAGGATCGGAGATGCTTTCTCCTTCAGACAAGCACAGAGTAAACGATTGCTTTTGTCCTTCTCCGGCCTCGGGGGCTGTCTGCAGACTGCCAGGGCTGCCGGTGGCCACGCACAGGTCCCGCTGGGGTGGCTTCTGTGCCCAGGCCCGGCTGAAGTAGGTGGGCCACCAGACCAGTGGCTGGGGTCGCCTGCCTGCCGTTTGCCGGCCACTTCCCTTCGCTGAACTGTCACGTCTGACGTGTGGGGCTCCTGATGTGTCATCTGGCCACGTGGCATCTACTATGGACTGGATGCGCTTCAAAGCGTGAAGATGTGGATGTCACCTGATGTCGCCCCGGTGTCACCGTATAGTAAGGCGGGACCAAACGTCCAGTGTGAGCAGCAGAATCGTGCACAGCAAGGTGAGGCCGTGCTGAGTGCGGGCCGGGCCACCGCGAACCCTTCGCCGGAGCCGTGTGGGCAGCCGCCGGGTCGAGGCCCCTCTTCCTCTGCACCAAGTCCTCCCTGTGCCTGGAGCTTCCTCTCGCTTGTTCCTTAGGGTGCCTTTCTGCTTGCTAAGTCTGTCCCTTCTATGAAAGCGTGGATGCGACTATGGCCAGTGGTGTTAACGTTTCTTCAGCACGTGGAAAAGCCGTGCGTGCCACACGTCGGAGCCCGAGGCATTTATGAGGATTACAGACGGGAAGGAGCCTGTCTAAGGGACAGTCCAAGTCCGGTCTGGGGGCTCTGGCTCTGGTAAAACGTGTTTTTGGGAAAAATATATCAGAGAAACTGGATAAAGCCTCCCAAATCCGCTAGGGCAAGTGTCTGACGCACCCTGAAGCCAGGTCTCCCGCGAGGCCCTTGGTGGCTGCATGAAAGAGCTCGTCTTACCACACGACACACAGGAAAGTGGTGGGCGACGGGGACCTCCGGGGAGACTGGATGCTCGCACTTGCCCGTGTCCCTGCCGCAGCGCCTTCCACCAACTATTACCTTGGGGAGAAGAGCAACCAGACCGAATAAGACCAAAGCCATGCTCAGCTGGTCTGAGTTTCTTTCCAGAAGCAATAATGAAAGAAACAGCAATATGTGGAATCGATATCTTCTTCCCCTTATTACAGGACAGTCAGCGAGCTGCCTCTCTCCCTCCTGCTCTCCCCCTTTTTCTGTCCTTCCCCCCATTCCCCTTTCTACTCCCTCCCTCCCTCCCTCTCCTTCCCCCTCTTTCTCCCCACCCCCCCTCTCTCTTTCTCTCTCTCACACCGTGGTATCGATGGTTCACATTTTAAACTCGGAGGACCATTCACATTCTGTATAATGAAAGGGATAAATAAATACGGCTTAACATGATTTTGATAGCAAAACACATGTCGAGTGGAATATTTCCTTCCAATGTCTATGTCTTTAGAATCTAAAATGACGCAGAAATCATTTATTCAGCATGCCACCTGGCATGTGTCAAACTTTCATAAGGGAGGACACGTCCTCTGTCAGGCCCTAGGGTGAGCAAGATGACCAATACCTGTCCCTTTTCTCTAGGATCTCACCTTGCAGTCAGGGGGCCCAGCACCTCTGGGAACCGTTTCGCCCCAGTGTAGGTAGATGGTACGGAAGGCGCAGAGCGACACTCAGGGTAAGGAAGGGAGAGGCGACTGTCTGCGGATAAATCTTATTTTTTTTTATGTGAGGAATAGCTTTTTGAAGAATCCAGCACTAGAGACATAATTTGAAAGATGCTTGAGATTAAGAAGGATAATTTATGCAGAAGAAACAACACGAATCAAGAGAGACAAAGGACTGATTATATCAGGGGGGATAGCGCCTCATCCAAGTCTGGGCTTTTAAACACCAGGACAAAAAACTGGAAATAGAAAGCTACTGAATATTTTATAACAAAGGAGTGCCGCTCTTTGCTTTATATTTATAAAAACAACCCCAATGGCGTGTCTGTAAATAGCCCAGATTTGGGAAAGACAAAATGGGAGGAGAGGGACATCGATCCCAGTCACGGCCTGGGACAGTGGCCACAGCAAGATGGGAGGAAGCGAGGAAAGACAGTCCCTGGTTGTCTGGGGTCAGACAGGCCTCGGGGTGGTGGTCGTGCGTCCGTAGGGATGACACGGTAAATTCTATTTAGAAAATGTTGTTTTCAAGAGTCTGGAAAGCCTCTCGTCAAGACATTAATCAGGCAAATCCAAATGAGGTTTTGAAGTTCATACGATAGATCAAAAGCACAGGCGGGGGTTTTAGCTCATCATCTCGGTAGTGCCACTTGAAGCCACGAGGGCAGAACGCATTGCCAGAGGAGGACTGTGGAGCGAGAGGGAGAGAAGGAATATCAAGTAGGGACGGCTGAACGGTGACAGCAACGACGATACCCCAACGCCAATGGCTGCGGGAGCGAGCTTCCAAGACAGCCCCGGATGAGTTTCGATCCCCGGTGTCCGTGTCTGTGCTGGGTTGCATGGTGTCCCCTCCAAAGCCACGTCCACCGGGACCTCAGAAAGTGACCTTGTCAGAATAGGGGTTTTGTAGATGTAACAAAGCTCAGATGGTGTCACACTGAATCGGCCGAGTCTCTAAATGCTGTGACTGGTGTCCCTATTAGGAGAGGGACGCTTGTGGACGCAGACACAGATGGAGCGTAAAATGCCACGTGAAGATGGAGACAGAGGTCGGGTGGTCCACGTACAAGCCAGCGAGGGCCGAGCGTGGCCAGCAACCACCAGAAGCTCAGAGAGAGACAAGGAAGAGCTTCTTCTTCGGACCTTCCAGAAGGATGAGGCCCGATGACACCTTGACCTTGGGGTCCTTGCCTCCAGAGCTGTGATGAAATGTTGTTTCATGCCAGCCGATGTGTGGCCCTTGGTCACAGCACCCCGGGGACACCAATCCAAGGCCCTGCGCAGCCCTCTCTCACGTCAGACGGGGCTGGCCCGCCTGACCGAGGGGGATGTTGCTGGAATGACAACATGGGGCTCCCACCTTGCCTCCTCTGGGGGAAGCCGGCAATGGGGACGGCTTCATAGAGCGCTTCTTTTGGGATTGTAGACGTTTCCAGAATGGCTACAGTTAAATTTATTCGCATGATGGAGAGCACGGTTTGCTTAGAGCAGTTTCTAAATATGATTCACGATCGGAGTACGACGATCATTCTGCCCCTCTCCTGTCACTGTTTGGGCCGGCGTCATGCTCACGCGGTGATGTGGTTACGTCTAATTCTCTGCGCGGCACTCCATAACCGTCTGAGGTCTCAGGGACGATGAAAAGCAAAGCCCCAAACACCAATTTTGTGTCAGGGTGTTAACTCATTCGTTTTCTTCTGAGTGATCAAAATACTTCTATGATGTTACTCTTTTCTAATTTTAAAAGAAGTTAAATCTCATAGTAGATTATTTAGAAATAGGAAAAAATTAAGAAAAAACTTAAACGTTGTTACAGGTAAGCAATTGCAGACATATTTTATACTTATTTTTAGTAATTTTATCTATGCAAATGCACACATAAACTTATGTTCATATAATAAAAACTTGCTTATCTATGTATTATATACATAGATCATAAAATTGGTGTATCCCAGTAGATAAAGTACTGTGTATAAGTTATGAATCTTTTTTAAAAATTAATGAGCCTTAATGAGATAATGCGCATTCTTCAACGTTATTAAATATTTTTAAAAACATTAAAGAATCGCATGAAATTTCAGAATAGATTCTTTTATGAATGGCGCTTTGGTTTTCTGTTACAAATAATGCTGTGAATAATGTGTATATTTGTTTCTTTAAAATAATTTCCCAAAAGTATAATTACTGATTTAAAGGGTGCAACGGTTTTAAAAAACCTGCCCCGATTTGCGCTCTCACCAATAATACGTCTTCATAAAGTAAGTATTTTCACTTTAAAATCTCTACTAAGATTAGAGATGAGTACAGTGCATCGTTGTTTCAACTTGAATTTCTGTAATTACTCATAAGAGAGAATTTTACCTTATTTTGATTGGACATTTGCATTTCTTTCATGAACTGTCGTTACGTGGCCTTTGTCCCCGACATATTACGGGTCTCAGAGAGACTAGCTCATGTGCTGGGGAATACGCTGGGAAAACAGGACCGACCCCTTTATTTCCTAGTGCTGATCATCGATACAGTTAAAGCACCTTTCTCTCTCTCTCTGTGTTTTCATCCGTGTCATCCGTTTCGGAAACTCACACTGACCTTACAGGTCAACGGCCTCAGGGAGGGCGATCAGGGCAAACCTGGCGGCTGTGCCCCCTGGGATTTACAGTCAGGTTCATGCTCTACCTGTTGGGCGGGTTGGGAGGTCCCACTACGTCCCACAGAACCCAAAGGATCGCTGTCTAGTGGACACCAGGCAGCAGGATAGAAATTATGTTGTTCATCAGCTTTCTGAAGAGGAATTCTGATTGTCACCCAATTTATGATAATCTGTCGACTAGATGCATTACAGACAAAGCTATGCGCAGACTTTATCTTGAAGGAAACCGATGGGCAGAGCAGACCTGCAGGAGGAGTGTTGAGTATGGCATGGGGAGTGGGGGAGACGCAGAGACGGGCAGGTGCACGAGGGGCTGAGAAGATGCGGGTCACGTGATGGGGGTTGAACGGAGGAAGTCACGCTGAAGTCAGACGTCGGAGGCCTTTCAAAGACGAATTAAGGGGTCTGGCCCTCCGAACACGTGCCCACGGGTGCTGGAGTCTGTCTTTCCCAGAAGTTAAGAAAAATTCCCTTGAAGATACTTCAGGTTTTGCTTTCAAAGAGCGAGCCCCACACGCCACAATTTTTCCAGCCTGCCAGCCCTCAGCTGGCATGGAGAGATAGGACCGGTCCAATTTCAATTTCACTATCTCTCCTCCAGACACATTAGAGCATGACCAGCAATAAAAATGAAAACCCGTCCCAGGGCTTGATAAACCCCTCCTGAGGATTGCCAGTATTCCCAGGGCAGCTCTGTCTCATGAATGATGGGCGGCGTAGCGAGAAGGGTCACTCCACAAGCTCGAATTGATGGGAAAGAAAATGCATAAAAGATTTCATTTGAATTCTTCCCGATAGCATCCTATTGTTTCACAGATTTTTCTCCGCAATTATAACCGGATATGTCTCTTTAAAGCAAAACAACCACACTGTGTTTGTTTAACCATTTTTTTTGGGGGGGGGATAAAATTTCTAACATATAGAAATGGAAAATATGGAAATGGCTAGTCTTTAGATCACGAACAATTTGTAAAACAGATCCTGTGAGAAGATGGCATTAACATGCAAATCATCACCGCAATTAAGTTTACTTATGATATACATGGCAGTAGCTTTTAGGAGCTCCCCAAACAGAAATTACTGTTAATTAACTGGAGCCTGACTTTATGTTTAATACATGAAAGATCCTTATAAAATGTTCTTTCATGCTAATATTCCTATCCGTGATCTTACCGGAATGGAAAATCAATAAAGACACATTGCTCCCGGTGGCGGCCTATCACACCTCTAAACCCATAGATACGGGGAACAAATTGATGGTCGTCGGAAATGAGGAGTGCTGGGGGGAGGGGGGACAAAAAGGAAGGGATTAAGAAGTCCAGATGGGCAATTACACAACAGTCACAGGGATGTAAAGCACAGCAGAGGGGATATCGTCAATGATATTGTGATAACTATGGATGGTGTCAGATGGGCACGGCGTTTCCTGGGGTGATCGCTCCAGACGTTACATAAACGTCTAATCACTATGTCACACGGCAGAAACTCGTATAATACTATGGGTCAACTGTAATTGAAGAAAATGTTTTCAAAGAGAAAGAAAAAAACCAAAACGGTTGATGGGAAGTGATCTGTTGGCTGTGTGGATGGGCAGGTTGATGTTTGAGGGCCGTGGAGTTCCCATCTGAACTTCCTTTCCACCTGCTTTCGCGTGACTCCCTCAGGGTCCGATCGGCTCACAGCTTCTCAGACCTTCACCCACGGGCCTTAGTCAGAGCTCATGGCTGACATGGGGACTGTCCATGGTTGTCAACCACGTGTTCTACCCCAGAACCTTCTGAAATCACCGCTTCTCTTGCCGAAAATATAAAACGATGAAGGCATTAGGTTTCCATCACCTGACCTTGACATATGCTACTTCTGAGAACTGTTGTATTCAGGACAGATCTGGACAAAACGGAGAATTAATATTTGTTTCCATTTGAACCTGAAAAAAAAAGTGCCTTCCTTGTAATTTTAGACTAATGCTGTCCAAAAGAACACTCGGCAGTAAGCACCGAACGCCTGACACGTGGTCGGTGCCAACGAAGAACTTCTACTACATTCCCTGTTAATTAATTTAGAGAGGCCCAAGGTAGCGGTGGCTGCTCTACTGGAGCGTGCCTTTCTAGGTAAGCTCAGTGTGCAGGTCAAATCACCGTGACTATTCTTCGCATGCTAGAGTGCACGTGACTTAACATGCACTTAAATGCACACTTACTTTTTGAGCTTCAGGGAAAGATCCCCACGAAGACTAAACTAGGTAAATTGCTGTCAAATAATGAAGTTGACTCCATGTGCACATGTGTGTGTATGTGTGCGTGTTCTGTTTTCCTTTAAGCTTTAGCGAGGTCTAATTTCCATATAATAAAATCAATTTTTAGTCGCATCGCACTGAGTTTTGGTAGGTATTTACGACCACGTAATCACCGCCACCACAGTCGTGATACGGAACATTTTTCTCACTCCGTAAAGCCCCTTGTACATCTTCACATTCACCCATGTCCCTCACCCATGTGCCTGACCCACCGCAACTACCCACACCTCTGCTGTCGTCACGACGCTGCTCTGCTTTTTGTCTCCCTGTAATGTTTTTGGGATGTGTCCACGTTGTTGTACACATCAGCGGCGTGTTCTCCTTTCTTGTTGAATAGTGCTCCACCAGGTGGGTCCCCACGTTTTGCTTGTCATGCCTGCCCCTGTTGGTGGGCACTTGTACTGTTCACACTCTTCTGCTAGTGTGAATAAAGTCTGCAAATACGTTTTAACATTGATTTTGCATCGGTTGGAAGGAGATCGCTGGGTTGTGTGGCAAATGCATCTGCCCGCTGTTTTAGTGGGTTTGGCATCCCCACCACACGGTGTGGCTTCCAGGTGATCTGTATCTTTCCTGCAAATAGCACAGTCAGGTCGTTCAGTTTTACCCATTCTGGTGTGCGCAGAGTGGCATCTCACTGTGATTTTAGTTCATATTTTCTCGATAACTACTGATACGGAACATCTTTCCTTGTACTTAGTAGCCATTGGTATTTTTTCTTTAGTAAAATGTCTGTCTGAATTATTCCGCCATTTTTTTCAGTTGTATTTTTTGTCTTCTTGTCATGGGGTCATAATCGTTCTGTTGATCAAGTTTTTAAATTGGATATACATTTTAAAATGTCTGCTTCCAGTACGTGGATTGCCTTCTTCATTTTTAGGTGCCTTTAAAGACCAAAATTATCAATGTTGTGGAAGCCCGATTTTCGCTTTCTGTTTTATGGTTCGTGTTTTCCTGTGTACTGTCTAGGAAACCTATTCTTACTCCAGGGTCATAAAATATTTTCATTTAAATATACATATTTAGCTTTTTGTATTTAATTATATAGTCCATTTGGATTTAACTTTTGATTACAGTGTAACGTAAAGATCATAGTTCTTTTTCCTCTTCCTTCTTCTCTATCTGTTTGTTTGTTTGCTTCTCTCTTTCTCTTGCTCTCTTTTTCTTTCTTCCCTTTTTACATATATATCTAGATGACCCCACACAAATTATTGAAAAGATCAGCTTTTATTCGTTGCATTACCTTAACGATGTTGTAGAAGTGTTTTGACTATATGCATTTGGGTCCGTTCTGTGTCGTTAGCCTGTGTGCTACCATCTGAACTAGAAACTGTTACAATCAGCTAGAGTGAGATATGTGTGTGTGACTCAGAGCAATGGCCGGGAGGCACACCTTCCATTTAACATGATTATAAAATACCGTCTCTGACAAGTTATTTGTTAGGCTGTTTAAAAAACCCCACATGACGGTATGTGACTCTGGAGACACTGACCATTCTTAGTGATAAAGCCAGTTTTAGGGCAGGAATTTTACTTTTTCCCATTACTGGCTTGTCGAGTTGCTTATTCGGCAGAGGGCCAGTCTTTTAATCGTCCTCAGCCAAGTGGCCTAGCTCTCCGTTGAGTGAGTGTTGCGTGAGCCACTACTCAGTTTTTCTGCAAGTGACAGATGAGATGCCCCCGCGAAAATCAGAGAAGACCTGATCTCTGCCCTTTGCAGTGGGGTTTGAATGCTAAACTAGTTAAACCCATGTAAAAACTTAGAAAATCAACCGTTACAGCCATTAACATCCTCAATCTCATTAATTACCGTGGGAAAAGCATTTAGGATCTCTTTTGGGAGGGAAGGCATTCTGGGCTACCATTAACTCATTAAAAACAAGCAGGAAATTATGATGGCTTTGCACAGGGCACATACTCCCGACAGCTCTCAATGTCTTCTTCGTTGTCAGAAACGACTTATGAAGCACCTGTCTCTCAGTTTCCCTAACCAGTAGAGATTATTCCATATGTTCCATTTCATACTAGAACAACTCAGATCTACTGCGCCCTGTTTTCACTCTAATGTTTCATAACACCTAGCAATTTCGTCCCTAGGATTGAGTAGATTCTATCATCTGAAATTGACTTTATCCATTGACGATCTTTTACTTAGAGACTCACAATATCAGTTGCCTACCACACCCACTCCATTCATGTTTTAGATGCTCATGGATGAGGAGAGCGACCTCAGCATTTTAAAACGTAGATGTAAATGAAGGTGCACACTCTGAGACTTATCTGCTTCTCGTCCTCCATTCATTTTACAAGCATATCAACCTTATCTGTCTAGCTAGACCAAGACTATTACAAAATCAGGCCCTGCATCTACATCTATTTATCTCTTTGAACATTTAGGCCCAGTGTTGAGCATTCGGTCAGCACTGAGTAACTGACTTGGTGGAGTGATGCCTGGAGGACCCTGGAGATGACCACGGACCTTTGTAAAGAGCAGATGCTCATGTGTGCAGAGGGTGAAAAACATGAACTCAGCTGGTTCACGTGGGAAAGACTGAGAAGTGAGGATCATGGCCCACATAGCAGTGGGCTGGGCACTGCCTCCCACTGAGAATTCTGATAGAGAACAACAGTGCTGAGAGGTTGAGATAATTTTTATTTTAATAACGGTGAATTGGTGGTTGGTGAACCTGTTAATAGAAATATGGTGAATGAGAGTTAGAGGAACCCAGGGTAATGAAGTCAAAGCCTTGAAGAGATCATAATGCTAGTAATGAGTCTGGACCATATCTACTGCCTACCCCCTCCCCCCACACCTCAGAAGCACCATTTCTAGCGTTTGAAGGCACAGGTTATGTATCTTCATCCCATCCGCTGGATGATGCGCATGTTGCTTGTTCTCTCTACATCTCAGTCTCCTCCACAGTGCTTCTGCTTCCTCAGCCATAAAACCAAGTTGAAGACTATAGCATCACAGGACTGCTGGGAGGATGAAAAGGGTGATCTATGCTCAGTGCTTAGCCCAGTGCCCGGCATGGCGTAAAATGATCCACATGTTTTAGCGACGTTGCTCATCTTTGATGATGCGTAAGCTGCTTGCACTACTCCAGTCTCTTTTCTCAGCCTCCGAGGAGACTTGATCTAATTACTCCCTGTTCTAAAACCTTCCATCTTGTCTTACATGACTAAATAACATTCTCTTATCTGGATTTCCCTGACATCTTTTCTGGATCTGGTGTTTGCTATTTCATTTCTCGTAAAAACCCTCATTCACAGACCCAAGTTTCTGAGCACATTTAGAAAGTGGAATATTTTATGACAAAAATATAGAGAATAGATAAAACAGAACAAGCCTATAATACAGGAACATTTGCAATGACACACAATTTCGCTCTTTCACTCTTTCTGGCTTTTTGTCTGTAATATCCTTTTCTCTAGTCCTACCTGAGCTTGAAGATCTAGCTCACATGTAAAATTCTCCAGGAAGCCTTCCTTAATTGCCTGCCACAGTGAATCTTCCAGTATTGATCCTCGTGGACTGCCTAAGATACAACTCTCTCTGCGTTTACACTCTCAGCACTTTGCATGACTTTCACTATAGCACGTACTATATTGGTCTTGTATTATACTATTTTTCATATGAATTTTTCTTAAAGCAGTACAGTAAAGCATACACTAGGTCCTTATCAAGTCTTCGATAAATAGGCTTAAGAAATAATAAAGGAAGCATCAAGATTTCAGAATAGTGCAATGAAGCCCAAACAGATAAAAATCATGTGAGTTTAACTGTGCTCAGTCATTTGCCCAGTATAAATCATCTGGAGAGGTTCATTTCCTAATTGCAGAAACAATAGGTTTCATCTTGATTCCTAGCATTATCATCTTCCAGTAGAAATAAAATATTTCATACACTTTGTACACATACTACATTTCATATTAAGTATAAAACCCAACTACTCTTTGAATGTGTTAATGCCTCAAATTAGAAAATGAATCTTAAGAAAATTCTCCTTGAAATAAACATACAAATGACAAACTTAATTATAAACTCAAAATTTTCTTAATAGGTCTTTCCTACATAGGATTTTATAATTATCTATAACAGAAATTTACTCACATACATGAATATTTTTGTACATTTAGAGTATTTTGGTCTTATGGCTCTGTGTATATGTGCACGCACCCACACATTCAAACACATATACGTACTACACACATAGCTAATTCCCCCAGTGACTTAAAGTTGTGCCTTTAAATTGAGCATCATGTCTTTTACTTAAAGAAGTTGGGTTTTTTAATTAAATTTTAACTGAAGTTGGTTGCTCAAGGCTTTCTTCACATCCTGTGTTAATGGACTCTAATCCAGGACTCAGATTTTGTTGCCAGTCTCTTAGCTTTTGTGCATGAATTAAGAAGTCTAAGACTTATCTTGACTTCCCATGGCCCATGAACATATTTAGTGATGTGGGGCAATTTATAATGAAAAGTAGCAAGAAGAAAGGTAGTTCCAAATAAAGTTGAAGCAGAAATAATCTGTCTTTTACAGACGACTCACATATTTTATTTTAATACATTTATTTTCTCAAAAAAGGGACAGATTAATACCTAAATAAACTCTGAATGTTTGACTGGAAATGAATTTTATTAAGGAAAATGACTCCTATACCTTAAAATGGCACATTGTTAAACTCATACTATTAAGTTGGTGGCAGCGGGGATGAGGTGGTGATAAGGAGGTCATGGTTTGTTCAAGAAGGTTTATGTTGAAGAAGATAATTAGAAAAAAAATATCAATTCAGCTCAAAAAATAAACCATTGTACAAATATTGAAGCTAAGAATGGGTGACCATTAGGATGCGAGCTATATAAAGCATTGCTATACGGAATGTGCTTTTGACCAGATAGTGGATTTATAAGGAGTTGGCGTTAGGGGCACATGATCTGATCTGGTAGTGGGATCTTAGTCGGTAGGTTTGCACTTTTAATTTATCTTTATTGATATTTTCTATCTTGATAATATTTTCAAACCTTATATTTTTGCAGAACGAATGGGTTAGTTACTTGCATTTTACAACTTATGGAACTGATTTCGTATACTATGATATTTTTTCTGTCGTATTTTTAATAAATGTAGAGTTTTTCTCGTGTATTGAAATTTTAAGGTGTTATAATGCAAAGTTGGGAGTAGCGTCCTCTGTTTCTCTCATTCTACCCTCCGTACAGAATCAGAACCATGGACAGCACACCAAAGGCGGTAGTTGACGTCTAAGCTTTCCGTCAACACTGAGATGTTATGATTTATGTTTAATCTCTCTCTTTCCTTGTGAGATTGGCTTCTAATGTATTAAACAATATAAATATTTTGTACACACTTTTAAAGAAAGTACTAGAAATAGCATTTGGTTAATGAAGAAAGTTGAATTAAGAACTGTGTTTTACCACATATCAATTTTAAATAGGATTGCCTGTTTTCAATCTTAATACTTTAGTTTTTATCACTTCATTTCTTACATTTTATAATTTCATTCTTGAGATTTATGTTCCATGGATACATAGAGTTTTAAGTAATTTATGAAGGATTAATAAGAGATAGATTTTTTTTGCTTTTCCAATTTAATTATTCCTTTAAATGTACTTAGTTACTGGAAATCATTGACATCATATTAAACTACTTGACTCTGAAAATTGTGTTCTGGAAAAAAGCGGAATATTAAAACTGCAAATCCTACAACTTGATCTATAGCTTTAATTCTACATTAACACACATAAAAAATACACTGATTTTAGTCTGACTCTATTGCATTTGACACTTTCATTCACATTCAGAGCACACTGACATTCAAACTAAGGAATTTAAATGCCATTTCCCATGGAAAGGAATAAGGGCTACTTAGAGAAGTGGCTAAATCTAGGTCTGGGGCAGTATCTGTCCTCTATGTGCCTGGATCCTCATCTCCTTCTCTTATAAAAACACCAGTTACATGGGATCAGGGTTCGCCCTAATGACCTCAACTTAACTCTTTAAAAACCCCAAACAATACAGTCACATTCTGAGGTACAAAGGATTAGAGTTTCAAAATACAAATTTGGGGTAACACCATTCAGTCCATGTATTAAAGTTATCACTGTATTTGTTTTATCTTCCTTATTAAAATGTGAGTTCCTTGAGGACATAGAAAAAGTTTTATTTATCTTTTATGTCTATTACATTTTTCACAGGGTCTTGCACAAAGTAAATTCTCAATAAATATGTGAATTAGCTACATTTTAGAATGTTAGGTTTATATTATTTTTTTAGTTCCTATGAAAAGGTATACATTTAAATTTTTTCCATGTATTGTTTTATATCCCAATTAATTTGGATAGTCACCCCAGGATTTTTTTCTGAATAATTTTGACTTCCAAATTTTTCTTATATCATACGTATCAATAGAGAGATGAAAGAGGTTTAGATAGAATCTACTATACAAAATTTAATAGGCACAGGAGAAAAGTGGCATGAGTGACAGTTGGAATTCCTGAATACTCTGAAAAGCTCTATTATTATAAAGAGTCGAGATCATTATGCTGATTGATGGCCAATATATAAAGTGCTCATGAGAACATGTATGAGTTAAATTAATATCTCTCTAAGACCCACACTTTTAAAGAGCTTTCCTCAGTTGATTCTATAGGAAGTAACACTCAACACTTTAAATTTCCAAGTATAGGCCAGTGAGATGCTTGGCTCTCTCCCTGTCTTTGTCTCTCTGCCTCTTTCTCTCTGCTTCTCTGTCTCTGTCTCTGCCTCTGTCTCTCTCTCCTTCTATTTTTCTCTCTCTTCCTCTCTCTTTTGTTTTAAACCTAGTCACCAGCACAGAGCTTGGAAGCTAAGGAGTGGATGCAGGTGAGAGTTGATAAAGGGTTGGTATATTTATTTGGCTTTTGAATCAGAAAGGTTCTTTTCATCTTAGTTGTTTACCAGGTGACGAGAACCCAGCCTCTTGCCTGCAAGTGCCTGGCACATGTGGCTGCCTGGTAAGAGGCACACAGCAGCCATCGACCAGTGTCAGTGAGGAACCCCTATCTCCCTAAGGAAGGAATGCGTGGTCTTGCTCATTTGACCCTTCTCAGAACCAAAAGAAAAGAACAAACCCAGACCCTGAGGTGTCTTGATTAAGTTTAAGATTTCACTGTGAAGTATGGTTTTTTTCCCCCTAAGACTTTGTGTTCCTTCCACTTTCAGAGAATCTTCACTGGCAGCCTGATATTGCGGAGCGTGTCAATAAAATTCAGATGACCAAACAGTCCCAGAGAGAAAACAGACCCTTTGCTGAGGATCACTTTTTGTTTTCATTCCTAAGTTTCCTTTTTTTTTCAGTTTCTGTGCTCACTCTGTTCTGACCCTGTTTTCTCACTTGAGTGGTAGCCTGAAAAGGTTGGCATGACTGAGAAGCATCGAGTTCTGGAAAGATCATAAATATCTTGTATCTGTAGGAAACACATGGGATTTTAAAAATCTTTAGAACATAAAGAGTCTTGTGGACTCTTTCTGAAGCATCAACCGAAGGGCTCGGAATTTAAATCAATGTCGCCTTATTCTTATCACTTAAACTATTTGTGTGCTTTTTTACTAAACAGAGACAAATTCAATAATCACACCAGCTTGGGAAGAAGGCTTAAAAAGGGCTTTATGGCATCATGTAAAACAGGCTTCCAATGACCTTGTACTTGCATCTCCTCTTTTGCTCCGGGTTTCTACTTGGATCCAATTGTGCCAAAAAAGCAGCAACAAAAACAAAGTGAAACAAAAGCGGCCTCATTATTTCCCAGCCTAGGACACCCGGGAGCCATACGGACCCCACCCTGAGGTTCTGACATTAAATCTACAGCACAGCCTCAGTTTTTATCTCCAGAAGATCAAGCAGATGGAGAAGCCATTTCACGTGGGTGGGGAAATTCTTATTCGAAACACAAATAGCTGAAATAATAACTGAAAACATTCAGCAAAGAGGTAAACTATTTTCAGGTGCAATTTTCTTTCCTTTTATAACTTTACCAAGTGAGAAAATTCACAGAGGTACAGACGTGGCAGAGAAGAAAAGTAAAAATACAAAATGTCTATTGAAAGTGGTGAGCTAACAGCTGCGGATCAGTGGTCTGCAGAAATGATGGTTTCCCACCAGTAAATGTCACAAGACACATTCTGCATTTCTTCTTCCACTTTGGTTCTGGTGATCGAACAAAGTATTAAGAATATTAAATGAACTCTATATGCATAGTTCATTTTTTTCCAGATTAGAAGAAGAAGAGGGATTCTTTTTTCCTTCCTTCCTCTTCCAAAATACAAATAAAATACACACTTGCACACATGCGCACACACGTGCCCGCGTGCACACACACACATGTCACCAAACAAGCACTGGCTGAGACAGCTCTCCAATGGCATTAATGGATCGTATCAGATGGCACGATGTGGGCACGAGTCTGCCAGAGAGTGGCTTGTGGTTTCTGTTGCTATCCTTGCGAGTAGAAACTGTATCAAGAGGGATGTAATTTGTTTCTATGAGAGGAAGGGGTAACTCTTTTGTAGGGTCGCCGAGGTCAACAAAAATTGCCACATTTCATTAGAGGAGCTTGTCATCCACCGCTTGGTGGAAACGCCTTTCCAGCTGTTTTGTCAGTCGTCCTGACAGACCAGAGACACCTCAATTTTAAGGGAAATATTCCATTTTACAGTGAAAGGGGCTCGGATGGTGAGAGAAAGTGAAAATGACCAGGAAGGTACAAAAACTCATGGAAAGTCTACATCTTCCCAGGCTTTATTAAGATATATTTTAAAATGCCATAAAATAAAATTTTAAGGCACACTTTTTCAAAATTCAGAGAACTCTCAAGTCTGAGGGTTTTACGTGAAGGCTGTGCTGACCTATTGTTTTAGAATGATATTTTCATCTGATGCCGTGGTAGTTTCTTGTGTGGGAGACCAGGGTAGAGTGTGTATTAGCTAATGGGTTAGCCTTTTCCCATCACATTATTCTGCTGGTTTTATTTTTTAATGCTGGCACAGCTAAGAGTGGCCATATCCCCTACAATTAAAGTGTGAGCATCTATTTTTATGCAAATTTCCTCATCTAAGAGAAATTTCCCCTTGACAATGCTGGCACATTATATATGTTGATAATAAATAGCAATTTATGCCTCGTATTATGGAGAGGAAGTCACAAAAAGGTCTTTGATCTCTGTGGACCAAAGTAGATAAAACAGGATAGCGCAATTAGCAACTAATGTAAGCCCTGGAGAGGCATAAAGAATGAAAAGAGATACACGCATTTTTCTTCTGGAAGGATTTTAAGAGAACCAAACAAAGAAGGATATTAAAGTGGTGAGATAATGGTTTCTTTTATATGTCTACCAGGATAACAATGTCCATTGTTATCTGTGTAAAAAACATTCATTAAACATCTAATGACACACTGAAGGATAATAATACTAATTCAATATTTCAGCCCAGAAATCATTTACAAAAGTTGTTAGTACCATAAAATTCACCTTGGAAAGTTAGATTCCAAAAGCATTTGCTGGAACAAGAATTCCATTATTCTAAAGCAGTGCATGCCATGATTTCAGGGGGTGCGACATCAAATTCTTTGTGGAATTTGTGATAGTCTCACTGAGCATCTTTGAAACACCTAGCGTGCTCTGTAAACAATCGTCAGGGGTAGAAATTTCAGAAAACCAGTCTTGGAACTGCTAAACTATGGGAAGAAATCACATGCTCAGTTAATTTTATCCATTTCTAAGATTCTGAAATGCACAGTAACAATGTGATCATTTTTACTGTCAGATAATAAATCGGAAAAAATATCCTGAGAAATCATACGTATACAGCTGGATGCCTGATCACAGGGGCACAAACCCGCCTCTCCACTATACCAGGTAAACCCGAACTCCGCATTTTATTTGTTTGTGTATCCTTAAATCAACAACACATTCCCTTAGTTTCTGTGGGTTTATATGATTCTCACATCGTGTGGATTGTCTCAAAACAATCTTGGCTCTCTCGGCTTTGGTCAGTTTTTGAACTAGCTTATGAATTTCTACCAAGATATTAATTTTATTATGATTTTATTATGATTCCTTGGGATATGTATAACAGTATGATGGAGAACATGGCCCACCTTTCCACTTTAATTTCTCCCTCTGATGGTGTGTAGTTTCTTCTAGAGAAAACTGATTGTGTAAGTGATTTACACATTTTGAAAAGAAATATACATAAATTTCAAGCTGTATTAAGTAGCGCAATACCTCTGCTCATTTTTTAAAAGTTAGAACAATCATGAAGGTACAGAGAAGTTGGGAAACAGTGCGAGGCCTGTCTTCTTCCTGAGCCACTTGAGAGCAGGTCACCTGCTGCTGCTCCGTTTCCCCCCCAAATTTTAGAGTGCGTTTCATTGGAACGCTGAGATTTTTCTGCCGACAGTGTCGAAATCAGAAGATTAGCATGGGTGTGGTAATAACATTTAGGACTCAGACTGTTCATCTTTCTCTATTTGTCCCAATAACATCCTATAGCGAGAACATACAGTTCAGAATTAGATGTGGTACTTCGGTGTCCTGTCTCTTTAATCCACTCAGCCCGAAAGGATGCCTCAGTATTTGATGTGCATGAACTTGGTACCTCGGATGATTATTGGGCCAGTGATTTTGTGGAGTGTTCCTTGTTGGATTTGTCTGCTGTTTAATCAGGATTGGGTTAGGATTTGAACTTCGGCGATGGTTTTACAGACAGCTGCTAAACAGTATTTCTGTGTGTATCTTGAGGATGTTTCTGGAAAAGATGAGCATCTGATTCCGTATATTTGCCCTCATCACCATGGGTGGGCAGCACCTGATTCACTGGAACAAAAGGTGAAGGAAGGGAAAGTCCTCTCTCTGGAGCCGGGACGTCCATCTTCTCCTGCTCTTGGACGTGGGAGCTCCTGGTTCTTGGGGCTTCAGACTCCAGGACTAACAGCAGCAGCTCCCTGGCCTCCAGGCCTTGGCCTTGCCCTGGATGGCATTGTTAGCTTTCCCGGATCACCAGCCTACAGATGGTACACTCTGGGACTTCTAAGCCCCCATGACCACGTGAGCCAGTTCCTATGATAAATTTCCTCTTGTGTATGTCTCTCTGTAGCCTACTGGTTCCGTCCGTCTGGAGCACCTTGACTGATATAGTCAGGAATAAACAGTGGCAGTTGCTCTATTTCCCCTGCATCTCAGAAGGAGGCTCAGAATTTCAACTGAAGTTGGCTGCTTTGATCATTTGATTGATGTGGTGTCTGCCGGACACTTTTTTTTTTTTATTTCTTGTGATTAATAAATGTGCTTCTCATGTGGAGGTATTTTCAAACTATGTGAATAGCCTGTCTCTGGTATGTAGTATGTATTTATGTCATTAGGGATTTGCAGTTTCCTATTTCAGCCAAAGAATTGAAGTTCTGTTCATTGATTTCCTTTACTCTGATGCTCCGATTGTCCCTGATTTGGCCACTGGGAGTGCTTGCAAGATGATTTCTGTTTCCTTTTGACAGGTCTATTATTTCTTGAGCATTTTTTTTTCATGCTTTCAAGAATAACAAGATAGTCCAGGCATATCTGTGATTTTCTCTGTCCCAGACCTAGTATCGACCCCTCTCTCCAATGGGTCGTGTCCTTCTGGTACAGAATAATATGAAATGGCCACACGTGAATCACAGGTGTGCTCATCACTACTGAGCTTGCCATCGATAGAATAAGAATAGTTACATGTGTGTATGTGTGTGTGTGCATATGTGTGTATGTGTACACATGTGTATTTGCTCTTATATCTTTCTATAGATGTTGAAACCCATTAGCTCATGCTTGTGTCTCTAATTGAAAACCATAGGAGAAATTCTAGCTTTTCCCTTCCTTTCCACATTTGTTGATCTGTTTTCTGAAACAAAACCTGTTCTCATTCCCTTGCCCTCACCCGCTTATTTGGCAAGCCCCAGGTTTAGCTGACCCCTAGCTCTTCGGCACCCCTTCCTTTTTGCGTGGACGCTGTCATCACCCCACTGAGGCTCATCCACTACTGGTTGGACCCTCCACCCACTGGGGCTCCCTGCTCAGCCCGCTCGCCCCACCTAGGTTCTCGCCTTCCAGTCCATTGCACCCCAATCCTAGGGCACCCTCTTCCCCCTGCCCACATTGCGACACTGCACGGCAGGCCTGTCCCCAGTGCAGGCTGAGCCCTCTGTGGCTGTCGCTCATGAGGGATGCCTTGCTGGTTCCCAGCTCCACGCCAGGCACTCTTGCCATACGAACGCCTGTGCTCAGCCCTGTACGATGACTTTGGGACCACTCTATGAAGGCAGGGAGAAAGGGGGACAAGGAAAAGCTCCCTCCATGTGTTTAGTTTTCTGTTCTTTGCTGGCACAAAAAAATCTGTTTGAATTTGGCATTTCTACTTTTTTATTTTTGTATTTATAGCAAGGTTGCTCGATAGAGCAAGCATTTAAACACATTTATTAATTTTAATAAATTATTTATAGATTCTATTAAATTTTCAACTACATAGTTATGTCTCCTATAAATAATTATAGATTTAATTCATTTTTTTTTCACCCGTATACTTCCCTTTCTATTCTTCCTTTATTGCACTGGTTCAGATTTGTGTAAAATATTAATGACAGATATCTTATTAGCACACCCTGTCTCCAAAGGGAAGAGTCCAGCATTTCACTATTGAATATGTTTTCCTATGTATTTTATAGACACACTTGATCAAATTATTTTATTACTTTCTATTCCTGGTTTGCTGAAATATTTTTTATCATTAATAGATACTTTATAAAAATGTTTTGTTTTTTATTGATTTAATTATATGAATTTTCCCACTCATTCTATTGATTTGGACAACAATGTTGCCTCTTGATATTATAAATACCTTGCTTTTCAAATCAATTCAATATCTCTTAGCTCATTATCCTTCTTACTTGCTTCTTGATTCAATTTTCTTGTGGTTCGGGGTTTTTGTATCTATGTTTGGAAGAGATTGGTCTGAGCTTCTTTTCTTGAATGTCCTTAGGTTTTGTTATCCAGGTTCTGGCCCTTTTGCCATTCTCTAAAAGAGTGTGGATAAAATCATCAAGATTTCTTCTTAAGTGTTTGAAGAATTTAGCAACAAAGCTCTCTGGAACTAAAGTTTTCATTTCAGATTTAATTTCAAGTTTACTTACTTTTATCAAAATAGTGCTCTTTGGATTTTCTATTTAGATATGTGCTGAAAAGTTTTGCTTTTTCAGGCATTTGCTAATTTTGTCTGGATTTTCAAACCTGGTCACTACAAAAATAATAGTAAACCACAATACTTCAGCTGCCTAAGGCTATAATTTCAGGCAAACAAGAGCCTGGGTTGAATTTAAAAGAAGATCTAGACAATAAGAAGGGATTTAAAAAACTCTGTTATAATCCTTGTGACCTCGCATGCATATACAAAGCGTTGTGCATGACTGGAAAAGACATTGGAAAAGAGGAAGTATCAGTCATTCACCTTTGACTGACCTCAGGGCTATGAATAGAAGGAAGCAAAATTAAGGCGGTCTCGTAAACTGCCAGAAGTTTGAAAGCATTCCTTCTTGTACAGATCCCCTCGATAAAGGGTAGAGGGCAGACAGCAAAGGCTTTTAAAAAAAATCTTCCAAACAATCATTGGTTGGCAACTTAATTGTTCTGCTCCAGGTGTGACCCGCAGGAAGCCAATGTTTAATATAAAAGACGGATTAAAAAAAGGTTAGCAGAGAACTCATTTGCCACATATTTCAGTACATAGAATCTACAGAATTAGTTTCGGAAAGTAGCTAAAAAAGTGAGCTGCAACAAAAAGAAATAAAAATAGCACCATGAGCAAACTTTATTGGGCCAGAATGAAGGAATTTAATACTAGAATTGTTACAATACGTATGTTTTGAATGGTTAAGTTTCAACACAAAAGTATGGGATATACCAAGAAGTAAGAAAGGATGCCACATTCATGGAACAGTACAGTCAATAGACAACGTCCCTGAGAGGAATCATATCTGTACTTAGTAAAGGAAGAATGTCTAAAAAATTAAAAGAAAGTATACCAATGGCACACCAATCAGAGAATATCAACACAGAGATAGAAATTTGATTTAGTCAGCTTAGGTTGCTATAACAAAATCTATTGACTGGGTGGTTTAAACAACAGAAATTTATTTCTCACTGTTTTGGAGGCTGAGAAGACCAAGTCTACTGTGTCAGCAGATTAGGTGTCTGTGGAGGAATCCCTTTCTGATTCAGGGATGGCCATCTTCTCACTGTATTCTCACGTGGTAGAGAACAGAGAGAGAAAAAGAAAGAGGTACAGGAAGCAAGCTCTCTCCTCTTCTTACAAGAGCACTAACCCTCATGACATCGCCACCTCTCAAAGGCCCTGCTTCCAAAGACCATCACGCTGGGTGTTTGGGATTCAACAGATAAATTTGAGGGGACACAAACAATCAGTCTATAGCAAAACTATCCATCATCTATTTCCATTTATCTATCATCTATCTATCTATCTATCATCTATCTATCTATCTATCTATCTATCTATCTATCATCCATCCATCCATCCATCCATCCATCCATCCATCCATCCATCCATCCATCCAAATTTAAAGATTTAATACCAAGGTTTCATGAATTTTACCAAAAAATAAAATAAGAGGAAATACTTCTTAACTCATTCTATGAAACCAGTATTACCTGACATCAAATTCAGACAGCTATCACAAGGAAAGGAAACAACAGACCAATATCACTTACAAACACACACAAAATTTCTGAACAATGTATCTTCAAATTAAATCAAGCAACATACAAGGATTATACATCATGATCAAGGTAAATTTGTCATTGATTAGGAAAGGTAGTTTAACACTGAAAATCAATGAATATCATATACTATGTAAATAAAATAATGGCAAATCCACACGAATATCTCAATAGAGGCAGCAAAATTATTTGACAAAAACCCAACAAGCTTTTATGATTTAAAAAAACCACATCCTACAAAATAAGGATGGAAGGAACTTTCTTCACATTATAAAGGTCATCTGGGAAAATCCCACATCTAATATACTCAATGAAGAAACACTGAATGCTTTCCCACTAAGATCAGGAACAAGACAAGTATGCATTCTCTAGCCATTTCTAGTCAACATTGCATTGAGGATTCTAGCCAGCGCTATCAGGCAAGAAAAAATAAATAAGAGGCATTAGGGTTGAAAAGGAAGATGTACAGCCATCTCTATCTGCTGCTTATATGCTCATCAATATAGAAAATCCTAAGGATTCCACAATGAAACTATTAGGACTAATGAGGTCAGCGATGCACAAAGCAATTAAAAACGGGCAAATGATTTGAATAGACATTTCTAGATATAAAAATTACTAATAAATGAATGAAAATATTATTATTATTAGTCATTAGGGGAATGCAAGTTAAAATCACAATGTGATACCACTTCATACACACCAGGATGGCTATGATAAAAACATAAAAACTGGTAACAACAATGTCTGTTGACTGGTATGGGGAAAAATTCAGACTCTCATGTGTTGTATTTCTTTTACATCTTGATTTAGAAAATGTATATGGACATTGCTTCTGCCCACAGCCTGTGAGTCACTGACATAGGCGATAGGGAAAAATCTAATAGTATTTATCGAGAGGAACACAGGCCTGGATTTATGTCTCAGAATGCTAATTTTGATCACAGAGCAATGGATGAAATGAAAAGGGAAGAAACGAAAGTCTGAGAAAGGAATCGAAAGCTTAAGGTGAATTAGATGAATAAAAACTGGGAAAGTTGTAAAAAATACAGGGAAAATTAAAGAGCCCTGGTTCAATAAATATTTTGGTAAGAGATCTGAAAGGACGTAAATGAACAAAGGAAAGATTAACTAAAAAGAATTCAAAATTTCAAGAAAGTCCAAGAATTGTGATAAGAATAGAATAAAGGAAGAAATCTTTTGTGTTTTCTAGGGGTTTGGTCAATGAAAATGCTGGTGAAACCACATTTCATGGGCTAAATGCGAACCTGAGACATTGGAAGAGTCGGAATTCATTTATCCTTTGTTCTTTTTCTATTCGTGTTTCGTGACTGCTTTAGCCCACTGTAGGTTTTGATATATGAGGAACGTTATAACCACACGTTATCTGTTACTTCAGGAACGTGACAGATGGGGGACCCAGCTTGTTATCAGGTAGCACGCACCTCATTACGACGAACCCTATGCACTGTGAGGTGGTTTTTCTTCCTTTGGGAAGAGATACTACCTCTTATATTTCCACTCATCTTAGCGTGGACAAATTCCATTTTTCTAATAATGGTTTAGAAGACAAAAGGGAAAAATTAATAGCACACACCAACAAACAAATTCAACCACCTCTGGACTAGCTCAGTGTTAGACCAATGACAGCGCGGTGACTGAAAAATAGCCCGGCTTCTTATCTGTAGCAGTCCCCAACTTGTCCTGGTTCTTATTTTGTTGTTTCTCTGTCGTCTTATCTACGGCCTAGGAAATTGCATTCTCATGTTTCGCTAAATTGAGAAGAAATATTTCCAGGATGCATACAGCTGTGTTCTTGCACTTGTGACATTTAAAGGGCAAAAGAATGCTAATATGACTAATAAAACAGAAAAATGGCTCTATAACAGGCCGTGCGAGGCTCCTAGGAACTCCTTAACTTATGTTTTAAACTGACGAAATTTGACAACTCAGTTTGTAAAGATCGAAAGGGAGAAGCGCTGTGGATTCGAGATGAAATAACAGTAAAACAAAGATATTTCTTTCCTTTCAATAAGCAGGTTGTCATGTTCATTTTTGGCACGGAAAAAAATCCATCGGGAAAGAGGTGAAGAGTGCATTTCTGTGAACGTGGCGGTCTGTAATGATTTTTGAATTACTCTGGAAGGCAAGAGGTCGCAACACAAAAACCATCCTTCTTTGGTAATTGATTTTTGCACTTTCCTTTGAACACACAGAATTGGTTTCAGGGCTGGCGTATTTACAATGCGCCGGCGAACAAGGCCATCGATAACTCTAGTACATGAACTACAAGCTATCCATCGCCATTTTTACCCTCAGTCCTTAACTTTGGCAGAGAAAACCCGGCCTCAGTAGCTCTGTGCGTGTACCTACGTGGTGGTGTCAAGTGAAAATATTTGAAGAAGGAATGCTCTGGAAGTTCCAGGACATATAAGTATTATAATTAAAGACTTTTAAGAAGAAAAAATCATGCACGTATTCATTCATTCATTCATTCATTCATTCGTTCGTTCATCACTACGCATTGTATGGCTGTCTAAGTGTCCCCACACTGGGACAGGGAGTTGGGCTGGAGCTACGAACAAGAGCCAATCTTGGGAGCTCTCAGTGACCTTGTAAGGAGCAATGACAATGAACAGGCCCTATTGACCTTGACATTTTGTCCCCATGGTTTTTTCATCAGAGAAGGAGATTTGAGGTTGATTGTTAGGATGGGGAAGCTGGGGCCAGGCAAGAGGGTTGTAGAGGAGCCGATGAACCTTTGAGGCCCGCGTAGCAGGCAGCAGGACTCAGCGTTTCATGAGATGGCCGTCCTAGTACATGATCTCTGGAGGTACTCCTTGCTCCTTCTCTATCCTGCTTCATCCTCAGGAGGTGGTCCTGTGTGGACTGAATCAATGACATCCTTTTGGCGAATGAGCCTCTCCAGGAGGCTGGCATGCGAGGCCCTGGACCCCACCCCCGCCCGCCCTGCTAGGTCATGGGGGTCGGCTGTGTCGTGGCCTGCGAGGGTGGCTGCCTCTTGTAGCTGCTCCAGGTTTTAGTAACCACGTCATCCTTTCCCCGAGTGACGAAGGCTCTCCTGCTTTGAGCCCCCAGTGCCTCACCACCCCTCGTGGACTTCCTCTAAATGCCACGCAGTGGCATAGGTTGTCCCATTCTGGAACTCCTCTCAGGCGTCCCATCTGAGGGGACCCTTTGTCCTCTGCCTGACCTTGATGGACACTAAATGCCAGATATGGCGGCTACAGCAAAGCAAACTGAGAGTGATGAGAAGCACCAAATGTGTCACGACCTGGGGAGGGGTCTTTGTGATCTCCAGGGGCACAGGGAGTTTGGGGTGCAGTTTGGATGCGGCCTCAGTTGCTCTCTTTTTGTATTCCTTTGCTGGGGAGGGGGTATGATTCATAATCCACGTTCCTAAGGTTCTTGCCAGGACAGAGGGCACTGTGAAGCTTATTAAAGACCCACTGGTAAATAAACGAAAGATTAAAAATCTTATCACGTGACTGTGAGAAAAAGACACAAAACTCCACTGTTTGATGTTCAATTGGAAACGAACATTTTGATGTTTAATTGAGAATTGGAAAGGATGATGTAACCACTGTTCTCTGAGCCAGTGGATAAAGTGAGGTTGACAGCTTGGGGCAATGAGGACCCATAAGCTGGGGACAGACACACCGGCTTAGAGGAGAAGGAGCACAGTGACTACCCACGGACGACGGGGAGTGATCCACATCTGGATCCCCCGGGGGGAACCGGGTCAGCATCAGCGAGGGGGCCATGAGGAGGCCTGTGCAGTATGTCACTCTGCATGGGCACAGGTCCGCGGTTTGCATTTCTAATTTTATTCTCAGCACTGATTTCCTCACCTGCAGAAAGTTCCCAGAGCTCGTCTGAATAACGTGGCGCACATGTTCACTCGCTCACCTTTCCCATCATGCTCGCTCCTGTGTCTGACCTCGGGGTGCTGCAGGGGAGAGCTGAGGGGGTCTGTGCGAGTCGTATGATGTCTCCAGAACTGCACCCTGCCGTGTGGGGGGCCTCCTCGCCCCTCCACCTCTGTCCAGCCGTGCGGACATGTGGAAGAGAACTCCGCCTGGCTCACACATTCTCTCTCCCGGGTGTATGGGACTGAGACCTGAGGCCCGTTCCCTGTTCCCGAGTGTGGCTGGGAGTGGCCGGTGGGCCGTGGAGCAGTGACTCTCAGAAACGCCAAGTGCAGCGTCCTGTCCTCCCCCACAGGAGTGGCTTTCTTCTCAGCCAAGGAGATACTGTGCGTAGATTGGAGGCTGAGGACATGGGCATTATTTGTGAGCCAGGTCAATAAGGTTTTCACTCTCTGCCCTGAGTATTAAATGAACTCCAGGCTGTAGGAGAAAGGAAGGGGGTCTGGATGACAGAGTTTGGCAAAGACAAAGAGAAACAGGAGCCACCGCTCTGGGCATCCTACGAATTTGATAAGAAGAAGGGAGCAGACGTAGCAGACAGAATGAGGTTGGGAGAAACACAGTAGGAAAAACTGGTGGATAAGAGAAAGCCGAGTTTTGTTTTCTCTCCCCTAAGGAATCTGGGGCTGGGCTGCTGGGGCCGGGTTAGCAGCTTCAGAGAGTCAGGGTCCAGGCTCCTGAGCCGCTCATGTGGCCGACTGGCCTGTGTCCACCACCTGCCTGGAGGAGGACCGGGCATTTGATCAAACCCGGTTGACTAAGGAAAGCCCATCACCCTCTGTGACATCCTGGGGCTCATCCAATCAGATGAAGTTTTAAAAGCAAAGACCAAGGTTTGCCAAACAAGAAGAAATTCTGCTTCTAGGCCGTGACTATCTCGCCTGAATCTGCAACCTTCAGCCTCGAGATCGCAGCATCACCGCTCAGCTGGACCCCCAGACTACCAGCTCACACCATGGACTTTGGTGTGGCCAGCACCCCGGGGAGGGCATGAGCCGACTCCTCTCTTCCTAACCCACCCTCCAGAGCAGCCCTGAAGGCCTCTGAACCCTGGGGATGGGGCAGGGCGGGTGGAAATGTCTTGGCACTTCCCGGAGGGAGAGGGGCGAAGCTCTGCCTCTGACTCTCCTTGCTAGCGCGAGTGGAATGTAGGTCATCTAAGTGGGACTCTGCCCCTGATGTCAGGGCACCCTCCCGGTGTGGGGAGCCGCTTGCTTGATGGCTGCCCTTTGGATCAACAAGGGATTGTCTGCTCAGCAGGTGTTTGTAATGACTTTGCTAATTTTGTAGCGGCTGAGAAGCACCTGTTGCTCCAGAGCGCGAGCTAAGTGTTAGGGAGGAGGATGGGAGCCTTGAGAGAGCAGGTGCAAGCAGTTGTTTACGCATACTTGTTGGCTCCCTGTGCAGGTGCAGGCAGTTGCAGCTTCCCACGCAATCATGATGCATCAGCAGGGTGTGCTGAGTAAACTCGGGGCTGCAGTATTGACTGTGAGCCCTCCCAAATCTTTCTCTCGTCTCTGTCTTTTCTTCGATTCTCACTCCTCCTCTCAGGGATGATTCGACTTTCGCCGGTGGGTTCCGGCATCCCAGAAACATCTGCTGATCTGGGACCCCTCAGAGGTGGGTAATGACGCAACAAAGCTGGCTTGTCCCCACCCACCAGACCGACATGCAACAAACGGGGTCCAGACGTGGAGAACATCCGATGTCTACAGAGAGAGGTATCAGGAGGGACCAGGGGAGAAGCAGCTATATCCCCATTGTCCCCCCGACCTCCCTGCCCTGCAACAGCGACATCGCCGGGTCACCCAAAGAAAGACGAAAGAAGAAAAGATCGAACAGATTATGGTTTAAATGAAGACTGACTCAATCACCTTGAATGGTCTACAAAAAGATTAAATTTTCAACCGGAAAGGGTTGTCGAGTGTACCTGATATTTTCACTAGCAAGTGGAACGGGTGATTCTGAGCAGTAATAGAGATGAAGAAAATGGTATATTCTTTTTTTCTTTTTTTGTATTGACACGAAATGACATAACATAAAATTAACCATTTTCAAGTAGATAGTTGAGTGAATTTAGTATATTTACAATGTTACGCAACCTCCACCTCCATCTAATTCCAATACATTTCATCACCCCAAAAGGAGACACTACCCCATTAAAGGTCGCTTCCCTTGCCTTTGTGCCCTTCCCCAGCCGACCATCATTTCGCATCCTGTCTGTGGATTACCTATTCTGGATATTTTAAATAAATCATACGCTATGTGACGTTTTGCATCCAGCTTCTTTCACTTAACGTAATAACCTCTATGTTCATCCACAGCCTGGCGTGTGTTGAAACTTGCTTTTTTATGGATATGGAACTTGCTCTTTTTTACGCTTTGCTAATTTGTTCTTCCTTTGATGGATATTGGGGCTGTCCGTCTTTTGCCTATTATAATAGTGCAGCCATAAACATGCACGCACGTCTATTAATTTAAGGACCTGTTTTCAGTTTGGGGTGTATCTGCCTAGGAGCGGAATGGCTGCGTTGCATGGTAAGTCTATGTTTAACTTTCTTGAGGAACAATCAAACTGTTTTTAAGTTGCTGAACCATTTCTCATGGCCAGCAGTAATGTATGAGGGTTTGACTTTCCCCACATTTTTACTCACACTTGTATTTTCCATTTTTGAAACCATGCCATTTTCGTGGGTGTGAGGTGGGACCTCATTGTGGTTTTGATTTACATTTTCTTGTGACTAATGATGAGCATCTTTCCACATGTGTGGGCCCTTTGCATGTTGTCTTGGATGAGATGTCTGTTCAAGTTCTTTTCCCATTGTGAAATCGAGCTATCTATTTTTTCTTTAGTTGTAAGTGTTCTTTCTATATTTTGGACCCTAGACCCTTATCAAATATGTGATTTGCAAATATTCTCTCCCATTCCATAGGTTGCCTTTTATCTTCTTGAAAATTCTTAGATGCAAGAAATGTCGTTAACTTTAATGAAGTCCCATTTATTTATTTTTTTCTTTTGTCATTCATGCTTTTGGTGTCATAGCAAAGAATCCACTGCCAAATACAAGATCATACTGATTTATTACTTTTTTTCTAAAAATTTATGAATCTGGCTATTCTATTTAGGCTGTTAGTCCATTTTGAGCTTAATTATTATATGGTGTGAGGTAGGGGGCCTCGCCTCATTCTTGTGAAAATCCAGTTGTTCCAGCTGCACTTGTTGAAATGACTGTTATTCCCCCATTGCATAGTCCTGACACTCTTGTGTAATATTAATGGGCAGGATAATTGTACATTTTTAATACGCTCTGGTTGTGACTGAAACTTATTTCCCTTTTCCCTAAAACCATGTCTCTGAGTAACTGTGGATCAAAAAGCAATTAGGACACAAGTTTGTTGTGAGAGGAGATTGAAGTAAAAATACAAAAAAAAAAAAAAAAACAAAACTCCATAAAAACAGAAAATAAAAAACGAGAGGAGAGATGGAGAGTCCTGTCACCCACCAGCTTCTGCTCCTAGGCTCTCTGAGGCATACCTCGGTTCTTGCGTGGGGTTTCCCCATCACACCTCTGTCCTGATCATAATTTCCCACTGAACTCACAACTAGGAGAACTTCCTTCCCTACAGAATTAATGAGTAGAATCCTTAAGACAACCAGTGCTTCCTTGTACCCAAGAAAAATTAAAAGATAGCAAGATAACTTTACTTGAATTATTGTGCTTTCTCCTACCTTGGGGGGATATTTATATACAGCCCCAAGAATGTGACAAAGGTAAAGCAGTCAACACACATACCGTGCCAACAAGTATCCAGGCCGGAAGGGCTGTCTCGAGTGAAGTAAGACCCAGGACAGCTGTCAGATGGGGAGCCTTAGGCTCTTATCGCCAGTGGATATATCTTGATCAGAGCTGACACTCGTCACAGATATTCAATGTTCAGTTGCTAGAAATCCTTGATGCCTGGGAAACCTCCCCATCTGCTGATTTTGTCCTGAGTTTTGATATCTCGGCTTACACGGGTTTTGGTTTTGATTGCGAAGAGGTCATTAAACAATGGGTCAGATACCATAGGCCTAAGATTAAAATTTTTTTTTACTTTATTTACATTAAATAGTCCTTAAAACTTTCTCTTCCGTAAGAATTTCTCCTTTCCATTTAACTTTTCCAAAATGACCCCATTTCCTCAAGTTTTTGTATACATTTTTTTTTGTTTTGAGATGAACTTATAGTTTGAAATAATTTAAAAACCACAGAAAAGTTGTAAGCTAGATAACTAAAACCTTTGTGCTATTTTTCCTGATTTACTATTTGTTTATCTTTGGTCAAATTTTCTTTAGTCCTCTCTCTCTCTCTCTCTCTCTCTCTCTCTCTCTCTCTCTCCTCTCTTCTCTCTCCCTCCTTCCTAGAACGGACTTTATCACTTAATCTGGTGCTTGTGCTCTTGCCCTCCCTGTTTCTTATAGAGGAAAGTTCTCGAAAGGAGATTTATACTCCTATGATGGCAAACAGCCCTTAACCAAGTTCTGCACTTGGCCAGATTCATGTCCACCCATGCCGCCTTTGACACTGTTCATGTCCCCAGGACAGAGCTGTCACTCCTCTGTAATCACCTTGGCCTGGAATGCGCCCTCCGTCTCCTCGTACAGACGTCTCTGCACACTCCTTATTACTCATTAGTATCAACTTGTAAAACACAGGTGCAATTGGTGTAATTATATACTTACTATAATACCCTGCTGTTTAGCAGTTTAATTTTTGTTCAGATATCAAGACAAATTTTAAGCTTAGATTTTATCAAACCTGGTCTGGTTGTTAGTAAGAGAAAATCGACTGAGAAAGGTCAGGGCCAAAAGGAATTGGATCTCTCGAATGAGCCTTCGAAGGGGCTGTGAAGGTTCACTCCCAAAGACATGTCATAAAAGGCTCTGAGGAATGGGGAGTGAAAATTCAGCCAGAAGGCCGAGGGGCGGTCTAAGCGAGGTGGGGAGGCGCCCCTTGCAAGCAGTAGGAGTCGGTGGGGAATCTGAGTCCCGTGATTGGTAGTTTGGCAGCAGACAGTTGGCATCGCAGGTCGGTCAGCAAGCACTGCAGCTCCGACTCAGGACAGGGGCAGGGGCGGGTGGATGCCAGGTGGATGTAGGACGAGCTCTGAGTGTTGATGTTCAAATCAGGATGGGGTGTGAGCTCCAGAGGGCCGCCTGTCCTGGGAGGCTGGCTTTCATGTGGATTTAGGCGGAAGGAAAAAGGCAGAAGCTCCGGGACCAAAACTGGGCTGCAGGGCTCAGGGGCGAGCACGATTTCGTGTTGAGCTCTAGACTGCTCATCAGCTCCTGTAATTTCTGAGTCAGGAAGGAATGGGGTAGAGACGGGGCTGGGCTGATCCTTTTAGGGAGACAGGGATCCAGTGTCTAGACTCAGTGTCAGAGCAAGGAGGAGGCAGCACGCAGAGCACCAGGTCACACTGACTAGGACAGATGTTTTATAAAAGCGCCTAATTCTTTACGAACAGTCACTTGTTATTTCCCTTCCTAGCTTTGCAAGCTCACGTGTGCTGCTTTAGTTATTGAAATAATTATTTGTGACTCAGTTTTACTAAATATCGTCGCTCAAAGGAAATTAAATCAGGATATTACCGATTTAAAAATGAAGGCCTTTAAAATAACCTTCGAAGAACTTTTCAATTAAGCATGTGAAAGAGAAGAAACAGGTGAAAATTGTTTCCACCAAATTTTACTGACATTTGTTGTAAAGATTGAGACATCTCAAGGCAGTACATTCCACGGAGCTTCAGTTCTTTTAAGATCGTTAATGATTCTCTTAAAAACACTGGAAGAAGGAAGAAACACATTCTGGAAAATTAGAAAATAATGAGAACTTTGTAAAAATAGCTTCTGTTGAAAATCAGGTAAGAGCACACTTGGATAATTCAAGCACAACGAAATGAGTGGTTCCAGGTGGCATTAAGTATGGAGTCACAGCGGAGTCACTAAGGAGCACGTTCCTCTACCAGAGACTATTTTTAGAGCCAAAAATACAGACCTGGGAAGCCACCAGCAGATCAGAGACCAGGAGACAACTTTTTAAAAGAGAGTGAATAATCACGCTAATTACCTAAATGTTTAATTCTTATTACGTTTTCAGGAAATGAGATAAAATGGCCCAGGAATTGGAGTCCACCTGCACTGTGAAAGCCACGGTCCACCAACTAACTGTCCTTGGGGACAGTTCCTCTTCCTTTGGTTTCTTGTCCTCGCCCACCTTCTGCTTTGCCCTTTCTTTGGGTCTGTCTGTTCTTTGGGGCATCTGTCCTCTCCTTTTGGACCCCGGTCATGCTCCTGAAGTGAGTCGTTCCCTAACCTGCCACAGGACCATCGTTCGGGTTAATCGAGGACAGGTGGGACATACCTGTCGTGTGGCTCCCCACATGTCGCGTCCTTTCCTAGCCATAGCTGTCCTTGGTGGCCCTCAGAGCTGTCACTCGTCACAGACCTTTAATGCTCAGTTGCTAGAAACCCTTGAGGGAATCCTAGGCAACCTCCTCACCTGCTGATCCTGATGCCTGGGGATCCCGATGCGAATCCGGGGTCCTGCTCCTGAGGATGTAGCGAATTGAGCATTCATGGGTGCAGTGAGGACAGCGGATGCAGGTGAGAGGGACAAAGGCGGGGCTGACCGCGGCCATCGCCAGCTCGGAGCCCCCTCCCCGTCCTGCCCCCGGGGACACGCCCCTGGGGACAGTCCACGCACCCTTGTCCCTGGGCCCCTCTCCACCCCCAGCCTCGTGAGCAGCGTTTGCTGAAGGCGGCCCGAAGCCTGGGTACTTCTTGGGAGCTCCGATCCGGTGTCCTTGTCTCCCCCGGGGAGTTGTTCCTCTGACTGTGGTGGGTTGGGCTTCTCCACCATGGGTTTCTGGGCTCAGTCCCTGTCCCCATCTGCGGGGCACAGCGCGCACCTCCCCAGCTGCCTCTGCGCACGGACCTGCCCTTGTGGACAGATGGACGGATGGATGGATGGACGGACAAATGGGCTCCACATGGTCCCCTGGGGGGAATCCATCCCAGATGCACCTGTCACGCTTCCTAATGTCACCTCTACTATGTCTACATGTCCTATTTCTTCAATCAAACAGGCAATCTCCCTACTTTAGAAGACTGGGGCTTGTGCTTCTTTGTCCCTCAAAGGTTCAGCACACTTTGCCTTGTCCATTTACACAAAGTACATCATCAAACAACAACAACAACAACAACAACAACAACAACAACAACGACAATGACAACCCCCCAAACCAAACTACTTAGCAAGAGTTTACCCTCTGCAAGGCGCCGTGCAGCGCTTCATGGGAAATGCCAAGCCATGCATGGTGTCTCCCTGCCATAGTCCCCATTGCCCTTACATGACGACTCGGAATTTACCTGTTCTTTCAAACAAGGTGTGTCCTTTGAGCTCTTCCACAACCTGGCGAAGTGCGATAAGCGTCACTCTTCCCTCTTAGCAGACAGGTGACCTGGGTCCCAGCTGAGTGCCAACATGGGGCAGAGGCCGGCCAAGGGCGGGGTGCCAGGTCCCCTGTGGCTCATGGGGACCCTCACAGCAGCACAGGATCCCACACTGTTTCCCCCATGGTCTTACCCAAACACACTATGGGACAACTCCCATCTGTGTGATGCGGGTCAGACCACCGTGCAGGACCGGGGCCTTCAGCATCACCAAGCACCACCCGCATCATGTGCAGATCGAGGCATTTGTTTCATCTCTATTGCCATGGAAACGTGACCATGTCTTCCAGAATCACCACTGTCACTTTCACCTTTTAAAGGTGCCCAAATGAGGACTCCCTTGTTCCAGACAAGACACAAGTTTTTCTGTTCTTGAAAGAAAGAAAGAAACAAACAAAAATGCTGCTGATGAAATTACGACCCAGGTCTGGGAGGGGAGTGAACTGGGCTCTGTGGATTAGGAGGGGGGTACTCCTTACGCACGTTTGGTAAATGAAGATAAAAATGCAATAAAAATTAAATGGAGACACATGGAGGGAGGTGGCAAAATGAAGATAGTAAACATTGTAATTAGGTAGTGGCAGCACACAAAGTCAGGATCAAAAAGGATTATATTTACAAATGGGTTAAGGCTGCAAAAAGCAAGCAACAGACTGAAAAATTCTGTATCTATTGTGGCAAGTACAGGTATTTTGAATTATAATGTTTTATAAACTTTAATAACTCTCTCTTTTATCTACTTTCCTAATTCACTATAAAACTCTTAGAAATATTAATTATAAAATTATATTTTGAAGTTTTAGGTGGGAGATAGGAAACTGTCCCCATTTTCTAAGAATTATTAGCTTTCTCAGTAGCAATGCAGAAATAACGTAATTGTTCTAAGTAAAAAAAATATATTTTGCTTGAAAACTTTAGCATAGGTCAATTTTAATTAAATATGGGAAAGTATGAGCAGAAGAAGTAAAATTTTAGTTTCTTGTAATGCCTTTTAGTATTGTTGCCATCGTTGCTTAAATCAGTAGAAACACATTTGTATTGAAGGGAATTCTTAGTTTCTGATGGCCCCTTCGATCTGGGATTTATCACTGTCATCATTGTCATCGTAATCACTCATGCGTGGGCATCCTGGACGCTTGAAGGAGAGCTTCAATTTGGCTTTTAAAACAACATATGGACAATCCGCAATGGAAAGCATATGGCCGGCTGTCTCGCACGCAGAGATAGCCCCGCCTGGTGTCCCTGGGCGTGGGTCCTGTTGATGACATGCAACAGAGGTCGGCAGTCTCCAGCCTGCTGCGATTTTTGTTGATGAAGTCGTCCTGGAACGCAGCCAGGCCTCTCCCTTCACGTGCCGTCTGTGGCTCCTTCTCGCCACGGGGGCAGAGCTGAGTGGCCGTGACACTGCAGGGCCCCAAAGCCGAAACCTGTCTCTGGCCTTGTGTGGAAAGCGTGCCAACTCTGTCGCAGAAGAGGTGAGTAGGATCCAGTTTTCCTTTTTCTCATGATTTCCCTTCTGAGAACTTAACTGCTCTCCTCTTTGCTTTGATGGGTCCCATCCTGCTCCTGCTCTAGGAAAGGTGCCTGGCTCCACCTTGGACAATCAAGTTCAGGGTGACTGGTTCAGCAATGGGTGCTTAGTTTATTTTGGGCCAATTTAGGACCTTCAATAAAGGTATTTTCTGTTGGGCCAGAGGGCTTTTCTTCCTTCTGGCTTGCAATGTTTAAAGGAGACAACTCAACTGCTGTATTAAGATGGCCTACCTAAGGAGAAGGCCAACCTCAGGAGAGTGGGGTCAAGCACTGAAAAGGAAGCAATACAGACAGCGATAGAGCCGTATCTGTGTGTGTGTGTGTATGTGTGTGTGTGCCTGTCTGCCTATTATCTATCTATCTATCTATCTATCTATCTATCTATCTATCTATCTATCTATCTATCTATCTATCATCTATCTATCTCTATCTATCTATCTATCTATCTATCTATCTATCTATCTATCTATCTATCATCTATCTATCTATCTATCTATCATCTATCTATCATTTATATTTATCATCTCTCATCTATCTTCCAAATCTTGATAATATGGCGTGCTGCCTGGAATCTAGCCAGACTAGACCTCCTTGAAAATCTAGATCCCACTGTAGGTTAGATTTTGATCTTTCCAAAATAAAGAACCCCAATGAACAGTGCCATGTCTGGTGTGGCTCTGGAGAATGTACCTGAGTGGGAACGGTGGGAGGTGAAGAAAAGACAGAAGACGGAAAGCTGGGATTGGGAGGTCCTCTGTCCACTGCTGGTGGGGCAGTGGCACAGTTTTATTTTGCAAGCTGCTTTTATACAGGAACATACAGTTTCTGGCATATGCAGTTTCTCCAAGGCATAGAGATACTGTTTCTTCTACTTCTCCAAGGCCACATCTCGTCCTGACCTTCGGCTTATTTGTCTGCCTGAGGCCCCATTTGTACTATCTTGTTCTCAGGAGGAATTTGTGGAGGCGAAGCAACCCTTGGTTGTCCTCACAGACTGCAAGGGCCTTGTCAGCTTACAGTCCACTCTCCACAGAACACATTGCATTTTCATATTGGGGTGAGGAGCAGGGGGTGGATAGAGGATTGAAGGGGAAATCTTTGAAAGTCATGACAATAGAAGCTATAGAAAAGGGTCAAGATGTCACCATTTGTCAAAGTAAAAAAAAAAATAATGTCAGAGTAGAGAGACAGGGGAACCATCCTTGTCTGCTTTGGGGCAAGACAGTGAGTGTGGGGATAGCTGGTTCACAGGAGCCCAGGAAGACGGGGTCATTGCTGAGAAGATGATAGACGATGGGATGCCGGTAGAACGCACAAGGCTTTGAAGTAAGGTTGAAAACAAGACCCTCTTCAGAAAGATCATGCTAAGCTAGAGTGACCATTATCATATATGTCCTGAAAAGGCGAATTTATAGAGACTGAAAGTGGACTCGAGGTTGTCTGGTGCCGACATTGGGGTGGGGATTAACCGTAAATAAGAGAAAAAGTCTTATTGAAAAGGCAAGCGGTCTAGATGCTGACGGTCAGATGGTGTTTACAGAAATGAGTCTCGGGTGATGAAAAGACTCGTGCCAGGGGCTAAGGAGTGAAGTCGAGTCCAACGATGATGCTTAGATATGGTCATTTATGGAGCCTTGGAATATCGTTGTGCTGGTCTACTGGACGCCATGGGAGAGGCTGGCATGGACGGGGCGTGGGGAGCACACTGGCATAGGAGCAGAGGGGAGCCAGCCCAAGGAAGCAGTATTTGTAGGCTGTAAAGACAAGGAGGGGCGTGATCAGTGAGAAAGGGTCAGGCAGCGTGCAGCCAGTGAGCTGGGCAGAGTTCAGTCATTGCGACGTCCTGTGCCATGCCAAGGAGCTTTTCTGCAAGTGATGGTGGGCCTTTGGGGGGGTTTGGGGCAGGAGGAAACATGATCAGTTTTGCTATTTAAACAGATGAGGGTTTTAGTGATGTGGAGAACAGGTTGGATTGGAGACAGATAATTTGCTTATGAAGCAAAGATGAAGGTAACTTTACACAGGACCCTGGTGGCAACAGCAGAAGTGACAGCTTGGACAGGCATTAAAGCAGAACAGACAGGGCTCTGTCATGCATCGTGTATGAAGATTGAAAGGTCTAAGATGATCATTCTTGACTTTTTAGAGTTGATGGACGTTTGAGAATCAGATAAAGTGTTGACTTGGAAAACGTTGTCCACACACACACACACACACACACACACACACACACACACACACACACTCAATGTTTTGCTGAGAGATTTGAGGGGGATCTCAATGATCTACATTCCTCTTGAACACGCTCTTACTCATCCCTAGGTTCATGTAAGTCTCATCTTGGTTACGAAGGCCCGGTTAAGGAGACTGCCAAGGCGAGGCTGGGTAACTTGCTGCCCGATGGTTCATCACCCAGCATGGGAAACAGAGACGGGTATGAGGTTCTGAAGGGAAAGATGAAAACATCAGTGCAGGAGAAGCTGGAAGCTAACAGGCTTTGCTGTTAATGTAGCCGAAAGCTCAGGGGGTAAGAGGCGAGGGAGACTTGTCTGAAAGGATCAGTAAATTGGTGGTGTCAGGAATAAATAAGGCAGTCTAGGAAGCAGGCCAAGAGAGAAGACAGGGACAATGAATACAATCTTGGGGAACACAGGGAGGGAATTCCCTAGACGGGGACTTGGACAGATGGTTAAAGAGAGTCAGAAATCCATGTGACTTAAAGAGAATTTCGAGAACAAGGTAATCAATTAAATGTGCTCCAGAGACACCCATACGTGGAGAACTACACTGTGCACTGGATCTGGGCCGTAGGGGTCTTTGGTGACGGTTACCGAGATGGTGTCATTCGAGTGGTAGGGCTGAGCTAGGACCCAGACTGCACCAAATGGAGGTGTGAATAGGCACCATGACTAGGGCCAGTTAAAGATAGTCAAGGTTCCTCCACTGCTTTGCACAAGTGACTTTCACCTCAGAAAGATCAGCGCACGTCCCCACTCCCGGGCAGACCAGGAGGCTGCTTAGACTAATGAACTGGCCCAACGACAGTCCTTGAAGTAAGGAGTGTCACATCGCATGGAGCATCTGCCACTGCGGACGTGCTGGCGGGGGCAGCGGATTCTCCCAACTAGAAGCAGCGCCGGGAATTCCTAAAACAAGGGGGAGGCTCCTCACAACCACTGCTGAGTTCTTTGCTCATTTTTTCATCCTGAATGATGCTTATGAGTGCCTCGCGATGTGGTCAGGGGGTGAGAAGTAACAGCGATGTAAAACTCTTTAGGGTCTTGATCAGATCAGGAGCGACAGTATCATCTTACTCCTCCCCAGGGAACCCATGACGTCACTTCCCTGGTGACGTCACTTCCTTGATGACGTATCTGAGGGCCTCAGGCTGTAGGTGCGTGAAGCAGATGCTTCCACCTGTCCTGCTGTTTAAGAAGACATATGGGGTCATTTTCTGCTTTGGCCCTTACTGCCTTGATGGCATGAGGTGACCTGAAATGAGAGAAACGAGGAGATCATTCCAGCAACACTGATTTCTTGCTGCTCTTGGCAATTTTGCCTCCGTTGCCTCCTCAACATCCTCAGCATCCACAGCATCCACAGCATCCTCAGCATCCTCAGCATCCTCAGCATCCTCAGCATCCTCAGCATCCTCAGCATTCATAGCATGCACGAGGGCTGTGAACTCTTCCCCTTCAAACACCTTTCCAAAAATATCCCCTTTTCAAGGGTTTCTCAGTGGCACTGTCGCAGGAGGGTGTTCTGGGGGTGGGGTGCATCCAGGGGGTGGGGACCACAGAGAGGTGTGCGGCCCTCCCATCCCAAACCTGTAAACAAGCTGATACAAGAACTTATTTAAAATACGGTCCCAGGAAATGAATGGAAATGTGACTTACACTCTCACAGCCTCTGAACTGGAGAGGTTTGTATTTTTAAGGACAACTTGGGTGTCCTGTGTGACCCGGAAAGGCCTCCAGAGTCACTTAGGAGGCAGGTGAGGAGGACACTGTGCAGCACCTGAGCCCCTCTCCCCTTGCGGGATGCAGCCTGTGGCTGTGGGAGGCAGGGCTCAGCCCTTCCGCCTCTGGCCCGTGTACACAAGCCGGTGCATCTCTTCAGCACCTCTTATGGCTGTCAAAAAATAAAATAAAAGGAACTTCATACTAGGGTATATTGGTTTCTGTTTTTATTATTTGGAAATCCCTGAAAGGTAGCTCTCGGTTGACTTAAGTAGGAGGGAATGGACCCCCAGTGTCCGTCCGACTCGCCCTGCTATTCAGCAAGCATCGCTCCCACCACCGGGCCCCCTGGGAGGGAATAGTGCTGTTTCTGGATGTACGGCAGCTGGCTGTAACCCAATTAACAAGAGATATAGGAGATGTTGCTGGCGAAGAAAAATACCCGCAATAGCTTCCAATGATGGTGCCTCTGCTTCTTTCAAAATTGGGCACTGATTGCCAATTCTCGAAACAGTGTGGTGCTTTAGTGTCATTATCCACTTGTGTCTTCTCCTTAAAACCTAAACATCTCATTTTTATTTTTACGATAGCAAATCCGTTCCCGTTTCTCGACCAGATCAATACCCATTAATGCTATTATTATTAGTTTATAAAGGTCTGAAAAGAAGTTTTCTAATTCTGCCTACGCGATGCTGCAACTACTTCGAAGTAGGTCTTGTAGAAGGAGAAAAATACTTTCTTTCTGCCTGGTTTCTCCAGGGAGGCTGGGCTGTAGGTTACGTTGTTTTTCTGAGTTTCCTGGTAAAAAGAAATTTGAAATGAGCTGATGATGAAATTAGGTGGGGCTTCAAGGCGTTGATATTGCATTGGAAAACCTTTTTTATCCAGAGGCCAGTGGAGAAATAATAATTGTGTGGAAAAGACCTGAAGATAGTGCTGCCCACAGCCATCAGCGGAGCTCTTCCAGACCCGTATGTTAGCTGCGTGAACACTGTTTACTGGAACCTGGGTTCCTCCCTGCACACTTCTGACAGTGGGTACCACGTGTATTTGAAAGAACCCCACGTGCTGTTTTCTTAACCTAAAATCTATACTTGCTTCATCAAGCCAGTTCAGTTAGTATTTAGGTACCGATGATGGCAAAAAATGCTGGTGGCTCTCCCACATGGAAAATTGTTCTCATGCACAAGGAATTTCAAAATCTTCAAAATTATGAAAGTTTCTGAGAAATCAATGGCTCTTTTGCTTCCTCCTGTCAAAAATGTTTTAGATGACTCAATAAAGATTTCTAAAGCTCTCCCCAAATCTTTAAATGAGCATATACAGCCACATTCTTTAGAAGTTTATTTTAAGCCATAACTTATTTTTAAAAAGGAAGAAGGGCTGGATGGCCCAGTATCTGTGACAATCAATGTTCCTTTTGGTCAGGTGGCTTACTGTAGTGATTTCATGCACTCACCCATCCGTTTATCGATCTATCCATTTATCCATCCATCAATCCATTCATCCATCCATCATCCATCATCTGTCTATCCACACATCTATCACTGATTCATCCATCCATCGTCTATCCATCTATCCAATCACCATCCATCCATCCACCCATCACTCATCATCCATTTGTCCATCTGTTATTTTATATAATCAACAAACATTTATTGAAAACTTTCTACGTACAGACTATTAGTGTCTGGGTATAAAATAATAAAATAAAATAAAAATAAAATAAAATAAAATAAAACATGCCTTAATCATAGTTGGGTGGGGAGACAGACATAGAACAGAAAATTATAATGCAATTTAATTCTAGAAAATTGTGGAAAGTGCTCCAATCATGCGATTTGAGTAGACCTTATTCTGCCTATAGTTCTTTCCAGAAAACAACCAAAAGAAATGATCTTCTATTCTCCAAAGGAAAAAATTAAATATGCCTGTGGGATACACTCATCGACTACATTTATAGATCCAGGGGTTGGGGACATTTCCTGTATGTCAGTCTTGAAGACTGCAGTCACTTGAGGTCTTTAATTTACATTTCAGATCACTGCTATTATTATAAATGAAAATAACAACCACGTTGTAAAGCACCTCATGGATTTAAAAAGAGATTTAACATTTAGCCTTGGACACTCAGATCTTGTAGACAATTTATCTATCATGGCATTTTTGGACAGTGATTTTAATTGAGGATGCGTGGCATCAGGAAATAAAACTGTCGACATTCAAAGCTCAGAAAAGAAATGAGATCCCCAAAGCAAAACTTCACAACTTCAAAACATGTTTGATATTAGAAAAATCTTTGTAATATATATATACGTATATACATATCACTTAGCCTGTTTCATGGCATACACCTAACTTGAAGAATTTCAGTGGATATTTATATCAGTATTTTAATTTTATCTTTATTTCCACCAAAGTATTGTGCCTTTTGACAAATCTCTGAGCTATTCAGTGTGCAGTCTCTGTGAGAAGTACCGGGAGAAAGTAGTCGGATGCATCACTTACAGGCGTTCACGAAGCACCTGCAAAACCATCCCTTCTCACGCTTTCAGCCTTACGAAAGCTACGTGGTGCTGGAAACATCTTAATTCGTTCTGCATTGAAAATTCAGGCTTAGAGTTCACAGTGGAGCATAACTCATGAAGAAAAATCAATCCTTACACGCTTAGAGCGAGGCCAAACCAGGTTTCATATCACGAGGCAGATCAATGTGGCGCTCAGATCAGGAAATCGGTGCCTATCAGAGTTTGTCCTCTAATTGATGACGGCATCTGCAGCTAACTGCCCTCCGTTTTTCGAACAAATGTGCGCCGTTTTCTTGAGTAATTTCCTGATACGTGGACGTGGCTCGTAGAATCGCACGCGTTCACCGAGAAAGACAATGGGGTTCATCGTTCACGGGAGCAGAATTTGTTAAAAAAGGAAACGATTATAGTAAAAATATATCCATGAATCAGCCAAAGGGATCGTGTTTCATGGGAAAGAACAAACATTTGCACTGACCGTAGGGGAAGCTGTGAACTTACATCAGCTATGAACTGCTTTTTATTTGCTTTTCGCTCCGTACGCTGGATTGGGCTCTGTTGCAGTTGGTGGTCTAATGATATCATGGGAATTAGTAAAACCTGGGTGAAATCAACTCTGTCTTCACATCACAGCAATGTCAGTGCCTTTAATTCGCGAGAAAGTTACCTGAGAGACTGTTACAATAGAGAAATGAAGTAAAATAAAGGACGCGGCCTACACATTGATCATGAGGAGACTGGACTGCTCCGGGAGGATCTTACTGATTGCACAAAAGACACCCACGGTTTCCTCAGCTGTAGCTCACATGATCAATGGATTCTATTGGCATTCCGGTTTCTGAATCGATATCACAGGAGTTTGGTCACAGTGAATCCTCTGGCATGAACTCGGTCCCCTCTGAGTGTAAGTGGATAAGGACAGAGTCGCAGCCTGTAACTCTGCTCTACGAAAGGAAGCCCACAGGCAGGCCTTCTGGGGTGAGGCATGCGTCGGAATTACAATCCGCGGCATCCCCCATGGGGTCTGTGGCTGCTGAGGTCACAGCGTGTGGCCCCCTCCGTAGCCTTGTGAGGCTTTCAGGGGCAGAGTCCATGAGAGTTTCTTTCCACGAAGGCCCTCCTGTGCCTGGCACATCCCAGCTTCTCCCTCAAAGGCCCTTGTTTGCATCCAGCAGAACAGACATAAATTTTCCGGGCAATAAGAGAACCGGGTCTAACACACTCCCCGAAATACCCCCGAGAAAGAGACTTATTGTGTTGTGTTTACTCCTTTCCCTCGCCCCCGTCTGGGGGTGCTGCTCTGATTCCTGAAGCGATGCGCTGTTTACTAAATACGCACCTCGGCGCAGGCCTGGGATTTGGGGAACGACGCAGGATTTTCAGGTGAATGTGCTCATTTCGCGTTCAAATGACATTACAGAAGCAAGTCCTTTTTTTAAAAAAAATTCCGAGATCATTTTCAAAGCCGATGCGGGTTGGCAGAGTGAAGCCACTTCGAGGATATAAGTGGGCCTCAGGCGGGTGGGCAGGTAGGAGTAGAAACACCTTATTAATTCGCGTGTTTGGTAACGAGCTTCCCACTGGGTGGCTTGAGGACGTGCCCTTGAGCTCCCCTCTGTCCCACCTCACCATCCGGGCTTCTGAGCCAGGTGCCTGCTGTCAGCTTGACCTCTGACCTCGCTAGGCAATCCTCTCTTCATGTCCACTCTCGTTGCTCTGGGTAGAACAAGGAGCTGCTAAACGACAAAGAAAAACGTGGCAGTTATAGGGCCACCACGCAAAACGTTTCGGTACAAACTTTCTGCTCTGAGGTTGATGGGATGCTTTGCCATTTTAGAGCGATGCTTCTAGTCACACGCGCAGGGAGACACAGACTTGTCACGAACACCCCATGTGTTATTCATTCGACAACTACTTAGTGAACGCCCCCTGCCCTGGGCCAGATGAGCTGCTCCGTGGGTCACGAGAATAAATGGCGAATGAGTGAGGCAGAAGCTGACTCAGGAAGTTCACACTGGGGAGAAGAAAACAGGGACAGGGAGGCAGTGTGAGCAGGTGCGTGCTGGGGGACAGAGTGTGTCTGTTTGTACCTTGGGTGTCCCACCCAAGGAAGGTCCCACCCCAAGCCTCGATACTGTCCACAGACCCAGGTGTGGATTTCAGCTCCTAGAAAGTCATCACCCAATAGGCAAGTCCCGGGTGCCTCCACCACGGGCAGCCTCGACGTGGCACGTGGACAGGAAAACTGAAGCACAGTGTCCAGTGCAGACGGGGAGACAAACGCTCGCTCGCCGGTCCGCGGCGTTGGGGACCCCATCCTGGGTGGCGCGTGGAGAGTGACGTCTCAGTCAAGCCAGATGCTGAGCCCTGGGGGGATTCTCTTCTCCGAGCCCCAGGTCCCATGCAGCTTCTGCGAGGGCAGGAGACTGCTCCACACAAACCCCATTTCCAAACCGGCAGAGTGTGTCAGACCCTGAGCAGGGCTGAGGAAGAGGACGGAGTGGGAGGGGCGTGGGCTGAGCTCTTGGAAAGGATGCTCGGAGTGGCCTTCCAGAAGAGACCTGGAGGGACTAAGAGGGACAGAGCAGAGGCAGAGGACAGACTCTGGGAGGAGAGGAACCGGCTTCTCCGTGTTGAGGCCGAGCAGTGAGCCCCGCGTCCCTGGGCAGGACGAGTAGGGCAAAGGCACAGTCGTAGGCAGTGGAACCCCAAGGTCCCCTGCGTGGACCTCTGCGTTTGCTCTGACTCGGATGCAGATGCACCGGGAAGTCCGCAGTAGAGAAAGGATGTGATCGCGCTTGGCACCCCCAAATGGCTGGATGGAGCCCGAGGTGGAGGCCGGCAGAGCAGCTATTGGGGTGTCGCGGGGGGCCAGGTGGCCTCCCACCAGCTGTCCTGTATAATGCTAAGGACTCAGAATGTTTTCTTACACGGATATCTTCCAGTTCTCAGTTTTATGGACTCACCCCATGTCTGTGTGTATGTCTACCCTTCCCACTTCTTACTTCTACTTGCAGAATACTTTAAAAATACGTTTAGCAAAAAAAGAAAAGACTAAAAGAATCGCTTGAACAGGTGTGTCCTGAAGCAACAGAGTGACATTTACTCTGAAACAGATCTTGGAGACTGTGTGCTTGGCTGACCGAGTGTACGCATTTAGTTTTTCACACGAGAGATTTGAACCCCGAGGTAGGTTCGATCTTGACAGTTACCTCGGAAGTGCGAGTGCTCGTCTTAGAAATAAGTTTCCCTAAAAAAAAAAAAAGAGGTTAATTGAACTCCTGGAAGCAAGAATACGTAGCTGTGCACAAGGAATATTTCTGTCACTTTTGGGTTTCTTTATTTACCCTAATTAAAAAAAAACACGGCATCGGTTCCAGGCAGTAAAATTCAGCCTTTAGCTCAGGGTCCAACGAGATTTGACCAACACAGGTCGGCTGTCACTCCGACCACAGCAAAGGCTTTAAACAGTTCTGTCACCCCAACGACCCCCGCCCCCCCCAGAGCCCTTCCCCAGGCCACGCCCTTGTCGGTCACCCACCTGCTCCCTGTCTCCACGGTCTGCCTGGGCGAGGATGCCATTTAAATGGAGTAATGCATCGCTGGACTTGAGGATCCGTCTATTTTTCTTCTCAGTTTGTCACTATTGGCTTTATCTATTTGAAACCTTTGTTTTGGGATTCACGTCGTTGTGTGTGTGCTTGGAGAGAAGCTTTCATTTTCAGAGCGGGTTTGAGTTCACTGCGAACACCGAATGACAGCTCGGACAGTGCGTGTGCCCTGTCACCGGGGGTAGCCTCTTCCGAGGCCAGTGTCCCCCGCTAGGCCGTGCACCTGCAGGATGCTCAAGCTCTCGGGGACATGTCGTGACCCTCCGAGGCCCACAGTGCTTGGGTTGTCCTCTCTGTGGGCTTGGATAAACGTAGGACAACAGGCCTAGGCCACGCGGTGTCATCTGGACGCCTTCCCCGCCCTGTCAGTCCTCCATGCTCTGACTGTTCCTCCCTCTCTCTTTCTCTCCAAACCCCTGGCAACCAGAGGTGTTTTTTGTTTTGTTTTGTTTTGTTTTGTTTTTATTGACTCCACAGCGTTGCCCTTTCCACAGTGTCACAGAGTCAGAACCACAGCGTGTATGTAGCCTTTTCAGATTGGCTTCTCTCACTTAGTCACACGCATTTGAGGTCCCCCCATGTCATGTCAGGGCTGGATAGCTCACCTACTTTTATTGCCGAATAATATTCACTTGTCTGGAGGGACCACGGTCCATGTCTCCGTCACGGAGAGGACAGACTGGCCGCTTCCACGTTTGGGCGACTATCACAGAGTGGCTATCAGCACCTACGTGCGGGTTTCTGTGTGGATGTGTAGTTTTAACTCATTTGGGTCAACACCAGGAACATGGGTGCTGGATCTTGTGTGGAATGTTGTGTTTTGATCGTTTTGTAAGAAATTAGCAAACTCTTTTCCAAAGCGTCCGCACCATTCTCATCCCTGCCGACGTGAGCGAGCCTTTCTGTTTGTTGCTCCACGTCCTCGCCAGCACTTGGTGTTGTCAGAGTCCTGGATTTCGGCCACTTGAATCGGTATGGGGTGGCATCTCATCGCTGCTTTAAATATGCAGTTTCTGAATGACACATGACCTCAAGATGCTTTTGTACATTAACCTCCTATGACCTTATTCTAATGACTTATTCGTTCTAGAAGTTTTCTCTTGATTCTTTTGACTGTTTTACATATCTTCTGTGAACAAAGGGATTTTTATTGATTTCTTCTCAGTTTATATGCCTTTTATTTCCTTGTCTTCCTGCATTTAATTATATATATATAATTTAAAAATATATAATATATAATAAAAATAAAAAATTAATATATGAAAATATAGAAAAATTAGAAAAATTAATATACAAATATATAATATATAATAAAATATAAAAATTAATATACAGAAATATATAATATACAATAAAAATATAAAATATATACAAATATATAATATATAATAAATATAAAATTAATATATAATATATGATATATAATATATAATAAAAATATAAACATTAATATATAAATATATAATAATAAAATATAAAAATTAATATACATGAATATATAATATACAATAAAAATATAAAAATAATATATATTTAAATATATATATTTATCCAAATAGTCTATTTCTTCTTGTGTGAGTTTTGGCAGATTTTTCTTTCAAGCTCTTGATTCATTTCATCTGGGTGATCACATTTGTGGACAGAAAAGTGTTCATACAATCTCTTTACTGTGCTTTTCATGTTCATATGATCTTCATTAAAACATTCTCTTTTAATGGTGATATTAGTAATTTGTGTCTTTTCTATCTTTTTTTTTCCACTTAGCTAGCCTGACTAGTGGCTCATTGATTTTACAGATCTTTTCAAAGAATGACTTTTGGGTTTTGCCGTTTTTCTCTATTGATTCCCTGTGTTTAATTTCATTGATTTTTGCTCTAATTTATATTTTTCTTTTTTATGCTTACATTTGGATTTAATTTGTTTTTCTTTCTCTAGTTACTTAAGGTGGAAGCTTGGATTTTTAAATTTTACATCTTTCTTCTTTTCTAGTAAATGCAGTCGACAGTATAAACCTTCCTCTAAACACTGCTTTTCCTTTATCCTGTGAATTTTGAAAAGTTTTATTTTTACTTTTATTTATTTAATATAGTTTAACTTCTCTTGAGATTTCTTTTTTGATCCGTGTGTTATGTAGAAGTGTATAATTTCACTTCAATTTTGGGGTTTCCCAGCTATCACTCTTTTATTGATTTCTCGTTTAATTACGCTGTGGTCTGAGAGCAGGCAGTGAGTGATTTTCATTTTTTGAAATGTTTTAAGCATATTGCATGGTTCAGAATGTGTTCTCTCCTAGTGAGCGTTTCCTATGTGCTCGAGTAGAATGTGTTTTCTGCTCTTGCTGGATAAAGTCGTCTGTGGATATCAGCCACGTCCAGTTGTCTGATGCAGATATTCGATCCAGTTACAATCTTGCTGATCTTCTGCTTGCTGGATCTGTTCATTTCTGGTTGGGGGTGTTGAAGTCTCAAGTATAATAGCGCATTCAACCCTTTCTCTATGCAGTTCTTCCGTTTCTGCCTCACTTATTTTTATTCCTGTTGTTAGGTGCGTACCTGTTAAAGGTTGTTGTGTATTCTTGGAGAAGTGACCCCTTTATCCCTCTTTACTCATGATAACTTTCTGTGCTCTGGAGTCTGCTCCACGTGAAATTCATAGAACTAGTTCTGCTTTTTTTGATTAGTGTCTTTCTCCATCCATCAACTTTTAATCAACATGTATTTTTGTATTTAAAGTGGGTTTCCTATAGACAATATATAGTTGGGTCTAATTTTTTGATCCACCCTGATGATCCTTGTGTTTTAGTTGGTAAACTTAGTTCCTTGACATTTACAGTGATTTTGATATAGTCAGATTACTATCTACCATATTTGTTACTATATTCTATCCTTTGCCCTTTTTATTTCTATTTTTGTCTTCCATTTTTTTTGCATTTTGTTGTTTTGAGTGTTTTATATGATATCCTTTCTTACTCCTTTCTTCGCATATCAGTTATACTTCTTTTGTAATTTTTTGATGGTTGCTCTAGAGTTTGCATATACATTTAACTAACACAAATCAACTGTCAAATAACATTGCCACTTCTCAAGTATTTTACATAACAAAATAATCCTAATCTATCCCTCTCATTTCTTGTATAATTGCTATCAATTTTACCTAATTGCTTTAAAGTTAGCTATCTTTAGTTTACTTAAGATAAAAAAAAAAAACGAAAGAACTATAAAATGTCTACATACTCTTATTTTATTCTTAAATATTTTACTTTTAGACTACAAGAAATAAATTGTGGATTATAATTTTTAAGTATTTTTTTCTTAGGCTGAAAGTTATTAGTCGGTAAAGATTTTGAAAATCCTCTTGTTAAATATTCTGCACTGTAAAATGTTTACCTTGACTTTAACTGAAATATTTTAATTTATTAACATTCTTAGGAGATCCATTTGTTTTCTAAATAAAAATTCATAGAATTCAGGCAAGTCTTAGAATGTTATGAATTGAAATAAGAGAAGTTTGTTTTTAGGGTGACTTCCAGAATTAAAATAGTAAGTGGGTTGTGTGTTGTACGAATTTAGGGCTGCCGTTCAAAGAGATGCCAAGATTCGTAGCCCCTCCTGAATGTATGCAGTGTGGTGGTCTTGTCTGAGAAGTGTGTGCATTCATGAAAAGGTGTTCGATTGATTCTATCTTCCCCTTAACTTCAGAAAGGGCTGTGAACGTAAAAAGAAGAGTAAGTGTGGAGAATCATTGTGGAGTGTGTTCTGTTTGTGTGCATTGGATCCCTACAAAAGACAGAATGTTTTACTAAATGCGTTTGGAATTTGTCTTCGACCTTTTACTTATTTCTCTCTTTTCCAGGCAATCCTCAGGAAGATGAATGGTGTTGATTTAATTATCTTTTAACCTGCTCTAGACTATAACTACATGCATCCTCATTTCTGTGAGTGAATGACTGAACAGTTCTATTACTGAAACTATTAGATTTAGAGAGTTTATTGATTTCGAGTCTTGGAACGAGAAAGGTCAATACACTGGTTTGGTACTTGAGCTCATTTAGATTAAAAAATTCCTAGAGACAGTGGAGACCGAGGTCTGCTTTTGAATTAAAGATTACAAAGGCTAAGCAACTTCAAAAAAATCCTGAGCTTTCCCTTTGGAGTTTGGAAGATAATGTTAGAGGATCAATCTGTGCATGTGATTTTGGCTTATGGACATTAGCTCTCCGCAATGACTCTGTCCACCTCGATATAATTTGGGTCTTGAGCAATTGTGCCAATGGTAATTGACTTCTTCACTTGAGTCATCTCAGTAATATTATACTCAGCCTCATAGAATTGGTGTATCCTCTCATTAGATTTAAAATCGATCATCCAACCATCATTAGCAGAAGAATTGATGATTTAAAAAAAAATCAATCAACACTTATCGAATTTCTGCAAAAAGCAGGGGACTATCGTCAGAATCAACTAGCCTTGCTGAAAGTCAGGTTATATTTACAAATGATTCTGGAAGATTTAATGTAAAATTAAATTGGAATTGCTAATTTCCATCCAAAATGGAAATGGCTTTTTGTTTGGCAGTGATGGACACCTGGCCCTCATTTTTAGGAAATGTACCAAGTCCAACCAACTGGAGATGGGACAGCACAGAATGTCGTGCTGGAGAGGACCCAAACAAAATGAATGTTATCAGTCTTTAATTTATGGAGCTCTGGTGGCCTCAATTCCTCTAAGCCCTGGAAGAATTTTTAGCCCTTTTAACACTGTGCACGTGCCAGCAGGCTACAGTGGTCCAACTGGCAGATGCAGGCACTTATGTTGGTTGGTGTATCAGCCTGCAGTCCACAGTGACTCCAGGGAGAGCCGATAGGGACAAATTAAGAATGAGGGTGTAGTTAGCAGATGTCGTTTGGTGTCCATACATCCTGACAGACACGTGGAAGGGACAAATAAGGGTTCTATGCTGATACTGGTCGGAAATTTAAACCTCTCCAGAGAAAAAGTGATTGTTTAATTCGAAATAAGTATCCCTTGGGAAGATGTTGCAAACATGGATCTACCTCACAAAGCTGTGATTTAGTCTAGGAAAGTAATAGTCACCTCAAGACGAAGGCTCAATTTCCATACCTGCTGTTGGCTCAGGCTTCGTGGTTGAGAAAGCACCAGCTTCTGATGCCAAATGTTGCCTTTGGGTTTCTGTGGAGGTAGGACCAACATGAGGACACAGCACATGTGTGGGAGGAAGTGTTATTTCTTTGATGTGTCTGCATAAGAAAATCCAGAAGAAAATGTGAATGGGATTTTCAGGGCAGAGAGAAAGAAGAGACCCAACGGAGGACTGGAAGGCCTTGGCTGTGGTCTTAGAATCTCTTATTTTCTCGTTTCTTGGGCTGATGTATCGAGACCCACATCAATTGCTCAGTTTCCTCCCCAACTCATTCTTCAAGGCTGAGTTCATTGTTTTTGAGGTGATCTGCAAATGTGATACTTTCTTAATGATGATGTGACAGTCTTGCCAGAGAAGAGCCAAGAAAAGGGAAATTCATGCTGACCTTGGATTGTTTGCTTTTCTTGTGAGAAAATTACAGAAATACATCCCTTATAACAGAATGTGGCAGCAGTAATCTCAATCTGGTGACAATATTATATAGAATGTGAAATAATCAAATCCACCTGAAACAATACTTTATTAGAATTCCAGTTCTCCCTTTGTTTACTCACAGAGTGGATATGATACACCAATCCCAAGCTAATACTTTCTTAGGTTCAGTATATTTTATTTAAGTGAATACTGATATATTCAAGACCCCACAACCAGTGGCGTGAATGTACTGAATCTGGATTTCTGAACAAATGATTTTGATTGAGCAGGATTTTATTGGTCAAGGTTTTTCTCCCTAGAATAAATAAATGATATTAGTAAAATGCATGATATATGATTATGAAAGCTCCCCGATGTCTAGTATTACAGCGGAGGACCCCCATGCTGCTGCTTGTGGATCCTGCTAAGGCGGGCATGCCCACCTGACATGTTTGGGAATGTATACTATATTGGAAAAAAAATTTCTATATGTAATTTGTGCAAGAATACCCCAAAACGTCTCATTAACAAGAGTATAAAAGTATAAAGGGACATGTACAAACATATGCATAAATATCTAGCACCAATTCTATCTTTTGGTGTAAAAAATAAAGAACTTGCCAGTTAACTTCGTTTCCAAACGCTTAAATCTCTTTTAGTAGCATTCTAGTTTCTTTATGCTATTAGGATCCCATTTTGATTATTTTATAGTTTGTTATTAGTTTTAACATTCCAGTCTTGTAAAGATCTATGCTGGGATAGGTGTTTGGTGCAAGTGTGATAGTGATTTGAAGAATGTATACTAATTTTTGTAGCATTCAGTAGTTTTCTACACTAAAGGTTTTACATACCTGCATGGGAATACGTGTGTATTAGTTGAAGAAATTTACTGCCTAGAAAAAGACGATACATCTCAATCTCTCGAGCAGGAGAAGGCTAAATTTTATTAAGCCCTTGTTATGAACAAATTATGATTTTTTTCCACACAGAAAAGAAGCCACATCAGATGCATTGAACAGAGGGAGATTTAGTGCATGAAATCAATTACAAAGGGTTAGAGAGCTTGAGGGAAAACTCAAGGGCAAGTGGCTCACAAGTTTGAAGGTCACTGCCCATGACCTGGACAGCTGGTTCCCGTGAGGCTGTTGTGGGAGCCATGCCCCTGACACTGAGAGGAGACCTACCCGGGGGGGACTCCTGGTGTCACAGACCTCTCAGGGAAGTAAAAATTTTAAGCCAGCTGGACTGCATTCTGGCTGGTTTAGGGGTGGCACCTGTGGTAGCCGGAAGTCAAGTGCTGTCCCGCCCTGCAGAAGCCCCGCTCCTTAGTGTGGGTGGAGCCCGGGAACATTAAAGATGCCACACTCATGATTAGGTAACATGTATGACAAAGGTGCAGGGGCTTGTGTTTATGTAATTAAAGTCTCTGAACAGAAGACTCTGGGTTAATCAAATGACCTTATCAGGTGAGGCCTGCTCGTGAGATGAGAGTCAGGCTTCTCAGAGAAATCCCCTGATTGTCTGATTGGTAATATTCCAGTGATATTCTGATTTTGTCTGATTCAGTAAAAATGACTTTGATTTCAAAGCCACATAGCTACTTCTATAGAGATCACGTGCCTGCACAGTCTTACACTTAAATATTTGAATATGATTTCATCAGAAATTCATGAAGTTTAAAGTTTAATTTAAGAGCACTGGGAATGGGAGGGATTTCTACGAATAGATTTTCATGTTTTCAAACCTTAAATGGTCAGTAAAAACTTTTTTTCCCCCATTAAATTGAGATCGTAATTTTCAGTCTTCTGTTAGTGAGAGGTTTTTTCCACTCGCTTCTCTACAGGATAATGTCTTTAGAAATCTGCCAACAGAGATGTCCTATAAAAAGTCTCGCTAGAGGGAAATTTCATCTGTCCTTTGAAATAAGGATAGGTTATTCGATCAGCCCAATCCAGCAAAGTTAGAATATGCACAAACATACCTTTGTGTTTCTCTTTATTTTCATCCAATTTGATTTCTCAGACTTCTTAAGATAGATTTATTGTTATTCTGGTCACATATAATGCATATTTCTAATCTAGGTACCCTAAATATTATATGGCACCTAATATATATATATATTGCGAGACTAAAATTTTCAATTTTTTATGCGTTAGCATATTTGAGAGCGTTCTGAATGCAGAAACTGTCGCCCTCTCTCTGATGCTTATGCTGCGGGACATTGGCCCATAATCTCAATACCGGAGGTAGGTCCAATTTAAACTTGCATCGAGGTTAATATGCTGGGGCTCGCTGGCCGGGGGAGCTGACAGCTTCTCACACACTTGAATTCTGACGAGTCTTCCCGAGGACCCTGCATGTTCATTTAGCAGCTGGTGCATATTTTACAGATGTGAGGGAGTAGCCTCAGGCAGTTGCAGAGAAAAAGGCTTCTTTTCTGATTGTATCTTGTCTCCCTGCTCATTTGTATAAAGCTTGCCACCCAGTCCAGGCATCACTCTGTCGCAGAGTCATGCAGAGTGGAAACCGTAGGCTTGCAGGACGGTTGTCCTCACTGATGACGTAGAAACTCTACACTGGAATGATTGAAAGTTTTAGAGCGAAGTCATCTTCTCAGATAAGTTGTTTTATCAGCTTATGTGGCTATGAAAACCCTAATTAAAGAAAGATCTACAACAATCTAAGTAGCATCATTTGTCATTTTGCACAAAACACATCCTACTTACATTCCCAGCCTGAGACCCCCTGTCACCATATACATGTGTTCCCACTGGTTCATCCTATGAAAGAAGATGGTGGAGAGAGAGTCTGGGTGGGGTGAGCTGAGGGAGAAGCAGCAGGAGGAAGGACTCACAAAAGGAGGGAAAGAACTTGAGTTTTGGGTAAAAATTGGATCACCAAAGTTTTTATCCTTGTTGTTGGTTTTTTTTTTTTTTGTTTTTTTTTATTTATTTATTTATTTATTTATTTTTTTTTGAGAAAATGTAAGTATCGATGTGCCGATCCAATGTGTGTATTTGTAATGGTTAATTTGTAATGGTCGCCCTGGAGAATGTGTTTGAATGAGATTAACATTTAAATAGGTGAATTCTGAGTCAGCAGAATTCCTCCATTCTGAGTCAGTCCTTAGTCTCCAGCTGCTGGTTTTACATCAGATCTTACATCAGGTGGGGGGCGGGTGAGCCTTTGTATAAAACAATACTGATGATGAAAGATGAGGAAATGGTCAGTGGAGGAAAGGAAGCCAGTAAATGGAAAACGGATAGGGCAAGAAAAAAAAATTTAATGCAATAAAGTGCCCACTGGGAGCCTGAGACGGACACTTGGTCTGATTCTAATGTTTAACTCCATATAATTCTAAGGTTACTTTGTCTTTGGTTTATCTTGTAAAGCTAAATATCTCAAAGAGGACCCCGATTTAGCTATATCTGATCTCGATCTCTCTCTTCTCTCTGTCTCTCTGTCTCTGTCTCTCACACACACGTGCATTACTGAGATATTTTAAAACAAATTTCCAGGTTCTATATGATCTTACCCTATATAATTAGTGCATGCCTCTAAAACATATGAACATTTCCTTACTTAGCTATGGTTCTAATTTCATCACACATATCAAAAATTGTGATAATTCCTGATTCTCAGTAAATTAGACATGGAGTTCTCTTCCCACAGATTAGTCTTGCCTGTTTTGAAACTTCATAGACAAGGATTCATACCTGGCTTCTTTCATTCAAGGGTATGCTCGTGAATTTTGTTCACTTTTGATGGATAGCGGTGACTCATTCATTTTCATCGCTGCATTTCCTTGTATGAATGTAGCAGGCAATATTACCATTTTTCTGTTGATGGAAATTTAGGCTGTTTCCAGGGTTTAGCCATTATGAGTAAAATAGTGGCCAATGATCTTGGACACATCTTTTGAGGGCAAATTTTAATTTCTCTTGTGTAGATACCTAAAAACAGAATTAGTAATCATACAGTAGGTATGAGTTTAACTTTATGAGGAAACAAAATACTTTTCCAAAGTTGCTGTGATATTTTACATTTCTGCTAGCAACATATAAAAGTTTTTTCTTCTAATCATCCTTTTAAACACATGCTATTGTCAGTCTTTTATTTTAGCCTTTCTAGTGGGTACAGCAGGACGTCTCACTGTGGGCTCAGTTTGCATTTCTTTGATGACTAATCATGGTGGGTACCCTTTCATAGGCTTCCTGGCAACTCAGTTTCTTCTTCCATTAAGTATGTGTTCAAGTCATTTGCCAAATTTTTAATTGAATTCTTTGTCTTTTTACTGTTGAATCATAGAAGTTTTTAATATATTCTGGATGCAAATCATTTGTCAGACACATGTAATGAGACTATATTTTTTCCAGTGCATGGATTTCTTGTTAATTATCTTACCAATGTCTTTTATCGGACAGAAGTGGGTAACTGGAATATAAAACTGTGGATAAGGGGGGGTTACTGCATATTTTTTCACAGAAAATCTAGATTCATCTAAGATTGTAGAGAATGCAACCTAATTACATATGGAAAATACACAATGTTATGTATGCCAAATTAATTTCTTGAGGCTAAAAACAAAGTACGTTCAGTTTACAGACAGAATAAGAAAATGTCTACGAAACCATAGTGAAAAATACTGTAAATGGTGCAAAAAAATTGAAATGCTGTTAATATTTAGACTTAAATCACATAAGAATCTTGCCTGTGGTCACAATACTTTATCTCTTTCTGAAAATTCATACCTGTTCAATTATTTATGCTGAGAGAAAAATTGTAAAAATTATAATTTGAGGCACCCTCTTCTCTGATTTGGGCATCAGTATTTCAACATCTTGTGTTGAAAAATCTTTTCTTTCCCCATTTAATTGTTTGCTGTTTTGTTGAAAATAAGTGTTCCATTTAAATGTTAGAATAACTCTGAACTCTATATTCTTTTTTATTACATGTCCGTTCATCCTCACTCAAATCCCACACTATCTTGTTACCTGTCACTTTATAGTAAGTCTTGAAATCAGTTGGCAGAAATTGTTCACTTTATTGACTTTCTAATCTATAACTATAGTATATATATCTCGCTTTGTTTAGGAATTCTTTTGTTTTGATCAACAAAGTTTTGTAATTTAGGGGGAAGAGATTGTGAACATCTTTTGGTGGATTTTTTCTTATTTTAAATATTTTATGTTACTGAAAATGGTATTGCTTTTAAATTTTATTTTCCAATTTTTCATTGTTTACTCATAAAATTATAACCAACTTTTGTATATACCTTATATCCTGTTACCTTGCAAAAATCACTTACTAAGTTTATTATTATTTTTTTTTTAAAATAAATTCTGTTGGGTCTTCTACTTACACCAAGACATTGTCTGTGAATGAAGATCATTTTATTTTTTCTATCCAAACTCTATATATTTACGATTAGGATTTTTCTACAAGTGACGTGTTTGTGGAGTAGACATGCTGTAAGTTTGGCCAGAGCGATCCCACCTCTACGTAGGAAAACTGATACTTTGTTTTCCTCACCCAGGAGTGCTGTCCCGTAGGGACAAATATTTTAATTTTTGCCATGAATATTCTGTGAGAGGAAGAGTTTAAGTAGCATGACAGAGTCACATGGATATTACATTTCTGAGCTGGGATTCGGACACAGTTCGTTTTGATTTCAAAGCCATTTTGCTTTAGAACCATTATTCATTTGGAACCTGTCATTTGTCACAGCCATTTTTTTAGGTTGCGTGCATAACATGTATATTTGCTGTTTTCTATGTCACTGATAAAAACTGAGAAAAAAGAAAGACCTATCACATCAACGAATGTGTGATATTCAACCAGCTATGAATCCCCCAAGCAGACATCGACATTCCTTCATGGCTTCTGCTTCAAATATTCCTAGTCAAGGTCCTCTGACATGGCAGAATAATTAACAAAACAGATACGATATAGTAAGAACTACTGAGATCCTTAAGCATCAACTGGCAATGTTAGAGAAATGAGTTGTGAGGATGACATGCTTGGAGCCATGAGGCCCACGTGAGTCTGACAGGCTCATGAGAAATCTTTGCCCACCTATTTATTTTTTGATTTATGAAAAGGCACTTATAAAATACCCTTTGGGTATCTACTCAGCGGTGAACATAAATTTAAGATACAATAAACTCTTCTTCATAATATTTTTTCCCCTAACATACTGAGAAAAGAAAATGCTACAGGGAAACAATTTAACAGAGGAAATCACATGAGCATTAAACAGAGTCATTAAAAGTTGTACGCTGGGAAATATAAATGGGCTTCCCTGAATATTTAATAAAAATTAATTAAAAAGAAATCTCTCACAGGCTTATGGACTTTCCCTGTGTTTTTCTAAACAGTATCAGATCTTATCAGCAAGATTTCATTGACATCTCTAAATGACGTGTGCCTCACGATTGATATATATAATGTGTATGAAATATGGGGTCGAGTTATATGTGCATATAAAAGCATAGCTGATAATGTTCTACGTATCGTAATGAGAAAATTGCAAATATTTAAAAATGTTTTTGTAACTTAATTCTATATGCTTCCTATGTCAATAGCTGTGACTGAGAAATTGGTCTGTGCTTAGCTTGCACCTGATGGGAAGGGGCTGGGAGATGAGGATGCAGAGGGAAAGGACCATAAAGACACAGGCTTGTCCACTGTTGCCTTTTAGACCACAGACAAAGTACGACGAACCTGGGGCTAGTGAGGTGCTGGGAAGGGGGAGGGAAGAAGAAGAGGGTGTGTTAGGGGAGCTATCCAGTGTCAAGGGCAGTACTTAGTTTTATTTATATCTGGGGCTTCCATAAACATGTGAACGATATAAATACAGAGACAGAGGCAGATACAGAATGACTCTGATAAAGATAGAGCTAACCAAGCAATATTTTTCATTACATCTGTCCACGGCATTTGCTCATAAACATAGTTCTAAACGGTTCACATAGAATGAGTGCATTATAATTTCCTTAATCCCATTTGTGCAAATGGATTCCCTAAAAACTCAAACAGACTAATGTCAGATCTTCACCCAGAGACTTCTGGTTATGAAAGCATTTTTTAGCGGTCTGCTGGGGGAATTAGGAAATAATCCTTTATTGGTCAATTCCTAACAAAAATAAATCACATCACGGCATAGTCGGTGGCCTCTGGAAGTATGAGAGAATTTATTGTCAGAAATATGTGTTTTATTGAAAAGCCCTGAATCTGGTTGATAAAATAAGATGTGTTTTCGTATTTTCAGGCTTCACATTTTTATGTCCCTTGAGTAGGACATTTCAGATTGCTCTAAGATTGTAGAGAATACAACCTAATTATATGCACAGGAAAGACACAGCTCTGCTTTCTGCAATCATGCCTACCAATTTGGTCTCTTGGGGCTAAAAAAATAAAGGTGAAACAGTCTTCAGTACAGATAGAATAAGAAAATAATTATGAAATCATTTTGAAAAAGTTCTGGGAGAGATGCAAAAGAAACCGAACATGGTTAATGTTTAGTCTAGAATCACGAGTTCTGTCTGTGGTAACAATACTGTCGCTTTCTGAAAATATATTTATTTCAATTATTTACACTGAGAGAAAAGACAGATGAATCTATTTAAGAGAGGAGATGCATGGAGACAGTTTTTGGTTCACGACTGGAGAGGGATACTGCCAAGGATGCTGACAGTAACGACAGTGTAGGGGACAGACCCCTGCTGACCCTGCCCCCACTGCAAAGGGATGTCTGACCCCAAATGTCGGAAGTGTTGAGGTGACAATCTCCACTTTAGAGGAAAATGAGTCTTTTCCTAATTTCCCTAAATCTCTACATGGACCAGCGAAGGACCTTTGGGCCTGACCCTCCTATCTTTAGGAATAGAGGTCGAAATCACTCACCCCTGACGACTTGCAACCGTCCTTCTGGAAGCTCCTTTGGAGGATTTCCATGACAGGCAGTCACCTGAAAGAAAGAAAAGCTTATTTAGCTAAGCGCATGCAGAAGTCCCTTTCCTCAGTGATTAACACAGAGACAGCTTTAAAACATTTGAACGACCTCGCGTTTTACCACTTTGCGTTTGTCAGGCCATTTTAATCACTACTGGATGCCATGTTTTCTTCCTGATAATGCTACCAAGGACCAAATTCATGTGGCTCAGCTGACTCTGGAAAGTTTCTTGCTGAAAATAAACTCCCACCTGGAGATGTCTGTATGAAAACAGACATTTCCCCCGAAAATACCGGTTTGTATGGGAATGGAAATATTTCACCTCTCTGAGGAAAAAATGCTCAAAAATCAAGGAGGTTGACCACGCATTTCTGCAATCTGCTCTGCTCGGAAGAGTTAACACCAAGTTCAGAGCGTGTCCAGAGACAAGAAATTCTTCATTTTCACAAGGATTTGGTCACCAGGTGTGAATGCGTGTGCGTCTGAAAGAGGGGGAGCGTTTGTGTGTGTGCACGTTTGCACACATGTGTGGGTGTGCATCTGTGTATGTATGTACCCCCGTGAGCACATGCATCCTGTGCATTGCACACACGTGTGACTCGTGCACGTGTGTGCATCTGCATGTGTGTGGTGCTACAGAGCTGCTCCAGGGGAAATGATGCTTTCTAAAGGCACAACCTTTAAAAAACGAGGAGGCGGTGAGTTTAGTAAAAATGATTTCCATGCGTGAGCGCATCCGTCCCGTGACACTTCTACTTTCTCATCTCTGGGACATCGCCAAAGATGGCTGCATGCACCCCCCTGTCTGTGAAGCCTCTCTGAATGTGACATTGATCACTTCGTGTTATTTGCAGACGGTCTCACACCTTGATGGTGCTTATGATTCGTGTGGCTCTAAGTAGCCAGTCAGCTACATGCAAGTGACCGCTCCCTTGTCTTCTCCATCTTTTCCTCCTCCAATGCCTGACACAAAAGCCTGCACACAATGCACAAGTGAAGTGCTCTCACCCTGTGTTTGTTGTCTCCTGCAAGCTAGTCGGGGAGCTAAGGATGAGGAAGGCTGAGCCGTCGTGTGGCTTGAGGAGTCATGAGTGAACCCTGCCCTGTGACGACAGTGGCCACCACTGATCCAGACGATGACCAGAAAGAAAAAGCTGTGGTGCTTGATGCAGGGTTTGACTTTGAAATGCGATTGGGATTTTCCTTGGAAGAGAAAGTCAACTCCAAGGGAACCAAAGATGAAAAAGATTGTGAGGTAGTTTACGGTGCATGAAAGGAATTTGTTTGTTTTGCAAGAATTTGGTTATTTTTGGTACATATGTGTCATTAAGAAATGTCTGTTTGTTTGCATCTATCTTAGTCTGCCCCGGCTGCCGTAAACAATGCCACAGACTGGGCGGCTGACACAGCAGCTCTCTATGTCTTCTGGAGACCACAAGGCCAAGACCAAGGAGCCAGCCACGTTGGACCCTGATGAGAGCTCCCGTCCTGGCTTACCGATGGCCTCACACAGCAGGGAGAGAGAGGAGGCGTTGATCCATTTTTCTTCTAACAAAGGCGCTAATAACACACCTGGGGTCCCACCCACTCCACCTTGTCTCATTCTAATCACCTGCCAAGGGCGCTGCCTCCTCCTACCAGGTCTCCAAATCCCAGCGTGGCCTCCCCAGCTTACTTTAAGAAAACACTAATGGGAAAGTACAGGCCTCCTTCCGGCCTGACTTAATTCACAATTTAGTACATCCGATTTATAAATGTCCTTACAGTGCTCCTCGCACGTCCTCAAATCCCTTCCAGCCCTCATTCTGAGTCTTAGGGCTTTAAAGCCCCACGATGACAAGGAACCATTGTTCTGAATCCAGAACTGAAAACACCTGTGGTCCACAGTTAAAAAAAGAAAAAAAAAAAAAAAAGTCTAGAGAGATGCAATATTCAGTCTATGACACTATCACCTGCCAATTTCCCAATCTACCTCCGTGTGTCGCACTGGCTGCGAAGGCCACCCACAGAAATGTAATTCTTATTGCACAGACAATAGAGAATGATTTCTGATTTTTATACAGAATGAGGAGGAAGGATTGAACAGACCTATATTTTGTAAAGGACACCCCAGTGGGAAGAGTGGAGTTGCCAAAGGGGACTCACTTATTTTCTGCGCAGGAGATGATGAGGGCCTAAGCCACAGAAATCCAGGGAGGACGGATGGAGAGGGGACATTGCAGAGCTGAGGTCAAGAAGGTCCACCGATCAATTTGTCGTGACTGTACAAGGAGACCGAATATTCACGGATAATTCTAGATATTGTAACCGTGTGGCTGGAGACGTCGGCAGCTGGGATAACGAGCACGGACGAGACTGTAAAATATTTAGAGGGAGACGAAACCGTGTGGTTCTGTGTGAGGAGAGAGCTTTCGGAGAAAGGTGGGGTTTAAAGTCAGGCAATTTTAGGTGCAAACATGAGCTTTCTCATTGTTGGGAGAGTCACATGCCTCTTTACTCTCTAAAAATTGGGATCCATTAAGCATTTTTCTGACATGATTGTAAAAACTAAAATATACAGCTTATATTGTTTATGAGTTATTCTCTCTGAAGAACTTACAACGGTGCCTAGCACATAACAAACACTCGATACTAGCTATAATTTCATAACATTTTTTCAGTCTTATTGTAATAAAGACTCTGGTAAGTAACAGGTGTATGGCTTTTGTTCTCATTTCTTTCCAAATAGCAATGTACTGAATTTCAACATTTTCCTCTGGATAAGCTACTCTTAGGATTTTTGTTTTAAAAAAATGAAAGTGAAATACAAAGAAAAGTCAAGTAAATAATACAGACGTGGAGAAATCAGTAAGTGAGAGGTTTTCACCAAAGAAGTGAAATAAGAGAAAATAATGCAGAAGCGAAGGAGAAAACATGAGGGAGAAGGAAGGGATTGTGTCCAGTGCCACAGACAGGCTGAGGGAGATAGGGACCCAGACGACACGGGGCTGTGAGCTGAGGGAGAGCTTCTGTCCTAGGTAGGAGGGGGAGGCAGGCTGTGGTGAGGTTGAAGAACAGACAGAAAGTGAAGATGTGGAAATGGGAATGGGCTGAACAGCAAAAAGAAGAGGTGAACATGGGAGACGTGAAAGAACGAATGCAGAGGAGGTCACAAATTTTAACCTTCCCATGCAATTTCTAAGGCTGTCCTGCGATAGACCCTCCTCTCAAATTTTCTTCATTTTATAAACGAGGGAAATAAAACATGGGGGACACAGCATGGCGCTTGGGGAGACCCTGAGCATCTCTTTATGGGTGGAGTTTCTATGAATGCGCAGAACTTGACATTTCTCAGCCTGCCCCGCCTCCCCCAGCCTCACTTCTTACCCTGCCGTCTTGAACTGAAATAAAAAATAAAAATAACGTCACCACTTAAGGCAGCGGCTGTTCACTTAATGTCTGTAGAGCACACTTTGCTAGCAAGGCACGGCACAGTGTGCGAGCTTCGCATGCCAGAGCTATTGCTTTCAAAATATTTGCTGGATCATATCTTCCCTAACGTCACTTACAGTTTCTTCTTTATGGATATCAGAGTTCACTCTCATTCTGTATCCATTTGAACTGACACATCACCCTGGAAGAGGACTTTGAACGAGTATTTAAATGAGACTCTTTCTGTCCTGGTTCGCAGGATGCTGCCAGTGTGAAAAGGCAGTGTGAGGGTGGCTGGGCACCCTCCGACCCTGGGTGAAGATGATGGGCCATCATCTGTTCAAGACCCGCCGAGAGGCTGTGTTGCTGGTGTTGCTGGGATGGGCCCCTGGTTCACCCCAGCCTGCGAGGAGGAGCCCACTGGTGGGATGGCAGTGGGCAGTCCCTGGAGAGAGTCTCCAGTGCACACCTTCCCTGAAGGAACCGACAGGGCATTTCCTCTTTATTTAAGGATTGGTACTTGATTCAAGACTGAAGAGACTCACTGTGAGAAACCAGGCTTGTGAGCTGTCATGGAGAAGGTCAGATGAGGAGGGCCGCACTGTCAGTGAGATGCACTTCTGCTTTTCAGGGGTTCTACGTGGACCCCCTGGACAAAGGCTGCTCCTTTGTACCATGTGGAAGGGCAAGAGGGTGGAGAAATTGAAGCATAGGATGGACAGATCCTAAGCTGGAAAGGTGCATTGCCCACGCCTAAGAGGAGGTGACCTCACGTCAAGCACACAAACCTGAGAATTGCATCACTCGCATGCACAAGGCACCACAGCAGATACGTGTGTTTCCTCCAGCTCCGGTGAGCTAGCTCTGGGCCTCTTCTCATCTCTGTTCCTAATGACATCGATCTTGCAGCATAAAATCAGTTATCTTAGGTGAATTTACATCGCAGAAAGCAGCAAGCATACCCATCAAGGCCTCCTTTGTTCTTTGGAGAACTGGTTATTAAATGTTTACTGGCTGCTTTAAGTATCTCTCTTTCTACATCCTGGCCTTGATGGGGTCCAAGAAAACCACTGGCAGGCTGGAGAAGAGGTGTTGGGGGCAAAGGGGAAAAAGCGATTCTCCGCAAATGGCTTTTATTTATATTGGTTCCATATTAAGGAAGCAGAAAACTTAACTATAAATGGGCTTAGGCTTAGGCACTTATTCAGGACTGAGCTTAATGAAAACTCGTAGCATCCCAAAAGACTGAGAGATTTGACAGGTTTTCTGCAGGAGAGGGAAAGCAAGAAACTGTTAGGGAGTGCTTGGTGATGACAGTGATAAAAAAAAGTGCATTTGATTTTATACTTTTATATATTAAATGCAACTTTATAAACTGGTTACGGCTTGATGGGACTTTCTCATGACCACTGAGTCAGACCAGCTGGGGTATTTTTGCGACTGAGAAATTACGTTCTTAAATATAACTTCACGTATCAGAGGACTAATATTCTCCTCAGTTACTGTGAAATCAATGCTTCCTTGCAGCTCTCCTTTGAAGTCTCGAAATGATCATTTCTCTAGTCTGTGGTTGAAGAGCCCTAAAATTAGTGAAACCTTAAAATGATGACATTCGAGAGGGGACTACAGCTTCTGTGTTTCATCAGGACAAAACGGATAAAGAGTCATGCCTCTATTTTGTATGTGGAAAGATTCAGGGGAATACCACTCAAATCTGCACAGTGAGAAAAATTCAGAAAATCTATAAATAATAACTTCCCTTGAACCCATCAGGGAGCAGCCACGTGCTCTGAATTAAGGCTGACCGGACCTCTTAAGAGGAGAAAGAATATATAAACTGTTCTACCCTGAGCAGAGCATTGGAGAAAGGGGAGGCCATCTTAGGACTGGATAGGACTACGGCAGCTAAAATGTTTGTAAATTCTTAACTGTCAAGCATGAGCTGGACAACCCTTAGAATAACTGGGAGCCTGGATACAAGAGGAGGCCATGTTCACTCTCAGATACTTTCTCATGGACCTCCACCAGGTGCTGGTGAGGAAGGCTGGGGATAAGGCAGGAGCCTGAAGAGAATCGCTGTTGGAAGGTGCAGGCATCCCAGTGACGTTCAGTGGCTGCTGGGGGCTGCTGGGAAACAGCACACACTTCTTCAGAACCTTCTCTAAATATGAAGTAAAAGCCTCAGGGCATCCGAGCTTGTGCCAAGATCTGCCACTTTAGGAAGAGAAGTCTAAGCAAAATGCCATGGAGCAGGCTCAGTTCCTAGCTCTTGAGCATGCAGGGTTTGTCCGAGACTGAAGGCAATCCGGAGGAGACTGCTGAAAGGCAACGATGGAGCCCAAACACAATAAAAGCAACAAAAGTGAAAAAAATCAGGTGACAAGACCATCAACAGAAGAAGATTTTGAGAAGGCCCAACAATAAAGCTATCGCACACACAGGGGACCTCGAAGCACCTATGTTTATATGCTAAGTGGCATCGTGGAAGAAGCGTGTACGTGAGCACGTGTGAATACATGGAGAGTTTCGGCAGAATGTTGGAAGCTACAAAAAAGAAGCAAACAGAAATGCTAGAAATAAACAACAATGACAAAAAACTACTCCATGCACTTGCAAGTAGGCTGGGCACAAAAAAAAGGAATTTGTGAACTTGAAGTAATATAATAGACATTTTCAAGTTGAATTACGAGGAAAAAATAATACAAAAAATACAGTAGAGCATTCAAGCACTGTGAGACAAAAAATTGTCCAATAAAATTGAAATTGAAATTCTAGAAGAGAGCCAGAGACAGAGCGGGGGAAAAAAGCATGGAGGGTTAATGAGTAAAACTGTTTTTGCCAAATTAGTGAAAGAAGCTAAACCACAGATCCAAGAACCATCTTTATCCCCTGGAAGGAAAACGAACCTCAAACTTGCCACAGTGTAGGGAAATTCCAGGAAACATAACCAAAGATAAAGGACAAATCACAGAGGAACATTACCTACAAAGGAACCAAGGAAACTTATTGAAGTCTCCTCATCAGAAATGATGGATGACCTAGTACATGGAGCAAGATCTTAAAAATATCCAAATGGAAAATACACAAACATCAGCTCAAAAATCTATACCTACCAAAAGACAAGGTGAAAGATCTATGAAAAAAAGAAAAAAACACTTGAGATGATTTCTGGCCAGTAGGCATGCACTACATGAAATGTTAAGAAAATGCTGCAGGCAGAGGATCACGATAGTAGAAGAAAATTTGGATTTAAACAGAAATGAAGGTCACTGGACACAGTAAAAATGAGGATAGATATAAAATATGGTTTGTAATATTAAAAATGAATTTAAAGATAACCATTTAAAGGAAAACAGTAACAATGGCTGATAGAGTTTATGACATCTTCAGAAGTAAAATGTATTAAAGCATTAGCATAATGGATGGGGGAAATGAAATTAAGGATGGTAAAGTTCTTAAACTCTGTGTGAAGTGGAATAACATTATTTGAATTACATTACTGTTCGTCACCACATATTTGGCCCTTTTCACCCTCATCTACCTCCTCTTCACCTCCTTCCCTCCAGTCACCCCTAATCCCCCTGTCCATGTCCATGAGGCTCTGTTTGTCATGTTTGTTTCCTGCTTTTAGATTTATATTCCACGTATAAGTAACATAGAAATTCTGATTTATAAGTTACTTTATTCAATATAAGTGAATTGTGTGGTTTTCAACTTTTTCTGTCTGGCTTATTTCTCTTAGCATGATTATCTCAGGGTCCATCCATGGTGTTGGAATTGGCAGTATTTCTTCTCTTCTTGTAGCTGAGTAGAACACACAATGCAAATTACACATGACTTACTGTGGAATTATACGCTTGAGACTTATTGGATTTTGTTAATCAGTGTCACCCCAATAAAAAAATGAATAATTTTCTTCCTAAGAAAAATTAAATAAATTAAGAGTCATTTCTTAAGCTCTATATCAATCACTGGAGAGGAAATGAAACCATAAAAATATTCAACTAATCAAAAAAATATATTGGTAAAGAGAATCAAGTAACAGAGAATAAGTGGGGAAATAGGAAATATGCAGTAAAATGGTACATTTGATTCCAGCCATATTAATAATTACGTTAAATTTAACTGACCCCTCAGATTTACTCTTAAGTGTTTACCTAAGGGGGTGAAAACATATCCAAGCAAAGACTTGTACACAAATATCACAGGGTGATTAAACTATATCTTAGTTGTGATGGTTGTCGCACAATTGTGTGCTTTTGTCAATGCTTTATAAACTGTAAAACTTTCACCAATTATAAAATGTTCTACATTAAGTCTTACTTAAGATTTCAATTGGTAAAAATGTTATTCCAAAAGCTATAAAACAAAGCAAAATACCAAAATATTGAAATTATTTTTGTTCATTAAAATAACTTTATTTCTTGGGGTTAACATTTATTCAAGATTTGTGTTACAGCATAAACTTTCAAATAAATAATTTAATAATAAAAGTATTGACTATTCCCTAGAAGTTCCATTTTTACCGGTAAACAATGAATGCTATTTTAGAACAAATGAGGAATAAAAGGAAACTATGATAATACTGGGGCAATTTAAAAAAATGTTTATGTTTTCTCAAAATTTACAATCATTTTTCCTTTGAAATCTAGATGCATACAGTTAATGTGGTAATTCTCTGCTCCCCAATAAGGCTATTCTCAAATTAATTATATTTTAATTTATGGATTTTGGACATGAGGAAACTAGGGACTAATTCAAGATAAAATGTCAGGTAGTCAGTAGGTCTGTTAAGTGTACTCTGAATTAATTGACTGCTCTTGGAAATGTAGAGCAATTGAAAAAGGCGCGGCTGTGTGCATCGGGGTCTGGCCTTTCAAGACCAATTCATCATGCGATGTGTCTCCTTTGTCTCAGAATGTTTATGTGGATTCATTTTTTCCCTCCCAATGCTCTAAGCCTCCAAGACCTATAAATTACATTTATCAAATATCCTGGTCACATTCTAAAAATACAGGTATGGAGTGCCATGGGTTGGGCACGGCCAGTCCCAGATTGGATTAATATTGAGCTGTTCTGAGGACACGCTGGCATTCCATCTCAGACAGTGAGTTATCACTGAGGTTAGAAAGCCCGCTGAAGCAACCTGGGGACACTCACAAAAGGGACCGCAGGAGTGCTTTTTGCTTTCGGAGATTGAAATGGACTCTGTCTTTATGATTCTTAGTGAACCAAGTTGTCAAGGCCTAAAGGCCGGGGTAGAAGACTAGGTTCCTTCTCTCATAAAACCTCTTTAGCTGGCCATAAAATTCCACATGCACGCAATTCTCATTTCTCCTTTAAAAAGTCAATGGCTTACGTATTGCATCTTGAGAAGGTAACATAGCACAAAAACCAGGTATATTTTACCATGAGAAGAGATATTATAAATTAACAGCAGAAAACAACATTGATAATATAAGGCCGAGCATGTGAGCATCATCCCACTGAAAACCGCACCCGTCTCTGGAGTCAAAATCCCTGAACACGCCCCAGGATTTGGGTGTAACTCCTCACTCCCTAAGTGCAGGCCATGCATAGTGGGCTCCTTATGAAGAGGACACTGAAAGGGACAAAAAAGCCAAGCTCACAGCGGAGAAACCTGAGCAACCAGGTGGCCAAGTCACATGAACAGTGATGAGTGACATGTGTAGCATGTGCCTTCGATACGATGGGACGAGAATGGCCTTTCTGTCTGGCATCTTCCTCATCCAAACCCATAACCCCAGTCTACCCATGAGCCAAACATCAGACAAATCCCCCTGAGGGAGCTTCTGCAAAATCTTTGACTTTTCTGTACATCTCAAACTGCTCTCAAATACACATTTTATTTTAAAAACCTTTGGGGATACGGCCTTGAAGTGTGCCACTCCATTCTGTTTCTGTTAATGTTGCTCTGCCTGAGCATTTGGTGACATCATTTATTACATGGAAACTCCTGTTCTCGTGTATTTTTAACCTCATTTGATATTTTCCACGTTGTCTTATATTTACTTGCAGACACTTGCTTCCCATTAAGCTTTTGGCAGTATCCGGAGTGCCATATTTTCAGCACAATATTTAGCATGAGGCATGAGGAGCGTAAGTGCTTTTATTGGTTAATTTGACCAACTTAGAATTATGTCTCAAGTTAAAATGAGTTTTAAAGAAGACTGAGTACAACTGCTTGTCACACCAAGTCAGTGACAGATCAAGGATTATTCTGAAATTCTAATTGATTACAACCAACCGAAAGTGATAACCCCAGTGAATCACATGTAGTACTATATACTTTATAAGTAATTCAGTCACAAAAGAATATTCCTCTTGTTTTTCTAAACACCATTTTTACAAGAAACAATTTTATATAAGGAATTCAGTAGATGAAGAATTCATGTCATTGTCTGAAATGTGTTTTGCTGGTTCTTTTATTTTTTTAATATAAATAATTTTAGTCTTTGTAAATTCACGTAACATGTTAAAGTTGAACATTTGTTAATAATAGTCGACACGCAGAAATTATTTAGAGCAGAAAACCATTGGCTCATTCTACTGGAGTCCAATGATCTCTTGTTTGCAGTTTGGCAATAAATCCCTTTAACTTGAAAGTCTGAGAACTGCTTGGTGTGTGGAGGCATTATTTAGACATGCGGTGCCCACATTTCTCGAAGTGATAAACTTAACATAAAAAAGAAATAATTTCCTCTCTATACGATGGCCAGAGTAAGGTAACAATTCTCTATTATCGTTAGATATTAAACAAGCTTCAAGGACAGTTGCTATCACATGAGCAGTTTAAAACATAGTACCAAACGCCATGAGACGGATATTGCTTTTTGTTGAATCTCTGGGGGTAGCTAAGTCGGACATCCAATCCAAAATTAAAAAAAAAAAAATCCATCAATTTCTTTCTCTTCCAAATCCTTTCGAGAAATAGAATGGCCTTTTGCTTTAACTAGAACAATTTCCAACAAAAATATTTTGGTGACATTTTAGTGAACTTGTATTTGACTTTGGCAAGAAAGTGCACTGGCAGCCATGTCTCTCAGTGGGGGGCCTTGACCTTTGCTAGTGAGGGAGTCTTCATCTATTGAGTACAATCGGCAAAACGTTCTCACCCACTCAGCTAGAAAAATAACTGGACGACTGTAAATTCAGAACTTTTCTTGCATTCATTGGAGAAGTGAAATCCCAGGGAATACGACTAACTTCCAATCTGGAGAGAAAAGGCTGCTCATGGGCAGGAGCCGAACCTGAGTACTCGGTCACCTGGGACACGTGCCACCGAGATAAGCTGGTCAGAAATTCGTAATGGCTTGTCCGAAGCTGAGTGTGGGGTGCTCTGTGGCTGGGACTCTGCAGATCTCAGACATGGGGAGAAGGGGGTGTCCTCAGAGAGCTCACCAAACACTCACGGGGAGGTCTCGGGGAGCCCCCAGAACACCCCCTGGTGCTGGCTGGGGAGAAGATGGCCGCACACAGAAATTCGGCACAGACCCATCTCCTGTCTTCTCACCTAGCTCCTCTGCACTCACATCTCCTCCGCCTCCCTCCCATGAGGTCTAGGGCACACCTGGTGACCTAGGGTAAGGACCCCACCTCCAGGTCATTTGTTCAAATGTACCTGTGAGTCCTCACTGCCCCGCAGGGCCATGGTCTTAGGTTCTGGGGATGACGAGGTTGGCGTCTTTGGGGGAGGGTTCCTCATCCCTTTGAATAGTTACACCTCTCGTTTGTTTTGTTTGCTTGCGTTTTCTCTATGTCTATAACACCTTTTGTAGGTACTGCTCTTTTATCCATATCTTTTGCCCCAAAGCATTCTCATCCAAGAACTGCCAGGGTTCTCCTACATCCTGCACTCCCAGCCTCAGAAATGTCTCTTGTTCTCTCCTTCTCCTGCTTTCTAGGGAGTTCCTGTCCGCTTCTCTGTGGATACACAGAATCGTGTCTTTAAAGGATCTGGGCTTTTTGAAAGAAAGAAAGAGAGAAAACAAAAGAAAGAAAGAAGGAAAGGAAGGAAAGAAGGAAGAAAGGAAGGAACGAGGAAGAAAGGAAGGAAGGAGGCAAGACGGAAGGAAGGAAAGAATAAATAAATAAAGAAAAAAAGAAAGAAAGAAAGAAGGAAGGAAGGAAGGAAGGAAGGAAGGAAGGAAGGAAGGAAGGAAGGAAAGGGAGGGAGGGAGGAAGCCTTGATTCTAACACTGTCTTTTCGGCCTGACTTGCTCAGTCTCTGAGACAAAGGAGCATATTGTCTGACCATCTGCTTGAAACAAGAATGGGAAAAACAGGGAGAAAAGACACAAGCAACACATTGCAGCTGGAAGGAACAGACCCGAGTTTAAATTTAGACTCTGCCCCGACTGACTTGGGATTTCGTGTGTAACACAGAGGTGGCGATGCCTACCTGATAAGGCTGTTAAAAAATGATCAGCGAGTTTGCAAGTAAAAGTGCAAAAATAAGTCATTGCTTCACACAGTTCCTCATTCATCTCTGGAGTCGTCTATCTATCTATCTATATCTATCTATCTATCTATCTATCTATCTATCTATCTATCTATCTATCTATCATCTATCTATCTATCTATTTTCTTTTTCCTGGCTGATTTTGGCTTGTGATAGAGACTGTGACATACAGCTTGGGAAATGTATTGTTTTCTCTTTGAAAATCCAGCGGAACGCACAGTTCTGAAGCCATTTTTTTTAACTTTCATGAAATAGCAGTGGGCTGGCCTCTCCCAGGCTGTTTTGCTGCAAAGCCACGTGAGACCAACCTCGATGAAGCTATCGATTTTCCGTGGTTTGTCCAGAAACCCATCGGGCAGGCTGGCCTTAGAGTCCACGACCAAGTGGGGGGCCATTCGCCCTCTTACGAGCGCAGTAGAAAAGCTTCATTAGCTCCCAGCACCTGTGCAGCTCAGAGGTCAGCGCCCAAGGCCAAGGCCAAGGCCGGCGCTGGACCGCGGCCTTTTCCTTCCTGCTTATTAGCGCGTTGTAAGGAAGAGTAAATCACCTCCTCCACTTGTCTGCCCCGAATCCTTCCCCAAGGAGCAAACACACACTCGGAGGGTGTGAGTGACCTGTCCTTCCCCTCCTCTGTGTGGTCATTTACAGTCCCCAGCAGCGAAGGCGAGGGATGTCTGGAGGCTGAGTCAACTTGCCTCGTGCACAGTGTGTGTCGGTGCTAGTGTTCACCTGTTCTCTCAAGTATTAAGTGTTTTCACTCATCAAAAAAATTTAGAAGATCGTCTCGTTATTTCTTCGACAACTAGCGACATGATACCTTTTACAACACCTATGAGTTTACTCAGCATCTTTTCTGGCTTGTTTATTTATGCATCAATTTGTTTTTCCATTGATAACACTTTCTATAACTAGTAAGAATTGTAACCTTTTTTGCAGCATAAGTTGAAAACTATTTTTTTCAAGTTTTACTTTTCATCTTTGCTCGTCTTTGCTTTTACATGGCCATCCAGGTTTTTAAATGATTTGCATTATCCATCGATGCATCTTTTTCTCTAAGATTTCTGCATTTGGGGGTCATAGTTGGAAATATTTCTCCATCCTCTCGTAGAAAATGGAATGCACTGGGGTCTGTTGGTTTGTTGTGTTCTGTTTATTTAGAATTGACAAGAAATATCTACTTTTGTGAGAAAATCCCCCAAATGTCATGCACTTGAACTGTGCCATGCATTGTTGTGAGCGACCAAAGGTTAGTGCAGTTTTTGGGGTCAAGAGTTCATGAGAATGCCCCCAAATATCAATGTAAAATATTGTGGTCGTGACTTTTACCCTGCAGCCGATTGTCTCTATTTGGATCATAATCACTTGAACATTTCCTAGCTTCTGGCTGTTTCCATGTTATATTTTATCAAGATGTGAGCAGAATTAAAAGTAGTAGGAACATTTCTAAATTCACAGGGTTATATAAACACTAATCTATATTTTCTTCCAAAATGTTTCTTGTACGTGATTTAATCTTTAATCATATAAATATTTTGTTGATGAAATTAACAGAAAAATCTATAATTTTATACTCTTTTTTAGTTGGCTAATTGGCTCAGAAATCATTTTAAAAATATCATCCATTTATTATTGATTTAAGATGGTACCTACTCTCACTTGTGTTGGCTATTAAATTCTGCTTTTGAATTTGGAATTAGCGTTATTGATCAGGTATTAGTTTTAATTAGGTGACCCTTAAATAACTGAAAATCCAATCTCTTCCTTATGTTAATATTTTCTAACTTAAAATCTTGAACATATTTTAACACTGTCTCTTTTTTTGTACAAATAGGTCAAAGAACATCTGAAATTGTAAAATTTTTAACTTGTTAAATTTTAAGCTTTATGATTTTAGAGTTTGTTCACTGACATGGCATGTTTCTCAGAAAAAAAATGTTTATTATGTGAAGCTATGGATTTCTGAGCCTCTGTGACTTCAGGAAAAAAAGGTTCTTTCCACGAAAGCAGCTTATTGAATAATGTAAAGCATTAGCACAGATGGCTGAAAGGCACATTGCGTGACAAAGTTATGTTTAAAAAGTGCATCTCTCTCTCTCCCTCTCTTTTTCTCTCAATCTCTCTCTCATTTTCTCTCTCTCTCTCATTCTCTCTCTCTCATTCTCTCTCTCTCTCTCTCTCTCTCTCTCTCTCTCTCTCTCTCTCTCTCTCTCTCTCCAGAGCTGTTATAATTCCAGCAGATGCCATAACTACACGCTCATAGCTACACCCAGGCACTGCCCCATCTCTGTTATTGCCCCGTGCCTGGGGCACCTGATGTACATTTGTGGGTTGAGTGTCGCCTCCACTTCAAAGCTTAGCATACGTGGAAGACCTTATATCTAGCCCAACAGCACAGAGCTGACTCTAAGTGGAGCCGTGTCTCTTTACTTAACTCTGAGAATTTTGCTTCTGCTTTCCTGTCCTGACTTAAACATTTTCCTGGTCTCTAAGTCCTTCTACAGTTTGGTTTGCCTCATTCTAAGAAATTGTTTTCTTTCTCACCACTTCCCTGTCCCCAACTTGGGCTGAGTCCTACTCAGTGTGGGGCCCTGTGGCTAGGTGTCACTGATACAGTTGGTACAGTCACCTGCTGCCCATATGACCCTCACCCACCAAATACTAAATCACGCTGACCATGTTGCCATCACCATTTTGTAGGCCCTTTTGAGTAGCTGGGTTTCAGTGTGACCAGCTGACTTCTCTACAGCATGTGTCATGTGGCAGAAAATGGATCTCGTCCTCCATAAGCGACCCTCCCAGTCGTCCCCGTTGTCCCACATTCTGCACTGTGATACGTTATGACACAGCATGTCAAGCACCGCTCCTTTCTTTACATCTAGTTTTCAGTTTTGCAGATGATTGTTTTATTCCCCCCAAGACAAATAAATTTAATAAAGAAAAAATTGCATTCCTGCCATCAGAAGGAAAGGTAGTTTTGGGCACTCTCAGAGAGTGAAGTTACGTGACATCATGGAACCGAGTGAATTCAGAATGGGCTATGCGTGTGGTAAGCGAGAGCACGTCTTGGATAAAAAATGGGACTACTCAGAATGTCCCATTTCAGCTCTGACCTGTAAGGAGCTTAGAAGCTGTCGCTTTTGTTCTTTCAATAAGAAAAAGCTGAGCAAGCTGAATATCGAGGCCTTTTCTCGGACTCATCAGAGAACTGAGGTCACAGGGCAAACTGCCACCTCCAAATCTGGAGAGACAGGAAAATCCAGGGACTTCATAAAGCAGGAGAAATAGGGGAGATAAAATAGAAACAAAGAAGTGTATCTAATGGAAAACTGTTAGAGGTGAAGTAGACAGACATTCATCCAAATATAACAACAATCGTTTAAATGTGAATGGTCTAAATGCACCCATTAAAATGGGAGACTCTTAGAAAATTAGGTCGGAAGGAATGTTTCTCAACATAGTAAAGTCACATAGGACAAGCTCACGGCTACCCCACACTTGGTGGTGAAAAGGAGAAAGCTTTTCCTCTAAGGTCGGGATCAAGACGTCCAGTTTCACCACTTCTATCCAACATAGTGCTGAAAGTCCCAGCCAGAGCAATCAGAGAAACAAATAAATAAATAAAGGACATTCGTTATTAAAAAGAGGGAAGTAAAATTATCTTTGCTTGCGATGGCATGATCTTATATGTAGAAAACCCTAGAAATCGCACCCCCAAACTGCCAGAACTAGTAAAAAATTGCAGTAAAGTGACAGGATACAAAATCAACACTCGAAAACCAGATATGTTTGTAAGCACTAACAATGAACAACTCGAGAATAAAATTAGGAAAAAAATCATTTACAACAACATCAACAAGAATAAAATGTATATTAATAAATTTAACCCTGGAGGTAGGTGAAAGATTTGTACATGAAAGCCTACAAAACACTGCCAAAAGAAATAAAACACAAATAAATGGAAAGACATCTGTATTTATGGATTGGATGACTTAAAATTATTAAAATGTCCATACTACTAAAGAAGGTCTATAGATTCAATGTAGTGCCTATCAGAATCCCAGTGGCTTTTTTCTTTCCATCCTAAAATTTATGTGAAGTTTCAAAGGATCTGTAGTATCCAAAACAGTATTTAGAAACTAAAGAAACAAACAAAAAATCATGGAGGCCTCGCACTCTCTGATTTCAAAGATAATACAAATCTGCTGTAATCAGGAGAGTGTATTCCTGGCACAAAGACAGACCTGTGGAATAGGGAACAGAACAGAGAGCTCAGAAATAAATCCTGTGTTCGTGATCAGCAAGGATGCCAAGACTACACAACGTGAAAAAGATAGTCTGAGCAAATGGTGTTGGGGTAACTGGATATCCTCACGTAAAAGAGTGAAGGTGGAGCCGCTCTTAACACCATATACGAAAACGATCTCAAAATGGATAAATACCTAAATGCAAATCTTGAAACTAGAAAGTTTCTGCAAGAAAACCTAGGGGCAAAGCATCGTGATACTGGATTTGGCAACGGTTTCTATCATCTGTCTCTATATCTATCTATCACCTACCTACCTACCTACCTACCTACCTACCTACCTACCTACCTACCTACCTATTCTATCTTCTATCTTCTATCACTAGCATCTATTTCTATCATCTAGCTATCCTTTTTAATTTACGTAAAATATTTTCTTTGTTTACTAAATTTTAAAGAATTTTCCATTTCAGCACAGAGCTTCACTTTATTCTTTTTTCACAAGCAGACGCAACTTTGTTAATCCAGTTGATGGTGTGACCTGCCCGTGTATGATGTGTGTATAGGCAAAAAAATCAGATGAACAGAAACTGAAAGAATAAACAAATCCATATAACATCCTTTAGCAGAGGCTTCACTCATCTTCTCTGTGTGGCTCCAGTTTCAGTGGCTGGCATTACATTTCATTAAATAGTATCTTTCTGAAGGACTGTGAATGGTTTTTAATTGTCTTGCTATTATAGTCTATGATTTGAATAAATGAATATTCATGCATCACAGCACATATTTAGAATTTTATCAATAGGAAGCATTTATAATAGAATTCCTGTGTTGAAGAAAACATGTAGTAGATATTTTGGTTGATATTGTGCTTTCTAAAGTTTGGTCCTCTTTACTCTATGACCCGCCCGTTAAAGGCTTATCCACTGGGCAATGTTCCATATCCAGATATCTTTGAATAAGTTAGATTCCACAGACGATGTACATTTATATGTAAATCAACATTATTAGAATATTAAATATATTTACTTGAATTTTTTTTCTTAAATGTGTTCCAATACAATTTCTGGGGTTTTAATGAGATTTTTAAAATGGTTGTTGTTGGTATATATAGTAATATTAATATATTTTGTTAATAGGTTAGTAATTTTGTGTATTGGTGAATGTAAATGTATTGAATATGTGTGTGTGCGCATGTGTATGAAAGAGAGACAGGGAGAGGTGTTATGAAGCCATCGATCTATTTCAATCTTGGTTGCTTGTTTTTTCTTCACATTGATGTGTAAGGATTTCCCCAAATACCGTTACAGTATCTGTTTTCAGATTATGTGTCTTTTTGACCTAATAATAAACATATCATCATTAATCAATTTTTAAAAAATGAAACATTCTTTAATTTCAGGAATTTAGCTCATTTGGTAAATTAATTTTAAAATAATGATAAATTTTATCATAGTTTATTTATATTTTTCCCTAAGTAATCCTAAAGGAGATTGGTTGCAGTATTTAATCCATCTGTAGCTTTTGGGGATCGATAGTTGCTGGCTTCTTTTAAGGAACTATCAAAAGTTTTCCTTTATTTCATTAGTATAAAATAGTCAAATTAGTATTGAAATGATTTTAGTGTTGGAAGTTTGAAATGATTTTGATATAAAACCACTCAGATCTTATTCTTTGAAAAGAGATATAAAATGAATAACTTTTTCAATATATCTTACATTATTTTTGTTTTATTTTGGGTTTCTAGCATCTCTTGCAACAATTTTGATAAAACACTTTCCGATAAATTATCTACTTTGTGAAAATTTTAAATTAATCTTATAAAACACACACAAATACACACACTGTTCACCTTTTTTGTAACTGTTATTTATTCCCTTTTGCTGTTGTGTATATTTGTATTTGTGCTTTCTTCTTTTCGAAAAAAAAAATTGTTCTCAGCTAGTAGTTTATTCATTTATTGCATTTTAGTCCATTTTATTTTTCTTGACTTTGCATTTTTATCAGTTATACTAATTGCATTGCTTTAATGTTGCTCTTAAAAAAGTTGTGTACTACATAGTAAACAATTTTAAAAAACTCTCTGCTATTTATCTGTGTAGTAATTTAAGAGTATGCATTTTTCTACAAATATAGTTTTAGCCATATTCCATAAAGATGTTCATTATCAAGTAATAATAACTCATGTATCTTCTTTAACCTAAGTATTGTTTATTGGGGTTGAAAAATTTTCAGATATCTATTTTTATTTTTTTTCTACCTTATTTTATAATTTTATTTCCCATGGTCAGAACACACTCCATTCTTTTGAAATTTATTCGGCTTCTTTTTTTATATGTTTATAATTTTGGTTAAATATTTTATAAAACTTGTAAGTATATTTCTATGAAGATATATTTTATTAAATACCTATTAATTTGATCTTACAAATCATGCTGTTTTGATTCCTTACACATTTCTTATGTGCTCTTGCTTTCCCAAGGAACCCAGAATTGTAACTTGATGTAATTCCTAAAATCTGTGATTTGTGAATTAGATTGCTGCTATCAGCTACGCAAATGTTTATTCATAAAACCCCATTGAGCCTTATACCCTCTATTATACATGCTCCGTGTGCTCTGATTTCATACATTCTCTCTGCAGAAGGTTTTTCCTGGTGCTTTCCTGCCCTACTTTGCGAGAAGGAAAGGGTTCGATCTTCTGTGTTTAAAGTATTACAGTATTTCATTTCTTATCACGGTCGTCGAGTTAACTTTATTTTAATAAGTGAGTTTATTCCACATTTATATATTGATATCAAATAGATATTAGGACTAAATTCTGAAGTCCTGAATTCGTTGTGGGCTTGGTTACTTCATATTTCATTTTCTATATTTAAAAAGGCTCCACTCATTCCACAAATAAAATCTGGATTTCTACATCAGGTCCTACAGGTTTGGGGACATTAATGTTGACGTTTGGAAAACGGATTCTCTGCTCACATGTGGTGATTCCAGCGTTCTGTAGGCAGCGGACTCGGGACTTCAAAAAGCCGTAGTTCAGTCCCCTAAAATCTGTGTAATGCCCGGCCTCATTGAATAAACGCTGCCTGTGCTGTTTGTTTTCTTGTATTGGGTCCTTATTGATTAAATTTAATATTTGGGAAGAGAAAGAGTTTGGTCGATGTGCTTGACGAAGGATGTTTCTACCACAGAGCTCATTACCAGGCCTGTATTAAAAAAGAAAGTCACATTCGGAAGTCCATTTCCAAGATTATTAATGTTACATGCTACTTGCTACTCACTGTGTATACATCAAAGAAAAAAATGATGAGTAACGGGCCAAAAATTTGTCACTGAGAGTCACAGCAGAAACGAGAAAAAAAATATCCATTTATTCCATAAGTAACTGGCAATTGATCGGAATTTCTTGTTATTAAGCACTAATTAATTTGCCAACTAGTTTACTTTATGGACTTTGCTAGACGTTCTTTTTTTTTCATAAACATTTTATTACTTGGAGTAAGTAATTAAAGTTTCCTAAATAGCTTGTGTTTCGCTCTGCGGCTTATCTATGAATTTCAGTGAGCTGGGAGTGAGGCTGGGCAGGGAATCTATTTCGGAGACTCGCAGCTGCCCTTGGCAGTGGCTCGTGAGCCTCCCTCCCACTCTGTCACCCTCACCCCGTGCTCTGCGGGAAGTCCCACCACCTGGAGCAGTGGCTGGAAGGAGCGTCCTGCGCGACCGCATCCCCAGTGCAGGGATCTGACCAGGCCACCCTGGGGACTGTCGCTCTGTGCAGAGGCAGCTTGTTCAATGTTCTGGGCTTGGAAACAATTGGAAAGGATGTTATTCCAAGGACATGTCCCCTGTTGTAGGGAGGGCAGCCCAGGACATGTGGCCATTTTGTGACCTTCCCCACCCCACTAACATTCCCTCCTGATTAATGTCATGTTCTCGTATTTGAATTTGGTAATTGCACTGGAGAGAATGCAAATGGATTCTACAGGCAAACTTCATTGCTGGAGCCGAGTACACGGAGGAAAATGACCGCATTCTACCAAAGGGACGAATTTGAGACCGGACACACATGCTGGGCCTGACGGTAAGGAGCAGAAGCTGGGCACAGCAGGCCTCTGTGCCCTCAGAGTGGAAACTCAACATGAAGAAGCTCATGCGACGGTCTAGTCTTCACCCGCCATGAGTGCAGGGGCCTCGTCCCGTTGTCCCCCACGTCAAACTTCTCTGCACAAAAAGTAAAAACATCACCTCCCATAATTTGATGGGCGTTTGTCACTTCTCTGTTGAGAAAACAAATAACTGCCTTGCTGTGGGACTCTAACTTCACCAACAGCATACCCCCCTTCCACGTCCACTACCCTGGCTCTGCTCCCGTTGGTTCTTCCTGCTGGCTCTTTCCAGAACACAACTTCCTTGCTCTCATTTTGACGTTTTATTTGCATTTTGTGCGCCTGCTTATTTTTGCTTTTGTTTTGTTTACTTTTTTTTTTTAATTCCATCCAGAATGGCTTCATTGTCTTTTTTTTTTTATTCTTAAAAATTGGCGACATCTGTAAGGCCATTATGTGTAACTCCAGGTTCTGGGCAAAATCTGTACAAGGTCAATTCACCTATAATCGAGTTGCGAAGTGGTAGTTTTGTTGTTGTTGCTGTTTTAAAATTGGAATTTGAATGAAAACTTTAGTTCTCATTTCCACATACAATGGCTCTCTATTGAGTAGCACACACGTGAATCTTAAGTCGCGAGAGTGTCTGAACAGTTAATTTGTCATGTGTGTTTTTCATTGAAAGTTTTGTTTCAAAAAAAGACTGTTTCGACTTCATGCAGCCTTCACATCTTGGTGTGACCACCTTCCTCACGGGAGACCACAAGCCACACGAGGGGTTAGGTTCCCCAGGGGCTGCTCACACCAGTAGGTTTATTGTATCAGGGACTCCGTGTTTGTAGGTATGTTGCCTAGGTGACACTTTCTAGAGTGTTCTATGGTAGTTAACTATAGCAGGTAGTACATTTCCCTAACGTTTATCTGGAAACATTACTTTTGTGTTACTGTTGAAACGTGTGTGTGTGTTTTTTTTAAATAGATAAATGATCACAGTTATATTAGTGTTGCGGTAATGCCTGTTTTCATTTGTAAATAGTTATGTACACGAGGGAGGCCTGAATTATTGCCTTGTTCAGTCCTGGTTGTTCCTTTTATCCTTAAAGCATTAGGGTTTACTTTCCATTTTATGGACCTTCGCTCTGAGTTAGATGTGCAGAACCATACAGATCGCTTATATTTGTGTCTCACAAATAGTTGTGCGATTTAGTGTCCACGTCATGTTGTTTTATGTAAAAGATAAAAGGTCTGTATGGAGGAGGAAGAAAAGACTGGGCTCCGATTGTCCCTTCCGGTCCTGCGTCGAGTCATGCTGGTTTCTTCCCTTTCTCTGGATCCGTCTCCTCATCCGTAAAATAACAGCATCTCAGGAGATGCCTTAGCAGCTTCTAGTATTTGTTATCTGTGTTCTTCACTTTTGTAATAAAGCCCCCTCCATTTTTTTAGATTAGACAGCTAACATAATGAAATTATAAAATGCTAAAATATACTTAACAGTTACTTTAATGACGTTAGACGTATCTTAAAGTTCCTTTAAAAATTCAAATAAAGTGGGCCCCATAGGAACTAGAAACCCGATAATTGAAGTCGATCAGTTTGTGGTAGATTATTCCCATCTGACATGCACAAGCTGAACATGATGGTTACTACAACTGACCTATTTACACAGACTTATTTCTATTTTTTAATGTATGTGAATATTTGAAGTGAAACAATGTTTCATGTTTGAAACAAAATTTTTAAAAACCGTCACTGTTTTTAACATGGCCAACTGGAAAACTCATTCCTCTGAATGGTTGCAAACCTTGCGTACGTATATGGATCCTGAGATTATTTTTTATTTTCTCTCTCATTATCTCTTGGTTAAATTTTGGGGATAACTTTTAACTGAATTATAACGATGGCAATGATCACATAATGGCTGTATTCTATGGGCTACCTTTTAGCAATGAATAGAGGCTTATTTTATTTTCCAGTGACTCTTTATACGTACTCAACATATAAAATAATAAATAATAATTTCATTTGCCAGCAGCAGCAACATTTTTATTTAGTCTTTACCTACTTTTCTTCTTGAAAAAATCTGACTTCTGACCTTTCTTTGCAGCCTATTTTTCCTAATCATTTAGGGAAACCTAAACATTTCCTTAAAAGGCCAAATCTTCTAATCCAGAAAGAACTAATACATTCCCAATGAATTGATATTCTGTTTCCTCAGCGTATTAGAAAAAGTAACCAGATTTTTAATTAAACAAATTATTTGTTAAAATAATTGTTACCTTCCACATACGAAATTGCTATTTAAGGATGCTATTCACAACTCCTGCTACAGTTATTCTGGCATATAAGAACACCTCCAAAAATACCTTTGGCGCCCGGAATGCATTTGTATGACTATGCTAAGTGTTAGTAAACTTATATCGTGTGTGTGTGTGTGTGTGTGTGTGTGTGTGTGTGTGTGTGTGAGAGAGAGAGAGAAAGAGAGAGAGAGAGACAGAGAGACAGAGAGACACATGACAGAGACAGAGAGAGAGAGACAGAGAGAGCTGTTTATTATCATCCAGAGCAAAAAGTACTTGGTGGTCAACCCGTATAAGAGTCTTTGGGATCGGAAATGAGATGTGCTAATAAAATAATTAAATTTATTTCACCTGTTTCGAACGCTGCTCCTGAAGTCAGTTCCCTCAGAAACATCACAAAATCACATCGAACAATGGCGGCTTCATTGCACCTGTAAAGTGTGGAACCTTTAAACGAATCACTTAAATGCAGTTGTGAGTGGTAGAAGGTCAGTCAGTTCAGGCTGACCGAGGCAGAATCACACTATTTGGTCAGATGACAAAGGGGCTGGCTCCAGGCACAGCTGGACCCAGGGACGCAGAGGTTACCCATTCTTCCTTTAAGCCCCACAGTCAAAAGGTCAAGTCTGCTCAAAAGAGTTTGCTTTCACCTGGATGCTTCAGAAAAATGCTGAGACTCACTCCTACGGGATCAAATTGGATCTAGAGCATGAAGCTGCAATTTGAGCAGGACACTTACTTGCTGCCTCAAAGCAAAATCATTATTAACTTAATAAAGGAGAATGAACATTGGCTTGGGAAGAACAACCAAATAGCCTGCAAACGATCGCGTTTAAAGCCAATTTTTTTGGCTTATGTTGCTAAAGAACATCTTCGCATTATTGCATTGTAACCAAAAATACGGGAATTTATACATGATGATCTGTAAGAAAAAGTTAGTTTTACAGCTGGTTGCATTAGAAATATTTTAAAATTACGGGGATTTAAATTCTTATTCATATTAAGTTCTATTGTTTTCTATCCATTATCATACCTTAGAGAAAAATTGCAGACAAGGAAGCAGCCTCCTTTTTATCATTATTTTTAGGAAAAGTGTATTTACCTACTTAGGCATGGCTCAGTGCTTAGAGATATTTTTACAGGATTTGCAAATTAGTCTAATTTTTTCCTCATTTTAATTTAGTTAAAATGTGTAGTATATCCACATATTTTCATGTATTCACTTTAAAGTTTTCACTCTTTTGATCCTTCATTCTTCCTCTTATCAATGTGTTCCTCCTTTTTATCTGACGATGAGATGTAGGTTAACACCTGGAGAATTTGTCATCGGACGAATGGAAAACTTAGTGTCCATTTCTTTCCTCCACATAGCATGTTTGCATTAATCCCCAAAGCATCCTGTATCTTAGAGATGTGACTAGACCACTCATGTTTCTCTCTTCCCACAGTAATATAATATCATGCCACTTATTTGGTAATTTCTTCTTTTACTAAACTATTCAACCCAGTATCTCATGAAGGTATATTGAGAGGAAGGAATAGTAGAGATAAAAGAGAGAACTTGGCCTTGTTTTCTAATGTAGTGAGAGATGGTTTTCTGGACACTGATTGGTCACATTTTGCAATATCGATACTGCGTCATAGAGCGAATGCCTCAGATATATATTACTTTTCTTTGTATTTGTAATACTAATATATTAAAGAACTTTTAAATCTAATAAGCATTATGTCCTTGGCATAAATTAAACTATTTAATTTTTTTTATAATAGATTTTGGTAAACTGTAGACTGCCGAATATAAAATAAGAAGTGCATTTTTTATTTTTTATTTTTTTATTTTTTGTCGTCAAGGTCTTTCGTGTTATTTACATATTTTTTGTAAGTAATACTTAAATGTTTGTAGGATGGGTGAAAAATCGATGTGAGGAAAGTTATTAATGTTGTATGTAATTTTTTTTACTCTTTTAACAGTTAACTATGAAAAACAAATCTGTCAGCCAACTGCTAATGTATAAAATTAGAAAATTTTGTTTTCATAATGAAAAACTTTAAGAATATTTTCTTCACGTAAAGAGACAGGACTTTTTTTAAATAGGAAGATACCATTATTTTTCCTTACTCTGTGTACTTTTAAAGTAACCAGTCACCTATTGTGGGAGATTGTACATGCTCACCGAAGGTCCAGGTGCTCCACCTTTTCCAGGTCCTTGTAAGGAACCTATAAATACCTGTTACTCATGGACTGGGAAAATTCAAGGTGGTGAAGACCAAGGACCCTCCACAACCCTCTCCCTCACCCACAGAGAAACAGGAGGCTGCAGGTGCCACAAGCCTAAGCCACGTGACGGAGGATGGCTGACTGACTCTGCATGAGTGACAAATACATTGTTATTCTGTTCAACTACTGATTTTTGAGATTTGAGCACCCTGGCGGGTAAAATTAATCGAGATCCACACATCCAAAGGTTTTTTAAATATTTATTTTATATTTTAAAAGTATCACGTAATGCTTCCAAATAAGACTTAGAAAAAATAAACGTATAAGAAGAGAGCCCTTTACGCCATCTGAAGTTACTGCTGTTATTCTTTTGGTTCTCCAAAGGCATTCCTGTTATAGGCTCAGGTACGAGGCTGTTTCTCCAGGCAGCCATGCCAGCTCTATTGCTATTTCCAACACCCGGTATGGGACATTTATCCAGAATACATACAGAATTCTCATAATTCAGTAATAGAAAATAATCTAGTTTAAAATAGACCAAGGATTTAACCCACCTATAAAAAGTGGAAGGAGCGCTGACACACGCCGCAGCGTGGGCGAATGTTGGCAGCCCCGTGCGACGTGAAAGGAGGCAGAAACAGAAAGGTAGACACTGTGCGATTCCATCTACGTGAAATGCTCAGAGTGGGCCTGTCCTAAACAGAACACGGATCAGTGGTTGCTGGGAGGGGAGGAGGGGAAGTGGAGAGTGATGGCCGGTGAGTGTGGGACGCGTTTTAGGGTGCTGGAGTGTCCTCAAGCTTGATGGTGTCGATGGCCGCGCCACTGTGTGAACTTGCTGACCTGCCCTTCCCACCCCCCAAGGCATTGTCAGCTTTGAAAAGTGACCTTTATCGTATGTAAATCCTCTCTCAATATAGCTGTTGCTTTTTAATGAAGTGAGAACTGCATCATCGACAGGCAGAAATGCTTATAATTCTACTTTATTTACGTGACCAGTTTATGGGATCATGTTCTCGTATATCTGTTTTCCAATACCCGTTCGGCACATGTTTGTTGGTTTATCATCAGGAAGAAACCATATCCTATATTAACGGGCGTGCATTTATCAGCAGCTAAATGAAAAAATGATCCGGCGTTATGCGTGTATTATCACTCCACAGAGCACTGTAATTTCCATCAGCCACCGCTTCAGGACTTAAATCACAGAGACGTAGCAAACAGGGGCACGAGGACAGGTCTGCCTACCTCAGGAGCTGTGCCATCTGTCTGCAGACGCCTGTTCTCGGTCGGCTTACATCACATGAATTCTGCACCGAAGCCTTCTAACTTGGCTCCATCCCTGAGCCAAACTCAATATGAGGCTCAAAAACAAAATAAAATGCAACAAACACTCCCTGGGGACGGGAGTGTGAGTCTCTACATCATGAGAATCGTGCAGCGTCTAATGGTTATCTCTCAGGCAGAGAAGTGTTGTCACACACACACACACGTCGGAACTCAGGGACCACTGTCCCCAAACATTTCAGACCAGATCCAGACATGCTGACACCTGCCAAGAAGGCAGACTGCTTCGCCCGGGCTCCTGGCAAAATACGGGGAGCGTCATGGGTCGTGCTCTGCACCTGGAAAAGCTCCTGGGGACTCAAAGGCCCTTAGATTGCAGCTCGGGACAGAGGCACAGAACCTGTCCTGTGTCACTCCTTTAACACTAAAGGCTAAGGAGCCAGAAGACACTTGACGGATGCCACATCCTAGTATTCTCAGGGTTGTGTGTAGGGGGCCTGAGAGGAACAGTGACCAGGACTGGAGGACGATGAGCCGCTCTGCCCACTTGGGACTGGAACGCACAGCCAGCGAGGCTGGTACCTGCTCTCCCAGGGCTCGGTGTCAGACGGGGCACTTGGAGGACTAAAAAGTCAGAAGCGAGGAGGTAAACATCATAACAACCAAGGAGAACACAAATCGCTGGGCAGATGAAAGGCATAAACAATTAGTACTCCCTGGGCATGGGGGAGGAGACGTGCTGCTGCGTGTGAGCTCCGCAGAAGGGACAGGGACAGGAGGGACATTCTTGGCAGAGGACAGCCAGGTGGGTACGCGGAGGAGTCTCTTGAGAGATAGGAACAACCTTATTATCTGTAGAGTTTCTACTGATAGAAATTTTCAAATATAGAGATTTGCAAAATTTGCAAAAGCAGAGAGGTAGGTGCTGCATACCTGTCACGCGGCTTCGGAACTTGTCAACTCATGATTAATCTTGTTTTATCTGCACAGAAAGGCGTGCACAGACACACAGACACACACACACACACACAGTTTCTCCATCTCCGAGGTTACTTTGATGCCGAGGTGAGGTATTCGATCGTTTCCTAACATTTTAATTTATTCTTGGGATTCGTATGAAAATAATGTTCAAAGATTGTCATTAGCAGCTGCGACCCTCAAGTCTCTTTACACCTACATGCACGCCGACTCTCTTTTTTCTTTGCAATTTTATTTGTTGATAAAATCGGGTCTTCTGTCCTTTGGTGGGGCCCCTTGTGTGGAAATTGTTAATTGCGTTCTCGCGGTATCCTTTCATTTGTCATCTCTCCCCGAATTTCCTGTGAATTGGTAGGGATCTAAAGGCTTAATTTGAAATCAAGTTTTGGTAAGAATAATCCTTCTAGAGAGTCGCCTGCCTCCTCACGTGAGGAAACATGAATAGTCGTCTTTCTTTTGTGATGAAAAGTGTTAATCAGGGTGTGTATAACCTTGGCCTACACTTTCATTCAGTGTCATAAACTGGTGATAAGCTAATTATTCATTGATTCCTTCTTCATTAATTAGCTGAGACACTTCTATCAAGAAAAGCGTTTCATCACATTGGTTTACGCTGGGATAAAGCTCAGAAAAGAGAGACGAGCTAAAAGCTTGACATTTTCTTTTAGCTTTTAGGTTTTTTTTTTTTTTTTACTAGTTTCCAAACTAATAAGTAGGTTTCCTAGTATCCCGACAAGGTGAACACAAATTTGATTTATTCGTTTATTTTGATACTTGTGTGGATGAAGAGACCGAAACGCAGCTGCCGTAGTAAACCCGCTGGGGTTTACACTTATTGATGTTCAGAGTCTGACCAGTTTTGGCTGCTTTAATAATCATTATTTCATGGAAATATAAAATGTATATATGAAATCAATCTAGTTCGAGGACCTGGGACCTTTAATACTTGCAGATGAAGAGCACACATGGGGAGGAGAATCTCCTTTCCTATCCCCTTCTGATATATGTGAGTTTTCATTTCACACCTAGAGGACCTGTGGGGAAGCAAGTAACGCTCCTTTCTGTTTGGCCATGAAGCCACCCTCCACCCATCCTCACAGGATCTAATGGCACACAGGGTGGGGGGTTGACGTCACTGTTAGGGGAGGGGACGAGGGTGACACAGTGGCTTCAGCTCCACATTCTTGGCGGCATCCACTCATCACTGAAGTCTGCACCCACCGTGGCTTTGCCCCTAGGGTTTTCCCATCAACAAAGCACTCTCCTGTATACGGCTGCACATCTCTTGACAGTTTTACTGTACATCAATCAATTGTAGTTTTTAATAATTAAGCCTAAGAGATTTGTCAGAGACGAAATCTCGAGTCGAGTGCTCTGCTGCGTGGGGCTTGTCAGTGGCTTCTCATTCGCCCAAGGGTGAATGTGACAGGGAAGCCCTTTGAAGCAGGGAACAGACACCAAGCTTTTCTTCTCGTTGTAACATCTGAGAAGAACCTGCCCACTGTCTCTCCAAGGACCAGTGGCCACCGCATCTTCGCTCTCTGGGGACAGTGGGCTAAGCCTCCATTAGTCCTTCTCCCTGTCTTCAGCCCATAACTGAAAATCAATTCGTCCACAGGGAAGTGGAATTGATGGCGCAGGATCTTCTAGATCCGAGTGATCTTGTTTTCATCCTTGAAAGATAATCTCTGTCATCACTGCTTCTCCTTGCAGGGTACGCTCAGAGTGAGAGAAAGGACCAGGCAATCTAGGCAATTTGAGGCCAGATTACTGCGTGCTTAGCAGAGGGCCCAGCGTACAGGACAGTTCCCGGGCCTTGATAGCACGACCTAGAGTTGGGCGACCTGACTTTCCGGGTATCCGCACAGGGACAGCTGGAGTTCGGCCAGATGAAAATTCAGTCTGTGATGTCCACACCTTTCAGGAAAGCAGGGAATGCAAAACGTTGCCCCAGGAAGGATTGGTAGATCGAGTAATAGGATGAGCGACTGATAATTATGACACCTTCCGGAGTTGTTTTCCTTAAGGTGGCTGACATAGCTATAATCTAAAAAAAAAAATAATAAGTTTTCTTAAACTATTTCAAGAAAAGCTTGCCTAGCAGAGAAAATAGTTTAGTAAGTAAATAGTTTCCTGTTTTGTCCACTGAAAAGAAAGGTACATTCGTAACCCACGCTCTTTCCGGCATCGGTCACACAGAGTGGACTCTACCCGTGTTTTTGTCATCTGCACTGGATTTCCTTTTTCCTTGTCATCTCGGTGTATCTCTAGGAAAATACAGATCGCCCTTTACTGAGGGATGCCATCTTCCCTATGACTTGAGGTCTCATGAGGAGGGACTATTACAGTTTCAATTAATGACATGTAATTTCTCTTTAAGAATACTTAATAGAGGTTCTAGTTCTACAAGAATAATAGCTGTAGGTTATGGGTCACGAATTTTGGTCACTTGGTAAAAAACCCATATCGAATTATTATGTTAAATAAAAACATAAATGTTTGGTTCTTGGCCTCACAGACATTACCATTTATATTATTTTCTCTCTCTTTGATATTTCCTGTCACTTCTTGTTCAGCTTTAATGGACTTAAGGAACAGAGCTGAGCATTTAGTCTGGGTATGCCACCTGGCAGCTCCTGGTGTCACCTGTCCGGTGTCCCCTGCTAACCTAAGGTCAATTTCTTCAGTGTGGAACTTTCTTCCAGGCCCTGGAGCTATGTTCCCAACTCTGCGTTTATCTTCTCCACCTGGGAGGGTAGAGAATCCAAACTCAACAGGTCATCGTTTCCCACAGTCATTTTTAGCCAAATTAAATTAGCAAAGGTTAAAAATATAATGAAAGCTGATATAGTATATAACATGTGGGTAATTTTATATACTGTTCACGAGAGTCTGAATTCACTTATTAAGGCGTTCTGGCTATACGTAGCAAAATCATTTCCATGTTCTTAATATTTATGCTGGTATTTCTATCTCCGGGAATGTGACCTAGGAAAATAACCAGAAATGTGGACAAATATGATTGTCAAATTTCATTTGTGATGCCTTTATTCTAATGGGAAAATTGGAAAGAATCCATAGGTCCAATTATCGGATAATGGTTTCCTATACATCCATAATGTGGGAAATACCGACTACACAATATTAAGTAATAAGCAGTGAACACAGTCCTTCTGCAGGAATGTCTAACAGCGAACGTGTGTGTAATGCACACACGACATACTTGTGAGGGAAAGAAAACTGATGTGAGAAAACTTTGTTACTCCTGGAAACCTGGGTACCATCCGTTGTCATTCCCTTCTTCACGCATTTCTTTAATTCTGCATTTTATAATTCTGATCAATTAAATATCATTAAAATACTGCGGGGAAAGGAGCGACCCCGCAGCCGGGAAGTGCTTGGTGTTTGCAACGACGACCTGCTTTCTCGGTCCTTCTGTTCACACTCCCACAGCTGGAGACCCCAGGCAGTAACTGGGGGACCGCGGACAGTCTGTGACGCTTTTAGGGTTGTTTGGAGGCGCAGTTAGTGCCCCGCTCTTCAGGCAGAATAGTGCATATGACAGCTCTGCTTCCAGTGAGGAGAGTGGAAAACGACCCTGGAATAAGGATTGGGACACAAGACAGTGCCCGCTGCGCCCCTCCACTGGCCCAGCATCCTCGCGGCTTCTTCCTGGGGTGTAAAGTGCCTTTGGGGGTGGGGGCTTGGGGACGGCCACCCTTCCCCACCCCTCTGCAGCCCCTACAGCTTCTCCTGCAAAAGCCACAAGGCTCAGGGCAGGGGGGACATGACCGATGCTGCCTGGAGGTCACACAAATACTCCGCGGGGCTCAGGGGCACATTGTGACGTCTGCACTGTCCTCGCGCGCCTGCTGAGTCCCCAAGCCCGTTATTGCTATTTTTCTTTTTACCAATGAGAAGGGGAGACGCTCCGAGGAGCTCGACAACTTGCCCCATGTCACGTGGCCAGCAGGTGGCCGGGGCGGGACGTGCACCCCAGACGTGTAACTCTGGTTACTGTTCCCGGGCGTTTGGTTTGGCTGGAGATGAAGAAGGAATGCTGTCCCCACTTCACACCGCTCTCAGGGGAGCGAGCCTGTGCCCGCACCCCACAGGAGGTCGGGGACGTGGGAGACAGGGGTCCCAAGGCCTGGGGACCAGTCCCCCCTGCGCTGTTCTGGGGACTATTGGCTCCCCCTTTGAGAGACGCTACCCCGAGCTCGCCCTTGCGTCGCCCCAAAAGCACCGGTGGCTGCGACGGGACCGCCGCCAGCCTGGCGTTCGGGTCTCCCCAGCGACGTCTGAGCGACGTCCGAGCGCCCCGAAACCAGCCCAAGGACAGGCCGGCGACCCCCTCCTTCCCGCCGCCCTGTCCCCACCTGCCGGGCCTCACCCCCGTTCCCGCTCTGCCCGGGGCTCCCCTCTCCCCGCCCCCCTTTCCAGGGTCGTCTCCCCCGTTGGGGACACGCATGTCCACGTCGTCTGCGTCCCCTAAAGCTGTCCAATTCGAAGCTCGCGGCAGCTCCGTCGCGCTCTCCCTCGTGGCGCGCTGGTGCTCGGTCCACACCGGGGGGCCCTGGCCCTGGCCCTGGGTGACCCGACTCAGAGCGCGGTGCCTGCCCTGCGCCTTGGGGTCCCCATCCGCCCGGCGGCGAGGCGGCCCGAGGGTCCCCAGCTGTCGCCGGGAGCCGCGCAGGTGCGTCCGCATCCGGCCCCGGGAGATGCGCGACCAGCGCACCTGGCGGAGACGCTGCGAGCAGCGGTGCCGTCGGGCGCTTCCTGCGTCTGGCTCAGGCCGCCTCTGGACCCCCACCTGCCAGACACCCAAGTACCAGGACACGGATGACTTGACTCGCCCACGGTCACTAGGTTTGAGGTCACGGTGGCGCCCGCCTCCGCGGGGCTGGTGGCCGAGCCTGCACTTGGAAAGGAGCCCGATCGGAGCCCCCGCGACCCGCCGCCTGCCCTGTGCCCCTTTCAGCCAGGGGGTCCCGGAGGAGGAGGGGATGGGGAGCCGTCTCATCCCTGATGTTCGCGTTGGGCAGCAACTTTGGGGACGTAAAGGGAGGTCGCGGCCTGAGGTTCTGGACTGTCAGCCAGCGACCCCGCTGACGCTTGATTAACCACGCGACCCAGTCCTGTCCCCCAAAGTCCTGCCCCCTGAATCTTCCTGGTATTCAGTCCTCTGGGTCTCAGCCATGTCCCTCCCTCCTCGCTATTGACCGCGAGCGTCCCCGAGTGTCCCTGCGTCTTGTCAGCTCAGTCCCACGGGACCTTTCCTCCTCCTCTTAGGCAGGAGACCTGCCACTCTTGTAACTTGCCTTTATGACATTCGTTTTCTGAACTATGTGACCTTTTGGCTCTATTTTATTTACTGCATTAGGACGACAGGGAGAGGATGTGCTCTGTTCCAATATGAATACGCAGTGGCCAGCAATCCGGGGGACCACGAACGAGGTAAAGAAACAAAACGAGGACGCGAGGCCTCCAGGCGCCCTGTGGGACTATGCTGAGCTGCTGCTGGGAACCAGGGGGACTGAACCCCTGGGAACTGAGAAGCGTTTAAAGCGTTATTTCCCAGAGGAGCCCTTACCTCCAGCATCTCTTTTGCAGAGGAAAACAGTGTCGTGTCTGTGAGCCCTTCGGGGTTAGCTCTCAGCCCACCCCACTGGATGCGTCACAGCATCAACATATCTGTGTTCCAATATAGCCCTTTGTCCCCCTCGCGCAGCTGTGAGCTGCACAGGAAGCCGTGGGAGTGGCTGTCACTCCCCCGCCCCCCCCAACTGTCATTAGTCTCCTGAGCTCCAGACCCAGCGGGTCCTGAGGCTCTGATGCGCCCATGCTCTTCACAGAGGGATTCCTTCCATTTCCGATGCAGTGAGATCGAGCAGCGCACCCCACAAAGGGACTGAGACCCCCTCTACCAGCATGCAGCACCCCGAGCTCTCCCCACCCTCTGCCCCCAATCTGTGCAGTCGCTCCAGGCGACTGATCACTTTCTGAGCCTCACCCTGCATCTTCTCCACGGGCATTGGGTCTCCCCATCGACTTCCCCGTCGCGTGCTTTCCACAACCCAGGTGAGTGGAATGCACGGCAGGGATGTCATCTGGACCTAAAGGTAGCGGCCAGCCTCAGGCTCAAGGGAGAAACCAAACACCAAGCCGACTTGAAAAACAAACAAACAAAAGAACAAACACATAAATAAATAAATAAATAATAAATAATACACACATACATACATACATGAGAAATACTGCATCGAACACATTTTCAGCACCTTTGGGGTTCGAAACAGAGGGAAGAAGTGGCCTTCGTGGTGGACGGTGGCCTGTGCTCGTGCTCACACGTGGAATTGTGTGTGTGCATGTGCGTGTGTGCGCGCGCATCCCTTGGGTTTGAACCACGTGCCGGCCTAGCGTCAGAATGCAAAGGGAGCACTGATCTATTGCAATTTAATCCTAAAGCAACAATTCCAAGGGTTCCGTCGGATCGCCGCCAGTAGTTCTCCTAGCTCTGACTCGCTCTCGTGCGTATTTTGTTTAAATCAATCAATTAATTGAAATAAGGCCCCGGCGTGCATTCGACGTGCCACGTAGCCCCTGTGTTCAGAATGATGCGCTTCCCAGCGTTTCTGGCAGCGTTTGGCCCGCCTGCTGCCAGAGACTACCCAGCCAGGCTGCAGGTAAGCTGTGACCCACAGCGAGAGAGCGGCTCTTTTGGGGAGAGAACCCCCAAGTTCACCGTGTCAGCCGCAGTGCCCTGCGCGGCCAGCGGGGGACAGCAGAGCCTCGGAGTCGCTTCCGTTCTCATTCACCTTCCCTCGTCAGAGCCTTCCCGAGTGCTTTCTGCAGAGCCGACCCTGAAATGGCATCTCTTAACCCAGGAGCATATGTTGCCAACATTTCTCCCTTTTACCGCTTATCGATGGCATTCATTCAGAGGCGACAGGGACCGCTGATAGCTCGGGCCACCCTCTGCAAACGGGGGATTTTCATAAAAGACAGACGCACCTTGGGGGTGGCCACTGGCCTGAGACGAAGTGAATTTTAAGGGAAACGGGGCAAGAAACAAGACGCTTTGGAGTGCCTTCCTTTGCTCTTAGCACAGTTCACCTGGCACTGAAAACAGATTCTTTTTTAAAAGAAGCTTAGATTTGCTTAGATGCCCGCCTGATTACTTTCCCGGGTGTAATAAAATCTTACCTGATGTAATGTTTCTAAATAGCCTTCCCAGGATGTGTCGCCAGAAACTGATGTCTAGGGCTGCATTTCACATCACAAAACCTCAACCCAGCAGCACCCCGATGCCTTCACTGAGATCTGGGAGGTCTCCTGCCTGAAAGGTCCAGGTCTTTCTGGCAAACGATAAGTCGCTACAAAGGGGAAGGCTATCAGCCTGCTGCGGGGCTAATTAACTTGGGGTTAACCGGATGGGATGGGAGGAGAAGTGAAAGGCATTTCCTCCCTTGAAGCTTTCCAGAGAGATCCCTGGGACAGTAAAAAGCACGTTTGGCTTATTAGGGGTGGTCATGCCCGCCCAGGATGGCTAGATGGCACTGTGGACTCACCCTGCACTTCCCGGGCTACCGTTTATTCCAGTCCTTTCCCCCACTTTGCTCAGGGTGTCTGGGAGGGATGCTCGCATCAGAAAATATATTGAAAAGAGCAGATATAAAGAAAAAAGGCAGTATCCTCAATGAAACCAGCGAGAAACCCTCCGTGCCTGAGAAGGGCGAGCCGAACGTGCGTGCGTGTGTTTAATTTTAGTCCCCATGTGTAGCATAATTTTCCACTGACCGTAACAGTCAGAATGTTCTAGAAGTACTTAATGGTATGGTGCCGCAGCCTTGATGAAGTACGCTAAATCGAAATGAGTTTTTCATGAAACTTCTCAGCAAATCAAAGGGGGCATCATTTGTCGTGAAGTCGGCGCTGTGGGGGCTAAAAAATAATAACAATAGCTTCCCTCCCACCTTCTAAGTTCTCTGGCTGGGCTAAGAATCAAATCAACACAGACAGAACGACAGGAGAAGAAAATAAAATTTTAATACAGGCGCATGGGGAATTCACATGAGCATGAAAGTTCCAAAGACAGGGAGGCAACATTGGGAATATATGACATTTTGGACAAAGGGAAAAGGGGGTGCTGGGGCGGGGTCTTAGATTTCAGAGTGAGAATGTGTGATTGACGGGAAGTGGAGGAAGAGCAGGACACACCTGGCAGGTAAACTCTTGCTGGGCAGCCTGGAAACAAGGGACGGGAGCATCTCCCCGCCAGGCACCTGCCGGGGGCCCTGTTTACTGTACTCAGTAAACATTAGGCGGAGGCTTCATCCTAAGATTTCCTGCCTGAAACAGGGTTGTCTCTCACATCCTCTTGGGCAGGAAGTGGGGGCGGGCCAAAGGCTCTTGCTGAGTCTTTTCTTTCTCAATAACCAGCTCAAAGTCAATACCCCAGGGGCAGAGCTTCTGCCCCTTTTCTCTGAGTTAACCTCGTGCGGTGTCGGAATACCTGTGCGTGGGTTTTCAATTCCTTTCAGTGAAGAGGCAGTTCTTTGAGCCATTGCTGCGGGTTGAAAAGAAGGCAGGTCCCAAAGCAAAAGGACAGCAAGGCAGGGCTGTTTACAGAAGGTGGCACGTGAGCATTAGCAGAGACGTTCAGTCAGCAAAAGATTCTCCCCGAAAATTCCGGCTCACCTGAGCGCAGTCGCCGTCTCTCTCCACCGTTTCCCTGACGCGCATCCTCAGAGGTCAACTCGCCCCAGCTGTGGGCCTCTCAGAGCGGGGGCGTCTGTGGCCGAATCCCAAGTGGACAGCTGGCCAGGTCTGTAGGCAGGGTCCTCGGGGATGCCAGAGGGTGGGATGGGTCTCGGGGGGCACAGGGAGGACAGACTGGAGATGCCGCAGGATGCTGGGGGCTCCGGACTTCGTGGCTCGCCAAGGTCACTGTGCTCCGCAGCGTTCAGACCGGGTCCGCGGTGGCCGCTGACCCAACTGCTGTGTTCCTCCTAAGTGGGGTCACCATGTGGCCATGTGGGTGCCTCGTCCATCATGGGGGAGTCCACAGTGTGCTCATGGTTGGGGTCTTGACCCTCAGGCCTGTGTCCTATGTCACAGGGACCTGTGGCCTCACGGGAGGAGCCGGGTCCCTGGGGTGGAGGAGGCACACCTACCTTCCCCCCAGGTGGGCGCATCTGAGCCTAGCAGGCTGGGGGGAATGTCTGGGGACCCCATACTCCGGCCTCTCCCCAAGTCATCGAGCGCGTCTGGAACACAGTGTGCACCTGTGCTCGTGGCCATGACCTCGCACACTTGCTCGTCACCACCCAGACCCACCACGTGCACCTAGCGCTGCCATCAGCTCTGAAACCACGCGCGTGGAGTGTGACAGCAGGAACGTCGCCTGTCGGAGCGTCATGTGTGGGCTTGCTTGGCTACGACACGCATGCAGATGTGCATGTGTGTGCATGTCAGAGCGCTCGCAGAAAAGATTTTCCCAAATGAAGGAAAACGTTTTCTTTTTTCATTATCCCAGGTGATTACAGACGCTGATGGAACAATAGTGCAAGCACGAGCGAGGCCTTTGGGGAAGGGAGGATGGGCATCCTAGGAAAAGGACGATGGTTCTCTCCGAAAAGGAAGAAGCAGCCACTTTCCATGAGGCCTCTTTTTTTTTTTTCTCTTTCTTCCTTTTTTCTTTTTTTTCCACCTGGAAACCTGGCTTTCTCCTTTTAGGGAGAAATGCTTATTCCAAGCCCGAGGGGCACCTTTGAACAGATTGCTTTCTTTGATTTGTGTTATCAGATGTTAAGGGATCTGTGTTTCATTTGAGGACAAGCGTATAGTTTTTAAAATTTTATTAAGAAACACGTGTACGAAACAGTGGACGGAATAATAAGATTTCCACAATCAGAAATGTAATGTCGTCGGTACGGCCAAAGTCCCGTAGCCTAAGGAATGCATCTTCGTTGTCATGTTCTCTGGTCTCTGTGTGAATTTGGTGTTTATCATATCTACCTGCATACGTTATAGTTTTATTTAAAAGTGTATCTATCGTTAAGCACTGTAGGATAGAATCTTCTTTATCTTTAAATATTAAAAAATTGATGTGAGCATTGTTTGTCGACGTGAGATAAACCCACGCTGACATATGTAGGTATCGTGCTTACGTTTTCACTATGGTATCACGTTCCGTTCTGTGAAAAATCACCAATTTTGTACTCATTCTTTTGTTATTGGGTACATTTGTCATTTCCATGGCGAAAACACAAATGATGAATATTTATTAAACACATCCATTTGGGAGTTTGTAGAAGGATTTCTCCAGAGTATTAAGATTAAGAAATAGGTTTTCTGGGCTATACGGTATCTGAATCTTCAATTTAAGTTCATGTTGCCAAATTCATCTCCACTGCATAAAGCCGTGCGATCATCAAGGATGCAAATAATTTTGTGGCTCCACATTTCTCGATCACATTTTAATTTGCGAGAAATGAATCATCTTTTTTTAAGAATGGTTACTTTTGATGCTGAAATGTTCTTCATGTGTGCCTTATATTCGTGTTGGTTCCTTTTCCTGTGAATTGCCTGATTCCAGCCATTTGTCTGTTGAGTTGTTTCTCTTTTCTAATGGACCTGTTATAATTGTCCCGGTTACTATGCCGAATCTCGATTGTTTTGTCAGTTGCATGCCTTTCGAACATCTTTTCCAAAAGTGAGTATTAGCTCTTCACTTTCTTATGGTGCATTTAGATACAAACAATTTTTAGTGTCAATGAAACTAAATTGGTGAGTCTATTGTGTAATATTAAACAAACAATTCTAAAAACTCTCTACAATTCCTTCCAATGTTTTAAAGTTTTTATTCTCTTCATTTTACGTATGTGGTCTACCTGGAAATGGTGTTTGGGTAGAATGTTATGTATAAACTCAATTTCATTTTTTTGACAATGTCTCAGCGTTATTAGTAACGTGTCATTCACACATTGATCTGTTGTCCCACTTCTGATTGTATGAATTTTCCACATTTATGAACATCTCTTATTTCTTCCTCAGCTATGTTTTCTTTCTCATTGTGTTTTTGTAATTTTTTGCATCCATACATCCATCTGAGATATTATAATTTTGTAGGATCTTAAAATCTGGTAGGACAGAACCTTTCACATTTTTCTTCTTCAGAGTATTTGTGACTATTCTTAACTCTTTTTTTGTTGTTGTATGTCAATTTCAGATTCAGCTGGATAAGATCCATAATGTTTGTAGATGCTTTTAATTTTCCAATGTAGAAATGATAAAATATGGAAACAAGGATATCTTTTAAACCCTTGTTTTTTTTTTTTTCTTGCTTTCGTGGGCTAAGTGGGACTCCATTATGGTGTTAAAATTGGTTCTAGCTTACACTATTGTCCTTTCGCTGGCCTTAAAGGAATTGTTCAGTGCCGGAACCCGCCGGCAAAAGTCGAACAGTCCCTGAGAGGGGGAGTGAGGATTGAAGAAAAGACAGAGACGAGAGAAAGATTTGGGAGGGCTCACAGTTAGTACCACAGCCTCGAGCTTATTCCGCACACCCTATTTACGCATCACGACTGCGTGGGAGACCGACAACTGCCTGTACCTGCACGAGAAGGAACAACTGCCTGCACCTGCGCAGGGAGCCTGCTGCTCTCTCAAGGCTCCCATCCTCCTCCCTAACAATCAGCTCACTCTCTGGAGCAACAGGTGCTTCTCAGTCGCTACCAAAGTAGCCAGGTAACTGCAAACACCTGCTGAGCCAACAGTCCCTTGTTTACCCAGAGGGCGGCCATCAAGCAACCGGCTCCCAACAGTTTTGTGTCTTCACCGTGCATCGTGCATCGTCTATGCCAGAGGTTGTTTTTGCTCTTTGTTTGTATTTTTGCAGTTACCTTTCCCAAGATGAAGGGAGATGCCTTTACTCATAGCGTGCTAAGAAAATTTGTTTTGACTAAGTGTTGAATTTTATCCAATACTATTCATTTATCAATACATTAACTGATTTTCTAATTTAAAACAAATATTGAATTTCTCAATTTTCTGTTTTGAGCATAATATGTTCTCCTTTTTATGTATTCCTAAATAAGATTCTATATTATTGTATCTAGGAATTTTGCATTTATGATGACAAATTTGATTGTAATTAAATTTTTTATTTCTTATTGTCCATTCTAGACTTAGGATAGTTTTACTAATCTCACAAATTAGAAAACATTTTCTCATTTTTTATTTTCTGGAGAGCCTGTATATATCGAAATAATTTTATCTTGAATGTTCGGTAAATTCTGTCAAACAGTATGGAATTGGTGTTTTATACACAAGAATAATTTAAATTATTGATAGAATTTCATTAAGAAATATAGGGCTATTGGTATTTCTACATCTTCTTAAACTATTTTTGAAAGTTGCATTCCTATAAAAATTTGTGCCTTTCAGCTAACTTTCTAATTCATTCATATGAAATTGTTAATAATATTCTTTATTATTGTTTTCATGTCCATAGCGCTTACTGTTCTCCCAGCCTCTCTTCCTTGCTCTCCTTTTCTCTTAAAAATCTTAATCAGCAACAGCATCTGTATTTTAGAGGCATATTGGTTTAAATTATAATTTTTATTTTTGTTAACAATTTCTGCTCAGTACTTATTTTTCTTTTATTAATTTCTGCTCTTATCCATATTATTTTCTTTCTTTTGCTTTTAATAAATTTATTTTAGTGATTATTTATTCAACTTCTTCAACAGATTAATTTTCATCCACAACTACAGCTAAAACAGTGATTTGGAATAAATGGGTAGCCTTAAATGTATACGTATATATTCATTTATTTCACCTAATGTACATCTTTAATTTATGAGTTATGAAAAATTTTAATTAATTTTAGATATTTATTTTCTTTTTCTAGTTAACTTTTTAGATCTTGATTTAAGTTAAGGGTACTCAGATCAGACACCTGAATTTTCACTACATCCTTCCTTTGAAATCTGTTGTCACTAAGTTCAGATATTTACGTAGTTAATTTTCTGAAACTCTCAGTGTGACTTTTAAACCAAGGCTCCTGTGGTTTTTATTTTAAGTTCGTTCATTGTTTTATTATTATTATTATTTTTTACCTTTACCTGTTTTAGACAGAGAGGCTGAATTATTTTAAGTAATGAAGGACTTAGTTTCTTCTTGTCATTCCTTTTCTTCATTATATACGTCTGAGTATGTTAATGAGTGCATCCAATCATTTGCTTTTCCTAATGAGTTATTTTTATCATTGTATAATTATCTTTTCTTGTAGAATTGGACATTATTTCTTAAAGTTTTTATTAGGTTTATATGAAGTTCTAATGCATACTGTTTTATCCTTTTATGGCGCCTGTTTCCTTATGTTTTAGATCTGTACCTTATGAATGCTCAGCGTTTGGGATTACGACTTCTCTGTCCTAACTGGGGCACTTAGTCCTTCTTTTGTTGTGATTCCTCCGTTTATTTAAACTTATTCTGCTTTTCTATATTGTGTCTTCTATGTGCCCTTTTTCACTTTTCCATGCTTCTTGTCTTTTCATTTATGCGGAGTGTGTGGAGGCGGGTCCCAGGGGAATAAGAATGTGCTCTAGAGGCCGCCAGGGTGTGGAGTCCTACATGGCCAGGTCACCAGCCGGGTGGCTTAGGGCTGCACGTGGCGTCTCCGTGGCAAAGTTTCCTTATCTGCTAAGTGCGAGTGTGGTCGTGTGTCTCGCAGGCTGACTGTGAGTACTAAATACAATACATTTTGGAAATGGTCCCATTAATTCAGTCTCATGGCAGGGTCCTTTGATATAACTTCTCCTAGGGCATCCTCGGTGAGCTGGGGCCATGGCTGCGGAGCGGACAGTGAACAGGTGTTGGGCTGGGCGTGGCTGAGTGAGAGGAGAGTCCTGTTCCTTGCTGTTCATGCTCTTCCTAATGATACCAGGGAGGTAAAGCATCGAGTGAGTATTTAGCATGTACAATTTTTTGAATTTATGTTGTGCAAGAACCCAGAGGGATCTTTTGACATTCACCCATATTTCTTTTTTCAAACATCTATTTTTTGCTGAAACCTTAGGATCATGCATTTTGCTATGTCTAAAATCCCATAAGCCATGCCCGCTTGTAGACTTAGTTCTCTCTCATATATAACGTGATGACCTAAATCACAGCCTGTCTGTGGCTGGAGAACAGGGCTCAGTGTCCTGGTGTGGCTTCTGGAAGTGGCCGGTAAGGCTCACGTGTACTTCCCAGCAAGCAGGTGCTTATCCACCAAGGAGATTTTCCCTCGGACCTGCCGTGGGGTCCTGACATTTCTTGGGAGGTGAAGAGTCGACGGCAGTGCCTTAAGATGGCTGTTTCTCTTCTCTGGCTTAAGCTCAACACCCTTCTTCTGTTAGGGAACTGCTAAGTAGAGAAAGCCCAGCGTTCCCATTTCCCAACTTCAGACAGCAGAGCCCCTGATGGTGTGGCGCTATCGTGTGACACTTGCAGGGTCCACCGACTGCCTGTCCTGCGGTCAGGACCAACGCGCCTGTCGGCTTGTCACTAAAGGCACCAAATAGCAGGCGACGATTTCTGCAACAACAGAATTTGCTTGCAGTTGCTCTTCTGAGCAGTCATTTCCCCAACCAGACCACCTTTCTGGGATTAAAACAATGAAATAAATATGAACGGATTTGCCCGATGCCAACAAAGAAAATATAAAACTGGTAACTAGTGTGTGGGCATGAGAGAAAAAAAAAGTAACATCTCAGCAGCCCAATAACTCCCGCGGTTTGTTATTTGTTATTCATCAAATGAAAAAAACACAAATGCAAAGGCCTGACCTTTCCCAGGCTCAGACAATAGTCAACAGCAACAGCTAATGGCTGTGCGATTTAAGCTCTGCAGTATAATGACACATTTGTAAACACATTTTTTCCCCCTAGAGCAACGAGCGTAGCCATCTACAGGCAGCAGATAGGAAAAGAAAGCATCTCCTTGCTGCTAGCAGTTATCCCTCTCCTGTAATTAGAATTCACGGGAGGGGCATCCAGGGAGAGGAGAGGCTCTGAGCTGATGGGAGGGAGCGGGAGGTGGCACAGACGAAGGGATCCAGGTGCTTCGTGCGTTCCGGGTGCAAGCCTTTCCCCACGAACAGTCTGTGGTTCCGAAGATGCTCTGTTGACTCTTCGGTGTAGCGCGTGTCTGTGTCTGTGATGGAAGGGACGAAAGGAAACGCGTGTGCATGCTGGGGACAGTGGCACAGGTGGCCGTGTTATGGTTATAAAACTGGTCCATGGCCAGATTTGGTTTCAAGTCAAAGCTGCGGGGTCGCAGCATCTCACCCCTACTTGGGATGTGCCCTCGTTTTAAGCGGGTCTTCAGTAAATATCCACAGACATTGAAAATTCTCTCCTAAGAAATAAATGCCAAGTTTCGTCATTTGAAAGGTGTGAATTGTATAAGCTCATTCACTTCTCCTCAGATATGAACCGGCAGTCCTTATCCTGGTGCCTGCATGTCTGGCCTGTCATTAGAAGCCTGGCCATAGCCACAGGAGCGTGGCTTTGGCCAAGTGCATGCTTTCACTTCAGAGAGCAAAACCCGGAAAGCACAAGGTGCAGCGTGCTGCCACACCTGATTACCCTCCCTCCTACATCTATGCACGCGCACTCTCATGCACACACACATACACTCACACATGCACGCGTGCGTGGTCCAGACACTGTGGACCCGAGGGTGTAGACGAACATGGACCCACCCTGGGCTTCCACTGGGAGGATCACCACCTAGAGGAGAGATACACAGGAGACGAGAGAAGTCTCGTAGCTCCTAGATATCTCTGGGACTATGACATTTAAGGTCCTTTCGTTTTAGGATGGGGACAAGGGATATAGATGAGGCACCAGATGAGCCAAACCTGTCTGTGTTCTGGCAAAGCGGGCCCAAAGCAATAGTCTGGAAAGATACCAGCGCTTGGAAAAGCAGGCCTGCTATGGAGTGCAGGATCCAGGTGTGCAGGCCCAGATGTACTGGATTCCAGGTGTGCAGGTCCCAGGTGTGGAGGTCCCAGGTATGCAGGTCCCAGGTGTATAGATCTCAGGTGTGCAGGTTGGTCCCAAGTGTGCTATGGAGTGCAGGATCCAGGTGTGCAGGATCCCAGGTGTGCAGGATCCAGGTGTGCAGGTTCCCAGGTGTGCAGGTTCCCGGGTGTGCAGGTCCCAGATGTGCTATGGAGTGCAGGATCCAGGTGTGCAGGGCCCATGTGTGCTATGTCTTCTGGTTTTCAGGTGTGCACTATGTTTCAGGCTCTCAGGTTGGCTGTGTTTTTTTTTCTCTCAGGTAGAGTCTCGACTGGCAATTCAAGTCTCAGGAAGCACCGCGAGGACAGGAAAGACGGCCGACCTCAGGGTGCCCGGGCAAAGGTTGACAATAATCAAAGCCACGGGAAAACTTTTGGCTCTTGGACTTGGTGCGGAGGTGGTCGAGCAGCCGCCCTGCTCTGCTCCCGGAGAGGACGTTTGTGTCCTCATATCGAAGCTCTGGCACCTTTCCAGCTCACGACCGCATTTTGCAGCAATATTAATTTCAGTTTCTCACAGTTGCAGCTGTGAACAACTAAAAAAGGTCATTTTTCTCCACTTGAAATATAGAACACATATTAATTTTCCAGTAGATTAACTTAATGATCAGAGCTGGAAAAAAGAAAACACTTTTTTGGGGAGGAGAGGAGACAGCCGTTGCCTTCCCCTGCATCCACGCATTCGACACAGTTTCTTCCCTGCAGATGTGCTACGGTCCTCGTTGGGTATTCAGGTTGAGCTTTGGTACCGTGCTACCTGCTTGAGATGACTCAGGATCCTGCTTTGCAGTCCTCTCCCTGCAGTGAGCAGGTGGAGGGCCGCAGAACACAGCTCTTGAGACAGGAGAGAAATATAAGTTGCACAGAGATTGGATGGAGAGCGTTCCTAAGTGCACCCCATATCTTCTCTAGCTACCGAGAGGGTATCCCCAAAGAGAGCTGCCACCACTCATTGTCATTTTGCCTTTAAATCTCTAGAGTTCTTATGTTCTCGATTCCCATACTGAGGTCTGGGCCACTTGACTTATTGGAAACACTCTTGCTGGCCTCTCCCTTCCGTAACCCTTCCTCAGTTTCGTAGGATGCTCATAACATAAACGCTGTTCCCATTTTGAAAATGATGACCAAATTACGTAACCATTTGGGTCAAATTTACCACGAGATACTGAGAATGTGTTATCTCAGCCACTACAGATTAAAATAAATGATAAAAAATAGGCATAAGGGAGGTGACATAAACAGCATTTGTGTAGAGGGGTCGGTGACAAGGTCAGAATTGTAATCACAATGATTCGGAAAGCCAGGAGACGGTCACGTGATGGACAGCAGTCTCCAGTCCTTTCAACATGCTGTGCCGCCCTTATTTGTGGTTCAGCTACTTCTGTCATCTTTTTATTGGGTTCCTTTTGAATGATGACGTGATTGGCACATGGCGTGACTAGTGGCAGAGAGGATAGAGATCAAAAGACCTTGTAAGAAAATTGAAAATTAAGAGCAGTCACTGAGTTCAGGTATAGGTTCCCTTCTTCTGAATGGACATTTTGTATGTGTTCTTCCTTTTGTCTTTCTAAATAGGGCTTTTTCTTTCTTCCTAAGTGCTGACTTTGCATTATTTTTTATTATTTCTAGTTATAACAACATTTCTATTATTTCCTTCATGTATAACACATTATTAGTTTTTAAAATAATACTGCCTTATTTATTACTGTACTTTACATATAACCCAACTTTTCGAAGATGTGGACATTCTCTCCAATTTACAACTGTACTTCACAAAGTGAAACCCCACACACTGAAATTCCATCTTCACCATCATAGTTTTCTGGTATTTGCATCTCTAATTCTTTTATTGTACTTTTGTTGTTTGCTTGTCAGTTTTGGCCAAAAACACCAAAATTTCCTTCTGGGATTTTGACTGGGCTTGCGTAAATTCCACTGATCGTTTTGAGAGCTGATGTCTTCTAGACTACAGAGGCAGAATATTTTATTAAAGTATTCTTTAATTTCTTTGTGACAGGTGTTATAGTTTTCAGTGTTCAGGCCTAACATCTAAATTAATTTTTGTATATATGGCAAATAAAATATTAATATCTTAATATTTACAGTATCTTCACAAATTAATATAAAAAAGAAATACATATCAATAGAAATGTTAGCTTAAGGATATGAATAACCATTTCTTTGTGGAAGAAATAAAAAAACTGAGAAGCCAGTGCAAATATTGCTGATGTTCAATACAATACAGATGGCTTGTCTAATCGGGGATGATACAAAAAACGATAATACACATCATCGACAGCAAATTCTTGCTAGAGACTTCCATGAAAACAGCAAACTACTGAAAACTTTTTGGAGAAATATTTGGTAATATTTGTCAAAATTCTTGACCAAGCAACACTATTTGTATAAAAACCAGCCTAAAGAAACAGAGATAGTTGCAGATATGAATTTAATTTACTATATCAGAGGATCGTTAAAATGTCAGCATCTATCGTAGTGAATTTTTAAACATGGCACATTTACTCATGAAATATTATGTAATGAGTTAAAATTATGTTGCGGAGCAACATTTCGTAGTACGGTTATTTGCTATATAAGAGGCACATTTGAAAATGATGTGTACTATATGATCTTTTTCTGAAAAAAGTCAAACAAGAATAAAGAGGAAAATGACTTGGTCTCTAATAAATTGCAGAGGGAAAGGCTCGTTGACAGGGTTGTGGGTGATTTTTATTTTCTTATTATTGCTCGACTGTGTGTCCTCATTTATGTGGTGCACATAAATTAGTTTTGTATTGGTAAAACAATCACAAGCAAAAGCAAATAAATAAAGACTGGAGCCGAGCAGCGCTGGAGGCTATGATATCTTCTGTGACAGTGGTGTCCTCACCAACTGAAGTAGCAAGAAGGCCATCTGGAGCGGTGATTTTTGACAACATATGCGCTAAAAACCTAAAAGCTTTTTCAAACTCTCTTTGGATCATTTATTGCAGTTTAAGTTAGATAACTAAGTGATTTCTCCGTGGTTATCGGTTAAATCGTTTGCCTATTTCAATCAGAATATAAATTATTATTAACTAATTGACTCATCCATTCAACATATAACGAACATTCGCTGAGTTTCCGCTGTTGCATCTTGCGCCTTATGACACGTGTGACATCTTATGCACTTAGGACAAGTATGACTGGATGGATTCCCATCCTCCCTACACTTGGGATTTGCATATCAAAGCAAATCATTGTCATGTCTCTGGACTACTCAAAAAAACTATATTTTAAAGTAGGATTAAATTAGCAGGTTAACCCCAAAATAGTCCTGAGAATTAGCTGCATTATTGCATGGAATGTATCATTTCTCACCTTGGGTAAAAACTTTTTAGGGTAAGTGCTAAAGAGCTACATATAAAGGGCATCCATGATGTGCGTAACTCAGCTATTGTAGATCGCCCTTGCTGATGAATGGGAAACCTCACAAGACCCTATGTAAACCTTAATTCTTTCCTCTTATGTCGTCCTTTGAATGACCTTTGCATTTTCTATGTTTATTTATAGAACCAGAATATAGTTTCCAAAATTATGCAATAAAAAATTAATCAATATCAAAGGCATGAGATGGAAGCTATTACTTTAAAGAGAAGTGGTCACGTTATCCATCAAGAGATAGGACGCATTGCCTGGGCAATGTGAGGGAGGAAGAAAGTACATGAGACACTGAAGGGAACACGGGAATTAAATCACCAAGCTCCTTCTTGGTTATAAAATACAAAGTTCCTCTAATATTCTCTATTATCTTTCCATATCTCTGCACACCTCCCCTTTGGTTTATATAGTGAGGTGAAATGTCCCTAATGAACTCATAAGTTTGACGCAGGTATAGAAGATCAGAGATTTTCCCCCTAAGCTAAGACCTAAATGAGAGACTCTTTCTGAGTTTCCTGTTTAACCAAAACAGTTAAGCAGTGAGTATGGCCACAGGCTGTCTTCGTCTCTTTATAGTCAAGAGGTTTAAGTCACCATCTCTCTAATCATAGCACTGAGGACTGTAATAGACTTTCCTAAAAGAAGATTAAAAACTCTCCCTATCTTTTTTTTTTTATGATAAAAATTCAGTGCAATATAGAGCTAGAAATGCTTTTTCAGGCTTCCTGGAGGAGTCCAGCTCTGCAGAAGGGGAGTCATGTGACATGGCAGTCACGTGCCTTCTTGGTAGAGAGAGTAACTGAATCCTACTGCCCGCTGCGTAAGAGAAAATCTGATGGGTCCACTGGGATTTTCCTAAATGCGGTCCAGCTAATAACACTGATGAATGCCTGATGCAGTTTAATAGTCAGAATTCATTGCTTTGACGTTATACGACCCCAGTTTCTGAACTAGTTTGAGACACACGTGTCTAGCATTAGAGTCTTCGGTCACCGTCCTGAGTTAGTCGTACAGGTGTGTTGAATTGGAGAAGCAGATGGACTAGACTTGCTCAGGACAGCAATTAGGTAAACAACAATCTTCCTTCTTCCACACTTTATGCCTTCAACACAGTCTGCACATCATCATTTAATCACTTTTAAGTACAAAGTCTTTGTCATGGGAGCTCCTTACGGAGAAATGCATCTCAAGGTCCTCCATCTGTCAGAACCATGGCTAGATGCGGGATGCAGGGACGAGATGTCAACATGGGGATATGGCTGACCTTGGAGGCAGACCTGGCAGGGCCAAAGGAAGCTGGTTGCTGAGTCACAGAGTGGAGCATCAGGAGTCCTTGAGCTCGTCAGGCGATGGACGTCAACATCAGGAAAAGCAATGAGCCATAGCCAGGCAGGAAAACAGGTCAAGTAAACACAACACAAGCAACGGGGCCACGTCCAGAAGGCAGTCATCAAAATCATGGGTCACACAGAGAAGAGGCAAGCACCCAAGAATTCAGTTGGGAGTCGTGGGTCAAAAGGTGAGAGAACCTGGGACAACCCAACAGTGGATTCGATGTCCAGGTGAGGAATTCCATCATCAGGGGGCGGGTAAATTAATAGGTCAGTGAACAAAAGGTGACCTCCATGGCATCCCATTCCATTATGTTCTCATTCCCTTTTCCTAAATGAGACATAAGAAAATCAGTTTATGCCAGGAATTCAGTAGTTTTTTTCCCATCCTGGTTCTGTACAAATGATGATGATAACCATCGCGGGATTAAGGAGAGGGCAGGACCGATTTCTCACACTAATGGTATTCCATGCCATATTTATTTGACAGGTTAATGGTATTATACACTTGTATGCAAGGTATTCTGTAAGTGTTATTTGTAATATAAGCCTAAAGTCTTTTAATATATGAAACAAATGCATAGAAACACATAGAATTAAATAGTCTGCGTTTAAACTAGAATCCTTTTATGAGAGTCAGGGGAGAAATCTAAGAGATATAATTGGGTAATAATGCCTATACAGGCCGGGCATGGAAAGATGAGACACGTCCTACACCAATGAGAGCCATTCGATTTATTTTCCTTAAGAGATTTTCTTTTATATTTTTAATTAATAATTTCTCCGCTCGTTGAAGCTGCCACTTTCCAAGGGGACAAACATTGTTTTATAAAGAACCATGACCACCACAACGAAGTATGCATAGGGTGAAAACCTACATAATAAGCTAAATAAAGTCGTTTTTTCTCGTACTGTAAATTTGTGTGTTAAATAATTGTTTAAATTGATTGAACTTGGAAAAAAATTTTTTTTCCATAATAAGGTCTGATGAGAAATATTACAATAATTACGCTGCGACCCCCTTCCTATCTGGGCCTGACCACCGAACTAGTTTTGTTTCCAACGACACAGGGAGACATTGTGTCTGATGGGGTGGATGTCTGCTCCCCATCCCTCAGCTTGGCAGTTTGGAGCAGAGCTGCAGGTGCACGGGGCAGAATGTGTTGTGGTCTGGGCCATGGTCCCCTACCTGTACCAGCTGCCGGGTGTTTTTACCCATGTTCACCATTAAAGCAACTGAAGGTGATGGGATGCAGACGTATTTCATGGGACCACCCAAGATGCCCAAAGCCCCACTGGTTTTTCTTAATGTGCCAAGTAGTCGCCTTCAAGGGATTCTGGTTTCGCTGGTTAGGACCAGAGTTGAAGGTTAAGGGCGGGGGCTGAGGGTCGGGGCTGGGGTGGGGAGATGGCAGTGAATCTCTGAGTGAGGAGAGAGGGATCTCTAGAGCAGTACCTACTGATCCCGGGCCGCATTTCCATCCTGCTTCGCTTTCTCCTAAATTCCCCGTAGCCACCGTAGCTGTCCTCTGTCACAGAGCCTTTAATCTTGTCATTTCTTTGGACAGCAAAGGCGGTGGCTCTACCCCTCTTTGGTCCTAGATTACAAACTTCTCAAGGGCATGGCTTCTGCTAGTGAATTCACCTCGAATTAGGCCTCACACTGTACAAAGAGAACTCAACCCTCCACCCTCTTCATGGGGGACCTTTCCCGGCTGTGATTCGTTACACGTGCGTGGCCCTTCACATCGGAGTTCCAGACTGGGGACATCGCTTCTTATTTAGAATGCTACCGACTCGGTGGTTGTGTCTGTGAACACTGCCTATGTCACCGACCCCCCAGCGGTAGATAGTCTGGCATGCTCCGGGGACCGTCTCAGAACTCCTCCTTGAATGCACCATCCTCTTGCCACTGGGTGGCCTTTTTATTTGAAGATGAATGTAATCCAAACTGGACATCACAATCCCGGGGTGCCTTATGTCTCTGCCTCTGTACACAGATGCTCAAGCTAGGATTTTTAGGAGCGCGAAGGAGGGGCTTCAATGCGGCCATTGGGTTGTCATCAAATAAATGCTGGAAAGAGCTGCCCCTGTGTGCGGTTCTGCCTTTAGGTTTAATAATCGCTCCGAAGGCTTTGCCTTAAAAGATGATTCACCCCTTTAGCTGTCGCCCAGAGTTGTGGGACCGTGCCCGGGCCCTCCACAGCCTGACTTTTCAGAGTGTGGCCCACGACTTAGTGTCACCAGCCTCAGTCGGGAAGACATGAGGCGCGCGGACACCCCGGCCCCCAGCTCACACGCACCAGTGCAGTGGGCTCCACGTCGCAATGACACCCCAGGGTGTCTGCAGAGCAGGGCCCCTTCCTTATGCAAAACTCGCTCTATCAGGCGACTCCTGGCATCTCAGGGCTTCATTATTGGTGGCTTTGTCCTGTGGCCGCTTTTTACCCAAAGCCACTGCTGCTCTATTTAGCTTGCTGTTAACACGATGTGACAGAGACGAACTCTTCTTCCCCTAAAGGTGTCGTATATAGTCACCAGAGACAAAAGACCCGAAGACCTGTGTGCCCCCAGCCCTGGTCTGCAGCCCTGACACCCCTGTGTCCTGACACTTCACATTAATGCAGACGCTTTGAACTCTGGAGCAGGGCATTCAAACACCTGTTTAAAATTACTATGTGCACCTTTAACGATGCCAGACAACACGCCGGACGTGGGAAATGAAGTGACAGTATGATCACGTGGATTCTCAGGGAACCTTGTGCCTGGAGTTGAAAGGGGCAACGCTGTCCTCATCCCCCAGCCCCCAAATTGATCTACCTGTGTGGCACGTTTACCCATGTGGAATATAGTAATCCCTTAGGAACATTTCTGTTGGAAATACACGTAAAATAACACCTCAGTTTAATCATGTGAAGAAAGAAAGAGAAATGCCTGTTTTTCCTTTTATTATTTTCTCAAGTAGTGCTATAAAATGTGAAAGGTTGGCCTTGTCTGGTGCCTCTTCTCCTGTATCTTGAATGAGGCTGATACGTGATGACAGCGTGACTCACAGATATGTCCCTCTAAGCCTCTCACCAGTGACGAGGTGGTGCGGGTCGGTCCAAGGAGTCAGGGGTGACATTTAGAGACAGCCAGGGCTGATAACACAACCAGGTCAAGCTTAAGAGCCACCTTTGCGGTTCTTGGACATCTCCACCCAGAAGGAAGGCGAGTGTTAGACGCTTGTTTATATAGTTTCCGGAAAGTTCGGAATCAAGAACTCAGAATTTGCAGAATTCAGTACTCGCTCTTCCGTATTCTCCTCAAATATTATCTCGAAGCCCTTGCATTGTCATTGCAGATGTGGCTCGTTTACCTTTCAGCTATTGAACTAAGACTTTAAGCCAATTCAGAAAACAGAAGAAAGTGAATCAGCTAAATCAGTGTATCCTTCGAAGGATTCTCTGAGAAGCATTTTAAACTCTCAAATGCAGTCTCACATGAAATAATAATAAAAAAAAGTACATGGGAATCCAGGTCAAATTTGAGGATCACAGTACATTTCAGAAAGGACATAATTTATTTAATAACGAAAATAATAATGCATTTGGGCTTATCGAGCTTATTTCACACGTGCCTTTATACTAACAGGGAATGTGCATTATGTTATTTATTTTGTCTAACAATCCTGGACGGCAAAACTATTTTTATGTCCATATGCACATGTGAGAAAAAAATAAAACGTATCCAGCCCACTTCCACACAGCAGGCAAACAGCATAATTAAAATTGAAACTCCAGGGACTACGCTCTACCCTCTGTGCCATTTTGTCACCTTAAAGCAGATATTTATTCTTCAACATTTCATCTTCTATAATCTAACTTCTAGGTGTCCATACGCTGGAAATAAACATAGACATATTCCAATAACTAGCCCTAAGCATGGTTAGACTCACATTTTAAAAGTCATAATAAAATAGAAAAAATAATTCTAGTCTAAAACAGATTATTGATTAAATAAGTAATACAGATCCACATTATTTTATCTTATGGAACCGATATAAATGAATATTTTAGAGTTTTGTAAAAATGCTTTTAATAAAATGCCGGATGAAAATAGCAGGATACAAATACCACACATTGTGTACAAACATACATAAACTTTGATACATAGGCACACGAAAGTGGTTTAGCATGTACCCCAAAATAGAAACCTTAATTGTTATTGGATTGTGACCTAATGACATTTTCGTCATGGTCTTCTTTCGGGTTTTTTTTTTTTTTTTTGCATTTTCAAATTGACTATGTATCACTTTTAAAATGAGATCCTCCTTAAATCACAAAATGGGTCTGATTTTCTTCACATCTGGTGCTTAACGTCAATGGGAGCATTATTACCCACGTCATTCTTTAGGGTGGAAACATTGCCATTCATTCCAGGCAGGTCCCCAATGTCCGACCCCGGATTTTGATAAACGGAAGCTCCCTCTTGGGCTCTGAAGACCCAGTTTACCCAGCCCGCATCTCCCACCTCCTGCGTCCCCCTGGACCTCTCTGCGTGAGTCACCTCACGGCCTGTAAACCCACCTGATTCCGGCGACACGGTTCTTCTTTATTTTTAGCAAGTGCCATAACAACCAAAGCATTGACACGAGCGTGTCTCAGGACATGAATCCAATTCGATAAGTTGTGAGTCAGACAAGGTGTAACGTTTTGTCAAACTTGACCTCTGTGAACGTTCATAGGCCCAGCACGTGGCAGGGAAAGAGGCCGATATTGATCATCTTCTCCTTGTTTGGGATGCGATTGGTCTCCTTGAATCGTACACAGGAGGGACCTGGGGAAAACTCAGCTGAACTTTCAGACCCGTATTGGATTGCCGGCGACTAACAGGTTCTTTGGGGAAATGTGTCGCCACCTGACTCCCATGGCATATTGTCCCAATTTTAAATGCCTGAAGCATTTAAGTGAGTTTAGCCTTAGAGTTTGGTTCGAAGTCTCTTAATGCACCGTTGGGCCTTATTTAATCAGACACAGAGATGACATGCCTGTGAGTCTGTGTAGAAGAGCCCTCGGGGAGCTGGCTTGAGGACACACCAGCGATGACCTGCTCTTCGGGGACACGGCAGAGCACCCGCCTGCGTTCTTCCCAGCAACTACAAGTCTACAACATCGATTGCTTATCGACAGGGGACCAGGCACTGCTCGAAAGGCTGGAGGAACAGAGGGATGAGATGAAGTGCTTGCTTCAAGGAGCCCTTGGACGCTTTCTTTCCAAGACCTGGAGTGTAGGACTTATTTTTGCAAAATTTCAAATGATCAGACAGCCACCCAGAGCTGTGCCTCTCCAGGCAGCACGTATGTGCAGACATAGTGTGTGTAGACGCAGAGGACCCGGCCTCTGCAGGGATGCGGGTGGAGCCTCCTCCATCTCTCCTCTTCTATTCGGCCTCTGCCATCTCCATCCCTCTAGGGCCTGAGTCCCAATCCTTAGGTCCGTCCCTAAAGCAGGACAGCCACGGTGACTTCCACATTACTGCCCTGACTCCAGCTGTTTCCTGTAATAAATTCTACGCCACGTTGTCAGATTGTTTTTGCTGAAATGCACGTCTGATATGAATTCTTGCATAAAACATCTGATGGTTTTCCATGTCCGGAGCATAGAAAACAGCTGTTTCTTTAAATACATGTATATGATTTTCTGTGTGTGCATGTTCATCCATACACACCTGAATCGTGTTCATTCTCTACATATTTTGATGATGATTAAAAAAAAATATTTTTAATATTTCCCATGCAGTTTAATAATCTTCAAATACATAATGGTTTTGAACCATTATGCATTATTCCATTCTATATATAACTGTGCTACAATATATTTAGTCAACCTACTCTCAATGGGCATTCATTTTTTTTCAATTTTAAATAGTGCAAATAATAAGTAATAAAGATCGTTATGTTAAAACATAGAGATTATATAGAAACCTTACTTTAAATCTGTGGGCTTTTACTTGGATAGAATCAACAGAACAAAGAAAATAATCATTTTGGTGTAACCGTGCATTTTTCAGCATGTATCGTTTCTAAAGTCGACATTTAATAATTAATTTGCAGCTGGTTTTGGTTGGAAGTTCTGTTTCTGGAAACCAGCAAGGAAGCATTCAACTTTTAAGGGCAAAAACACATGCTTTGGAGGCTGGATGGGTGTATGAATCACACAGATTTTAGCATGTGAGGCAACATCTTGAAGTAATATGAAACATGAATTTGTCGGTCTCTAGCAGATAATGTGATAAATTCTCAAATTGCTTTTTACAGTGGAAATCACAGAAGAAGAATCTTGAATGTGGTACATCCTTAATTGCTTCTTTTTAGGAAAATTACGGAATAAAACATGTGGCGTAGGCAGGGCCTTTATTATTGTAATATTTGCCAGTCAAAGCAGAAGCTCGAAGAGCCCGACTTTTGCTCTCTGCAAAGCAGTGTGCCAGCACTGTCTGCGTTGCAAATGTCTGTTCAAATGGCAGATGCAGAAGGAGCTAGAATGGGACGGATCAGGGTCAGAGTAAAAGCACATTAACTTCATTTTCCTTGCTTTTCGTTTCCCAAGTCCATGAAAGAAGAATCTGATAAAGCACCGTGTCTTTCTCCTCTGGCTTCTAGTCTAGTCTGACTCCCAGGTGAGCCACAAACAAGATAAGACATGATATGATGAGAGAGAATTCACGATAAAAATTCTTTTCTGTCTGTCTGTCTGCCTCAGCTTGGTCTTCTTTCTGCAGCACAAAGAACAACAAGAAAAGTCCATTCAGTCGTTGCTCCGTCGTGGAAGACTCCGAGGCTAAGGCTCAGATTTTTAGGACCATCTCGCATGTGCCGCGTCAGCAGAACGGTACTTACTCTTCTAAAGTAAATTCTTCCTGAGAGTGAGTTGCCCAGCTGTCACCTGCTTGCTGATGCGAAGGGGGACTGCGTTCCGTGCCAAGCGAGACATATTGGACAGGCACAGGAAGGAGGACAAAGCAGCTGAAATAGAGCCTTTGATACATGAGTCCTTGGGGAAGGGAAGCGAGCAAGTGGCCTCTGTGAACGGTTAAAAACAAATGACTTCTTTTACATTAGTGGCAGGAAATAAACAACAATATGTTTTCTTTGCCTGTTTCTAGATATCTGAAATTTTAAATATTATGCTGAACTTATTCAGATTTTGCTTTAAAGTATCGTCCTAAAATAAGCAATTAGGTATTCCCTTTTCTTCCTGCAACTCTCTCCTGGTTTTGTTAATTTATCTCAGGCACTATACGTTTCACTTACGTTTTGCATTTTCATAAGAAAAAAATTCTCACAATCTCGTTTGTTCTCCTGGAAGAAAAAAATAATGAAAAAGAACAGCAAAGGCACAAATTAGATTGTTGTCTGGTTTGTCCATGGGACACAGAGACTGGCTATACATTTTACATAAGTTTCAAATACACGTGGCTTTTCTCAGCGATATATTTGTTCTCCAGAGGTACAGACTCAAGGACGATGTGTCGGAAATAATACACTTTTTGTGTGTTTTTTTTAACGCTTTTTATCGTGTTCCACTGTGACAGAAAAAACCACTTGGTGTTTTTCATTCCATTCTGCTTCACATGTGCATCTCTACATGAATGAATGAAGCGCATGGTTCATAGAAATGAAGCCATGGCCTGGGGTTGGGTTTCCAGTTCCATTGTCAACTGAGGCGTCCGTCCCTAAGTGGAGGGGCCTTTAACTACAGTCGGTTCTGACAGTCGCTGAGAGTTTAGGTTCTTAAATTTAACAAGGAGGTAAACCAAAGGCTTTAGTCAATGTCCTTGTAGTGAGCCGAGTGCAGTGAGCATTTTTACAAGAAGGGCGGCTCTGGAAAGTGTGCCTGTCACCTGTGTCGTGTGGATGGAAACTGTGCAAATCTACCAGCCTCCGTGTGTCTGTGCTTAACCCCCGTCCACTCCTGTTGCCGGAGAAAGAGCATCTTCACGCTCCTGTGAAGCCGTGGTTCCCAACCTCTTATGCAGGAGACCTTTTTACGCCATTTCTCTTCATTGTGACGCAACAGGGGGCCCGTACATCTGCCTGTAAACCGAATAAAATGAGATATTTCGGGTCCAAGAATCATTTAAAGTTCATTGGTGGTACCCCTGAATCTTTTGAGAAAGCCTGTGAGTGTGTGTGTGTGTGTGTGTGTGTGTGTAAGGGTAAGTGATAGAACAGCCAAACGAAGTCATCTTAAATCTAAAAATAAAAGCACTTTTTATTCTTGACTTGCATTTCCTATATTTCAAGCAGGACCCAATTTCATGACAAGCGTGTCAGGCCTGTTGTTCCGTTTTTCTGCGATGCTCCCGCCTCAGTCCTGTCCCTTCGCAGCCTTTGGTGACTTGCCCACAAGATGGCTTTCTCGTGGCCACATGGGCTGCCCACTTCTTGCTTGTGCCCCAGCCGTACTCATCTAGACCTGACCCTCAGCTTTGGGTTTATCACGTGACTCTCTAATCCTTGTTCTCAGAAAAATGCCATGTGTTTGGGACTTGGCTTCTGAGAGTGGTCACTATGACAATGGTCAGCAGCCACTTCTGCTTGTTTTAGACCAACGTGAAGGCCCATTTTGGATTGGGAGGTGAGGTCAGCTGCAAACCAATGCGTTGTTTCTCTCTGACTGGCCAGGCCCAGAAGTAATTTTGGAGAGAAATTTTATGTCCATTCACCGTTCCAAGATTTTAGTTGGACCTGGATTTGGCCACTACAGTTAATTATTCTTCTGTCTGATAATCATTATTTCCTTCCTCCCCAGTGTGCATATCACATGAAAATGCAAATGTAATTCAGTATCTCTCACGTTAATAAAAATATTTTTAATCTCATTTTCTCTTCTGGCCAATCTTCTCTTCCAGATGATAAAACTTAGTGGTATCCACTGTCATTTTCATGGTTTTTTTTTTCATCAATCCATTATCCGTTTTAGTTGAGTGTCTTTTTATTTTAATTACTAAAACTGTTATCATTAATGCCTTTAATGTTACCTGTTGTGATGGTTAATTTTATACGTCAACTCGAATGGGTCATGAGGTGCACAGATTCCACATTATTTCTAGGCGTATCTGTGAGGGTGTTTCTGGGTGAATTCATTAACTCAAGGCATAGCTTGCTTTTCCCAAGGTGGGTGGCCTTTGTCTCATCCACCGAGGGCCTGCATGGAACTCAAAGCAGGGAAAGATGGTTGCTCCCCTTCCTGCCACCCTCCCTCCCTCCCTTCCCGCCTGCTTGCTAGCTGGGACACCTGTCTTCTCCTGCCCTGCCCTGGAACTCACACCAGTGGCTCCCTTGCTTCTCAGTCCTTTGGACTCAGACCAGAATCACACCACCTGCTTTGTTGGGTCTCCAGTTACCAGATGGCAGACCGTGAGATGCAGTCTCCATTATGCAATGAACCAGTTGAGAGAGAGGGAGAGGGAGAGAGAGAGAGAAAGAGAGAGAGAGAGAGAGAGAGAGAGAGAGAGAGAGAGGGACTGAGACTATTGGTTCTGTTGCTCTAGAGCATACTGACTAATATGTCTATTTTGCAAAATCCAACTTTTACTTTATTCTCTCTTCTTCCCACACAGTTTCTCAAGAGCATTTGAACAGGCTGATTTACCTCTTTTTTCCCTTACAATTGTTTTTGCTGGTTTTCCTCCACCAACGGTGCCATTTTGAATTCCCATCAGCAATGTAAGAACTTTATTTTCCTCAGTACTTGATCTCATCGGTTTTCATTTGTTATTCTAATGTATGTGTAGTGGTATCTTATTGTGGTTTTAATTTGTATTTTTATTATAACTAAAGACGTGGGGAACTTTTTAAATCTATTTACTTGTCATCCATTTTGTCATCTTTGTTAAAGTGTCTGTTCAAGTATTTTGGGCATTTTCAAAATTGGGTTGTTTATTTGCTTTTAAGAGTTTTTGTATTTTAAGAGTTCTTTATATATTTAGAAGATGAACCCTTAATGAAATATGTGATACGCAATTATTTTCTGCCAATCCATAGACTCTCTTTTACTTTTTAACACTGACTTTCCAAGTTTTTAATTTTTATGAGTTTCAATTGATCAAATTTTGCCTTTTATGGGTCAAACTTTTGTTGATGTGTATAAGCGATCTTTGCCCAATCAAAGTCACAAATATTTCCTCTATACTTTCTTCTCGAAAGGTTTGACATTTAGATTTATGACCCTTTTAGAGTTCATTTTTTATAGGATGTAAGATATGGATTAATGTTTTTTTCTTTTTCTTATAGCTGTCCAGTTCTTCTAGGACCATATTTAAAGACTAACATTTCTTTGTTGAATTGTCTTTGCACTTTGTTTAAAATCAGTTGTTGATCTCTATATGGTTTTATTTCTGTCTCATTGACCCTATATGAAAGTACTTTCACCAACTATATCATGTCCTGACTATTTTACTTTTATAATAAATATTTAAATCAGATGGTGTGAGTTCTCCAACTTTGTTCTTTTTTCAAAATTGGCTCTTCTAGTTTCTACTTATTTCTGTAAAAATTTTAGAATCATCTTGGTAATTTTTATAAAAATATTTGCTATTATTGGTCTCAAACTGAGTTGAATCTATGGATGAATTTTTGAAGAATTAATGTTATTGCGGTATTGAGTCTTTCAATCATCCAGTGTGGTATATCTCTCCATTTACTTCGACTTTTAATTTCTTCCATCAGTGTTTTGTATTTTCAGTATACATGTCTTGCATACTTTTTGAAAGATTTACACAAAACAACTTTGTGATGTTTGGTCTATTTTAAATGGAAATTCTTAAAAATTTTAATTTAAAATTGCTTGTTGCTAGTATGATTTTTGAACATTTAACTTAGGATCTGTGTGATCCTAAACTCACTTCTCAGTTCTAGTAGTTTCTTTGGAGGTCTTTGTGAATATCTAATACAATAATCGTATTGTCTGCAAATGAGATGCTTTTATTCCCTTCCGATCTGCATACCTTTTATTTCTTCTTTTTGCCTTACTGCACACACATCGTAACACCTGCATTAATTTGTTGAATAGGAGTCCCAAGCAGGCAGACACCCTTGTTCCAGACCTTGGCAGTAAAGCATCCTGTCATCGTTACATTTTACGTCACCCATGAGATTCTCATGGATAGTTTTTACTGGGTCGTGGAAGTCCAGTTCTTTTCCTAGTTTGCTGAGATGTTTAATGAGGAATATAAATGGAGAAAAAAACCTGAATGGGATGAAGTTGGGAGATGTTCCAACATTTAGAGTCAGGGAGCAGAAAAGAGTGTAGCAGAGGCATCTCAGCAGGTGCAGCGACTACAGTGAAAGTTAAGGAATCCCAAAGAAATGCAAAGGGGGGATCTTTCACCTTGGCAAGATCAGCTTCAGTGGTGTGGTAGAGACGGGAGGAAGATTCGAATACTCCAAGAGGAAATGGATGGATGATGTTAAACAAATGACTGCAATTCTTTTCTTCTTTCTTTCCCATAAAGAAGTGAGAGATGTGAACATGAGAACAGAGTTCTTGCATTACTACCACAGGCTTTTAGGCCAAGGGACAGGAGTCAAGAGCAAAAGTAAAAACGGGTATAAAAAAAGAAGGCATGTGGATAACCATACATGAAAATTCATGAATCAGGCAACAGCAAAAGGGAATCAAATCAAAGTTAGATGGACTTGGTCTCTAGTTAGAGCAAGGACAATTCTTCTCATTCAATATTTGTGACAAAGTGTTGTTATTCATAACACAAAACGGAAAGAATTCATAAAGTAAATAAGGGGAGAACAGAAATCAAAACAGGAAAAATTATAAAAAACAAGGTCACTTCATCCACAAAAGAAAAAAAGCAAATTAGACCCATATTTAAAAGCCTCATTAATTATGCTAGTACTGATATTAAGTAAATAGCAATAATAATGAAAGAAAAATTAAAACACCCAAGGTGGTGTTTGGTAGCATGAGTACACACACACTCATCTTTAACTGTCACCGATCTTAACTCTCAAACCTCGCGGGCTGCCCGTGTTGCTCTCAAGAGCTCTGCATAGTGCACGTGGGCAGGGGGCTCCGAGATGACCCAACTCAACTGTACCCGTGGTGACAGGCGACTCTTCTTCTCCCTTCTGAGTACCCAACAAAGAAGCCTAAACGCAGCAGTGACTATGTGGTGTGGATGGGTGGGACCCAGGAAAGGCTCTCCAGTTGTCATCCACAGGGAGGGACAGTCAGAAAACTTCCAAAGTTCAGAAGGAAAACCTGGATGTGCAACATGGCACAGCACCCTCAGCTCTGAGCCCCAGAGGTGACTTAGAGGGGCTGAGGGATGGGCACACGAGGGAGGATGACAGAGGACCTGGGGGACTCAGTGGCTGCAGGACTCTGCAGGCCGTGAGGAAGAGTGCGCGGGCAATGGGAAAGCCTTGGTGTGTTCACAGAAAAGGAGTCATGGAGCGGTGTGTGCTTTAGCTCAGAAATGGCGCTCTGGGTGCCATAGAGGGAATGTTCGAGAAGATGGCCGAATCTAAGCGCTTTAACCCAAATGAGATGTTGGAAGCCTGAATCCTTCACTTTGTTATCTCCTTTTCCTCAGCATGAGTACTATGATTATTTCAAAGATCACGACAGTGGGTTTCTCGAAGCCAAGGACTGCTGTAGAGAGTCGTCTTAGTGGTCAGAAGAAAGTGAAACAGTTTGGAAAAAGGGACTTTCTCCAGGCAGTGCCATAGCATTTGATAAAATGTCACCCATAAAAACTCAGAAAGCAGCCCACATGCTTGCAAAAGGGCAGTCCAGGGAAAGAGAACGGAGAGTCAAAATATGATCTAATTTATCTTCCCCTTTCTGCTTTTAGAAAGGCATCAAAAAAAGAGAACTTAGGCAAACATTGTTCAACAGAATAAGTAGGATAAAGTGAATCCAAACACTGGGACTTTGAAGGGTTTGAAAATTCAGCTGCCTGCTGATTTCAACAGGGAGAGATAAGAATGGAAGGGAAAAAAAAGGGTTGGGACCACATTACACATCCATGTTCATCAGGATGTGTAAGTTATTCATAGAGGTTCATCCCAGAGTGGCGAAGCTGAATTTTCAGGTGGTCTCAGGCTAATTGACATTAAATTGAAAGAGAAAGGCATGGGAGCGGTGGGAAAAGGCAGCGTCCTGAGTTCTGTCTGCTTGGGAGAGTGCCATGGTTACTGTCACACGTGGCTGCCTAGGGCGGGTAGACCAGAAGCTGTCTGAACTCTGGGCACGTAGCCGGTGCCAGTCACTGTGCTGAAGCTTCTTCACCGATTGCTCATTGAATCTCTTCACAACCTTAGAAAGAAGAAACTTAGTTTAATTACTGAATTATTAAATGCAAGGCAATGATTGAGTCCCCAAACTCCATCAATGGAAGACCCGTGGCTGCTGTGTAGCCCCCACAAAGGTCACGAAATGCAGTGCTACCAGCCCCCCACCCCCGGCCCCAATTTACTGTGGAGAAGGAGAAGCAGAAAGAATTCCTAGGACTGAGCTGGAAGCACAGAGGAAAAGGCACGAGAGACAGAGAAGGTGTGTGGCTGGGCAATTATTTTTAAGATGATCAACCATTATATTTGCCTGTCATTCTCCCAGGTGTAGCGCTGATGGCCCCATGTCTCGGGGAAGCCCTGTTCTAGGCAAACCAAGATGGTTGGTCAGCTTACCATTGTTCCAGGCATTTTTCCAAGTGAATATGATGATTGAATAATGGGACAAAATGATGGAGATATCGGTAAAGGACAGTCACAGGGAAGGGTGATGACTATAGGCCAACTGGGAAGGGAAGACTAGAGAAGAGAGGAAGAAAGAGGAGGGAGCAAGGACCTAGAGGTCAAGATGACACCGGAAATTCTCTTAGAAAGACAAGAGAATTCGAGTATATCAGTGTGTGTTAGTGATATTGTATTATGTAAAATTTTTCAAAATTTTTTGAATATACTATAATCAATTGAGAAGTAAGGGCAAGACACTTTATTTCTATATTGCTTATGTGGTGAGTTGTAATTTACATCTAGGAGTGAAAAGGATTCCAGATAATTGTTCACTGACGTGAGTATAACGTTCACTAATTTAGTAGCCAATGTTTAAGAAGGAAAGAATGCAGACGAATACAAATGTACACATGTAACCCCCCAACACATGTTGTTTATTCACTCACTTTTCTTTATTAATGCACAAAACTTTAAAGCATAGTATGAGAAGTCAAGGATAAGGACTTTGAGCAAAGGTGCCACGTTCTTATAAATAATTTATGTGTTTAACTTCGGGATATAATTTGAATGGAGACTAACGCAGTGGCAGTCTAGGTGGGACAGTATATTCTCCTGTCTCCCCCTGACATTTCACGGATACAGGAGTGATGAGAATGGTGAGTATGAGGCATTGCGAGTAAGCATTTCTGTGCGTTTCAGCAATGGTTATTTGATTCTAAAAGCCTCTGGAAAAGTACGAAGTTTATCCTGGTTAAAATCTTGGCTTCCATCACAACCCCACTCCCTGCTGATACTAAAATAGAAGATACCAGCACGTTTGATTTATAAGAGGCAGTCTTTCGAGCTTTTTGGAAAAATCGACAGGTTAGGAAGATGAAGCCCTGAAAGAATGACCTCCAGGAGACATAGATGAAGGCAGAAATGGTTTTGGTGTTATTTTATTATATTTATTTACTCTCTAACTGATGCTTATAGGTTTAGAAAGAGGCATCAGGATATGGAGGGTGACTTTTTAATTCAATTCAAAGTGTATGAAGTTCAAGATTAGAAAGAATGTGTGAAGAATCAGTCTTCCTGGCTGGGTCAGGGGTGAACTTGGAGCTGAACTGAACCATTTGGCATTTTGATTCTCACGTTTGTGTAAGGCATAAAGAATTAGCTCCTTGTTAACAAGAAACATCGGGCTGTTTGCAAATGATGTCTCACTGCCTTCCAGATTTATGGTCACGTGTGATGATGCAACTGAAATTAAAAAAAAAATAATACTGCAAACAACAATATTATTGAATTAAACAATTTTCTGGATCATCTTAGTCTCCGGGGAGGAGAAAACAGACTGACAAAGCAAACTGCTTGTTTTGAGATACTCTTCAGTGAAATGGATAAACATGATTTGAGTACTTAAGAACAAGCTTAACTCGTCTAAGCAGTCCTTGAAGTCGAGAGAATAGCTTGGAAAGATAAAAGCTGGAGGATGGCGAATGGTTGCTATACATTATTGATGCGCCCTTGTAATGACTGTGAACCAGCTTATGAAGAACACTCAGGGTGCCATTTACCTGGTTCCTTATACCTTTTATTCATTGTTTAGAGGCACTGAAGTTCATCAGGGTGTATCTGCGGCTGACAGTTACAGGAGAAAGTAACAGTTTATGTATCAGTGTCCTGATTAAATGAATCAGCTGGCTTCGGACTCTGCAGAACCTAGAGAAATATAGCGTAAGCCTCATTAAGCATCAGAAGTGAACAGCCACGATACGGTGGGCTTCATTACCCTCCATCATTTGCCTGTATTTTCACAGGGACTATAGGCTATTAGATGACTGTCAAGGGAAACAGGACTTACTAGGAAAGGGAATCAATCTGATTATATCACTTCTGTTTTTGGATTTTGATCAACCCAATCTGAGTACCTACAATTACTAGACATGACAGAGATAAATCTTGGTATACGACTAGAAGATCTGAGCAATGTATTGGGAACTTTCTTCTTTCTGAATTCCTCAGAGAGATTTTGGGAAGATTTCTCTCTTCAAACAAAGGGAAAAAACATTCTGTTGATGTTTTGTTGAAAACACCAACCCTTGAATCAGTCCTTATTTACCTCCACACAGCAAGCCTTTGCCCTCCTGGTCTATAAAGGAAGCCTCCTCTTTTGGTTTAGATGTAAACACGCCTTAACTGGCTGCCTCACAATACACATCACAAGGCCTTGGGCAATCTCTAAAGACAAATGACAAGAACCTAGCCTAAAGAGATTGACAATGTAACAGCTTTTGTGCACTTTTTTCCCTGAAAGAAAATAATACATTTCCGAAAGATTTGTTTTGTTGTTGTATTAGCTTTACCAGCCAGTTTATCCTTGTTTTTCACCTGCTAAGGCAGCAGCATCACCAAGGGCAGCTCGTGGATATATGACACACACAGATACGAGGCAGAGATTGGCTGCTGGGAAGTATAAAGACAAGAAAGCTGAGAAAGACCCACCCTGAAAACCCAGCTATAGAAGGCCTATTTAAGACCAACATGAATAAGAGAATAAAAGTAGACTACTCTCCATCCCCCACCACTACCACCACCATACACGAATTTTAAAATAACTATGATTAATATGTGACTAGATTTAGGAGAAAGGTGTCCTGCATGCATAAACAGGTGGGGAATTTCAGTAGAGAAAAAGAAACTGCAAGAAATGAATTAAAATATTCAAAATTTAAAAATATAATGCAGTAAGAGAGATGAAGAATGTCTTAGATGGGTTCATCAGTAGACTTGAAATAGATGAATAAAAAATCAGTGAATATGAAGATGGGTCAAAAGAAATTACAAATTGAAATACAGCGTGAATATAGGAATAAAGAGAATATATAAACTCTGCAGAAGAATACGGAATGATCTAACATATACTTAATATGTTAGAAGAGAAAGATTGGATTGGAGGTGATATTTGAAGAGATAATGACTGTAGTTTTCCCAAAATAGGAAAATATAATAAAACATAGATTTAATAAATTCACTGATTGCAAAATAGGATAAATACTAATAAAAACAGACATATTATTTTCAAACCACTAAAAACTAGTGAAAAAGACAAAATCTACAGATAGCCAGAGGGTCAGGCAAGAAAACATTACATATAACAAAGAGAAGATAAGAATTTTGCAATATCTCAACAGAAAAACTGTGCAAACCAGATGACAAATACCTTTAAAGTGGAAAAAACCCTCACAACCCATAATTCTATATTCAATCAAAATTTATTTCAAAAAATAAGCATGAAATAGTGACATTTTCAGACAAATTAAACCCAAGGGAACCCATTACCAGCATACTTTTGCTAAATGAAATGTGAAAACAAAACAAAACAAAACAAAACTATAATACCAGTCAGAAAGGGAAAATATATAAAAATAAATAAAGAACTCTTAAAGTGATAAATGTAAAAGCAAATGCAAAGTTTTTTTTATTTTCAATGACTTCAATAAATAATTGATTTTCTAAAGCAAAAATATTGACAATAAATATGGAGGTTGCTAATATATATAAAGGAAAAATGTATTTCACAACAACATAAAAGAAAATAGAAGTATCCTGTGATAAGTTTCTATAAGTATACATAAAGGAAGTAGTGCTTTAAGAATGTAAATCATGATAAAATAACTATACATATTAAAAAAGCTGTGATAACACAAAGGCATTGGAAAAAAAGGTGTAACTAATAAACCCACTGTGGAGATGATATAGAAACGTACAAAGGACTCAACTCTAGGACTCTACAACTCCATGCATCTAAAAACAACCAGAAAAAAAAGAAAAATAAAAAACAAAATTTAAAAAATGAAACAGAAACAACTTGCAAAATGGTATGTTTATAAGTAATTGCAAAGTTAATTACAAGTGCAAGTCTCATATTACGGAACGTATTGCTGAAGCAATCGAGAATCCTTATAAAAGATGAATCTCCACCTTACACCATCTAGGAAAACTAACTCAAAATGGATTATTGACCTAAACATAAAACCGAAAAAATAAGAAGTTTAGAAGGAAGAAAAAGGAACCACATCTTTGCAACAGTGATTTAGATACCTTTTAGATATGACACAAAACACTCAAACCACAAACTAAAATATTAATTAATTGTGCATCATCAAATTTTAAAACTACACCTTGTAAAAAAAAACATTGTTAAGAAATTTCAGAGACTTACTGTCCAGTGCTCCTTTATTTTACCATGTCGTACTTTATTGAGCATCTCGCCCAGGGAAGATCCAGTCATAACAAACTCTCTCAGCTTGTGTTTATCTGGGTGGTAGTTACATGAATATATCTAGTTGTCACTGTTCTTAGACTATATACCGGAAAGAGTATAATTTCCTCTAAATTATACCTCCAACATAAATTAAAATATACGTATTTTTTGTTTTTTATCATATCAGCTTGTCTAGATAGCTGAATCTCCTTTTGCATCCTTATCTGGCCTCTGTAAATCTCCGTGGTGGGAAATGATTGGGAAAGGATGTTTTAGCATCTCTATTTGGTCACGTGGTTTCTAGCATACTCCCTGGAAATCGTCTTCACCATCTTTTCTCAAAATCTATTCTAGGCTTCCTTGTGTGGTTTACTAGTCATAGTAAATTCTTCGAATATTGTGTGCCAAGGGTTGTGCTCACTGCTGTATCCATGGGTATCAGATGAATAGACCTCCATCTTTCCCTCTACAAGTCCATCCCTTCACTTACAAGATGATGGGACCATCCCCAGCTACCCCCAAGTCAGAAACCTAGGGATGATCTAAAGATTCTCCCTTTTCTTTCCTGCACAAATCCAACTGAATATCAATCCTGTCTGTTCTACCTCTTCGCCCATGTGCACACGAGTTCTCCTTGCTTATTCCCCACTGCTCTTTCCTCACAGGAGACCACCATCACCTTTTCCTTGAACTACTGCAACCATATCCAATTGGCATTTTTGTTTCCAATCTGACACTCCTCATGTTCTGTATACTTCCTTCCTTTATTTATGTACTTATTTTTGCCAGACACCCTGCTGAGTCCTTGTGTATAATGGCCAGCAGGACAGATTCCTTGCTCTAAAGGATAAAAGATAATGAAGTAGGCATATCGATTCACTGGAGGCATAGTAGCTATGAAATCAAGCTACAAATATTGATAGATAGATGCTAAAATGGCTCTTACAGAGAGGTTTGAAGCTGCTCCCCTTGAGGAAGGAAAAACAAATACACACACAGGTTCCCTGTGAGGCTATGGAGTCCCCTCTGTGCCAATGAAAACAGATCACACATGACCTGGACTTCCCGATGACCAAGTCCACACAGCAATAGACTCCATATTTCTGTGAGTCTGGACTTTTTAAATTTTTATACAGACTTAGACAGAAAAAAAAATTTATTCTTCTAATTGACTGTATTTTCAGAATCAATGTGTTTCTAAAATTCTTCATTAGAAGTACATTATTGACTCTGTGTGAGCCACCAAATACAAGTAACTATTCTTTTGATTTTGATCAGAAGAGGGGCGACTTGGATAACTAGCATATTTACCAGTTTGGACTCTAAATTATAATCACCATGGGGGCAGTCTGGGAAAGTGCCTTACTCATCAATGTGTCATTCCCTGTGTCTTCTACTTAGTATACTCTGCCGATTTTGTAGGAATAAAAATGAAATAGAAAACTACACCTCTATGAATTGCCATATTTCAGACCATTCAAATAAAATTTGTAGGTTTTGAAACCTGTTTAAAATGAGGAACTCAAAGTGCTTCAATAAAGTCCCATTGGAATGAATAAAGGCACCTCACCGGATGAGTTCGTAGCCTCCTGGGGAGCCTTGGCAATGAGCGTGAGCATTACAGGTATAGCTCTGGTGAAAATTTAAGCCATATTCCGTAATAGGAATAATTATAGCTAGCATTAATTGAGTGCTTCATTTTTTTTTTAACCAGGCACTGCTTTACATATGTCATCTTTATACTCTCATTATTTACAATAATCTTCCAGGAGAGATCTTCCTAGTATCCTAACTTACAGATGAATAAGTGAAGGTACAATGACCACTTGTCAGGGGTCATAAAAATAGCAAGGAGTGGGACGGGCGACTTGCTGTCCGATCTTGCATAGTGCTTGACTTGGCTCGTGCCATTTACTCGGTGCCTTTCTGGAGGAAATCAAAACTCACAAAACCCTAAAAAACACAATTTTCACTTACAGGCCAATTGCATGCCAGATAATCTAGGCCTTGTTATTTTTCTACCTATGTCACTGCACACAATTATATAATGCAAGATGAGCTCGTGATGGTCATGTTCACTGTTTTCCATCTGGGGTGGGATAATCAAATGGAAAGATTAGAATTTTGAGACCAGAAGAGCAAGTTAAGATCACAACGTCCTGCCATGTCACCTTGGCCTCATGGTCCTTGGCATTACCCTGGACTGAGGATTGATGGTTGCTGTGTTATCTGTGGCAGCAACAAGAGTGCAAAGCTGAGCTCTGGAAGGCTTTGGCTCACTTGAAACCTCAGTTTACTCCTTAAACCACTCTAATAAATACACAGTCTAAGAAGCACTCAAGATGCGCAACTTCAAGAAAACTTGTACCAGAAGAGCTTCTCCCTGGGGGTTCCTTCATGTGGAAAGACACGTGACACGGATGAGCAATATGGAAAAAGGAGAACGACACCAGTCCCAGTTGTCACTCTTCATCCATCTGTCCCTGCCCTCTGGATGCACGTCATGTGTGCACACCACACCCATATCCACACACACATGTGCGCACACACGCATAGTGTAATGCCATCATGTGACAGAACCAGGAATGTATGTCCCATAAGCCTGTTCGAGCCCTTAGGATAAATCTGGAATTCCAGCCTGACAACTTTCACATGTGAAAAATTCACTTTAAAGCATACACTGAGCATGTTTTATGATCATTGCATATTGAATATTGCTGCCATTCTGTGAAGGCTGAATGGGGCTCACCTGTGCTTCCATGTAACACACACAATCCTCATTACTAGGAAATTGTATAGAAGACATTGTACCTGTCTTCGCATACGTTTTTATACAGTCCATTAAAGTCCCTTCCTTTGCCAATTGTATTTCTCTATGCCTGGTTACTCAGGAATCCTTTATGTCACATTAAGGCCTGTGAGGGTCAGTCCACAGGCTGTCAAGTTGCATTAGAAAGACTTCCAATTTCATTTCTATATAGATTCTTCTGGAAGTCCCTGTCGTTAGACACATTTGCCTGCGGAGTTTCCAGTTGGGCACACTGGAGTTTATGTCACTGTGACAGGTCACTGAGACTTGCCAGTGCCACGCTGACTCTGCCCTCACACTTGGCTTTCACGTTTATTTCCATCTTAATGAAGCCTCGTGCCGGAAAGAGAGACTGACACAGCAGTGAACGAGAATCCCCTGCAGCTCAGAGCGACATAGTGCAGCATCTCAGTCGTCACTGCTTTCCATATCTGAGTGCTGAGGGATCTGAAATATTTTTAAAAGAATACTTTCACTAATCGAGGTTTCTTTCCAGCCTCCCTTCTTCTAAAAACCTGCAGTCTCTTTCCTCTTCCTTCCCTTCTATTCGGAGATAAAAAAGTACTCATATCAAAAAGTACCAGTCCTGAATTCTTGTTTTGCTTTCCCAGGAAATGATAAAAAATGTTGTGGTGCATCAACTGGAGACATTTTTGACATAAAGTGATGCAGTTAGGAGATAAATTATCAATCTTTATTCTTTAGGTGAAATACAGAAATTAGCATGGAAAAATGTGAAAGTCCGTTGAGTTTTAAGAGCTTACATGTTTCAGATGTATGCTTCCTGACACAGGTGTTCTTTTAAAGAATTTCTTTAAGAAAAAAACCAGTTTCTATGGCAACCGTATCATATGTAAGGCCAAAAAAATTAACTTCAACTTAAAACAGATACTTTCAACTTGTTTAGATCATTCAAATAAATTGCGACAAATATAATCTGTGCCAACCCTCTAATATTATTCAGCTCTTATCTTTGTTTTTTTTTTTTGGTAGCACATCTGAGTGTGCCTCTCCAGTTTAATGAAGCCTCAGCTTGCAGAATCTAGATTGACAGTTCTTTGTTTTTTTTTTTTTTTTTTTTAAGGAAGGACGCCATGAAATGACAGTCTACCATGAGTGCCACAGGATATGTGCTTGCCAGCTACGGTAGAAAACTGTACATTTGCCAACCTACAGAATGGAAACACTGACTCTGGGTTAGTTTCCATGTCCTGTGATGCTTGTGAAGTAGAACTTTCCATTTATTAACAAGTAATTTATTTCTTGAATTGTTACGTTTCTGTTTTGATTTTGTTGGTTTGCCATTGGAAATTAATTAGTTTTTTTTTCTTTGCTATATGTGGAAAATATTTTCTACAGGTTTTCAGTCTTAAACATTGCTTTTCAGTACATGTAAAAGTGTGCAGTTTTGGTGAAAAACATCTACCAACCTCTCCCGGTTTAGGGTCTTCTTTATTGAGTCCTTTGCTGCATGTTTTTGTCCATTTTGACAATGGCACAGAATGCTACAGACTGGGGGGCTTATAAAAAAACAACAGATGTTTATTCCTAACAATTCAGGGGTGTGGAAGTCCCAGATCAGGGGACCAGAATGGTCAGGTTCTGGTGGGGACCCTCTTCCAGGCTGCAGACTTCTCATTGTGTCCTCACATGGTGGAAGGGACAAGGACCTCTCTGGGCCCTCTCTTGTAAGAGCACTGACCCCATTCATTAAGGCTCCACGCTCACGACCTGATTACCCAACGCCATCATGTCGGGTGTTAGGACATCCACGCATGCATTTTAAGAGACACATTTGGCCCTCCCCTTTCATCTTCACAGATGAATATACATCATCATATCTATACTTTCTATTTGTTTTCATTTTATTTAATACAAATATTACACTGTTTTTATAACCTGACATATAAAATATGCTCTCATATATTGAAGAAAAACGTGTTCTTTTGTTATTTTCCATATTACAAAAAAAGGACATGAAGATAAGGATCATTTTACTTGAAATCTATGTCAAAGCTTCTAATAGAGTGTCTACAGCCGAAAAACTGAGAACTGAAGAATTCAATCAATAAATGGTTATTCACAACTGAGGAAAAAATGAGTGGTCAGTAGAAGACAAATTGTCTAAAAGTCAAGGAGAAAAAAAATTAAAATGAAAGTTTATGAGACTCATTTGACATGGAGAAAGTTTAAAAATATTAATGGCTGAGAATTTTTTAAAGATGACAAAAGATATCACACAGATGCAAACAGGAAAAGCAATGTATATGTATACAGAGCATAGTAAGACTATTCCCTGAGATAAAGGGAAAAATCTTAAAAGTAGCCAAAGAAAAAGAATTAATATCATCCTTCGAGGAACAACAAATAAAGCTGATGGCTGCCTTTTTAGCTGAAATTGTGGAAGCTGCAAGGTGATGGAATGTCACATGTACAATTCTATAATAGAATAAGTATCAAACTAGATATCTGATAAATGGAGGACTCTGAAAAACAAACAAAGGGGAAACAGGCAAATGACACAAAAAGGGGTAAGAATCTCATTTTTGTGCCTTTGTCCAAGATAAGCTCTAGTCTAGTAACATAGCTGCCCAAAATTCCCATTATCTTTCTGGCCAAAGTGACCCAGGAAAGAAAATATTATAGACTTGAGTTTAAGGGGTAGGATGGAAGAGGAGAGACAGTTGCAGAACGGGCTCCCTTAATCTGCTGTGAGCCTCCACAGATCTTAAGCTGATGCCTGCACCAAGGCTCTATGGGGTATGGACAGTGCAGCGCCATGACTAGACTGAGATTTACACCACGACCCATTCAGACAAGAGAAAAATTAGCATCTGGTAGTAACTGGACTGATGGTTTGCTGAATGGTAAATGTTATGCTCTAGAACACTATCAACTGATTCAGATTCAACAAAATGTAAGATTTACAGTGTCTATATTACAGTGGATATATTTTGAATCCAAAATATATCAACATACAAAAAAAATAAAGGAAAATTCGACCTGTTTACAACAGAGAAATACCAATCAACTCACACCAAGCTTGATACATTTGAGGAATTGAAATGAGCAGAACAAGACCTTAAAATATGGCTATGGATCTCAAGATATTTTCTTACAACAAAGAAAGAGTATCCAAAATATATCAAGAGATCTATAATATAGTTAAACAAGTAAAAAATGTGTCAAACACCTAAATAGAACACTGTGCAAGGAGAATATCCAAACGGTTAATGAGCACATTAAAAAGGTGTTTGACCTCATTATTGATCAGGAAAATGCAAAACAAAACAATGAACTAACTGCTCTATACACTTAAAAATTGCTAACATGAACAACACAGAAAATACCTTGGATACTCATGGCTATGGACTAACCAACCTTGCATACTTATTAGAGAAATTGATATGTTATAGTGTTAAAAACTCTTTGACTCCATCTAAAAATGTGTATATCTATGACTTATTGCCCAGAAATCTACAGTATTTATCTAATAGAAATTCACGCACATGCGACCAAAAATGTGTACAAATTTATCGCAGTTTTATTCATAATAATCAATAATTGGAAAAACCCGATTGTGAAATGGATAAATACATTCAGGCAATGATATGTCACAAATAAGAACAATAAACGATGAATATTATACACAAACATGTGAAGGAAAGAGTTAGATATAAAAGAGACTTTAACATATCAATCTATTCATAAAAGATTTTTTAAATCAAAAAACTTATTGATTGGTTTATGAACTTAATGTGGTGGTTCATTTAGAAAGAAGTAGGGGCACTGACATCTAAGGTGTGCAAGGTTCACGTCAGGTGCTAGTGACATTATATTTTTTAATCTAGTGGTTTTATAAGTGCTTTCACTTTGAGAAACTTCATTTAGCCTTACACTCATGATTTTTGAACTTTATTATGTTAAGCAACAACTTAAAACTTTACTTGAAATTATATAATGCAAAGGGACATATTATTAATAATAGATTTCAGCTAAAAATAATGTCAAAATATTGCATTTTGAGAACTAACTTCATCCAATTTTTAAATTGTTTAAAGTGTTGCCATGTTGATATCATCAATATTTTAAAAAATTAGTAAAAAGTTCTTTGCTTTATTGTAACAAACTGTTAACATTATTAAATATTTTTTTATTTAGATGCTGGTTAAAATGATAAATGAAATTAAGTAAGTATTATGTGTTGACTGACATGTTATTAATAAAAGTATAGCATGAATTTAAACTTAGAGATTGAAAATATGCAGTGAAGGTAAGTTGATCATTTTTGTTAAGTCCAAAAATTAAGATTTGTTTTCATTTTTATAGTTATGTCATTTAATATACTTTATTAATGATGATTAAGAAAATATTTGAGTAGCTCAAAAGCAAATTTTTTTGAGGGTATATAGTATTTAGTGAGTGAGAAACTTCAGAGATTCTGAGAAATTCTAGGATATAACAAAACTAGATGCCTAGACAGTTTGGTGGCAAATTAAATTTAATATACAAACTGAAGGGTAGAATACATTTTAAGAAATATTTCAATATAAATCCACTATTTTGTAATGGTTGCAATCACTGAGAAAGATAAATATTAAAGATATTCTTGTACTAAGTTTATTTACCACATCTCATGTAGACAATTATGAGTAATTATGTTCTTTACATTCTATATATGTCATCTTACATTCCAAAGTTAGACGGAAGAACCAAGGACCAACAAACAATAACGAAGGCAATCTTGAAGAAAAACAAGACAGCATTCACCGTATTATCTGTTGAGTGCTCTCTCTCTCTCTCTCTCTCTCTCTCTCTCTCTCTCTCTCTCCCTCTCTCTCTCTCTCTCATATTATATATATATATATATATATAACTAGGTATATTATACTAGGTATATTACATATTTACTATATTCTTGTTGTAAAGTTGTATTAAGTTTTAATGAGTGGTACAGATTTAGGGCTCAATAAAAAGACCAGTAGAAAAGAGTGTTCAGAAACAGATGCGTATTTACATAAAAACCCAAAGTACATTAGAGCTGTTATTTCATACCAGTGGGGGAGAAAATCCATTCATAGTACCAGAAAATAATCTTATTCAAGTGAGAAACAAAAAAACTTATCATTCTACTAATTAATAAACTCATTTATTCAATATGATGAGTGAAATTTGAATTAAAGTGTTGATTTCAGTTATTAGATTGTGTGAATTGTTGTCTTGCTTCTCATAATTACACTGTAGACAGGCAAGGCGTTAATAGTAGAGAAAGTGGTAGAAGGAAATAAGTAGATTTTCTGTACTACTATGTGCAACATAGTGATTAGACATTTATATAACTTATAAAGTGATCATCCCAATAAGTCTAGTGCCCATCTGCACCATACTTCGTTATGACAATACTGTTGACTGTATTCCCTGTGCCGCAATTTATATCTCATGACTCTTTTTATAACTGGCAATTTGTACTTTTTAATCCCTTTCCCCATGTTTTACTCACAGAATTTTTTCAGAATAAATTTTAAAAATGGATAGTGCAAGTAATATATGGTCAACAAAAAGTTGGATTTCATACAAATCATGAATTGAACGTGAAGAGTAATACTTCAATATTTTTTGAACACAATATATGAGGATATCTTGAACTCCTTGCAGTGAGAAGAACTCTCTTAAATAAGACTTAAATGCAAGCCATAAATAAATATATTAATAAAGCCAACTACATTAAAAACAAGAATTTCTGTACATTACAATTTTTATTTTATTGCCACAGATGCCACAATGATTATTAGGAACAGAAGGACAAGAGTTCCTAAGATTTGAAAATCATGTTGAATCTCAGTTCTGCCAAATGCAAATATGTCACTTTCCATGTTATAATCTACTCTTTCCCTAAAAATTAAATAATAACGTAACCAACCTACAATATTAGAAAAAGATGAATGGATAATATAACCTACAGTCACGCATATGAGAATAAAAATAAAGCATTTTATTTTTTATTTTTAAATGAACTAAAAAATAAAAAAGCAATTTATAATAAAATCATTTGCATTTTATTATGTAAAATTGCAAGGAACTTGATCATGGTTCGTGGGTGTGTTCATTTAGAGATAATCGTTGAATTGCATAATTAGAAATTGTAGATAAACCTTTCTGTTTATCTAATATAACTTAATAAAATAAACATTTAAAAAAGTGCTCTGGCATGACACGTCCATTTGAAAATGATTTTATGAATTTCCCCTTGAAAAGAGCAGCAGGTCTGAACTGACCACACGCATAAGTGCCCGGTGAAGGCGGACAGCTCCAGGCTCCATGTACACAAACGACTGAGGGACAAATACGCTAGATGATGACATAACTGCATGCCTGAATCCACTTACAGTTAGATTCAAGAGACGACGACTGCGTTAGTAAGAGTTCATGCCCTTTCTGTAGGCGTGACACTGAAATGAGGTACAAACGAGGATATTCCTAGAGATAAATATTATTGTACATATTCCAGTTAAAATTCCACAGTAAATAATATGTATGTTGGGTGGGGGATATATACCATGCGAGATGTGGCTATTGGTATTTTGATTTTCTGACTTTATCAACAACTTTTGGTAAATGCATAAAACAAAGTATGTTCTTCACTCACTCAACTCACGTAATAATTGTGTTTCTGGATAATTCCGTGGATCCAAACTACTACTCTTTGCGACAATACCAAACAACTCACCCATTTCAAAATATCTCTGAGGACCTGGTTGAGAGTCCCTGGCCACTGACACCAGCCTTCGAATTAATTCCTTTAAGCCTGGCTGTATTGTGTTTCATAGAAACAGCAGAATAACCGTTGCTTATGTTACGCTGGGTGCGGGTCACCCACTTTCGAAGTATTTCCTGTATACAGCTCTCCTCAAAAACTATAAGAGGTAGTCATCTCCACATTTTAGGTAAATTTATCTAAGAAAGTGTAGGGATTTGCTTTCAGTCAAACAGCCAGTGGGGGGAAGAAGAGATTTCTATTCGGCTGCGAATAAAACCATCTGAGCTCTCAATATCAAGTGGACTGTCCCATATTGCGACATATGCCATCTCTTGGCTGAATTCGGCAAAGGGGAGCAGAGCACTGGCTCCGGCCTCCTCCGCCATCTCCCGTGGCTCCTGGCCATGAGTCCCATGGCAGCACTGTGTTCTCTAGCCTGTACTTCACCGAGCAGCCAGCCCGTCTCTGAGATGTGCACCCAGCGTTCCCCGAAGCCCGTGTGATATATTAAGAGGCTGTGTTCACTGTTGAAGGCAGCCATCTGTCACAAAGTGCTGACACATTTGTTCTGATAGCAGGGCTGGGAACAAATCTAACAGAGCTGCAGCGGGGTGGTGAGGACACAGAGCAGCTGACAGCCCCGAAGCCTTATAAGGACACTGTGGCAGTCTCTATGGGAACCGAGAAAGACCAGAAGACCCTCGTGCAAGCAACCCACTTTGTGGCACCTGAGGGATCCGCAAGGGAGCCGCGCGAGCAACTTTTCCATCAGTTCTCTGGGTGGGGTAGGCCGCGTGAGTCGTCCAGGGGAGGCACAGGCCAGCATTTGCAAAGCCATCCCGCCCTTTGGGAGCAAACGATTCTGATATAAAAACACTATTTCAAACGCTATGATTAGGGACCCCCCTTCTTCGAGGCATCAGCTAAGAACGGACTTGCTCTCTGCGTGTCAACAGCAACGGCGTGGTGCTACAACGGTGAGAATTCACACGTCCAGGACATCCCGACGGGCAGACTGTCATGACACTGAACAGGAAGGCAGGCACAGAATGGGGGTGCGGCGGGCAAAATCACATCCCCCTAGCCCTCTAAACAGTCCATGTCTGAATTCCTGGAACCTGCAAAGATGTTATGTTCTATGGTGAAAGGGTTAAGATCGCAGATGGAATTGAATGTGCTAATTAGCAAACTGAGAGGGAGTTGGAGCCTGGATTATCCAGGTGGGCCCAGTGTCATCACACAGGTCCTCCTAAGTGAGAGGGAGGGAGACACGTCAGAGTCATGCAGCGTGAGAGGCTCCTCCAGCCATTCGTGGCCTGCAAGGTGGAAGGAAGCCACCGGCCTTACGGGCTAAAAGAAGCAAAACCTGGGGCTCATGGAGGGGTGTATGGCTCAGCTGAAACCTGGATTTCAGCCCAGTGAGTCCCACTGCAGACTTCAGACCTTCAGACCTGTATGAAAACATCATTGCGTTTTTACACGTCAGTGCTTTATGATCATTCTTTGCAGCAGAAAAGGGAAAGTCACATAAGGTCACATGGCCGCTGGTGCCATGTGCATGGCAGACTCGGAGCAGCTCGCTGGTACATTTAGCAGCTGTGACTTGTTGGTGGGAGAGAGGTTTCGTGGCTGCGGACATCTGCATCATATGTGGAGCCTGTGGTGGCTCAGCTCTCCCAGTTTAGAGGCGAGTTCCTCTTCAGGGATAATTCCAGGGCCCCAGGGAGAGGACATTGCAGACGGTGTCCAGGCAGATTCATCGGGGCTGTAGTAGGAAGGGTTTTGTGTCACGTGTTGTGCTTCGCATTTGTCAAAGGTAGAGTAGTTTCCAGAAGAGAAGGTCTGAAGAATAATGCTGTCACGTGGCCGATGACTTAAACCGAAGGCAGATGAGGCCAGCCAGTGTCCTTGGCTTTGCTCGTTCACTTGCCAAATGTGTTTTAGGAGCTGTGTTCGGTGTGGAGACGATAAAACGATGAGCAAACTCAGTCTGCCTTCTCGAGAACTTAATCGTCCAGTGCAGGAGACAATCCCATGGAAGATTAAAACGCAGCACGCCGAACGCCTCCCTGGAGGCAGGAATGGGATGCAGGGATGTGGGGAGATGGCGATTGCGTGGAACTGGGAGATGATAATCCATCAGCCATCCCAGGATGATAATCAGCGATACCTACGACGTGACCCTGCTGCCCAGTGCCCGTGAACAAGCTTTGCCTGGCACCAATGTCATAGTGACGTGCTTTAATCATTCCCTTGTCTGTCTTCCTCGGTTGTTTTGGTTCCCTAAAGAAAAGGCCTGCATGTTTTTCCGATTTTACTTTCTAGCAGCTGCTTCTGGGTGTGGCCATTCTAGTGATTCTCAAGAAAGTCAGTCCCGTGCTGGGTGCATAAATGAATGACTTAGTGAGTGAATGAATGAATGAATGAATGAGAGGGTGAATGAGTGAACTGGATGACATTTGACCTGATGGATCTTGAAGTACAAGTAGACAATGGGTGGGGCGAAGCAAAAAAATATTCCGGTTAAGCAAATGACAGTGTACTGTTTGGGTTCAAATTCCAAAGACACCGCTTAACACTGCACTATTCTTACGCATAAGTGCCACCTAAATCCAGGTGCTGCGCAAACTGGAAAGACAGCTGCTGTGCCTGCTGTCAGGGGTGACACTTCTTAAACCCTCAGTGAAGGACGGATGCTTAGAGATGGCAGCTTCTGTGCCATGGACACTCGATGTCCCTGCGACACATGACGTAAGAGCACTTGGTTTATTAAGGAATTTAAATTGCCCTCCTGCACCTGAGCTACCGAGGACCCAGGGAGGGGTAAAAAATGAAGAGGAGGAAAATGGATCTTCAGATGAGGGGAAGAAAGACCCCGAAGACCACGTTCTTTCTCTGCGTTTAACTAGCAGAACAGACTTTAAGACGGAAGGTTGACCAGAAGTACCACGGAAACACGCTATTCCAGAAAATTATTAACATTTCAATGGACACAAGGCTTCAAATTATGGGCCCCTTGACACGTGTTCGCTACCATAATAACACTGGAAATATGTCACGATACAGTCAGGCCCCTGGGAATGTGATCTTTGATGAGAAAAAAAAAATTTGATAAAACATGCCCAGTGACATTTTCAAACTATTGGGGAATTGCACAAAAATCAGATTTATCCTTTTATCAAATAGTTTTAAGCTTAGGCCATGTGCGAGGCCCGAGCTAGGTATTTGTAATATAAAAATAGAAAATGTCTCGTTCCTGTCCCCAAGGAAAATGAGGCAGCACCACTGAGCATCTGTCTGTCCTGCGGTGACGACAATTGAGAACGGTAATAATGAAAATCTATTAGGGTAAGTATTATTTAATTTATAAATGTTATGCCATAGAAACAAATAACAAATGCCTTTTACAGTTCGAGAGAAGATGAACCTGAAGGTGTTTCTGAAGGAGAAAATGTAAAAGTTGAGGTTATTATTATTTTTTTCTCTTAAGAGTTATTGAGAACACCAAGAAACGTCTGTGTATGTGGGTTATACTTCTCTATATTTACTATATTATAAATTAAAATAGATATTTAAAATCATATTTAGTAATCTATTAAAAATAAGAATAATTAAGTTATTGTTAACGTAAAACAATATAGTTTATGAAAATTGCTACATGTAAAAAATACTAGGAAGTTTCTTTCTAAGCTCAAGTTGCTAGACACTTGATTTTTAAAAATGTAAATGTCACTTGAAGGCTGAAAGATAATTTTATGATTAAAATTTTTATGCTTACTATTTTATTTATATATTTGAATAATGTATATTTAAGGCATACATTATAATTTGATGTACATATGCATAGTGAAATGTTTACTAGACTCAAGGTAGTTGATCTATCATCTCAAATAGTTACCTTTTATGTGGTGAGTTCAGATTTTTATTAGTGATGAATATTACTTTTTTAGCATATTTCCAGTATTCCATATAGTATTATAGTCATCATCCCATGTGTTAGATCTCTAGATTTATTCATCCTACAGAATTGCAAATCTGTACCCTTTGACTAAAGTTTCCCATTCCCCCTCCTTCCCAGCCCCTGGCAATTACTATTTTAGTCTCTGCTTCAATGAGTTCGGCTTCTTATTTTAGATTTTACATGTGAGATCACTTGGATTATTTTTCTGTCTAGCTTATTCCACTTAATACAATGTCCTCCAGCTTCATTTACGTTGTTGTCAATGGCAGGATTTCCTCCTTTCTCATGGCTAAATAATATTCATATGTATATGAATAATATTGCAATAAACATGGAAGTGAAGATAAACTTTGATGAAAAAAAAATATATCTTGTGCAGATTTCTCCGATAGTCTCTCTGAGACAGCGATTTCATCTCCTTTAGCTATAAACCTAGAAGTGGGATAGCTGGGTCATATGGCACTTCTATTTTTAATTTTTTGAGAAACCTCCACACTGTTTTCCATTTACACACCTAACAAAAGTGTGCAAAGGTTCCATTTTCTCCACGTTCTTGCCGATGCTTGTTAAATTGTCTTTTTCATAGTAGCCATTCTAACAAATTCAAGGTGGTATCTTATTGCAGTTTGAGTTGCGTTTCCTTGATGATTAGTGATGTTGAGCATCTTTTCATCTATCTGTTAGCCCTTACTGTGTCTCTTTTGAGAAATGCCTATCCAGGTTCTTTGCCAAATTTTAAATCAGATTTTTTGATGGAGGTGTACAGTTGCAAATATTTTCTCCCATTCCTTAGGTTGTCTCTTCACTCTATTGATTTTTTACTTTGCTATTAAGAAGTTTTTTGGTTCATACGATTGCGTTTGTCTATTTTTGCTTTTGTTGCCTGTGCTTTCTGGGTTATATTAAAAAATATCATTGGGCAAGGAGTTTCTCCTATGTTTTTTCTAATAGTTTAATGTTTTTAAATCTTATATTTAAGTATTTAATCTATTTTAAGTTGTTTTTTTTCTGCATATGGAATGAATTTCATTCTTCATTTTTTTTTCTAACAGTTTTATGATCGTAAACCTTATATTTAAGTGTTTAGTCCATTTTGAGTTGATTTTTGTGTATGAAGTGATACAAAGGTCCAATCTCATTTTCCGCATGTGAAACCAGTTTTCCCAGCACCACTTATGGAAGAGACTGTTCCCCACTGTGTGTTCTTGGCAACTTTGTTGACGATCATTGACAACAAAGGTGTGGATTGATTTCTGAACTCACTCCTCTGTTCCATTGGTCTATATGTCTGATTTCATGCCAGTACCATGCTGTTTTGATTACTGTACCTTTGCAGTAAATTTTGAAATCGGGTAGAGTGAGGTCTCCAGCTTTGTTTTATTTACATTTTTTTTTTTTTTTTGCTCAAAATTGCTTTGGATGTTAGCGGCCTTCTGTAGTTCCATACAGACTTTAAGATGGTTTGTTCTATTTATGTGACTAGAAAAGCAATTGAAATTCTGATAGGGATTGCATTGAATCTTTAGGTTGCTATGGGTTGGATGGACATTTTGACAATATCTACCCATTGCTGAGCACGGAGTGGATATCTTTCGTTTTGTGTGTGTGTATCTTCTTCAGTTTCTTTTATCAAAGTCTTATAGTATTCAGTGTACAGATTTTTCACCTCCTTGGTTAAATTTATTCCTAAATATCTTATTTATCTTGGTGCTATTATAAATCAAACTATATTTTTAATTTCTTTTTTGTGTATTTTTTGTTAGTGTATAGAAATGCAACTGAGTTTTGTAGGTTGATTTTGTATCCTGCAACTTAACTGAAGTTGTTGATTAGTTCTAATAGTTTTTTTTGGTGGAGTATTCAGGGTTTTCTACATAGAAGATCATGCCATCTACAAACAGTTTTACTTTTTTCTGTCTGTTTTGGATACCTTTTCTTTCTTTTCTTTTTCTTTTTCTTTTTTTTTCCCTAAACAATATTAAATAGAAGTAGCAAGAGTAGGCATCCTTGTGGTGGTCTTGATCTTAGAGGAAACCTTGTAACCTTCCTCCACTGAATATGATGTTAGCTATGGGCTTGTCATTTATAGCCTTTATTATGTTCAGGTACTCTCCTTTTATACCCAAATTGCTGAATTTTGTCAAATGTCTTGTCTATTGATGTAATCATATTTTTATCTTTAAATCAGTTACTAAGATGAATTACATTTATTGATCTATGTATGTTGAACCACTTTTGCATCTAAGAAATAAATCCCATTTGATCATGATGTAAGCTCCTTTAAATGTGCTGTTGAATTTGATTTGTGAGTATTTTGTGAAAGATTTTCACATCTATGTTCGTCAGGGATATTGGCCTGTGATTTACTTTTTCTTGTAGTGCCCTTTTCTTGCTTTGTATAAGGATAGTGCTGGCCAAGTAAGATAATTTCCTCCTCTTCAAGTTTTGGAAGAGTTTTGAAGAGATTGGCATTAATTTCACCTTAAACTTTTCATGAAATTTGCCAGTGAAACCCTTTGGTCCTTGGCTCTCTGCTGCTGGGAGGTTTTTGATTACTGATTCAACATCTTCACTCATTATTGCTCTGTTCGGATTTTCTTTTTCTAATACATACATAGTCAACCCTGCACACGTGCACGCGCTCTCTCTCTCTCTCCCATTTGTATGGATACAGTAGTATACCATTTTGGTCAGAAGAGATACTTGATATGATTTCAATCTTCTGAAATTTGATAAGACTGCTTTTGTGGCCCAGCACTTGAAAAGAATGCATGTTCTGTTGCTGTTGCTGTTGCTGTTGGATGAAATGTTCTGTACGTGTCGTTGAGAGTATGTGGTCTACAGTGTCTGTGGTTTCTTTATTGCTTTGCTGTCTGGACGACCTCTCCACTGTAGAAAATGAGGTATTTAAATTCTCCATTGTTCTTGTTTGACTGTCTATTTCTCTCTTCATTTCTGTCAATATTTGCTGTATACATTTAAGTGTTTCAATGTTAGTTGTATATATATTTCCAATTGTTATATCCATTTGATAATTGACTTCTTTATCATTATATAATAACCTTCTTCATCTCTTTTCACAGTTTTTGACTTAAAATCTATATTTTTTCTATTATACATATAGTCACCTTTGCTCTCTCTCTCTCTCATTTTTTATTTGCATGGAAAATCTTTTTTCAGCCCTTCACTTTGAGTCTATGTGTGTCCTTAAAGCTAAAACGAGTCACTTGTAGGCAGTATATACTGCTTTATTTATTTTTTTTAAACTCGTTTAGATACTCTATGTCTTTTGAGTAGAGACCGTAATCATTTACATTTAAAGTAATTGTTGATGGGAAAAGCTTAACTATTTCCATTTCATTAATTGTTTTCTGTTTTGTTGTTTGTTTCTTCCTCTCTTGCTCTTTTCACTTGTGATTTGATAATTTTTTGTGGTTGTGTGCTTTAATTTCTTTCTCTTTTGTGTATCTGCTACAGATTTTTTTTGTTTGTGGTTACTATAAAGCATACATAAATAATCTTATAGAAATCTTTTTTAAAACTGATAACAACTTCTCTTTAACCACATAGTATACTCTACACTTTAACTTCTCTTCCCCAAGCATCTTACACTATCGATATCACAATGGTAGGTCACTGATACCAGCTTCTGAGTTGGCCTACTGTATAAATCAACACTGCTCATGTGTGATTTAAATGGCATTGCTACCTGGCTACATTGTTCAGCCAGCATCTCTCTACGTTATGTTCACAATTATATATCATGAGTGATTTTTTTTCAAATGCTTTAAAAATCCACAGACATTAAGTGTATTTATAAAAAGAAGTAAATTCAATAGTACACAAGAAACACAAAAAATCAGGTAATAAAAGGAACTTTCATTTTACACTTACCTGAGATTTCTTGGCCTGATCTGTTGACTGAGATGTTAGAAATTAAAAAGAAAACAACTAAGCTTGAATATCATTAGAAAATAATCAGTGTGAATGAAAGGTAAATTACAAAGTGGGAAGAATGTTTATAACATGACAGGGAAATGATTAATGATTTTATTATTCAAAAACTTCGAAAAAGTCAGTAAGAAAAAGACAATGACTCCATCAAGAATAGTAAAATATATGAAAAAGTAGTTCATAAATTATTATGATAAAGTCCAAACTTGTTAATTATCTAAGAAATGTGAATATAAAAAATGAGAAGCCATATTTCATCCTTCAAATGGGCAAAGGGAAATGGTAAAGCATATTGTTAGCAGACTCAAGGTATTCTCATATAAGCTGACAAAAGAGGAAAAAAAGGTTTTATACCTCAATTTGGTGAAGTAAATGCATACTCTTTGACCCACCTATCTCAAGAACTAACAAAAGTTGTGTAGCAAGATGAATTATAAGAATGTAAAGCATCACTTCTGACTGAAAACTGAGAATAAAATCAAGAGTAAAACACTAAATGAGTACTTAGATAACTTTATTCTTCCTTATAGCAATGTACCCTTTTCCCACTAAACCACATGTCGTAAATTAAATAAAAAATAAATCGTTTGTACTTTTCAACGTCTGCTTTTTGGGAGGGACTGTTCTCATGCTATCACGAATGCAATAAGCAAGGCAGGAAAAGCCTCTAATCTCACGAAGTTTACCTGCTGAAGAGTTCACAATGATTTCAGATAATAAATGCTTTGATAAAAATAAAGCAGATAAATGGAATCGAGTAAAATGGATTATGAAACAGCACATAGATCATGATCACAACTTAAAGAATAATTACATACTCAGAAAAAGTTTATGTACACATATAGCAGATTCTTTAATTGTTTTTGGTTTCTTACGTTTAAAAAATATACATATATTGCTTTATTTATGAGAAGTACTTTTTAATTAAAATTTAACAGAACAGCAGAATTATTTCAGATTTTCTTCTGATCCATATTTGTGTCTTTTTAATATTTCATAATTATTATAATTTCTTTTTCTAAATTATTATAAACTAAAATTCAGATTTTATAATATAAAGTTGTCTAAATCATGATTAGATGCCCTGTAACTCTGTTCTCTTTTATCCAATTTAGGCAATATTTATTCGGGTACTATGTATTTGCTGCACACATGCTCATACCTACCCACATAAATAACTTTACAGTAATACAGAAATGTGATTATATGCATGTATGTGCATCCCTTTCTTAGTGATCTATTTTTTTTCTTATTATTCCTTTTTCTTTTATTATGTGGGTGTCTCCATCTTCTTTACCACCATGCAGTGACCTGTATTAAGCACCAGCACGGGTTAATCTATCATTTCGCCTCCCCCCACCCACATGATCACCTGATACTCTTTAGATAAGCAGGCACCACATGGAAGTGCAGGGTGACCCCTGGCCACCTGGGGACAGAGGGTGCTGCAGTGTTCTTCAGACTGACAGCTCCGGAGACCTCGTGCGTGTTCCCAGCGGCCCCAGCCCGGTTGCACGTGTCACCTGGAGCAGATACTGGCTCTTGATCTCACATCCCTGTGCTGGACTCCTCGTCCTGGTTCCTCGCTCCTGCTTAGGCCTCAGCTCCCACAGACACCAGTTCATCCATCCTGTCCCCTGGCTCTCATTAAAGTGAGTGACCATATACACATACAGGGGGTTGTGAGTTCTACTGTGGTTGTTTTACAAAAATGGGCTATATTACAAAATTCTTTCTGCTTCATGATTCTCATTCATTATTTTTATGGAAATTTCTCTTAGCACGTTATTATATATAAAAGCATCTCTCTCTCACTTATTGCCTCTCCCTCCCTCCCTGAATGCCCCTCTCTCTCTCTCTCTCTCTCTCTCTCTCTCTCTATATATATATATATATATATATATATATATATATACACACATACACATATACACACACACATATATTTATTTATTTATTTTATATTTACTTTTTTAATTAGTCTGTACTTTTCTCACTTCACATAAAGGTGGGAAGAACCTCCTTATGTTCTAGTAATTGATTTCCATGGGCTAAATAGAGGTGTGAAATTTCTTTCTCAAAGATATACATATATTTTTCTTTATAATTGGAATAGATGTTGCCACATAATTTTTTTTTAAAGGGTAGTATCACACTCCCTTCACATCAGAAACATTTAAAAAGTACCCTGTACCAACCATGGCTACCAGAAGTAGGTTTTATATCTCACATGTTTTCAATCTGACTAATGTGAAGTGGGATGTTGTGGTTACTTTTGTTTATATCTGTCTGCTAGTAAATTTGATCCTTCCTTATGTTTCATGAACTTTAAATTTGCATTTCTGCTTATCAAATTTAATTTTATTTGAATTATTTGTTCGCTTTTTGTGAACTTATAGTAATTTCTTTTATATTATAATTAGTAACACTTTATCTCTGTATACTAAAATTTTTCCACCTCACATGTTTGTCTACTAGTGTTTTTTTTTTTGTTTTTTTGTTTTTTGTTTTTTGTTTTTTTTTTTTTAGGCCTCACAGACAGCAAGGACCTTGTCAGCTTCCAATCTCTTATTTTTAAATTTTATTTTATTTTTTTTTACGCCTACAGCACCTGGTGGTCTTCCTAGGTGGTCTCCCATCCAAGTACTAACCAGGCCTGACTCTGCTTAGCTTTCAAGATCAGACGGGATTGGGCTTGTTCAGGGTGGCATGGCTATAAATTACTAGTGTTTTTTTTTTTTAATGGTAACTTTTGCTATATAAAGGTCTAACTTTTTCTATAATTCAATATGCTAATTTTTCCTTAGGAAACATCTAGGTTTCAGGAAGAAAATCTCTTTGACCCTTATTTGTAGTATGCTAGGTTTTCTGTTGACTTTAACTCTCTCTCTCTCTCTTTCTCTTTAACCTTTGGCCATCTAAAATTAATTTTACTATGTGACCCAAAATACGTGTGAGGGTAGAGCCATTTATTTTTGTCTTCTAGATAGATAGCCACTAAACAACCTATTGATTTACAATTGGATTATGCTATCACCTATTTCTATGCTCTGATATCCACTTTTGTTCCAGTGATTTATTATTATTTTTTTAATTTCGTGTTTCAATAATGCTTAGCTAGCTTATGCTGAGTTAAAAACAGGGGGTTGGTATCTTCCATCAGTTCAAAAATATCCTTTGTATTTATCTTTTCCATTGAACTCATCACATTATCTATCTTTGCTGTCTTGGAATTCGAATAGTCTATATTCGATTTTCTTATATTATCTTCTGCTTATTCTATTTAATAGTTTATATTTCTGCCTCTTTAGCCTCTATGCTGAATTATTGATAATTTATTGTGATATATTCTCCTATCTACTGATTTCCTCTGCTATGGCTATTTTAAAGCATATTCTTTAAGCATTATTTTTTTTATCAGTTTTCATTTTAGAACTTGTATGTGGTTTTTTTGCAAGTCCGCTAAGTCATTTTTAGCGTTTCAAATTTTTATAATGTTTTCAAAGTTAATTATATTTCTTTAAACAGAGTAATAGTTGCCATATACATTTGATAATTTTTACATGTGAAGTTTTAATTCTATTACTTCAAGGTATTTTACTAATTCTTGGGCATGATATCTTCATTCCTTGTGCAGTTAGGTATTTTTGATTGTTAGCTACTAATTTTCCATGAATAATTAATTGTAGGACTATTTAAGGCATAGGATGAACATGTTATTATTTGAAATTATTTCAATTTGTCTCTGCATGGTGCCTATGGGCATTTGAAATTGAGAGTACTTTGAATTAAATTGATGACTATAGGTGTTTTGGACCATCTGTTACATAAATGGTGATAAAAGGGCACAAAGCCCGGTTGTGATGTGTGTGTGTGTGTGTGTGTGTGTGTGTATACGTATGTGTATATGTATACGTATACGTATATGTATGTGTATATATATTTCTCCTCTGCTTTCCTCTGTACTGAACTACTGTCCTAGTAGTATCTGGGAGAAGTAGAGGGGAGGAATTGGGCTCACCTGAGACTTAACTTTATTATGGGAACTTACCTATTTAAGTTCCCACCCTTTATCTCCTATTGTCTTCTGTGCTTAACAAGGTCAATTAAAATGGAAGGTCAAAGGGCTCTGGTGGTGGTAAATAAAGTGCTGGGGCAAGTCATCCCACAGGGAACAATTAGAAATTTGTGAACACACACACACACACACACACACACACACACACACACACACACACACACTTTGAATGCACTGAGAAGCTTTAAGGAGCTAGAGAAAAGTTTACTTATGAAAATTGTGACTGCAATGAGTAAGAAATACAAGTTTTCATCTCTCTTGTCTGAGGGCAGACAAGTGAAAACTCCCACCCTTGCCCATTTGAGGTGAGAGAAGACAGAGTTCAGAGCTGCAAGAGTGGTTAGAGAAATGTAAGGAGCAAATGTGGGAAGCAGAAAGAAGAACTTATAAGACCCATAATCTGAGTATAAATTCTTTCCATATACTTGTCTGATGACATGACCACATATGTTCAGAGGAGAACCCTGCAGACCCCAGGTGAAAAGAAGCAATGAGAATTGGGCTTAGCTATACCACTGTCCACCATGGATAAACATAATTTTAAGTTTAAATCAGGCAAGGCAATTGCAGAGTAGAACGACAACAACAATGAAAAAAATCCTCAGGGAAATCCCAATAAAAATCAGAATTACTCTAACATAGTATTTAAATGTCCAATTTTCAGAAGAAAATGTGTACATCTTCAAAGACGCAGGACAGTACATCCTCTTCTCAGGAAAGAAGGGAGTCAGTAGAAACTTACTTTGAGTGGATCCAGATATCGATTTAACAGAAAAAGCTATCAAAGTAGCTGTTAGAAATATGTTCAAAGAAAGACAGTGGTCTCCACAAAGGAAGGGATAGAGAACTTCAAGAGGGGAATAGAAAACATGGGCAATGAACATTCTACAGAGTAAAGCGTGATAAGTAAAAAAAAACAACAAAAAACAACAACAACAACAAAAAACTCAGCAGATGGACTCTATAGCAGATTGGAGACAGAAGGAATACTCAGGTGACTTGAAGATAAGTCAACAGCCATTAGTCCCTCTGAAGAACAAAGGAAACAGGAGAAATGCACAGTCTCAGAGACCTGTGACACCACATCAATGTTCCAATACGAATGTAATTGAAGTTTCAGAGAGGTGAGAGTAAAAGGGGGAGAAAAAAACATTTGTGTGAACAATAGTTTAAAAATTTCCACGTTTGGTGAAAATGTTTACATACAGATCCATGAAGCTCAACAAACTTCAAGCAGGATAAGAAAATAGAAATTTCATCTAGGCACATTACAACCTAGACACTGAAAGTTAGAAATCAGAGAAATTGTGAAAAAAAAGCGCACATTACATAAGGAGGAGTAAAAATATAAAAATCCTCAGTTCTCTTTAGAAAAATATAGAAGCCAGAAAGTTTTGAAGCAAAGGATTAGAAGAGTTGAAAGAAAGAAAACAACAAGACAATTCTCAACTGAGAATTCTACCTGCAACCAAAGTATCCTGAAATAATTAAGGGGAAAACATAATTTTGGTGTCAGATAAACAAAAATTGGAAGAATTTGTCACCAGCAGTCTTGCATTCTAAGAAATGCTAAACAGAGTTTTCAAGCTGAAGAGAGATGACCCAAGACCCCACATGTGAGCTACGGAGAGGAGTGAAGAATAATGGGAATGGAGAACACGTGCAAACAGGAAAGACTGTCACACGCACGCACATGTGTGCACCTGCACACACACTGTGTACACGCATGAGCACGTACATGTCCATACCCTCTAATCACGGCACTGGTCCTGGAATTGGCCTGGGCTATTTTGTTGAAGGGAGGTGATGCCCTAGCCCAGCTCTGATACCTGGTGAGGCATTAAACGTACTGATGGATGAGTGTGGATTTGCGATTGTGGGTGCAAGGGGAGTCCTGGGGTGGTCTGTGCAGTAACAGGGCTGGTGATTCGCCCTGGTCTAGCTAAAAGCCCAGAGGGCTTTGTTGCGGGGCAGGTCGTACAGCAAGACGATGTTTATGTGATGAGCCGGATTTCGGATGCCCTGGTGGAGACCTAATTTTGAGGTATTCCCTGCACATGTTAGTGACTATGGATTTGAAAAAGCTCAATCAGTCGTGAGACACTGAAGGGGGGGACCACCTGGGCCCATGCGGGTCTCTGTTGGTCGTTGGTCTCCATAGGACCGTGCTTGTAGGCGCCCAGTACATAGCCTTTAACACAACTGCTGCACCTTTCTCTGGAGTCAACTTGATTCGTGGACATGTCCTTCAGGCCCTATAAGTCTTCTTGAGTAAGCAAAGTCACACCCTGTGTAACCGAAACCTTTAGTGTTTTATCATTAAATAATATATGACTATTTAAAGCAAAAACGTACCACTGTTTTGTTTGGTTTATAACATATATAGATTAGATATAGTACACATGACGATAAGTACTAAAGATGTTAAATAAAAATATGTGAATCAGACGTTTCCTATATTTTACTGGAAGTAATTGAGTAATAATTCCAAGTCTACTGTTAAAAATTAAAGATACATATTATAATCCCTAGAGAAACTACCAAAAACATTCAAAGAAATAAACTAAAAAACCAATAGAAAGAATAAAATCAAATCATAAAAATATTTATTTAACAAAAAAGAATGAAAAGAGGAAAGAAGAACAAATATTAAACAGAAGAGAAAATAATAAAAAATAATATAATGGGAAACAAATATAATAATATTAATAATGTTGTTAAATATAAATAGAATAATTCAACCAAGACCGAGATAATCAGACTGGATCTGAAAATAGCCAGTTCTATTCTGTTTCCAAGAGAAACACCTAAAACACAGAAACAGAAATATGCTGAACATGTATTAGAAAAAATATACTGTGAAAACAAAAAACATCAAAAAGGAGAAGCTATATTTATAAAAGACAAAACAAACCTCAAGATAGAAGTGTTTCTGCAAAGAGAGAAAATAATGATAAATAATGCTAAATATACCTACCTACCTGCCTACGTACATATAAATTGCTATAGCAAAAACGGACAGAATTTAAGGGAGAAAGAGACAAATTTATACGCATATTTGAAGATATTAACAAGCATACTTGACAATATTTGTGTACTTTTCTTCGTGACCTACTGGACAGTTGAAGAAAAATAATCCAGAACAAGTAGATCTAATGGACCACCTTGCTGTAGCTGACCTTTCTTTATCGGTTAGTTTAACGACAGCAAAATGTGTTGTTTTTAGCGTCTCAGTTAAACGCTATCGCCATTCCTCAGTGTGCACCCTTTCCTGGTTCACTGTTTTGTTTCATGTTTGTTTGGTTGTTTGGCTAGAGTCTTCTCTCAAGCGGTTTTATGAGAGCAACAGACTCCGAATTTTTGCATGCCCTTAAGTTAATTTATTGTTCTGTTTCGTGCTGACCATTTTCTAGGTGATCATTTGTGCATACCTTCTTTTTTTGCTCTTTTCTTCCAGTGTTTTAAAAGAAAAGGTTGGTGGATTTTGTTTGTTTGTTTGTTTTTTGTTTTTTATCTTGTAGGAAGCTGGCCTTTCAGCTAAAAACTTTTAAGATGTTCCCTGTACTCCCAGAACTAAGGGGTTTTTCCATGCCTTGATTTGGTCTGTGGTTCCTTATCTATTGATCTTCTCTAGAGGTAGGTGGCTGCTCCAAATGGCTGGTTCGGATCATCTTTCTTATAACCGCACCCTAGTCATCATTGATCAATCAGTTATCATTGAGAATCAATTCCCTATCATCGAGAAAAAGTTCTCATTGTGTCTGTATTCTCCTTATGAATGTATTCACATTATGAACATTTAAGTCTTCTAATCTACCAGCCAGTTCCCTTGTATTTCTCTCAGGATGCCATTTTCATGTATATTCGCGCTAAGCTTTGACATTTCTTGAATCTGGATTCAGGGACCACGATCTCAGCAGTGTCCGTGTTCTTCTTCAGGCATCTGCTGCAACGTATAATAGGGAAATTGTGTGTTTCCTTTTTCACCCCTCCCCCACAGAAAGAATCATGTGTGAGTGGTACCCTTCACACCACTTAAGCACTCTCTCTATATATATATCTTTCTCTCTCCCCGCTCCTCTCCCCCACTCCTCATTTTGTGGGGCTCATCTGTGCCCTCTGGCTGGCTGGCAACTTGTTTCTTGACCACTCTTCCCCTCTCTAGCTACCTGGCTTCTTAGCCTGCCTGAGATGGTTGTTCGTTTTCTTGTTGGTTTTTCTTGGGGCTTGAGGGTTGCATGCCCCCTGCACCTGCCATGACTGTGGCTATAGGAGCTGAGACTGCCCGGTGTCTGCCGAGATTCCAGGGGCTTCTTCACTTTTGGCTACAATCTCTGGGGCACGGAAGGCTTGATCCCCTGGGTCAGCTCTCTTTGGACTTTTAGGGAACTGATGTGACCTGTGACTGGCACATAATGGGGGAGGCGGCTTTGTTCTAAGGTCACGTCTTTGAGTTGTGGCCAGGTCCTTTCCTTGGGCCTGTGTTTATCCAAGGCATGAAGGTCTGTGGCACACGGAGTTATCTAGGCAAGGACACCCCAAATGGACCCCCTCCGCCTCTTTTCCCTTAGATTGCACAGCATGTCCTCATGTCCCTGAGATCTGTTTGTCTTACCAGCCTGCTCCAGGAGCCACATAATCAAAATCTCCCTTCACCTGGCCATTTTGCCATTTTGGACATGATGTCATGCTGAAATGGAGGTTCAAACAGCTTCGTGAATGTTTCACACAAGGAGGGCTGGCCCTTAGCACCCATGCTGAGCAAAATCCCTGGGAGCCTGTGACTCTTCAGAATATCCATGGAAAAGTGACACCTTTCACTTTTTCTTGACCAGGAGTGGGAAGAATGATGGAAAGAGCAATGCAAGAGTTTTCAACACAACATTATTTCACATGATGGCAGCACAGAAACCTGAGGTAGCGGTGGAGGTAATTGCTAGAGGCTGGGTGGGTAATTGCAGTCAGGAAAAGTGCCAGGGCAGCTTCGAGATGAGGATCGGTGACGCAGCCAGAGCCATTAAGTTGAGAGCTTCAGAAGAACCAAAGATATTGGAAAAAAAATTTTAATAGAATCATCTGGATTTGCTACAAATCACTGTACAACCATTGCCAGTTAATTATACTATTCAACTGAAATACAGAAAAAATTATGTATATTATATTCCATGTAAAATGTTAAAAAAAAGCTGAGACAATTTACCTATTATAATAAATATTCTAATCAAGTTCTTTATCCAGACTATAACAAAGTGTAATTCATTACCAAGAACTTTTTCTTGCATTCAAATTTTAATTTGTACTGCTAGCTATGGAGGCCTTTCTATAGAAACATCATTCATATAGATGCATAGGATGGAAAGCAAAAGAGAAAAGCCTGCATTGTTGTTGCTGCTGTTCTTGTAGAAAAAAAATTCTCAAAAAATGACAAGGTGACATGAATATGGAAAGCGTTAGAGCAGGTGTTATACATGGCCATTTAAATAACGGTATTGATCTCCACTTATTGTAAACCAAAAAGCCCAGAATTGTTGATGTTCTCTCTATTGGTTCTTTTTTTTTTCTCTCAAAATCTGTTCTAGAAGATAGCAATTTGTTATGACAACCTGTTCTATTCATCAGGACTAGAGAGAATCAGGCATTTGTCAATATGCATTCTGAGAGGCGCGCTCACTGCAGGCGGCCTACCGAGGTGAAGCATTAGTCTGCAAAATCGACTGCTTGATACAGCATTTCCATCTTTTTAAACTCGAAATTGCAAAATGCAAGAAAAAGAATGCTTTTTTTCTGAATGCATGTATATCCGTTTTCTTCAACACATGAAATGCTGGCTTGTGCTCGGGGAAAGAGGAAATGCTAATGGCAGTAGAACACGTGCCCATAAACTCAAAGTTTTTAACTATAAGTTGCTGAACTTTCTCTAAATGCACGTTCTGTGAGTCTAAACGGCCTATGATGTTCTAGAATAACAATCTCAGAGAATTAACCACAATAGGGGGTGTTGGCTCCCACAGATTGCGTGCTTGCGATCTGCGGGGGTCTCCAGGACAGCTTGCCTTTGGGGAGTTAGCTCACCATTCTGGGCTGTGCCTGTCAGGAGTCACTGATAGGCACCTCCAAAGCAGTAAGTGCATTCACGGTCGCTGTTCCATGGAAGAGCCCCCTGGAAAGGGAGCACCTGCTGGGGGAGAGTCCAGCCGGGAGCAACTCGAGACACTGACCACCTGCCAGGGCAAGTCGTGTGCACCCAGATGACTCATATACTGGGAGGAGAGGGGAGCTGGGTATGGGTGACCTGGCCTCCTTCCTGCTCTTCTCAATTCTTTCATCTTTCCCATTGACTGGTCACCGTGCCCCATCTCCTTCAATACCCTAACCCACCACAGTTAGCTTTCATTCCGGTGTTGCTGTGCAGAACACCGCAGATGTCTTACCTTGCTCAGTCCCAAATAAGTCTGTGAGGTCCATGACTTGTCATGCCCACTGTGCAGGTGGTGGGAACTTCATCTCATGTGGTGTGCACACAGCCAGGGTTCAAGTCCATGTCTCTCTTTTTTTCCCCCCATAGCTTATTTCCCATGCTTCTCTCTCCCATTATGATTTGCTTCCATGTGCCAATTCCTGGCAGAGGAGACATATTGTGTGACCTTGAATAGGAAAATCACCTCTAAAGAGTCCCACCAGGGTAAAGAGAAAACTCCCTCGAGCTGAATAACATGCGTCACACTTTACTGCAAATGGTTTTCTGTGGAGCCACAACAAGAAACGTGTCAAAAATTGAGTCAGCAAATAATTGTTCCATAGTCAAGACATCTGGAGAGGCTGCATACTTATAGTTAAAGATTCAGTTCAACTATGGTTGTAATTAAGAGTCATAACATACAAACAGAGGTTGCCAGAAACAACCCTTTTCGATTTTAACTTACTGTTTTCCACACTTATTTGAATCTGGACTACCTTTTGTTTAGATCAGGGGCCAGCAAATGTTTTCTTAAAGAGCCGGATAATAAGTATCTTAGGTTTTGCTGGCAAAAATTAATTCATTAATTAAAATGGAGGCTATTGTGTAGGTGCTTATATAATCATTTTGGGTATAGACGCATTTCGAAGGTAGTTTGCACTTTGAGCCATAAAAACAGAAGTGACAGCCCAACTTGCCTGGCAGGACATAGTTTGCTAACTTTGGGTGTCCATTAAGGCAGTGGAGAAGAGGTTTTGAGACATTCGCAATGAGACACTTGCTAACTGAACCTTCAGTCTCAAAGCTTCAGGGTTTGATTCTAAAATGGTTCAAGTGTTAGGAAAATGCTTGCCCACCTAATGGATTCTAAATTTTCTGATTGTCCATTCCACTAACGCTTGAAAGAAGGACACACCGTGCTCTACTTTCTTGAAATTACATGGGGTCTGCCAAATTATACAAAGACTGCATACAAAAAATAATTTAAAAACTATCCCACAATTCATGTTGCTAACAACGTGTTGTATAGCTTCCAAAACTTTCTAAGACATATTTTAGATGGTGATCTAGACCCTTTGACAGTATGCTGTCCGTGAACTTGAGTTTCAACAATTGTAATCACTGCAGAACAACGGCCTCAGTACAGGCTGGAGGGACACCGTGATGCAGATCGAGTCTGGTGGGCCTGCGGTGGACTGTACTGGTGACTGACTTTTCATTGTAAAGGATTTTTCACAAATTTCTATTTTTCTCTAACCTTCTGCTATTTAAAAAAAATTGGGCCAAACTATTAAGCACATATCGGTGTTCAGGGCTAACTCTCTTTTTATGTAGAAAAACAACATTGGTTATATTAATTCACTCAGTGCACGATGATGTCACAGCTTCAGCTCTGTGTCAGCCAACACACAATTCCCAGTAAGGCTTTTGGTCGCCCGATTATTAGGGAGCAGCTTCTTCAAGTTTCCTTTTCGTGAGCTAAGACTGAACTAAACACCTAACAGAGTTCACCGTCCTTGCTCCTTGTTGCCAAGGTCTGCGTTGCCGTGCGTTTTGTATCTGTTAAGGGTGTTTTGCTTCATCTGGGCCTCTCACCAATCATTTCACAGCGAGATTCTGCACACTCAACAGGACCTTCTGGAGGTTTTTACGGAAATGCTATAAAAATTGCAAATATAGATTCAAATCTATTTGCAGTTCAGTGACTATTATTTACAATAAAGACCGCCTTCCTTGGCTGCGTGATGGGACAGGGTCAGCTGGTGGTTTTTATATCCGTTGGTCTAAAAATGGACTGTTGAAAAGCTCTCTCCTTAAATTTCCCTGAGAGTTCAGAAATGAGGGAAGAGTGCCAAGGGAATAGAGACCAAACGCTACCAGGCGAGGCTGCCAACAACATATTGAGCACAAATAACAAAGACAGATAATGCGCATTGGTCTGTCCTACTCACTTGGAGCCAGTTCCCAAATCCCTGTCAAACTCTAGTGTTGGCAAAGAGTTCAGATAGATGATAGATAGATGATAGATAGATAGATAGATAGATAGATAGATAGATGATAGATAGATAAGTAGATAAATAGATAGATGAATGAATGAATGAATGAATGAATAAAGCAGATTGAAAAGCCCGTTTGCCAGTCCATGGTGAAAGTTAAATGGCTCTGACAGAAAAAGGTTTAGGAGGGCTCCGGATAAAAGGAAGAAGTGGCAGGGAGAGAGGAAGGGATGACGATTCAGAGAAGAGCAGAGGCATCTGGCCAGGGCCCTCCACTGTTCCCGTTACTGCATCCCCAGCTCTGACTGTTCACATTCTGCTTCCGAGGATGGTGCAGGAGGCCAGGTTCTTTTTTGTGCTCTGAGAAGCGCAGGTGGCGAGGTGGTCTGGTGGAGGACAGGGGTGCGGGTGCCCTCCAGTGCATAGACCTTGACAGAATAACATTGTCCAGATGGTGGCTCATTTTCCAGTCCCATGCAGGGTTCACATGGCAGGAAGACGACACTGATTCTGTGAAAGAGGCACTGAGCTGCTGGAAGGGGAAGTGGCCTTATGTGCTTTTCGAAAATGGGCTGATGGCTCAAGAATGCAGCAAGTTCAATGTCTGTGTGTCCTTTGAATGGGGATAGGAGCGCTGCTACATGAACTTTCGCTTGGATGGTGGGGCTGGTGCTTATCATGCATGTTGGGTGGTGAGATGCTTAACACCCAGGTCCTGGTTCCTGTGTCCAGACCCGATATACCCAGTATCCTAATGGTTTTCTCAGAGGACCGACCATCGCAGAGAGAAAATTTTGAATTATTGCCTTAGATCGAAGTTGGATGAAATTTCGCATGCCATCCACTATTCACCTGTGTACTTCGTAGCTTCCTCTAAACCGTTTTTCTTTCCATGGCCTTGACTGGCATGGGTTGAATGCTTGTGTCACCCTCCAAATTCATAGTGTGAAATCCTAATCCTCCGTGCACTGATAGGAGGAGGTGGCATCTCTGCGAGGTGATGAGGTCGTGAGGGTTGGGCCCTTGGGAATAGGATCAGCGCTCTAATAAAAGAGATCTCAAGAGCTCCTTCACCCCTCTGTCTCATGAGGACAGAGAGAGGGATGGGTGTCTATGAACCAGAAAGTGAGCCCTCGCCAGACACAGAATCTTCTGGCACAAAAGTCTTGGACTTCTGGCCTCCAGAACTGTGAGACATGAACACGTAGGTGGTTTATAAACCCCTCGCCCTATATTGTGTTTTTGTTGCAGCAGCCCAAACAGGCTAAGACATCGATTTAATATTTGTGATTTTTTTTCTTGCTCTCCTTACATTAAGATTCTTCACTACTTGAGGCAAATAAAAATTTGAAACCTGAAAATAAACAGGAAGACACTGAAAAAAAAAAAAAACATTGAGGGCATATGATAGAAAGCCAACCAATGAGGACGGACACGTGAGAGTTTTGCGAAGGGTTGGTGCCAACCTCACTAATCCGAGCTGTGGTTTGCACTGTGCCTGCACAGCCAGCCTGTGACATCCTGACCTCCAGCTCTCCTCCTCCTAAGTCACCCCTGCCTAAAGCCCTGAACCTTGTCATCAGAACCTGGAACCTCAGCATCCTAATCACAGCATTCAATCCGCACGTCTCTTGGAGGCTCTGCCCTCACAAATGTCATCAGAGCACTGCTACCTGGACTGCCCTCCCTTTCTCCTAGGCTCTGTTCCCTCGGTCTTTTTACGTCCTATCCCAGACACCGTGGTTGGTCATCTGAAGGACCATTGCACTTGGACCTTCATGTCCTTGTATTCATGGGGCAACTACCCTGTAGAGTCCAGCTTACCATCCCTGTTGCCATCAACAGCCTCTGACCCTGTATCCAGGCAGGTAGGATGCTCAACCCAGGGACTCAGGCTCTGTTCCTGGCTTCCTGAGTTCCCACCAATCCTTTGATTTTATTTGCCACAGGGCTTCTTCCTTGCCTTCAACAGCAGGCGAACTGGCAACGTTCTCCTCAAGCCTCCTACGAGCCACTAAGCCACCCGACTGGCAGAAAGCAAGGGCCTTTCCTTGTGAGCTCCTTCAGCTTCTCAGGGCCCAAGAAAGAAAATTCAACCGTATCATCCACAGCCACCCCTTTTGCATGCCTGAGGTCAAGTATCACCAACCCTCTCCTGATGACTCCCTCATCCCATGTCACCTCCTCTTTGGGGATGTGGATCCAAGATCTATGGCCTCTCGTGGTTTTTCAGCTTCTTCCTATCGTGGACCCATCCCCTTCGGCATCTTTACCTCCTCGTGGCCACTTCCACACATTTCCTTAGCCTCCACTCCATTTTTCCCTCTGCCACTGCCGATGACTGCTTTTTACAGCCACCTTGTCCTCTGTCCTCCCGAGAGCACCTTTTTCCAGTCTGACCAGTTTTTCTCCACCTGCGTCTTTTCCTTCTTGTCTTTTCTACTTCCCTCCTCCTCAGGAAGAAGTGCTGTCTGCGGTCCTATTCTTCAGCCTCTGGTGACACCTTGTTGCTCCTGCAGCATCACTCTACAGACAGTCCCCACACCGTGAAGGACAAGAACAAGAACAATCGTAAAGTACACAGTTGCAAACCAATGTTTTCCTGCCCATAAAAGTTATGTAATCGTCCGTTATTCATTAGTCACATTGCTGACACAGTCACAGTGAGAGCTGTCGCATGCTTGATACAGTATCCAATGACCAAATGTAAATACATAAACATTTATTACAGCTTAAAACACTATCTCTAAGTTATTATATTTTAAAAATGATATATTTATTATTATAACAGACTTTAGTGTTGAAAATACAGACACAAATCATATTAAAATGATGTAAGACAATGCAATAGCTATAATTAATATAAACAAAATATGTAATATAGGGTTTTCTTAATTCTCAAAATCTAGATAACGTTTCAGGAAGATTTTAGCCTAAAGAACATTACAAATATAGGCAAGATGATTTCCAATAAACACAATAGCTATAGTGAGTATAAACAAAATATGTAATACAGGATTATTCCTAATTCTCAACATACAGGTGATGTTTTGGGAAAATTTTAATGAAAAACATCTTAAATATAGGCAAGATAATTTCAAATACTGCCCTCTTTTTATTTACTGGAGAATATATGTGCATTAATGTGATAAATATTGGTAGTCTTCATTTATGAAGATTGCTTGCAAATTAATTAATAAGAATCATAAGAAAACTTGGACAGGTAGCTCATAGAAAAAGAAATATAGATAGTCAATGAAAGTTGAAAGATTCTCCATCACAGGGGTAATCAAGGATGTGTCATCTAACAACCATGACATTATTAGTATATTAGCATAGAAAGAGCCTTTAAAACAGTGATGTGTAAAGCAGTGTATATATGTGGTGATGCATCAAATAAACCCAGTCTTACATTTACTTTTTTAAAGATAGTTTCCCAGAAAATATGAATTATGTGTGCTAAGATGCCTAGACAAGAGATACTAACTGCAGCACTATTTGAAACAGTGAAGGAATAAAAACATGTGTGTATTCAATCATAATATTTTTGGAAGTATTAGGAAGCTACTGAAAATATTATAGAAAATATTATATGAAAAATATTAATAATACACAGCTTTATGAAAAATATTTCCAAGCTCTCTGCAATGGGCTTCTACTATTTGTAAAATTAAAAAGTTATTAAATATTCCCTTGATCTTAGATCTTCAGTGAAATCTAGTACATCCTCAATATGCCATTTTACTAATTAGCTATTGCATGTAAAATGCCTTCCTAGAATGATCTGGACAATGAAATGTAAGTCATAATAACAGTAATTGTAATATTTAAAATAAAAATATTTTCAATTTTAGTTTCATAAATTTAGTTTATATTGGGCAAGTGTTTGGGAGAATAAGATTATTTTCATGGAGGAGTCTTATGTATTATCAAACACCATTTAATGTTGAATATTTTCCTCAAAGTTACAAATACTCAAAATATTACATACTTTTAATGCTTCCAGCTTAGGTTTGATCTGCAGGTGTTGGAACACTCCCTAATTCATAGAAAAAAAGTCCCACAACAATGACCAGTTTATTCATTTGGACATTAATTTGTCGCTTTCTTTATGTTGCATAGAATTACTACAGAAGACAGAGCAGCATCCCTATGTTTAGTATATTTGAGTAGTTAAGACAAATGTAGAAATCAGTAAGTATTTTAGTAAATACAAAAGCTAAAGATAGAAAGCATGAAACTGGAAATGCGATATAGAGACAGAAAGAATGTATAAAAGAAAACAATGTAAATTTAAGATAAATACGTTTGAATCTAAATATAATTATAATTAATAATTAATTAATCATATTTTAAAGTAATATTTCCATCGTATAAGAATGGGAGGTAGGCAGATAAAAGAACAATGCTGCTAAATTTAATCTGACATAACATAGTAGGTGATTATAAAGTGCTAGTAAAAATTAAATTTGCAATAGGTTTCTGACAAAGAAGCACATATACATCTTTACATTGATTGACTGTAATTTATATAATTGTTATGTTTTGGCTCTGTGTTTTTCACACACACACACACACACACACTTCTTGTGAAAACTTTATTAGGTTTGTGTTATTTGGTCCAGTAAACTGAGGTTTAGATTAATGGACCAAACCCAAATCATACACTAAGTGGATGAGTTGTTATAGAAACCTATTAATTACATTATGGATTCATTTGTTATTCTGGAGTTGTGCTGAGACTACAGAAGGCACTCAATAATATTTGCTGAAAGTATAAATTAATGATTGCTCCTTTTAGTTGGCCCTTACCTGCCTCTTCAGGGTTGCTGGGGATCCATTTATTTGCTTCAGGTCCTGGGGACACAAAAGTATTAATGGGTGAAATTCTTTAAGCTCAAATGCTATACATTTCATTTCTCATTTCTCTATCTGGCCCTAGGGAACTAACACATTAATTATAAATATTCTGATTTATATATTTGGACTCCTAAAGATAGAATAATGTGCCTTCCTTGTGAATCACGATTTGGATTATTAATACAGTTCTCAGTTCTCCCTCCAAAGTCACAAAATATATTACTCAGAGATGGCAATTTCTTCCAGAAATAATTTCAAATATTAAAAAAAAATAACTTCAAGATTGTTTAGCTTTTATAAGTAGCTGAATTACATGAAAAGCAGATGACAAACCTGCAAATGATGCTTTCATTCTTAATTTTCAGAAAATATCTTAATATTTGAAAAATAACTTGATTTTTGACAAAGGTCAATTTAATTTTGAAAAGTTATAACTTTTTCTCAAATCGACTGAAAGCTAATATTGGCAATGTAAGATAAGAATAACTATCCAGGATAATATAGCACATTTTACACCAGAATATTAAAAATATTCTTCTTTCTTACTTTTTCCAGGATCAAAGAGGTTGGGAGTTAACAGTTTGATTTACAAAGAACTGTGTGGAGAACACTTGCTCCACAAACATGTCACCAGGTGCCTGCAGTGTGCACATGATTTGTTGTTTTAAGGCGTCCATGTGGAATACTGAGTAGAACATACACGTCTGTAATAGGTTAAGTTGATTGGTTTTGCTGGCAGATGTGAGAGAACATCATTGCTCATTGGATGGTTGGCTTAATTGGTTTTCTCCTGGAAGACACAGACAATATTCTCTTAATCTGTTCCACACAGGCTACTTAAAATCAAAACCTCTGAATTATTGTCTAATTGTTAGCATTTTTTAGATGGTGGTTGTATTCAGGGAATGGTTTATGAGCAACACTTGGTTTTCTTTTGCATAGAGATTAATGGAAGGCAGAAAAGGTCACTTCTGCTATTTCTAAGTATTAACCACGTGTTGAAGTGCAAGTTCACCGATTTAAAAAATCAAATAGGGCACAGAATTTAATGAGAATATTCTTCTCTTTGGAGAATAATTTTTGTTGTCATGTAATATACAGCAGAAAGGTCAAATGATGGATTTGAGCAAGTATTACAAATCTCAATGATTTATGATGGGGGTATCTGCAAAACAGGATCAGACAGACCTTGGTGAGATTTTGGTTGCTTTGAGAAAATGATGATCAAAATCCTCGTTTAAAATAGCTCTCATATTTTTGTTCTGTAACTAGAACATTAATGAACAATGTTTGCAAAAGGATTTGGGGCTGTGATTTTTGTGATTATGCTTTAAATAGTAAGAAAAATCTAGGATAGAGAACAAGTTAATAATGTGTTTTCAAATGGTATTTGGAAAGTAATAATTTTCAAAATAGCTTCTCCCCAGATTTCATTAAAAGATAGATGAAGACACAAAACCAAATGAGAAACTGGCACACGGTAAACATAGTTCAACCACAATTTGTACTCAGAATCTAGGAAAAACTGGGTATGGCCCAAATAAGGCTGAGCTACCTTGTAACCTGTCTCACAATGGTATCCATTCAAAAGAAAACAGGTTGGATATACAATAAAATAATTAAATATCAACTTCAATGTTTACTGTTGCTCTACAAAGGAATGCCAAAAAAACATGCAATTCATGACTCATGGTGAAATGACCTATAATCATCTGTATTCACCTGAATCTCTCTGAATCCTCACAAAAGTTATTCATGAGTCTCTCCTATATGTCTTTCATCCTCAGAAAACCTGAGTCCACTCAAGGCATGCACACCCATACTTTCATCTGTGTCTTCCAGGCATGGCCTATTAGATTGCTATTAGATTTAGGGATGACTTGGGGGTTTTAACATGTAAATAATTCAAGCCTATCTCAGTTATTTAAAGTGTGTTCCTTATCCAATAGCCCACATACAAAGACTGGGAATTAAAAAAAAAAAAACATAATCACAGTTTTAGGGAGGAGGGAGAGATATATTTCTCTTTTTTTATGATTCCATTGAGCATCACTGGGCTGGGAAAATTTCAGCAACCTATCAAATTTAACCTCAGGAAACAGACCACATGCACCTGCAAGGTGAGAATATAAGTTACCAAAAATATAGTATGATTTGAAAAACAAACCACTGAAACCTGTTTTTAAATTCAGTTATAATTTTATTCATGTAAGATAATAAAATGTGTCTTCTGGTATAGTATTCATATCTCAATAAATCATCTGCCATTTGCCAAATATTGTAATACAGCCTTAAAGTATTAATTCTGTTTGCTCTCGTTATAAGTTGTCGCACTTGCTAGTCATCTGATGTAGCAGTGCTCGTTTTCACACATGACTAGAGCAATAACATTTCATTTCCTTCAGCATGATGTATTATTGAAGACCTGTATAATTTAAGTCTTTATTGGTGATCTAATTGTACATTGAGATATTTTGCTAAAAATATCCTTTAAGATGCACACTCTTACCGGTCCCCCAGATAGCCCTCATTCATTAGTCGGCTATTATGTAGTAGCAGTTAGATTCCAAATTAAAATATTGTGAAGTACAAGTTTCTTCCACATGGTTCTCTTTGTTTTTCCATTGTTCCAAGTAAGTACGCATGTACATATGTATGTATATAATTTTTTTGGGGGAAATTATTAACCATATAGAAAAATAAATAGAATGTATGATAAAGATATATTTATCTGATACCTAAATTCAACAATTGTCAATATTTTCCTGTTCTTTTTTAACTACCGAAAAAAATTTTTGTGTGTGAAATTAAATTAAAAATTTATGTTATATAATTTCATGTTTATATACTAAGGCATGCATATTTTAAAAATCTATTATTAAAAAGCTTAAAATTGTTTTCTAACAAATTAATTGTCCTTTATCAAATTTACCATGTAAAATTATACCCAATTATCTCCAAATGTAATTTTTTAATTGTTTCAATTAGGACCCAAGTAGGTTTACCCATTTCACTTGGATGACAGCTCTTTAAACTATGTTTTATCTATATCAGTTCACTATCCCATTATTTTTCTACTAGTCTCTTTACTTACTGAAGAAACTAGAGTTTTGAACACGCCACTTTCTCTTATTTTTGTAGAAACTGGTAATTAGAGCTACAGGCTTGATTATAATCAGATTAGAAAATTTTAAAGACTCCTTCATAATTGTTCTTTTTTTTTTTTACTTCTTATGGCATTACACATATTTGATTTTTCTGCTTTTGGTGATGTTAAATTATTCATGGGTGTATTAGGTAGATTTTACTGCATAACAAAATCAATATAACATTTATAAATTAATAATGCTGCATGCGAGTATAAGGTGGAAGTTACAGTAGGCAGCTCAGCTAGGGAATAGCTAGTTTTAAATGATCTTGCTTGCATGTGTGGCAGTTATAGTTAGTGCAAGGGTTGCCACATTTTTCTCTAAAAGGAGGTAAACATTTTATGTTGCGAGTACCACATAATCTATGACACAATTATTCAGTTCTGCCATTTTGGCTCAAAAGCAGCCATAGATAATATATATAAATAAATGGACATGGCTGTTTTCCAATACACTTTATTTATGTAAAGGGGAACCATGGGCAGTAGTTTGCTTTTCCTGTGTTGAAAAATAACAAACCAACAAACATAAACAAGTGGTGATTTTCAGCAAAAACAGAGATGAAAACTATAACAGTAGCAGACATTAAGAGGTACTTTGATAAGCTATTTTTAAACTTGACAGAGCTTAGAAAAGAATCAGTGACTTGAATATAAGGCATAGATATGACATAACTTAAAAGACAAAGAAAAAATAAATTACAAGGAGTCTAACATATATAGGTAATTGAAATCCCTTACTTGAAAAAGAGAGAAAAAAAGCAGGAAAATATCTGAAAAAATAATTGTTGTAAATTCTTTTTATCAGACTGAAAGGTATAAAACACATATCTAAGAATCTCATATAACAACAGCAGGAAAATAAAATAAAACATACACAGGTAGACCATCTTAAAGACAGCTAGTGAAAAGAAACCTTTTACATAGAGTTTAAGAATTACAGGAGTAACTCATTGGAAACTATGAAAGCTGGGAAACAATCATTTTTTAATGCTGAAAGAAAAAACTCTCAAGTCAGAATTCTATATCTAGCAAAAACATGTCTTGGAAATGAAGGGAGAATAAAAACTTTTCAAAAAATCAAAATCAGAGAGTGTGTTTTTGTGGATTTGAGAGTTAGATTTTGAGAGGTGTATTTTCCTCCTGACGCCAACTAAATCAATTCTCTGTGGACACCAGCACCCAAAGGTAGTGTTCAGACTCCACAGGCTGAAAGGCTGGTCCCACAAGACTGTCCCACTTCAGATTCTGGTCACAAATATCAATTCTCACGTCAACTACACTTTGTTTATCTTGGCTACCACAACCCCCTCCTCAGGTTTGATGGTTTGCCAGAAAATCTCATAGAATTCTGAAAAGTATGCTATGTGCCATTCCCTGTTAATTGTAAAGAATAAGACTCATGAACAGCCAAACTGAAGGTTTGTTGGGGATGATGCTGGGGGCAAGTGCAGAGCTCTGTACCTGAGCATAGCACGGTGCCAGGACCTTGTTGTGCCCCCCAACCCAAACACTCTCTGAATCCAGTTGTTTGGGGGTATTTATGGAGGTCTCATTATAGAGGTGTGAGCCATCAAATCTTTGGTCATTGCTGGTCAAACTTACCCTTCAGCCCTTCTCCCCTCCCTGGAGGTTGGGGCGGGGCAGAAACATTCAACACTCTAATCATGCCTTGGCCTTTCCATTGGTTTAAGAGATGTGTGCAGGAACCAGGGATAGAGATGACTTTTCATAATACCACAGATGTTTTGATTTACAGGTATTTAAAGTGATAAAGTTTCTCAACAATTACATAGGTCGTTTTAAATCTGCTTATTTTTAAAGAAATTCTGAGGCTTTGCTCATATTTTGCACAAATCAGAAATTTGTTTAAATTATGTTTTACATATGCTAAGGAGAATATGTAAATAATTGTAATTTAATATGTAAAAAGTTCATTATTACTTTTTAGAGTTAATTGCCTTGGAGTTAGAATTTTATTTATTTTATTATTGAGGGTATATTTTTATAGCCAAAGCAAAAAGTCTATATTACGTGACCATATGATATATGAATAAGTTTTTCTCTATGTTATTTGCATTCAGAATACAATGCATAGTGTAAGACCGGTTGTGTTGACTATGTTGTCTAGATTTTCTAGAACAACTTCCATTTTATTTTTAAATTTAATTTGTCTTGTACTATGTGTTAAAGACTATGCATTCGGTTTATACTTACAAAAAATAGGTATGAATAAAAAGAACCAAATAACATGATCAATCAGCTGGATCTAATTTTTATTTACCATAAACTACTACAGTAACAGTGGGGATATTTTTATATTTTTATAATTCTTGAATAATCTTTATTCTAAAATATGACAAGCACTGCAAAAAAAAGTAATGTTCAGTCCAATTTCTCTGAAAAAATTAGCAAGTATTGGAAATTCAAATCTTATATGTAAAGGATAATGCATCACAACTCAGTGGAGTTAATTTCAAGTCTTTAAAACTGGATACGATTGACTTTTAATCAACATTTCTTTTACCACCAAAAGCATAAAAATAGGAAAAGTCATATTATTATCTAGATAAATTCAGAGAAAGCATTTAAATATTTAATTCCCTTTGTTGATTAAAAAGTATTATTAAACCAAGAATATTAGAGTACTTTATTATTTGAAGAAGGGTAAGTAAGAGTAAGTCCTGAAAAAAAAAAAAAACGTTATCATCAATGGTGAAATATTGATCTTCCTCATTCCTGTGATTAGGAACGATAAAGAGAGGCTTGTTATTCTCCTCATTCAACATGTACTTACTGAAGTAGCTATCCTCTGTTATAAGGATTTTTTTTTTAATCTATGGAGATTTTGAAGATGGGAACAAGCCCGTTGTTATTTGCAAGCAACACAATTATTTAATCTAGAACATCCAAAAGAATCTACAAACTACTTAAAATTAACATGCAGATTTAACAAGGCCGTTGGAGAAAGGTCACTAAAAATCTAATTTTTTTATGTACTAACAACAACACTAATAAATATAAATATCATAATCACCTCATTGGCAATTATTTTGGAAGAAATAAGGATTCACACATAAAATATCATAAAACAAATAGACCTACATACTTTGAGCAATAAAAACAACAATATTGTAACTTAATATTTATTTTTGCCTTGATTTGAAGAGAATTTTTCTCATTATATGGTGAAAAGCTTCCATTTTGGGTGCAAGTAGGAAATTTATCAGTCATCAGATTTTTATTTTACTTGGTGATAGTCTCCAAATATCTGAAACCATACTCTCCCCTATTTTTTTTTTAATTTTCTTCTATGCTAGGAGGCTGTACCAGGTAATTCTTTAATATTCCTTGTTTTGTAGGTCTAATATTCTTATACCCTTTGTTCCCTGAATTGAAAATACGTTTTTCCTTTTACCAAAACCCTTTTGACAGCTTAGCTTTCATAGCCTAATTCATTCATCAAACATTCCTTTGTGATGGCTTTATGATGTCATGTGCAATTTTCATTTCGTTTTTAAACTGCCATCGAACATGTTTTATAATTACAATAAAGCAAGAGTTATAAAAATTGAGCAGAAATCGTGTTTCCTTTGATATGCTCTGGACAGTATTCTTTGAAATGGGCTTAGTCAATAGGATCCTCAACGATAGTTTGTCCAGTAAGCATCCTGGAAAAATGACAGGCCTAAAACACAACCGAGTATCCAGGTAAAGAGAAAAAGAAAAGGAGATGGAGAGAGAATATGAACATGTTGTGAAAAGAGGATCCTGATAAATAATTTAAATATATTCTGTCCAAATACTTCTGTGAAATGGAAATTGGTTTTGTATGTGTTTCAAATTTATTTGGTAAAGGAAATGATGAGCTTTGAAATACCATTTTTTTATTTTAACTTGACAGATTATGTTAGAATAGTTCTTACAGGTTATGACAAATTACTTTTTTTGCTCTGAACTTCATAGCAATCCTGGGAAGGACTTTGAAAAAGAATTATTTGCGCATAAGGAAGTAGGCAGAAATTTAGTTAAATCACCCTAATTCATCCACGTGTTAAATTAAGCCAGATCTTTTTGGTCTGGGGATTACTTCTTTCCATCTCATTAGGATTTCTCCCTGTCTCCATAGGGAGGGGAAAAATCAAGGTAACAAACCATTACCCAGCCACAAGCTTGCCTGGACATTCAGGAAGGTACATTTATTATAATTTAGTGGCCCCATTATTCATATATGCCCTAATATACACTCCATCGATGCTGCCATTACAACAAAGGTAGAAATAATTTTAGGGTTCTCCAGTAAGGTGTTGGGTTAGATTAGGAAGTTTAACTGTAAAATTTTGGTACTTATTTATACTGGGTAAATTTTATGTATGTGATGATTTTAAGATTTTAGTAATAATTTAATTTACAAATCCTCAAATAACACACATGTATATTTTAGACAGATGATAGAAAAATAGAAATATAGCTATAGACATAGAGCTGGAGTAGAGCTCTTTTGTATACATGGGTAGTGTGTTGGTTTTTATTCTGCTTTTGTGCTGTTAGTATATTTTTTCCTGATTTCTAAATTAATAAAAGTAATGTACAGCACAACCTGCTTCATGCTGGGGTTTACTACAGCTCACATAAATACAGAAGACAAAACTGGGATTAAGAAAACAAAGATGAAGCCATAGAAATTTGGGCTGTTGAATGCCTGAGCCTGCTCACTCTTCCAACAATTGCATTCACTGCTCAAGGCCTCTTGGGGTGGGCCAGAAATTTGGTTTCAGATTTTTAGAGATTGTCATCAAGTGACATGAAGATCAGATGCTGGATAAACTGGGCCCATTGGCTAGACACTCACTGGGGGTCATTCAGCAGTTTGTGAGGGTTCGGTAGTCCGCTAAAGAAACCCCCTTTGCCCAGAATCAAGCCTTAAAAACCTTTTCTCAGATATTTATTCCTAAAAGCTCATCGGCTCTTTGAGTTTATGTCAGCATGCGTGTTCATCAGTGGAGAAAGCAGGGAAGATAAACAGATAATAATGGCAGCAGCAAGGATATAACAAGCAAGCATCTGGTCAACACTTTCTCTGTCTGAGCTTGCAGTCATTAATTTTTCTGACACTCTTTTTACATCAAAACGCCGGGGGAATGCTAGGATTCAGAGTTTATTTTCCATCTGCTGCTGCTCCTGCCTGCCGTGTGCACCAGCTTATCTGCGACGTGTGAGATACCCCATTCTCGTGCTTTTGGCAGGAGTGAGAGCGCCCTAGGAATGAGTGGGGACCCCACTGTGCTCTCGTCCAGCCTCCTGTCATGTGACTCAGTGAAATACTCCATGTCAACAGGAAAGGATACTTCTTTCTACTCAACTTGAAAAATTTTATTCATCAACCAGCATCCCCCCAAAATAAATTATTTTCATCTTAAAAGCATTAATAACCTGGATTTACCTGAGATAACCATGGTAACATGTTCTCATGTTCTGAAGTTATGTATGTTGCTTGTATAGCCATAGAAACAATTCTAAGAAATTGTAGTTACCTTTAATTTATCTCAGTGTTTTACCCTAACAACAATATAATGTGTATTTTTCAAAAAAAATTTTTCTTTGGCTATAGTGGCAATCAAGAAATTACTTAAAAATTATTTAAAGCTTTTCTGAAGGTATTAGTTATCATTTGGTTGCTAAGATGATCACTTATCAATAACTTTCTAGACAGAATGACACATAAAAATATATTAAATATAAGATTTAATACCAACTGCACACACACGCACACAATAAAATCCTGGAGCAAATTTTAGGTGAAAGAAAACCAGATGCGTCTCAAAGTTACTGGTACAAAGGACCCTGTGATCAACCAAAAGTTGGAATTATTGCTTATTTTAGTTCTGATGACCTTGTTTTCAGTTTTCTTCTTTGGGCAATCTTCAATATTTCTACTATATATATACCTACAATTGTGCCACATTTCCATTGTGTGTTCCATCAAATCCAGTCTGGCCAGTCAAATCACTGTCCCGCTTAGATTGACAGTGGGTGTGGTACGTGGAGGTCAGTCCCGTGTGCCTTCTGCCCTAGAACTGCCACATGCAGACCAGTGGACACGGGCAGATGATCCAGTTTCCCTAACTCCATTGAGTCCTGCGTAATATGCTAGGCCAGTGCAATAACTGAATCTGTCTCATGCCTCAGGCTTAAAGGACATAATCAGAGATACCAAGTTCTAAGTTCCCAAATCACTTCGTGGAATTCACAGATAGCCCCCCATTAATTTTGACTTATGCAGGTTCTCTATGATTTACTTTTAGAGAGATTTTTTTCCAGCCATGTCCCAGCTCAAATCAAGACCCACACCCTTCCATTCAATATTATTGGTGATGAAATCCATTCACCTAGTGTTTATAGAGAGTATTTTTAACACCTTTAATGAGACCAAATTTGCATACAACATGAAATTCACTCACTGAGTGTAGAATTCAATGTTTTTTAGTATATTCACAGAGTTGAGCATGATGATGATATTCTAATTCTACATTTTTACATTCCCTCAAAGTAACCTCTTACCATTTAGTTAATCTCCATTCTCCCACCCACAAGTGAGGCAACAACTAATCTACTTTCTGAATTTATCATTGCTTATTCATCACCACCCTAGTGAAGAAGCAAATAAGAAAGAAATACTTAAATTGAGGATTTTGAATAAATAGTACGTGGAAATTCTTTGAACTGTTCCTGCCCCTTTTCTATAAGTTTTAAATTATTTCAATACCATAAAAAAGCCTTTTCTTTACCCTCTTCCTTTCCTTTTCTTTCTTTATCTATTTTAATGATGCATTTCCAATGACCACTGGTCTCTTCTGCCTATGTGCGTGTTGATTTCTCTGCTGGTCTTCTCTCTGGTCATGCTTTTTTATGGATCCAGTTCTTAATGGGTCCATTATCGATGCCTTTTACAAGCCCTCTTCTTGAGAATTCTCGATGAAGAAAGAGGGTCTTAGACTGGTTTTGTAACAATCAAACACTTGAGGGAAAACCAATCCCATACTTAATGAATACCGACGTATTGCAACAAAATAGTTTTGAAAGTCCAGCAGAGGGCAAGGTATCAGCAGCACCAGCTAGGCCTGGGCCCCCAGCTCACTTCCTCATATCTCAGGGGCTCCTCAAGGACAACTTCTTTCAATAACAAATAATTGCAGATTTATGCTTGAAATCCATTGACTGTCAGCACCAAAACAGTCCCTGGCCCATTGCAAATCGTCAATAAACACTCATTCAATGAATCAATAAATGACGACACAGAACTAGCTACACCTGTGGATGGGCGGTGCCCTCAGTGCTGACATCAGCCAGGCCTTTGAATTCAGGAATTTCACCGTCCCTTCACCATTTCTTGAGTTCATTTCTTTCCCGAAACAGCATATTTAATTTGGGTATTAAACTACCAGCATGCCTGATTTCCCGATATTGTCACAAATCTGCAGATTCAGAGAACAACATGACTAACACTCACCTTTCAACTTTTGTTTCCATATATTCATTTACAGCAAAAATAAAAGCAAATGCCACAAAAGGCTGGAGTTGCATTCACCTTGTCCGTGGATTATCCATGAAGAGAGCAGAGAACGATTATAAAGATAATTAGGGTAGGAGGACTGGTTCTCCAAGCAAATGTTCTTCCCTATTATCGTGGTATCTGTATGCACAGCAGCTCCACCTGCTAAGAGACAGCACCAGTCCACGCCGTGCAATAAAACTGAATTATCTGGGGCCTTATTTTATGAAGCAATAATTTAAATCTTGCATTTTCCCTTTTCTGCTTATCAGGCTAAGTATTATATAGTTTTTATTTTTTCGGTTGATTTAAGGGAAAAAGAAACAGAAAATAAATCCTTTTAACTGGCTTTCTCCAGTGGTTCTCCCGCTGCCCCACAGCAGTGAGCTGGGCTTCCCAGATGCTGCTCTGAAGCCTGGGACCACCCAGGGGATTAGAAGCCCTTGGAGTCTGTTATTTTTCAGGATAAATTCTATGCAAAGCTAGAGACAAAGAGCAGCTCTATGCTACTGACAGTTAATGCTCTTTCTTTCCTCCTTTGTTATAAACAAGAGCAAGAAATAGCTCCTCCTGGAAGTGGAGAAGTGGCGTGTTAAAAACAACCCAGACTCCAGGCCAGCACCCACGGTACCCACCCTAAATACAGACTTCTCCTTTCCTGAGCATAGTGTTAAAAGGGCAGCACAGTCAAAAAAGGCATTAGGTGTTCTCTGTTTTTCTTTAATCCTCATATTTACCACCATTCTAAGGAAATAAGGAACCCACGATAAATATTTATTAATTGAATACATGCACACAGTTCATTAACAATAAAAGAACAAGCCTTTAAAAGAGGATGTTGAACAACACTGATAGCCCCTCTCACCATAGGCTAATCCATCATGATTGTGTCCAAGCCATTACATGAAAAATTTGAGAAGATTTCCAAATACCCCCAAACTCTAGTATTTTAGGCCTTGGAGAGTGTTTTTTTGAAGTGGAGCCTGCGGTCAGCCACTCTTTACATTGCGAAGAGGCATTAGTCGTGAGCTGTTCGCTGCTACGTGACTTCAGTGCACACTTGCATTCATAACCGTGTGGAAATAACTTATTAAACCACTTAACAGAAGTTTCAACAGTAAAATGGAGGGGCGTCTTTATCTACTCGGGCTGTCGCAACAAAATACCACAGACTGGGCAGCTCAAACAGCAGAAATTCATTTCTCACAGTCAAGAATTTAGCTGGTTTAGTTGCTGATGAGGCTCCTGCCCTCAGCTTGCAGCCAGCTGCCTCCTCTATAAGTTCTCTCAGGCCTGTCACGACGACCAAGCTCAGGGATGGGGAGAAGAGAGAGGAAGAGGAGGGGTGGAGGGCAGAGAGAGAGAGAGAGAGAGAGAGAGAGAGAGAGAGAGAGAACCCTCAGTAGCACTTCCTATAAGGACACTAATGCTTTTGCTGTGCCCTCATTAACCTTAATACTTCCTGAGAGACCTCATCTCCAAATGCAGGGTAGGTCTCTAACATACAAATGTTGAGGAGCACACAAACATTTGGAGAGAGGAAAGAATCCATGAACTTAAAGACAGAACACTAGAAATTGCCCAATCTGAGCAACCAAGAACAAATAGACTAAAAAAATTAAATAACATCAGGAACCTGTGGGAGGGACTATAGCGAGATACACATTTACATCATCAAAACTTCAGAGAGAAGAGAAAGTGGGAGGGGCTAAAAGTACTTTCAAAAACATGGCTGAAACTTCTCAAATGTGGTGAAAGATGTTAAATTACAGATTCAAGAAACTAAGTGAAACGTAAACAGGATAAACCCACAGAAATCTAAACTGAGACTCAGAGTCCAATATTTAAAAAACTATAGACAAGTCTATGGCCATGCCACCCTGAACATACCTGATCTCATCTGATCTCAGAAACTAAGCAGGGTCAGGCCTGGTTAGTACTTGAAGGGAGACCACCTAGGAAGACCAGGAGCTATAGGTGTAAAAAATAAATAAAACTATATACAACAACAACAAAAAAAATCTTGAAATCAGTGCAGGAGAAACAATAGCTTACCTATAGGGGAAATCAAATCAAGTGATGAGATTTCTCACCCTAAACCTTAAAAGTCAGAAGAAAGCAGGACTTTTTTTAAATCCTGAAAGAAAAGAACTATCCATTCAGAACTCTCCATCCAGTGAAAATATCCTTAAGGAATGAAGAGGAAATCGAGACATTCTCAAATTAATGAAGGAATTTATTTATTATTGTTGTTGCTGTTGTTGTTGTATTGTTTTTGGTCAGAAGACCATACATAAAAGGATGGCTGATGGAAGTTCTCTAAATTAAAAAGAAAAAACTGATAAAAATACTTAGAGCATCATGAAAGAAAAAGAACACACTAAACAAAAATAAGGGGGTATGTCTTACGTAATGATGAAGTGTCACGCACCAGAAATACTGAGTATTCCCAAACACGCATGTGCTAGACAACAGACCTGCAAAACGTGTAAAGCAAAAGCTGAATTGTAAATAAAAAAAAGATAAATTCACAATTGAACACTGCTCTTGATAAAAACTCTCAGAAAAATAAAAAAAAAGAGGGGACTTCTCCAACTTGATAAAAAAAAAAATCGACAGAACACTTACGGGTAATATTATACTCAATAATAAAACACTGAATATCCTTTTCCCCTAAGATCTTGGACAAGGCACGGATATTCACTATTATTACTTTCATTTAACAGGGAAGTGCAAGTTGTAGCCAGTGCAATAAAGCAGAGAAAGAAGTAAATGAAACATTCAACTTTCAGATGGTTATCCGGGTAGAGTAATTGCAATAAGTCTACAAAAATACCACTAGAACTAATATAGACTTCAGCAAGTTCGTGGAATATAAGAGGAACATTCAAAATTTAATTTAATATAATTTCTACATATTAGCAGTGGGCACATGATGCAAACTAAAAATGCAATACCACCTCTTATCATTTACCAAATAAAGCATTTAGGTGTAAGTCTAATAAATATTCAAGATTTGTATGCTGAAAACTGCATGAGCTAATAAAAGAAACCAAAGATCTAATAAATGCACCCATCGATTGGAATACCCAATATTCACAAGATACTCATTTTTCTGAAGTTGTTATATGGTTTTATCACATTTCTAACAAAATATATAACAAGATATTATGTAGTTATGAGTGAGACAAATCTAAAATTTATATGAGAAGTTAAATTAGAATAATCTGTGGGATACAGTTTAAACAATACTGAAAGAAAAATTTACGATATTAAATGCACAATTAATGTTTTAAATGAAAAAAATCTAAGCTAAAGCTATTTCCAAATAAAGAGGTGCAGTTTCTTTATTAAATTTTAAGATTTATTAGAGACTATAATCAAGATTTCATAATTTTGATAAAGGGATAAACATAGATCAATGGAACAGAATGAAGAATTCTCAAATAGAACCACATAAACATGTCCCTCTGATTTTTGCAAAAGCGCAAATTCATTTTAATGGAGGAAAGAGAGACTTTCAATAAATGATGATAGATATCTAGGAACACGACAGAACAAAACAAAACAAACCTCAACCGAAATCTCGTACTTCATGTAGAAGATTGACTCAAAAATAGATTGCGAACTTCAATGCAATCATCTAATTAGAAAATGGACAAAGGGCACAGCCGAGTATGTACTTCGGAAGGCGAATAAGTACATAAAAAAGTTCAATGTCATTATTCATTAGTTACTGCAAATTAAAACCACAAAGATATCACTGCACGTGACTAAAGGAAGCGTAATGACAAAGACCGTGGCCCTGGCTGGGAATCAGATCTTCTGTTTTCTTATCGATGTTATAATGGAACGATGTTGCACAAAACGGTGTTATTTGAGGAGTTATTTGCTCTTCGTGAATGTCCAGAGCAGCTTCTTGCACAGCAGGCCCAAACTGGGATGCGCCTGTCCTCCCCTAACTGGTGAGCGGTCAGACAAACGGATACATGGACACTGAGAAGCGTGCTGAATGACAAAGCTCATCCCCCACGCTGACACGCTGCGTGGTTCCACTAACACTTCTGAAATGACAGAATTATACAAACTGGAAAGGTTTGTGTCTGCCAGGGTTAAGGAAGAGACGGGAGGGCGAAGGGAGCTGGATGTGGCTACAAGACGGTGACAGTGACAGTGCAGTGAGACTGTCCAGGGTTACACGAGGTGTTACCGTTGGAAGACACTGGGTGAAGCCCGCGTGGGATCATTGCATTATTTCCTACGACTGAATGCAAATCTATAATTAAATCTAAATGAAAAGTTTAATTAAAAATAAAATAAGTGAACATGGATCATGCTTGGATTTCTGACCAAGACGGGTGACAGGGACCAGATTTTTCCCCCCTCTACCCCGCCTCTCACAGCTAAAATATATCAGTGCGAGGCTGGCAAGACCATGCTATCAGACAAGGGAGGAGGAGAGGAAGCCAGCCCTGCGGTCGCCCAACTTATTGCCCTGAGTGAGCCACAGGACAGTGAGGGGTGCCCAGGAGCCCAGAAGGAGCCCCCCAGAGGCCCCGATTGTGTCGAGAGAGATGAATGTCTAGGGAGAGCAGAGGAGCTCCAATTCACTAGATAGAGGCCCGGGGGAGAGGAAGCCACATGGTGTCCTGCATGAGGCCTGGGGAGCGTCCAGCTGATCCCCGGCAGCAACACACCAAGGGGACACCCCGAAGCCAGAGAAAAAGCTGCCTGGAAGGGTGAGCACTGGTCCAGCTGAGAACGGTGACTCCCTTCATAGGCCAGGTTGGGAAACCTCACGTCGCTGAGCACCCACAGATACAAGGAGGGGTGCACGGTCCTGAAGGGAAGGTGTCACCCGACAGGGCACCACTGGGGTGGGGCCCAAAAAGTCTCAAAGGCCCCAAGTCAAACTATTGCCCAGCAACTGAACTGCCTCCAGAATGAAGTTTGAGAATGTTTATAGCAGTAAAACAATTAAGCACATAACAAGTTAAAGTTCGCAGACTCTGGTAGTCATTAAAAACCTGTTGCATGTGCAATAAAAGGAGGAAATAACTCATAAAAATAAGGGGTTAAATCAGTCAATTAGTCGATTAAAATGAAACCGACACTAATATAGATGTGAGAATTAGTAGAAAATATAGTAAAAGTTATTATAACCTTATTTCCACAGGTTCAAAAAGTCAAGTGAAAATATGAAAGACGTAAAAAGACACTAATCAAACTTCCTGAGGTAAAAATTTCAATGTAGGACATCTAAGACTTCCTGAATAGCATTCAAAGTTGACTCGACTTTGCAAAAGAAAGACTCGCGAACACGAAGACTCCGAAAATCGACGCTCTCCAGAATAAAACACCGAGACAAAAGTGAATTTACAAACGAACAAAGCAGGTGTCAGCCGTAGGATGATGTTGACCGGGCCGGTGGATGGATCAAAGTTTCCGAAGCGATAACGGGGGCCGAAAATGTATTGGAAATCTTTTCATCTTTAAGTTTTCAAATTCAATTATTTCAATTTAATATTTTGACTCCTTTTTTTCAGATTTATTGAAAACCATAAATCAGTAGTTCCAAGAGCCTGGAAAAGAAAAAGAAGAAAAAAAAAACCCACAAACACAAGAGATTTTTAAAAAAGTACACCAACCAACATGACAGTGAAGTTGCTCAAGCGCAGCCAGGTCGACCCGGCAGACGACACCTCATGTTTCCGTGTATCACCTGGTTCTGCCACCAGCATGTAAGATGCAAATTATCTATTGCTGCTTAGAAATTTGCCCCAGAGCTGCAACCTCGGACGACAGCATTTGTGTCACAGTTGTCGTGGGTCAGGAGTCTGGTTGCAGCTCACCTGCAGCTTCTGGCTCCGGGTGTCTCCCAGGTTACAGCAGAGTCCCTGACCAGGGTGGCAGCCACCTCCAGCTCCGCCGGGGAGTCGTTCCCGCACACGCACTCACTGCCTTCGCTGGGACACTTGTTTCTTCCCGTGTGGCCTTTTCTCTGGCCGCCGACAGCATGGCAGGTGGCTTCTCGCCTAACAAATGAGGCCACGAGTGAGAAAGGACACCCAACTTGGATGCCACAGTCTCCTGTACGTAACCTTGGGAGTGACATGACTCCATGTGCGCCAGTCCCTGTTAGCTAGAAAAGGGTCATCGGTTCCACCCCATGCGTATGGAGGAGGACCACGCAGGACAGAGCCCGGCAGGCAGGTGTCACCGGGGTCCAGGGTTGGGCTGCCTGTCACAGTGGGGTTGAGCCTCTGTCTCGTTGACACCAAATCCCAAATCCCACATGGTGGCTGGGACGAAGCAGGCACCCAAGTCTCTGTAGGATGGCTGAATAAACAGAGGCTCTGAGAGTCTGATCTCTGGGAAACTTAGGGTAAAACTACGTGCACTAAAACGACGATTTTGACATTACGATTCAAATGCCATCTCAGTAATCATCAATAACTTGGAACGATTAGGGCTTCACGTCTCTACAGTAGAGCCTTTGTTTTCAGAAACCAAGGCGATAACTCCAGCTGAATTAATGAGGGGCTGTGCCGAACTCGGGTTATTGCCCCTTTTGAAATAATGCAATTCAATAGATTTTGTTCTTTAAATCATTACCCGGTGCCGTGTGCTTTTTACGAAGGAAGAAACAACAGGAAAATTCCTTTCACGGTCTTGGAATGGGAGATTTTGCTGGCTTAATTCTTCCTGCCTTTTATAAACTGCCTGTATTTATGTAGTAATGAAAAAATATAAATCCACCCATATTTCATGCCGGGGAAATAAACGAAGCCGGGTCCAGGGAGCCTTGTCTTCAATCATGCAATGTGCGCCATTTGGCTGCTGAGAATTAGCCATTTGTCTCACTAATGCAAATCCTCAGAGCGCTGAGGGCCCAGCATGAAAAGCCACTGCACTGGGTGCCTGCCCTCCAGGGGCCGGGGCTCGAGTTAGGGGTTGAGAGTAAAAGACCCCAGTGTGGTGGTCCCAGAAAATGCTTATTGGGCAAGTCCCAGCCGACATGATCCTCTTTACCTCAAACCCCCTCATGCATGCAGCTCTCGGAAGCAGTGCATATTGTCAGCCGCAGGACATGGACAAGGGACAATAAGCTTTCTTCACTGTCCTGTGATTTATCATCGGTTCCATTTGGGGTGTTGTTGAGAGAGATGCTCGTCGGGATTTCAGGGGCCCGTGTGGTTCTCAGCCTGTTTCTGTACCCATCTCTGGCTTTCTCGCACTGGGTGCTGTTGTCTAAGACAGGAGAAAGGAAATCAGTGCCTGAATATTCTGATATGCTATTAAACACCCTTGGTGATCATTCCCATCATAAATGTGGCCGTTTGGATGAAATGGGTCAACCTGCTATTATTGCAAACCGTTCACCAAAGCAGGTCCATCTCGCGTGAGCGTCACTGATGGCAGAGGCGGCCCAGCGGAGGGGCGGGATGTGGCGCTGATCCTCCCAGCTGGGCATTACTCATGCTGCTCCGCCACCCTAGTCTCGCAGGTCTTCAGAAGCCCTGCGTGCTCACCAGCTTTTGTGCATTGTTTGGATCAGTTTAACCCGATTTGCTCTCTGACCTCATCACTTAGCTGATGCAGACGGCGGATGCTTACATCACACTCTATTTTTAATCATGTGTCTCCAAAGGCATTTTATGTTTTTCATGCCTTCCTTACATTTCACCATGATGCTATTATTTAAAATATCACCTTACTGAAAAAAATAGAGTGTTTAAGGAAAATCATTTAAGGATTACAAGTATGATTACACAGAATGGGATAGATAGATAGATAGATAGATAGATAGATAGATAGATAGATATTTTTTAAGAGAATTTTTATGAGTCATTTAAGCCAAAACTGATGACAACTGCCTGAAGCAAGATCTCAAAGGCCCCCTGATTTTCTTTGTTAATTTGGATACTATAACTAAAGAAAGATCTTTAGGGTTTCACCTCATAAGAAACACTAAAATTCTAATACATTCAATATTTATGTTAAAAAACAAAAACCAGAGGATGAAAACAAAATTACAGGAGAACATATATCTGACTTTGAAATCACTTTCCAAACGTGAATCAGTAAGAAACACGAAGAGGAAAATAAATAGTATATATAAATTTGAATTTGGAGATGCTAGGATAATAGCAAACTTATTTTTTAAGTGTAAATAAGAAAAATAATTACAACAAATGTAACTGAGAAGGAACAATAAATTATTGTAGAAAGAATCCATACAGGGACAATATAAATACTAAGATTTAATGGAAAGATCATTAAAATATGACTATTAGAGAAGAATCAGCTGACTAATAAAACTATTAAAATTGTTCAGCTTAACAATCAAATTAAGTCAAATTAAAACAGAAATATAACGTTTTTTGATTTAGAGGTTAGTGAAATTTTTTTGAGGACTGACAGTATTCAATTGTGGAAAGGTTGGAATAAAATGAGCTCTCTCGCATACTTTATGAAAAATTGGATGATTTGGAGGATGGTAATCTAGCACTCTCCTTTCTCTTCTCTCCTTAAAATATTCATTACCTCTTACAAAGTAATCTAAGGAAAGATTGATGTAAGCAAAAATTTCGATTAAGGATGTTTATCCAACATTATACATAATACTAAAACCTTGGAAAGAATAAAATACCCATGGACAGCCAAATTATCATATTATCAAATGTTCGCTTCATAGCAAAATTATCAAATGATGAAATGTTATGAATATTTAAATTATATTTTCAAAGATTATTTAGTTTTACATAAAACTTATGATTTATTCAAAAGAACACAATAATGATATCTATATATATGCAGATTGGTCTAGGTTCTGTGTGTGTATATATACATATGTAACTAAATGTGTATATAAGTAAAAACAATAACAAATAATATTTATATTATCATATGGAATAATACAGATATGTTATATATAAAATAATGTATTATATATTTATTAATAATAAATAGTATATATAAAAATATATAGTGAAGAGAATGAACTAGATGTTAGCCACTATTACTATATTTGAGAATTATATTACATTTTATTTGCTTATCTATTTTTTAACTTGTACCATTAATAGTTTTGTGTTAAGGAATTAAAGAATAAAATATGTAAAATAGAAAAATCAAGTTTACCTAACAACAACATTGTTCTCTTATTTATCCTTTGGTTTCCCATTTTATGTACGTTTGTGCGGCTCCCTGTGACACCTGGGCCAAGCACTACCTTACCAATTATGTCCGGGAGTTGAGCCTCACACCTGTGTGACCACGTGATAAGACAAAAAAAATACGGAACGAAGTCTTTGCAAATGGCACCGGGTGTGGAGCTGGGGTATGTGTGGCACCAGCTCTTCCTTGAACTTCGTGTTTTCATTAGGACATTACACACTCAAAGGCAACTCACACCCACACAGGCAAATTTTTTCTGGTGTCGGAAAACCAATTTCTTTTTCAAATTCTAAGCTACTCTCCATATCCTTCGCAGCTGTCTGTTGGAATGTTCCCCGTGAGACCGAGCCTTTAGAATGACAGATTGGGATCAGGGTGGGCCTCATCTGTAAGAAACTTCGTGGAATGAGCCCCAGGAGTTAAGCTGCCCTTAAAAGGTTCGAGTGAAAACAAAAGCGGTGCTGATTTTCCTGAATAAATTCCAGGTGTCCAGGCAGCTCCTCACATCGCGTTTACAAATTGATCCCTGGGCGTCTGTTGCCTGGGGACAGAAAGTATCCTTTTAAAAGGGACCCATGACTCTGCTGTGGATGTCATGAGCAATTTGCAGCAGAATTGGGTCCTTCCCATTAACTATGAACTGTCCACCCTTTATGTGAATGGCAGTGGGCAAGGGCGCTCAGAACTTTTTTTTCAGGATAGAAAAAGGGATTGGATTGTTTCAAGGAGTTCAAAATCTAGGAAAATAAGTCAAAGTCTATCTAAAATAGACTTGTCTGTCTAAATAGACAAGTCTATCTAAATTTAAAACTCCTCTTTTCCGGCCAGGTATTTATGTCCTTACGACTGGAATGAAACAAACTGACACATTGGGCCAGAGTTATCCATAAAAGACAGTCACCGTGCTGGCCCCCTGCGTGTCCTGTCATTTTGTGTGTTTTCGAATGACCCCAGTGATGCTCAACCAGCATTTACTGCACGAAGGCACAGGCTCAGGGGTCCGTGGAAGGATGGCAGAAAGTTGTAAAAGGTTCTATGCCTCTAGGAGTTTATAATCTTATTGAAATAACAGCAAAAAGTAAAATAACTTTGTGACTTCTACTTTATTTTCTCTTCCAACGTGTATTTACCAAGCAGGGCATCATGGGATGCTGCGTTATTTAATGTTGCACCTGGAAAGAAGTAATTATTTGCAATTTTCTTATTTCATGACAGATGTATTAATCTTACCGGGTTACTAAAGTAAACATTTTGAGACATTAAGAAGCCGCCATTCATGCACAGTTAATACTGTTTGTAAAACTAATAACTTAAACTTATATTTTCAACTAAAGAAATTTCCCCACGGACACATTTATTGGAGATGTAAACATTTCTACATATCTTAATAGAACATAAATCTAATAAATCAGAGTATTTTAAATATTTTAAACGGCAGAAACCAGCTAAAAGGCACGAAAACTTAAAATGATCGCACAGGTAAATAGTAAATTTATCCTAAAGCAAGTTATAAAGAATATTAATCTCATGAGATTATATTATTGCCTGTTCTTCTTTTTTCCTGGGATAATTTCCATGGTATCTTAGTGTTTTAGTGCATTTACTATGCCCAAAAGAAATTGAAAAAATGTTTGTCATGCCCGCCGTGGTTGTAAGGTGTGGATGATCAAGTGAACCTTTTGGGAAGGAAGAGAGGATCCGTCTGTGCAGCCAAAACGCAAGCGGTAACAGCAGAGTTCACTCATCGTGTCGGAGGATCCCTCATGATCCCCATGACCTTGGATTTTTCCCCCCAGAATCAGATTCGGAATGACTTTGTGCCTTTCTGAAAGCTAAAGCGTTCTACGGTTTTGTGTCAGACGACATTATTCATGCACATTACAATTCTGACAGCAGACCTCGTTTTCGTCTTTCTTTCAATGTTTCCAACATCCATGAAACTATTCTTGTTTCTGGATGTGACAGAACCATCCTCCCGTCTTCCCGCAGGAGACACGAAGCCAGGTGTGCTTAGGAGAGCCTGGGACCCGTGAGAGCAGGTGGAGGGCAGCACCGCTGTCATCATTTTTCTAGTGATAAGACTAGAAAACGATCTCCACTTGGGCAGTTTTACTGTTGTTCTCATTACTTTTAAGAAGAGAAGAATTTCTAGAGCATCCCCATGTGGCTGTTCCCGCTGATATCACCCCTGTGTGTGATTTCGACCTCTCTGTATATTTAATTAACTCGGGAACTCAAACACTTTTCCCACCAGAAATCATCCCTTTTTTTTCCCTTGTAGCTAAGAAGACGCCGAAGGAAGATGTTGCAGCTGGTCATGCGTCTCTGCCTCCGCCACCACCGTGAGCAAGCACTGGCTCCCCGATCTCAGGGCCTCTCCTCAAAATGGGGTTCCTACCTCTGGGTACCTTGTAAGCATGTCTCCTGGACTAGCTGATTCACCTCTCTCTCTCCTCTAGCGGATCGAAATCCATCACCTCCCGTGACATGGCGGAGAGCAAACAGCTGGAGAGGGGCTAGGATGAGCGCAGCGATGGCGAGAGAAGGATGATGCTCTACCTCTGCTGGCTCTGGCCGAGTCCCCGTCCTTGTCAAGTGCCGACCCGTAAGTCCTGGACCGATGAATTGGCAGCAGCCAACTCTGCCCCTCGGGCTGCAGCCCAGAGATGCGTTTGATTTGTGCATTTGCTGAAGCTAAATAATGGGCAGGATCTTTTCTCCAACGTCTGAACAGACACAGAGAAATCTGCGAACTTAACAGAAAGAGGAAAATCCACCCCATTAGCCAACTCGCTTTGTCCTCGCGCCTCCCTCCCTACTTCTGCAGCCGCAGAGCTGCTATTCGGAAGGACATGTAGATGAGCATCTGGGAAGCTTTCCAAACTGCCGACAAAGGAGAAAAGAAAGAAGGTAACGACAGCACGCCACACTGGGCCGGCCCTCTCCCAAGCAAACCTGCTTTCCCTCCCGTTAACCAGAGTCCGTGGTGAGGGCAGAGCACGAGGTATTTTCTAGGATTTCTCACAGAGGCTCAGGTTTCTAGTCCAGGAGTTTTCTCGGATCCCATCACTCATCCGATCCCACCACCAGCTGAGTGTACATATGGCCGAAGATCCAACCAGTTCAGCACACTAACAGGGAGAGAACGTGAAAAAGGGGAGGTCCCCCCAGATGTATGCATTTATGCTTCCAGGACAGAGGTTATTGCCTCAAAGTGAAAAGGTGTGGCCATTTCCACTCTCCGTGCTCCACAGTGGGAAATGACACACCCCATGGACTGTCCCCATTCCCAACCGTAATACACAACTGTACAAGTGACCGATTACAAAGTCATTGGAGAACCTCCAGGAGCAAAATCCCTGTGAGCTACTGTGGTGCCCCTTCTTCTTCTTCAGCTTGCTTTGCACCAGACGTTGGGAGAAGCAACCGCCAGGCATGGCCTCGCTTCCATTTCACCGAGTGTCCGTCAAGATGGGACTGGGATCTCTGATGAGAAACTGAGAATGAGCAACTTGAAATAATCGGTTCAAAATCACTGAGCTGAGACATGGGAACATCGAGATCTGATGCTAAGACTTCAGACTCGGAAATACTTATTTTCAATACTGGGCCGTGCTGAAGAAGAGAGGGAGCAGAAGCACTGAAGTCTGGAATGAAAAGGCGGGACGAAGCAAAAGCTCGAGTATGAATCAACGAGAGACGAGGAATGAGGACAACAAATCCCGCCATGCAAATCAGAGGTTCAAAATGGGGAAGAATGAAGGAACCAAAGTGTCATAGAGGTCAATGCTGAGTGGAATTCGAAGGTGTAAGGAAAGGCGAGAGAGAAACCCTCCTGTCTTTTTTTCTGTGTATTTTCTGTTTTATAAGTGTGGTGATGATGGTTGAAGACAGAATCCCATAGAGATGCGGATGGAGGTGCTTTGCAAGCAGGTAGATGAGGCCTTAGCCCCTAGGGGCGGGGCAACGGGGGGTCAACTTCTGGAAACCACAGTGACACTTCTCCCCGTTGCCCCGTTGGGCCCCTTTATTCCTTGTCAGATACGAATGGCTTTTCAACCTGCCTTTCTAGAACCGACATTCCTCAGGACGAAAAGCAGAAGCAGAAGAAATAGGCTGTTCCCTGGATTGGGTACACAGCCCATTGCCTGCATTTTTTTTTTTACCGAAATTGGGGAAACGTTTGGGGTGACCTGAAGACCGCCTATTGAGTGTGTCTGAATATAGGATGGGCTCTCAGTGGAGCCGCAGAAATGCGGGAATCACAGCTGCCCTAACAGTCGTGCCGAACCCGAAGGGCCAGCACGAGACAGGATGACAGCCGGGACACGGCCTGCGAGCCTGGGAAGCAGTGATTACGGGATGCGAACCCTACACTTTGAAAGAGTGGCTGTTTTTATGTCGCCTGTCTTTTCTTGGCCGTTTCGCCTTTATTCTCTCCTTCGCAGTTTATTAAAGATCTTTTGGAAAATTCTAGCCTGTCTCATCCGTTCTAAAGGGAACTGTTCAAGAGCGTGTCTGCCTATACTTAGGAAAGATATTTTTGTTTTCAGCAACCGGAGTCCTGGATTTCTTTGGTAAAGGAAATCAGATTTTCCATACTACCATGAAATGTGTGTTTTTTGCAAACAAAAAAAGTTATATATATCCAAACACACAGATATATGGATACAGGCATCAATCGTTGCATTCAAGAAGCAAATTTGTTAATACTGTGACATGTGCATATTCCTCCAGGGTCCTGTGTGCGTGTGTATACTTGTTCATAGAAACAGATGAGTAGATGGATATACTGAATCGTGTTGCACTAACGTGTGTGACCAGTTTTTCGCGAGCACATTTTATAAAATCACTTTCCGTGGCTGCAGAGGGGTGAATTCCACAAACAGAATCTCCTTCGTGTAGCCTACTCATCACCCTTTCCAAATCCAACCTCCTAAACAACACCGTAAGGAACACAGATACATGTCCACATATATATTCTTTTAATGTTCTAAATTGTTACTAAAATTTCCCTCCGACCAACCTAGGATTCTCATCGTGACAGCTAAGAAAACACGTCTTTACACGTGTGCGTCGTCATTATATTTGCGATATTCCCCTTTCTCTGCAAATTAAGTGGCAGATTCAGTCGTCTCGTTGCACGCCTTGTTTAGTGCGGGGATAACGGCATCTATTAACAGAGTAGGAGTTAAAGAAAATCGTGAGAGACTGTTGAAAAGTGTAGTAACTGTTAACAGTTGCCACCTGTTCCCGATGCCTTTAGCTTCATTTGTGTGGAAAAACGGCGGCCGGTGTGAAATTTTGCGAATGATGTTTTCTGCCCGGAGACGGGTGAGTGGTACCCCGGGCTTTAGTTGTTGAGGGTTAGCTTCATCGTGGGGGGTCTCTGCCTTCCTCCGGAACAGCGGACACCAGCTACTGTCACATGGGGAGCGTCCGACTCAATGGATCAGTAGTTTTTGGGCAGAAATTTGTGGGAATTTAGCAAAACGGGCACTGCTGAGTGTCTGTGATGGAGGCCATGAGTTATCAATCGGGGAGAGGGTAGAAGGTGCTTTTGCTCAGACCGTTACGATTCCCCACCTGGAAACCTCACTGGTCCAGGGGTCATGTGGCCAAAAGGTCATGGGAGACCAGGCTGGATGTCCCGCGTGGATGTCGCAGGGACAGCTCCTGCTTCCAGGTGTCACGCAGGGACTCCAGAAAGCTCCTCTGGCCCCGGGGTTGTTTCCTTCCCCTGAGCAGCACATTCCGAGGCCGCCACATTGTTTCTAAATTCAGTAATCCTTTGTTTCTGCGTTAAAATGGTAACGCCCTGGGGAGCAGTCACCGGCTTCTAATCCGATGATGACAATCTAGACTGAATGAAATCCCTTTGTAAGATTCCTTGTGAAATGTCAGCTCTGTGGATGGGGAAGAGTTTGTGAACGGGTGGGAATGGGCTGCATTTTGGCAGGATGGATGCGATGTGAGCAAGCCTGCACCCTGGGAGGCCCGGGCTCTGGGCTGGTGATAGTTTCCCCAGGGGGCAGGGGGCTCTGGGCATGATGTATGGGCCACCATGGCCCATCGCCTTCTTTACATCGTTTTTTTTGTTTTGTTTTGTTTTGTTTTTTGTTTGTGTGTGTGTGTGTGTGTGTGTGTGTGTGTGTGTGTGCAAACATCTCTCCTGACCCCCAGCTCTTGTCTTCCCCTTCCCAGGACACTGACTCACCCTTCTCCCCTGTCTGCTCTGAAGCACACCCCTTCATTCTAATGATCACACCGTCCCAAGTTCACTGACTTCCACGGCTGGGTTCCCAGCGTCCTGCTGCTTTCCGAGAAGGAGGTGATGCTTTTTCCCTCTTCCTATCCTCGCCGCCCTTAGTAGCAACCAACACCTGCTAGGAATTCAGCACGGACTTTAGAGGAAGGAAGGATGCGTTTAAGGAGCGTGCGCTGGTTTGCTGCTTTGCACACGGTCTCCACACACTCGGATCTTCTAAGCAAAGGCAGCACAGGTGTGCCAGCAATGGTGCAGGTCTGGTCTGGGAGGAGGATGGGAGTCCTGGAATTTTCGAAGCCCTGGCAGAGATGCCTCGAACCCGCTACAAATGGACAGAACAGGGAGGATAAAGAGCGATCTGTTTTGCTTCCTTCCAGGGCCCCAGGGGCTCGGCAGGCTTGGGCGTCGCTCTGCAAATAGTCATGGAGCTCAAGAGCTCAGGGAAACAGGCAGGCACCACCTCTCCCCTGGGGGCAGGCGGCTCTGGCCTGAAAGTCAACAACCACAGCAAACCAACAACCTGCTCAGTGAGATACAGTCTGTCAGGCGTCTTCACGCTATGGCGAGACAGAGGGAGGGAATGGGTAGAGGGGGCTCCCAGGAGGGGCCGGGGGGCGGATTTGAATGTAGGACCGTATGAGAGGGCTTGCAGGAGCATGACAGGCCCCGAGCTTGGGATGTCGGCTGTGCCAGCATCCTCCTGATGGTGTTCAGAGCGCGGCTGCGAAGCTGTATCTCTGGGGCGGCTGGGCCTGACTCACCTCCGTGTCCCACGACCTCCTCGTCTGAGTACAGGTTTTGCTAAGGCCTGTGCTGCTTTCCTTTCACTGGGCATTTGTATGGACGGTCCGCACAGTTTTTATTGTGTAGTCGCCACAGGGAGTCAGAGGCAGACACATCGAAGAGAACAGCCCATGTGTCAGGCACCTAGAGCTTGAATAATGTAGAGAGAGAGAACAGGTATCCCCTTGGGGTATGTCAGAGAGAGAGAGAGAGGGAGGGAGGGAGAGAGAGAGAGAGAGAGAGAGAGAGAGAGAAGGTGTGTGAGAGCTCAGCGCAAGGACACCTGGGTGGCCGAAGAGGGAGGAGTAACGCAAGGGCCACCCACAGCTCTGATGTCTTCTTCCCTAGAAACGAGGCCTCTGAACTTTAGCCATCCCCTGGGGTAAGTGTCACACCGCCACGATGCCTGGCAGCAGTGAGCTGCGCCCCCGGTTCTGGTTCAGAAGACGGGGAGGACACGGTGGGTTTAAGACGAGGTTTAACCGCTCCGGTTTGTATGACAAGGGACTTGTCCCGAGCGCACTCCTCGCTCCCTGTCCCCGTGAGGGGTGGAGTGGGCAGATAGATGGTGGGACGTTCTGAAGGGACAGCCGTGTGGCTCGGCTCAGCTCAACGCCACCAACGCTAACGCTGGGAGCGCGGCTCCTCTGCGGGGTTCTGCCTCTGGCCCGGAATGAGGGCCACTGCGACGTGTGACCACGCGACCGACCGGCACACACACAGCCAGGTATCCCTGCACCTGCGAACTGTGTCTGAACTGTAACTCCCAGCCCCTTCGCGTCGCCCCTCAACCAATTCAGCACCTCGGCCAGCTCCGGTTTTCTGAGACACCCGTGGCCTGTGTCCCCAGAAGCCAGGACGACCGTCTGCGTGGTTCATCGTCTGTCCCTGATCCCAGAGGCCACACGCGTCTGGGTGTCTGGAGTCTGCTGGCTCGTCAGGGCCCGGCTGTGGCCCGAGGCTCCGGGAGCGTCGCGGTGGAAGGTGGCCGTGGATATTTTCTAATCTGAAAAGAGAGAGATGGCACCTCGGTGGCATCATCCCTCATCCTGAGTGGCATCGGTAAAACAGCTTCTTTCCTATGAGCTTTCTGTTTGTAAACTAGGGGTATTTTTCTATCGTGTCGCTGTGCATTTTACTTCTCTTTTTCTAATGTTTTGAGGCAGCTATTTCAGTATTTTATTTTCCTTCTTTCTCATATATCCACAGAACTATCTTCGCGTGTGAATTTTTTTGAATAGATACATTCTTATTCGCACGGCCATCTTTCACAGTGCTGTGTTTCCATCCTCATCATTTTGGGAAAGTTTTGAAATTGGATTTCTTGTTTCTTTTTACCTAGAGTTACGTTAGAAATGTTTTTTTTTCTCTCTCTCTTTTGGTGGGCCTGTGATCAACAGAGAGTGAGGATGTGACGGTCCAGAATAACGAGGTGGGAATCATCTGTGAATGCCTCATGGAATGTGTTGCTCCCCAGGACCTGTCCCCTGTCGCTCCCCACTTTCTATTTCCCTCAGACACAGCTCCTTATCTGGTGGGGAGTCCCCGTGGGGGGCAGGTGCCTACTGCCGGCCTCTGGCACCCGACAGCGTCGAGTTCTCCCTGTGATTCCCCACAGCAGCGCGTTTTTAAAAACCTCTTCCCCCCGTGTCTGCTGGTCTCACTTTCTGTGGCGACACTTGGGTATCATGTGGAATGTGCATTGTTTTCTCAAAGTGTCCAGATTTGAGTTCTGTGGTTGTTTAAGTGATTCCTCTAAAGGTTTCTGGGGGAAATGATTTTATATGGGAGGTTAGATCTACGTGATGCGTGTTTTCGTTTCTTTATAAGCCACCGACGAGAACACATGCCATGCTACATTGCTCTCAAGTGGTTTATAACGCAGTTGAAGAGATGGATAAGGAAAAAATATATGAGTTTTAAAAATGTGGTGAGCAATTCTGGCAGAAATTTGTGTTGAGAATTATGAAACAAAAAAAGAAGTTTCTTAGTAAAAGCGACACATTTTATTCATTTTTTCCTTACAACTTAGATAGTTAGAAGGAAGTGACACAGGAAGTTAATTTGGATTCGGTGGTGGAGAGGTTGGAGGTGTAGACCTGTGTCTTTGGTTTGCTCTGAGACACAGGTGCCTCCTGAGTGTCATCGCAGCACCGGGTCACCACTGCAGGTGGCTCCGGAGCCCACAGGAGGAGGGCTGGGTGTCTTCTCCGGCTCCCTCCTCCTCTCTCAGGTCGCCTCGCTCCATCTGGGGACATCAGCTCGCTGAGCCTAGTGCCAGGCTCCGAGGGGTGACAGGGGAAGCGACCCCAGGGACCAAGCCCAGGCGGCGGTCAATGGACATGCCTGGGGCACACTTGGATGCAGGAGGATGGACGGACCAATGGACGCGGTGGCCAGGCACGGGGGTGGCCCCTGGGACCATGTCTGCCTCTCCGAAAAGGAGAAGCCCTGCTGTCAGCTGACCGTGGGAGTGAGGGAATGGAGAGCAAGCAGAAACTCAGGTTCATTTTCTCTGCAAATAAGTCTTTAAGTGGCGTGCTGAGAGCTGGGGCATCTTCAGGCACAAGCCACTTGCCCTGGTCCCCAAGGTAGGTGGAGACTCGTCCTCCTCTGAGCCGGGGTCTGGGCCCAAGCCGAGCCTCCTGATCATGGTGGGCCGACAGTATTCGCGGTGGGTGTGTGTGGTTGTGCAGGTTGTGACGTTCTCCAGGCCGACATGTGTGGCTGTGCAGGTTGTGACATCCTCGAGGCCGAGCATCTGTGGCTGTACAGGTTGTGACATCCTTGAGGTGGGCTGTGTGTGGTTGTGCAGGTTGTGCAGTGCGCGAGTCCGGGCTCCGTCCTCATCCTCGCCACTGGGCCCCTTCTCCCATCTGATCCACCCTGGGGCTCCCGTGACACTCCGTGTCCCACCCTCCCGCAGATTTACACAGCAGTACCCGAGGGACCTGGGCTGAGTATGTGCAGCAACTTGCTCCAGACCTCCGGTCAGGTGAGGATGGAAGACCTCCAACCCCGCTTGGGTTTCCAGCCAGCTTTCCCATCTCTATGACGCAAGAGGCTGCATTTCAGGTTTTCTACATATTTGGAGTGTCCAAAGCAAGATTTTCATTTTTGTGTTTTGATCTGTTTTTGCGATTTCCCTGTTCTGGAGGGAAGACTTGAGGGATGTTGACGCTGGTATGACTTAGACCTGAGGTGACATCTGGCTCTTCCATGAGCCACTCATCTCTTCTGTGGCCCTGGGCAAATCATCTTACTGTCATGTTCTTTTCCTAGAAAATGGTTACACAGTGTGTACCCTGCAGAGATATTGCGAAGATAGGATGTAATGCAAGTAAAGTAGAAAGATCCAGAATAGAAGTAGTGCCAAGTCAACTGTAGCTGATAGAAGTTATCATCGATCGAGTGCTTACTACACTCTTCTAAATAACTAGTGTATATCAATGCATCGGTTTCTGACATTGACCCTCTCGCATGGGCGCTGTTATGACTTTCACTTTACAAAAAGAAGGAACTAAGATTAAGGGATAAAAGGTGACCTCTCTAGAGCTACACATTTAGGCTAGTGAATTGGTTTCAAACTAACACAGCCTAACTTCACCGTCCTCAAAAACCGTGCCTCCGGGTAGGTACTGGTAGCCCCTGGCTTTGCTCCATCATGCTTGGCCTGCCTTAGATTCAAATTGCTGCCATCGAAAAGTCAGTAAGAAGAAAAGGAGAAGAACTTCTGTTTATCCTCAAGGAAAAAAGACTTTCAAGAATGCCAAGGCGTTCGATGAGAAATTCAGTGAGAAGTGGTATAACCAGAGTTCGAAAACAGCAAAGTTTACTTTAAACTGTGAAACTGATACATTTAAAAATTCCAAACTTAGAAAATGATGCTCTGACACAGGAAAATTGTCCCTGTATGCAGAGATGAGAAGGAGAGGTTGAATTAAATAAAGCTGTGGGAAGATTATTGTGGTTCTTAATGTTTGCGGGGGCAATCCTTGGCCTTTAGGTTGTAAATATACAGACAAAAAGCAAATCAAAATTAGAAGAACACAAGAAAGTATAATAACTTTAGTAAAAAAAAGATCAAGAACTTTGAGTTTTATGAGCCAACACAGAATTTCCGGAGAGTTCTTAAATTTTTAAAGATGTTTACAAAGTGAAACTAAAAGGTCTAAAACTTGTAACCTCTTAATATTCCACAGAGGCTGTGGGCACATTAAATAATGAGTTAGAAGTCTGCAAGAACCTCTTTGTGGTAATTGCAAAGCATAAAGCATATTTAATTAAATTAAGTAATCTCTGTTTAGATGGAAATAAATCATTTTACTGCTGACTGTTTTTAATGATTCGGGTCGTCATTCAAAACGAGGACAGGAAGCTGATAAAGGACCTAGAACTCTACTTATACAGCTCCTACGGTGAAGCACTGTGATTTTTCTTGCCAAGGAAATGCCATATTCATTAATAAATGATTCAAAACAATAATTAATAATGTACATCATAAAAAGGGGGAAAGAATACTTTAAAGGTATAAACATTTTGCAAGTATAAAATGTCCTTAAAGTTTTTTTTTAAATATGGTTATTTTATCTATAAATAGGCAAACTTCTATAAGAACCAGAAGAGATCTTTATTAAAATCTCTCTTTTGATTTTGAGGTAACTGGCTCTCTCTTTTGGCTTTTAAAGCGTAAGGACACAACATAGAGGATTCTGGAAAGATGGTGGGGTGTAGGAAGCACCATATATCTCTCTCCCCACCTAGAAAACAACTGCAATGGCTATTGAAGTAACTATTTTGGAACCCTGGAGACTAAAGGAAGCCTGCAGCTTCCAGAGAAAGGCCTGGATGGTCAGTTGTAGTTAATTTGGTCAATGTCAGCGTCTGGCAGAGTAGCAGCTACCCATCCTCCACCTCAGCCACATGGCAATTAACCGGGCACGGTGTTCCTGCAGCAGCTTGCACAAAAAGACACTGTCCTTCAGAGACTGAGGATCTGAGCTTTGATTTCTGATTGCTGCCCCTGATCGCAGAGATGCTGGCAGACACTCAGGTAGCCATCCTTGTTACACAGCCCCCACAATTGTTGCATGCCCCTCCCCCTCTGGCTGATGCAACTTCCAAAAGATTTAAAGAGCCAGAGCTCTTTTTTTTTTTCTCCTAGCATTTTTCTTCTTCTTCTGGGACCCAGGCAATAAAGACTAGGACAATTAAAAGCAACTGCATATACAAGAAAAATTAGAAAGGGACCATGCATTCCCGAGATAGACAATAGCTCAGAAAAAAAAAAAACACACCTGAGAATACCTTAAGTTTACACCTCAGGCTGATCCTTGGCTCAGAAATAGCCTAAACAGAATTAAAAAAAAAAATTGTAAATAAAATAGCAAACCCTGAGGAAGAGGAAGCTGATTTCTAGAGTTATTGTGTTGTTAAGTTCAAGAGCCTAGTTTTTAACAAAGAAAATCACAAGGCATACAAGGAAACAAGAAAGTATGGCTCATGCAAAAGAGAAACAACAAAAGAAAGCAATAGAAACTGAGAAAAAACCTGCTGGCAGATATACCAGACAAAGACTTTTAAAAAACTGCTCAGAGAACTAATGGAAGTCGTGAAGAAATTCCAGAAGACACATATGAGCAAAAGAAAATATCAATAAAGAGACCATAAAAATTACAAAGAAACAAGAGAGGAATTTTGGACTTGAAATTATAATAACTGAAAAGAAAACCTGACTAGACAGGATAATATGAATCATTGAGTTTCAAGAGTAGAAAGGAAAAACGATTGGAGAAAAGTCACCCTTGCCTGAGGGACCTGTGGGACACCATCAAGTGGACCCACATATGCATCATGGGAGTCACAGGAGAAGAAAGCCTTTGACTGGGGGTGTTTGCTGGAAAACATCAGAAGCAACTAATTGGTGTTGCAGCTGCCTCCGTGGGTGACAAAAATTGGGAAAAATCAATGAGTTAACAGAAACCCTCAAGGAAAAGGTGGAAAAAGAGATGTCCATTGAGGGCTCTGAAAAGATACAACATGTTCCTGGAAATGTAGAAGGCCGCGCTCAGCACCTTCTGAGAAAAGGCCTAAGAACGTGCTCGGGCTGGCCTTGAAGCTGTGTGAAAGGACTGAGTGAATGCGAAGGCAGGGTGGCAAACCAGGGGCCTGAGCGTGGAAGCTGTGCCCCAGCAGGTACTCAGAGCCTCACCAAGGTTGGCCCCGGGCATTTAAGGAAATCTCTGTTTAATCAGCTGAACACTAAGCCACATGAGAAGACTGCAGTGACTACTTATGACAAAGAATCTACATTCCAGAACTAGTGAAAATGAAAAACAGTAAGAGAAACAATATCAACCCCCAACAATGACAGACCCTGGGGGAAGCAATGTGATTCTGGCAGTTGCTGCACTATGTACAAAGTTCAACTTTAAAGAAAGAGCTGATGAGCTATGCAAGGGAACAAGAAAGTATGGCCCATGCATAAGAAAAAATCTATAGAAACTGCCCCGCCCCCAAACGCAAGCACTGGGCTTATTATACAAAAAAAAAAAAAAGTTTATTTATATATTTTAAATACTTTCAAAAAATGGAGGGAAACTTTAAAGAATTAAAGGATGAGGATGGTATTTTATCAAGTACAGAATATCAGAAAAGATACAAATTATACAAAGGAACAGAAGAAATATTTTAATAGTGACTGAGAATTGTCCAAAATAAGTAACAGTCATTAAATTACATATCCAGGAATCTCAGAGAACACCAAGCAGGATTATATATATATATATATATATATATATATTCGCTCCTAGGCATAGCACATGAAATTAAAGAAAATCAAAGAAAAAGAGAAAATGTGTAAAAAAGCCAGATGAAGAAAACACATTACATGTAGAAAATCAAATATACAAATTACGTCAGACTTCTCTTCAGCCTTTAGACAATAAAATATTTAAAGTTTTAAAAGATAAAATCGCCAATCTAGAATTTTGTATTTAGTGAAATTCATCCTTTAAAGGTAAACAAGAAATTAAGACTTTCTCAGAAAAACAAAAATTGAAGAAATTTGTTCTCGGTAGATCTGCCTTAAAAGAAGAGTATAAAAAAAGTCCTTCAGAGAGAACAAACATCATATAAGTTAGGAAATTGGGGCAATATAAAAAAAACATGTGTATTGGAGAAGAATGTTATTTTACAATGAAATCAAGTTTTAGACCAAATTCTGGCAAATACAAAAAACACATATTGTCAAGTAGGTTAAAAGGGGTGGCTTGGCACATAAAGTCTCACTCTCTGACCTTCTTTAACCACTGCTGAGTGACAAAAGCCTGCAGTAATATTTTAGTGTCTCTGTTAGGGAACAGAGGCCACCTGGAGCCCTGAACCACTGCTTTTGGGGGATGCACTTGTGGGTGCTTAGACTTCCGCTTATATTGAACCTGGATAACATTAATCAATTCCTGGCTGTCTCTAATATGTTTAGTATTCTGATTTCTCTAATAACATTTATTTCAGATATTACTTGTGGTAGTTACAATTATTATTTATTATTATTATTATTAATTTGGCAGTGGACTATACATACTAAATTTAATTTTGTTGTAGTTGATCTCTACTTAGAGTATTTCAAGACCTCGGTCAATGGTCATGTGGAGCAGATGAAACTTGAGCACACATCACAGTGCTTGTAATGAGGTATTCAGTAACTAGTTACCTCACAGATAATATGAGGGTGTGGGGGATTCGGAATGCATAAGCATGAGAGATGAGCAGAAGGGGAAAGTCGCCAAAGGCAAACCAAATGGCGATGCCCATGGCAGGCTCTGAAGTGGTAGAATGACAAATCTTATTGTCTTTGCTCCAGGTTATTCAAGTGGTCATTAGTCTTGCAGGGACAATGTCTAAACCGGCCCTAAGAATCTTAATGTCATTCTATAGGTGTCATCACCATGCAAGGACATGTCGTCAGCAGTCCCACGTGGCTGTCTCTGGTGACCATACATGTTGTCTCATCTCACTTATTCATTGGTCCAGGCAGAATGATGACAAAACGGGCACAGCTAACAGGTCTTGTAGTAGGATATTGAGTCTTCTTAGCAAGAGAAAAAGTCACGATTGGGGCATTGGTGAGATAGAGTATTTGAACAGTCTTCATTTAATTTCTTCCTCAAATGGCATTTTCAGATAAGCAAAGTATAATTCAAACACTAATTTTTATAATTACTTAGCAAATGATAAATAAAAGAATATATCAAAATAAAATTGATATATAGAAACAAATCAGTATTAAAAAAGATTGCTTTTTTTGCGTCTCCTGTGTGTTATTCAATTATAAACTTCTCTCTCCAACTCTGGAACACAATTTAAAAAATTATTTTCACTGCACAGTTTATTTTTCAAATTATATTTAGATGCAATTTTAAAAATCACTTACCAAATAGCTGAATTTTGTTAGATTATTTACACATAATATTTGTTATGGTTGAACATTATACTTAATATCAAATATATAAATTAAATGAAATGTTACAATTGTATTACATTCTTATTTGCAATGATGTAAATTTTAATTATTTGATGATATTATGTTTTTTAACATATGGTTCAAATTCCTCTGAGGAAAAATTAGAAAACTAATTTTTCTGAAAATTATTAAAATTTTACAGAAAATTGCCTACCTTATACTCGAAAAAGTCAGATTACTTTTAAGTAAACATAGTTATTTAAAATAAAAAGGAATCAAAATCTGGTTTGAAAAATTTAAAATCTACTGAGAACATTACATAACCTTGTGCTAACGGTGAAATTTTTATTTTTAATTTTAATAAAATAAAAATGTAAGTCTTACTGGTACTATAGAGATTTGGAATACACACACATGCACAGACACATATAGACAGAGAGATTAAGAAAAAGACAATTTCTTAGATACAAAGTTTTAAGAAAGATTTTAGCATAAAGGTAGATTAAGTGGCCATGTAACTTTTACTGCTATTATAGGATATTTTAGGTAGAGTCATCCTGCTGGGAAAACTAAAAACGTTAATACACTAATAAAAAAGATGTTTTCAGAAATATATGAGATTCAAGGAAGCCAAAAGGACTAGAAAGAAGCTAATTCTAGGTTAAAAAACAAAACAAAACAAAACTTTCTTCTTAGGTAGACTGAAATCACTGGAAACTTTTTTTTTTCTCCAAAGAATTTCTTGGATTGGGAAACACTAAGAATCAAGCTCGTCGTGGGCACAAGGTCACTAAAGTTAGCCGCCAAGTTTTGAAGCTCGTCTGGACTGACGCCGTGGATTGGCCTTAAGGCCCTCGGAGTGCACCCCTCTATTCTTTATGAAATGTCTGGTGGCGCCAGGTGCACGGGGACCTGGAGAGTGGATTGAAGAGACGGGTTTAAGTCACCTGCAGCCTCGCAGGGCTTAGGAGACGGTCTCAGAAAAGACACTCAGCGTCAGGATATTTGAACCAAGAGGTGGGCTGAGACTTTTTAAAACCAAAATCCAGCCTGGATATAACAAAAGTTAGGGCTGCATAGAATCGATCAGCCCCTCATTCAATGTGCCCAATGAAAGAAAGAGAAAATTATATCTATGGAAAAATATCGCTGATTTTCTTCTCTGCAGTCTGTTTAAAAATAAGATCTAACATAAAACCGTGACAAGAAATGCAAAGATCTGGGAAAGCATAATAAATAACCAAGCAAAACACAAGTAATAAAAGCCAACTCACAGCTGACTTAGAAATTATAGGGCGATCTTTAAAATAGCTAATGTAAATTTGTTAAAATACAGTGACAAAAATAGAAACTAGATTAAAATAGAGAATGTAACAAGGAGTTGGAATGAATATATATATATATATATATATATATATATATATATATATATACACACACAGACACACACACACATATATATACATACATATATGTGTGTGTGTGTGTGTGTGTGTGTGTCTGTATAATAAAAAATAGAAATTAAGAATTCTTTGGATGATTTTATCAGCAGCCTGGCCACAATTTAAATATGACTAGGAAACTGAAAGGCAAATTGATAGAAAATATACAAATTGAAGCTCCAAAAAATAATATTAAGTAAAACTAAGACACAAGAAAGTACAAAAAGTGAGTAAGAGGCTGAGAACTAGAATACACAGAAGGAGTAAGTGAGTACCTAATGGCTGAGAATTTTTCAATAATGATAAACTGCATCAACGTTAAACATGAGCAGAATAATTCTGAAGAAAACCACTTTTAGCTAAATCATAGTCAAATTGCTGATCATCAGACATAAAATTCAGGAAGACATAAACACTGGAAAAGATAAACTGGTGGGTAAATATTAAAAGATACTGATGATTTAAACAAAAAAATAATAATAACCAAATCTACGTGCATTTATAACAGCTGTAGAAGTGAAACACACGACAACATTAACACAAATATCCAAGGGAAATGAAAAGATTTCAATGTGGGAAAGACACTTGTACTATTCTAATAGCTTAGAAAAGAAGGTAAAGTATAGATTTTAATTATGAAATAATAATATAGAAAAGTGCTGAAAACAGCACAGATGGAAAAATATAATTAAATTAATTAAAATTCTTGATTATCTCAAAAGAACACAACGAGGGATAAATAAAAAGTCCAAGAACAGATAGGAAGAATGTAAAACATACTTGAGATGAACAAACTTAAAAGCAACACAAACAACAGTTAATAAGAAAGGACTAAGTACTCCGTCATGGAAAATTAAGTGTTTTTTCTCCTAATTTATAAACCTATTTAGAAATCTGTAAAAGTGCTGGTGAAATTGGAATAGTGAAACGCTTTGAACATGGTGATTTGATGAACGCCGACACCCTGAGGTTATCCAAAGAAGACACCAACCATGAGCATGAGGGACCTGGAAGGCTGGGAAGAAAAGCAGGACACGGCCAAGTAATGGAGGCCAGCAGAGGAAAGTGGGTAAAAAGGAAGGAAATTTCTGAATTCCGCTGAGAGATGAATGAGACAAGGATGGGATGGGGTCCATGGGACTCGAAATTATGGTCTATTCTTTAGTCTCCCTCTAAAGGTCTTTCCATCAGCTCCTGGATCTTCCTTCATATGTTTATTGTAAATCAGGTGATCAGGTTAAGTGTGTGGCTTAAATTTATGTGTTTGATTCTTATTTTTTATTTATTTGCTTATTGCTACTACATAGAACCATAACTGATTTTTACACCGAACCTGTATCCAGTGACGTTGTTAAACTCACACATGAACCATCATAATCTATCTGCAGACTCTTCTGATATCTAGGTACACAAATGTTCCATAGGCATTTAAGTTTTCTTCTTTCACCTTTCTAGAGCTCACCGTATTGTTTTCTGCGGTGTTGGATTTAATTTTCTTTCAGCCAGCAGGAATTGGGAGGTTTTGAGTCTCAGTTGTGGACTCAGTGAACGCCGGGCTATTTTCAGTTGGCCCTTTCTACCCGGAAAAGCCACGCAGAGGTCTCAACGAAAAGCCTCAGTGTTTACAAGACTCCCAACCTCTCAGTGGCTCAGAACTCCTAATTTTGTCTCTCTGGCTCTGCGAGGATGCCAGAGGTTCTGCTTAGATTTACAGTCTCCCAGCAGCAGCGCTCTCTCCTTGGTTTTTCGGCCTCTGACCCTTGAGCATCTCAGGATTTGTCTGTGGCCTCAAGGGTTTTGTGTATGTTGAAGGGTGAGGGGTGCAGCAATAAGGAGAGTACTCTAGTAAAGAGAAATAGGAGATGCTCGTGCACACACACAGGCATGCGAACGGTGGTGCTGGAAAACAGCCGCAGTCAACGGTGAAGGTCAGCTGTTGGCTGACAGTGCATAGCAGATAAGGTGAGGTGCCGAGAGGGTTGGAACAGAAAGAATAAGGTTGAGAACTGTAACCTTTTGAAGACAGAAAGTGCATTTCATGGAGAAGGTTGGCGAGTTGCCGGGCAAGTTGCATAATTTTTCTGTACGGCACTTGTCCACCTGTTATTTATCCAGCTCATCCTGCAGGATGGATGCGGGCTTTTACGAAATAATAACTATAAAATGTCTTAGTGAGCTAGAAAATCTTATAAAAATATTAAGGTACAGATAAAAATAAAGGTTAGTCAAAGAGGAAATGGGTTTGGGAGGTGGAGGAGGGAGCGACACCCGAATACTTGCCATGGGCCTTGGGAGAAACAGGAAGACCTGAGGCAGACATCTGTCTCCAGCGAGGAGGAAGCAGAGGCGGGGTGCTCAGTGAGGGGCCCCAATCTGAGGGGCCCAGAGGGCATACCAGGAAAGAGTTTCCAACCCCGAAGGCTCTGGTGCGATTTTAGGAGACGGTTATTACTTTGATTTCATTTCGTTTTGCAATTCGTGCAGCCGAGCATCCTGCATCTCTGAGGCCAAGATGGAAAAACAAGAGTTAAGATTCATTAAGGTTATTATTGTTCCTGTACGTTTTAATAAATGCAGACTCTCTGCAAGCTCGAGGAATCCGGCCAAATGATCATGTTTTATTCACGAGGCTGGTTTGTGTACTTTAACAGATATTTAAGAGCAGTTCCAAGTGCATCTTGCACCCCGCTCTCTGCAGAGCCTCCGTGGGCATCGGCCCTCCTCACCGGCATGCCTAAGCCGCATGGTCCTTGCTCTCACTCAGGAGGCTTTGGTCCCTGTGCCTCTGCAGTGTGTCGTAATCAAAAATGTTAACGACCAGCACAATGCATGCTGACCGTTAGCTGTCACACCACACGGAGCTCCCTGTTCCTAACTCTCCTGCTGTCGAAATCATGGGACACCTGTCTCTCCAAGTAGCAGCGGGAACGGGAACCAAGGAAGGGGTCAGGCTCTCCCGAAAGTCACCTGTCATGTCCCCAGTACCCGGACAATAGGATCAGTTACTGCCTTCAATCGCACGTGTGGTTGGGGGAGATTTGGTTGGCTGCGGCCTGTTTCACCTGTTGGTCATGTATCCACGAGTGTTTGTTTAGACGGTATTTATTGAGCAGCTACAAATGCAGTGCTTTGTGTTTCTGTTGAACTTCTATTAAGTCAGTGGAGCACAAAATACGGTTTCTCCCCATCAGTAAGTTTTAATTAGTCGGAGAGACTAACCGTGTACATGCAAAGCAGTTTTAGAAATCGCACCTGACAGTGTTCACTATTTAATAGTTTACAAAAATTTCAGCCACACAACTCTTGTAGGGTTGGTTAAGGCACGTTCCATAACTGCAGTCGAAGGGCACGAAGAAACTGAGTCTCCGAGGGTCACGTACCAGTGCATGGCAGAGTGGGGGCTTGGGTGCCATGGGACCGACCCTTCCCCAGGGCTGGGTGACAGGGAGGCCCGGTCAGTGCACGTGCAAAGCAGCACATGCGACGGCCCAGATGCAGGACTGAGCATGCTGTGGCTGAGGAATGATAGTCACACGTGGCCGGAAGCGACAGCCTTGTAGAAGGAGTTTGCACCTGAATCCACAAGAGAGACACGGCGAGGCTGGAGGGGGTGTTCTAAGCCTGAGTAATGTTGGCCTGACCTTGCACTTGAGGCTGAGCCCAGCACGTTTTGTGGACGCCTACGTCTCTACCCCGCCGAGGCAGAGGTCTGGGTTTTGAGTGTGGGAGATACAAAATTGGGTAAGAAAATAAGAGGAGAATGGAGATGCGCAGACAGTGAGGGCCATCACTGGATTTAATATGTGAATTCACACTATCGAAAAGGGGTTTTCTATTTATTGAAAAGCTTATTTTATTTTAACCTTTGGTGAAAGAGTGTTTGAGTTTATGGTGTCTTAATGCATCACAGCACACACACGCACACACGCACACACACACACGTATTTATATATTTATCTAAATATGTATTTATAAATTTGTTTAATATATATTTAAATATATATGTGTGTGTATGTGTGTGTGTGTGTGTGTAATTTAAAATTCTCTTTAATTGTCACTTTAGTAGAGTTGTACTTTTACTCAATGCTTAGGAAAAAAAAAGAACTCTTATCCATACACACACACACACACACACACATTTAGCTTAGAAAGATGCAGCTGGGCCTTAAAATTGGCCCGTGCCTTTCCCTGTCCATAATTTGGCAAAACTATGGCAACCCACTCTCAAACGCTGGCCTCCTTCCTTGTGTTAGCACAATGGACGCTTTCACATTTCTTCCAAAGGCTCATTCAGAGCCATGCAGCCCTTTATGGAAGTTTCCCACAGAAAGCCACACAGAGCGAGGCAGGCACCCCGTTTGTCTGGGCTCCCGCCGAGAGGTAGCAATTTCATGGAAACGAGGAAGCCAGACCACATCGTGAGCAAGATTTTAATGGGCAAGTGTCGCCCGCTGAAATGACAACAGTGGAGCTCTTCTCGTCTCCGTTAATAAAAATGCAGTTAGTCTCGCACTCCAAACGCACTGCATTTCGAAAGCACTCCTCATCCACACAGCAATCGGATTATGCATTATTTTTTTTTGTTTTTATTTTTTTCTTGAACCTAAGTTGATGAGTCAGAGAGAAATAGACTGCCTGGGTTTATATTAAAGAGAAGGAGAGAGAGAGAGAGAGAGAGAGAGAGAGAGAGAGAGAGAGAGAGAGAGAGAGAGAGAGAGAGAGAGAGAGGAAATTCTTGCAAAGAGCAATGAAATAGCTGATTTCTACTGTAAGAGATTTAACATTATTCAGAGAACTATATTTAAATGAGACCAGCAATGACGCATAAAATATTTAGTTTTCCCGTACTGCGGTGCTCACTCTTTTTTTTTTGCTGTTTGGTATCATCTCACTGGAAGTTGTTGCATGGAGATGAAGAGTTGAAGCCCGTTAGATCTGCTGGCTGCTGACTTTAATAAATTCCAGTAATTATGTGAGGAGCTCAGCATCCCTCCCACGTTCTGTATTTCCCTCCCAGCTACCTACTTGCTTTGTTTACTTCGGGGACTTTCTGACGTTCTGTGGGCAGCATTAACACTCAGAGTGATTCATCTCCCAGAGGTCTGCCTTGGCTTGCTGTCCCCCTCATAGCTGGGCCACTCTGAGGGTGTCCCAGGTCTCAGGCGTTACTAGTTCTAGAGGTCACCTTAAGCACAGGTCACTCTTGATTCGGCTACGTTTGATTCTTTAACCTCTAGGTTTTGCATTTGAAGTCATTTATGAAGAAACTCCCAGTTAAGGATATAAAATTACTAGACAAAAGTCACGATGTGTAAGACATGGCGCAGGTTTGGGACTGAGGAAAGGCAAGAGGTCACTGTTGGCATTTTTTTCTTGAAGAGATAATGACAAGAGTAAATATATATATATATATATATATTTTTTTTAAATAAAAATAGGTGACAATATTCTCTCTCTCTGTCTCTGTCTGTCTGTCTCTCTCTCCCCCTTTCCTCCCTCCTTCCCTCTCCTCTTTCTCTCTCTCCCTCTCTCTTCCTCCCTCCCTCTCTCTGATGGGTTTAGGGACTCAGAGACATGCAAGAGAATGAGCCACTACAGCTGTTTCAAACTCAGAGGTAAAGAGGCTAAATCTCATTTCCTCTGAATGAGATGAAGGTCTCACTAGACAGAAACAATTCCTTCGTGATGAGCAGGTGGGCAGCCCTTGGCGTTTGTGCCCAGCATTGGGCTCTACAGGCAGTAAGATGATTTTAAAATTGAATGATAAAATCTACTAAATGAATTAGTAGGAAAAGTACATGTACATTTACTAGGACTTGCCCCCAAATCTGAGAGGTCAAGCTAAGGAAATACCAAGTCGTAGAAATTAAATTGAAGAAGGTCTTAGGTTAATAAAAAGAAGAACTTAGAAATGGTCAAAATTGCCCTAAAAATGTAATCCACTGCCTCAGCAAGTAACATGCTTTCCATGACTTGAGATATTTAAGCACAATTTATCATCATTTGCTGGGTTAATTTCAGGACAGAGTCAGATGTTAGCTATATGATTACACATAATTGCCTAAATGTTCTATTTTAATAGTTAATCCATGGAACCGAGCAATCTTAATTTTTAAATTTATGTTTTTAGCTATCGAGATAAACATACTATATTTGCTAGTTTTACAAGAAAAATGCAAATGCAAGGTCAGTCTCTGATTTTACTTTAATGAAGCATTTCGTAGGTTGAGCCATGATGTTTTTGGTCCTGCTAATCTGGCTCAATAGAAATGAAGTCAAGGGACCACTTACCAAGAGTGCATTTAGGCACATGATTGCTAAAAACCCAGATATGACAATTTTGTCAACAGTTAATCTCTAAACTTGAACAGATAATATTAACATATTTTTAAATAACTAAATTGCTGGTATTCTGGTATGCTGATAAAAATAGAGTAAAGGGGCCTAAAATGAAAATGGAACCAAGATAGGAATAATAAATAAATGAGAAAATTAAATGAAAACAGAACCTAAAAATCCTGGTGCGATGATTATGTATCTCAGTATTATTTTTACATTAACTTAATTATGATCTCCATGCAGACAATCCTAAACTTCCTAACATAAATAAAGAAGGGGAAAAAAGACAGTTCGCAGACTGCTATAGTCTCATTTCTCTTCAGTTGTGTGCATTATTTTATTTTTGTTAAGGCTTCCATTTTGGCTCATAGCTTATTTAGAAGGGAATGTTTAATTTCTAAGTGTTTGGAGATTTTCATGTTATCTTTCCATTATTCACTTTCTCATTCAATTTCATTAAGATCAGAAAACATAACTCACATATTCTATGTGAGTTAATTTTTTAAAAATGTGTTGAGGTTTGTTTTGTAAACCAGAATATGATTTATCTCGGTGACTATTCCATGGATGCTTGAAAAATATGTGTTTTCTGCTGTTCTTGGGTGCAGTGTCCTATAAAGGTCACTTATATTTGGTTGATTGATGGTTATTTGGAGTATTCACAAGCTTTGCTTTAGGCATTTTGCTATGCTTTATATCTTTAGAAAACATCCTAGATAAGACTTGTTACTGAACTTTTTTCTTAAAAAAGCAATATATGCTGCATTCTATTATAAGCCTGATATGGTCTTAATTCTAGTGTAGATTCTCACACAGGTTTCCCTCAGAACACTGTTTCAAAGGCTTTCAACAGGTGATTAAAAGATGTCATTATAAAATGGTAATACAAATATAGAACTAGGCAGTGTTAGTGCATTTCTTTACTACAGTTACTTTTCAGAACCATTAATACGATCATTTTATCATGAATGTGAAGTATGGCACTAGAGGTTGTCTGTCTTGTTTTGTGGGCGTCACCGTAAGGGTAGTAACTTACCTCTTTCTGTAGCTGGGCTGTTACGTGTCAGGTATCCCATTCAGGTGTTTGTTTTTAGGCCCAGGTTTAAGATGCACCTGCCTCCTGGGTTTTTTTTCTCATTTTAAATCGCTGAACCACAAGAGCACAGCCATACCGCACAGCATGTTAGGGCCTCTGCTTACATCATGTCACAAAAGCAAGTGACATGGCCACCATACCATACAGTCAAGAAGCACCTTCTGCTCTCACTGATACATGGTGGACAAGGGAGTGAGTATCCGAGGAACAATAGCCAAAACTACATAAATGTAGAGCTTCACTTTCTCTTATCAATACGTTTCTAATCTAATTTTTCTTATTTGATTTAAACCACTTCTCTAAGCAGGGGTGGGGGGTAGGCAGAGGGAATAGAGTGAGAAAGGGAATCACATAAAGTTTCTTTATGATGAATTCTGATTTAAAGCAGAGACGACGAATTCAAGATAAATAATTCATGAAATAAGAACAATAGTTGGGTAGAGAATTAGGGCAAGAATAATACTCTTCCAAGATAAGTTGACAGGAGAGAGTGGCTTACCTGTTTTTCTTTTATTAAGTTGACTAGATTAGTTGACAAGAGGAAAGCATATGATATAGAAATAAAAATGTCTGTTATATAAAACTCATGTGTGCCTATACTGTTCTCTAAAATGTAATTTGACTTGTTTAATTCTTCTTTTAAGTGCTGTTCTGTTTATTTCTTAAACTGAAATTGGTTCTTTTTGTGTTTAGTATTAGACTGGATTTACTGCCTGGGGAAAAATAGATTATAAAAATAACACCTGGGTTGTAACATTTTTAAACTGTGGAAAGCTGTTATTTTTTTTCCACAAAAAGTATTATATGGGTTGATCAAGTGGATGATTACGCCCATGAATCTACAAGTCCCTCCCATATATCACTGGAGATGTGGGTGGAAGGGCATTGTTAGAAAGATAAATCCAAAGCAACAAGGGAAAATAAAGTGTTGTTAGTGGACCTAAAAATATAAGTAGTATGGGAAAGGTGAAAGGCAGCTAAAGATGCTGCAGGAGATTTCTGCAGAAGTTAGGAACAGCAGGGGTCCTCTGGCAGATGCAGTCAAGACATATGTGGACCTACAAGTTTGAAGAAAGCTCCAAAGGTCATTCCCATGGTCACAGTCTTCCTCCCTCCAACTTTCCTAGCCCCCTATCGAGGACAACTATTTTAATGAGATGGACATACAAAGAAAGAATTGCCATCCAGTGGCTGAAAGAGACAAAACTGCATTATTCATTTCTTCTTAAATTACAAAAAACAAACCAATGAAAACCTCCCAAGTGTGCTCATTCCCTGAAATAACATCATCGACAAACTTAATTTAAGATCACGCATGTATTTTTTCTGTCCAAAATGAAATCGCATGAAAATCAATAATAAAAAGGTGTCTAGGTAATCTCTAAATACTTGGAAACTGTGCAACTTAATTCTGAATAGCTCAGGCATCAAATAAGAAATTACAAAGAAAATTTTTTTTTTTTAGTTTGAAAGAAAGTGAAACAATCCATCACAAACGTTAGGAATGAAACAGAGGACATTATGCTAGATATTACAGAAATTTAAAAGATGACACGAAGGCATTATGAACAACCTTATGAGAATAACTTACATAATTACTTGAAATTGACAAATTCTTTGATAGACACCAACTCCTTAAGCCTATTCAAAAAGAATTTCTATGTGGATAGCTGGAATACTATTAAATATGTAAATTGTAGTTAAAAACCTTCACCCAAGACAAACTCGATGCCCATCAGATGGCTTACTGGTAAATTTCACCAGCTAAGAAAGAAATAACAAAAATTATAAATAAAATCTTTAAGAAAATATAAAGAATAAACACATGACAGTTCATCTTTTAGCAAAATTAAGGACATTATAAGCAAGAAAAAAAAAACTGCAATGTCTCTAAAAAAATTAACAAAAATATCCTAAATATAACTTTAGTAAATAGAATCCCACAGTATCATTGAGTCTTTAGAAATGCAGTGTTGATTTCAAATTTAAAAACAAATCAATGGGGTTTCCAATCCTGTTGAAAGCAGCTTAGAAGTTGTCACTCTTCCTTAAAAACAAGTGAAAAGCTGAGCAGATAGAAAATCAATAATTCTTCTTGGATCCATAGTGGAGGGAAAGACACAGGATAAACTGCTGTCCTAAGATGGGAGGGGCAGGCAGGTGAATACAGGGAGTCGGGGCTTCCCAGGGCTAAGACTCAGGAGTGGAAACTGCTGTGGGAATCAGGGCTAGGGTGGAAAACCTAATTGACAAATCACTGGAGGCTGAGTGGGGATGAATCTTAGAGCTGAAAACTCCAGGGGGACCCAGCCATAGGGGTGCCCGCACAATGTTGTGAGATTTATCTCTAGAAGCTTGGCTAAGTGTTTACAGTAAGTACCTGAGAAGAATCTGCTCCTGTTTCTAGCAAGTCAAGTAAAAAGGAACCATTTGAAAGATGCCAGAGCACACTGTTCTTACCAAGGCCTGGCCTCAGGAGAAGTGAACCAACCAGAGCCTAATGCATCCAAGTAAGAAAAATGCCCAACTTCAGCTTGCTTTAGTCATGGCGGCCTATCTACTGAAGACGAGAACACTGAGACACACTTGGGACATCACAGTCCAGAGGCACAGGCTCACTAAAAATCTAAGACCTAATCCTAGGACTACAGAATGCTTCCCTCCCAGCCCCCCATCTTCCTACTGTGTTAACTTAAGGATCTATATATAGCAGTTCCTTTTACCCCATATGCCATATCCAGCTATCAAAAAAACATTATAAGACACCAAAAAGCAAAAAAGCACACTGGGAAGAGACAGAGCAAGCATGAGAACCAGACATGGGGCAATGATGGAACAATCAGATTGGGAATTTAAAACAACTGTGATTAATATGCTAAGGGAGCTAATGAATAAAGTAGACAGAATTCGAGAACAGATGGAGAATATAAGCAGAGAGATGGAAATCCTAAGAAAGAACACATAAAAAATGTTAAAGATTAAAACACTGTAACAGAAATGATGAATGCTTTTGATGGGTTTATTAGTCGACTGATATGACTTAGAAAAGATCCTCTGAGTTAGAACATGTATCAATATAATTCTCAAAGTCTGGAAAGCAGAAAGAACAAATACTGGAAAAAATGGAACAAAATATATAAGAATTGTGGGGCAACTATAATGAGTATAATGCACACATAATTAAAATATTAAGAAAAGAAAAAAGAGAGGGAAAGGAAGAAAAAAACATTTGAAATAATAATGGTTAAGAATCTCCCTAAATGACTGATAGACATCCAATCACAGATTCAGAAAACTCAGAGAACACCAAAAGGATAAATATCAAACAATAACTCCAAAAACAAACAAATAAACAAAAACTACACCTAGCCATGTCATTTTTCAAACTAAAGAAAATAAAAAGAGCAAATACTGAAAAGAAACCAGAGGGGAAAAAACCTTACAGACAAACAATGATAAGATTTACATCTGACTTTCCTTTAGAAACCATACAAACAAGAAGAGAGTGGAGTAAAATATTTATAGTGTTAAGAAAATAAAATTATTAACTTAGAATTCTGGTCTATGCAAAATTATCTTTCAAAAGTGAAGGAAAAATACTTTCTCGGACAAACAAAAATTGAAACAATCTGTTGCAAATAGACCTGCCATGGAAGAAATGTTAAAATGCTGTTTAGAGAAAAAATAGTAATATAGGCCAGAACTCTCATTGCTGGTGGGAATACAAAATGGAACAGCTACTTTGGGAGACAACTTGGCAGTTTCTCCAGCAATTGTGTTCCTTGGTATTTACACAAAGGAACTGAAAATCTATGTCCACAAAACTGCACACAGATGTTTACTGCAGCTTTGTTCAAAATTGTTAAAATACGGAAGCAATCAAGATCTCCTTCAGTAGATAAATGAACAAATCAACTGTGGTCCATCTAGAGAGTGGAATATTATTCAGTGCTAAAGAGAAATGAACCCCTAATCAATAAACATATATGGAGGAAACTAAAGTATTTATTACTAAGTGGAGGAAGCCAATCGAAAAAGTCCACATACTGTATGATTCCACTATATGACATTGTGGAGAAGGCAATATTATCACAAATTTAAAAATTCTTTTAAAATAGTCTTTAAAAATAAACAAACAAAAAACAAATCAATGTCACTGACCTTATTCAGAGACTAAAAGAAGATAAAAATATAAGATCATTTCACTATATTCAGAAAGAACACTTGACAAAATTCAATATCAATTTAAGATGAAAATCGAGCTTAAAAGGAAGAGAACTTTCTCATGTTATAGGAACATCTATTTACCAAACAGAAATGAATATGTATATTGAATCGATAGATTAATCTGAAGTGAAATGGTATCCTAAAAATATTGATTTTTCCAATTCGTGAACATGGTTTGGCTGCCTACTTATTTTTCTCAATAATATTTTATAATGTCCAGAACTTGAATGTATTTTCGAAACTTTATACACAAGTATTTAATAATTTTGATGCTTATATAAAAAAGTATTTTTAAATGTAATTTAAATTTTTAAAAAAATGTTTAGTTGTTTATTATTAATATATAGAATGCAACTGATTTGTGTTCTAAGCTTATGCTATGCAATCCAGTTATATTTAGTAACTGATTTTTATAGCTATGTTATGAATTTCTCAGAGATTTTATATAAAATTATATATGTATGTATTTGTGTGAATATATGCACATAGACGATGAAAACAAAAGCTTTTCTTCTTCCTTCCTGAACGTTATTCCTTTTATATATTCTTTTTATCTTATAATAGTAGCTAGGATTTTTATTATCATGTTAAATGAATATGGAGGAAATCAGAGAGGAATTCCTCAAGTCACCCCCAATCTGAGAGGAAAAGCTATCATTAGGTCATCAGTAAGAATGATATTACTGTAGGATTTTCTTAATATTTGTTCCCAGATTAAGGGGTTTCTTTTTATGACTATTTACTGAGATTTTTTTTTTATCATGAATAGGTATGGGTTTTTTTGACAAATGTAAAGTTTTTTCTTTAATAATTAAAATCACATTTTTACTTCTTGACTTCTTAATCTCAATAACTACAGTTATTCCAAAGGTTAAACGAACCCTGAATTTCTTAAATGAATCTCACTTTTTGAAGATATAGTATCCTTTTTATGTAATGTTAGACTCAATTTGATAATATTTTGACAATTATTTTCACAAGGGCTATGGACATGTGATTTTCTTTTCCTGTAATGTCTTTATCATGTTTTGGAATTAAGGTTATGTTGGCATCAGAAAATATGTCAGGAACTGTTTCCTTCTCTAGTTTCTAAAAGAGATTGTATAAAATAGGTTTGATTCATCTTTTAAGAATTCAATAGAATTCAGCGAAGCCATCTTGTATTGAATTTTCTTAGTGGTAAAGTTTTTGAAATTTGTTTTGCTATTAAATTCTCTGTTTCATTTTGTGTCTGTGTTGACAACTTGCATTTTTCATGTAAATTCCCTGTTTCATCTATGTTGTGGAGTATGTTTCCATAAAGTCATTAATAATAATCTCTTCATTCTTTTCATGCATGTAGGAAATCTTTTATTCCTAATATTTATATTTTAGGTACTTCTCTTTTTCTCTCGTTAAAATTTAGTTCCAGGTTTATCAATGTTATTGATTTTTCTGGGGGACTAACTTTTGGCCATGATAATTTTTTCTCTTGTTTTTTTGTTTCCTATGTCTTTGAATTCTGTTTTCATCTTCATTATTTTCTTCTTTTAGTTAGATTAATTTGTTCTTTCTAGTTACATTAGTTTGCTGTGCTTTTCTTTTTCCAACTCCATAAGGTAGAAATTTAAATACTTAAATTTAGACATTTATTCTTCTCAAATATATGCATTTAATGGTCTAAATTTCCCCATAAGCAACTCTTTAGTTTTATTACACATTTGTGGCATGTTAATTTTAATTTAATTTGAAATATATTCTATGATCTTTCAAGATTTCTTCTTTGACACATATTATTTGAAAGTGTGTCATTTAATTTCCAAGTATTTGTTCTTCTTGATTTTGCAATTAGTTGCATTTTAGTGAGAACATATGCTGAACAACAGAAATCTATTAAATGTATTGAGACACTTTTTATGGCCAAGGATATGTTCTATGTTGTTGAATATACTACGTATATTTGAAAATAATGTATTTTCTGAGTTGTTAGGCATAGTGTTTTATAAATAACAATTATGCCAACGCAGATGGTGATATTATTCAAATTATGTACAACTTTACCATTTATTTTATCTAATTTTCTATCAGTTTCTGAGAAAGAATATAGATGAACTTTTTGCTGAAGACCATTTGTAATCTATGTAACTATGTAATTATGTTTATTGACATCTTGTTACATATTTTGATCTCTTATGTATATATAATATATGCAGATATATGAGGCAATACATGTAAATAAAATATATAAAACTATATATATAAAATAAGTATACATACATATACATAAATATATACATAACAGGTATAATTAGTGTATATAATATAGGTAATATTAATGACAGAATTATTTTAAAATATTTTTGTTTAATTTTTTATAGTTACATAGTTTTTGGAAAATACAACTAGTTGGTCATGTGATCAGGGATTATAGCTAACTGGGGGATGGTCTTTCAAATTCCTGGATCTCTCTTATCAAGAAATGATCAGCCTGTGTAAGATGAACAGAGCAAAACTGAATCCAAGCAGGGATAACAGAAGACATTGTTTGTTAATTTCCTTCTCACACGGATGCTCACATACTTTTTATCAGGCACAGTGTCCACACCGAAGGTCCTTTATCGTGGCTCACCCATAAGGGCCCAGACGGGTGTCACTTAGGGTCTTAACTTTATGTTTTAGCAATTCAAGTCAGAACGCTCTTGATATATTTCATGTGAGTTGATAGCTGCTCGGTAATTTAAAATGTCATCTTGTCTTATTAATATATGTGAGGAAATATAATACATTTAAGATTCTCATGACAATATAACATCTCCTTAAAGATGTTTATTAACATTGATTATATAATTTATAAAAATGACAATTTAGGAGAGCATCCCAATGCATTGTTTTCTTCCTCTTTTACCTTGCTGGTAGCAGTCAGAAGCTAGTTTGGAAATTCTGCGTGCAATCCTGCTGATGTGTCAGCCTTACTGTCTCCTGGTTGTGTGTCAGCTGTGTTCATTTCGTGTCTCCCTGGCAACGATGCTGCTTCACAGAGCTTGGCTGCTGGGTAAGAAGAAACCATCGCGTTAGCCTTGGCTATAAATCGGCACCATTGAGAGAGACGACTACTTAAATTATTATATTATTTTTCACAAGATGCCATATTCTTGACCATCTCCCATTCATCACCCTAAGAGCTCAGCAGGTCCCTTCTGCAGCCTGTCGTCTGGGTCAGTTGGCGCTGAGGTTGGAGCAGTGATTGCCCAGCCTGGGTTCTGGTTCTAGTCCCCATGTGGGCCGGCACACTTCTCAGTGAGAACAGCCCCGCGTGTGGCGTCGTCTGTGCCTCTGACCTTGTGCCTCGAAGCTGCATGTTAAGAGTTATAAAAGTCACATGTCACGGGAATGTAGATGGCATCGCACAATCTATCATCACTATTAGGGGAGAAAAAAAAAAGGTAAAAATTCCCTTGACTAGGTACTTTCTTCACTCTGAAATGGGGAAGCAAAAGCATTGATTCGAAGCTACCTATGCTTGTATTTAAATGAATTTTTTTAATTTAATGAAATAGCTTTTTTTTTTTTTTGAATTCGGAATATTGGAGGATAAAGCTAATCAACCTTGAACTTCGGAACCCTTTTAAAGGTCACAACATGCCATGTTCAAATTTCCCAGAGATGTATCTTATCAGGCTCAGAAATTCCTGCAGACTAATCTGAGAATATTATTTTTTCCCACCTTCCATGATTGTTGTATTTGGCCTCTGCAGGCAGGCGAATTTGTTACTTGAGCTCGTTTGCACTGACAGTCCAGTGTCACCGTGTGGGTGGCCAAGGCCAGGTGCATCCCAAGGTCCACCTCCCACCTTCCCAGTAATTGCGGTTGTGCTCTGACGATCCACATGTCTGGAACACTCCCCTGGCCTGTGCTTCCTTTTGACTCCATTGTGGAGGCAAAGAGATTGGGATCTCAGTTCAACGTCTTCCACGGCCTATTCAGTCACAAAGATTTGATGGCCATAAACTTTCTTTAATTTTTTTTCCAACCACATTTATTAAAGAGACCCTCTTTTTTCCATTGAATATTCTTGGCTCCTGCGTTAAATATTGATTGACTATACAGGCGTAGGCTTATTTTACGGTTCTTGGGTCTGTTCCATTGATCCATGTGAATTTTTTAGCCAGTACCATAGCTTTGCCATATAGTTTGAAGTCAGGAAGTGTAATGCCTCCATTTTTTTTTTCTTATTTCTCAGTGTTACTTCAACTATTCTGGGCCTTTGGTGATTCCATATGACTTTTAAGATTGTTCTTTTTTCTGTTTATTAAAAAATACCACTGGAATTTTGATAGAAATTATGCTGACTCTATAGATTACTTTGAATAGTATGACAGTTTAATAATATTATTTTTTCTGATCTATGAACACAAAATATCTTTCCATTTATCTGTCTTCTTTAATTTTTTTCATCAATGATCTTATAGTTTCAATTATACAGATAATTTTCCTTACTGGTTAAATTTATTTCTATGTATTTTATACTACTTGATACTATAGTAAATGTAATTTTCTTTATTTATTTTTCACATAATTCATTGTATATAGAAACAACTGATTTTTTCATGTGACTGTATCCTATAAATTTACTCAATTTGTTAATTAGTATTAAAAGTTTTTTGTGTGTGTGAAGTCTTTAGGATTTTCAATATATGAGATCAAAGTGTCTGCAAGCAAAGACAATTTACTGCCTCCTTTCTGATGGAATGCTTTTTATTTTTTTTCCTTGCCTGATTGTTCTGGCTAGCATTTCCAAAGTTATGAATAGGAGTGGTGAGAGAAGGCACTTTTATCTTGTTCCTGATCCTAGAGGAGAAGTTTTCAACATTTCACCACTGAGTATGAGGTCTTTATTATGTCAAGGAGACTGAAGCTGAAAACAACCTGTCACCATCTCGATGCAATCGCTCCCCCAAATTTGTTTTTAGCTTTGACTAAAATTTACCAATAGTTTTTTCCATTGCATAAAAAAATCAAATTTTTCTTTTTGTTAAAAAATTAAAATTGAATCTATTTTCATGTAGTCTGGTTTTCTGTTTCAACAATGTATCCCAATTTCTCAAAAAATACATAATACATAGTCTCCTAGCTATAAGTATGGGGTTAAAGGGTTAAAACAAATAGCTCTTTTTTTGTTTTTGGTTTTGTTTTTTTTGGCAAAGTGTTTCCTTAGGCCATTTTCAACACTTAAATTCAGGTCATAAAGTTAAGTCATAATGCCATTTTAAGAAAACAGCAAGGTGGCAGCTGCAGTGTGTCATCTGTCTGCCTTCCCTTTGTTTATGCAACACTGAGGGATGACTAAGAACATCATAAAATTATTGCACAGTCTGGGGGACATCAGGAAGGGTTCATCGCAGTCAATGGGAGCTGTGTCTCTCCTTTTCCATGTGCATTTCTGAATGCCACTTTGACATATTCAGTTCCTTTAAAAGAGTTTCTCCCACTTTTCTCTGCATGTTCCACAGCATTTTGACCTCTGCTGAGACCTATATGCAGTCACCGTACTTGGTTATATAATTTTAAGGACATATAAAGAATCAGCCTTATAAAGGTGAATGATTTGAACATTTTTCTATGAAAAAAGCACTCAGAGAAAGAAAACAAATACTATATGTGATGCTGTGGGGTGCAATATAGTTTTTATTGCCATGTGTTGGGAATAAGCACATTCCTCACCTGTCACAGATATAAGTGACTAAGGAGGGGTTTTATCTATTAAATAGCTGTCAAAGCACTATCCCACCTCCTCCCAATTTTTACTGATGACAGTTGTTATCCCGTTTGCTTCAGATTTCCTCTTTATTCTTCTCTTTTTAAAGTACTGAATAATAACATGTATATGCTTTTCCTTGTTAATGTGGTGAAGGGTATTTAATTACTCTGGAAGCCCATACAGTAAGAGTTTGCATAGTAGGATGGAAAGATGCATAATAAGAATGAACCCTAAAGGCCACAGGGGTTGACTGAGGAGCGTGGTCTTTTTGTGGAGATTAAGACACACTCAAAAGCAGAGAGATCTTGGTCTGGTGGGGAGGGAAATGGACTGGCGAGGGAACAGCGGTTCAGGACATACCCAAAGCCACTGTAAAAACCAACCAAATTTCCAGCTTCACTACCATCAGTCTGCATCCTATAAAGTGTGTGAGTTTGCTAGTTTAGGAGCGATATGGGGTCAGGAATGAATTGTTGCCAGAATAATTCTGAATCCTAATAAAATATGTGTAGGCAATAGAGTTTTTAAAAAATAAAGCGTAATAGGAAATGAAACTCTAATTCTACCAGACATAGAAAATATGACAGTGTTATAGTGATTAAGAGTGGAATGCTAGAACTTTTGCTTCTGGCCATGATGGCTTGTCAGGGATTGGATTCAAACTTCTGTCTGGAACAAGTAAGACAGCAGAGAGATATATACAGTTGTTTCTAGATGTCGGGGTCAGGCCTCACAGGCAGTGACCCCTCAGGGAAGGGAAGTGATTGAGGTGAGCGCTGGAGTTGGCTCAGTTCCTGCTCTGGAGAGAGTCTCCAGGCTGCAGAACAGAGAAAGGGGCCCACTGAGGGCCTGATTGTCCCTGTCCCTTGAGGTGAGGAAATAATTCATAATTGAGAGAACCAATCATGCTGCAAAGTACTAGAGAGGGATCCCAGAACAGAGAGACCAGGACGGGTAAGGATGGTTCTTCTTGAGACCACAGCTGCATCCTGAGCAGTACTCACATTGGGAAAGACAGAGAAATGTGAGCAGGTGGAACTGGTCTTACAATGGGGCAAGAACAGTGTGTGTTCTCATCAGGCAGAGTTAGACAATGGTATGTTAAACACAGTACTAGAAGGGGATTGCCACAGTACTTCGTTCAAATTAGCCATACATTAGAGACTGTTCTGTTCCACCTAAGAATGCTTAAAAGCAATCCTAGAAAGAATCAGCTGATTTCAAGAAACCTAATGGAGTCCTTGAACAGATATAATGAAAGATAAATGGAGATATCACCCAACAAGATAAAATTCACAATGTCAGGCATCTGATCAAAAGTCAGGCCTGTAACAAAGCAAGAAAAATAACTCAAAATACAGAGAATGATCAGTATGTAGAAACTGACAATGAAATGCCACAGGAAATGGATTAGCGGACTGTACAATTCAATAAACCATGTTGAATACATTCTACATGTTGAAAAAAGAAGGTTATGAGCATGTTGAGGATAGATGTGAAGTGCATAAAATAGTCAAACAAAAATTCTGAAGATGAAATATGTAATACTTCACATAAAATATATATAGCATGGAATTAACAGCATATTAGATATGACAGGAAAAAAAGCAAATTAATTTAGGACATAACAAACAAAACAAAATGAAAAACTATCTGAAAAAACACGCAGTGAGAAAAAACGTAGAATCAGTAATTTATGCAACATCAAGAGACCCAAAATATGTATAATTGGAACCCTAAAATATGGGGGGCAGGTACAGAAAAATATGAAGAAATATGGCCAATTTTTCCAAGTTTAGTAAAAACTATAAATACAGAGACCCCAATATGTTCAATAAAACATAATCAGCAGTAATATGAAGAAAATTACAAGGCCAATCATAATGAAATTGTTTCAAGTCAGTGGCAAAAATACTTTTAAAAGCTAGTCTAAGATGATGTTACATACAGAGGACAAAGGAAGAGTAATACAAGATACTTCCCATAAAAAACTATGCTCATCAGAAACCCGTGGATGAGCTTGTTTGCAGCGATATAAGAAGAAAACATTAGAAATCTATATACAGTTAATTTTTTAAATAAAGGTAAAGTTAAAATTTTAGATATATGAATGCTGAAGAAATTTATCATTGGCAACTGAAGAAATATTAAAAATAGTTATTCGGTCAAAGGGAAATTATGCCAGGTAGAACTATGGATCTGTACAAAGGATTAGAGAGTGCTAGAAATGGTATCAGTGGTAAGACAGACTTATCTCTTTATTTTAAAATTCATTCAAAAGATAATGGAAATGACTTAAATTAGTTAGCTAAGCCCCTACTTTAAGAAAGGAGAAAGAGGATAACAAAACAAACCCAAAACAAATAGAAGGGAAGAAGCAATTTAGAGCAGAAATCAATTAAAAGCATAGAAATAATAAAAAAAATCAATCAATCCCAAAGCTGTCTTTTTGAAGAAATAATAAAATTGATAAACTTTTAGCAAAACTGACAAAGAAAAAAGAGAGGAGACTCACATGGCTAGAATCAAGAATCAGGTACAAGGCATCTCACTAGAGACCCCAGAGGCTTTCAGTGAATCACAAGGGAATACTAAGAACACCCATATGCACATAAATTTGACAGCTTAGAGATAATGGACCATTTCCTTGACAACCACACATTGCCAAACTCCCCCAGGATTTCATTTTACCAAACATTTAAAGAAGAAATAACAGCAGTTCCACACACTCTCCCCCAGAGGAAGAATCAGAACAAACACTTCTCAACTAATTTCGTGATACAAACTTTACTGATTCTAAAAATAAAGTACAAGAAAAAAACTGCAGAACAATATCCTTAGCAAAAGATTAGGAAATCAAATTCAGTTATATATGTATTAGATACTGACTTATATTGCTATAAATTCAGATGAGAGAGTGCTTGTCTGTCTGTCTGTCCATCCATCCATCCATCCATCCATCCATCCATCCATCCATCCATCCATCATCTATCCATCCACCTATAATTTAGGTTTCTTTCCAAATGCTATATTTGTGTTCAGCATTCAACAATCAGTTAATATAATCCATTATGTTAACAGTCTAAAGAAAAAAACATGGTTATATCAATAAACACAAAAAAAAACATTTGGCAAATTATCCCCATTTTTAAAATTTGTCCGTGGCCTCTGATTGCTCTTGGAATAAATTCTGTCAAGTGTCTTGCAACTCTGCTTGCGTCTGACCTGGCCCTTGATCAGCCTGCTGCTGCCTCCCTGCCCCCACAGCTCGTTATTCTGGCCACGCTCCTGTGTCCTGTGTCCGGTGCTCGGTGGATGCTAAGCTCTTTAGTATCTCAGGCTTTTAGCAACCGTCATTGTGTATCCACTGAAAGCTCTTCTCCATGTTTTTGCTTCTCCCCATCTCTAGATTTAATGCTGCATGTTAATTTAATCAGGGAAACACTGACAGTTTAAGTGAATTCTCTGTTACAACGCTTCATCCCAATTCATATTTATGATTATATTCACACAATGATGCAAAGGTTAGATACACATTTGTGTGTGTGCTCACCACTCTGTCGTCTAATTCATAATAGGTGTTAGTAAATATTTATCGACTGAAGGAATAACTGAATAAAAAATTGACTTCATAATGACTTCGAAATTATACGTATCTTATTATTAACGAGTATGTCATCACTTCTGAACAGGCAAGGTACACGCCTGCAAAAAGAAAGTATAACTGAATCAGCTTGTTTCGAATTTAAACAGGCCTGCTATTTTCATTTCAATGCTATATTAAATATGCTTACTAATTTTGTTGTTTATTTATGAAGTGAACATTTATCGAGTTTCTAATATGTCCCAGGCACAAAGGACACAACAGTGAATGATACAGACAAAACCCCCAAATCTAGGAGCCATACAGCTTTGAGGGTCCTTTTGCTGTTTGTTTATGTTAGAAAAGAGAACACTGAATGAACCAAAAGCATCCCACAACTTTTCTTCCAAGATCACACTCGTTAATGTCAAAGAGGACTACGCATAGATAGTTAAAATAGTTAAACCATTGAGAAAAGAATAAAATGAAGAGTGAAAGCATTCATCCTCCCCACAGCAACTCTCATTTACCTCCCTAAAGGTGGATGACCACTGTTTGCATTTTCTTATGACTCTTTCTAGACAGGAAATGGGAAAAAAAAGTATATATATTTGTTTACTTAGAGAAAAGAAAGGATAGTTATTTACCTCTGTTTTCCACTGAAATCATGACTTGTAAGTTTTCCATATCATCACACGCATATCTACCTCGTCTTTATAACAACATAATGTTGTAAACAAACCATAGTTACTATAACTAGTCTTCTTTTGAGCAGTCCCAATTTCCTACATTTTTATTATAAAAGCATTTTGAAATGTATGTAATATAGTGCAATAAATATTTTATCAGTGAGGAATGTCATAGAAAATTTAAATTATTCCAAAAGAAAAATGATGGAAATGCTAGAGATTATTCTGATCCTCTTAACCATTGCTTAGTGACCACCTTACGTATTAAAGGACCAGAGGGTCCTAAGACAGGGAGTGAGTAGTTAGGGGATCACACTCGGAAGGTAATTATTATTATTTTTTTTTAACTATTTTCTTCTTTTTTGGAACAGAGATAGGAGCTTTCCCATAAGAATGCCCCTTTAAAAAAATTAAAAAGAGGTAATATTCCAAAATTATACATGTGGGTAGTAAAAATTCCTGCTACGTATTTCATTAAACTGGTATAGGAGTAGAGTAATGCAATTACTTCTAAATTTTCTATTGTCACATCGCTGATGACATTTATGTTTCTATGGAAAGCAGTTGACAGAAAACGTAGCGGTGGCTTTGCCAAGCAACGTCCTCTGCTTCCCGGGAGCTGTGAGAAACGGAGACGGTCCACAAAATTCATCACACCTAAGCACGTTGACATGAAATGAGGGCGCTCATCTGAAACAGCCCGCCAGATGCTTCCCTGATGCCCTGTCAATACGGTTGGCTCGACTCTGTCAAAGCCTTCCTGACAGGAAGCTCGTTTCGTCTTGTCACTGTCAAAGACACTTCCGTATTGGCAGGCCCAGCAGGTATTGTTTCTGAGGATTTTTTTCCCTATTTTTAAGTCACATGGCTACACAGATGCGGAGAGCCCATGTGCGTGCTGGACCACTGTGTTGTTTGCAGGTGTGCTGGGGAGACGCTGCACACACCTGAGAAACGGTGGCCCTGCGTCTGAGGCGTTGATGCCAACTCTCTCCCTGTGTGTTCATGGGTCAGTGGCACCAGTGAGCATTTTCTTGTTTTGTTCTTAAACTAGACACTGTGCACCTATGAGTCTGTCTTTGTTCCTTAAACCTGCAGTATTTCTAACTGGACGTTTCTCCAAATGTCAGAGGTAAATGGTCTCTGAAGCCCAAACAGATAAACCTGTGGACCTAGCTGGACAAGCCCCAGATGTCCGTCGTGAAACAGAAGTATCCAATGGACTGAGATGCCAGTAATGCGACAGGTCTGGATCTTGCCATTAAAAAACAAAACCAACAAACAAAAAACAAGCAAAAAAACCAAAAACAAACAAACTACAACAACAGATAAAACAGTTTGGGCTCAGAATATGTCAGGAAGTTTCTCACTCAGAAATAAGATTCATTCTCTCAAGAGGGAGATTTTTAGGAACCTTTTAATTTGAAATAATTTAAAATCAAATGAAGTTGCAAAATAATAGCAACCCACATGCCTTTCACCCAGCTTCTTCCCTCACGGTCAGTTTTTGCAAAACATAGACATGATCAAAAGTGGCAATTTGACATGAGTGTAAAACGATTGTACGGTGCCCCCCCCCCCGGCACCTGTGGAATTTTCTCAATCATTCTGATTTTGTCATTTTAAGAATGCTATAAAAATTAAGTGATGAAGTATGTAAACTATTTTAATAACTTTAGAGAGAGAGATTTCACGTCATAAAGTCCAGCCATTCAGAATGGATTCAGTACATTTGAATGTGTTCACAAGGTGTGGAACCACCACCACAACCTAATTTTGGAATATTTCCCTTCCCAAATAAACCTCATACCATAAGTAGTCACTCCTCATTACCCCGCCCCCAAAACCCATGCAGATTATTCAATCAAAAATTTGCTTCCTACTTTGTCTCTATATATATTTTTTTATTCTAGATATTTCATGACTGCAATCGTACAATGGATGACCTTTCGTGACTGGCTTCTTTCACTTAATATAATAACATTGAAGTTTATCCATTTTTTAGATGCTACAGAATTTCATTCCTTTTTTATTTCTGAATAGTATTCCACTACACACACACACACACACACACACACACACACACCACATTTTATCTTCTTCATTATTTGATGGAGATTTGGGTTGTTTACGTCTTTGACTATTACAAATGCTGCTACTACGAACAACTGCTTTCACATTTGTGTGTGGACAGATGCTACCTAATTGCCATCATGTGGGAACTCTATGTCATCATATGGGCAGATGGCATCTTCTTCAGCTTTGTGCTACAAGCTTTGAGTCGAGGCGTTTTCATTCTTCTTTATGAACACCCAGGAATGGAATTGCTGAGTCATAGAGCATATCCAGCGTGCACTGGATTAATTAAGCCCAGAGAGATCACTGGAGTCATTGGCTACCTAACCTCCTTGGGGAATAAAGTTGCAGTGAACTGGACATTGATTCGGAGAGAAGAAATGGGAAGAGCAAGTGGAAGGAATTTTTGAAAGTCTGGTTGTAAAGGACATAGACTGGGAGCACAGTAATGAGACAGATCTTACGTCGAAGGAGGGCTTATTTACTTTAATAAGATGTTCTAGAATATGCTTGCATAGTTAACGGAAAGAAATCAAGAGAGAGAAAGAGGTTCATTAGATAGAAGAGGAACTGAGGCTAAAGCAGAAAGAATGTGATTCTGCAGGAGGCAGGACAATGTCGCCCAGCCCCCAGCCTCCTGAGATCTCCACGTCCAAATTTTCAGAACCTGTGAATCTGTTGCTTACATTTAAAGGGACCTTGCTGATGTAATTGAGTGCAGGGTTTTGAGATGGGCGAATCCTAGACCACCCAGGTAGATCCTCCATCATCAGAGAGGTGCTGAGTGTGAGAGAGGGAAGCTGGAGACGGAGTCACAGCATCCAGCTGGTCAGACTCCCCTAAAAATTTCTCATCTAAACTGTGCTTCTGGTGGTAGAGGTTATGTCTTACTGACTTATGTATTTATAAAACCATCTCATTAGAATTGTGAACTTGATTCTTATTCACAAAATTGCTTTCTCTTGCTTATAAAGAAAACATTTAATTATCTAGGTCAGTAAAATAAATATGCTGTAGTCAGGTCAACATTGACCAACATAAGTGCAGAGATTATTTCTGTCTCTCTTACAGCATTTAAATATCACAAACACATTTGATGTTTTTTTTTTTTTTTACAATCTCCCAAAGTTAATTATCAAAAAACAAAATCTTGAGAAATTCCTGAGAACACAGAATTTCAGGGACTTCACAGAAGAAATCCTGAAGGTGTTTCTGAGGTAAATGGAGCATCATGAGTGATCCTTGGAGATTTTGAGTTTTTGGTGAGTCGTCTTATCTCACCCTTTGGGTTTGTACATAATCCTGCAGAAACTGCCCCTGGCAGCAAATGCTGTGTATGTGGTGGGAGCAATCCTTGTCTTCTTTGGTTTGTCCCTTTTCCTGACACTGTTGTGGAGAAATAATCATTTCCTTGTCTGAGTTTCCATATATTCAATACACTCCATTACTAGAGAAAAATTCATAATGTATAATAGCTATTAATTTATATATAATTTTTGCCTGAATGGTGAATTAAGGATAGAAATATAGCACAATTATTTTTGCGTGTGTTTCTAGCTCTAATCACAACACCTGATATATAATAAACATTTAATAGAACATAAAACTGAACAGAAAACTGAACAGAAGGCAGTGTTTTCAATGACTTTACCATGTCTTGTACATTTGAACTTCGGCTTGATAGGACTAGAGCCTCTGAGATTATGACAACGGAAAACAAGCTGTCGCACTTGCAACCTTTGTAGCTTTGTTCAACTTATTAAGTTCATCTTTGGCTCAATTTTCTTATTTGTAAGATGAGCATAACAATAGTTCCTACTTTATGTGGTCTTTTAAATGTTATATAAGATGCTCCATATACAACTCTTAGCACAGCGTCTAAGATAGTTTATCTTCAAAAAAGGTTAGCCAAAAATCATAATCATCCTGCAAAATCATAGTCTTATAGTTAATGAATGTTGACATTTATTTGCTCAAATGAAACACTAGAGAACAAACTAAGCTTTCACTTTTTATATTAACAGCTAAATTGAAAGTAACAAATAAAATATGAACAATTTAATCTGAAGAGGAATGCATTCAAAGGATATTAAGATTCTCCAAGCCTCTCGGGAATCTAACAAACAAGATTTAGAGGCGACGTAGAGAGAAATAATACTCAAAATCAAGGCAGTGAAGACATTACTGCTGGGGACATAACTCGTGCTACCAAAGCCATAATGACCAATAGTGAACAGTGCAAAAGATCTCTTTTTACTGCTACCATTAGGGGTGACCGGAAATGCCCCCACCACCCGTAATGAGAATGGATTCTGCTCAGTCTGAGGTACATTGGGGTACAAGTTTATGATTCAAATTATGGGTCACCACGTCTATTGGAAGAATCCCATGCCCGGTCTTGCTTGCAGTAGAGCCTGAGAAAATAACACTGGGGCATTTTGGGTTTCTCTGGGGGGTGGAGGGAGTGATGATTCAGGCCAAAGTGATTCTGAAGCTGAGCAGCAAAAGAAAGTGTACAACAGTCCTTTGTGTCTTAACACATGTCAATGTGTAGCATTCATGGGATTTCAGAGAAAGGACAATTAAGTTTTAAAAATATGCTATCTTGAGTTTAATCATATATCAGGTTTTACCCCTTTAGAGATCTTTTTATTAGTAGACTGGCCTTCACCTTTCTAAAAATGAACATGGTTGTTTTCCCCTCTCTCTCTGTTACAAATGGTTACAATCCTTTTTTTCTCTCTTGAATTGGAATTGTGCTGTGACATCATGGATGATGGCTGAGACCAAAGACAAAACGTAGTGATAGCTGGGCTGTTGGTGGCAGGTGAGTGACATGGAGATGCACTTTAATTCAGACATACTCTAAAATTTCCTGGAGGCAATTCTAAAACCCATCCTATATTTAGATTGTGGGTATTGAATTCTCTCTTTTATTCCATATTTAAATTATCCCTGGATTTTATGCAGAATGTAACCAAATCCTGCCTGTCTTTACCAAAGATAAAACATGGAGCTTCTACAAACACACCAGGCGCTGAACAAACCTTCATTGCTACAACTTCGTGAAGCAATCCTTCAAACTTTATCACTCGCCTTTCTCATTTCCCAGGAGCATCTTCTTAAATGTTGTTTCAGAGAAATAATGTATCTGGGTTGAGCCGGGTGAATGTGTAACTGGAATAGATGTGAAATTCTTGATAAAAAGGATTTCTCATGAGTGTTTCACAAGTAGTGTAATGAATTCTCACTACGGTCTGCAGAAAAAGTCAAGTTTCTTATTGTGGCATTTCAATTCACTCAGAGTTAGAATAATTAGAGGAAGCACAATATTTAAATGTGTATGATTAGATGTGTATAAATATTCATATTTGTATAGTTTATTAGTATATCTTAATGTCCCTGAGCCCAGGGGTACAGTAATATAATTTAAAATACACATTCTGCATGTTAAAGTTTAAGACATTTAAAGTCATTGTGAAATATAGGGTAACTAGTAATGTTAATGTAACTTTCTCACAGTGCTTGTGTGTGTATCCACATGTGCATGTCTACAAATACAAAATAAACTATTTTAAAATTATATTAAATATATTCTTATATGTATATAGAAATGCTTTCTAGTCCATAAATATCAAAACCAGATTAGATGTCAATGAATGGTAGTTAAAATTTATTTCTAGTGAGTTAAAATTTAAAGCAGAGATTTAAAGCTTCTCGCATAATATCCTGGCCACAAGCAAAACTAAGTTACAAATCTTCAGGGCAAAAGAGCTCTGGAGCTAGTATCTTCTCGAGAATATACACCAATTTTAGGTGGCTAAAACACAAATTTAAGGAACTATTACAGGAGACAGAAGGGCAATCTAAATCCCTGAGTACGCTGAAAAATCGATGGCAGAAGCCTTCTTAATGTAAGGACCCCTGACAGGTAGAGCCTTTGAGGGATGAAACAGGCAAAATCTAGAATTAACATTAGAGTGAAACATATAGTTTATGTCAATCTTGATAGTCCCTCCCAGTTCCTAGAAGGAAAAAAAAAGTGAATGAGACATTCACTAGAGAGATAGAAAGAAGAGGAGAGAGACCCACTCAGAAGAAACACATCGGATGTCTAGGCCTCAAGGTTTCTTACTGATAATATTAAAAAACAAATGCTCTCAAACCAAATCTCTAAATAAAAAAGGAAGGAGACTGTAATTATTTTGATTCATCAGAATAAAATGACAGACATAGACACATGATGACTCTTGATAGAATTATCACATATAATATATAATGTGAATATTACATATATTCATATTATTTAGAAACTGGTATCTTCATCTTCAGGTAGATTTTCTTCTCAGGTAAACTGAAGTTTTCACTCTCAAGGACACCAACTAATCAGATGAAGTCCACCAACCTTGTGGAGGGTATTCTCCTTTACTTAAGGCCAACTGATTAAACCACATGTAAAAAATAGAAAAAATAATAATAATATCAGGAAAATAAAAAATTTAAAATATCAACCATATCGACAAGTCTTTAGCAAGAGTGACCAAGATAAAAAGAGAGAAGACTCAAATTACTAAAATCAGAAATGAAAAAAGGGATATTACAACTGGTTTTATAGAAATGAAACTCATCAGGGGATGCTCTGAACAATTGCGTGGCAAAAAATTATATGACATAGACGAAATAGTCAAATTTTTAAAAAGATGCAATCTACCAAAACTGACTGGGAAGAAATAGAAAACATGAATAAATCCATAACGACCACACAAATCAAGGATGCGAAACAATTTCCCACAAAAACGTCCAAATCCATGACTTCACAGGTGAAGTATAACAAACATTTATGTAATTAACAGTAATCTAAGAGGATAAAATGCTTTCTAACTCATCTTATAAGACCAATCTTACTTGATAACAAAAGACTGTAGGAACATAGACTCAAAAATTTGCAAAGAAAATCTAAAAAACTGAACCCAGCATATCAAATGGATTATACAGCAAAACAAAATGAACTTTATCACAGAATTGTAATAGTTTAACATGCAAAATTCATCAAAATAATATACTTTATTAATAAAGGGGAAAATAAATGCAGTCATCTAGTAGACATATTTAATAGACATAGAAAAAGCATTCGAGAAAATCAACATTTTTTAATGATAAAAATACTCCAAAACTAGTTATAGAAGCAAATTTCCTCAAGTCAATGCAAGGATCTACCAAAAAAAAAACCAAAACAAAACAACAACAACAACAACAACAACAACAACAACAACAACAATAACAACAACAAAACTAAGCAAACAAACCAAACCACATAGCTATCGTCATACCTGATGGTAAAACTCTGAAGGCTTTTCTGTGAGCGGAAACCAGACAAGGGGTTTCTTGGTCTCTCCACCCTGGTTTGTGACAAACGCCCCCAGGCTGGGCAGGTCATAAAAAGTCAGAGATTTATTTCTCCCAGTTCTGGATGCGGGAGCCCAAGATCATGGCTCGGCAGAAGGATTTCCCACCGCTGTCTTCTCGCTGTGTCCCCATGTCGTGGAAGGGATGGCACCTCCCTGTGGTCTCTTCTCTCTGGCTGGTGATTGCCTTCATGGGGACTCTGCTGCCCTGCCTGTCCTGCTCTTAGAGGCCGCATCTCCCAACACCATGGCGTGGGAGAGGGGTCAGAAAATGTACATTTTGGGAGAGATGCAAATATTCCATCTATAGGAGCTTCCAGTATGGGGCTGCTGACCTCACACTCGGTAACAAAGAAAAATAAGGCAGCTGTTAATTGACATCCACAGGGCTGTCACACATCGCTGTCCCCCAAAGAGAAAGGAGAGAGAGACGGAGCTGGTTCTCAGGTCAAGCGTTTGGAACTTGACAGTTAAGAGATGTCAGCATAGAGCCTGGTTCCTCCACGGCCTCACTCCGAGGTCCCCAAGTCCATGTGCAATACAGCTAAGGGTGAAAAGATGGCGATGGAGCTAGCAAGCTGTTAAATAAGGTACGTGTCTCCTCCAACCCTGACGAACATGTCCTCATAACAATTTGGAAGGCTGGGGTCAAACTGAGACTCCTTAGAGCTCTCCCCAGATCCCTGTCCTAACACCACCTCTTCTGTCAGCTCTGTGCATGGACACTGACACCCGCACTGCAAGCCCAGGCTGAGTCCCCAAGCAGCCAGCCACCCTCGAACCCAGGGAAAATCCTGAGTGGCATGGCTTGCCCTTGGGGGGTAAGAAGAGACTCATACTGACCTTGGGAGTGAGCGTGGCCATTAGGACTGGAAGTTCTGGAGTTCCAAGGGCTTTGACCATGGTCTGAAGAGGAGAACAGCAGCCTGAGTGGGCAGTACCTCTGCACCCATGGCCTGTGCTTGGTGACATGGTCAGAGAAAGGACACCGCAGAGCCCTCGGGAGCATGAGCGGGCTACTCTCCTGTCCCCAAGGACACCAGTGCTTCTACCAATTACCTGTATAGCGTTTGGCGAGTCCGCAGCTGTAGGGTGGGATGGTACTTACCTCATCAAAATGCGGGAATTAAAGGAAATCAAAATTAAAGAAAAAGATCTTTTACATTGCCTGATACATGGAAAAATAACGGGTTGTCTTTCTCTCCTCCTTCTTTCATTATTATCTACTTTCTCCTGGAATTGTAGTTTATTTGTTTATGAAATAAGGCTGGTATTAGTGCCTAATTCTCAGGATTGTCATGATGATTACATTGAATAATATGTGAAAAGAAAACAATCAAAGCTCAGAAAGACACATAAGTGACAGTCAATATGTAAGTCATTGAAATGAAAGAAAATCTCCATTTGGAAAAACATTAAGTGAAATTTATGACTATTTGGGACTTTCTGGTAGGACCATCCTGATCTACTTGGGTGACGACCTGCTAATTCCTTCTTGTCTCACTGTTAGCCAAACCTGGTAACACACAAACCCAGTTTGGACAACTCACCAAAGACTTCTCACGCAGCCTCCAATAGTATTTGTCAGGCAGACTTCTGCCGGTGCCAGTTCTCAGCTGTTCTGCTTTCCTTGGCCAGCCTGAGCAGATGGCATCTTGCATAAAAGTTGGCCTGGAGGTGTATTTGGAGGAAAAACTCTGTGTGCGTGTAATTTGAAAGCTATCTGGATCGTGATAAAACAGGAGTCGTGGGGAGATTTTGAAGCTTAATACGTGTCATCGAAAGAGTGACATCGTCTCCCGAGGTGAGTCCCGAGTCGTCGTTTCTCCAGCCATCGCAACCGACCTGCACGTGTGTGAAGTAGTAGGAAACGCTCCGACTTTCTGCAGAAGCTTTTATTCACCTGCCACCGCTGCTGCTCTGCTCAACACACACTCCCAGCAGCATCAATGAAAATACAAGTCTATCGCTGAGCAGTGCTTCCTCCAGAATAGTCTAGAACGTTTGGTAAAATGTGATTCATGAAAACTTCTCATTTACTGATATTTTAACTGACGATGGGCATAAAGTACAATAGAGTTACTGTAGTTTGCATTGCTAATTTGAGGAGGCATCATATTAGATCTTAAAAAACTCAATACATCTGATAGAAAACTCAGTTAGTTGTGTCAACAAGTTTTAATTAAAATCTTTGTGGTACAGAAAGGAAAGAAAACTTTAACAACATTTTCACCTTGTCACCAGGCCAGCCTTCTCCAACCAGTAGACTTTTTGTCCTAATTTCTTTTCAACGAGAAAAATTAACTTCCACCTTCCCTCTACCAAGGCTTCTGTGTCATGAGAATATTATAAATAAGGACATGTGACCATTGCTTACTTATTTTAAAAGGAATATGACTAACATGTAATCCATTGTTTTTGTCAAGAGAAATTCCACTGAGAGATAATTCAATATATAATTATACTTTAGTTTTGAGAAGAGTAATCACTTAAAATTGCAACTTAATATGAAATCTAATAGACCAATCTACAGCGCTTTGTGTGAAAAAGTTGTCTCATTTTTTCTCTACCATATTTTAAAGAAACACATAAAAGGAAAAACTGTAAAATAATGAAAAGTATTCCATTATATCTATAAAGTTCAAGTTAAAAATATATTTAAAAATAAAGCTCAAAGAAGTGACCATCAAGGCATAAGTATGCAATTACATGATGGTTTAGCTGTATTTTTCTCTCTATACTACATAGGCAGAAACTTAAAAATATTCCTCAAATAGGATTAAGCAAATCTATTACTTATTATTTTATATACATTGTATTACTTATATATGTATTTTATTATATACACTTAAAGCTTTAAAGAGAGGCAAGAGCTGTCAAATACAGGAGAGGTGATACAGACTACCCCTGAAAGGGTGACCAAGCTGTGAAATGTCAGCGTTCTTATTTTAATTAATCCCTAGATGTGTCAGTAGATATCTGTCCAGGCATAGAATTCCAAGAGGAGGCTGGAGAGCAAAGGAAATCTCCCCAAAGCCCCAAAGAACCAGTATTCAGGCTGAAGCAGAGTGGGCTCACCCACATTTCAGAAAGTAAATGGATGGCACATAAAAAGATTTCTTCAATATTTTTTTTCCCACTAGATTACAAGCTCTGTTGACTGGAAGTCCTGATCTTCTCCACAAAGAAGATCCTGGAGCCAAGGATAAAGGGAGCATTACGAAAACAAGACAAAGTTCAACCCCAGTGTATGTTGACTTGGGCCATCGGGCTGGCAGAAGGAGGCATGTGCCATTTTGGGGGACTTGATGTCATTCACTTTGGCCTCCAGTTTATTATTAATTATTATTATCATCATCATCATCATCATCATCATCATCATCATCATTATCATTATTTGATACATGCTGTCTGGTTTGAAAAAAAATAATTAGGACACCACAAAGAAGCAATCTAATATTACCCACTGCCAGGAAAGGACCTTGATAATAGTGGCAGACATAGAAATAGACTGTATTTTATAATTGTGAGACAACTTATTTAAAGTAACTTGCCCCTAAAATGGCCTTTAAGACATCCATGGTGCCTACGTTAAACTACCTAGTGAACAGGTGAACAGAAGTTGTGAAGAAAGGGTCGTTTCAACAGAGAGATAGAAAGGAGAAACTAACGGAGATGATATACATGAAAAATCTATAGGCAGCAGAGGAAACAGACAATGAAGACGAAATAACTCTATGTGAAACACATGGAGAACAAAAGTTTTAAAAAGCTTTTGAAATATGTGGAACGGAATCAAATTGTCTAGGATACTTGTAATTAGTGTTTCAGATGCAGAGAAAGAAAGAGAAGAGGGCGGAATGAATATCTAAATAAAGACTATCTAAGAGTCTGAATTTCAAGGAAAACAGCAACATATAGATCTAAGTAGTGTGACTACCCAGCAAGAAAAAGGCAAAGAAACCCACAGCTAGACAGATAACAGTCAAACTACGGTAATGAAAATAAAGAGAAAATCACAAAACCTTCCTGCTGGGGGAAAATACACAGTTTGGGAGGATAACTATTAGAATGATAGCTGACTTCACATCCGAAGTTCTGACATCTAGGGGAAACTGTATAAAATATCTGAAAGTGCTCAAAGAAAGAAAGAGTCATTGAACATTGCTTGCTTCTATTTTCAGCATTCTCATCAGCGAAGCAAAGCAGCCAGCAAGTATTAACTTGGACATACTGGATCCCGGATACCGTTCCCACAAATACCTGAGCCTTTTACATGGCTTTTCCTTGTATTTTAAGTGACCTTCACCCTGTCTGTTAAGAATTCCCAGTCAGAGTTTAGGAAGAGAAGGCCCAGAGGAAGTTAGTAGATAATTGCATTAGCTTTTCTAATTTAAGCTGTCACAGCTGCAAAATTGTTCAGACTAACTCCACAGGGAGTGCTACCCAGATATGCAAATGAATCCCCAATGTGACATTCGCCAGCATGGGGGTGGTGGATGTGAAGGCCGAGGGACCGCCACCGGTCTGTCTGATGGAGTGACTCACATCACCGAGGAGCCAGCGCCATTGATTTCTGCTCATCCATCTCATGGCAGTGACCTTCTCCCTGGAAGGAAGGAAAGGGAGTGAAAGAATAGAATAAAGGAGAGGTAGAGAGAAAAGAGGAAATTACAGGGTTTCTTCCTTTCCCTATCCCTCCAGCTCCTGAGATCTTTCATCATCGTGTCATTCCTGCTCCCCAGACCATTCCCTTAAGACACATCACACACGTTATCAGTCCTAACCAGCTTAGTAACTAGTCTCCCTATCTCTTCTAGCCTTATTAAGTGACTGGGTTTCGTGTTCCTTAATTAGTATTCGTGTCGTATTCTTTTGAATTTACAACTAAAGAATAGAAATAACTTCGAGGTTTTTTAGTACGATATAAATTCTAAACCATGTAGGCAGAAGATGTGAAATATTGCCGGTGTTCTTTCACTAAGGAACTCGTGTGCTTTGTCATTTTCTGTTTTATCAAGATACCCCTGTTTTAGTGAAATAATCCCCCGTTCCCACATGAAGACTTTTGGTAGATGAGAGATTACATAATTGAGAAGAAAAAAAAAGAGTAATTAAAAAAAAAAGGATACATTTAGGAAACCAAAAATGTCCCCCCAAAATTCATGGATTTTCAGTCTAAAGTGTATTTCTTTCTAAATGCTTTTGTTCTTTTAATCTTCTCTGTCTGAAATGGCCTACCTTGTCCTCCTTTACAATAGCAAGTTTTTCATAGAGAACTGTGTCCTGTGTTTAAGACTTTGTGAGCTATCCTTCTTATTTAAAGGGGGCCGGAAAGTCGGTGATGAAATGATGGGAGCAGAGCAGAGGGACAAATAAATTTCTGTTAACCTTCTCCTCGGGGAGTCACACTCCGATTCCCACGACCTCTTTGAAATCCTCAACTGGGTTTATTTAAAACTTTTCTTCCTTCAGTTATGTTCAATTTACAAGCAGAATTTAGTGGCAGTGTAGAAGGCTCAAGATGTTACAATTGGAGATTTTTAAGGGGAAAAAGGGGGTTTTGGTCCTTAGTAAGCAATAAAGACCATCAGAGTATAGATGAAGTCAGAACACGGCTAGAAGACTCACTTCTAAGGACTCAGAAAGACTCAAGGCAGCGGATAGTAGACTCAGCTAGCCTGGACCAAAGGGCCTCTCAGAATCCTCAGTGTCATGTGCTTCAACTGCCTCACAAAAAACCCAAGTGCAAAAAGACCTGTGTCAAAAATGGTCTGCGAATGGAGCTTTTGGAGCATGGTCTGAATCCCAGGTATGTTCATAAGAAACTTGAAAAGCTTTTAAGAAGATGCATGAAAGGAAACTCCACATCTAGCTTGGACCAAAGGGGCCAGAATCAGTTTACGATAAAAGAGAGGCTCTGAGCTCCCAAACTTCTGTGATGGGGAGCAGAATGACAGCTCTTCAGCAGCAAACTTAAATGAATTTTCCATTTTTATTTTTAACAAACGTTATTAAGGTTTTATGTATATGTATATATGCGTATACACAGTATAGTTCCCTAAGTTTTGACAATTGGGTGTGAATACCCATCTGACCGCCACCATAATCAAGATATAAAACCTTTCTATTTTCCTAAAAAGTTTGTATCAGTTTCTCTCTTTCCTTTTCTCTGTGCCATTCAACTATTTTTTTTTTATATCATTACTGATGAAATTGGACTTTTCTAGGGTTTCATGTTAATTTTAAAAATTAATTTTAAATTATAAATTATAATTTTATAGACAATTTCACTTAAATGGAATCAAAATAATAACTATTTTTGTCTAGATTAAAAAAAAAAAGTCTCTTAATGGTTTGATCCTATCATGTTTTCTTATGTATTGATTTTATCTCTATATTGTATATCAACATTGCTGAATAGAATTCTATTCTATAAATTTTCTAAAATTGGATTGTCTATTCATCTGTTGGTTTATATTTGGTTTGTTTCCAGTTGGGGGTTATTATGAGTTAAAGCAGCTATCAACATTAATATCTACATCCTTTTGTGGACTGTGATCTTCTACCTCTTGGGTAAAAGCCTTAAAGTTGAATCACTTGGCTATGTTGTAATTGTACAACAAGCTTCAAAGACAATATCAAAGTGTTTGCAAAATTTTACATTCCCACCGGCAAGCAATGAATGAAATTTCTAGCTGCTACATCTCAATTTGCTGTTGTCGGTCTTTTAATGTGATTTCTATAATGGTGTTAGCTCACTGTGCTTTTAATTTGTATCTTTTCATGTATTATTTGTTGTATTGTTATTGAATTCTAATTATTTACACATGTTAGGTACATAGATTTTTTAGTATAATGCGTGCTCAATGTTTTCTTTTAATTCATGTCTCTCATTTTCATTTCCTTAATAATGCCTTTCAAACAGCAAAAGTTTTTAATTTTGAAGCAGTCCAATTTAACAGATAATCATTTTATGCTTTATAATTGTAGTAACATATCTAAGAATATTTATTCTATGCTTATTCTAAGTATTTTATAGCTTTTCACAGCTATGTTCAATTTTGGGTTAATTTTATTGCATTGCACATATGTTAAGTATTAAATTCCCTTTTTAAATATATTAATATCCAGTTTTTCAAGAACCATGTATTTAAAACTATTTTTCCCCATTAAATTACTTTAGCTCTTTTCCTCATTAAATCTCTTTGTGTGAAAAAAACTTTACCATCTATATTTAGGTACAATTCTGGCTAATTTTTCCCCAAATTAATTGACCCTTAACATTAACGTCTATTTATGGACTCTATAATTTGTTCCATTAATCTATTTATAAGTCAATATGGCACTATCTTGATTACTATAACTTTAAAATAAATTTGAAAATCAAGTACTATAAATTGTCAACTTTCATTTTTTTCAAGATTATTTTGCTTATTTTACATGAATTTTGTAATCAGCTTGATAATTTCTATCAAAAGAAAATTACTTGTTAGGATTTTGGTTAAGGTGACATTGAATTTCTAGATCAATTTGAGGACAAATTACATCATAACAATTTTGAGACTTCCAAAACATATCTATCTCGAATGTACTTAATTCTTTTAAAATTTTACCTAACAGTGTTTTAAATTTTCAGTGTTTAAGACTAATAATAATTTGTTAAATGTATCTCTGATATAATAAATTATTTTCAATTCTCCACTGTTCATTCATTGTTAATATACAGAAATACGTTTAATTTTTGTATATTGATCTTGTGACATCTGATTCTACTGGATGCATATTTTATTCCTGGTAGCTGTTTTGTAGTTTCATTAGGCTATTCTACACTGATGTACATATTATCAGTGACTAAAGAGTGCTGATATCTTTATTTGTATTTCAGATCTCTTTAGGCATTTTTCTTTTTTTTTACACTGATTATGAACTCATGTACAATGTCAAATAGAACAGTGAACAAGATAATGGTTTCCTCACAAAATAAGATGAGATATATACCTTTCATTACAAAAAAATATTGATATTTTTCTTCTCTAAGTGTTTGATATAATTCACCAATACCAATATCGTAGTCTGAAGTTTATTTTGTAGCAAAAATTGTAACTACTTATACAATTTTAGAAGATATAGAGATCTTTATTAATATACAGCAGGCTTTAATGGACTTTTTGAAAGCTTATGTTTATCAAAAAAAATTGTCCATTTTATCTAAATTGTCAATGTATTATCCTATAGTTTTTTATAATATTCTCTATTTTATTTTTAATATGTTAAGATTTATCATGCTATTTCATTTTTAGTTTCTGATGTTGGTCATTTTTATTTTTGCTTTTATTTTTCTGATCAGTCTGGATAGAAATATATTGATTTTATTGATTCTTACGGAGATCTCTCACAATTTGTGCTTTATTTTTCTCTCTTCTTTTTTTAGTTTTTAAATTTCACTGAATTCTACTTTACATTTTTATACCATTGCTTCTCTTTCTTTTGAATTTAAATTTCTCTTCTTTTTCTACTGATAAGGTTAAATTATCATTTTGAAAGCTTTATAGTTTTACATAGCTATGATTAACATAATTGATTTTTTTACATGTGACAAAAGCCATGTTTGCTTTTTAATTTTTTTATAAAAAATGCATTTGGGAACATCATGGATTTTTTCAATCGTTCATAACAACACTTCCGAATAAGACCTTTATATTTTCCAAAACATGTGTTTTATTACTGATGATTTTAGCATGATTTTTCAAACACTAAATAATTATTTCATCATTATGAATTATACATAAAAATAATGAGAATCTCAATTTTGTTTTTAGAATCACTATAAGGATAGGCCATATAAAGGAATACACTCAAAATGAACTAAAGACTTAAATGTAAGACCCCAAACCATAAAACTCATAGAAGAAAACATAGGCAGTAATCTCTCTGACATTGCACTTAATAATATATTTTTGGATGTATATCTCCTTGGTCAAGGGAAACAAAAGAAAAAATAAATAATTGGGACTACACCAGACTAAAAAATTTTGTGTAGCAAAGGAAACTATCAACAAAAAGAAAAGACAACCTACTAAATGAGAGAAAATAATCACCACTGATACATCTGATAAGGGGTTAATACCCAAGATTTATTATAAAAAATCATATAACTTAACATCAGAATAAACAAGCAATCCAATTAAAAAGTGGACAGAGAACTTGAATAGACATTTCTCCAAAGAGGACATATAGATGGCCAACAGACATATAAAAAGATGCTCAAGGTCACGAATCATCAGATAAATACAAGTTAAAACTACAATGAGATATTATCTTTCACTTGTCAGAATGGCCATCATCATTAAGTCAACAAATTGTTGGTGAGAATGTAGAGAAATGGAAACTCTCATGCACTGTTGGTGGGATTGCAAATTGGTGCAGCCACAGTGGAAGACAGCATGAGGGTTCCTCAAAAATTAAAAGTAGAATTACCTTATGAACCACAATTTCACTTCTGGATGTTTATCTGAAGAAAGCCAAAATACTATTTCAAAAGATAAATGCACCCCTACTTTCATTGCAATATTATTTACAATAGCCAGCATCTGACAGCATGTATGAACCTAGAGGGTATTATGCAAAGTGAAATAAGTCAGACAAAGACAAATGTCATGAGATTTCTTTTATATATAAAATCTAAATGGACCAGAATAATCGAACAAACAAAACAGACTCAGATATAACAAACTGCTCATTGCCAGAAGGGAAGGGGTTGGGAGGCTGAGTGTGAATAAAAAAAGATTAAGAAGTATAAATTGGTAGTTAAAAAATAGTTGTGGGAATGTAAAGTACAGCATAAAAAATACAGTCAATAAAAACAATAAATTAAATATTCAATTTAATTAATACACATATTAATCAATACCTAAAACTAAAAGAAAGACTGATTTGATGCTTCATAGAATGAAAATTGTATAACTTTTTTGAATTGGGTTAGAATGCATAGAAGTTTCCTGTCATCTAAATATTATAAAATATTCAGTGGAATAGAAGACACATAACCAGATTTCTTAAGGATCTTTTAAAAATACACCAACTTTCTCAAACACCATTACAATGGGGAAAAATATTTAGAGTTTAGAAAAGTAATTTATTACCCATTTACACACATGCAATATTGAGGAATATTGCTCTATTCAAAAACACAATAGGAATGACAATATAATAATAATAAATGTCAATATGTACATTTTAGGTAATAGTTCACCATTTCTACCTTTTTACTATACTAAAATTATGGATATGCTTTAAGATACTGTAAAAACCATAGCTTAGACATGCATACTAAAATATTGGAAATATTTAATTTTAGATAAATGTCTCCTGAAATACAGAATTTAATTTGATTATAGTTTAACATACTTAAAATATTCATTTCAATAAATTTAATGATGGGTCATTAACAAATTAAATGAGAGGTCGTTCTCCATTTTTAGCTAATTAGAAAAAATTTTTTAAAGCAAAGCTTGCTCCAAAAATTGGGAGAACATGTTTGCAATGACAGGTAGTGGAAGGCTTTGCATTTAGAATCTATAAACAGCCCCTATTGTTCAAGAATAGAAAGAAAAATTTTAATTAAAAATGGCAACAGACTTGAATATAAGCTTCTCAAAACTGATATAGGAATGACCCGTGAGCGTATGAAAAGGTGCTCAACTTCACTGGTCATCTGGGAAAGACAAAATAAATTGTCACAGGATGCCACTTTACATCCAAAAGAATGCCAAAATTAAGGTTAATGACTAACCCAAATGTTGGCAAGTATACGGAGCAGCTACGCTTGCATGCATCACGGGTGGGAGTGAGGACGGTCCTACAGCCCACAGAGTTCTTCCAGAGCTGAACAGACACTGATTTATAACCCAAGGATTTTATTCCTCAGCGTCTGTCTCAGAGAAATGAAAACATGCTGCTTAAAGGCTCACGCCAGACTGCTCATGACAACAGAATAGTCACTCCAAACTGGAAACAAACGGAATTTTTATCAACAGAGAAATAATTTAAAAAAGAAAAAATACTGGCCTATGGCCTATGCAAAAACCTGGTTGACTTTAGGACAAAAGATACGTAAAACAATACAAAGTTATAGAACACTCAAGACGAATCTATGGCAATAACAATTGAGAAAAGGGCTTAGGAAGAGGGGACAGGAAAAACTTCTGAGGATATGGATATATATGGTATCTCATGTGAGTGATGCTGATGTGTGCATATTTTCAACATTAATTCGATTATATACGTAAGACATTTACATTGCACTCTTTGTAAAATTTACTTAAGTTAAAAAAAAAAAACCTCTCAAAGTCAAGAATTACTATTTATTTATATTTTTTTGGATGTCTTTGTGTCTCTGGTAGTTACTGGTTTATCATGTTCTCCACTCCAGAAATTTCACATTGCAATGACTAGAAAATGTTGAGGGAGAGGGTTTTGGTACCAGAAAGAGCAAAAAGGAAAGTCAAGGGGCAGATGAGAACTCATCAAACAAGCCCGTTTGGGTGGACCAGGATGAGTGAGAAACATGCAGGGAGAGCCCGAGATGTCAGGACCTAAGGTTTCACAGCACGTTTAAAGATGTCCTGATAATATCCATTATTTTTTTATTCATTATTTTTTTCTTTGTCTTGTCTTAACCTGAAACAAATTCCACATGCACTAAGTAGGAAATTATAACTACCATTCTGACACTGCTGGAAAAACGATAGAAAACTTGCTTCTGAGATTTTTTGGGATAAGCCACCATGAACACTGCACTGCCTTGTATTCCAAACTCGAAGGCCACCTTAAAGGGGCATCCCTGAGGGTGTCACACAGCGCTTACACTCTCAGACAGCTGGAGGTTACCTAGCTTTCAGCGCTGATGCCAATTCAATATATATTTTTTCCTTTTTAAGAAACGTAATCTTTTGAACTGGAAAATTGGCATTTTTAAAAACCAGGATGAGTCTAAGCTTGTGCTTCTTCTCATTAATTTCATTTACATTTAGGTGAATCCTTTGAATTTTCAGATGTAGATATTTTCTTAATTCATGGACATTTTTCTCTTCTCTTCTATAATTTTTGTGTATCTTCCATGTGTTTTTATCTCCCTGGAAGTTCAACTGTCTACAGTCATCTGCATCTCGTAACCATCTCGTGATTTTTGTCTCTTTATATTTTTGCTCCATGCTATGAAATATTATTTTTATGTCATCCTTGAGCCACTAAAACAGGTAGAAACAATGACCATTCTTATATTTATTTCTCCCCCTGAATTCTTTGTTTTTACTGCCATCATATCCTTTTCACGATTCTCCTGAATCTCTTTTATTTCTGTCTGTTGAATGCATCAGATGCACTGTTTCTGTGATAGTTAATTTTATGTGTCCATGTGGCTGACCACAAAAGCCCAGATAGTCTGTCAAACATTATTCTGAAAAACAAAATAAAACTGAACAAGACAAAACCCATTTTTCTGCATGTTTCTATGAGGGCACCTTTACATGAGATTAACATTTAAATTGATGGACTTTTAGAAAAGCAGATTACACTTCATAGTGAGAGTAGACCTCCTCCCATCAGTGGAGGCCCAGATAGGACAAAAGACTGACCTTCTCTGAACAACGGGGAATTCTGCCAGCCTGACCAAACCCCACTGGGGCCGTGTCCTGGGTGTCCAGCCTCTTGGCTCAGCCCGCCTTATAAATTTTGGACTCAACAGCTGCTATAGCAATTACCTCTAGCAACCTTATTTTGCTGATTGTTGTTTGTTTCGATTTTTGTCTCTCTCATTGCAATTGGATCCTCCTGGGTATGTTGTCATTTTTTTTCCTGACAGCATGCTGGACTCACTGTTTGCTTGACTATGAATGAACGTTGCATGGTGAAAAGCAATGGTGGGTCCCCTTTTAGCTGCAAAGAGCAAAGCAGTCAGGCCGACAAGCCCTGCCCAGGCATCAGGAGAAAGTCTGCCTCATGCCCTCTCCTTGCTTCCCTTGGTCAGACAGTGTCCGGCCCAACTGATTAAGAACTTCTTGGACTTCCAAGGTCAGATCGAGTTGTGCAATATGGACTGCACAGAGCTCTTTCCAGAATTTCCGCCTTGCACTCCACATCCCAAATTTGCCTTTGGTGTGATCCAAGTTCTGCACTGCTTGGAATCAGGATAAATACACAGTTTGAACTTGCTGAAAACAGGAGGATGCTGTATTCACAATTTAGCTTCAGAAATATTTCTTACATTGTTTGGGTACATTCTTTGCTATTATTCCCTCAAATTTCTTATTCTAATAAAAATATGTTCTAAAAATAGAATAACTTTCAGGATTACTCATGCATCTTCCATTCAACTATTAAACAAACATATTAAAAATCTATTAAGCAGATACTGCAAGAACACAGCGCAGAGTAAGAAATAAGCAAGTTAACTAAGGATTTGAACGCCGTGTCATAAATCCCTTCAAAACAGTGTCAACTCACATTTCTAAGGAGATCCAAATTATCTTACTAAGTCTGATTTTTTTTTTAAATTTCTATTTTGGATTGTTTTCTCTCTTTAGCTTTAGAAAAATCACTTTAAGTCATCTTCTTTAAAGCAGTCATTCAAAGCTAATATTTTATTTTATTCAGAAAATAGGGACAGAATCTATTTTAAAGTGAAACTGGAAGAAACACTAAAATTTATACCAAATTTTAGTTTGCTTTCTGGAAATGTTTGGAAATTAACATTTGGGAATGATTGAAGTATTTTTACCAGAGCAACATATGTCTAATATATTAATCAAAAAATACGCCATTCACGTGAAAATGAAGAACGGGCTGTAACCCAGGGATTGAGGACTGGGTTGTGTTGGCTGAATTTCCGAAGCAAGTGGACTAGAAAGAATTGGAATGATATGTGAATTGACCTGAAAATGCATTAAATCCAGGAGGTGGAGATAGGAACGAGAAAGACTTAACACCTCACTGGAGAGGAGCTTTCTAATTATGTGAAATGTTTCTGTGGAAACCTTATTCCTTAAGGAGGCAATATTAGGTCCTGAAACTCTGTTCCTGACACAGCCACATAAGTTTCTATCAAAACTTCTCCGAAAGGGAGCAAGCATCCTGGGACGCTCTCTATCGACCTCAGAATCGACCCTAAGATAAGTGGTACCCGAGGTAGAAAATGAAGAGGTGTGCCCATTTTTTATTTTCACTATAGGCCCCAAGAAAATTCAAACGTACCTTTATCCACAAGGATGGCACAGAGTTTGAGGAGAAACCGAGTCCTTTGTCTGCTGTAATTCTGAACCAAACCATTTTCAAAATATGAATGTATTATGGGTAATATAATAAAAATACACAAAGTTTGTCAGGTTTGCTAAAAGTAAATTTATAAAACAGGTAAATTTATATGAGGGTTTTCTATTAGTAATCAGAATATGTGTTGGGCTGAGGTTCTAAACTGCCTTTTAGAACAAAATGAATTTTCTCAAAATCATTTTGTGGAACGATACAGAAGAATTCAAAGCTTTAAAAAATTCTGCAGGTTTTTCATTTATAAAAGAGTCTAGGATAAATGAGAATTAATGCATAATCCTGAATGTCCAAAACCTTCCTCTCACACTTTTGAGGGATGATGTAGTGGATGGCCAAGTTTCCTATCCCCATTTAATTCCATCCTCGCCCGGCCCCCCACATCGTAATTTTCTGACTCCAGGGCCTATAATAATCTCTGCTGGGAAAGGGCTGGGAAAACTCACAGTCACAGAGCGGGACCTCGATAGATTAAGATGCTGACTCTGTCTCAAGCTCTGAGTCTTTTGAAAATAGAGTTAATGGGAAGAGCAGTTTCTCTTTTTCCCTTCCACAATAGTAAATATATCACGATTGCTTTCCCCCATGACTTTAGTATATTTAAATATAAAATATAAAACTAATTGTTTAGTCCTGGTTTCATCATGTGCTCAGTGACTTTCCTCAATAACACAGGTATGAAAATCATCATCATGATTGTTGTGACTGTTTATGTAGATAAAGATTAATAGACTGAAAAACGGGAAAATGCATGGTGGATGTGGTGTGCAGAGTGACACCTGGATGACTGTCTCACGCTTTTCTTGTATTAAGTTAAACCTACTGATAGCATAGTGAATAAAGAAAGTGAGTTTAATATGAATATGGATATTTCAGGGTCAAGGATATAGTCCAAAGACACAGTCTGTCTCTGTCCAGCTGGAAATTTGTTCAATTTTTTTGGTAGAAGGACATCAGAATCCTTTCCTCCGTGAGAGACAGAATGACTAGCATGGAAAAGATTAAGTACCTCCATCTATAAACAACTACTTTTTGTTTTCACTATAGACCCTGAGATAATTCAAAAGGTATTTAAAGGTTTACATTTGTTCAATAATTTTGATAATTTAAGGTTCTAGTCCTAAGTCCTATCTCTGACGTATAAAAAAGCAGCAGCTTCTTTTTTTTCATTTAAAATCAGAAATTCATCTTAAGGGTCTTTTTCTGTAAAATTGCAATATGGCGTCAACTGTTTTAATTTCCATATTTTCCAGAAAAGAGAAGGCCTCTTCTTACCCAGACTGTGAACCCTTTATAAATACAAGCATTAGCCTACGTGCTAGAGGAAGCAGGTCACAATGGACCACCTTAATCTTGATCTGTATCAGGACTCATAAGGAAAAATTTTAGGTGTCACGTGATCATAACACTGAGGTGCTTTTTCTAACCCTCCCAAATTCAAGAACATCATTTAGAACATGGAAATGCACTCACTCTATTAGATGACTCAGTTTGAGAGCATCGTTCCAGTTGCTGTTTTAGGGTTCCACTGGCTCCTAAAAGACTGATGAAGCAGAGATGAAAATAGGAGGGATGCCTTTAATCTATAACTGGGGACCACGGAACAATCTGGAAGCCAGGTTCTCATGCAGTGTCGTGCGCACCCACAAACAGCACAGCCAGCACGGCTCTGATCACCCTGAGCACCGAGCAGGGAGCTTGCATTTCATTTTCATGCATCATTTAGAAGCTGATGCAGCGATTCCACCAAGTCAGCACATCTCACCAAGTTGAAGCAAAGTGAATTCGAAGGGAAGAAAAGGGTTCTGTGGCATCCAGGCATGTTTGCCTCTGTCCATTGATGGTATTTAAAACGCAAGTCGATCAGGAAGGGAGGTGAACACTTTGGGCCGGTGTTGGGAAGTGTGCAGGAGGTCCCACTTGGATCTGAAAGGCATATGCTAAGTGAAAACCCTACACACACACACAAAGGAAACATACACAACGATTTCATTTATGTATGACACTTTGGAAAAGCAAAAGGTCGCAAGGGGCTGGGGAATGAAGGAGCTGATGGACTATGCTGGGTTTTTTAGGAAAATATATTGGTGGTTACTTGACTGTGTCATGTCTCATACAGCACTAAAGGGTACATTTTGTTATATGCTAACCACATCTCAATAAACCCGACATGACATTTATACTTATGTTTGGGTTTATGGCTATGTTTACATTTACATTTGGATTTAATGACTAGGTCAGTGTTCCTCAAATGTGCATAAACCTCCAAGGGGGTCTTACACAGACACAGACCCCGAGACAGTGGGCCTGGGGCCCCCTCGGGTTCAGCATTTGACATGATGATGTTATGGGGCCCGTCCCAGGACCATCTTGGAGCAGCAAGAGGGTGGGCTATACCTGGTACAAAGTGGGTTGGAAAGTCTCAATGAAATTATAAAGGCAATTCAAACAGAGTGGCCCAAACTGTAGCCCATGATATAGAAGGGATTTCAAAATTTCGGAAAGTTGAAAATCTTCTACAGGGACCCTGTGGAGATCAAAATTTTTAATGAGTTTTCAGAGAGGATTTCTGGGGTCAGCCAGATAAAGGCCTGTGGAATTTGAGTCATTTGATTTTGATTTATATAAACTTTCCCAATGTCAACAGGATCTGAATTTCCAAGATTTCATTCATGAAATTCTTGTGAGATTTTGTGCATAAATCTCCTCTCAACAAGAGAAACCATGGACTCACGATTTATTTTTCAGACCTGGACTTTTGGAGGCGATGTCATGTTTTTAGTAAAAGCTGAAATTGGAATTGGCATATGTGTCCCTAAGCAGGCAGGTCACAGCAGTTCCGCCCTTGCTCTATAGTGACATGCGGAAGGACGTCTCATGCTAGCGTTTCCTTCTAAATTAGGTCACAGGAAATCAGTAAGGAAGCTGTTTCTTTTTATCCGCTGATGGAGAAAACCTTTCACAGGGTCAAACCAAAATTTTTTTTCAGTTTTCCTAAATTTAGTTGATTACAAAGTGATACCTTTGTAAATTAACACACTAGACACCAAGATGTAAATGGCTTAGCATCATTTTTGAAATAATTTTAGTTTTACTTAATTTTTAAATGACAACAAGGATATAGTCAAAGTGTTTACATGATATTAAAGACCTATTTTCTTCCTAGGGGATAGTTATGAATGTATCTTATCCTAAACATTTTACTTACAGCTGCAATGCTTTATGAACAACATGTGTTTCTAAATACTCCTCGTTTTGACTTTTATTAATAGTAAAGATGGACTTGAGGAATCTGTTTAAAAAAAGAACGTCACCAAAACAGTTTCCTTATACCTTGACATCATTTACACTTATTACACACCGAAAGCTACCTCATTCATTTCTGTTCGTTCTTCGATCTTATCCCAAAATAATTAAAAAAAAAAAATTCTAGTATGTGATTTTTTTCTTCCCACAATATTAAACTAGGTTTTAAAATCCAATGTCATATGTTGGGGGCAGGGGGAGTGTCAGCGCCGATGACCTTGACTAACTGGAGAAACCATGTCAGACTTGGCCATTCAAGCCAGCGTTTTTATAGTAATTGTTTAAAAAACAAAACTATGAAAATCGATCAATGCTTTATACTGTGCGGCAGACACAAAAAATATCATTCTCAAGTTATGTCTTTATAACCGTTTTTTGCTCAATTGATTCAAATATGTAAATGTCCTAATGGATATGATATAGAATGGGGTGGGCGTTTCTCTTTCTCCGGAGTCACTGACGAAGGTGTCATCGTGTGGCCTTTTCCTAGAGACGTAAATATGAAACTCACGCATCCACCAACATCCACTGGACGGGCTTGATTCAGATTCCATCCTAAGAAATTACTGTAAAGTGTTTGATGCCCAGAGCTTTTGAAGTTTCGATGTTAGTTGTGAGAACAGAAGCATGAAATGGGCATAGCTTCAGGCTCTGCTTTCTTAATGTTTTAGAATAATGAAGTTAGTGTCTGTGTTGCAGGGAAATGGATGATGACATTCACCATTGATCTGTGGACAGGTTGAGAATGGTATTATAATAATCCATATCAGTCAGCTTGACCTTTTACTGATTTGGCCTTTACCTTGAGGGGGAAGAAAAGGAAGAATAAAATAAAGGTGCCTGTATGAGTGAAGTATAACTTCAGAATTGTCACATCACTGGACTTTATTATTATTTATCATTAAGGCAAAGTGATCCATTAAGCCATTAATCTCATTAGAGACTCGTGAATCCCAAGGACAGACCACGGTGAAGCTTCATAAGAGCTGCCCAGCAATGAACTTTAAACATTTTTTTAAGGGCTCTCTAAGAAAATGATCTTTAAAAGCAATAAAGGGGGCTGCAAATATCTGTCACAGCTCAAATATCACCTCTGTAAAGGTTTCTGGGATCTTCCCACTTGCAATCAATTTCTCCCTCCAACATATCGTGCCTCTGTTGTAGGTCATAGATTATCATCAGAGAATGTGAGATCTGCAAAGGCAATTAGAATTAAGTGATGACCGACGACACAAAGCTAGTTAGATGGACAGGGACCTTTTTATAACATCTGTCTGCCCCATGGAGCTATGGCTACTGGACATTAAACTTGGTCCTCCCAGTTACCTCTGTAACCTGCACTGCACATTGCAAAATCAGTGAGTAAGATTGTCCAGGAAAGAAAAGCAGAATGGGGCCAGAACAGGACTGCATAGCTGTGAGCAGCACTTCATTGCTTTGAAATGGGTGAAGAGACTGTTTAAAGGGGAAGCGAGAGACTACCTGTACACAGGTGAGGCAGCTGTAAGGGTATCCTTGTTGCATAAAAACAGCAGCATATCTTCAACGCAGCTCAGGATTATTCAACTGAAGATCTTTAAACCAGCTCTGTTTTCATCAGAATATGCAAGGAGGAGCCCTGGTTGCTTATATTCTGTTGATATCTAAACTAGATGTCGACCTGAGTACCGTCATTTTTGAATCTCAAAGTTGTCACTTGTATGTATAGACCCCGTATATAACATGCACAAAGCCGTGTGGCACCTAAAAAGTGCTGGTGCTCCTGCCAGGGGGCCAGGTTCAAATCTTGGCCTCATCCATCACTCCGTGTGTTGCTGGGTGGCCACGTTTAATCTTTAAGCATCATTGGTAAATGAGGACAATAATAATATCTACTAGAGAAGTAAATATTAGATCAAGATTTCTGAGAAAATCTTCACAATTGTATATTTGTTAAGAATTAGACATGACACAAAAAGTATGATCCAAAAAGCAAAAGAGACAAACTGAATTTCATCAAGCTTTAAAGGTTTTGCACTTTGAAAGACACAGTAGAAAGAAATGAAGTCACACACAGGACGGAAACATTAGAACTTGTATTCAGACTCTATAATAAAGTTGACTCAATGATTAGAAGACAAATAATTCAATTAACAATGGGAAAAATAATTAAATGGCTATTTTACTGGAGGATATATAGTATTGGCTGATAACATACGGAAATGTGTTCAACATCATTACTCATTGAAGAAATGGAAATTGAATAATGAGATGCCACGTCAGGTCTGCCTACTGGGATGTCTATAGTCAAAAAGGCAGGAAACACCGCCTGCTCACAAGGATGTGCAGAAACTGGAACCCCTGCGTGTTCTGGATGGGATATGAGATGTTATAGCTGCTTTGGAAACACTGTTTCTTAAAAAGTTAAACAAAGTTAATGTAAGACCAAGCGATCCCACTCCTAGGAGTCAACCCAATTGCCCAGCTGTGAGTACCCAGAAAGCAAACACGGCAGAACATGACAGAACATGGCAGAATGCAGGTTTGGTTGCCTTGACTCACTGTCACCTGTGGTTCAAAAATATTAAATGGAAAATTCCAGAATAAACAATTGATAAGTTTTAAGTCGCACTCCGTTCTGCATAGGGCAGTGGCATCTGCGTCATCCTGCTCCCCCTGCCCGAGCCTGAGTCACCCCTTGGTCCGGCACCTCGTGCTGCATACACTCCCCACTCTGCAGTCCCCAGATGGACTGTCACTGCATCACAGTGTTTGTGTCCAAGTAACCCTTGTTGTATCATCTCAAAGGATGAAAGTCGTAATGCAGGCAATTCACGCCAAAGAAATGCCGTAAAGCGCTTCCTTTAAGGGAAGAGTGACTATGAGCAGGAAAAAAACACAGTATGCACAGGCTTTCGTGCTGTCCGTAGTTTAGGCATCTAATGGGCAGCTTGGAGGTGGCCCCTGCGGGTAAAGGCGGGCTTCTGGAGCAGCATCATTCATAATTACCCTAAAGTGGAATAATCTAAATGTCCATCAGCTAGTGAATGAATAAACAAACTACAGCATATTCATAAAACGTTATATCATTCAGCAATGAACAGAAAAGAACTACCAGCACACGCTACGACATGGATCAACCTCAAAACATTATGATAGTAAAAGTGGTGGAAATCAGAAAGAAGAAGCTACATGAGTGGATTATATGAATCGATTTGGATAAAATACATAGAAAACATGCATTTCTAGGTACAGAAAGCAGGTCAATAGCTGCGTTGGGCTTCGATTGGACTTGGGCTCGAGAATTGTGTTGTCAGTCATCACTTAATTCTAATTGCCTTTGCAGATCTAACGTTCCCTGATGATAATCTATGACCTACAACAGAGGCACGATGTGTTGGAAGGAGAAATTGATTGCAAGTGGGAAGAGCCCAGAAACCTTTGCATGGGTGATGCCTGAGCTGTGACAGATACTTGCAGATCGGTAGCAGATGATAACCGCGAACAGATTCGAGGAATCTTTTCAAGAGTTCTAAAGCTATTGATCAATGTTTACAGGCTATGATTTTACTAAAACTATTTAATTCTATAATTAAATGGATGAATTTACACTATGGGAATTACACTTCAATAAAGTATCTTATATACACATCAAGAAAAAAGGTAAATGAGACAACAAAACACATTTACACACTGTTCAATGTCTTATTAAATTCTCTAAAAATAGTAGCCTACACGTTGTGTAATCTGTAGTGATAACAAAATGCTATTGGCTTTGTGAGGAATTACAATAAATAAGATGTTGGATATAAATTACCCAGCTTCAACGCACGTTACAGAAGGTAATAATAAATGTTAGATATAATTAGCTATTGTTATTAAGTATTACAATAATTATTTAATATCCATTTATGCACAGTCATGTTTATATTCATTGTACATATTTAAACACATTTTATTTGATTGAATTCTTTCCTTAGCTCAAAACTAAATTTTTTTTGTTGCTCAGATGCCATTCACAAAATTTTCATTCACTTAAATGATCACAGAGCTATTTTTAGTTTCATGTAAATTATTTTCTGATAAATCCTATTCTTCCTGAATATTCTTTCCATTGTTATTATGAAAATTATCATCAAAGCAGGATAGGGTAATACTCTTTAAGAATGATTTGAACAGTCTAAGAGTAATAAACTAATAAAACTAGAATATCGTCAGTAATTTACCAGCTCCTGCTTGCCTTTTGACAACCCCGCTGAGGGTGTTCTCTCCAGAAGTGACTGCTATCCTAACTCGTGACTTAAAAATTATCCTCTTGCTTTGCTCTATAGCTTCAATAGCAAATTGTGCGTGTCTGTGTGTGTGTGCACGTGTGTGATTAAAAGATGTATTGTTAAGTTTTGATTTTGAGCCACATATAAATGGAATCGCACTATACATGTTTCGGATTTTCCACTCAGCATGGCGTGTTCCAGATTCATGCATGTTGTGGGTAGCCAGTCTGCTTTTATTCTCAGTGATGATAACTTCTGTTGAATGGAGACTCTGCAATAATTTATTTATTCATTAGATAGACAGTGGAGGTTGCCCTAGATTTTACTTTGATGGCTAATGCCATATAATAATAACGAATATGATGTTTACATAATAATAACGAACATTATTATATGCTTTGTTAGTGCATATGTGAAAACATCTCTATTTTACTTCTGAGTTATAGGGTACACATATGTTCAAAGTTACATGTTGATGCCAAATCGATTTCAAGTTTGTACCACTGATATTTCAGTTAGCAATGTCCGCGAGTTCTAACTGCTCCATGGTGTCACTAGCATTTGATATATTTATACACCTTAAAGTGTTCGCCACAGTGGAGGATGTGGGGCGACAACCCATTGTGTTGTTGACTTGCACTTTCCTGGTTATTAACAAATTTGAGCATATTTTCCAATGCTGACTCACCATTCAGTCTTCTCTTCTGTGAACTCTTATTTTCAAGTAAGTAATGTTAATAATGTGGCTATTAAAATATATTACCTAAATATTTTTTGTTTATTATTGATACATAGAAATACATTTCTTTGAGTCTCGATCTTATATTCAGAAAATTTGCCCATTTTCTTTTTAATTCGATGAACATATTAGTAGATTCTTTAGGATTTTCAGTAGAGACGGTCGTATCATCCTTAAAAGAAGAGGGCAGTTTCAGTTGCTGATGTGTCTTTTCTGTTCTTCAATTTTTCTTCTCTTTCGACTGCCCGTATGAGCTAGAACATCCAGGTTAATAAAAAATCGAGGTGGTGGTTTATTTATTTAGCGTTCACAGTCTTAAAGAAAATATGTTTGCAAGTGGTTATAGATACCTTCCTAAATGTTTCTATCAAAGTCCCTTTATTGTTTCCTTCCTCCATTCTTTATATTCATTTTACCTTTCTATACCCATCTAGGGGATGCTTAGCCCGTTCCATTTTACCATCTTCTTATGTAAAGCTTAAGGCTTTAATTTTGCATTTCTTGTTGCAAGTTCTTCTGTGTAGTGTTTTTGCTAATATCCTGTTCTGACATTTCCGATTTTCGTTATGATTTCCTCTTTAACTCATGGGTTATTCAGATGTGTTTTTTCTTATTTTCTCAACATATGTGAATTTTTCTAGATACGAAAATTGAGATGAATGACATCATCTGTATAAGATTAATTCTCTGAAATTAGTTGAAACTTACTAAATAATCCAAAATATGGCAAATTTTATATAAGCACATCATGTATAACTGATAAAGATGTGTATTATGCAGTTTTAGGGTTCAATTATATGTGCACATATGATTATGTTTATTACCATAATATTTAAGCATGCTATATCATTTCAGAGTTTTGTCTTCCTGATTAGTTACTGAAAGAGCTCTCAATCTGTCAAGTTTAGTTTTTTATATTTCTAGGATGTGTTACTAAATGGACACTATAATTATAATTATGTATTAATCGTATCATATATTACAATTGTCTTAATTACAGTTACATCTCCGAGCTATACATACATTTTTCATTATAAAATATATAACCATATTTACTGTTGGAACATAATGACCCTTAACTTTTCACCTCTTCAAACCCTGTAACTTTCCATTTACCTGAAGTGAAGCTGACGAAATCCCCTATCCCAGGATGCTTAGCAACCCCACTGGCGCGAAAAAAGCCCGCCGGCGCCAAAAGCCCCCTCCATCTTAGTGAAGGTCCAAGAGACCTATCAACACTAGCCCCCTACCACAATCCAATCAACACCCTACACGAACACTGGTCCGCTCCCCAACCGGATCCTCCCCTATAAGTCAGCTCCTCCATTTAATAAATTGGAATTCCTCTCTGGACTACCGCTGCTTCTGGTGATTTCTTTCATTGGTGCCGAAACCCGGGACAAGGAGTGCTTTCATTAGGCCCCTTGTCTCCCGCCTGCCACCTAGAATCCACTCCAGTCCGAATTCCTGCCCATTTGACCTGCTCGCTCGTCACAGTCACCACCGACCAACCGCTATTCCGCGGAGTAACCCCTCTAGGGACGGACACTCCCCGGTGACTACAGCAGGAGAATCCAGCTGTGACCATCTGGTGGCCTCTGACGCTACCGAGAGAGGGAATACACCCCACATGGTCTTCAAGACTACGGTGGACCCTCGTCCTACCCCACACCAATTTATAGGGACAACACCTGCGCTGGGTAGAAAGGGGCTGGCTCCTTCTTCTCCTATACTTTCCTCCACGCTCCTTGCCTTCCTCCTAAAAAGCCCGGTGCACCGCACTTCTCGAATCCTGAGTCCTGACTCAAATTAGGAACCTCCCACGGGTGATTTACCTCTGGGAGGTCTCCTAACTGGTTCTACTGAACCCTCCGAACTCCCCCACATTGTATAGGGGACGCCTCTATATATTGTGCGGAGGTTCTCCCGCCTGCTCGAGACTTCTTTTCCTGCCTCAGATCTCCAACATTATGGGAGCCTCCTCTCCCCGCCGCAGACTCTCCTCTCCAATGTCTTTTACTAAACCTTTCCACACTCTCTTTAAAGGGAGACATCAAACCTAAAATCCACAACAGATTCTGTACACAAAATTGGCCGCAATACCCCTTAGATAATCAGTCCATTTGGCCTTCCGAGGGGTCTCTTTGACTCTAACCTCATCCATGATCTTTTCAATTACTGCCAGCGCCTGGGCAAATGGACAGAAATCCCCACGTTCAAGCTTTCCGCCTCCCATCTCAACACCCTGCTCTCTGCTCCTCATGCTCTCCCTCCCAACTCCTCTTGGCCGTCACTCCAAAGCCATCTCCGCCCACCCTCTCCCTCCTCCTCCTCCCCGCCTGCTACCAACGAAACCTTCGATCCCGCTGGATGAGCCTCCTCCAGACGATCTCGGCCCCAAAATCTGGCTGTACCCCTACCACTACCTGCCTCTAACACACCTCCCCAATTCATATCTCTTCCGCCCTCCATTCAGCCCGGCCACACACACGATCCCTTGGCCTCCCCACATCCGGCTCCCCTCCCTTTCTACCCCTTCCAATCCTCCCACCTTAATGGCCCCACTTCGGAAGTGGCAGGGACAGAAGGGGTAGTCCGTGTCCATGTGCCCTTTCTCTTCTTGATCTCTCCCAAATTGAAAAAAAGCTAGGCTCCTTTAGCTCCGACCCCACCACCTATATTAAAGAATTCCAATGGGTGCTCCAAGCATACAGCCTCACTTATCAGGACATTTTTATGCTCCTGGCCAATACTCTCCTATCAGAGGAACGCCATAGGGTATGGGATGCTGCCCAAACACATGCCAACGAGACTAGACGAACTGACCCTACCTTTCCCATTGGACCTGAGGCAGTCCCGGATAGAGATCCTAATTGGGACTATAACACTGTTCAAGGTGTCCAAGCCCGAGACCGATTTGCCTCTTGTCTGGTAGTGGTTCTAAAAAGGCTGCCCGGAAAGTAGTTAATTTCCAGAAGGTCCAAGACATTATACAAAGAAAGGAAGAAACTCCCTCTGATTTTCTAGACAGATTAACACAGGCCGTCCGACAGTACACCAGCTTAGATCCAGACACGGACGAAGGAAAACATATCTTAATGACCCTCTTTCTAGCCCAATCCTACCCCGACATAAAAACAAAATTAAAAACTAGAGCATGGCCCGCAACCCTCAGAGCCAAATCCTTTCCACTGCCTTTAAGGTCTTTCACGGTCGCGAGGAGGAAAAAGAAAACTCCAGAATAAGGCACGCCAGGCTGACTTTTAGATGGTGGCTCAACTAGTGTCCAAACAGACAAAGGCCAACCCTACCACAAAGACCCTCCCGAGCGTGCTTTTAAATGCGGTAAGGAGGGCCACTGTCGGCGTGTCCACAACCCGGCCCCCACCCGGCCGTGTCCTAAAATGCAAACAGATGGGACATTGGGGATCCCATTGTCCCACCACCAAGGGAGATGGAACAACGAATCTTCACTCTCATTAATCCCTCCTGTGATCGCCTTTGGCCGATGACTGATGGGGCCCTGGCCTGTCCTGACTCTTACTATCACTAAAGCAGAGCCCAGGTTAGTCTGGTGGTAGACAGTCAGCCTATCTCATTTTTAGTGGACACTGAGCCAATTTTTCACTCTTGAGGGAGTTCCGAGGCCCTACCACACCCAGTTCAACCCCTATTGTCGGGGTAGGGGGAACACGTATACTCCCCTCATAGAACCCCTCCTATTTTGCCAATTACAAAACGCTCCCCACCCTTTTCACACTCCTTTTTAGTTATCCCACAATGCCCAGTTCCTCTGCTAGGAAGAGATGTACTTTCTAAGCTTGGAGCTTCCATCTCAATTCCCTCCTCAGATCCCTCCAGTTCCTTCATCCTGGCCCTGACCTTATCTGACTCTCAAGAATCCAATAATCCTCCCCCACACCCTACCCTGCCATACCCTGTAAACCCTGTAGTGTGGGATGTCCATAACCCCTCCTCAGCACATTGTTCCCCCGTCAAAATTGTGTTAAAGGACCCCTCCAGCTACATCCATCAGACCCAATACCCCCTCACCACAACAGCCCTCCTCGGCCTCACTCCCATCATTAAAGACCTACTCCACAAACAATATATACGCCCTACACACTCCCCCTTTAATACCCCTATCCTGGCAGTAAAAAAGCCTAATGGGACCTATAGACTTGTACAAGACTTACGATCAATCAATTCGGCTGTAGTTCCTATACATCCCTTAGTACCTAATCCTTATACCCTCCTCTCCCTTATCCCCAGACTGTGCTTCCTAGGAAACTCTGCTCCCTCTCTATCATCGCCTTTCCACTGCGACTATAACATCACCATTTCTAATCCCACCGCAACATCCCCGGGTTCTTTTTTCTGGTGCAACAGCACTCTCTACACTGTCATCTTTCCCAACGTTACTACTCCCTGCCTCCCCGTCACCATTGTTCCCCAGCTCACCCTCTATTCTAACTCTGAACTACTCTTCCTCCTCAACCTGCCCTCTAGACATAAGAGAGCGGCCTTCCTCCCAGTCTTGATTGGAATCTCTCTTACAACATCGGTGGCAGGAATTGGATTGGGAGGCGGGAGCCTCGGACACACTCTATGGGCCGTACACGATCTTAATTCTAAACTTGAGGGTGCTCTTACATCTACTGCTGAGTCCTTAGGCTCTCTCCAACGACAAATAACATCACTCGCAAAGGTTGCCTTGCAAAACAGGAGGGCTCTGGACTTACTAACTGCAGAAAAAGGTGGAACTTGCTTATTCTTAAAAGAGGAATGCTGCTACTATGTTAATGAATCAGGTATTATTGAAACCAACATAAAAAACTTGAGGACCTAGCCACTTCATTCTATAAAACTAATGCCCAACCCGCCACCTGGACATCTCTTTTACAAAACCCCTCCTCACCTGGCTCTGGCCCATTCTAGGGCCACTCACTATAATCCTTCTCGGCTGTCTCTTCCTTCCCTGCTTAATTAAATTTCTTCAGACACAGGTTGGAAGAATTTCTAACCAAACCTTTAATCAGCTTCTCCTCAGGAATTATAACTACCGTCCTTTGGCCCAGGATCCCATTTCTTTTAAAGAACAACTCACTGAATGCTGATGGCTACCTGGATACAGTTCCTGGAGGCTGTCAACTCCGACCTGTGGGCCCTCCACCCCGAGGATTCCTGGGAAGATTTTCGTGAACAGATCAACGATTTCTGGCTGCAGGGAACCCTCCAGGACTTCACGCCAACAGAAATTATCCTCTTCTCCCGGCTAGCATGGGACTATATACAGGTCTTTTGTTCCAACTTTCCCTTCCGCAGCAACTCCCCTCCCCTCCCCAAACAGCCCTAAAACTACGCCCCCTTTCAGCAGGAAGTAGCTTGAGACGGTCATCGCCCCCTTTCCCCAAAAACAAAGAGGGGGGAATGTTGGAACATAATGACCCTTAACTTTTCACCTCTTCAAACCCTGTAACTTTCCATTTACCTGAAGTGAAGCTGATTTAAATCCCTATCCCAGGATGCTTAGCAACCCCACTGGCGCGAAAAGTTCGCCGCCTAAAAGCCCCTCCATCTTAGTGAAGGCCCAAGAGACCTATCAACACTAGCCCCCCTACCACAATCCAATCAATACCCTACACGAACACTAGCCGTCCCCAACCGGATCCTCCCCCTATATAAGCTCGCTCCTCCATTTAATAAATTGGAATTCCTCTCGGACTACTGCGCGTTCTGGTGATTTCTTTCATTTACCTTTAAACCCTATATTTTTGTTCAGTAATAAGGAACAATACCAGCTTTCTTTTGCTTGGTATTTTTTTGGTAAAAGCAAAATTCTTTTGCTTTCAACATTTTGGTACATTATATTTCAGATGTTTTTTTTTTCTTTGTAAACCACATTTAAATGACTATTTTTTAGTATTTTAAAGCCAACACTGCCTTTTTAACTTTGTCAAATTTATTAATATATATGATAATTGCTGTTAGATTTGAATTTATTTCTATTGTCTCCTTGTGCTTTGTCCTATAAATATTTCTATTGTCTATTTTTAATCATCATCTTCCTTTTGAAATTATAATTTTATTCATCTCCGTATTTTCATATACTAGTTTTGACACTACACTCTTTTGTTCTACTCTTTCAGTGGTCACCTTACAACATGTAACATCAATGCCACTTTTCATATATATTTAAAGCATGAGATTTTACTTTTATGGCTAATCTTTGCTTTTACTTTGTATACGTTTTAATTTTTTTCACTTTTGATCTGTGATTTGTCTTTCTCCTTTGTTTACTCTAAAACTTGCTGTCTGTCCTTTATTTTCAGTGTAATATATTTTGGAATGTGTTGCATTGCGTTCATTCTAATTGGAATTATTTTGACATTTTAAACCTGAACTGGTGTAGTTTATCAGTTCCAGAAGACACTCAGCCATTAGCATTTCAAACATTCTTCAGCCGCATTTTCCATCTCCTGTCTTTCTGTTATTCTAATGACACAGCTCTCAGACTTCTTCACTTTTTGCTTTTGATCTTTCCTTCACATTAGTTCTAAATTCTATTTTATTAATTTTCCCTTCAACTAGGTCTTAATATATGTTAAAATTCATTTTAAAATTTCAGTTACTGAATTATTTTCTGGAAGTTTTATTTAGTCTTTTAAAATGACCTGAGCAGGTAATTCTTTGCACTTCATTTTCTGTTCATCTTTTTAAGCTTGCATTTTAAACTAAGCACAGGTATTTTGTCTTCATTATGCTGACACATTTAGCCTTTGGGTGTCCATTTCTATTGTTTCTCATTCTTGTTGGTTCTTCTATCTGTACCTGGTTTATTGTGTGTTTTTAGTGATGTTCACTTTTAATTGCTTATTTATCGATGTTTTTTTTTTTTTGAAAATCTTTAAGATTTGAAATAGAAGAGGTACACTTATAGAATATTTTTAATGTCTTTTGTCAGGTTCTGAGCAATGTTACCATTTTGACTGATCTTTAAGTTAAATAAGCTCTAAGATTTCAGGCAACTTAGCTGGATGGATTTGAGTTATAAACCTTTATGAGGCTAGCCTGTGGATTTCATGGGTAATTTCTCCCCATCAGTTAAATTATAAAGTTCAAGATAAGCAACTTTCCTTAAAGTTCTTAGGAGAAACTTGGACAGGCTTCTATCAGCTTAATTTTGACACTGAACTGGAGATTAGGAAGAGAAATGAGTTTATCCTCAATCAGGTATAGATTCAGGACAGTTATATTTTGCATATCATTTCATCTCTATTGAAAATAACAGGACTTAAATGTGCTGGATCACACATGCTACTGAGAGGCCATATGCTGATGGAGCTGCGAGGACTATAGTATTGTTGCAGGAAGCGACACCCAATGGAGGAATTTGGACACTCAGAAGACTCTGTTAGGGGAAGGAGAATTTAATGCCAGTGGAGAGCGTGGGACATTCAACAGACCCAAAGCATGCTCTCCCCTTGGTTAGATTTCTTACAGCTTATGTACCCATGCAGTGTCCGTGCAAGGGGTGCGTGATTCCTCTGTCTGAGGCTTTTCCTGTACTTCATGACTCAGGATGGGCGGGGGAGCTTTGAGGGGGGGGGCCAAAAAGGGGAAGGAATTTTCAGACCACTGGTCCTACAGGTCATTTGTCTTGTGACCTTGTCATTATCAGCACTATTATAGGATTCTTGAATGGAGAGCCGGGATCCTGAGGCAGTAAGCAGAAAGCAGCACTTATTGATGCTGGCACCTGCTCAGCAGATTCCTATCCAAAGGCTGAGCCCTGACTGTAACTTAACAAGCAGTTTTACACAGTCTTGTTGTTCCCACACAGCTACAGAGATTAAGGAAGGACATCAGTTGGTTGGCAAGCCATGAATCAGCAGATGTGAGCTGGAGAGTCCTTGAGGTGGGGGATGGGGCTGTGAGGAAACATGTGAGCTGGACAGCTGGATGGTCCAGTCAGGACTGGCTTTAACCCACTGTGTCAGTCGTTTCCGCAGGCCCGTTCCCCTTCTCTCCCACTACCATGTCAGTTACTAATGGAGTAACTTTTCAGAGAAGAAAGATCTTTTGGAACCTACTTTAATACTACCTAATTGAAAAACTAAAAAGCATATACATTGATATGTGTCCAGAACAGTCAGAAACTGCTGATTTAAATAATAGTAAAATTTCTAAAATAATGAGAATAATTAAATAAAACAGGACATATCACGGCTGGCAATCTTTCTCCGTAAAGGGCCAAACTGTTGAGTATTTTTAGCTCTGTGGTCTCTGTCACAACTATTCAGCTCTGGGGGTGTGACATAAAAGCAGCTTTAGACACAGGCATGCCTGTGTGCCAATAAAACTTTATTTACAAAATAGACAGACTGATTTGGCCCTGGGGTAGTATGCTGCCGTCATTTAATATAATGAGAAAATAGTCACAGAATACTACCAAATGGAAATGAGAATATGTAGAATTTGATCGCAATTGTTATTTGTGTTCATAAATCTATTTAATTTCATTTTCTCACCTATAAATGTAGAAAAAAGCAGGTGTAATATCCATCAACGTGTTTATATAATTTTTACTTAATGGCTGAATTATAATTTGGTTTAATTATTTATTTTGTGTTTTGTAATATTTTCAGATTATTTAAAAATTAGCATTTTAAATACCTGTCAATAGTAGGTAAAAAAAAATGATTACAAACTCAAGCAAATGAATGAATATGAACAAAATGATATATAATCTGAGTCAATAATAGAAGAGATACTTTTTACTAAGAATAATTAATTCACCAACTAGAAAAGGTAAAAACAAATAACAATACAATAATAAAGTGCTTTTCCGGGGGGGCGGGAGCGGGGGACAGAGTATCTTTTGTATCTCTTGCTGTTTAGATTATTTCCTTTATAATAAGTTTTTTACAAATTCATGAGGTTACTGAATCTGCTCTCTTAGAAATTATATGTAATTTAATAATTTCAGAGAACATTCCCAATATATAAATAGAAATATAATTTATCAATTGACCACTTTTGGTTATAGATATTGTGTGGTAAGCAAGTGGCAATATATTACAGCTTAACTAATAATGTCAGTCAGAGTATATCTGAAAATTTTGGTGTTAACTTGAAGGAAAGTTTGGGGGAGAAGGGACATTTCTTTACTATTTCTCTACTGGAACTGTGTATTAAATTTGACCGATTTACTTGTCAGTTCAGATTCACAACTTTAATGCTATTATGTGTTAATGCACAAATTGATTCAGTAGATGACATTTTTCCTCGAGCTAATATTGAACCAATACCCTAGGTCTCAGTTAGGACAGCTTACAATATAAAAACTGACATGACTGTAAAGCTGGGTTCTTTTTACAAAAATGCTTATTGTGTGTTTGCATCAGTGTTTACTAATCATTAATGTATGGTGTCTCTAGACCATTCTTTTTTAGAAAGTTCAACTTTAAACTAAATTATTATTAGACTTTTTATTATTCTCCCGATCCCAGGGTGCATCGCTAAATTTCCAATAATCTGATGTAATTAGTGCTCATAAATACAAATCACTGAATGATTACTGACAGACTCAGATTTTCTTTAGCATTTTTCTTCAGTACGTTACACTATCATCTAACATAATATTTGAATAGTTTCAACAATGTAAATTTGTATGGATTTTAATGGTATTAGAAATTATACTACCATGCTTAATTTTCTGGTAACATTATCGGATTCATGCTTCGCCATTTTATTGTCAGTTGATATATGGAAGCAGTGTGATTTAACAACATGGTGACACAGCTGAAAACACTAGATATAAAATGAGTAGACATGAGCTCTAGTACAAGTTGACACAACTGATAATCAGCAGATCGGTCTCCAGGATTCAATCTTATTCTGTCTCCGAAGTCCATGTCATACTGCCTCTCAGCTTAGAAATCATCCTCAGCGTGTGCACATTGCTCAATTATATTTATAGTCAATCAATGTAATCATTTTCCTTTTGAAAGACCGCCCCCACCCAGTCAGGAACTCACATTTTCAATTACACTTTTTATTTTGAGGTCATCGTAAATTCTCTTACAGCTGCAAACAATAATGCAGAAGGACCCTGAGTACCTTTAGCCAATCCCCTCACTCCACGGTATCCTCTTAGGAAACTATGCCACAATGTCACAACCGGGACACCAATGTTGATGGAGTCAAGAAAGGGAAATCTCCATTGCCACCATGATCCTTGTGTCACCATTCTGTAGCTGCATCCGCCGCCTCCCTTCACTGCCATGCCACCTCCCCCCCAAGCCTCGGCACCCACCAAACTTCCCCATTGGTAAAATACGGTCACTGGAGGAATGTTGTATGAATGCAACCATACAATTTTCCCAACTTTTTGTGATTTGCTTTTCATGCAGTGTAATTCCCGGTAGATAGGCTATTCCTTTACGTTGTGTGTATCCATATTTTTTTCCTTTGGGTTGTTGAGAAATATTCATCAGTATAAAGTGCCACAATTTGTTTAAACCCTTATGCATCAAAAGGGATCTTTTGACTATTACAAATAAAGCTGCTGTAAACATCCACGCACAGGTTTCTGAGTAAACAGAAGTCTTCATGTCTCTGCAGTAAACACCCAGGAATGCAATTGCTGGGTTGTATAATACATGAATGTTAGTTTTAAAAGAAATTGCCTAACTGTTTTTTAAAGCGGCTGCAAAATTATAAAAATCTGCCTGGAGGGACCCAGGTCCCCTCTGTCTTCATCAGTATTTGATGTAGTCACATTTGTTTTAATTTTAGCCATCCTGAGAGAGAAGCAGTAAATCTAATTGTGATTTTAATTTATTTCTCTAATGACTAATTATGTCAACATCTTCTCATGAGCTTATTTACCATCAGTATGTACTCCTCACTGAAATGTCTCTTCATATATTTTGCCTATCGAATTATTATTATGTTTTTGTTTTTACTTTTGAGTTTTGGGAATATTTATATATTCCAGATCCTAGTCCTTTGTCTGATGTGTAGTTTGCAAATATTTTCCCCTGCTCTGTAATTTGGCTTCTCATGCTCTTAACTGGGTCTTTCCTTTGATTCTATATAAATTTTAGAACAATTTGTCTATGAAATACCTATAAAATTGCTCATATGTTGATGAGAATTATGTTAAACCAGTCTAACAGTTTTGGTAGAATTGACTTCTTTACTTTGTTGAGTCTTCCAATCTACGAACATGGTATCTCTCTATTTTTTTTTTTTTTTATTTTCATCAGCACTATATAGTTTTCAGCATGAATATTTCATGTGTGTTTTGTTAAATTTACACCTAAGGATTACATTTTATGAATGTTAGTAAGTAGTATTTTATTTTTGATTTTAATGTCCACGTTTTATTGCCAGTTTGTAGAAATACAAATTGATGTAATTATGTTTATGTTGCATCCTTGCTGAACTTAAAAGTTCTTAGACTCATTTTTTTGTAGATGCCTTTAATTTTTAATGAAATCGATCATGTTACATAAGGGTATAAGAGGTTTTTTTTCTCCTAATTTATATTATTTTTATTTCCTTCTTTAGCCATATTGCATTAGCTTGAATTTCTATCACTATGTTGAATTAAGACTAGTGAGAATAAATAGCCTTGACTTATTCTGTATTTTGAGATGAAACGTTCAGACTTTTACCTTTAAGTATTATCTCAACTGTTGGAATTTTGTAGATTTTTTTTTAAGTTGAAATTCTCTTCTCTATTTCTATTTGAGTTTTTTTTTTTTTTTTACCATAAATGAATGCTGAATTTCACCAAATGCTTTTTCTACATCCATTGATATAAACATTTGCTTTTCCTTGTATAGCCTGTTAATACGGTAGAACATGTTATTTTTTAACATTGAACCAGCTTTGTATTCCTGGTATAAAACCTATTTGCTCATGATTAGTAATTTTTAAAAGATATTTTGGAATTCTACTTGCTAATATTTTGTTAAAGATTTTTGTGTTTATGTACATGCGGGTTGTTAGTTCGGAGTTTTCTCTTTTTTAATTCTCTTTTGTTTTGGTATCAAGATAATACTAGCTTTGAAAAAGGAATCATTAAGTGTTCTTTTGAAAGGGACTTAGTTTCAGCTGCTGTGACCCTTGCTGACCCTTAGTTAAAGGTAAAAATGCCTTCAGCTGCTGTGACCCCTTGCTGAAAGGAAAAAAAAGACAATCAACCCCTACCTAACCTCACACCACCCTAGATACAGCCAATCAGGTAGGGACAAGTCTGGAATTTCTGTGCCTGCTCTGTATAAATACCCGCTTCCCCAGAGTTTGGGGCTCTCGTCCCAACACTGCTGCATCAGTGTCGGTTGAGAGTCTGGACTCGAGTCTGAATAAAAACCCTCATGTGAATGCATTGGTGTTGGCTCCTTGGTGGTCTTCTGGGATTTGCAACTTCGGGCACAACACTTTTTCTCTAATATACAAAAGAGGTTGTCTAAAATTGTGTTAAATTTTTTAAAAATTTGATAGAATTCTTCAGTGAAACCATCTAGGCTTGAGGATCTCTTTTTTGGGGGGAGTTTTAAAATTATAAATTTAATCTCTTTGATTGTTATAGGGCTATTAAAAGATCTATTTTATTTTAGGTGAATTGTAGTAGTTTTGTCTTTCAAGTACTTGGTCCACCTTATCTAAGGTGTCAAATGTATTTACATAGAGTTTTTCATAGTATTTCCTCACTCGCCTTTTGACATCTATGGGATCGGTAGTGATGTCCCCTCTTTTATTCCTGAACACAGCCTCGTAAGAGTGACAGTCTAGTCTTCCCACTTGGCCTTTTGCTGGCACGGGTGTGGGTGCAGACACTTCTGTGTGTGTGGCGTTTGAGCGGAGTAGAGGGGCTATTGTCTAAGTTTTCTGCCTTGCTCAGTTGTTTCTTTTCTGGTCCTCTGGCTATGGAACAGAGTTTGGGATACCTTATTTCTGTCTGTGTCCATTGCTGTTCTGAGTTTCTGGCTTCTTCATCTTTGAGTCTGGGCTATATGAAGCAAGAAGAAGATCCCAGGAACTAACCACCGTGTCAGGAGTTCCAAGGCCCCTCACAAGTCTCCCATTTCCTCTCCACCTTCTAGAAACTTATGTTTGTCTTGTATATAACGTCTTAGAAAGAGGAATAGGGAAAATTATGGCTACTCATATTTCTGGAAGTGAAAGTGTCTCTCTATTGTTTTCGTGAATCGGCGATGGTTTAAGTATCACTTATTTAACCACTTATACCCAGTGTTTATGTCTTCCCAGAAACATTCTTCTGCCTCATGACTTCTGAGCAGCTACCACTTTTGACAGGGAAACTGCGACATCTGGGTTCTCACTACAATGTTCTTCCACATATTAGCAGGAATTTTAACCAGGAGGTTTTCTGTTTTTCACATTTAGAAAGTTAGAGAGTATTCACATAGATACTTTCATTTTTCATCATTGCAAACTTGAAATTAGAAAAATTGCCAGGGTCAAATTCTATTATACAAAACTATTTAACAAAAAACATACTTTTCAGTGGCCAAGGTTAGTTTATGACTCTTTTCTCAGACTAAAATTTTCTTTCATAATCTTTAATCATGGAAGAAACGTTCCTTTTGTTGGTATGCTTTGAGGATAGAGCAGTCATGTGACCTAGGTAGAAGTAATAATGTCAAGTGACAAATTATTTTATTCATGACTTCATAAATCACGTGAAAGAACATATGCCACTTGCTCTAATAGTACTGCATGTTTATAATAATGTGTTATTACTCCACATTAGACGACATTGACTCACCCATCGCATCTTACCCATTTGCAGTAAACTCCACAATTCAACCCAAGGCTAAGTGTATGTGATATTTGTTGTCTATTGCTCAACTGCTCAGAAATAAAAATTACAATTTTCAATAGACTGGCACCTGTGTTTATTGCAAACACAGAATACAAGCTAAATGCTCGCATTGTTTATCCATTTTTATTCTTTTTTTTGTCTTTTCTAATAGTGACTAACCTTTCAGAGCTTCTTTTTATTCGTGAAACAAAGAACACACAAAAGTGGGTTCTACATATTCAAAAAGGTACAGAGCAATATACTTCCCAGCAGGAAAGATGTAGCTTTTCTAAAATCTGACAATAAAGCTTTGACACTGGTTTACGTAAACCACACACAAAAATCAAGAACAGAAAAGGTCATGTTAAAAATGGCACTTAATTTTGTGCAGCTTTTACATTCAAATTCTAACCCAAGGGCGATACAAGTTAATACAGCTGCAGGAAGGAAGGGAACAGGTAATTATGAGGTTACAAAGAACAGGTGGTTAGTTTATATTAGCAATCTCAAAATGCATAGAAAATAGTTAAATCAAGAAATAAAAGTTATGCTAGGTGACACTGAATGCAAAAGACTTTTAAAAAACCCAACTCTAAAGGCTGTGTTAAGTAAGCATAAAGAGAATTATGAAGGAAAATGAGCTATAAGGTAACGGAGAGCCTGTATGATATGGGAGCCAGCACACATCGATAGGAAAGATTCAGCCTTTCGTTAATAAGAAACAGAAAGGAGCTTGTTTCCCACTTCTTCCTCAGCAGACTTTGAGATTTCACACGAACTTTCGTTTCTAGCAGCAAACGTGGAGTTACATCCTTCTGTCTCCCATTAAACAATCTTGTGGCCACTTGACATGGGCACTTACAGTTACACAAAATTTCCTGAGTGACTCGAATACACAGTCATCCTTACTTTCCAGGTTCAAGGCCACCGACGATTTGCATTTCCTCTAGAATCAGAGGTTAACTAGTGTTGTGCCGTCCAAACTCAGAAATACCGGTGTTTACCCTTGATTATAGCAAGGAATGACCTTAACCAAGAGGGCTGGGTACGAAGGATGGACTTATCTTCTTTCTCCAGGGTTTTGCAGTGATCTTTAAAGAGTTGTGGCATCATCGAAGGATGAAATGTATATTTGTGCTGGATTGTGTGTGTGTGTGTGTGTGTGTGTGTGTGTGTGCATGCGTGTGTGTGTACAGGGGCAGGGAAGCACAGGAGGTAGATAGGAAAATTCGGTTCAAACAAAGGAAGAGGAGGCACAGCTTCGTCTAGAAAGGGCTGGTTCACAGCCTGCATGTTGAGAAGAGGGGCCTCCAGTCTTGTGTTTCAGATCCTTTAGCCTGAAAAAACTTTTTTTCAATAATATACTGTCTTTTGTTTCAGTACAAAAACGAGCTTGTAAGCAATAAAAATCTTAATTGAATCTGAACACCAGCACACTAGATTTCCATAGATACGGCCACCTACCAGTCACCAAACCAGCACCTTTGGAAGTCCTACAGAACTCACACAATATGTGAACTAGAAGGTCCGCAGGTGTGGGATGCAAGGACCCAGGATCAAACGCACGGCACTCTCTGGAATGTGCCCTGTCACTGCGCATGGCCAGTCATCGGTGAGGCCCCACAGCACTGTTAATGACCCCACCCTTTCTCCTTAGCTGCCTTCATTGATCATGTGATCTCTACTGCAGCAGGGAAAAACAGGGCCACCAGCAAACAAAGAGGCCCTCCTGTGGGTTTCTCCATAAGTCAGCAGGAAACAGCAGAATTCTGAAAGGGTTGAGTCTAGATCTTGATTCAAAATATATCCCGAGACGGCAGCAGAGAGGTAGAGGTGGTTTTTGTTTTTAAATCTCATGCTGCTTCTGATATCCAGCTCTCTGAGATTTGCACACACGCACACACACACACACACGCACACACACACACACACACACACACACACACACTGTAGAGGGGCCCCAATCCGGTGAAGGGTGTCTGGTAACATGAAGCGAGTCCTGTAACCTGCTGCACAGAACACCCCATGAGGCCTCGTGACCGGACTGCATTCCTTGTCCTTGGGGGACTTCTTAAAGGTCAAGTCCAAGTTCTCACCCTCCCGGACCAAAGACCACCATGGGCAGCTCATTCTGGTGCCCAAACATGTCCACTTGGGGGTGAGTTAGAACATTTACAATTATTTAAAAATAAAACAGATGTGTTAAGATTATATTTCTTGATTCAAGACCTAACAGAAAGCCACAGTAGTGAAGACAGGGTGTGAAAGTACACATACTGATTCATGAAATGGCTTGTTAACGACAGAAAGAGTTCCATACGTGTTATGGTTAATGCATTTTTGCCAAAAATATGAAGGCGATTCAATAAGAAGAGATAATTTTCTCAAAAATGATGTCAAAGCATTTATATATTCATACAGGGAAAAAAAGAAATTGATCTTAACCCTTACTTCGTTCCATATATAAAAATATTACTTTGAAACACAACATACACCTAAAAAAATGGTTAAAGGTTTACAATTTCTAGAAGAAAATCCAGGTGAAAATTCAGGCCACGTTGGGGCAATCTGACTCTCAGGTGTCTTGAGTTATTTTTATTTGTCCTGCATGGGTTTGCTGAAGTTTTTGCATCTATTGGTTTATAGTGATCGAATTTGGAATTTTTCCATTTATTATTCCTTCACACTCCTCCCTTTCTTCTCTCCCCCAAAGGGCATTTAACACGGTTTGGGACTGGTCCCTAAGTCTCTGCAATCCCCTTCGTTCCGTCTTTATTTTGGATAATTTTGACTGTTGTGTCTCTAATCCACTTACTTTCCTCTGCAGCTTCTAATCTTTTATTAAGTTGATCTAGCAAAATTTTCATCTCAGACATTATATTTTTCCTCCCTCAAAGTTTCATTTTTTTTTATATCACTTATTTCTCGCTGTTAAGTACTAGAATATGGCTAAAATAATAGTTTTAAAGAACTGATCTCATTGTGTCATCTCTGACATTTCGGGGTCTCTATTGCCAGGTACTTTCCCTGTTGAGGGTCATATTCCCCTGTTTCCTTACCCACTGGGTGATTTTTTTAAGATTCTGGATATCACGAATGTCACAGATGTGAACGTCTGCGTTTTGGGTGTGTTTCAAGTGTTCTGTCGTTAGCTGGTTAAGTGACTCGAGGGCCTGCTAGGCCTTGTGTGATGACAGGTGGCTTGTTTTAAACCTGAGCGGGACCTGAGTTCATCCCGCCACGAGGCCCGATCCAGTGTCACCCACAGCTTGCCGGTGGCTGCCACTCGGGTTTCACTGACACGCCCTCAGCCCAGGACACGTGTCAAGGATTTGCGGGCCACCGTATGGACTTCTGCATTGCGTCCTCCCCACCAATCCCAGCCACCAAGCCCCTCGATGTCAAGTCTCCATGTCCTCTGTCCAGTGACACCCCCAGGCTGTGCTTGGTCACCGCGCCCCAAAGCACGGTCTCAGAGCACGGTGGCCAGGCTCAGCTGTGGAGTCCCTTCTTTTTGCTCGGGGCGGAGTCCTTCTCTGTCTGAAGCTGTCATTTCCTAAGTTTTGTCGTTTTGTTGTTTTGTTGCCTCCTAGGTGTTTGTGGGCAGGGCAGACCACCTGTTACCCCATCCTGATTTGCGTTTGGGCCTTGATGGTGTTGCTACCCTGTGGCGCTTTGCAATTGTGTTTAATGTTTACTGAGCATCTCCTGTGCCCTTTGCAACGTAGGAGGAGATGTAAGAAATGTAAAATTTGTAGGAAATGTAAGAAATATGTGTCGACTTTCCTTTATAAAGCTTCACTGAAGAAAAGCAAGGGGCGATGACTTAGAGGAGGGGAGCCAGGAAGCTGTGTTCTACGACAGGGATGTTATGAGGGTGTTTATTTACGGCGGGGCGTGGGGGAGAGCCAATGTGGATAGATCGCAGGTCCTGGAGAGAAGCTATTACAGTGTCTAATGTTTTAATAAGCTCCCGGTGGAATTATGAGTGGCTTGTTTTAAAGACATGGAAAGATTAGCTCGTGGCTGGAGGAAACAGCATCGTCCACCGAAACTGGAAGAGAATAAAGGATTTCTACAGGATTTAAGTAGAGACAGGCTTTTTTAAATGATGGAGAGAAAAAAAATGAGTGTAATTTTTGCGCTTCCTCCACCTCTGGCCTCTGTTCTGTCTCAGGCAGGAGACGCTGCTTTCTGAGACTTTTAGCAAAGATAGAGGTAAATGAGCAGGAACATGCAAAATGAGAACAATTTGGTTTTAAGTAATCAGCAGAGACTAAAGACTGTGAGTTCATACTGGTTCCGCTCTGTGGTTCTCATTGTCGAGCAGTCTTGTTATAGGAGTGGAAAAGATGGATTTTTTATATAGACTGAGGTCTAGGATTGTGATAGACACATGGAACTCGGGTTAATGAGTCCCTGGACATAAAAATATTCGTAATAGTGGCTGAAGTGCTTGACTTTGGAATTAAATTGATTAGGAATCGAGGTGAAGCCAGAGACTAGGCTGAACCAGGATGAACAAAGGAAGCACAGGAAAGACCGGTGATGATGACGAAGATCTCGCAGGGTAAATGAAGAGAGGCAAGGTCAGGGTCAGAGCTGAGGACGCAGCTGCACTCCTAGACCTGCCATAACCTTGAGGCTACTTGCACTATCCCTTACCTTCTCTGGGCTATTGTTTACTCACCTGATAAGTAAAGTGTTAGAATTTAATAATTCTGTGTCCATTTCCTCTTTGACACACACACACTGAGAACTAGTTTTTAGTTTAAGACGAGCTGGGCAGAAGCAAAGATGTTGTCTTCATCTCATCACCTCCAAAGTTCACCCAACATATCATCACACATTTTCTTGAGAGAAGAAATCAGAATACATGTGTATAAGATCGGGGGGAGCCTGCACTACCACCACTTCAAGTGTTCTGCGGGCCTTAAAGTCGGTGAACTGGGCAGGGGTGATACCAGGGTCCAGCCAGTCTTCACGGCCTGCATTCCCTTGCTGGACTGACATGGGGCTCCTGGCATGAGGAACGAGGAGACACGTATCTCGGAGTCTCAGAATTGACTTTTCAGGTAAGAGGGCCCAAGGTACAGCATACAAATTAAAAAAATAAAAAATAAAAAGAAGAAGAAGAAAAGAAAGAAAGAAAAAAAGAAGCAGGGAGAAAGAAATTACATTCCATTTAGTTAATAAATTTTATTCTGTCGAACCATGCAACCGAGCTGCAGTATCATGAGCACAGGACAAGAAGGTAATGGAGCGAGGGCCTTATTATGCTCCACCTGTAATCTGTGTATTTCCTGGAGTTTGGCTTCATTCCGTAATTTCACTGCATTTTATCTCTGACAAGTTCGCCCCACCTACTCCCATTTTCTGCAGGTTATAACAGTAAATCACAGCTCATCTTCCCCAGGCTTGCCTTTACTTCCCTGGAGAGAGGGGACCATCCTACAGGGAGCCCCGGATGCTGAGCAATCCAGAGCAGTCCCGGTGTCGGGAACAAAAAGCTGCTATTTTCTGTTTAAAAAGGCAAAATTTGCTGCTTTCCAACCCATTAGCTTCTTTTTGGGGCATGATGGGTAGGAACTGAGAGCTATAGAGAGTTGAGAGATGTATTTATAATACATATAAATATATTCATCTCCTATTTGACTCATTTTAAATTAGTCAAATAATTACATATTTTGCTCTTCTAGAACCAACAAAGAAATAATAATAGGACCTTACTAAGAGTACCTGCTCGAACACCATCATGGTAGAGCTGTGGCATCTTTTTATTTAATCTTCGGCCACTCTCAGGTTCTTCAAACCTATGAAATTAGATTTATATTCCCATTTTACAGGTGAGGTCGTTAAGATTTAAAGGGATTTAAAAATCACCCAGTCTCATGGTTACTCAGCATCAAGGTTAGGATTTGAATCCACATTGAAGGCAACTGAGACACCCGTGGTCTTAAGTGCTTATAAACTTACCACATTAGACAAAGAAAACATATAAGAATGGTTCAAATACAGTCATGATTTGGGAGATAGCTGCATTATAGCATTTTCCTGACTGCAACATCTCAGAACATATAGTTCTTGCAAATGGGTCATCATTTAAAGAGCAAATATTTCTGGGCCTGCAGTGTAATTTAGTTTACTGGATACCTGCTGTCAAGGTGGGTGGCTAGAAATTGAACAATGACAGTGGAGCAGTGTCCACCCTCAAGAAAGTGTCATTCTTGTTCACCAGCAAAGATCTAACAGTCCAGAGTGGCATAAGAGAGATGTAAATAAAACCCTTAGCAAGCAGAGAGAAAAAAAATGCTGTATTCTGACTAAAGGATGAGAGGTTTCATCAAGGAGATAGGTAGCATCTGAGATGAGCCCTGAAGGTTTACTTACAGCCCCTCTGTCTTAATTTGACATTTTTGTTAATTTTCATTGTGATCTTTTCAAGCCTAAAGAGACAGGAAAATATAGAAGGGTGGTAACCTGAATCCACATCCTCCTGGGACCCTTCCTAATCGTACAGCCTTCGATTATTCTGCATCTTGTTTGTCTAATCTGCCCAGCAGGAAAAATGATTCTGCCCATTTTAAGGGAAGAGAATGCAAAATGGTGCCACCTCTTTGCAAAGCAGTCTTGGAAATTCCTCAGTAAGTTGCACATGAAGTTAGTGTGTGACCTCGTAATTGGGACCTTGGAGTCCAGCCAAGAGAGATGAAGAGTGTGTCCATTCAAGACTTGCAGTGAAAGAACGAAGCGGTGTTGTTCATCATCAAAGCGGAGACCACCCAGCCGGATACTTGTCCCAGTTGATGTTTGTAGACTGATAAATGGATCAATAAAATGTGGCCTGCCCGTACAGTGGCCTGGCATTGGGCAAAAAGAAGGAACGGATGATGCTACGTGCTACAGCCCTGCTCAGGGAAACGAATCAGCCACAAACCACCACGTAGCACGTGAGTCCTTTCAATCTCAAGTGTCTACGATACTCAGATCCGTGGATACAAAGAGCAGATTATTGGCTGCCTACAGCTGGGGGGTGGGCGCTAGAGGGAAATGGGGAGCAACTGCCAATGGATATGATGTTTCCTTTCAGGGTGAAGAAGATCCTCTCATTGGTGGAGGTGATGGTTGCACCAATCTGGGAATATACCAGCAGAACTGCACGCTCCAAGTAGGTGATTACATGGTACGTGGCTTATGTAAGTTACAGCTTAATAAAACTGTTACGGAAGAGAATGCCACAGATGTCATAAATTCGGGTTTTAACAAAGTCTTTGATGGCATTGTGATCATTTTTTGTGCAAAATTATCTCGAAAGGCATCTGTAGCACAAATAAATTACCTGTACTTAAAATATTAACGATGGATAGTAATTCTCATTTTATGATAAATGTCAACAATAGTCAGGGTGAAATATTGTGAAGTGTTTCTGAACGGGTTGTTCAAATTTGACTTCACTAGCACCATTTTTTTTTTTTTTTTGAAGAATACGGGATAGCTCTAAATTAGAGGATTGGAATTTGTAAAATAACATGTATCAAGAAAGATGATACGTATGCATGTAAAATTGAAAATGAACAAGGGACAGAAACAAAAATAAATAAATTTTAATAAACATGGTATTTAACAAGTGGTTAAAACCCAGTAGATTTCAGAATAAATATATTTATCTACGTAGTTAGATTTTTGTGTATTTTTAAATGCAGCAGCCTTCATATTTTTATTTAGAAATTTGGGACAATGATGTACCAACTCTTAAAAAATCCTTTAAGTGAAGGCTGGAGTGAGGATTTGAAATATTGGTTACAGTAACAGGACATAAAAAAAGGATAAAGAAAACAAATCAGACAATTGAGAGATTGAGGGTGCTGAATGACTTTGCAGTGACCTTGAGAGGTTCTGATGACATTTTAAATAAATGAAGATATAAATGCAAGAGAGAAAAGAGAGCCTCACTGAGTCCTGTATCGAATGGAAGGCACTAAGTAGAAGGAAAATTCCAGCGGAAACAAGGACATGCATCAGAAAAGCCCGACAGCCGTCTCCTGGAGGGTTTTATCTCAATGTTCAACAGAAAAAAAGCCACTGTGCTGTCACCTTGTCTGAAACATTTTTCAGATTTTTTTTTCATCAAAAATCTTGAGCTGTAGAGAAGAAACTTTCACAGCTGTACGTAGGAGATGATATTTTGAACTAAGCAAGAAATCGACGTGGGTCAAGGATAACTGCCCAGAAATAAGGATGAAAGGCGCACAGCGGATGGAAATCATGCTGCCGCTGTCACCTTTGTCACCAGACCATGGTGACTGGAGCCGGGCCGGGTGGGAACTGTCCACCAGGAACCCTGTCGTTGCCTTTTTCCAGCGCTGATTGTTCCTTCTCCTAAATGCAAGAAAGCCAGCCAGGGAGCCAACACAGCTTGTCACCGCTGCTCCTAAAACCATGCGTTTTCTGAGAGAAAAATCTGGGGGTTCATTAAAAGCCAAGGAAACATCTTTATGTTGCTTTCACCCCCTTGAGCTTCGGCCCTGATGGCATTTCCAGAAAGACTCAGGCCCCGGGACATGGTTGTGGCCTGGGCTGGGGAAGTCAACAGCTTCCTTTTTTTCAAAGAAATAAATAGAAGTAAAATTCGCAAGTTGCATGTTGTCAGTGTCACACCTCAAGGGGTTCTGATCAACGGTGATGAAGCTTTTTTTCCCCCCTTGGTTATCATCTTTACTTGACATTGAAAACTTTATATAATGATATAAGTTAAAAATAGAATTGCAATAGGTGTAGATAGTGAAAAGGAAGTGTTGTAGATTTTTGAATACATTAAAATATATTTTTTAAAGCTATGTCGAACTCGGATAAACTTGGAAAAATTTAATGCGGTGAGAACTGGGCAAGGATTCCTTAGCTAAGTTAGCTGAGGGTCGACCTCAGAGTCAGTCATGTTTCACGCTGGCTCCATGGTCTGCCTCCAGGGGCTGTGTCTGGATTTGCACAGATTGGAGAAAAGGCTCTGAGCAAAGGGCGGGGAACACAGCTGATTCGGTGACCTTGAGGAAGGACATCAACAGCCAGGGCCCCAGTCTCTCCTCTGCAAAACTGCGGCTTTGGAGCGACACTGCCCAGGGTGACTTCAGTCCTAGCAATCGCTAGTTCCAGAAGACTATGATAAAAACACTCAGGCATGTGACCTTTTTTTTTTTTAATTTGGGAAAAACTATTTCATATCTAGAATCGAAGCTGCCATTTAGCAAAAGGCCATTCGTGACTTTTAAAAGCTGTTTCAATATTTTATTTCTGATATCCAATTCATGCAGAAGTTTGGGTTCTGTTACTTTATTTTGTATTTAACAGATACCTCTGTCATGCCCCGGGCTCATCCGTGCATAAGAAGGTGGAGACATTCCAGGCCCAGAATGCAGTGTCTAAATGTCTGTGTTTGCTGTGATCTCTTTGAGGTATTTGCTGCATTTTTGTCTTTTCCTTGCTTAAAAAAATCCAGTCAGCTCTGACTATGTGGCCACATCTGGAGGGTACAGAGATGGACACATTCTCAGACCTCAGGGCCCAGAGAGAACCTGGGCGGACAGACTCACGGGCGAATAATTACCTTCATCGTGAAAATACCTTATACCACTTGCAGTGATTAATGTTCAACCCACAAGAAAGGCTTTATTCAAGGCTCCTGGGGAAGGGGCGAGAGATTAAACTCAACTGCACAAATAAAAGGCATGGGAGTTTTTAAGATGGAGTTGGTGAATGGAAAAACACAGGCGGACATTGACGGAGGTTGGTCAACGTCATGAGGCCACCTGTGTTTGCCCATTGGCTCTTTTTCTTTTTTCTTTCTTTCTTTTTTTTTTCTTTTTTCTTTTTACTGAAGTGTAGTTGGCATACAATATAACATGAGTTTCAAGTGCATGTCAGTTATTCAACATTTACGTCCCTTACGAAGCGATGACCCTGGTAAATCGAGTGAGTACCTGTCACCATGCAACGCCATCACGATACTTTCGGCTGCATGCCCTGGGATGTGCATTACATCTCCATGACTTATTAATTTTATAAATTGAAACTAATAGACCAATGAAACAAACAAACTAACCCAAACAGAAACATATTCACAGGCAGAGAGAACAAGTATACAGGACATTGGTTGGACATTCATATAGTTTATCAAAGGGGCCCCCTAACTGCTCCTTCTCTCCCTGGCTTTTATGGAAGCTTGAAGTTGGGCTTCCACCCTCCCACGGACACTGGGAGACAAGGACAGGGCTCTGTCTTTCTTGATGATGACATCTCACAGGAATGACTTTCAAGTCTTTGCAAAAGATAGTCCTGGGTTGCTAAATGAGCCAGAACCTGGGAGAAAACTTCTATCTCAAAGCGGGAGAGAAAGAATTCACAATCGAAGTTTCCTAAAGTAATATTTTAAGAAAAGGGGGCTCAGGGCTGCCAGTTATGGTCAGGAAGAGGACCCTCGAAAGTTTAGCCAAGCCCAGGGACTGTTAAGCTGTGTGGGTCAAGACAAAGGAAGGTCTGGGCCTGCAGAGGAGAAAGCAGTCCATTTACTTAGCTGAGTGTAAATCAGGTCTTTAGAGAAAGATCTAGATAATGGATTATCCATCCCCTGTAGCTTACCCCTGTTTCATTGTTAAAACATAATAGAAGTTTTAATAGGCAATTTCTTACCAACAATAGGAAAAGGAATTGTTGTGACTTGCCAAGCACTTGATTCATGACTGTGTAAGGTGGAGGCTGATGAAAATTAAATACGTTTCTTTGCTTCTTTCTCTTTCTCGGCCACATCTGCTTAATGATATTAATGACCGTGAACTCAACACAAATGGGGTGGTTGAGGAAGAGAAAAAGAGGTAGGTGAATGGCCAAAAAAGGGGGAACAGGAGCTGAGGGCAGGACACTCGTGGTTGGTTGAATATGTCACCCTCACCGCCATGCCAAGGCCCCTCTGAACGCCACCTCATGATTCAGCCTTACCTGGCATTTACACCTGTCAGGCTTGAGGAGGCATCGGGGCAGCTGGACACCTGGCTCAGGAGCTGTGGGCAAGAATTCTGCAACCAGAGGGATGCCACCATGCAGGTCAGCAATCAGAAAGCCACCTACGAAGCGGGGATCCCTGTGGACCAGGGGAGCTGTTTTCCTCATGTTCATTATTGCTATTTTTTTCTATAGCTTGACTGAAGGATCAAGGAATGAAGTATTTAAAAGGCTGGGCTAAAAATGCTCCATTACTCTTATTTTTAAATAGCAGCTGCCGTTAAGATATCCTACACATAGGGGTGCACACATTTATACACTCATAGACTGACGCTAAACCAAACGATACTTACATATTCCATTTTTTATTGCTCCTAACCCATTGTAATACTAACTTTGCAATACCAAATGAGACCAAAAGCCTGTTAGCAAAAGCTGTATGTACTTCTGTCAGGAAAATGGCACCAAACATTCAATAAGACGATCTCCCCTCTACAGAAAAAAAAAAAAAAAAAAGTATTTATCAGCCCTGTTCTCATGTAGGTAGTATCGAAGCTTTAATTCAGGGTTCAAAACCTGTTTTAGAAAAGCCTGCCTCTGAATTTCACTCTTTCTGTGGACTTTCAAAGCAAACCCTATATTTGTGAGGTCTTTTATCACTTATGAAATAGGTACAAAGATGATGTACGAATTCATGAATTGAAAGCATACCAGTGAGAGAAAATTAAAGCAGTATAAGAAGATAAAAATGCAGCACAAATGAGCAGGACGTGGAAAGAGAGATGGAGAGAGAGGGGTGCAGAGGTGGGAGGTTGGGGGAAGAAATAGGAGGGAGCCCAGGGCCCCTGTCCACACCAACCCTTCACGTCCTTTGTCACCTGCACACACCATCACTCGTCCTCCGGTGGCAAGGTGCCTCGTGCACAAAGTAAGAAGAGTAGAAGAGTGAGACCAACAGGACAAGCAGCAAAAAAGCAGAGATAACACAGGAAACAGATCTGATCTGGTGGCGATTAAGTCAAAAAATGCAATAAACCAGGGAGCTAGGGGGCTTTTACACGGTTAGAACTTAGAGACTAAAAAAGGTGGAGAAAAATATCACAGTTGCCCAGAGAAACAACGGTCGCTGTCTGAGAGTGAGGGAATGGTTGACCCTGACCCCCGCCCAATGTCAAGTCTACACTCAGATTAAATGCCTCTCATTGTTGTGCCACTTAAGTTTCAAAATCCACCAAGTACACTGCAAAGGGCCAGTCTGCCAAGGACTTGCCATGCATGTTTTTGAACATTTCAGAGTGATAAGGCCATGTCAGGAGCCACCAGCAAGACCCCCAGTTGTTGCATCCTATCAGGGTTTCCTCGCAATTCCAGAAAAGTCACTGTGGGCAGGAGAAAAGGAACAAGCATTTCCCGGACGGCTTTAGTCTCGCGGCTGAAACTGGGGGACTCTGATTTTAGTAGTTACTGGAAATCTTCAAATCTATCCACTTTTAGAAAGTGCCTTATCCCACATTACACAGCTATTTTGAGTTTGAATGTAGAAAAATGATGTAGGTTTTCCTGCCTTTCAGAATAAAAGAGGTAATCCAAGAAGAAACACAGAATATACCCTTGTTCAAAACCAAACCAAGCCAGATAGCTTGGCAGGTAGCGAGGGACATAAACCCCATTTGGTACTAACTATACTTGTGAAAATATATTGTTGGTTTTGAATTTGAGAAATTGAGGTTGTGGTCAAATGAATCTTGTCTAACCTTACATATAATTTAATAACTATAGTTCTATTGCAAAGCAAGGTACTAAATGTCAAGTAAGAAAAAAAACCCTTTAACGCATAGTTTTCAGTCCATTCGGGAGAAAATTATAAAACCTGTTCTCAACAAGTGTCTGTGCCTTTCAGTTCAAGGTCCTTAAGATATTGATAATTAAAAAAACTTCATCAAATCCAGACCTCATTGAGCCCTCGTGTGATCAAATTGAAGATGGTTGCCTCAACCATACACCATTCATTCATGAATTCATTTATTTAGTAAACATTTCTTGAACACTAATTATGTGCTAGTGATGCTAAGCACATAAAATACAAAGATAAATAAGGTCTTAACTTTCAAGAAGTTTTCAGTGGAGTGGTTAAAACGCTTAAATTCCTAGTTGGCACAAAGAACTATGCCCCCTATAATGATGACATTCACTTAAAGAGCCACGCGCCGGCAAAGCCCACACCCCAACTATTACTTGCCTATTCCTTGACTGTACAGCAGGTTTTCTATATGCAACGTGTGTGTGTGATGCAGAAATGACTTTAAGACCCAGACATGCAAAGAGGGTAGCAAACAGTCTCACAGTAGCGCTGTATTATAGATTAATGAACAATATTAAAAATTCAGACCATTTCTTTTTTTAAAAAGAGCTAAACACTAATCTCTTTATGCAGCCCCCCAGAATCACATTAATTCTGTCCCCCAGTGACTATGTTTATTTGAACATATATTTTTAAAGACCACGCATCTTGCAAGGGTAGGAGAAAAATTGTAGGATAAACCCCTGCTTTGCTCGATTTCTCCATTCTGATGTACTTAGCCTAATAAACTCAGCGGAGAAAAGGAATTCAAGAGATAAAAATAATGAGGGAGAGGTGAGCAGGATGTATGTCGCCCTGGGGTGTCAGTTAATCTTCTCAGGAATGTGGCATCCAGGTACACATCCCCCCAAATGGCTTTTTCTGTTACTAATTCGTCCAGTTGGATAAAGGAAATACCAAAATGTAGATTCGATATCTCGTTTGCTATCAGATAAAGCCCAGGTATGTCAAGGGGAAATGCTCTGAGTGCCTTTCGTATTTAACGGCTGGCGACTCTCTCCTCCAGGGAGCCCACCCAGCCGGCGGCGGTGCATTTAAAGGAACGAAATTCACTGGGCCGGTATCTGGGACTCAGCTAGAGATAAGTGCTTGCTATCTTCCAAGCTCCGGCTTCAGGAAAATCCTATTATCTGATTATGCAACTAAGCAAAGCTAAACCACGAGATTAGCATCGTAGCAGGGACAGGAAATGGAATTGCACCAGAGCTGAGCCATGAAAAATACAGAGCGAGAAAAACCCAGCGTTTTGTCTTTTTCGAGAATATACATTTCATCAGATTGTCCCATATTTCTTTAATCTGGAGAGAGAGAGATTGTGTTATTTATATGATTCTGAAGCCCTAAAGAGCCTGTGGAAATGCGATGGCCTGTGCCTTTAAAAGCCGACTGAGAAGGTCCCTAAAAATAGTTTACCAAGCAAGAGTCAAATTGTGGGGGAATTGCTGCTTAATGCATGAGAGAGGCTATTCCTATGGCTCTTAGACTCGCCAAAGTAATAAATATAAAATGGTAATTTTTCTCCAGGAGCTGCTCGGGCTGCTCCCCTATGATTTGCCTCCCGCCCTGGAGTGAGATAGCCTGGCTGCCAGCAGGCGCCCCAAGTCACGGAAGACAGAAGACGCCACCGTGCCTCTGCCACTTGCTTAAATGTCCTCGAAAGAAGTTAGCATTACGATTAATCCCTCTGCTGCCTGGGCCCTGCCTCTCCGTTTCCGAAGTGGGAGCCTCAACGGGGTGTTTCAGGGCAGGGGAATTTCAGGGGCCAACGTGCAGAGGCTGCAAACCCTCCCGTAAGGCCCCTTCCCCCATCTCAGCCCTCGCAGTAGTGGCTGGGAAAGTGCTGACCAAAGGAGAATTTCTGTGCCCGGGCCTGCTAATTTAAATAACAACAAGATCACTATTCACGGGAAACACAGATTTCTGAAATTGAGTCATACTCAGGGAAGAGCTTATCAGAGAGAAAAGATGAATTCCAATGCAGACCACTAGTAAAGGAGGTTAAAAATATCAAGATGTGCACGGGGGACATTATGAAACTGGAGCCCTTGTCACCTCTTTGCTGACCGATCACATTCTGAAAACACTCAAGTGTCCTTGTTGAATGCAAACCATGCAGCCACTGCTTTGTTTTAGGGCGACTGACAGGTGAAAAGAAGGCGCTGCATTTTGTATTTTTTTCCTAGTAACCTTCATGTGTCTCTTATTAACCTACTATGTGCATGGGGGATTACTTGGTGAAGAAATAAATACAGATGTTATTTTTATTCATATAAAAGGTGAAAATATCCAGCTATCTAGTAACTTAGAGGTAATTAATATGTACATAAATGTAACTCTTTCTCTCTCTCTCTCTCTCTCTCTCTCTCTCTCTCTCTCTCTTTGTTGTTGTTCCTTTTCTGTTTTTGTGCTGGTACCCTCCAAAAAAGTGATTCTGCTTCTGGACAGGCTTAACAAAGCTGGAAAGAATGTGTGCCAAACTGAAATAACGAATGAATGAATGAATGAATGAATGAATAAACAAATCGATAGATAGATAAAAAAATAAATAATTTAGGAAAACTAGACAGTCATAATGTTGCTTGAACTCAAAAGAGAGTTGGAGAACAGAACTACCAAGGAAATCTGAGGGAAAACAGGCCCCTTTAAGGAGGTGGAATAGGGACATGAATTTGCCTGTGGCACAGCACAGGAGGGATTGGTGGCTGGCACCACGCAGGGGAGTGAGAAGAATTCAGCTGAAATTTTTAGAGTTTTTGAATGCCCAGAGTAGGGGCCTTCGTCAATGTGGGCTGCTGTAACAAAGCCTCGTAGACTGAAGGGCTCATGAGCAACATAAAACTAAGTTTTCACCTTTCTGCAGGTTGAAGTTCTGAGATCAGAGTGCCCGCATCATGGGTGCTGGCGAGAGCCCGGTTCTGGGGTGCAGACCGCTGGCTTCTCACTGTTACCTGACATGGAGAAAGCCAAGATGGGGTCTCCACGGTGTCTCTGGTAAGGGTGCTCCTCCCCTTCTCGAGGGCTCTTCACTCAGGACTTAATTAGCTCCCCAAGGCGCCCCTCCTAATGCCATCACACGGGTGGGTGAGATTTCAACAGCTGAATTTGGGGAGACACAGACAGCCAGTCCCTTGGTCAGCGCAGTGGGTTATAGTGTGAGCGTGTAGTAGCCCTGGAAGCTTCAGACTTGGGGATCCACTCCGGAAGCCTTCCTAGGTCTCTACCAGGTGCTCTAGAAAGTTCGAGAGTTGGGGGAAGACTCGGCAGGAAGAGCAGGTCTGGAAGCAGAGGAGGAGTGGCCGATCTACCAGAAAAGCACAAACAACCAGAGCAAGTATAGGGACCTCCGCCGTGTGGCTGACATTTTCACGAAGAAACAAAGGCTGAGGGGACACAGGAGCGAAGCGTTTTTAATCAGATGAGGTCACCCGTTAATTCTAAAGAAAGGAAAAAATTTCAGGAATTCTACAAAAGCTCTTCCAGAAAATAAAAGAGGGGTAAGCACATCCCAGTGTATGAGATTATATATATAATCCTGATGCAGAATTCAAAGAGGGCACAAGACACTATGTGCCACTGTCCTTCATACACACAGATTTTAAATCTTCACAAGAGATTTCCAAAAAAAAAAAATAAAAAAAAAAACCAGTAGCAGATTAAGTCCAGCAACATATTACAACAATTATAGAGCACGATTAAGTGGGTTTTAACTCTGCGAATGTAAGTTTTGTTTCACATTTGTCAAATGTTCCATGTAATTCATCGTATCGAAGGTCAAAAAGGAAGAACAAATACATGATCCTTTCCATAGCTGCAGAGAAAGCATTAGACAAACTTCCAAGTCCACTCATAATAATAAAAAAAAGAATTAATGAAACTAGAAATTAATGGGCCTCAGCCTGAAAAAGGGCACGGATCGATAAAAACCTATGGCTGACGTCATACTTTTAAAGGTAAAAGATGGAATCTTTGCCCCTAAGATCAGAAATAAGGAGAGATTTTCCTTTTTCTCTCTCCTTTTCAACACTGTGCTGGTGGTTTTATCCAATGCGATAAGACATGGAAAAGAAAATATAAAAAGAATACGGATTGGATAAGAAGAAATGAAATGGTCTTTATTTTCAGAGCGTATGCAAAGAAATTATCAAAAAGTTTCTAGCATTTATAGTTTAGTCGCACCTCTTATGATAGCAATGACCTAAATGTGACAGATGCCACCGACTCTGTATGCCGGATGCCCAAAGTGGACAAGAAATCTAGGTTTTGTGACCTGACGACGTGGCGAGCTTTGAGAAGCAAAGAGCCACAGCCGACGGAGGTGACCTGAGGAGCTGAGAGGGAGAAGCCACTGGAGGCAGCAGCAGGTGTGTGTGGACTGGCACGTGGCGGGATGCGGAGAGGCGCTGGCCTCTGTCCGGGGCCTGGCAGCGCAGAAACCAGCCTCTGTGCTCGCCCGTGGGCTCTGCACACCCGGCCTCCTGCAGGGGTGGCAGGGGGCTGCCCCTCCACGGAGGGCCGATCGCTGGGCCCAGGGAGAGGCAGGCCGCTTCTGCGGCGTCCTCGCCCCCACCCCCACCCCGTGCACCTGCTGCCCTCCTTCCAGGAAGCACCTTCTGCTGCCAGCGTGTGAGAAGCACAGAATGAAGATGGCAGATTTCATCACCGACTGGTCCGACGGGCCCCTGGTGTCCAGCCGTCCCTCCATCTCGCAGTGATGGGGCTCCGATGTGGGTCTGCTCCTGTGCTCTCCATCTCAGTGTCATCCTGGTGTGACTGGCTCAGTTCAAGGGCATCCCGTCCTGGCAGCATGGAGCAGCCAGAGAGACCCGCCCAGCGCTTCACCACAGAGATCCATTCTCAGAAGGACATCAAGGGAGCGCCATGGTTTGAAGCTCAGATAATTAATTAAGCCCTTAATGATAGGGAATGGGCTCTGATGGGCTATCGAGCCCGAGGCATTTGAGTTAGCGAGCGCTCAGCATCGCAAACATGTGTGTTCCCCAGATGGCCTTGGAGGGCACTCGGCCCGCTCTGGCACCTGTTCGCATTCCTTCCTGCCCTGGCACCGAGGGGAGAGCAAACTGAAGAAGCCGCTTCCTAATAACTCATTTTGATCCCACTGTGCCGTGGAACGGGTCTGACTAATTCGTCGTTCTTTCCTTCAGAAGAATTGAGAGACGGCCTCAGAGGACTGGTAAAGATGCCCACCAGGATGGATGCTCATGGATCTCGGCCATGTCGCTCTCTCTGCTCTGGGCCCTCGCTCACACTGAATGCTGCTGAAGGTCACAGCTCTCACCCATGACCCGATGTGCCCGACGCTGTTGGCATGCAGAAGGCTCACGTCACTCATCCCTAAAACGGAAATGACTGCGGTCCCCCTCCCTGAGGCCTCCGATACTCCCATAACCTGCCGAGTGTTCTCCTTCTCACTATTCCTATCACCACCATCACTTTCATCATTAGCACCGCCAACCTCATTTTCGCCCCTGGCCAATTCGCATTTGTAATTCTAATCCGTCAAACATTGGGCCTTCGACTTCCTCACTTTAGTCATGAACCTACTTGAGCAAACTCTTTACATGGGAAAAGCACCTGCTGTGGGTAACTTAGGAAGTTGTTTGGAAACCAAGGGGCCATGTGTTAGTCAGACTTCCTAGTACGTTCCTAGGTATTGGGTGACCTCTATTACTGTTATTGTTATTACAATAGCTGAGTCTAGTATCCATCTCTCTGCTTTCCAGGCTAACTCCATCTTAATAGAAATGATAATTTTATATCCCTAAACCCTCGCATCATGCAACTCCAACATTCTCGCTCATTAGTATGTCTTACCATGAGAGAAGAGAAAATTAAAAAAAAAAACAAAAACGGACAATTAGCCGACTCTGCCTCATCACAGGTCTAGGACGTGGCAGGGCAGCAAGGCCCCTGCGACCACGCCCTTCACCCTTCACCCTTGACCTCTGTCCAGGTACAAGCAAGGTGCCTCCCCTCCCCGAGCACAGGAGGCCTGCTATCCTCAACACCCGGGATGCGTCCTGTTAGCTCGTCTCCTCTTCCTTATGCCAGATAAGAGATTGAAATGCATGAAGTGCCTTAGAGAGGCAGATGTGGGTAATATTTTTGGATGAGAGTGTCTCACATTTTTTGAAAAAAAAAATATGTTTCTTAATTTTTAACTGAAAATATTGATATAACAAAAAAACCGTTTAAAATAACAGTTTCGTGCAAGAAAGTGTGTGTAGCCTGACAATATAAATAAACGCGGCTCATGAATAATGAAAATGTGCTTTTCCTTTTTGACTTTCGGAGATCTGAATGTTCTCTTCTCTAAATTAGTGACACCTTTATGATCATTCACATGCCAACCATTAGAAACGGTGTGTTTGAATTTCATTTACAATTCCAATAACTGTCTATCTTCACTGTTTAGGGGAAAAAAGGACCATCAGGAATTACCCAAACACAATGGCTTCCTCGACTGTAGGCTCTTGGAGTGAATTGCTCTCATTCAGGGGGGCCTGCTTTGGGGATTCAGAGCTCCCTGTGGACTACACATGGGGCTTCTACTGGGAAACCGTGTGTGGACGTTTCTTACGTTGTAAAATGAAAATATAATCAACTTCGTATTTTCATAAAGTCAAGAAAAAAATAGATCTTTATCTTCTATTTTACTCTTTATTTAATTAAAATCTTTCTACTTTGCCGAGTTACATCGTAATCTCAGTGTCAACTCTGCCCCTATTCTACACCCACGAGGAAAGCGATGCTGTCCCCATAGTGTCCGCCTTCCAGGTGCTCCACCCGTCCTGGTCACCTCTGGCTCCGAGCTCCAGTTTCCAGAGCGCGGTTTGTGGGTTTCCTCCAGGACTTTGGGGACAGGCTCTGTTCTTCTCCTGTTAATGCACCTTGAAATCAGCACTTTCCTGCATAGAAACAAACTCAAGCACCGAAAAGCTCTCCCGTGGAAGTGAGGATGGCAGATTTACCTGCGTGTTGGCGGGAGGGGGGGAGGCGGTCAGAGGTCTTCTGTCACTGTCGAACCAACTCTCTCGCCGCCACAAAGCTGCCGGGAGAACTGTGGAATGAAGAGCTACTTACGCTCATTTGTGACGTGTTAGAAAAGAGAAAGTGGCAAGTTCATACTCTTATAAAATATCGATGGATGAAGAGGATTGCCCAGGCACTGCCTGGGGGCCTGGGACACGTGGAGGGGTGTTTTCAGAATGGGAAGTCGGGGGACAGGTGTGTGCCTGGTGAGTCCCCCCACAGATAGGTGGAGCTCAGTGAGGGCGGGAGGACAGAGTGGGAACTAGGTCGGTGCATCGTCATCTCAGGCTGCCCTAAAGGTACCCCACCTGGGGCTTAAACAACGGAAACTGACTTTCCCACAGTCCCAGAGGCTGTGGGATGATAGCGAGATGCCTCGGAGTTGGTGTCTGGGCGGACCCTCTTCTTGGCCACATTGGCTGTCTTCCTTCTGTGCCCTCACACGGCCCACAGAGAGACAGAGCTGTGGTGTGGCTTCCCTTTCTAATAAGGACACCAGCCATTAGGGTAAAGACCTCACCCTACGACCTCACTTCACCCTTCTTACCTCTCACAGGCCCTATTCCCCAAAGTAGCCATAGTGGGGGTTAGGGCTTCAATATGTGAATTTTGGGGGAAGCACAGCTCAGTCCACCTCGGTCAGACATGCAGTGGGGCCAGACCCTGCGGTCGGCCATCACAGTCTGACCACTAGGGGGTCAGAGCAGAGGAGACACATCTGGTGACCCCGCTCTGGGCCACCCTGGCTTCGCTGGGTGAAAAATGACCTGCGTGTGATGTGAAGGGGGCTGAGATCATGGGGCTGTTGGCATCAGTTGGGTAGAAAGACAGTGGTGGATGGGGCTGGGGTGGGAAGCTCACGTGCAGTGTTCGTACACTTTCTCCTGCATTTTATGGTTTCTGCTGGGACATATGGTTTCTGCAGTGAGCATTAGCTTAACTTCACCTTCGCTGGAAGTCCCAACGAAGCGATGAATAACCTGGAGAGAGCAGCGTATTTCTAGAATTTCGTAAAGACTATTAATCCAAAATCAACATCTCTCCTCACGTATAACAGCTTTACTATTAAAGTAAGAAACAGGAGAAATCTACCTATCGCCACCGTTATTACTGGTTGTCAAATTTCTTTAATTCCTCAAACACAATTATAATTTCCAGAGGTCCTGGGGTGCGGGTGCTCCAGGATGCATTGCGCCATTTCTCAAACTACGAATTGTAGGTGCTTTTTGGAGCATTTTGAGGAATGTATGAATTTAAGTAGTTTCAGTAAAAATGTGTCAGGTCAGGAAAGAGGGGATGTTTTCTACTATTTTGAAAGAATAGATGGCAATGTTTAGTTTTGAAGCTGGAGACGAGGTGCAGGACCGGATTTCCAGAGCCTACAGGCCGCGGAGGCGTTTGCTCAGGTGTGTGAGTTTCTAGGTCATTTTTTTTTTTTTTTTTTTTAGCTGTTGATGTGTGGAGATGACATAATCTAATAAGCAAGGATTGCCCTGGCTGGTAATTTTATGAACCGAACAAAAGGCTATGGGCCCTAATGGATGGGAAAAATGGCTCACTCAAGGGTTATTTCGTGTTGGGAAAATCTCATAAATTACATTGAACAAAATAATTTACTGCCAATGAGGGGATACTCCAGTGGTATTAGGTGAAAGGAAAATGTGAACAAATGGCATCTCAACAGCAAGCAGATGACACCAAGAGGTCCTTTCAAAAGTGCTATAATGTCCCCACTTTCCTCATTGTCTGCAGATGCTATTAAAGGAAATCTTTCTGAGAAATAATTTTGCCACACCATTACCTGAAGAACATCACTAGGACTTTCTTATAAATCAAAAATTCCTGTATTTAAGTAAACGCCTAAATTTTATGTGTTAAGATTGGGAAGAAAAATATTTTTAAAATGTTCATTATATTTATATTATTAAATATGTAATATATAATATTCACTGTTTTTCTCATGGATAGGTATTGAAAATGTCAATATATATAGCATATATAAATTATACAGTATATATAATTTTATATATAATTTTAAGAGAAAAAATTAAGGCACCAACCTGTAATACAAAAGAAATATAATGATCAAAAATATGTGAAAATATTTAACCATATTAATAATTTTAAGAAACAGAAAATAAAATTTTATTTTTCCATTTATCAAAAGGTTTTTAGTGATAATATTCAGTATATGGGAGGCATATAGAAAAGATGAATTTTTATAGTTTAATGAGTTGATGGTGGATAATACAGTTCCTTGGGGGAAATTAGTAGTATTTACCAAAAGCTTTAAAATTATCAGTGAAAAAATACTGTACCTTAAATTTTATCCCAAGGAAACATTAAGAATCTGTGCAAATATTTGCTACACAAAAATTCATCTTTATTTTATTAAAAAGTTTTATAAAATGGAAACAATAAAATATTCTAATGATGTAAAATTGCTCAAGTCGTTTAAAACAGTTTATTTAAAAATGTATTGAGGGATATATAACAAAATTGGGAATATTTTTATGGGTCATTATTTGCAGAGTGAGACTAATCTTATTTTCTGAAAGAATAATTAATATATTATATGTGGTATGCAATGTCTCTAATTTTAAGATGAGATAAATCAAAACAAATTAGTGTAAGAAAAAAGAGAAGAGTTTATTTCTATGTGCTATTAAAATTTTCAAAGTAGTGTAATTATTTTCTTTTGGTTTGTTTTGAACTTGATCGATGGCTGCCATAGGAAGCTTTTCTTCTATTAGATGTCTATTCTGAGAGGTAGAATACCTTTTGCTAATGGAATAATCCCAAGAAAGTCCCAAGGAAGATTTTTTCCCCCTTGCCCAAAATGTTTGCAAATCTCCAACCTAATTCCTGGACTAGCTGTTTATCTTGCAGTCTACCTCTTTCTTACTGCTCTTGCCAAGATGACACGCATAGCATTTATTGGGTTTTTAATCTAAACTGTTAAGTAGTCTCTCTACCTATTTAAATAACACATAGGGTCTGTGTGCTACCAACTCTTCCTAATCAAAATGTAGGATATATTTTTTATTATTAGTGGTGAAATTAGAAGGTCTTAAAGCCCCTTTTCTCCAAAGACGATAATGGATTTTGGCCAGCCCTTGTGTGGAGCACCGCCGAGGCATCGCAGCATGCGTCCTGCAAAAACCCTCTGGCTGTCCTGCACAGAATGGTCTCTGCTCTGTGACCTCAGAAGAATTTCTAAACTGATCCTTCCCCAGGTCATCACTACTCAGGGACACTTAGCTGCAGTCGCTCCTTACTTTATTTAGAAAATACTAATAAATACCCATGTCAGGCATCATTTGGGACCCTCTACAAATATTTTCTCAATGCTCGTAAGGACTCTGTGATGCAACCAGTGTCTCTGTGCTCATCTTACAGATGAGGAGAGAGAGAGGACAGAGACGAGGGACGTGTCCACAGGAAGAAGTCTGCAGCTGCCATGTGCTGTGGCCGGTGACCCGCTGTGCAGGGCCTTGGGGACCTGAGGGCTCCTCCCAGGAATTACCCTGAACTGGGGATCAGAGGCTCAGGGCAGATGCAGGTCTCCAGGGCAAAGGGGCTCGGGGCAGGTTGGATTAGCATCAGGGAAAGACACGCCTCCTGCTGTCACCCTCCTCTCTACCATCTCCATTCTTTTGTTTGGCCAATTTCTCTCCCTTTTTTTTCTCTCCCTAGAGATACTCACCTTCTTTTTCCAATCCTATCCATTTTCACACCTCAGAGGCACTTTAAACTCAGGAGGTTGGAAACGGCAGGGATTCATCACCATGACCTGTGACCAGCCCCATGTGTCATCCTTCTTCCCATGAACCGACGCCGGCCAGGGACTGCGTGGCCAGAGCCAGAAAATGGATGGGTCACCCTTGACTTTTCTCAACTGTTGACCCCCTCCATGCAATCAGCCACTAGGCCTTATCGGTTCTTCTTCTCAAGGCCATCACTTGGGTCGGGTTCGAGAGAGCCAGGCTGGTCCCATTGTCACAGGTGGCGGAGGAGGGTGGTTCGGGTGATCACCCCGAGGTCCTGTGCCAGGCAGCCTGTGGCTAGCTTTGGAGAGAATCCTTTCTGCCCTGTCCTGATGCCCAGATGCCACAAGGCAGGGCTGGCGAAGCATCTGTCTAGCTAGGAGGACAGTTTTAATTTCTTTGAGCATCCTATTTTTGTCTAAATTGTGTGAGACAGTCGCCCCCCTGGCTAACCACTTGTCATAATTTCATTAGCGTCGTGATCTCGTGGGGTTTCTTCTGCCTTTGGTCTCTGTAGATACTCCTCAATATTTCAACGATATTTTGTTGACAGCCAATTATTTATAGAGCAGCTCAGGCCTGGCTTTTCTCTTTTTTGAGAATCTTCGTTTCTAATGAAAGTTGCAAAGAAATGCACTTTCTTCTTCTCCGTTAGCAGCACCTTCGCCCAGAGCGCCCTGCCTCACCCTGAAGATGCCCAAGTAGCCTCTGTGTGGGTGCTTCGCTCCCCCGAGCCTTGAAGGGGCAAATCCATCATCTTCCAAGGTTCCCCCCAGTTGGATTTGTTGGGGATACGCAGGAGGCTTCTTGTTGTTTCTGGATCTTATTTGACAGCTCCCACCGCCCAGTGATCCCAAAGGGAGATGTTCCAGGAGATGATGTGAACCTGGCCATCCCAAACCTCGGCAGAATACCCAGGCGTAGTCACCTGGTCCCACCCTCTGCCCCCTGCCACCCATGAGCACCCGAAGGATCATCACTGGACTGCGAAGCACTGAGTCCTAGTGTCGGGTGCCCTGAATTGACATCCGCCGTTTTGGCAATAACATCAGCCTGTGCTTAGGGTCAAGAATTCTGAAAACAAAACACTGGCCTTCCCTTCTGTGACTCTCAGTCTGTATTTATGTCACTGCGGAGGATTCTTCCAGAACAGAGCGCGACCCGAAATGACTTGTTCAAAGTTCCACAGGTGCGTTCACCTGGATGCCCCCCGCCCCCATGGCTGGCCTTCGTCTGCACCCATCTACCTTCTTTCTTCTGAGTCCACCTGCCTCTCTTAAGGAGGTGGTTGCTACAAAATCGGAAGCATTTTATGTTTATTTGCAAGGCCCGTGAGAGTGTGTGATCTGGTGCACACGGTCCCCGCGGCGTCTCTGTCCTGACACTCTCCTTCTTTCCTGAGTTTTGTTGTGAGATCTCTGGTGTCTGCAGGGCCACGAATATTCTAGTACAAATGCCAGCACCCAGGAGAATGCCTTCTTTGTGTATAAGGATTCCCTCCACGCCCACGATGCCCGTGGGTGATCGGTGGGGGACAAAAGGACTAAGTGTGGGGGGCTGCTGGTGCGAAGGGGATCACCTGCCATGACCAAGGAAGAGTTCTGTGTGTCCTAGCAGAACCTTGAGCACTGACAAACCAAAACAAAACAAGCACAACAAAGCAAAACAGAATTTTAAATCACAACGAAAGGCCATCTCCTCTCTCCCCCAAAAGGCAGACAGCACTTTGCTCCCTGGTGGGACCCCCTTTGTGAAGCTACCTCCCCTGCCTGCTTCTCACAGCGACCTCCTCTTTCCTCTGCCCGTATCAGTTCTGAGTTGGCTCCACGTTTGAACCACTGGCAGGTGTAGGAGGCCACGCGGGTGCGCTTAATCCATGGGTGTCTAGGGAGGAATGTGTGTGTATTTGGCACCATCCTCAATCCAGCCCATTCTCTCCAATACACAGAAAGTATAAGGGCAGGTGTTACGATGGTCACCGTTTGAATGTCACTAAAACCAGCACTGAAGCTGCTGAATCTACATGAAACCAGCAGCATCTGGAATTGACACCACGTGTTCTGTAAGGAGCAGCATGGAGTCACCTGTGTGACCAGCACAGGTACGGGGCTGCCTGATTCTGGTAGCCATCCACGCTGTGCAGAGACCACTCAACTTTACATGACTGTTTTGACCAGAGGATCAATGTTTTCACTGGAATTTCAATTAGAATTAACCCAGGTATGGAGCTGTAGATACCTAAATACATCAACTCGAATACAACGAGATACAACCAAATGTTAAAAAAATTCGATATAGCTTCCTTTTTTCTTGTTATGTGCAAGTGTGTTGGCATTTCTGGGACTTTACCCTCTGGCTGCTTCCCACATATATCAGGTTTGATCAGTATTGATAACAAACTTGGGGGAGGGTGGGAGCAATGATGCAGGAAACCCTAGAATCACAGCTGACAGGGAGGAATCACAGCCGTGGGCTTGGTTGCATGTAATCCACTGAGAGACAGAAACATCTCATATGTGTCTACTTGTCGATACGGGACTGGTTTGAACCCAGAAAAAGGTTATCTGTCTCTAAATTTTACATTGAATGTCTCATTTTTTAGACTCATGTTATAAAATTGGAGACAGTTTTTTCATAAATGATTTTTCTCCATAAAAGGGGACAATGCCAAAAAATAATGATGACTCGTAAAGCATCTATTGAAAAGAAGTACATGTTTTCATTTTTAAAAAGCACCATTGATAATTAAAAGAGATCATACAATTGAAATGTTGACATGATTATTGAATAAGGTGATGCGATAGGAAGATATGAATTAATGTATTGTTTTAGGCATATTGTCAATGACGATGCAGCTATGAGTCACAGGAGGTATGTTTTGGCTCTTCAACTGCCTTCAAGTATATCAACAATTACTCTCTTTCTCTCCCTGTTTTTTAATGCATTTTTTACTTATTGTTACTCCGTTCTGGTACATTAGATGGTCTCTTAACACAGCATTGTCTTAATATCTTCGTATTGGCATGCCACTTACGTAGCACTTTCTGTAATTTTAAATCAATGGATTACAAACATCCAGAAAACAAATTCGCTTCTGAACTCTGCTTGCTATTTAAAGTCCTTTCTCCCCTCTTTGATCAATCACCTCAGGCGTGACCTGTCATATCTGTGCAGATTCTTTCTATGATACAGAGTTCTAAAAATTAAGCATTTTTTTGAAAATGTGTCAAAATATTTGAACTAGCTTTTTCATATTTAAGTGATCATGACGTATTTTTCTGCCTTGACCTATCCCTGACTTGAAACAAATAGGAGAAGTTGGGGAATTCTATACTTCACTAAAATTAGGCAAAAGAAAATGTGCAATGATATAGAGTAGAAGCCTACACTCTGTTTGCTTGGCAAACCCCAACCTGCTTAAATGCAGTTAAATGTCCTGTCTGCTTGCACACGTGAGGACAAACAGCTTGGGGGAGAGTCTATAGCCTTGTGTGCCAGTGCCACTTTAAGTTAAGAAACAACGATGTCACTGGATGCTTAGAGTAGACAATTATTCACAATCTATTTCTTTAGTTCATAGACTCTCCCATTCTCCCAGATTGATCAATATCCAGACCTTCTCCCTCAGACTTCAATAGGTCACATTATCCTCATTCTCAGCTACTGACCTGACTTCCTAATTCATTGGGAGAAAAAAAAAAGAAATAAAAAAAGGAATTTTACAACTTTCCATAACCACATCTCCCCAGCTTTTCTTTCGATCCTGTCTCCTGTCCTTTTGCTGGGATGGAACTGACTCTGCTCCCAGCTATAGCCAACCTGTCCCGTTGTGCATGGGATCCAATCTCCTCTCACGTACTCATTTCATTTCAACTACTTTGTCATTTCCCTTTTATCTTTTTAATCATTTCATTGAAGTGATTCAGGTCATGCTTGGTGAAACAATCTCTTTATCAAAACTTGATGATTTTATCTAATCTCATGCCTCTAAATACCACCCAAATCTGTTTTCAGCCTGAATTTCTCTACTGAACTTCAGGTTTGTAGATCCAGCTGTCTCCAACATTTCCATTTGAATATGAATATAATTTTCAACTCTAGCATGCCAAAAACTAAATTTTAAGTCTACTGTGTATGAAAAACATGTTTCTCCCACAATCTTCTCCATATTCTACCAGTTTGTTGGACAGAAGTCAGTAATTATTGCCTGATCTTGTTCTCTTACCAATGTCAATGTCAGCATCCTGGCCTGAATAGTCATTCTGTCTCAGTTTGACTAATGGAACCATCTTTGTGCCAGTTGTTTGGCTTCCGTACTTGCCCCTTGACAGTTCATACTGAAGACATCATCCAAGTTATTGTCTTAAAACATATGTTTGTACAGATCCTATGGACATGTGGGTAATAAAGGAATACTAGGAACAGCTCTTACCCACAGATATGACAGCTTTGGTGAAATGAACCAACTCCTTGAAAGACATAATTTGCCAAAAGTCATGCAGGAAGATATAGGCAATCTAAATAAATCTATATTTATTAAGGAAATTGAATGAATAATTAACAACCTCAAAAAATAACACCATACCCAGAGAAGTTCACTAGTACTTTCTACCAAATATTAAAGAAATTATACCAATTCTCTGCAACCTCTTTCAGGTGATAGGAGAAGAAGAAATACCTCCTAACTCATCTACATCTATGAGGCTAATACTATGGTAATGCCAAACCAAACAAAGACATCACAAGAAAGAAAACTATAGTTCAATATTTCTCCTGAACATAGATGTAAAAATTCTCAAGAAAATGTTAGAAAATTAAATATAAAAATGTGTAAAAATAATTATACATGATGACCAAGTGGGATTTATTCCAGATATGCAAGCCTAGTTTAATATTTGAAAATCAAATAATAAAATTTTTTATATCTATAAAATTTTAAAACTCACATGATTATATCAATATATGCAGAAAAGCATTTGGCATAATCAATCACTCATTCATCATTAAAAACTCCTTATAAACTTGGCTTACAGGGGGACTTCCTCAATTAGAAAAAAACTAGCTATGAAAAAGTCCACAGCTAACAAGATACTTGGTAGTGGAAAGCTCAAATCATTTCTACTAAGATAAAGCACATGGAAAAACTGTCCTCATCACCACTCTTTTTCCACATTGTACTGGAAGTTCTAGCTAATAGAATAAGACAAGTGAGGAAAATAAAAGGTATACAGTTTAGAAAAGAAGAAATAGAACTATCTTTGTTCACAGGTGACATGATTGCATAGAAAACCAGAAAGAATACACACACACACACACACACACACACACACACACACACACGAAACAAAAACTTCCTGGATCTAATAAGTGATTATAGCAAGGTTGTAGGATACAAAATTAATATATTAAAGTTAATTAGTTTTCTTTATACCATTAATAGACAAGTCAATTTGAAATTAAGACCACAATACCATTTACATTAGCATGCCCCTAAAATAAAATACTTATGTGTAAATCTAACAAAATATGAGCAAGACATATATGAAGGAAACCACAACACTCTGATAAACAAAATCAAAGAAAAACTTAGAAAATGGAGAATACTCCATTTTCATGGATAGGTAGACCCAATATTGTCAATATGTCAGTTTCCAACTCGATCTTCAGATCCAATGCAATCCCAATCACAGTCCCAGCACATTATTTTGTAAATATTGAAAAAGAATGATTTTAAATTTTATGTGGAAAGGCAAAAAATTTAGAATATCTAAAATAATATTGAAGTAGAAGAAGACTGGAAGATTGACACTACCTCACTTCAAGAATTACTATAAAATAAGTAAACAAGGCAAGGTGATATTGATGAAAGGATAAAAAAAATTAGGTTAATGGAACAGAATAGAGAGCCCAGAAATAGACCTTCATAAGTAGAGTCAACCAGTTTTTGACAGAGGATCAAAGACAATATAACAGCAAAGATAGTTGTTTTAACAAACAATACTGGACTGTAACAACTGCACATCTACATGTAAAAAATAAATATGTAAACCTAGACACAGACCTTACACCCTTTACAAAATCAACTCAAAACAGATCACAGACATCAATGTAAAATTATCACATCATGGTAAAATGCAAAACCATGAAACTCGTAGGAGCTAAAGCGAGACAAGGCCTTGTGTATGGCAGTGACTTCAGATACAACATCAAAGCCTTGATCTTGGAAAGAAACAATAAGCTGGACTTCATTAAAAAAATAAATAAATAAAACACTTCTGCTTCTGAGTGAAAGACAGTGTCAAGAGAATGAGATGACGAGTCACTGACTGAAACCGAGAGCCGTCAGAAGATGAATGAATAAATAAACTGGTGCATCCAGACAATAAAATATTATTAAGTGCTAAAAAACAGGAGCTATCAGACCATAAATAAACATGGCAGACACTTAGATGCATATTACTAAGTGAAATAAACCAGCCTGCAAGGGCTACGTACTGAATGATCTCAGCTGTTTGACATTCTGGAAAAGACAAAACTGTAGAGACAAAAAAAACCAAACCAAAACAAAAAAACAAAAACAAAAACATTGCTGGTTATCAGGAATTGTAGAGTGGAAAAAAAGATAATGGTCAAAGCACAGATGATTTTTACAACAGTGAACGTACTTTGTATAATACCAAAGTGACGGATACGTATCATCAAACATTTGTTCAAAGGCATAGAATGTTCAACACCTCGGGTGAACCTTAAGGAAAACTGTAGACCTTGAGTATTGATGATGTGTCAATGTAGATGTATCAATTGTAACAAATATGCATTTTGAGGTGATTATACAGATGGATTATACAGATGAGCCTAATGCAGTCTCGAGGATCCTTACAGGAAAGGAGGGAGTTACAGAGGAATATGTGACGATGGCAGCAGAAGTAAGAGAGATTCGAAGAGCCTACATACTGCCCTTGAGGATGGAGGGAGGGGCACATGCCAAGGAGAGCATGCAGCTTCTAGAATCTAGAAAAGGCAAGGGCATGGAGGCTCCCTGAAGCTCCTGGAAGGAACACAGCCCAGCCCAGACCTTGAGCTTTTGGCCCATTAAAAGTAATTTTGAACTTCTAACTTCTAGACTTGTAAGATAATAAAATTTGTGTTATTTTAAGCCAAAAATCTGTGGTAGCATGTTATAGCAGCCATAGAAAACTAATACAAACTATTCTTGCAATGTCATATTTCAGTGAGATCTTTTGGAACGACTCCATTTACAATTACAAGTGCTTCTTTCTACTTTTTTCCCTATTTTCATGCTTTATTTCTCTTTTTGTCATTTATCATCATCTGACATTTTATTTATTTTCCCCCATCCCACTTGAATAAGCTCCAAGAGAGCAGAAATACTATTTAGTCCTTTTCTTTCTGTTAGCACCTAGAACAACACCAGACTCATGCACCTGCTCAGACGACGTCTGCTGTATGAACTTGAATGTGGAAAGAGGAGGAAGCTGTGGACTATGAGTTCATTGAGTAGAGGCAATGCTTTGCCTATTCCGTTCTGCTCCCTCTCTCTACTGCCACCAGTACCTTTCTGGGCTCTACAATCTTCCGTCTACCTACATAATGGCACTTAGCACATCGTTTTACATTGAGTTTTTTATATTATGTTTTCCATTAATTCTGCAGAAGCAAGGCCATGCACATCTGTGTAACACACATCCAAACACACAATGCCAGGTGCATAGTGATGTCTCCCAGTGTGGCCAACGGGTGCAAAAGACACCACCATTAGCATTAATAGTCTACTGGAAATATTCCTTCAACTAAGAAGTCAAACCAAAGTTCTATCAGTTCCTAGCCATATATCTTAGATAGCTCACTAAATGTTTCTGGGGCTACCTTGCATTAACCATAGCTTGCAGTCCACATCACAGGGTTCAAGTGAGTTAATCTATATGTTATTTTCCTGTGAATTATAAAGCTTTGTAAAATTACATGTTTATAATACAATACCCCAGAATCAAGGAGGAATCAAGTTAGTGTCTGGTGATGGGGGTCTCCTTTTCAGAGAAGCATTTCTGGCTTCCTAATCCATCACTGTCACTCCCAAGGCCTTAACTTTCACCTATAAATTGATGACAATCAAATCTAGATCTCCATTTCTGAGTTTCCTCTTAAATCCTGGAAAAGATGTGTACTTTCATCAATAAATGAAGCTGTGGAAATTGGAAAATTTAAAATGGTTAAAATGCAGCCATTGACATCTATCGGTTCAATACACTATTGAGCAAACTCTTGCTGTGTGACTACAAGGTGCCGTGAGCAATAGAAGTTCCTAGCGGTGGAGTACTGCGACCACCCGGGCTTCAGAACCAGCACTCAATAGATTTCTAGGACCTGGATTTAAGGGCCAAGTCGAAGGCATGAAAATCAATTAGTTAGCTCCTATGGCTGTGCAGGGAAGGGTGATGGTCGGCTAACGATACGCATCCCTAATGTGGACTTCGTGGAGTTAAATGCACTAATTTGGGAAACTGCGAAAATAAAATATACAGGGTCACTAGAGCTCAGTAATGTGGGTGGGACAAAAGGAGGAATTAAAAATCACTTCCCAGATTCTAGCTTGGGTGACTAGGTGATTAATGACAGCAGCAATGACAAAAAAAAAAAAAAAAAAAAAAAAAAGCAAGAAAAGGCACTGGTTTAGAGGTTAGACCGTTAATTTACTATGTGACAAGCTATTTTGTCAGGATGACTTCGGGCGTCTCAGGAGTATGTACAGTGATCCACTGATGTTAAGACTGTGGATAAATGATAGGGCTTTTTCATTTCTTCCCGAGGCCCTGCTGGGCGACTTGTACCAGCGACTCCTTAGTTTGATGAGTGCAATAGACATGCCCCTCTAAGTCATCACATTAAAATAGCCAAGTGATAAGAAGAAAATTGGAGAAGTGACCTTATCCTCTTGAGTGATTTGTTAAAATATGTTTAGTGCTCAGTGGCAGATTTTCATCTTCCTATTTAATGAAGAAACTTAAGCATTAACACTCCCAAAGGGCCTCTCCAACAACTCTGATAAGCACTAAAATAACTGTCCTCCATGAAACATTGTAAAAAGAACCATCACAACACATCATCATGAAAAAGTGTGCTGCATATTGATTTTCTAGCCACCACTGGATCTTCATTAACCCTCGTCGTAGATACTTTTGCTGAAATCTCGTGCCATTTTCCTAGACTACATGTGTTTTAGAGAGGAACGATGACAGATCTGATGTGACAAGGACTGTTTTGCAATTACTGTGTGTCTCTGACACACTGACATCCTCTAATTCATAATCACGACATTCTTGTGCATGTAGGGTTATTAGCAATTATTTTTTTTAGAGGAGAATACTGCATCAAAGAGTAAAGTGACAATCAAAGGAAGTGTATTGGCTGTGAAGCTCAAGTTCAAATCTGGGCTCCAGGAAGTCACTGAATCTGTTGGAGCCCCAATTTAGTAATTAATAAAATGAGACCATCTGTAAGAACAGAAATATTTTAAAAATGAAATCACTAACATGGTTAATCAGTACTTAGTAAATAGTATCTAACAAATTCAGGTCATCGTCTCTTCACATCATTTAACTATGCTTCCTCATTTCACTTAAAAAATACTAAAAACAAAAATAAATAAGGTAGAAAAACTCCTGATAATAACAGAGCAGAGAAAAGCAGATAAAAACAACTCTCTAGAATAACAAAAAAGCTTGCAACACACACACATACTATATCTATACATTTAATTCTCATTACTTATTCTTGTTAGGTTCTGGAAAGTTGCCATCTACAACTGAGCTAGTGAATACTGAACCACTGAACTGTTTTCTGAGGGGAAATAGTTTCCTTCAAAGCTTTGGTCATTATATTTTTTGTCAACTGATCAATGTGTAATCCTGTCTTATGTATATTTCTGTTTAAATACAGAAACATGGAGCTGAATAGTTAACATTGAACTCGTGGTCAATAGCACTTTATAACTCGTACTTAAAAGAAGCTTCTGGAACGCATGTGTTTTCTCTATAAGAAACAGCGCAGCCTTCTTTGGGATGTTAATTCAGAAACACTAGTCAGCACTTCAGCACCATCATTGGGAGGACATTTTAAATCTCCCAAATCTCCAAAAATGAGCACAAAGGTGCAAAAGAAAGAATGACACTAAATAGACCATGAATAAAGGACACTGGTTAAGTGTGAGCGGGTGAAACAAAAAGGCAGATCCTTGCCTTGTGTGATCTCAGCTGGGAACATGCACGCACTCCAGGTGACTCCAATTTTTTGCCATCCTGCACGTGTTCATGAATGACCATGAAAGCACTCTGAAAATTGATATGTTACACATAAATTTTAACAAGTAGGTAAATATGCAAATATAGTATTTATAAGTAATGAGAATCGACTGCATGTGTATATATTAATTTCTAGAAAAATTATTTTTCAAAGCTGAAAGCAAAATAGAGATACTGTCAGAAAGACAAAAGCTGAAAGAAGTGATATCTAGCAGCTATCCTGCGATAAATGCCACAGGGAGTTCTATAGGCTGAATAAAAAGAGTCACACAAGATGTGAATTACAGGATGAATACTAAAAGGATTAATATTTGGTGACTTTAAAAACAATAAAAGAAAATGCATGCACATGCATGAAAAATATTTAGCCTCAATATCTTCTGTCATATATACCACGTCTTCCTTAGAATAAATTATGATGAGGATTTAACAAGTTAATAAAAACACAATTACGGGAGAAAAGGAAATCAGAAGCAGACAAAAAAGTGACACAAATATTAAAAATGTCAGGCAGGGATTTTAAAGATAACTATGATTGTTATTATTAAAGACTCTAACAGAAAAGGTAGACGAGATGCAAGATCAGGTGGGTAATTTCGGTAGAGACTGAAACCAAAGATAAAATCAGGTTAAAAAGTTGGAATCAAACACAGTAGTGGAGATGAAGAATGTCTTCAACTGGCTGTTTGTTAGATCCCACACAGACAAGGGCAGGACGAATGAGCCTGAAGACAGGTAAATAGAAATCACCTGAACTAAATAAAAAAACAAAAACAAAAACAAAAACCTGGAACCCCTAAGGCTGTGGGGGAGAAACAGACTCGTAAAAATGTAATCCTAGCAGGAGAAGAAAAGAAAATAATATTTGAAAGTATAATGGCTAGAGTTTTCTAAAGTAAGTGGCAAACAACAAACTACAGATCTAAGAAACTAAGAGAACACAAAACTGCAAAATGCTCACAAGTAGGCATATCATATTCAAACTGCTGAAAACCAAAGAAAAAGAAAAAAAGTTTTAAGGCAGCCAATGGGGTGAAGCAGCGGAAAGGGTGCACTACCTACAGAGGATTTTCGGAAGACTTGTCAGAAACCACGCGAGTAAGAAAATGATGGAAGGGCATCTTCCAAGTGATAACAGCCAGAGAAGCCATCAAACCAGAATTCTATGTCCAAGAAAATATCTTTCAAAAGTGTAGAAATAAATATTTCGACGAAAAAAACGAAGACAGCAGAACTTGTCAAACATGTATTATCAGACACATCAGCAGAAGTTTTTCAGTAGAAGAAATATATTTCTGAAACTTTAATGTCACAAAGAAAAGCATCCGAAAGCAACTGAAGGAAGATGAAATAAAATACCTTTCTACAGTTTATTGCTCTAAAAGAGAATGACCTATTTAAAGCAATATTAGTATTTAAGGGTCGTGTGTTTATACCATGTGTAAAACGGATAAATATATCAACGATGACATAGGAATGGAAGGGGAATATAAGAAATATGCCATTATAAGATCTTGTATTACATGGGAAATAGTATAATAGTATTTACTGGTGGACTTCATTTATTTAAAAATATATATCGCAAACTTTAGGGCAACTGCTAAAATAATTTTTAAAAATAAAAAGCCTATAGAAGAGATAAAATATTTTCATAGAACTGTTCGATTAGACTCAAATAAAGCTGAAAAAGAAAAAAATAAAGAACAAATTGAAAGCAAGAACATAACAAATTGTATTGAAACTGTATCTATCAGAACTTTAAATATGAAGGGTCTAAACACCCCACTTAAAATACAGGAATTGCCAGATCATTATGATTCGTGGTGAAACGAAGGTAGGATTTCTTGGAAAACCTCCCAGTAGAGGACCTGAGGCCATCCGCCTTGGTTTAGAGACAGAGGCCGGGGTGGTAAAGAAATTCAATTGGGATTTCTGACCTAGAGGCTTCCAGTGAAAAGCCCAGGAGGACCCGAACTAAATGAGAAGTGTTGGCGTGTGGAGTGAGCGTGGCCTCCTTCCAGCACAGAGTGTCAGAGTAGACGTGACGTTTGATTACAGTGTCTCCCTTTACACACAAGGGCCATGCGAGCCTGACTTGCTGTCAACCCCTTAACCGTTCAGTTCTCTTAGATGGTGCTTTTATGGCATTTTCTTTAGAAAATAAAAATGCTTTAGAATGTTCTAGTTAAGATATCTTCCTAATCGCATTTATAATATTCACTATTTTATATGGTCCTTAAAAGTCAGAATGGAAAAAGAAAATTAAAAACATTAATTTTTAAAACTTGGAACTGCATAACAAGGAAAAGTCGATAACATTCACGTCAAGGATTCCGACGGGCTTGGTCTGCCAGTCGGCCCCCACCCCCTGTTGATGGTGTGTCCCCTCTTCTTTGTGGCTCTCTGCGTTACAGAAGGACTAGTTCTCACGTAGAATTATTACATTTTGCTACCAATTTTGGCTCAGTAATAAATAAAATTTAGAATTAAAAAGGAACCTACTTTTTACTTGTGTGAAAGGTAGTCCTGGGTTTTGGCATTTATGGCTAAAATGCAGGAGAGGGTGAGGCAGTTGCATATGTTTTCGGCAGAAACGTTCAGAAACGGTTAGTGACGGCGTCTTGCGAGTCTATTATCAGGGCCAGTGTAATATTAACACCCATTTCTGTGGATTTTCTCTGTATTTTTTCTGTTCTCTATCAATCCCACTAACCTGTTAGTGTGGAAAGAAAAATTTTGTGCAGTTCAAGAGTCAGAAAGTTATGAAGTTTCAAAATTGAGAAAATCTCTTGGGGGATAAAAAATACAAGAGACAGTTACAGGCAGCAGCCCTGCCCTGACTGCAGGCCTGGAGGAAAATGGGGGCTGGTCGCCCCTGCCCTTGATCCCCTCTGTCCCGCCTGTGGGTGGGCCCAAGGCCTTTCTACATATGCAAACCAGTTAGAGTTCTGTTGTTTTTTCATTGTTTTTTTAAGGAGAACATCTACATAATAATGCCACAGATTTGATGTTGGGATTAGTTTGGGTCCTTGGCGGACAACATAAACACTCATGCCTAAAATTTCTGCTTATTTTGAATCATTTGGTTAAAACACTGTTCAGGTTAAAATAGCAACCTTCAGGCTCGATTCTTACTTTTTTAGAAAAACATTTTTTTTCAGAAGGGTGTTTGAAAGTCGTAAGTTCAAAAGTAAACATTATAGGGCATCTTCTGAGATCCAGGAAGCTTATTACAATTGCCACCATGACCACTGGAGCTTACCCATAAAGATGGGAAAGCAGGCGATGTCATGGCCATTGGGATCCCTTGTGGGGGGAGAGGTGCTGTCCACAGGCCACGTGGCTCCAAAGGCTGTGGAGGTCCCTCTGGGCCACTCCTCTGCCTCTCAGACCTCCTTTGAGGGGGTCCAGGAGAAAAAGCTAGGCCAACTCCATTCTGCCCAGTGCCACCAGCAGCAAAAGCGAAAGGCCCGGTCTTTGTCGTTGTCACAATCCCGGGTGCATAGTGACGACCCCCGAGTGTCTCTGGTCTCCTGGGCCAGGGTGTGGGCACAGACCACGGTAAAGGTCCACAGTGGCTGTGGCTTGTCTCTCCCCACCCCTGCTGGTGCGGGTGGTGCCAATGAGGACAGTGGGGGTTCCCTTGTCACCCCCAGACAACTGTGCCCGTGTGCTGGGTGGCCCCAGGTCAGGGCTCTGTCTGACAGTTCCCGTAAACCAAGTATAACTACTTAAAACCGTTGTGAGTTCATGGGAGAGGTCAAAGTCACTGCATGACACGGGATTATCATTGTTTCCTAATCTTTGGGGCCCTGGCTACAGGGAGATGAAGTGTCGCCTGCACATTTATGGCGCCACTACCACTGAGTGAGCCTTGATGACTCGGGATGACTGCGGAGGTGCTGGTGGACTGTGGAGGAAGCAGCCAAGATCGTGCAGTGCAGAGATTCCAGGGAGCCACCTAGGTGACACCAGGGACCCCTTTGAAAAGCAGGGGGACAAGGGACCCAGGGAGGCCAGCACAGACCACCCAAGTGGGCAAATATTCGCGGTGCGCGGTGTCAAAAGCCAAAGCAGAATGGGGCGTTGGAAAACCGGGAAAGTGACACAAAAGACAAACCCTAAAGACATGAACTTCTACTAATAACACTGTAAGGAACCTAATGGCTCAGTGGCTTTGAAGAGCAGCGCGACTTTCCTGTGGACATGGAGAGAGCAGATGGACAAGGACCCGGTGTGTGTGTGTGTGTGTGTGTGTGTGTGTGTGTGTGTGTGTGTGTGTTTAGGGACTTGGAATCAATCCCTGGCATGGGCGTGGGGCTTTGACATGTAAAAACACCGTTCATGTCAGTGTCATATTTCATGCTGACGACAGTAACATGGCATGGGCAGGCAGGATGCTTGTGTGTTTTCCCATTGTACCAACGATGTCATTGAAACACTCGGGTGTAACGTGACTTTGGACATTCACACACTCAGCTGGGACTTACATTGGGCTCTTACATTTGCTAAGTCTGTCTCTTCATTCGATATTTTCTACCAACTCTTCCTCAGTAAAGAAAGACACGCTTCGATTTACGTAAAAAATCGCCTGCCTGGAAGTGGTCAACACAATTAAAAAGAAAAAAATCTTAAGTAATTTTTTCTACTCCCACATAAATATAATATTTAAGGGGAAAAGGTTAAATTGGTTTCCTTCAAGTCCATCGACGGCGCCTGCATTGCCTGCAAAGAATCTAAAAGCGTTTTGTGGGTGATAATGGAACTTGATATAAAATGCTGATTAAAACAGAGCGCAGAGAAATGTTCCCGCAGTACACATCTCCATAACATATGACGAAGCGCACCGTGTCTTAATTTATTATGGACAGAGGAGTCACCATTAATCAGATATCACAAACTGAGTTTCCTTAATCGAGGCTGTGGTCCTATTTCACGTAGTATGATTCATGCAAACGGTCTAAATAGCCTGAGAGAGTCAGACAGAGCGATAGACCATGATGACGAATAATAGGAGAGAAAAATATTAATGGGGAGAAGAAAGGGAGGAAAGATCCATTATCCGATGAGCAAGGAGAAGGGGCTGCGAGCGTTAGATTTAAAGTCTCGCGGAATTGAGTGGGCCGTTTCCAGGGTAAGCACTGACATTGTGTGCCTAGAACATTCACCAGCCAGCGCAGGCTGGACCATATTTCACTTCAGTAAGGATAACGAAGATGCTGCACTGCCGTCTGCCATTTAAAAGCCAGAATTGAGAGGATGCACCCTCAGGTGAGGAGAAAGAACAGTCAGGTTATTTTCTTTCTTGAAAATGATGGGAGGTTCTGAAGTTCCTTAGCTCGGTAACAAACAGCTAACACCTGAGGATGCTTTTTTCTTCCCAAAGCAAAAGGGCTGTTATCCATTTTCTCGAAAGGCTCTGATCAGAAAATGCTGAGCCCAGCAGTGGGATGCTGTGGGCAGAGGTTTGCCGGAAAGGGAACCATCAATAGAGACGGTGTGTTCCCGGATACGAGCTGGCGACCGTCCCCTGAACGGTGGAAGAGGCCATCAGGTCACAGGAGACAAGTGAGGACAAACCTCACCACCCGAAGTCATTCAGACGCCAGGACAAGGGGCTTCCGCTTCACCGGAGACAGTGGTGGCAGCTGAGAGTGACGATCTGGGTGATCTCGAGGAAGGCTGACTCTAAAACGTCCGACTTTCACATGTGACATTTGGAAAACTGTCTTCACAGCTTCTCCTAAGAATCACGCAGGTGTGAACATTTGTATCTCCAGGAACATTTCTACACACTTAAAGGAAAATCCTACCCAATTCATTCCTTGTTGTCTTTAAACTCAAGCTGAAGTTTGGCTGAATACTCAATGATAAGTGGTAGAAAAATAGAGGCAAAATATAAAATCAAAGGAAACAAAGGACAAGAACAGAGATGCGGGATCGGTGCATCAGGCCCGTGATCTCAGAGGATGTTCCATACCTATTGAGGGGCAGGTAAGCTGTGGTTTTCCCCTTACGCAGTGGATTCTGTTTGTGTAAATTTACTAGCCAAGCCGTGGGCTTTCCCAGAATGTTAATCCGTTTCCTGACTTGTCGCTGGGCATCTCCTGATTTCCCACAGGAGATAATGACATCGTGGGACCCACCGAGGACGCGAATTGTGGCCTCTGGCGAGCAGAGCAGTGCTGCCCTGAATCAGAAAACCCAATGGCCTGGGAGAAATGATGAGGAGGATCATGAGTCTGCAGAGTCCAACCCGAGGCCCATCTTAGGGCAGCAGGACCAGGAAACCCCACGGGAGGAAAGTGGCATGAATGAAAACATCAAAGGGCAGCTTAGTGAGGAGGTCGATTAGGGAGTTTGTATCAGAAACGTGTCCAGTCACCTGCACCTGAAGCCACCGCAGGAGCCAGGCTGAGTGTGGCTTCCAGTCGCCCAGCGTGGCACCTGGGTGATTCAGCGAGTTGTTCACCCATGCCAGCCAGGAGCCCGCGGCCTGGGTCTCCTCAGACCGCAAACCAAGACGCTATCACCGTGTCTAACACTTTTATGCACATGTTGGTTGCCTAAATGCCTCTTCCCTCCTAAGAGAATGGCCTTTCTTCATGTACCCCCTCTCTATCTCTCGCCACGAGCCTCAGGGGAATCTCACCTCATCGCCTGGGGATCTGGTGGACGCAGGTAAAGTGTGACCCTGTTCTGCATGACAGTTGGCTCACACGGGCACATAGGACCCGGGACCAGAGAAGAACTCCACTGGGGGATTCTTGAGAAAGATTCTTTGTGCCTGAGAGGGATTTACAAGAGGCCTCTGTGTGCCCCCGGCACATATGCACCCATGGGAGAGGCAGGCAAGGATGCAGGCCCCCCCCCCTGCTCCCAGCGTGAAAAGAAAGCCCACCCCGAGGACGGCCCACTGGAGTGGACAGAACCGGATCCATCCTGCATCGTCTCTGAGCTTCTTGGTTCAAGATGGAGCTGAGTGTCTCCTGTGTCAGCCAGTTCGGCGGCGTTTCTATTCTTTCAGCCAGACATGCCTTACTGCACATTCAGGCGGAAAGAGGTGGGATGTGGAATAAACACGCTTCGCCGTGTTCCAAGTGCTTCTTTCCACGCCCATGATAATTCACTCCAGAGATTAAAAAAATTGGTTTCAACCCCAAATTCATTAAATTTTCACGAGTATTTTCACTTGAGACAAAATTGTCATGCCAAGCAAAGGATGGGGACTTATTTTCATTTTACTCTCTGTGAACCTTGCACGTGTGAGGATGAAAAAGAGGCAAATATGAATTCGCATCAATTACACAAAAGCGTGTTTATCGAGTCCCAGCTATGCAGTTAGTTCAAGGCATGATGCTTGGTGTTAGATTTCAGAGGCAAAATAGAAATTCAAAAGATCTGTTCTCATGTACATGGAATTTAACCCATAGCCCGTTTTTCTTTGTCTCCTTGGAGATGTGGCCTTCCCCAGACCCCGCTAAACCACCGATGCTGACCAGTCACTCTTGACCTTCCAGGCCGCCCATGTCACCAAAGAGTCTGCAAACCCAGGTACGTGTGCATCTTCATCAGCTCAGCATAGCCAGCCTCAAGCAAGCGTTTACCATACAGTGAGCACTCAAAATATTTGCAGGTTAAACGAATAAATGATCGCCATCATCCTTGGTTAAAATCACCTGCAGCTTGGTCTCTGGCCTCCAGGCCCAGGCATCCACCCGACGGATCACAGGCCCATGGTATCGTGTGGATGGACACTCAACAGCTGGGTCTAAATACAGGCTCACAGAAGAAGTATTAACCGTGCAAGAGATTAGAGTTCATGTGTTTAGAAACTGTTTCTCACTAACGACCGGCTGCCTAATCTCTCGCAGAAACTCAGGCCTGGCAGCACGCCTCTCTATAATTCATATTTGTAAATAATTCAGCTGATTCTTTTTTCTTTTTAACCAGCATATTAACACATGTAATTAAAACCAAGTTTACAATCATACTCTCTGAGGAGACACGAAGATTACTACTGGGTTTTTGAAATGCCAGCCAACAAAAATCTGAATTAATCACCCACCTTCCTCTGCGCATGCGATGTGTGGCTTGTATGGTCCTTTCCCTGTGACATTTAATTATTCTAGGCTAAGTCAAGACTCTCATTGTCCAAAAGTTGGGCATTGGTAAGACAGTTTCCTTGTCCAAGCTGGTCGGTTTATAACGCGATTTCTCCCGGCACTGGCTCTTGTATTTAATAAGCTCTCTAATAAGCTAATATTGAGAAATATTTTTATTCCATGGTGGGACACCAGCCCCAACAGCATGAGGTGTCAACAGGAACCGTGCAAATGACCAGGGAGAAGAACCACAAGCACGTGTTGGGCAAACTCAGGTGTCCCCTGTCCATCGTGTCCACGATGCTCGGTGTGACCTGCAGAGCTTCATCGGTGGCAAGAAGGAGCGTTCGCCATCCATGCAATCTGAGTGAGTCGCCTCGTCCATTTCTGTTTCAGTTTTCTTGTCAATGAATTGGAATGATGATGCATATTTCATGGGACTCTTTCGAAGTTCATTTGCATAATGTTTACAAAATAACCTATACATACTTGGTGTTCAGTAAGTGAAAACTGTTCAGTTGGCCTTTTCGGCTCTTCGTGTTATTTTTTATAGACGTCAGTTGCTCCTACTCATGTGTCATTATATTATTTGACCTTTCCCTACAATGAGTGCTTTGAAAGATCAGGATTTTACTAAATTGAAACTTAACGGGTCTGTAGTTTTCTTTAAGAAATCTATGGACTAGATTTTTGCATTAAGATAGAATCCTAAGAACAATGGTGCTATTTTTAACAAACCTGGCCGGTCTCCAAGGGCTTCGCCTTCTTTTAGAAACTCACTTTCTTCCCCTGGAGTTCTCTGGTACTAAGATGAGCTGAGAGCCCCCATCAGACCCCCTGGCAGTCAGCCCTTCACTACCCCGACCTTGCCTTCTGCTTCCTGGGGCAGAAGCAAGTGGGGAAGATGCTCATTCCCACTCACCACTGACAGGCAGGTGCACCGGAGACATGGTGTGAAATGTCTGCTTAGAAAGGAGAAATCCATACACAGAGCATTCTATTGTATACTTCATGTGTAATGACATAAAGTTTGGTTCTCTTAAACTATGCCAATTGAGATTTTTATCTTTTTTAAAAATTGTGCATCAGGAACACATCATTTCAGAATCCTTGGTTCATAGCGTATTGTGATTTTTTGTGGTTTATATTCACTGTTGATTGCGAGATATGCTGCCGAAGATCTGGCGACCACCTATACCCACTGGCAGCCGATGGAAGTGTAATCACGCTGCTGTCGGAAATTAAGTATATGTTAAGCGATGTAAAGGCTGGCTCATGGCTGCCTTTGAAACTGATCGACTTCCAAAAATCTGCAATAAAATGCAATACACATAGTGAAAGATCGCTGATACCTAAACATAGGGCAGGCGTATTTCTACATTTTTAAATGTTGAAATGTATTGCTTAATAGAAAAAAATAATGTCCATCCAAAGATGTGAGACTGTAAGTGTATTTTCAAATGATATTTTATTTCATAGTTCATAGAAATTTATGACTTCTGAAAGAGCGTACAGGAAAGTAACATCTAAACTTTGTCAGTATGAGAAGTAATCTTTACATAAGAGATCCAAATTTTTGCCATTTATCATAAAAGGACACTTTCTTGGACTTTGAGAAGGGGTCAAGTAAGTTCTGGTACTTTTTGAGACTTCTTCATTATAAAAGTAAATTTTGTTTAAAAGATTACCAATCTACCTTTGTTGCTTGCTTGAAGGATTTATTAGGTTACTTAAGAACGATTTGTTAAATCCCAAATAACCCACAAAAAACATATAGAAATGAAGCAGAGGGGTTATTTCACACTGTGATTATATCTGCACAGACTTTCTAGGGTGACAGATTTACTGAGAAGACATCATGTCTCCCTGTTTTTCAGAAATGTTCTTCTGTCATTGACAAGGTACATGAAGCCATCTCTTCTCTTTGCATGTACTAATGAAAGTCTTCATTTAGTTGTTATAATATTTTATTTTTACATTTTGACTTTTTATTTCATAACTACCTGAAAGTTTTCTTTAATTAAAAAAGTGTAAGCAGCATCAAATTTCTGAAATAGCCATATTTTAAAACAAACATGTAGAAGGATCTCTAACTTTATACTGACATAATTAAAAAGCTTAAGTTAGAAATATTTTACTTAGCATAATGTTTTATATTCAAACTTTATTCATGTTGTCACAAATGGCACAATTTCTTTCTTTTTTTATGGCTCAGTAATATTCCATTGTGTGTATGTACCATATTTTCTTTATCCAAACTTATAGAAACAAAAAGGAGAGTGGTGGTTACAAAATGAATGAACATTAGGAAAGTAAGGTAGGTAGGTAGGTAGACAGATAGATAGATAGATAGATAGATAGATAGATAGATAGATAGATGGATAAATAAAAGACATGTTTTAAATACTTCACATATATAATTCAATACTCCTGAAGTAACATGAGTTCGGCAAGCTAATTCCCCTTTTTGTAGGAGAAGAAAAAGAAGCGACTTCCTTGGTTCATATATTTATTGTCACATTGTGCTATGATGGCCTGAAGACAGGCTTTTCCCTGGGGTCCAATGTTGCTGAATAATGTTTAATGGGTCAATGGAAAAGTAAGAACAAGTAGATGCATTCAGACAGAATTTACAGAAACAGACTGCAAGGGAGAGTAGAAATAAGTAGTGTTTCAGCAGTCAAGTGAGACTTGAAGAGAGCTCTGAATGAGTAGACAGGAAAGGATAGAGAAAATTGCCTGAAAGTAGAAATAAAAGGTTAGCACATTCGAGTGAATTTGTTCAGCAGAGACAGAGAACAGCAGCTGGATCAGAGCGAGAACAGACTTGTTCTGGGTCTTCATGTGAGAGGTTTTGGTTTAATGTAAGTGGCTGTTGCGAACCCTCAAGGGCTCTTACCATGACAGTGGTAATTAATCCTGGATGGGAGAAGATAACCCGATGTTAGCGCAGAATCAATCAAAACAGGGTGAACTGGGGACAGGGAGGCCCGTTTGGGAATAGTGGGCGATGCGGGGGAAGCACCGCTTATTTCACAGCGAGGGGACAGAGAGGAATGGATCCCCGCAGAAGAGTGACCAGAACCGGCAGTGGACTGCGTGGAAGGGATGCTTAAGTAAGACATAGCAGGTTGGAAATGCCCCTGGCCCCCACCCCACCAAGTTAAGAATAAGAATATTTAGAACATGAGCAATACTTCAGTTCTTTTGGATAACTTGAACAAGAAATACCCAAGGACTGAAAAAAAGAAATGACGTTTGTGAACAAAAAGACATGAGGGCCAAAATGTTTTCAGGTGTGAATAGTCTGCTACTGTTTTGAGATACTCGCCCAATGTGATGTCATTCTAGAGTGTACTGGATAACACGGAGCGCACAGACAGAAAGAAATGCAGAAAGTCAGATCATGATGCAGTCTCATTTCTGTGCAATAGAAGAAATTCGGTTTGATAAATTAATCAGTTTGAGATAACTGGTTCTTTGGGAAAAATAAAGCTAGACCTACCTTATTAAACAGAATTTCACTTTAATCAAGAGTTTAAATGTAAAAAGACCCTTAACAGTTTTAAAAAAACATGTATTAATTTTTTAATAATTATAATGTATAAACAAAAGCCAAAAGCCACAACAAAAATATCATAGATCTAATTCTATAAATATTTAAGTTTATTGAATTAAAAAGGAATTTGAGAACTTAAGTTAAATGTCCAGTGGTGAACTGAAAATACAGTTTACAACCTAGATGAGATAATAAGCAATGAATTTCTTAATCTATAAGAAGTACATGTATTATGATGAAGCAGTAAATAATTGTATTCATATAATTAAAAAAGCTATTAATACAAATAGACAACTTATACACAAAATACCCACTGGTCAAAATAAATAAATTATAATCTCACTTTAAAGATGCTAGTCAAATTGATAATAATATTTCAGACTACAAAAGTTAGCAATGATAATATTATCAAATTAATGATGAATATTATGTGCCAGGCACTGTAGTATTCTGCATTATCAACTCACTTAATCCTGCCAACATCCCTTACGAAGTAAGTAACTCAGCCAAGTTCAATAAATGAGTAAGTGCAGGAGCTGAGATTCAAAGTCAAACAGGACTGGTCCCAGAGTCCTTTCTTAAAGACGTTGGAAAAACTAAGAGCATTTCCGATACTCTGTATTTGGACACAAGGGAGAAGCAGGAACTCTCAAAAGTGTAGGGACTCTGAAGCTTTTTAGAGGCTATTTTGGTCATATTTATAAAATTTTAAAAATTTATATAATTTTGTTCCAGTGATTTTATTGCCAAGAAATTATTCCTCAATAGTCATTCATATAAGTTTCCAAGATGTATATGTGCATGTGTGTGTGTATATATGTATATGAGAAAGTTTCGTTTAATTTGGAAGAGCAAAAAGTAGGTTGACTGAACAATTTGTCAATTAGAAAACTGGCTGAGCAATGTATGGTAAAAAATCCTTAAAATTTTTCATGAGCTTATTATGTGAGAGTTATAAATCTTGATTTCAAAGTAGATAAAGACAGTTTAAGAACAAGGAATTATAGGTCTGTTTATATATGCAGATATAAATGAAATATTATCTGTTAAAATACAACAGTGTATGAAATGAATAAATCATAATCAAGTAGTATTTATTCAAAAATAGAAACATAGCTTAATATTAAATAATCAATTCATGCAATTTACAAGACTTCAGGGGAGAAAGCATATAATTACCTCAGTGGGTTCAGAAAAAGCACTTGATAATGGTCAATAGGTATCTATAATTTTTAGAAGCCCTCGGCATACTAGGAATAAAACAGAACTTTAATTCTGTGAAAGTCATGTATCAGAAATTTATAGTAAATATTCTAATTACTGGAGAAATTGTAGGCTCATTTTCTTTAGAAGGGGAACAAGAAAGCATCTGTATTTTCATTGCTACTGTTCAACAGAGAATAGAGTTCCAAGCCAACATTGTAAGAAAAAAATCGACGAGGGAAGTACAGGGTGCAATGGGTTCTCATACAAGGAGAAATTAACCGGCTGTGTCCCCCGAGACTGGCAGTGGTAAACAGGCCACTGGAACGGTGCTCCTGATAGCCGTGGGGACAGGACTGGTCACCAGATTTCTGGGCACCTGTTTCGAATGACATATATATTTAAATTTTTAATGATTCACAATGAAGAAAGTAATGTCTAAGAGAGAGTCACCTATTGCCTGTGGGAAATTCAAAGTAGTTCAGGTTCCTAGATGTGGTGCAATTCCTTGGGGTTGGGGGTGTCTCATGGGTCTCGAAGTATCTATATATATCTAGCCCAAGTTTTAAGAATTAAGGAAAAAGTGTATTTATAGTCCTCTGTCCCAAGAATCAAAGTGTTGGGAGTAACACTCAGCATAATTCAAGTCACCCCCACCTCCAACAAGCAGAGATACTTAAGATATCGGTTAGATTTTAGGGCATTTCAGTAAGATCTTTGCATGTGCCTCTGTTGAGAAGGGCTTTATAAGCTTTCTCCTAACAAGTTGTTATAGATTTTCCTCTATTTTCTCATGGGCAAAATTAATTATACAATGCCAATGTCACTGGGAGTGGAAGCCACATGCCTAGGTGAAAGTTTAAGTGGACAGTTGGGCCAGTTTGTTCTTTTTGTGCTATGCTTGGTGGATATCAATGTTCTTAGGCGGTCTCTCTGTCACCATCGCTGGGGGTTATGGCAGTTAAAATACTATCTAAATGAGCAGACAAAAATAAATAAATAAAGTGAAAGTCTCCCACATGACTGAGTGTAAAATTTTCATAAAACAAATAAATTAATTCAATTGCATGTCCAAGTGACATTTCAGAGCTTCGCTTTTGCTGGGCATCTTTTTGAAAGAATCATCAGGCTCTGTAGAAAGGAGTCCATTTTGAATATTTGAATGTTTCTTGATCATTGTCACGGATACGTTTCAATGTACAAAACCCTCTGCCTAGAAACAAACAATGTCCTTTGCTGCTCCAAGGGCAACGGGAAATGTTTTATTTGGGTTATAATTTCTGAAATCATGAAAGTTTATCTGAGCCATTTCTAATCGCAGAAAATACAGGACGGGTGACACAGGCAGGGCAAGGAGCGAATACTCCTGGGTGATTCTGAGAAGGGGCAAATTTTCTGATCTCGAAGCATGATCTTGTGACTGAGAAATCAAAGATGTCATAGAGATCCGGTAGAGATCCTGGTCCTGTATCCCTCCCGCCTCCATGCACATAAATGGCGAAGTGTCCAAGGATCCATCTGGGCCAGCGCATGCCCTCCTGGCGAAGCTCACTCCAGAGTGTCACCTGTTTCTGTGGGCTCCAACCTTCTCTTGCATTTTGATTCAATGACTCATTATTTTTCCAGATTCTGTGCTATTTGAAAGATATTTTTAAATATTTATCCATCTGGTAGGAAGGAGGAGGGCCTGTCTAAATGAAAAGCTTGGCACATTAGCAGAACTAGAGGCTACATTCAAGAAAAACAGAGCCACTGAAGCTCCGGCAAGATATGTGAGGCTGGGCAAGTAGGATGCCCTGTAGCTAAAGGATGCCCCCACTCCCAAACCCGAGAAGCAGGGCCTCCCACCCACGGGAAGACTGTGGTTATTATCCTGAGAGCTCCGGGCAGCCATTGAAAGGTTACACACCCATGCTGAGCAGAATCGGATTCTATTTTGAAAAGACCATTCAGGGTGTAGCATAGAGAATATATTAGAAAAAGACAGAAGTCCCCTGCCAAGCAGGTGGGAGGACCTGGCAGTCTACAGGTGAGAGTCCATGCTGTTTCGAGTGAAATGGTGACACAGAGTAGAGAGGAAGTAGGAAGATTCCATCATGGAGACGGAGAATTGGGAACTGTCCTTCATATTTTTATTATTTATTTCATACTACATTCTAACATCTAGGGCAAATGTATTGTTATTGGAGGAACTTGTATCTTTTTTAGAGGTAAGACTTTTCTCTTAATCATTTTTAAAGATCTTCGTTTTTCTAAGAGGGACTAACATTTATAAATTTTAATTTTAGGGGTTTGGTTCCACAGAGTTGTGCTTTTATCTTTCCACAGCCCGGTTAAAGTCAAATCCCCGAAGGCAGAGATAACAACATGAATCCCACATAAAAGGTATTTTTTGAAACTTAAAAGAATTATTTTATACATCAGAATCTCATCTTGGTGTGTCATCCCATGTGTACCTCCAACATCTGAAAACAAGACTGTGTTTTGCACATGAAAGGGATTGTCTGCCTTTTCCATTTCTTTGTATTCGTGAATGTTATTGTGATGATTTAAATTATACCAAAGTCTTATCAGATATACAGAAAGCCGAACCCTACTGGCATCTTATATACCAAGGAAAATAGTATTAAATAATTAATTTTTATGGCATTTAGACATTGGAGTAGAGAGTGTATTTTGTCAAGATATAATGTTTCAATATTCGTCTGCACCTATCTTTCTATCCCAAATTCTTTGAAATAATTTAAAAGATATTGCAACGCTGGAAAAAGGAGAGTATAATCCTTGAGCCAGAAATTCTGAGTAATGTCTCAAAGACAGAATAACCAGGTCAGAGGAGAAATAGACATTGAGAGGCTACTGCTCAAAAATTGTCAGGGAAACAGGGCATTGAAGGCCAGAGGACCTGAGTAAACCCACAAGGGCTGAAGGGAGAAGGAAGCATCTGGAGAATTATCTGCAACTCGCTTACTTTAAAAACTGAGTTTAGTTCAGCAGGAAGCATGGATCTGTGGTCCCAGCTTGTAGGGAGCAGCAGAGAGCAGGGCCACCTTTTCTGGATCAGACTCCCCCAGTGGCCATCTACATCAAAGCGAGTTAGAGAGAGATTATCATTTGGTAAAGAATGGAACAGAGAATCGCTTGTAGTATTTCCAGACGGCAAAAAAAGACAGCAGAGAAAGAAGAAAGAGAACGTGGCCACATTTAAGTATTCAGTTATTCTTCCTTACAGGCAATAGCAAACTCCTAATTTAAATAATTGGGCAAAAACGAGTCAGAATGTGAGGTATTGGTATACTGTATCAAGTATGCCTGAGCTGATACACATACCTTCCCACACACATACACATAATATGGAATAAGCAATAAACAGAGAATAAAAATATTTAACAAAAACATGAAAATTATACAAAATTAATTTTATTTTAGGTGGCAAAGAGTCTTAGTCAAAAATTATAAATAGCAGAACATATTTTCTAGCTATAATATTATAATGTAATAAAGATCAGAATTTAAAAACATATATATTGCTAGACATGTGTTTATAAAAAGATTGAAAATAATTGAATTATACATTCAAATCATGAAGATAAAAACATTCTCAGTATGATAAATCTAATAGTGAGATGAAACAAAATTAATGAAATCAAAAAATATTATTTAAAGGCAAAATGTAATAGACCTGATGAATCTGAAAACTGATTTATTGACAATAATAAATTTAAAAAAAACTTAGAGAAGTGTGACAGCACAGCTACACATATTGCATGAGGAATGAGAGAAAAACAGACATGGAGATGATTGAAGATCATGAGAGTAGGTCTTAAAGGTTTTCATCACAAGAAAAAAATTGTAACTGCATATGGTGATGGATGTTAACTTGACTTATTGTGGTGATCATTTCTCAATATGTCCAAATATTATTACGTTGTACACCTGAAATGAATATAATGTTATATGTCAATTATACCTCATTAAAAATAAATAATTATCTAATAATGTCGCATACTCTGCTTAAATAAATAGCTTTAAATTATTCTCTACTGACTTTAACTTTTACAACTCCTATGTTAGAGGCCTTGAAACCGCATTACATTTAGCATTTATTAAAATCTTTTTCTTAGGTAATTGTCATTTTTTAGCAGTATTGTAGACTCTGGTTCAGTTCTGGAAAACTTTATGCGATGACTACCTGAACGATACACCTAATTAGCTTAACAAATTTGACTATAGGCATAACATTTACAAGAAGAATTTGGAGCCAGGAACCAGTAGTGATTCAACAAGTAGCGTGGTGTTCTACCTGTAGTGTGGAAGGCCAGTCAGAAATGCTAGAAATTTCTATATCAGAAATCATATTCTCCATTTGAAAGCTACCATTACCTTTTGAATCCAATATAAAAGAGCACTATTTATAGCGATTTATTATATATAACCATTAGACATTTACAAATCTCTCTCCCTGTTAAGAAACTTTTTCAAGTTGATGAGCCAAGTGTTTTGTTCTGCAATGGTTTTGACTCCTTTAGAGAAAGTAACTAAACCGTATTAACAGCAATTACATAACAATCAAAAGCAAACTGAAGATAATTGAAAAAAAATCTTCTTTGTATTAATTGAAAAATTGAAGGTAATTGAAAAAAAAAAACTTCATTGTTTTACAGTCAGACTAACACTAGTCGAATAATATGTACCTGAAGACAGCACACGTGAGTGGAAGGCCGTTTTAGTGAGTGTACCTGTCTCCAGGTACCTCCTGAGAAGCGCTCTGACATGACACCAAGTCTGTCATTGTAAAATGCAAAGACATCCTCTTCGGGGTCAATGAAATCCCCACTCACAGTGACCAATAGTGTTAATTAATACAACTGAAACGAATAGATCAAGCACATTGTGAGCGACTCCACCTACGTATTCTAAGTACAGGATGAGTGTGGAAGGTGAGCCTTCATACCTCAGCTCGTGGAAGTTACATCAAACACTAGCAGAGGGGATTGGATCCTCTCTGAAGCAGTTATTGGGGACTAGGACCAGAAATTTGAAATATTTTAACACTGTGGGAGCTTGCCTAGCTCACACTGTCAGAATTTATCATCAGAATTATGAAGCATACCATAATTGATAGGATGCTAAATTTGGGATACATTCCATAAATAAACATAATCAGTAGCAGAAGGTGGAATCAGGAGAATTCTCAATTCGAGGCCATGTGGTAAGTTAGAGGCAGGTGCACGTCCCTACATCAGTGGAATTTTCATGTCCCCTTCCTAAGACTGTCACATTCAATTTTCTCTTCCGTCAGTCCATTTCCCCATGTAGAAAATAGAAGGTCAGAATTCATTTTTTATTTGACACAAGACATTGTATTTCTTGAAGTCGGGTCCTCATAATTGAAAAACGAGAATGCGGAAGTGTCAGGCTGCAGATTACATTTTTCTTTTTCAAGGAAAAATTCTAATTTTTTTTCATGAAAAGCTCAGAGTTGGAAAGAAACTCAGATGTCATCGAATTGTGAAACTTGGTGTTTCAGTGTTCTTCGACCATAGGCAGCTGGTGCTTGAGCCCTACCCTCTGTACCTGCACGGTCACTGTCACCCTGTGGGGTACTTCCTTGCATCACATGGGCTTGTTATTTGTGGTTGGAGGATGGCTGATGGGTCTTCAATAAGGATGTTAGTCTCATTTGAGGAAATATCTCGATGAGGATTCATTAATCAAACATGTACAAAGGTTTTATTTTTTTATGTATTGAAAAAAAAAAAAAAACAGATGAAGCCAGTGGCATGGCTGGTCCTGTTCATTTGCTGATGGCATAGTTATCCCTTGTCCCTACCTCCCTGGCTGCTTTCCATGTGTGCTTACCCAGCTCTGGACAGGGAAATGCATCCTGGAACTCAAGAAACACTTCCTATCACGTAATAACTTAATGGATGTTTTCCTCTCTTGGTCTGAACACAGAAGCCATGTTCAGAGAAAAGGCAGTCATTTTGTGATTAATGTGGAGAAAACAGCAAAAATGTGAACCCAGACACCAGAAGGAAAGTGAGGTGAACAAAAACCTTCGTTAAGTCGCTCGCCCTTTGTAGACTTCTGTTATTTCCAGATATGCAAAGCCTCAGGAATGCTCCTACCAATCACATTAAATGCTCCTGGCTTGTTACAGACTCTACAAATGATTGTGTTAATAATATTAAATATTTGAGGACCACCCTGTATACCATTATCTAGTAGGATATTTTGATGTTTAATACCAACTCATGGAAATATTTATTTATGAGGTTTCAATATTCCAAACCTCATCATCTTATTCCTGCATGCACATACATGTGTGTGCATACATGTGCATGGGTGTGGTTTAGGCATGATTTAAAAGCCACTGTGGTGCTTTTAGTATGCAGTTGATATTGAACACCACCAATCGAATATTTGCTGCCAGAAAATAAGTGCAGAAGGCTACAGCTGGCCTCAGCCCTGATATGGACGAAGACCTTCTTCACCACGGATCTCAAAGCTTAGGTTCTAGCCACTAACTAAAAAATATAATCACTTGACCTCTCTCTTTTGGGTCCACTTCTGTGGATCTGGGGTCGCAATACCTGACATCCTTATCTTACAGAGCTAACGGGGGGATCAGATGCAGTGTAATCTGTGGAAGTACCTGGGAGATTATAAAGCAGCCCAGCTTTCTTGCATTGCTATTAAGTAATTCAATTTTATGGCCTAATTTAAACAGGAAATTGCTTTGGAAAAAAATCTCCCCTAAATCTTTCATGTATTTTAACACAAAGAACACAAGGATACAGAAAGAATATTTTTCCTAATTGATTTGGAGTTAAAGTGCAGATTAACTTACTATCCCATGTTAATGAAATAGTAAATAGCCTTCATTGCCAATATGTAACCAGGTGACTTTTTCTAAATGGAATGTCCCCCACGTGTCTGATAGGATATAACCTCGAAGAAAGAGTGGTAGCTTGACTTTCCTTAGAATTGAGGGGGGGAGCCTTGGAGCGCAGCTTCTTAGAAGTCGCTTAGACTCCCAGGGGCCTTGCTCAGATCCATGAGGATGAAGTCACTGGTCAGTTGTGCAGGCAAGAAAGGGAGGTCACTGACCCTTGGTCCACAGCTCGGCTGGGAGCATCTCCCCTCCTTTCCCCCCGCCTGGTGCTTCTCTCCCCAAGGTCACTAGCACATGAGGTCATCCAGATGACCTTGTCAGATCATCTCTCTCTCCAGAAATAGTGGGAACATCCAGCCTCAGCATCAACGACCTAAACATCCTACAACCGTGCGTTCTTTAGAAGCCCAAGTGAGAAAAATGGTCTGAAGCTTCCCAAGTGTCATGGTTTTTGTGATAAAATTTAAAAAATAAGGGTTCGGAAGCTGAACTTTTGTTTCAGCCAGCGTGGAAACACTGGGGCTGGAGCAATGCCAGGCTGGGCCCCGGCAGGCCAGACGAGGGCCACACGTCTCCTGAGACAGAGTCCTGGGTGAGCGCTGTCCCACTTAGAGTTCAAACCTGAGTCCTCAGTGTGAGCAGCATCGTTTACAACCACACACCATGTATGTAGCCGTATCATACTAAAACTATGATCAGATATTGTCAAAACGTCATTAAAAACCACACGGGCACAATAATCACTTTAAGTACAAACTGTAATGTATAGATTTTTGTGTCTATGCTGTAGAAACCCTTTATTAAGATTAAGGGCATCTTAAACTCTGGTGCCAAAATGGCCCTACTTTTTCTGAGTTTCTTTATTACACATTCGGTGTAGTAGAAAACTCATCTGTTTACTGGTGTTATCTTAATAGCATACGTCTCCTTCTGTTTTACCTCCTATTAATCTATTGACCCGTGCACATCTTACCTTAGATGCATAGATCGGCCATGAACTTTGTTCTGAGCAAGCGAAATCATTTTTCATGATGTGATAGAAGAAGCAACTCCAAGCTATTTTGAACTCGTTTCTGCCTTCATATGCAGGGTTTTCTGTAAAGTGTAGCCTCCCAGGGCAGGAGAGGGGAGGAGCCACACACAGCATGGCCTTAGCAGGCAGATGCATCCGACGATTGTGAAATGTATGCGCTGAGACAGAATGTAGCTCAAAGGAAATCAGGGCCAAATCTCCTTCTCGGAGCCACGAAAATCCTCTCAGCATCTCCTGTTTATTCGGTGCTTTCTATGAGCCAGGATTTGTGCAAAACACCTTGAGAGTAGAGAGAAAGCCCATTTTATAGTTGATGATCTGAGACGGAGTGAGGGGAACGCACTCGCTCAAACTCTCACTAGTTATAAGACAAGAGGTTGAGATACGAACCTTTGCTTTTAATCACTACCTTATTTTGCTTTTTAACTAGAAACAAACAAAAACTCGAGTCTTATAAATGGATAATGAAAACTCTCCCATAGGCACTTCGAATTTCAGTTATTTGTCACCCTGGAATCTAGGACGTGGGTCAGTATGAAAGATGTGTCAGTGTGACACGGACGGGAGGGAGAATGAACGGATCAAAGAAGCCGGCATGCGTAAGGGCAAGTGAAACTCTCATTGTCTCAGTCACTTATAGTTAGGAGAGTACCACTCTGTCTTGCAGAATCACGATAATGAAAATCTATATAAATTATGCTTCCTATTTATTAATATCCTAAAAATGTGGCCTCAGTTTTACAATCACATCCTTTGTCTCAGATTCTGATTATACGTTTTACATACTTTAAACTTTCTATGTACTCACGTATGTGTATATCTCTAACTTAACTGTTTAACAAACGGTAGGTAACCTTTGTGATGCAAAGTAAATTCTGTTCTATTAACTTTTGCAGTTTCCACTGACGTACTATTAAAAAGATCTACGTGGGGTAAGTGAACACGGTTCATATTTGATGTAAACACTATGTTGGAGATGTTAATTGCACATAAAACACAAAATTCCTTCACTATTGGAACTCATAATCGGAATTGCACTGTCATAAGTACATTTTCCCCAGCATTTACCATGTGAATTGAAAACCTCTAAGATAAATATGCATGCTCAGACCAGGGGAACTTTCGGGCGTGTGCAAGCTCTGGTGAGAAGACATACAGTGAATCACGGTCCTGTCTCAGGCAGGCAAGTTAAGAGGCTTAGTGAAGTCTATGCATCAAAAGACAATTTGAACGTGGTGGAGTGTATTGAAGAAATGAATGCTGAAAAGTCATAAGCCTCCCCATGCATATCTCACCGTATTTCATGTGGAGAATTTTTAAGCATGAAATAAATTTAAATAAATTATGTAAGAGTTGTGGATTCTGGGAAGCTTCTGGATGGTGTGTGACCTTTTCATACCTACAGAAATTCTTTTTGCTGGGGAATGGTTATTATGATCGGTATGGACATCGATGCCATATCGATATGGTGGAAAGCCTTCATCTTCCTCAAAATCTGATGAAGGAGTGGATGGGAAAAAAAAGAGATGCTTTGGTAGAATTGTATTTCAAGCAATATTAGGCTCTATGGAGAAATTTGAAAACTCTGCAAAAATGGATCATTGGAAGATCACTTCTAATAAATTTGCAGCTGTCTTCCTCACTGAATTGCAGTGATCCACTGAAAAAATGTTTTTACTGCAAAGCAAAAGTTTAATTTACATAAAATGGGAGTTTTTTTCCCCCATAAACAGATGCTACCTAAAACATTTATTTTAAAAGACAAAAACAGACAAAAAAGAACCAGAAAATAATGCATTAAAAAAATTGTCTAATGCTGCATTTAGGTAGAAATTATGGGGATGATGCTTAAGTTGGAGCCTTTCTTGGTGTATGGAGCCCCAAATCCAAAGCCTGTGAGGAGCCTGTGAGCTTCGCGCTGTCCCCTGGGGGCTGCTTGTTGCCCCTAGAACCCAGAACACACCGAGTTCGCCAGGCCGGTGCATGTGTAGTTGGCGGCACACTGTCTCCCGTGGATGCTAAAGCAGGTTGCACCCCTTTACCGGTGAATTTATAGGGAGTGTTTGACATCAAGAAAATAAATTCACCATTCAGTTTCTTGGGGGAAAATGTATGACAGCAACAAATAGAATGTGGAATAACCTGGACCTTCAAATTTTTTTTTTTTTGACTTTCAAACTTCTGAAGAGGTGAAAGATAAAAAAATAAAATAAAAAATAAAAGTCTTCTAAGGCTGGTTTTCTTGAAGTCAACAGTAAAAATGTCAAACAACTTCAAGGATTGTACAGCAAAGAATTTACTCTCAAGTAGCTGTTTAAACAACACGCCTTACTGTGTTTCAGAAAATAATAAAAAAGAGGATCATGAATACTCATTAGGTAATTAAACTTTAAACCTTTTACATTTGATTTTATTTTTTTTTTAAAGAAAGAAAAATGTTTGGATAAACAGTTTTATGTGTTGCAGAATTTTAGCCACGTTAGAAAGAGAAATAGCTGGGCTTTTAGTATAAGTTAGAAATGAACTGTTGTTTTTCTCATTTAATTAACTTATGATAGGCCTCTACTATCTAAATATTTGCTATACAATAGAATAGATTTAGGAAAAGATTAGATGTAGATAAGTGACTTTATTAGATGCTATTTTAATCATATTTAATCACTTCAATAAAGATTTAGCCCAATTTCTGGAAAACAATCCTTTCATGTAGAGCATTTTCTAACGGTTGTATGGGAAATAAAAGCTGAAAGCTAAAGTCATTTAATTTCAGGTTTGTTATCATGGGTTCTCCAAAAGCAGTTATTAAGGCAAAAGATGATAAGTATTGAATCCAAGTCCCTACATTTAATAAGGACCAGGATAAAAATGGAATTTAGATTAGTTGAGGTCTTATTCCATCCCTGCCGCTTAGTTATCTAATGGAAGAGAAAGTGTATTAGAACTAATAACAGTTATTGCTGCTTTTAATAATTATACGGTGGCGCTGTGGAAGTCAGTGCTTCTGGAAGTCATCGAGGTCCTTAGTGTAGTGATATTTCGAGAAGACCTAGGTAAGAAGACATTCAAGTTTTCGTTACGCCACCTAGGATAATAAGGCCACCCCAACGTCACAAACGAGTGAGTGCCCACCGGAGCCCCCAGGCAGATGCTGAGACGATGTATTTGTCAGCAGGGAGATCAGAGACATGTGTTTACATGTTAACGTTTCCACAGCAGACGTGCACATAAGACCACGCCACCTCAGCCTTTAGTTACATATGTTTGGGTGAGTTCGCAGTTGTCTGGGATGGACTAATGACATTTTCACAGATAAGTGATAACCTATAAACATCAGTTTAACATTAAACATTGTAAAGGTATTTATTAATAACTTGGGATAATCATTTCTCTCTCATCCCAAAATAATTACTTGGAACCCTCTTTTTTCTTTTTTTTGATAATTATTGGTATCTTGCTTATTGTAAGAAGCCTATCACTTTTCCTGACCTCTTTGACCTATCTGATGCCTCTAGGTAATGCTTGAAACGGACGTCTGCAAAACATATCCTTGGTCCCTGATTGGCTAAATTGACTTCTTTTGATCATGTATGTCAACTGCAGCACCATTTTGGAATAGAACAGTGTTAGAAAAGTAATGGCTGGACATTATTTGCATTAAAAAGAACAAAATGTGGAGAAAAAATACAAAAGAGAAAGTACCTCCCATATGTCACAGCAGTAATTAGAGGCCAACACTGTATATCTTTCTGGAGTTCGTGACGTCCAACCCATCCAAGATTGGCGCACACGGGAGGTGGATGCTGCACTGCATTGTGCTGTGGTTTGCCATGTTGGGGGATGAAAGTTTGGGATGAGCGTGGTTTCTGTTTTTGTTGCACTTCTGAACCTCTTTTGGACATATGTTAGTGTACACTCACATAGACCTATTCCTTTTTTTCAGAGGTCATTATTACACATTTTGACTTACATTCTTTCGGCTCTGCTTCCTTCACCATTGCTCCTTGGCTCTTGCTTACTTTTATTTCATTGTTCCCTGTGTAATATCTGTATGGAAAATCTTTAAGTTCGACTTGTATAGCTCCAAGCCCACAGTAACAATGTACGCAGAGCCACATCTATTCTTCCTCCCGATTTTTAGTGCAATCATCGCAGGAAGGTCAAGTGGTATCAGTCGACGATGGTTTTCGAAGGTCATTTGAGAGACATGCATCTGATCTGAAATCTAGAGAACTCAAGTTCTTAGCCTTGTCATCCAATTCACTCTGTGAGTTTAGGGTTTGATGATCTCATATGTAAATTAGAGTGTCGGACTAGATGATCCTTAAAATCACATTGTTCTACAAGTGTGTTTCATAGCTATGCATTAATTGTCTCTTTTCTTAAAGTAATTCTTTTGCAGATGGGTTTCTGTATTAACAGACTGTATATAATTTTTTTTTACTGAGGTACTCTGTTGAGCAAGATTATATTATATTCTTATTCAATTTATTCAAAAGTATACATGTGGTAGAGATTAAAACTCATTATCTTTAAATTAAAATGTTCTCTTATTTCTAAAGTAACATAAACTTCAGTTTACTAGCATAAAGTCTATATATACCTAATTTTTCCTGAAAATAAAGTTAGAAAAGCTTATCAAAAATGCTATTCAGTCTCATCAAAGTCAGAGCTCGTGGGGCCATCTCCATCCTCTGTGGTCATTCAGTGTGATGGCCGAGACTTCATCATGGCCAGCTCTAGGGGTTTCCCCTTCAGCATCAGAATCCGCCTTGTTTACTGGATCTGGAAAGACACTATATTATATAAGTGGATCTTACATCAAGAAGCATCATTCAATCTCTCATCATTCATCTATATACTAGAGATGTGTTTGAATGGATTAAGACATGAATTCCCAGACATTTCTTCAAGATATGCCAGAATCTGGATAAATTTAAAAAAAAATTATGAGTTTGGCCCATTTTTTTGTGAAGGTCTCTTTTGGAATACGTGAGAAACAAGTCTATCTGCTATCGTTATTTTTTACCTACTGTGCCAGCTGGTAATTTCCAGTAGTTAAGAATCAATGCACTATATCTATTCCAGATATTATGGCAGTGCTCACAGAGTGGAATGCATGATATATCAGCCAAAAGATGTTCTGTGAAAAAGAAATGATAAACACAAGAGCTTAGGAAAAGTGTCGCAACCGTTTTGATCACAATGGCCCTAATTTTCACACAAAATTAATGTAATCTAAAAAAAAAAAAACAAAAAAAAAAACAAATCAAGCTTGTCCTGTGTGCAAGACCCTTTAGTAGGCAGTGTGGCTGAGGAAAAAAATTGAATAGAATATTAGTCACAAAAGAGACTGCAGTCAAATAGGTTCAATAAAGCTTGTACACATGGAAATAGGAGACAGCATTGTAGTCTTATATAAAGGCCCTTCAAGAAACACCTGGTAACAGAGACAGGTGAAGCCTTTGGATGTCATGCGGTGTCGGATGTATGTATTTTAATATATAAGAAAGTGTTCATGTGTGTTTCAAATCATTCCTAGTGAAGGAGAGACTTCAAAGTCCCTTGCGTTTGGGTTATCGTATATTTTGCTTTAGCGGCACGACACCTGTTTAGATGCTGTCTTTGGATATCAGTACACTAAATGAAAGCATTGAAGACCCACTTTTTTTTCTAAAGGACAACCTCTGTAACCATTAATCCTATTGTACCTAATGCTGAAACTATAAAAATTAACAATAAGTGAGACTATTAATTTATATCTAGTGGTTTTTATCATAACATGAAATGCAGTATTTTTTATAAATCCATTATCATTTTCTTCCAGCAAATTTTTATTTCATTTTTTTTTCTTGTAAAGAATATTATAAGAATAGGAAAAAATATTCTAATGGGTTTATCACTCAAATTCAGAATTATTATTTCTTTTATAAAATATCTGAAATTTTACCCTTTGCTGAGAGAGGACAGGACTGTAAATGACCAAGTCATCACACTGAAAGAACTGTCAGTTCAGCAGAAGACTGGGGTGGGGTCCAAGCACAGAGAAGATCCACGAGCAAGATTTGGTATGAGCGCTCATGGCAAATTCTGTGATTTGTGAAGGAACACTAAGTTTTGGTGTCATCAAGGGTGAAAAGGTTTTTAGAAATGGACCTACGTCGAGGTGTCAGGTGATGCAACCTAGAAATCTGCATTTTCATCACACAATTCATCTGATTCTTATGGATAGTTGAGAAGCCTTGCTTTAAACAATGTAAGTCACGTGGCCACCACCACGTGAGGGAAGTAAAGAGGTCAATGGGAGTTGGTTTTCAATGTCCCTTAATATTATGCTGGATCTCTTTCCAATAGCAATAAGGTGACATTCGTGACTTTTAAGAATGAAAATCATACAAAGAAATCTACAGTTAGAAAAAGTCTTCATGGGCCTGTGAAGAACGGGCTGGAATTTGCCAGCTCCAACCAGATTATTTGGGAGCAGCTCAGATGAAAGTTGCTCAGAGCTTAGATTAGCACAGAGGCCTGGCAGCGGAAAGGCAGACACTGGCTTTCATTGGCATAAACCGAAGGGAAATTCACCACAAATATCCAGCAGTAAAGAGCTAAGATGACGCTACCCTTCCTTGATTAGTGTGAGATTGTTTAGGGGCCAACACAAGAAAGGCAACCATTCACATCTGCACTGATGACCAAGAAATTTCTTGTTTTATGTCCAATCGAAGAAAAATTCCTAGGAGTTTATTTCCTAAAATGGTTTCCAAGAGACCCATCATATTTATAGATTTTTACACACACACACACACACACACACACACACACGTCCCTAAGTCAAAAATCTTTTAAAATTCTAAATGGAGATCATTTTACTACAGGACTTTTTAGAGTCTGGAATATGCTAATATGCTCTGTTTATCTCCAAGAAAAGAGGCTACACATAATGCTTTACAAATATTTTCTGGACTTAGCTTCCCATTCACAGTGGCCTACAGTGCATGCTAAGTGGCTCACACTTAAGCTGCACATAGTTAGGGTCATAGACTTTTTGGGCGAACTTCTCTCATTATTGAAACTTTCAAAGAAATATTCAGTGATTCATTTATTAAACACTTAATTTAACAAATATGTATTTTCTATTTAACTTCTCCAAATGCATTATTTCATTAGCCAGGGATACAGCAGTAAAGAAAAAAAAAAAAAGAACTAGCAATAGGAGGAAACATCTGAGAAATTTAGTTGGCAGCTGACCAACCACTGTTTATATTCTTCAAACTCAAATTTAGGAGATGTGGATCATTATAATAAAAGTGAATCTCAATCAGTAAGGCAAAGGGGAGTATTTCTTTAAAACATCTAAAGCAATTAGAAGGTATAGGTAATTTCATTTGTGAATAAAGGTCATTGTAATGATAAAAATTATGAAATAATATATAACAAAAGGAATATATAATATAAAATAGTTTTAAAGTTCTGAATGTTAAAATGCATTTAACAATTTAAAAGGGAAACAACTCATTTTCAGGAAGCTAAACAATGAAATGATTAATTTCTTAATAGTATATAATACGTGCACGGAGAAAGAAGAGACAGAGACTTACATAAAACCAAGGAAAAGACAAGTGGAAAAATGAATAAAAGAAGAAATATTGATGACTGATAAATGTGAAAATAGGTTTGATGTTACTTTTTAATAAAAATGCATAACAAAAAAAATACAGATCCAGGGAAATGTATAATATCTGGGGAGTATAATTTCAATTATGCTTTAAGAATTAGAAAAATCATCCTGAACTCCAATCCAGGCATCCTGCTCCCTGAGGTTCTGCTAGTGGTTCCCAGGTACATCCTCTCTTTCTTCCTTTCTTTGCTAGAATCACCCATGAGCAGCACCAGTTTAAAGAGGGGAAGGAAACCCCACCCAGAGACTGCATTCCCTGGCCTCCCCTCAAGGATGTAATCCCACAACTACAAGTGGATATGGAAGGAAATGGCATGGGACAAGTACAGGACACACTCCTAGGGGAGGAAGATTCGTGTCCTCCATTTCCTGTTTCTCAGTGGTGCGATGACACATGGACCAGCCAGGAAGGAGACAGGAAGGAAGCTCCTGATGGCAGGTCCACCCAGAGCTACTGACCTCTGCCTCCATATGTAACAAATAACTTTTTATTTTGTTTAAACCACTGTATTTTGGGTTGTCTTTTTTACAAACAGTCAGTACCTTAACTTCCCTGAAGAATACATGGTAAGGAAAAAATAAAATGTTAATGAAAACAATTGATGATAACATTAATATATTAGTAAAATAGCAAAAATTGACAGATGGGAAACTAAATCAAATGTAAGAGAATATTTAAAAATTGCATCGTTTCCATAAAGTAAAATATTAGGAAGCTGAGCTTTTTAATTTTGAAAAATAACAACATAGATAAATGCTCAAAATCACATTAAGTGAAAAATCTAATTAAAACTATATATTCATTATGATCTTTACTTTCTAAAAGGATTCGGCATACTTATATCACATGATTTATGTGACTGGAAGACAACGCACCAAAAGAGAAACAGTTTGAGGATCGGCAATAGGATGTGAGATCTCTTGATCTTCCTATTTATTATTTTCTACATTTTTCTCTAAAGAATTTGCATTTGTGTATAATCAGTGCTTTAATTTTTACAGTTCGTCTCTGAATCTCGTTATTACATGCAGAAGAAGCCAGATAATATGCTTTAGAGCTGGCTCCAGGGCACCTGTCAAGACAGAGGAATGTCACTATTCAGGAAGGTACCCTGATGGGCCATGAGGCTGAAGGCCACGAAAGTGAGGGGCACAGGCTGTTCTGCATGAGAAATGGTCAGTGCAGTGGATCCTGGGGGCTCAAGAGAGCAGCTAATTAACAGTGGGAGTTTCAAGAAAGTAGAAATGAATTGGCCCCGTGGAGGCAGCTTTGCCTGGAAACAAGCAAAGGGCCTGTGAGATGCAGGGCCCCAGACCAGGGCGTGTGCGACTTTGTTGGGCTGCGAGATGGGGGACCCCCACCCAGCTCGGCTATCTCGCCCTGCAAAATTAAGCTGGCTGTTCTCCCAGTGGTCACCCTGGTGTCCTGCTGCCTGAGGACTTGTGAGAAAATGGTCAGCACTTGCGGGAGGCAAATTGCAAAGAGGAAAATTCAGTGGAAGCAGAAAATCAGAAACATAGAAACAGTAACATAGATGAAGGCTCCAGTGGGAGCAGTTTAAGTCATCCCATGCCCACTTCGACCCCCTGGGATCTGGCAAGCATCGGACTTTCCTGCCACTTTGGGGTACCCCTGTTGGGGACCCATGAAGGACAGGTATGGGGGCTACCTGCCTTCGAACCTGCGAGCCTGCAGGACTCAGAGGCCAAGGGAGATGGACACCTGATCAGCGCCTTACCGAGGTACATCTTGGGCACCAGGTCCTGCGCAGGGGACTATGGTGACAGAAGTGACTCACAGAATATCTGCTTATAAACGAGCAGGGACAATGAAAGAAGTGAAATTCACAAAGCAGGCAGAACTCATGGACACACTGTGTCCCCGCGTGTGGGGGACCCTGCACGAGCCAGCAGGTGCAGCAGGTGCAGTGCCCCCCGCCCCCACCCTATCCCTGGGTAATGTGATCACATTGGGTGAGGAGTTAGAAATATGGGAGTTCGCTGAAGTCATTTCCCATTGCACAAGCTGAGCTTGGGGGCTTTGTCACCCACCGCCACAAGCTGTAGGTGTGAACAGTGACCTCCTCCACCCCAAGACTCAGTGAACTCCTGGGTGGTGCTGTTTCAGCAAGGCCAAGGCCACCGTCCCACTCCCAGGCTCCTGGAGACTCCTCCTGGGCAGGGACCACCAAGCACTCGTGGACAGTGACAGTGATATTCATTTCGCCCACTTGATTGCAGCTGTCAACCTTGTGGCAGGTTTCAAACAGACGGGGACAAATAGAAAGTCTGTTTTCATTACCCCATAGTGAGCGCCCCGTGGAAAGTGTCAGGCAGCAAAGGACACGCTCTCCCTTCGCTTGTGTCCCTCCAGAAGGTGACAGGCAAAGTGCCCCACAGAGACTAAGCGGTCCTTCCCCTGGGAACAGAAATGAGAGCCAGGAGTCGGTTGTAAAGTTAACCTTCTTGACAAAAAATGAGAGAGGCGATTTCGTGACTCTTATTTTATTAAAATTAGGTAACTCTCGAACCTCAAGTAAGTTTTTCCAGTTTGGATAAAATGCTTGAGAAAGAGAGGGAGAGAGAGAGAGAGACAGAACCACTGACAGATCTTATTATTACTCATGGCCCAGGTAAATCAGTGAAAGAATTTCAGAAAAATTCAATCGGAGGTTGCATTTATTACTTAATTACCAAAAATAGACTTTCTTAGATTGAAAATGGGCTGTTTTAATATTTGGCCTCACACGGAGAAAAACATGACTAAAAATAAAAGAATGAAAAAGGAAGTGTTATTTTCCCTAAACAGGTGTTGTGATAGAAATAGCTCAAGACAAAGTCTTGACAACTCTTATCGGCTTGCTAATAATTGCTGCATTGATTTTATATATATATGTGTGTGAGTGTGTGTGTGTGTGTGTGTGTGTGTACATATATATGTTAAAAATATTTTTTAAATTTATATATATATATATAAATATATATATATAAATTTAAAAATAATATTTTAAATATATTTATCAATATATTAAGTTAAAAATATTATTTTTAAATTTATATATATATATTTATATATATATATATAAATTTAAAAAATAATATTTTTAACTTAATATATTGATAACTTTACTGGGCATTTTCAAAGGCCTTTTCACCCCCTGGCACAGAATATCAGTGTGTAGGCCTGCCAGGAAGTGTGTCAGAAGTAATTTGTCATGATAAATAGATATTTTGGGACGATCCAAGTATGTTCCCACACACTAGAGCAGATTCAAATTTTTTAATGATCTTACATTCTGAAAAGCTTCCTGGAATGGGAGAAATGGGCAAGGCTGGCACCGGGTGGCCAGGACGTGCCCAAGACGCGCGGCCTGGACAACAGAGACATCCCCAGAAGTGTAGTTGGTAGAGAGCAGAAGCTTTTACTGCACCTGGTCGGTTCCCCTTGATCCTGATGCTTTTCCAATGGTTTCCACTGTACCTACCTGCAGAGGCAGAACAAGCAGGCCCTCTGCAGTGGGAAACTCAGGTAGACACGTCTCACAGTATCACGTCAGTGTAGGGCACCCAGAGCATTCCTGAGTGGGAAGTCTCCATGGCTGACCCCTGCAGGACACACAGGTATTTACTGAATGTCCACTGTGTGTTATCCAATCTGCTGGGCGCTGGACACACATCATTTTTAGTCAAAGAGGTGATCTTTGCCCACTCGAATTATTTTTGTTAACAAAGACAGATCTATGTAACACAATAAGCACGCAGACAAGAACATAGGAACAATTAGAAATAGACCTACTAATTTATCAGTAGGCATTCTGGTGAGTGTCATAAAGGAAGACAAGGGCCCTGGAGATGCGAGATACATGCATCTTAGTAGTTTGGACAGCTTCTCTGGGAGGTGGCACTTTATATAAAGTATGAGTTTTGTGTGCATGCGCGTGCATGAAGTAAACAACTGAATGAACGAATCTGGAATCATCAACAGATAAATGATGATGTATAGTCCTATCGACCCATGGGACCACCAAGAGATTAAAAATAAAAATGGCAGAGACATGGATTCATAATCACACTCTAAGAAATGCCATCATTTAAAGAATAGGTAGGGAAAAGCAGAATTGGCACACAGCAATGAGAAAAGATTGCCCCAAGGGGTAAGAGGAAAAAGGGAGGACTGTGCTTTCATGAGAGCCAGGAAAAGACTCCGTGTCAGGAAGAGACTTGTCCAGCTGGGAGCGCAGAGAGAAGCCAGCAGGAAAGTGTCCACCTGACATGGCCCTGTGGATGGCGTGGTGATCCCGGCAAAACTGTTCATGCGTGTGTGCGTGTGTGCGGCTTGACTGACATAAGGGTGAGCAAGGACCTTCTCCCCATTGTAGGAGGGACTCACACTAGGCTGAAAGTTAGGCTTTTCCTGAAAGGTGTCCTGTAAATTCAGGTCACTGCAGGGACCGCAGCCAAGGCGCAAAGTCCGACCGCGTCTTCCCATCAGGTGACTTCCCACCCCTGGTTGGTTCTAAGTGACCTCGGAGCTGACGCTTCTGAACTCGGCTTCGACAGAGGGGAGAGCGAGTCTGTGGCTTTTGGATGTGTGATCTCCAAAGGCACAGCTTTCAGATGTCAGGAATAATATCCAACACGGTTCCCCGGGCAGGTCGCTCTGACATCGAATTTGTCCTTGCTGTGCCTTCTTTTGTCACATTCACCGTGTCTTTTTTATTTTTATTGCTAGTATTTTAATTCATATATTTTAATAGCCCAGTCCACCCTGCTCCCCACCCCCACCCCATGCTATCCTGCACACCAATACTGGCACTATTTTTCTGAAACTCAGATTCTGTCATACTATTAGTGTTTATCAAAAACCTTGGGGACATCCTCTATTATCCATCTCTTCTAAGCCAAGATGTTTAGATGGTCAGATTTCTCTTATTTCCATTTTCAAACTTACGTCTTCCTAGCTCAAACAAAAGAAAACAAAAACAAAAACCCTCACATCTTCTCAGACCTACTTTCCTGTCCACAGAGGGTGCTGGATGTTTTTGTTTTGTTTTTATGCCTTTTCACTGAAAAGTGACTTCTTGTCTTCCCTGTGACTCATCTTCTCCACCACTCAAGGCCAGCCTCAAACGCCACCTGCTCCACAGAAACTTTTTGAAAATTCCAGTCAATAGGGCTTCTTCTGCCTCTGGTTTCCTGTTGCAATTGTGGGGTGTTTCTTTCATACGACACTGCCCCATTCACTGCTTTTATCAATTTTCACCATATGTGCATCTTTCTTTAAACAGATGTTAAACTTCCTAATATTAGTCCCTGCATCGTTTAAACTCCACGGAATTTAGCACACAATAAAAGCTTAAAATACGTGCTCATACTTTGATGACAAAGGAACTCACCCATGGTAATAGATAATTAAGACAGAAGTTCAAACCTCAACAAAAAAGATAATAAAAAAAATATGGCCACTTACAAAGAGACACTTTAGAGAAAAGCACCGTGACACCTTGAGTGAGGTGCCGACATGTTAAGTCATTTCATGGTACTGACATTTTTATCGGCGTTTACTTTCCAGACTTACTCATTCAGGGCATAATAGGAGAGCGAGAGGTCACTTTATTTTTTTCTGGTAGATGTGGGAAAAAAAAAAGGAAAATCTGAACGAGACTTTATGAATCTCATAAAGGTTGCGAGGATAAGTTCGCCTGAACTCCCCAACCCAACACTAGGAGCTAAAAACCATCATTTGCTAGAAAGGAAAACCTGGCGAGCTTTTGCAAAAAAATTGAACAGCTGCCACACACAGAATAACAAGAAAAGAATAAAAGTTAGAAGATGGAGAGGATGAGTCCAATCATCTCGGCCCTCTGTTCCAGCCAGCAATCAGAATGTGTTTTTCCTAAGTTAACGGAATATCTCAGAGATTGTGATGAAAATTACTATCTCCATGGGCCTTAATTGAACCACCCTAGCACTGAATAAATATCCTGCATCATATTGTACTTGAAATGTTATGCACATAGTCCTAATTTATGGAACGTTAAAATCTTACCCAACAAAATCTGATGCGTGAGAGTGTAAAACAAACACAAAATCCTCAGGCAGTGTATTAATAAATGTTGGCAGTGTCCTATCGACAGCTAAATACAGTTTCTAGCATTAATATTTATAATCCTAGATAACTAAAATTTTGTTTCCTTTTATTTTTTTCCATGCACTGTAATTTTAAAATGGTATCGTTCTATTAATTCTTCCTCTGTTAGTTGACACTCTATGGGTATGTGTTAATTTGCTTCAAATCTGCATCTCACACAGTTTTTTTTTTTTTTTTTTACTGTCATTTGAGTGACTAATGGCATATATAGCTGTGAAATGCCATAACTTTTGCATGGAGAGGATATGGCTGAGAGAGTTAAAAATAAGACTTATTGAACAACTACAAATATGAGATATCCAAAATTGCACTTCCGAAATGTAGCACATATAAAAAGACTAGAAGAGGAGATATTCCGAATTAAATATTTTAAATGTAAAATTCAAATAACCACATCTTCACAGCTTACATACCCACAGAAATAGGCCTCACCAATGAAAGGCGGTTTGTATAACACATTTAGGAAGCATCGAACTCTTTATAGGGAGTTCTAAAGAAACGTGGTACGATGTGCATGGAGTGAATCATTTAATAGATAATACATTATAGGAACAGGATATCAGGAAGGATGGTTGAAAATTGAAATTTGTCATGTTCTTCCAATTATTGCTTCAGGTTGGTGCCGCTGCTCCACAGATAATGACTATCATCTAAAAAATGAATGCAACACGGCATCGCTTTGCAATACTGAGATCTTGTGCTTAAATTGCAGAATATTCAGAACAGAAGCTAAAATGAAGCAGGTTATTATTTTTATTATTTATTGTTTTTCCAGAAAATAAACAATGCATCAGCCTTACCCAGATTTTCACTAAATTCTCCTTAATAGCTGGAGCTTCTAATTTAAGCAGTCCCTGGAAAGTACAAGAAATATTCCTGTTTTTTTTTTTGCCATCCAATATTCCCCTGGTCGTTCTCAGAGATTAACTCTCCATCATCAATGGAGATATAGATCTCTATATGGTTAAAGGGGGCTGCTGGTGCTATAATCAGCATAAAAACATACCTGAAGACCTTCCAAGGCCTCAAAAATAGCATGATTGATATTCACTGATTTTAAAAAATTTTTAATTTTTTCAAATTATAGTTGACATTCAATATTATATTGGTTTCAGGTGTACATCATAGCGGTTAGACATTTACATAACTGACAAAGCCATCCCCCAGTAAGTCTAGTACCCACCTGACACCTTACATACTTATTATAGGATTACTGACTATATTCCCTCTGCTGTAATTTACGTCCCTGTGACTATTTTGTAATTGCCAATTTATATTTTTTAATCTCTTCATCTTTTTCCAAAACACTAATTTGAGAAGATATACTCATCTGTATGTTCATTGCAGCAGTGTTTACAATAGCAAAGACATGAAAGCAACCATCAATGGACGATTGGTTAAGAAGATGCGGTTCATATACACAATGGAATAACCAGTGAAGTTATTTGCAACTTTATCTTCCTGAAAAGTTTCCTGGAATAGTGAAGCAAGGTTGTTGAAGAGAGGGGAATAGTAAAGTCTTCAGTTAGCTAAGAAGGTTCAAATTCTCCCCATAATTGCCTTTGTTGGGGTCATCTTATGTCCTTCACGTTACCCTGTATAATGGACACTTTCTCTCCTCATCGATTCAACTTGTAGACGTCTTCAAACTCAGTGAGCGTTGCCTTGTTGAAATCCATTTAGCTCTGGACTTCCTTGAGGATATATTCTTCTCATTCTACTCCTACCTCATCTTTCTTTTCTGGCTTCTTCTTTTCTCTCTGACCTCTAAATGTTGGCATTCTTCTGAGCTCAATCACCGGACTGTCTCTCTTTCCCCTATGCATCTTTTCAGTGAGCGATCTTATCTGTTTCAAAACCTACACAGTCAGGACCTCTGAATGGATGTCCATAGTCAGATCAGGAAAAGTGACAAAATTTCTTTTCCACCTTAGAGGTTCTTTGTATTTAGTATATTCAAAGTAAAATTATTAAAGCTATGCAAACTGTTTCCTTCTCCGATTTTGTTACCTCAGTACATGTCATTACAATATATTCAGGTGCACAAGCCATTGCGTTGCACAACTCCAGGAATGTCATTCACATCACATTCTATTGTGATGAAATATTGTGGCCTTTGGCCACTCCTCTAGTCAACTGTGCCCTGACACACTTAAGGTTATGCCTCTGTCACGAACTTTACTACTAAATTTGTGAAAGATAAATTTATCTTTGCAGTTTCAATTTTATCACCTCTCATTTTCTTCTCAAATGCTATAGCCAAGTTTAGACCCTTGCCGACATACTGAAAACATACTGAAGAGTCTGATAAATATCCCTGGTAACATTTTTCTTGGTAACTTTATTAAACATGATTCATTCACTCTTTTACTTAATGATTTTTGAAATTATTATAATGAAAATATTTTTTTGAATTTTCTTTTCCATTTTTTAAAACATTACCTATCTGGAATTTTTATCCGAAGAGGGCTAGCCTGAAACTGCATGCATCCTAAGTGTTGGTCTTCTACAAGACACATTCATTGGCCTTTCTGGAAAAGACTTTATTTTTCTGGAGCAATTTTAAGTTCACAGCAAAATCGAGTACAGCACAGAGATTTCCCATATAGCCTGCTGGAACCTGCCGGCAAAAGTAGAACAGTCCCTGAGAGATGGAGTGAGGATTGAAGAAAAGATAGACAAGAGAAAGATTTGGGAGGGCTCACAGTCAATACTGCAGCCTCAAGTTGATTCAGCACACCTTATTTATGCCTCATGATTGCGTGGGAGACTGACAACTGCTTGCACCTGCACAAGAAGAAACAACTGCTTGCACCTGCACAGAGAGCCTGTTGCTCTCTCAAGGCTCCCATCCTCCTCCTTAACAATCAGCTCGCTCTCTGGAGCCACAGGTGCTTCTCAGTCACTACAAAAGTAGCAAGGTAACTGCAAACACCTGCTGAGCCAACAATCCCTTGTTTACTCAGAGGGCGGCCATCAAACAAACAGCTCCCAACAATAGCCCCTGACGCCACACATGCTCAGCCTCTTCCATTATCAACATCCCCCACCAACGTGTTACATTTGTTACAAATGATAAACTTACATAAACACATCATAATAATCTAAAATTCATAGCTTACGGTAGGATTTGCTCTTGATGTCCCATAGGTTTAGACAAATGTATGATTATGTGTACCCATCGTTATCATACTTACAGAGTGTTTTCACTGCCCTAAAACTCCCTGCACCACTGAGGACCCTGGCAACCACTGACCTTTTTGCTGTCTCCGTAGTTTTGCGTTTTACTGAATGTCATCTAACTGGAATAATATGGATGTAATTTTCCAGATTGACTCCTTCCACTTAGTCATGTGCATTTAAGCTTTCTTTACGTCTTTTCATGATTGGAAAGGTCATTTCTTTTTAGTGCTGAATAATATTCCATTGTCTGGATATACCACACTTGTATTTAAAAAAGAAACTTTCACCTATTGAAGGACATCTTGGTTTGATTTGAAGTTTTAGTAAGAATTGCTCTTTTTTTTTTTGCTAAGTCTCCATCACCTCTTCCACCTCTTCTGAAATATTACTCCCTCCATCAGCTTCAACTATCACTATCATAGCATCTCAAATCCCCACCTCTAATTGTGAGAATCTATTGGACATTAAGCTCATAACTTCAGCTCCTTGCTATACAAACTATCTAGTAGGTACAGAGACATTGCAAATTCAAAACTTACCAGACAGAATTATTTTATTTCCTTCATCCCCCAAACTGATTTTTTTCTGCTCTTTATCTGATTTCATGGAATCGTCTTTGACCCTTTCACCCGGTCTCAAAAGCTGAGAGTCACCATTAATCATTCCATCTTTTTCCTCAGCTGTCATATTTGAATAGTCATCATGTTCCATAAAAATATTTCAGAACTATCTCAGAATATTTCCTTCTTTGCTAACAAATCAGCAGCCCCAATTTTGAACTGCCTCATCATCTTTTACCTGGGTAATTTTAGTCTCTCTGTTTTAAGTTTTTGCCTTTTCTGGCCAATCATCTATTCTACTCATGCTTTATTTTATAAAATCAAATCTGACCATGAAATTCCTCAGCTTAGACACCACCGATGGCTCTGGGCACGAGTCCCTGCCCTGTCCGGCTGTGCTGTCCTCCTGCAGACTTCTTGGGCTCACTTGTTCCGTGGATGCTCTCAGGCTACAGTCATATTGTGGGGTCATTCTCTGAACTTGGCATATACATTAACGCCTTCATGTTTTGCTCAGTCTTTCCTTTCCTTCTTAAACACCCATTTACTTTTATCCATTTGTAAACTCCTACTCATTGTTAATAGCTGCACTAATATGTGTTCTATGGGAAGTTGCCTCCAGCTCAACTAAGCTTTGCCCTTCTTAATGCTTCCATGTAACTTTTCCTCTATGACAGCGCTGATTTTATGGTATTAGAAACATTTATTTGCATATGTCTAGTCTCTATTGACTGTGAGCCTAATGTTCACTAATTGGTTTATAATTTTCTCACAGGATATATTGGTGCTCAATAAATGAAGGATGAGTGTATAGTAACTGAGTAGTAAAAGCTCAGAGATGTACATAGCAGAATGCCTCAGAGCCAGGCTGAGTATTTTTATATTATCATAAGCAGTAGTAGTCATTACATGTTTTTGAGTAGAAAAATCATCATTATTGTGATAATTATTATAGCATATGATTAATAGACTGTAGGATAGAGATTTAGAGAACAGAAAACCATTTTGATATAGATATGCAAAAAAAATAATTTTTTAAAAAATACAGTGGCTAAAATATCATTTTGAGAAAACCCTTTTTTGTAAACACACTGCCACGTCAACAGCTGAATGACTGATGGACTCACCCAGGTGATATTTGTGATCTGGAACGTGCTGTTACTATGCTAAGCGCAGCGGACTAAGTGAAGGAGGAGTGGGTCCTGTGAGGTGACCTGTCGGGATTGACTTCACTGGGCTCAGGGATGCCCAGAGAGCTGGTGAAACACTATTTCTAAGCATGACTGTGAGGGTGTTTAAAAAAAAAGTCAGCATGTAATTCAGCCAACTGAGCAGAGAAGGTCACCCGCACTGAGTGGGTAGGACTATCCCATTCTGTGGAGGGCCTGAGTAGAAAAAAAAGGTAGAAAAGGGGAAAATTTGTTCTCTCTGCTGGACGTGGGACATCAGCCTTCTGCCCTGGGACATCGCTGCTCCTGGTTCTCAGGTCTTCAAACTCACATCATTGGCTCCCTTGGTCTCAGGCCTTCGGGCTTTGACTGGGCATGCACCCTCGGCTTTCCTGGCTGATAATGGGAACTCTCAGCCTCCATCCTTTGTGAGTTGGTCCCACATTTTACATGTACTCATATCTCCTACCAGTTCTATCTCTGATGAACCCAGAGTGATACAAGAACAAGTTAGAAGTGCCATTAAGGCACACACTCAAAAAAGACACCTAAATCTGACTGTGGGTGCAGGGTAGGTGGCTGAACACTAGTTCATTCTAGTCCACGACAGCCAACTCACATTTCAAAAGCAAAACTTTAACTGCAAACCAAACGAAAACAAAAAGTTTCAGATTTGCATCTCATGATAATTCAGATGAAAATCTGGCGTTACTTTCCATATGTGCATTTTTGTTTGGAAAAGCATCAGGCAAACGTGTTCAAGTAATCATAGCTTGCTGTTTGGGTGAATTTGGGTCCCTCATAAGACTCAATTCATGAAACTCAGATTTTTTTCTAAAAAGATGCTGATTTTGTGCTTTTCTTTTAAAATGTGTAGCACTTCCTTTATTGGAGCTCTATTGGATTTTTCAAAATTCTCTTTAGCTTTATAAGTTAAGGTCTGAGCAAGATATTTATGAAGGCGGGTATGTGTCTAGTAGGTATGCATTTTTAAAATCACACTCTTTGTTCACATATAACACTTTGAGTAAAGCATTAGATGCATAGGCATGCGTTGTTTAAATGGACTGTACAAATTAAGTCTTTGCATTCTCTGCTTTTCAAAAGAATGAAGTCATAGGTATAAAATAACAACAAAAACATCACAAAAGAAAACGTTGATGGCATTAAGATTAAACAGGGGGATAAATATCTATAGGAGAACTCCAGGTGGATTTTTCTGAAGACATACACGTGTGAATTTTCAGCCCAGAGATGGAAAAGGCGCCAGAAGGAAGGAATAAGAATAATAAGAATTTAAAAAGCATTTGGTTTGAGAAAGGAAAGATAATTTTAATACCTAGAAAATGCATCATTTTCTTTAATTTCCACCTATATTCTACCTGACAGGTTTGTATTTAAAGTATTTTCTCTGTCATGTTTCCCACCAACGTGAGTGCTGTGCATATGCGTGGTTAAGTCAGAGCTAAGCTCATCCTTGAAATTCAGCAGGGATGCTCTGATCTTCTTTCAGTCAGGGTGAAAAGAGCATACAGAGAGGGAGGCTGGGGATGAACTCACCAGCTCATCAACCGGTGGAACTTTGTAACTTAAAGAAACCTCCCTGAAAAATGGTAGAAACCAAATAGAAAAAGGGCAGGGAAAGAAAGTAGCATGCAGTGGTGCCCCTTCAGCCTTATCGGATTATTGGTTTTGCTTGTCATCTTAGTTTATTTTGAGAATGTGTCTGAAGCCCATGATCGCATGGCAGAGAGTGGGGAGCGTTATTTATTTTAACAGTGAAAAAGAAATATAGAAAATTTATGTATCTATCCTACAGAGCGGGCTTATTCCAGTAAAACAAGTGCGGAGATGAGGTGTCTCACTGAACTTTATTTGAACCTCAAAGAATGTGGAATTAATTTACATTTCATTATAGGCTGGTAATTCCCTCAGCACAATATAAGGTGTTTCCAGAATGAAAAAACGGCAGATATCCTTGGGCTGCTGTGAGATCCTGTGAGCACCAACCTGGAAATCCCAGCCAGAAAGGTCAAATCTGAATCGTTTAATCAATAAAAATCCTTACTCTGCAGCTTTGGGAAGAATGATCATTCTACAAATTGGAATATTTCAAAATCAATGACTGGGTGCTTTCCATTGCAATGACAAAGTTTTCTTGTGACCCCCAAACAAGGGGTTAGAAAATGTATTTATTCACTGTCCAGTAATTCTTTCATTAGTAAAAAAGTAAAATAAATTTGAGTTGGTAATAAAATAATTATATTATTATTATAAACAATTTGTACACCACTTAAGTTCCCGACTACTTTTCAAAGTAGATGTTGCAAGAGAATTGTTATGTCCCCCCACTTAAGGTGAGATTTTAAATCCTTTTAAGAATTTGCTGTGCTTAAAGATTTCTTGTAGCTTTTTACAATTCCTCAGCATTCCTAGGCTTGACATTTCTACTACTTCCAAATTAGATTATAAAATTATAAATTATAGATGGCAACAACTGATAAGTCTATCATCTTCGTTCATTTTGGGAATGTGTCTGAAGTTCATGAGGGTGCCTATCATCTTTCTGGGGAGAAGAGCAGATGTTAAACTGTAATTTAATAAGCTTGGGCAAATGGCCCGACAAGATACGGTTCCATGTACCTCCAGCTCTAAAGACCCTGGAGTTCATTCTTCATCTCATTCTTGAGGATGCCAACATGTCTCCTCGAGCAATCTGACTTGGCACGTTTGGGTGAACTGCCTTGTCTTGTCACAGATGGTCCCCATTCAGAGTTTGCATTCTCAAATATGGAACTAGAAATTGGATTCTACACTGAGACAGACATCAAAATGCCACTAAAAGTAACAGTTACAACTCTGCTGAGTTCAATTTAACTGTGAACATCAGCTTCAAGCTCTTTAGCCACCAGCAATGGTCCTTGTGAGACCACACATGAAAAACGAGTCAATATTATGATATCGTTTTGTGTGGCATATTGTCTTTTCCAGATACTCCAACAACGAATTCCATCCAATGAGCTACTCAATGCTGGCCATGGCTGCCCCCATTGTGGGATGGCCTACATCCTTTCTCTTAGGAGCATGGCTTCCTGAGGCTTATTCAGCTAAGAGAATATGGCAGAAGTGACAACGTGTGATGCTTGGGGCTAAGTCAGCATGGTGGCATAACATCCGCCTTGGTATTTAGAATTCTATGGTGCCCTGAATCAAGTGGCAGGTGGTCTGACTCCTTGGAGACCGCCCAGCATCAAGTAACCCTACTTTATTCCTGCAGAGAAGCCATTTGGGAAAATCCTGAAACTTTCTGAAGAAAAAGAGAGATGGTTGTCTAGCTTCCAGCTGCTTTCGTTCCATCATCTGGTTTTAACCACATTAAAGACCCCAAATTACTCTGACTAGAAAGCGGAGTGAAGAAACTACCTAGCGACTTCCACAGAAAAGGGAAGAAGGCTGGGGGTGGGGAGAAATCAAAGATCTAGAGATTCCCAGAGCGAGGCCTAGACTCTAATCAAGTTCCAGAAAACCTTGACCCCCCAGCTCAGTCCACTCACTGCTGCTGCCGCAACGGAGCTTGTGGTTTTCTCTGCTGACTTCTGGATAAGAGGACTGGACTGCATCCTCTCTAAAGCTAGTGATGACTGTGCGAGGGCAGGTAGGAGGAGACAAATGATTTGAAGTCCAGGTAATCAAAGACCACTTAGAAAAAAATATTAACATTTTACTACTTTTATCACATAATAAATGTATTTTAATTATAAAATAAAATAGAAAATAAAACATTTCAATATAAAGTAATTTTTATTTAATTCTATTACTCAGAGATAGTCACCGTACAAAGTTAGGGGTCTCAGTTGCTGGTAGCATAATCCACTGTGGGCAGTTGAAGTGAAACTTTTTTTAAATAAGACACATTTTGATGAGCCAAGAAACATGGCTTTTGATCTATTGTTTTGTAAGTAGATTTGAGAGAGAATTGTCATTTCACAATTCTAGTCTTCTGATCTATGAACACCAGATGACTTAATTTTTTTAGATCTCCTTTAATTTTTTCCAATCACTTTTTATGGTCTTTAGTACACAAGTATGAACAATTTTTTTTGCATTTTATTCTGTATTTAAAGCAAATTTATTTAACATATTTTTATGCTATTATAATTGAATTATTTGGCTAATTTTATTCCCATGTTGTTCATTGCTAATGTATAAAAATACAATTGATTTGTGTAAATGGGTCTTGTATCCTGTAACACTGCTGAAATTATTTATTAACTCTAAAAGTCACAACCTTTCACAGCCCACTGTGGGCCTCTCAACCCATAGATCTTTCTTCGCTTGTGGCTGGGTTCTCGTTTGCCTTGGTGACATGGCTGCCTCGGGCTGCTGGGATGATGACCAGTAGCTGCTGATCGTCTCATCCAAACCCCTGTGGACAAGTCTTTTCCTGAAGAGAGAGTTCTGAGTCAGTTCAAGTGACAACCCTGGGGGTTTTCCAGAGAGCTATGGAAGAGGTCAAGCAGTAAAAACCGTGAGGATGGGACTTCGCAGGAGATCGAACCCAGTCTGTCCCCTACAGTAGCTGCAGCTGAAGGTTTTTGAGGCCAGCTAACACACATGGGAAAGAGGCACGGGAATACGTCAAAAGAAAAAAAAAGTGCCACAAACTGCTATTCTCACCAAAATGCAGCATATAATGAACACTCTTCAGGCCACTGCAAGGCATTGTTTTCTGGCATTTGAAAAAGTTTTATTTAGAGGGTTGTTGCCAGAGTTTTCATTGCTTTTGAGGCCAGAGGTCCCCCCTCCATCCATCTGGAAGTCCCACTTCCCTTTCTGTTTTTAAAGCAAATTTCTTTATCAGTAATAGGGACATAGTATGCACACTCTACCAAACCCTAATGTTTTCACTTAGCAGGATAGCATAGACTATTATTGAAAATATTTTTCCACGTTCATAAATGTAGCCATAGAGTATTGTTCATGTTTGTTCTTTGAGTGGATAATCGATTCAATGCTATCACTTTCTGCTCATTAATAATCTCTGATCATGCTTCCTTCTAAGAGAGTTTATTGAAAATTAAACAAACATTTATAATAAATTATAAGAAATATTAAAAGAATTGCAGTAAAGGTCACTGTAGTAGCTTGAGGTGGGGATTGAGAGGTGTTAAGAAAAGGTTTTTAGGAAAAAGATGTCATTTAAACAGAATTCTGAAGAATGAGAAGGAATAAAATTGGCAATTTATAAGAAGTCTGCTTTTAGGCAGAATCCAATGCTCTGTGTGAGAGAATTACTCATTATGGCTGAAAAACAGGAAACAAAGGGAAGCTGCTAGAGAGGGGGCTAGAGACGGAAGAGAGGCATGAGGAAGCCTGAAATGACACAAACAAATGAGCCTTTTAGAGGAATAACTGGCTGCAGAGGGCAGAGATGAGGCCAGTTTGAGTGAAGAAAAATGTGAAAGGAGGCATTGGGTCATGCTGATGGAAAGTTACACTGCCTTGGCTGAAGTAACAGGGCTAAAGTGAGGACAGAGAGGAAGAGATTGATTTGGGTAATGCAGCAATGAAGCCCAGGGTCAAGGAAGCAGTTGAGGACAGAGAGAAGTCCTGACTACATCTCAGGTTTCAGGTTTGCAAACTTGAAGTTGAAGTTCCATCACTGGGAGACACAGCAATTTTTTTTTTTTTTTAGAGAAAGGTTATACGTTTCTTCTGTGACATGTATTTTATATGCTACATGTAAAATATGCAATTTCAGACACCCAGAGAGGATTTTGATGAATGAGTCAGGCTCTCAGAGAAGAGACTTAGGAGTTATCAGCACAAAATTCATAATTAAAATTGTGGACATGTGCAAGATGATTCAGAGAATGAAAAAGAGGTGGGACCATCAGACCTTCACACTGACATTTAGAGTCAGACCCAGGGCAAGAAGCCTGCCAGGGAGTTTGAGGTGGTGGCCAAAAGTGAATGAAGCCAACTGTGAGCGTGAAGCATCATGGGAGCCAAGGAGGGGAGAGAAAGAGGCCGACAGTGTTGGATGCTGTTGGGTGGGTAAGACCAGGGTTAAAAGTTGTCCTTGAAATTTAACCACAAGGGCACTGGGTGATTTGGTGAGACAATTTTTGGTGGAGTTGTAGTCATAGAAGGTAAATTCCAGTGTAAGTGGGTCGTGAAGACGTAGAGGACAGTAGAGAAACCTACAGCTGTGGAGATGGGGAGAGGAATGAAGACAGATTAACGTTAGACCAGCTTAGAGACTTATTTTTTTTTCTCTATTCTTCCTTCTCTTTTCCTTTTGGATCTGTATTGTTATGTTGTTTTTCAAGCTTGAAGAGATTTGAATACATTTAAAAGTCGACAGGAAGGAGGTGATGGAGAGGGAGACCTTGAAATACAGAAAAGAAAGAGGTTCTTCGAGGAAAACAGAGACCACGGGTACCCCTATGTCTGTCACCTGAGCTGACAGAAAGTTGGGTATCAAAAACAGAAAAGATAATGTAATAAAAATCTCTCATAGTCCTTTCCATGGTCAACTAGAATAAATTTAATCAAAGTCAGACTCTAAATTCACCAAAAATGTGCGGTTTCCTTCATTGGGAGTTTCTCTCAGAGGAAGAAAATGCTAATTCTGGAGCTCCAAGCAGTGCCAGGCTATGCTTCTTAAAAGACGTTCATGGTGAGTGACCAGGTCCCTTGCTTGGCCTCTCAAGGGTCTTTTTGGTCAGAACGCATTCAAGACAACCAGGGCCAGAAAATTCTAGGTGGAAATTTAAAGCTTCATCAGGATCTCATCGTCTCCTTTGGGATTCAGCTAGATAGCGGGGCTTAGGAGAAGCAGGTGTCTGTCATTCCTTGTGGTCACGGACAGCCTGACTCCTTGTCTGATGACAATACTTTAACAGGCGACCAATTCTGACCACTCTATAAGCCTGCCTGCCTTCCAAGGCCCCCCTGGTCCCACACGCCGCTCTTTATTGCATGGTTATCAGAGGCAGCCTTGTCCGGGCCACTATGTCAGGTGGCACTGTAGATTAGCTTTTGTAGATCGACTATGATGCTATCTAAGAAGTTCTCTTCTCTCTGTCACCTCCTTCTGAGTCAATCCGTGACTCTTCCAGCCTGTCAGACCTTGACCTCCTAGCCTCCAAGGTAGAGTGAGGAGAAAGCTATCCCATGAGGAACTTTAACTAGCAGCTTCCGACATTATTTTCAGAACATCCCAGGATGAAAGAGACAGTCAGTGTGGGGTCCACTACATCATTACCAAGAGTCCAGACAGGAAAAGCCACCCAGAAACCAGGATTCCCCATGCCTATGGCCTCATGGACAATGGCTTCTTCTCAGGGGGACATTCTGTTGGCTGTGCAGGCGACAGAGAGGACAGGAAGGAAGGAGAGAGACAGCGATCTGGAAAGATGTATGTTAGAACTCCTTAACAGCCCAGTGAGGGAACTTTTTTTCTCCTTTTTATGTTTTAGGTGAAAGTTAACTTTTATCAAGCAACCTAAGCAGAGTTTCAGAAAAAGCTTGCAAATATTTGCAGCAGTGTCAGAATAAGCCATATGTGAATCCTGAACACACCAAAACCAGGAATGAATTTCCCCAAATGGTATGGTGGCTCTGCCTTTGCCCGCAGTGTCCTCAGACCCTGCCAGAGATGGCAGAAAAAAAGCAAGGGACACTCTCGGCGGCTCACGTGGACATCCCTTGGCACAGAAGGTAATTACGGTAAAGTATACAACAGCTTTTTCTCCCACCGACTTTCCTTTTCATCAATCTCCCTATTGTTTCCCCCGACAACAGGATGGGTGGTCACATGAGGCTCCATTTCTCTAGTTCTCTTTTTAATTCCATAATCACCGAACCACATTTAATTAAGGGAACGTCTATTGATACGCAGAGCACGATCAGGTCAGGGGCTGGAGCTGAAATTGACCGAGGGCAGCTCTTTCACACTTATTTCAATTTACGAGTGCTCAGCCCCAGACAGACAGTGAGAAGGATTTCATTTCCGTCGGTGTTGTTTGCACATTCTTTATAACGTTAGCACTAATTGAACATGCTCGGTGCCCGCGCAGAGCAATCAAGCGTATCTATTTTTCATAAATGAAGGTCACGGGGTCAATCTTGAGCAAGTTCCTAGCAATCTAGTTATAGAAATCTATTTCTACTTGATCAGTTATAATAGGAAAGACCAGAGATCCAGAAAATTAGCAGTGGGAGAGCAATGCAGCTTCGGCGATGGAATGAGACCTTCCAGAAAGCAAACACCAAAGGGGTTTCTCTTCGCCTTGGACTCTCGCTTTGGGGATCACTCTGCATTTCTCAGATGTCCTGCATTCTGCATGTTGATGCCTGTTCCTTCAAACCATGACTTCAGACTGCTGAGCTTAGGGGTTAGGATTGTTAACTAAGATTTACTTCGATGAGGAGACGGTTAATGATATAAAGCCACAAAGCATCCCATTCGTTCACTCCACAAATATATCGCCAAGTGGTGTGTGAAGCACGCCTTACGGAAACCAGGTAATGTCATTTCCATGAGTGCATGGATATTTTCTCAAATGTGTAAGGATGCTGAGTTTTCTTTAGAAGGATGGTTTTCTAATAGTTTTTTTGTCATGTGTGTTCTCGATCTGATAAAGCTTAAAAAAAATATTGTATATTAGACTCTTTTGCTCATTTCTAGAATTTTAGCCTGTCTTCAATTTAAAATTAATTCATATGTTTTTTAAAACACAGACTATTTTCCCCTATCTTGATTTAATAATTCTGTAATAAAAATGAATCTCACTCATCGCTCCAGTCTAGTAGTGTGCACTATTCCTCACACCTAGAATACTAATCTTCATGCGTTAAGCTCAATCATAGGAAAAGAAGTGGGAGAAGCCTCTGGAATCTAGCTTTTCCCCTGAAAGTAAGCATTTTAGCCACATCCACAACTTTTCCTATTCATGTCTTCATCAGCAAATGTTATTTTGCTCACTGCCTCTCAGACATTAAAATATATATGTACTCCTTCTTGCCTCTTCTTATTTTGTCCCAAAAATTATCAAGAGTTTAATGTTCATGGGTCTTGTAAAGTCATGTTATATTTCATCCATAAGCAGTGTGTGGACAGTAAACTAGGCAATATGCCAAAAAAAAAAATTGCTTGTAATTTCAAGTTTTCATCTTCATAAATACTTTGTGGAACAATTAAAAGAAATGATAATTGTTATCACCAATATAAGTATTTTGACTGATCAAGAAAAACAATAAAAAACATTTACAAATTTAGGATCAGAAGATATTTAAAGTGTTGCTTGTTAGTTTAATTAGATAAGTCAATGAAAGAGAAATCGAAGATGAGAATCACAAACTGAAGAAGAAAAATGAAAAAAAATAAAGCAAAATGTAACTTACATTTATAAACCCTATATTTCAAGTTGGTTCCCATCTTCATTTGTAAAGATAACATGAACAACCCCACGCCTTGAAAAATAACTAACCCTTAAAACAGGATCCCAAAGGAGAATATTTTCGTCTATGGGAAGTGGTCATTAAAAAGTATATTTGTTAGAATGGAAGTCTTTTTTGCCCCATTCTCTAGCATGGAACATAACTGAAAAGAAGGCAAACACCTTAAAGTCCTTTAAAAACAAACAAAAACCATTAGAAATAGAGGATGGAGTTTAGTGCCAGCATCAAAGGAAGAGATTGAAGATTGGCTAGTCTCTCATGGTGTGTCCCAACCCCTCATGTAAACCCTGGGCACTTTTATATTTAGTCATATATGTGACAGAAAAATTCTCTGACCTCCTTTTTTCACGTGAATTTCTATAATAAATTAACCTTTGGTCAAGGCCTTGAAATTTTGAGGAAAAAGATGTTGCATCATGGACTAGATGAAATATGAATATAGCTGTTAAGAGGTGAGGAAAAACAGGTGACCTAAGATCTGGGTTCAAAAAAAGAACAGAAAAGTGCGTATTTAATATGGTTCTTCTGTTTGTCAGCCTGAGGCTTTCAGTCTGAGAAAGACGTTTCTAACCCAGCAGATGTCAGGGGAAGCATAGTGACAAATTCTGTTGGAAGGTGCCTTGTGGGGAAAAAATGTTGTGAGTGGTATCTCCTTGGAAAAATGGAGTATGCTGGAAGAAGGAACATATGAGAATCATCCTAAGGGGATTTAGTGAGAACTCGCTTATCTAGAACAGTCCTTCTAGGCTGCTCTTCAATCTGGAAGAATGACGTGTCCTGTCATGTGATATCATTTAAGAAACACAGTCTGGCATGTAAGCAATATTTTCTTAGAATTAAGGAAAACAAAAAAGACTTTAAAAAAATGAGAAGACTTTAAGAGAACAAGGGAGCACATTTAAAGATCTTATCCTTTAAACTTTTTTTCTGGTAAGCAAAATAAGAAGAAGAAAAAAAAAACCCCAACCACAACAGAACAGAGCTAACATTTTTTTATGGTAGGTGATGTACAATTGAGTTAGTGAGTAGGAGGATTGCTGGATTATTTAATTGAATTTTGAAACAATGAGTATGAGTATCTGCCTTACACAAAGGTAGACCCTAAAAGATACACCATAGGCGCTGCTGTTCTTTTTTCACTATTTGTTCACAATCTTATCAAAAGTCTTCTTTGCATGTAGCATTTTAATCGAAGATGAGTCTTCTATAAAAAGTACTCAATGGAAAAGAAAACAATGAAAACACTAGTGATGACAGTAGAAGAAATGAGAAGAACATTTTTGATGTCAGGTAAGAGATGTTCCAATGATACCAGTAGTTCTAAAGGAACAAAAACAATGATTAGATGTGCAATGCATGCACATTTCCATATTGCAGCAGGTAGCTCACCTCTTAATCCATCTGTTTTCCAATGAGATATGGGCACCAGTTTGAGCATCAATTGTCTTCTAAATGGAGAAGACTAAGTTAATTAACTAAATCCTTTAAACCATCTGAAAACTATTATTTTTGTGCAATTGTTCCTTGCCAAAAAAAACACAGAAAAATTAAATATGAAGTAATGATAAAATGTATGCCATTTAAGTTTTCTCATTAGCACCTGGATTTCTTCTGAGATGCTGGAAGGATGAGCCATTATTCCTTCCACTTTTGCAGTGAGCAAAAGACTGTATTTAAGGTTTAGTTTTCTATGTGTTTGATTGAATTGTCAAATATTTTGGAAATACTTTACTTCCATTTAATTTCCCAGGATAGAATCATTTATGTACAGCTGCAAAAACTAGGGATTTGACCTGTTTCTCATAAGTATTTAAATATCACACAATGAACATAGTGCATAGTGGCTTCCCAGAGTTTACACAGAGAAATTAGTTATTTAGGTGATATCATAATTAACATCATAGGCTTCACAACACAGTTTAACAGCCTGAGTTTCTTCTAATAATAAGAAGGACCAAACAAACTCAAATCATTTTTAAATATTTTTCAAATTTAGATTGTTCTCAACATTTAAAAAAAATCTGCCCTTTAATTTGTATACTGTTTAACTAAACAGAAAGTATTTAATAATTTTCATATATGTAACAATATTTACTTAAAACAATACTGACTGGAAAAATGAGTAAAGTACTAAAAAATATGCACATTAAGACCAAGTTGAATTTATTTTAGAAATGAAAGCTGTGTTAATATTTAAATATATTGTAACCTATTTCCACACAAGATTAAAAAAGGAAAGAAATCAAGTGATAATGTGAATGATGTTTTTAAAAATTAATAAGAAAACCATTCATTAATCATAACATGTCTTAGTTAACCACTGATTTTTTTAAATCAAATAAAGTGAATCTAAAATATTTAGTAGCATATTAATTTCTTTATGGTTAAGTGATGGAAATATTGATTTTAAAAATCAAAAACAAGATAAAGGTTTCTGCTAATACCTTTTAAGATTAATAATACATTGGCAGAGAAATAGTGAATGAAATGAGAGGGAGAAACAAAATAAGAATGATTTGTAGATAATATGGTTGCCTATTATTCACATAAAAATGCAAAAACTTTTTAAGTTAAACTGTTTAGATTTAATGAAGGAATTTAGCAATATTTTTGGATATAAGACCAATATAAAATCCAATTTTATAACTCTATTCAACAATATATACTTTAAAAATAATTATAACAAAAATACTGTTTATTGTAGCATCAAAATTATTAAGTAACTAGGGATAAGTCTAAAAAAGGTGTATACTTCCTAAAGAAAAATGTTCTAATTTATTTGAGTACAAAGAAAGAGCCATCGATTAACAGACATAACATGTTATGTGTACAATGTCTTGATATCACAAAACCATCAATTTTCTGAAAACCGTGATTCACTGATAACTCCAAAAGGATTTTAAATAAAATATATTAAGCTTATACTAAAAACATAATTTAAGGACAAAAAATAGCCAAAAGGTTTGTGAAAGAAGATTTAAGTGCTAGATATCTGGTTTTAATTAAAGTATAGCAATATAGAATTGGCACAGATAAAGACAGACAGACCAGTGGACAGTATTAAGAGCCCAGTAACAGGCTGATGCATGGCTGGAAACAATATGTTTGACTAAAATGATGTTACAAATTAGTGGGGAAACAGATAGACTATTTAACACATGATACTGGGATAACTATGATTGCTATGAAAACAGATAAAACTGCAGTGTTACATCAAATTGTACAAAAAATCAATTCTGTATAAATTAATAAGTATAAAAATTAGTTTTTAAACAAAAATATTGGATTATATCTTTATGACATCCCAATAAGAATTTCTTCAATGAGTTTTTTAAAAAGCACATGTAACAGAGAAAACTAATGACAATTACATCAAAATTAGCAATATATTTTCATCGACACCTGAAAAAAGTGAAAAATTAAGAAACAAACTAGAAGAAATTTACCACACATAAAACAGACAACAGTTACTATCCAAAATAAAGAATTTTTAAAAATGTCAATAAGAGGTAGACAATAAAATGAGCACAAGGATATATATTTTTAAATGTTCATTGTAATGTTGATTGTAATGACAGGTGACTGGAAACTAACAAATTTTGATCAGGAAGTGAACCGAAGACTACATTTTGTTTTTTTTATAAACTAGAATAGTATAGTGCATTGCAAATAAGTGAACTAAAGCTACATGCTTTTATTTACATGGATAAATCTAAGTTCTAGTGTGAATAGAAAATTCAAGATTTAAGTGACTACATATAGTTCATTTGCATACAACTGAAACTTTAAAAACTCTGTATGTTCCTCAAGGTTATCTATATGTCTAATAAGAATGGAAATAAGTATAAAAAATAATAAGATCTAAATTTAGAGTACTGGTTCACCCAGAACAAGGAGGAAGATTCAATTCTGCAAAAGTACATAGGTATTTTCAATTGTATTGGGCATGTTTTATTGCTTAATTTGGATAGTGACAATATCAATTTCATTTTGTTATTATTTTGTTTATCACTATATGTTTTTTATTTGATAATAGATTATACCACAAAATCCAATTTACTAATCATAATTTTTGCTTATTGAAGACAGATCCTGCCAAAAGAAAAGCAAGCAACTAGTTCCAGAAGGGTGGACATTTCTGGTACATGGGAATGCAGACCAGCAACGTGTCAGAAATGTTATTTAATCAGTACGACATTTGAACCTTTGCATTTGCCATTTTAACGTTATACGCACCGTGTAATAATCACCATGTAAAAATTCAGACAGTTGCATTTTTATTATGCAGAATTCAGTGAAATATAAATGAACCACAGAGATGAAAATTCCATTAAAAAAAAGTTCAAAGGTTATTTCTCAACATGGATTCCTGGGTAGAATCCTTCCATGTTTCTTGTAATTGGTGTCTTAAATATGTTTTCAATGTTTAGAGAGACGAAAAGAGAATGCAAATTTATCAGCATTAAAATTGCATAGACTAATTAAAATTTTTTCATTCTTCGTTTTGTCTAGTACTATATCAATTCAGAGTAATTCATTATGTGCATGCTAATTAGCATCTTTAATTGGAAATTATAAATGTCTCTTTGACAATGAACAATTATTTCATAAATGAAGTCTCTTTAGTAATCAACCGTTTTATACCATAAGGTCCAAGAGAGAATATTAATTAAAAGTTTGCTTGGCGATATCAGTTTTGAGAATCACTAAACCATCAATCATCATATCCAACACTTAATTCGAAAACTATCAAAACAACTAGGAAAACAGTAGCTTCCAGAAAAAAACAATAACAACAACAAAAACAACTTCAGAGAACTTATTTCAGAAAACTGTCCTACTTTTTCGCATGTAAGACAAGAAAAAGAAGCAGCAAGAACAATCCAGCAAAGACAAGCCTGGCCAATTGGGAAATAGAGAAAACAGTAATTACAAACGATATGAAACTGCTACCAAAAGCAATGAAGACCGTCAGAACTGAGTAGAAAACCATAAGCAAAAAGCCAGGATATTGGAACAGAGAAGAATTAGAAGACGAGAGGGAGCCTAATAGTGGAAGATGGTGAAAGTTTGCAGTAAAAGCATGCCCTCAAAATAAGAGCTTGCAGGTGCAGGGACTAGTCTATGCGGTAACATTGGCCTGACAAGGAATAAGCACACAGGGCTAGTGTAGAAGACATCCCAAATCTGTAAGCTTCTGAGAGGTACCATAGGCAAAGATGCACAGAACTTCCACATTTCTTAAAACGATGGTTCATCTCTATAACTGTGAAAGAGATAAAGTCTGCAAGGCCAAACTGTCTCTTCCCCCCGCAGAAGTGCCTGCTAATATCTACATAGTATTTATCCTAAAATTAACAACACAAAGTGTTTAATCCATCATCCACACAATGGTCTAAGAAAACATGTTTAAAAAGAGGAGCAGGCTGCCAAGCACCGAGTAACCAGCGATTCCCACGGCTGAAGGAGGGAAGGAGCAGAAATATGTTTTGTTGTTTCTAAGTCACCCAAGGCTATGGTGTTGTGTTATAGCAGCTTGAACAGAATAGAACACCATGAAATATAATAGATTTGTAAGTTCCGGAGATTAGAATGAGGATATTTTTAGGGGCCATTATTCTATCGCACAGGGAATACAAAGCACGGTAATAGAAATGAAGAATTCCTCTAATACATTCATCAGTAGACACGGTGGAGAAAAGGATCAGTGAATTTGAAGATTGTCCAACAGAAGTTATTCTAAGTGAAACAGTAATAGGAAAAAAGGGAAGTGAGTGCGGGGTGTGTGAGGTAAATGGGGAGTCCATAAACTGTAGAGCAATATCTAAAGGTGTAAGTTATGTTAATTGAAGAAGAGACATTGAATAGACCAGAAGGAATATTTGAAGACATAACAGCTGAGAATGTTCTAAATATAATGAAAATATAAAAACACACAATTAAGAAATTCAGATAACATTAAGCCAGATGCATATAAGACAACAATAGCAACGAAAAGAAAATATCTGAACGCTTTCTATTCAAATTGCTGAGTTTTCCAAAGTTAAAAACATTATGGAGGACTAAAGAGGAGGATTAAAGCAGACTTTGCATTATATTATACAAGCCAGAAAAAAAAAAATGGCATGGCATCTTTAAAGTGGTAAAGGAAAAAAAACAATTGTCAATCCAGAATTGTATATCCAGTGAATTGTATTGCAAAAGTGAGGGACAGGTAAAGACTTTTTCAGACAAGCAAGACCAGAGACAATTCATAAATTAAGTCCTCACTACATTACAAGACACGTTAAAGAAATTTCTTGAGGCAAAAGGAGTGTAGCACTAACATAAACTAGATCTATGTAAAAAAGAAAAAAATGATTCTTAAAAATGGCTAAATGAAGGTGTATGTAAAAGACTCTCTTTATATTGAATAGCTATAAAAAAGTATTGACTAATCAAAATCGAAGGCAATCAATAGCATGAATAATAGTAAAACTATGATAATAGCAAAAAAAAAAAAAGAAAAAATTAACTCTACTATTTTAAAATGTTTAGACAACATTTGTAGCCATATATAACTATTTGAACATAGAATGTGGTTAATTAAACTTTATATTATAACCCTAGGACAATAATTTAAAAAAAAAAAACAAACCTCACAGATTTTCAAACAGCTATAAAAATAAGCCAACAATGAAGATAAAATGAATTATTAAAAAACGTTCCTTGTTTCTTTCAGTCAGACAACATCCTAGTTGAGAAAATAATGACAAAAATGAGGAAATAAATGTGAAAAGAAGTGAAAAAAAAAATACAGTGTGTCTCCCTGGGGTGGCCACAGACGCTGCAAACCGTAAACTTCTGAAGTTTATAGAATCAGCTAGCACTCCGTTTTCAAGTCTTCGACAGTCTGTGAGCTCCTGCTTTATTCATATTTGTGTTCTCAGCGCCAAGACTAGTTTCGACTTTCAGACTACACCTGAGAAAGTAACGAGCTGTTTTTCTCCGAAACTTAACAACTTCAGGCATTTCTCCTCTTTCTACCAACTGACGTGTTCCTTTCAGAGCTCCTCGCATTTCATTTTATGCTTGCAAGTTTTCTCCAGTTTGGAGAATCATCCGTTACGGTGTGGTGCACTGAGTCACACTGTGTCATTCCTCGTTATTATATATTTCCGAGGGAGCAGTTACTAATGCAAATAAAATTTGACTTATTTATCCAGGGATAAGAGAGGATAAGCCGTCATGGAACAATCAACAGACTATCTTTTAGAAGATGGATAACAACAAAAAACAATAAAAAGCAAAGTGTTTAAATTTTGCTTTAGAAACTATAATACCAGCATCGAAAATATCTATCATGAAAGGTGATTTATGGAATAGAGGTTTACATGCAAATTCTAGACCATTATTTACTCTAAAGGAGTAGCTAGGTTTGCATTAAAAAAAAATTCTGGGAATCTTGTTATAAAAATATATATTTACTGGCGGTACTGCATTTCAGAAACATAACTCTTGCCGGAAATGAACATTAATCAGAATTCCCATTAGTTTCAAAGCATTAGAAAAATATTTCCCAGACTTTGTTTGGCTCAAAAGGTCTCACAAAGAGCAGTGCCGCTGTTGGCCAGTGCTTGAAGACAGCGGGCGAGTAGGTTGGCCGGGAGTAAGAGGACAGATTTGGGGGCCGTGCTAGCCACTCTGCAGAGGTTCAGGTCCACTTCTTGATTTTTTTATTTTTTTAGTTGGGACAATGTGTAAATTGGTTAGCATATTAGTTAAAACTCTGTTTTTGAAACAAAATAGAAACCAATTTAAGAAAATGCAATTCCTCACGCGAGTTTTATTGTGACAGGCCACTATGCGTCTCAAAATCCAAGGCAAAAACGCAGTGAAATTTCACAGAACCCTTGCAAATGGACAGTGGTCAAGAACTCGGTATTCTTTGCCAGTCGCTCGACGCCACTTCCCTTTGTGCCTGTCCTCAGCCCACATGGCGTCTGTCGCCCTGAAGTGTGTTTGTTACAATCTGAGTCACGTAGAAAGACTCTCTCCCATCGGTGCGATTACAGACCACCAAATGCGGGACAGTCCACAGCAGGTTTATGAGGCCCCCCACCCCCGGCCTGTGGGGAAGGAGGGAGCGTAGATGCACTGAGTCCCTTTTTACAAATGGGCACCCAGGGCTCAGCAGCCTAAGTGAGGGGGGAAGCTGAGAGGGTCTCCTTCAACACACGACGATGCTCCTCGTGACCCTCATGATCTGTCCTGCTGCAGTGAGTCAGAGTGACAGGGGTCCTGGGGGAGCAGAGGCGACGAAGCTGGGAGCTAACAGGAGGAGCCCTGTGAGGGAGGCTGGGGCCCTGTCCCCAAGCTTCCTTTTCTTTTCCTTTCCCCCCAAGAAGAGCATCCCAATAGTTTTCTCTGGAAAGAATGCCCCTGGAACTCCCAGCTGTGTATTCCCTTTCCAAGTTTTACTCTTTCAAGGTCCATTGGACCCAGCAAGATCCAAGCGCAAATCCCGACTTTCCCACTGGCTGGTTTTGTAAACAAAGACTGTGCTCGACCTCTGTCAGGTTCAGTCCTGACCTGAAAAATGGGGCCTCTCACACGACAAACCATAACATCTGCTCAAAGCTCTCTGCCCCCGGGGCCTGGCACGTGCTACCTGTTTTCCTGCCGTTTATTCTAATGAGCACAGGATGCCCAATTTAGGGAAATTGTAGCTTTTATTTCTCTGCAGATTGTTGCGCCCTACTAATTATGGTTTGGGAAATTGCTCAAATTTCCATTACTCCTAATTATATTAATAATGGAACCTGGGCGATTACACCAATAACTGAATGACTCGTTTCGAATGACCAGTTATACGAATTAGTAAATTGTGAACAAGCATAAAAGAATCAAAGCATGTACGATCACTTTGTTCATCGATGCTAATATATGGAGGTGTTAAATAGCTGGTAAGAACACGGCCGTCCTCAAAGCTCCATGCGCTCTACCTTTGTTGGCATGCTTTTCTTTTTCTTTTAAGAGAATTAGAGCTTTAGGAGCTTAGTTATAACATTTTTAATGACTTGTAGGGTGAGAGGGCACAGGTGCTTTGCGAGTTTGGTGTGGTGTCCGGGAGAAAGGGGCCTAGGAGAAAATTGGAGTGTTTTACCTTCACTTCGTTTGATGTGCAAATAAGGTTGGATTTTTTTTAAAGGTTTGATTAAAATAGGGGTCTTCTCCAAACACAGAAGGATATCACTGAGGATCCTAGCATGGAAGCAAAATTTTCTATCCCGAGAAAACAATTCAGAGGATATTTATATCAACGGCTGATGTTACACTCTCTCAAAGCAGAAACAATCCGTGTCCCTAGAAACCGAACTGTATTGAAGAGAAGAAGGTGATTCTCAGGTTTTATGCTAAGAGCGAAAGAAACAGCTTGGGCTACCCCAGGCCTGTGAGGCCGCCAGGAGGGAAGGAGGCATTATCATATCAATGACGTGCAAATGGCTTTCGGGGGAGAGAGGCAAAGGTCTTCCAATCTGAATTCCAGCAGCTTCCCTTCTTCAGTGTGGAGGCTGCAGGTCACCCGACAGGGCAGTTCTGCTCAGACAATTTTCTCCCCAATTCCAAAACAGAGCTGCAAGGGGTTTGAACTATGACTCTGGCAAATGCTTTCTCTGATGTCTGTGCCCCCATCCTCTAAACCACAGTCATCCAGCAGTGTCATTTCTGCCAGTTTATACGGACATCTCCGGAGCTTCTCATATCGAACCCTTAAAATAAAGAGCAGATAAATAATAATGTGTGTGCATTTCCCTAGTTGCTCAGGAAAGAAAGAGCAGAAAGACCCGACTGAAGATCAAAGACTTTTTGAGTGATCTTGATGGGTACTTGCTTTATAGGATTTCTAAAATCAGAAAGACAATACATTATCCATCAACTCTTACCTCATTTGTTTCAAATTTTGGATAAATCATTTTAGTATGAACAAAAGCAGAGGTAAACCCAAATTTCATGCTGACTTTTATGTTCTGGTCCCAAAATAAATCCACCTTTAGTTGCTTTAGGTCTCAGGTATGATCAGCAATGCTCATACCTCTGTCCACGTGAGGAACAAAGCAGCTTTTTGTTTTTGAGTGTTGAGTGTTTGCTTGTCCTTTTGCATCTAAGATAGCACGCCGTTGAGGTGTCAGTGTCATCTTCGGTTCCAGATCCCTCGGGTGACAGCCACGACCAGAGCGAAAACCACAGAACCCTCATGGTTACCTCTTTCCCCAAGTACCACCTCTTTGTTGTGCTATGACCCTTAGTCATTATCCAGCCCGTACTCACTGACGGAAAAGAGGAGTGTCTCTTTGCTTTACTTTTTCCCCCCACCCCAGAGATTGCTCTGCTCTGCTTTCTCCCGCCCGGTTAAGCCCCCATTAATGGATTTCACGTGACCCTCCTCAGCCCCCTCCTTTGATTCTAATGAATAAAATACGCTGCAAAACCACCGTTCTCCAGAGCGTTTTCTCAGTCCGTTGAGGTTTTTGCTTCTCGGCAATTGTCATCAGTTTGACTCAAATAAACTCATGACGATTCTCTACATGGTTTGATGTTTCTTACACCAAAACTACTTCAGAAGTTAAGTCTTGAGGACATACTGTTGAGCAAACCATGCCCATGATAAAACTGTGCAAAAAACTTCACTTCTTTAAGGTAACTTTCTCTTTTCTCTCTCCTTGATTCAAACTGGCCTTGTACTCACTCACCTGCTTCTTTTTTTCCCCTTTTTCTTCCACCTTTGCACATACAGCAAGGCCAACCACTCCCTTAACCTTTAAACCCTTAGGACATCAGATTTTGCTCAGCATTAAACAGTCTTAGGAACAAAACTCTAAGTCTGTTGACCACAGAAAGAGAGTTTCAGTCAAACTAAAGAGAACATCTTGGCCTCAGTTCTGTTTCAGCTCCAGACCCAGGCAGGGGAAATGCCCTTACTGGCCATATCCCCTCAAGGCCAGATGGAATGACACCATGACTGATGTCAGGACCTGATGTAATGTTTAGCTGCATCCTACCCTAGCCCTCACCAACCAGCAGAGCCCAGGATCCCAACTCCCTTAGCTACCATGACTAAGGACATTTCCCCTATAGATCCTGTCCTTCCCCTGGAAGTCATTGGGGAGCCCGGTCTTTGAGTTTTGGGCTCACTCATGTCTCTGGGCTTGGCACCATTTCTCTAAATAAACATTTACTTTCTTTGCTGCAAATCTCTGTTTGTATTTCATTTGGCTTCCATGCATGCAGGCAAACCAACCTCCCTCCACCTCTTTTAGTTTGGAAACAATGGATATTCCCTTTTTTTCTGCAAGAGATTTTACTGGAGCCCTGCTGTGTATGCATCATCTAAGTCTGTGTCCATGCTACAGTGACAAAGCTGAAGAGTTGCAACAAGATTCTTTGTCGCTTTAATGAAAACTTTACCAACCCACAAATGTCAGAGTGAATTTTTCTTTTTACATTTCACATTTTTATAATATTGCTAGAATCTTCAGTTAACATTCGAATACTCATTTTAGCCAAAACTTTATCTTTGGAATCATAAATCTTCTGAGTATCTGTTGAGATAAATGATAAAAATATCCTTTTAATTGTTCTTCAGCTGAAAGAGCCTCAGCACGTGGTACCAAACCACTCAATGAGTGACCACAGTAACAGCATCTTTTACTTTTTAATTATGCTCAATTAATTGCAATGATGTCTAATCTAGTCCTAAAAAAAAAAAAAAGCTCAAAATGCTATCAAGTAAGTGAAAAATACAGTTTTCCTTCATTCTTTTTTCTTGGCACCTTCTGTGAATAAGTGTGTTATAAGTTTAATTGGTTTAATTATGCTGAACAAAATCTATAAGGAATATGGTAAATGCAATTAAAATTTAATCAGTTTATGTAGAACAGATAGAATCCAGGTTTCTTCAAACCAAATAAGCTCGAAATAATACCGTTGACCAGCTCAGGACATAAAAGGGTTTCCGTATAATGTGGGTGATTATATTCTCTGTTTAATGTGCATAAATGAGAAAATAGGAAATAGTGTGCTGATTAAATCATTCAATTTAACTAGTCTGTGTAGCTCAGGGAAATCATTAAAATGGAACTGGCTGTTGAATAATGACATATATTTGGCTCTCTTAGGGGACTTACATTTTTTCACCTTATTGCATGCTTTGGTGAAAGTCATTAACTTATCTATGGAGCAAGCAATTTTAAATATGGGACTTTTTAAAGGATTAAATTGAGATTTTTACTGGTGTATTTACTTACGTACAGATGATTATAAAGACTCAAATTATATTTTTGATTTTGCCAACAAGTTCGATCTGGTCATTTGTTGAATTTTATATTATGTAACTCAATATGGCATTTATCCAAAGTACAACAATACATATTTTGACAGCATAATCATAAATTCTTAGCATTTTTCTAAGCATCAATTGAGTGATGAGGGGAACAGAATATGTGACCCCAAAATATGATGCTTGGGCATTTGGATTATATTGAGCTGAAAGCAGTTGAGACCCAGGAGATTCAGGAAAAAATTTACTTCTCCTTTAACTGCCTAAACAAATTTAGATAAGGGGCCTGGCTCAGGATGAGAGAGAGAGCTATTGCCAGAGAAAACTTTTATCTGAATGACCTGTCTTCATGGCAGGGCAAACATCTGATTACCAACCATCTGCTCTTCTTATGTCCCGTGAATCACTCTTTTCCCTTTGAAGCCACAGGCCCCATCCCACTCCTGAGCTCAGGATGGCGTATAAGTCTCACCTGCCTGCCTTGTCCTTTTTTCTCATATCTAAGGGGCCCAATACATATAAAATTAAATTTGATTTTCTATTAATCTATCTTATGTCAATTATATTCTAAGACCAGCCAGAAGAACCTTGACGAGTAAAGGAAAAACTTTCTTCCCCAAGTAACTATTAGATAATTATTTTAAAAATAGCGGTTGCCTTAAGGCAGACATTGGAATAGTTGGGAAATAATTGTGTTTTGGCCTGAGCCAATTGCTGCTGATTGTTTATGATAATGATTATTTTACTAATTATTTCTCTTTACTGAGTTTTTAAAGCAATTTATTAAAGTAACGTATGGGTTGAAACAATTAAAACCAGAAAAAGATAGATCAATAGGTGGACACATCTCTGCCAGCCCCTATGGGACAACTGTTGATAACGGTTTGGTTTTGTTGCTTCCATAGCTTTGCCTAAGCCAGTTGTTCTCACAGAGGTTCACAGGCTCCTGGGCTTCCCCGAGGTCTTCTTAATAATACATGAGTCAAGACTGCTTTTGTAACGGTATTGAAATGTTCATTGCATCCTTGCTGTGTTGACATGTGCAATGATGACATCAAAGCAATGGTGAGTGAGCATGAACTGAAGCGGTGGCACCAACCAGGAATCATAATATTACATAGCAGGTTATATCTTACATGACGTGTCTTTTAAGGGACAGACATCGTCTCTAATATTTTAAATAAATAAATTCATTTAAGCCTCAAAAAATCACATAGGATATAGGTGCTTCTGTGAGCTCTGCTTTGCAGATGAAGAGAGGGAGGAAGAATGATAGTAACACAGACATAACAACACGCAGGTAACGTTACGTGGCCGAGAAAGTTGGCAACGCTGGAATTCAAACTGAGACAGATGGTAACAGAAGCCCGGATGTAGCCACTTTGATAGTCTGTGCTACCGTATGAGACATCTTTAGGACTGTTTAGGGATTCCTTGTTTTATAATGAACGATCCTGTTCCAGACCTCACTGTTTCCAGGCCAATGTGGCTTTACATCCGGGAAGTCACACTGAAATTCGAAGATGCACAGGGAGCATCCTCTCCGGGGGTAGAAGAAATGATTGTCCTCACAGCCAACACTCCCTCTCTAAAGCTGTCACTGTTGCCGTGACTAGACGGGGACCTTCAGAAGCATCTGTGCCTCGACAACACATAATAAGTCAGCGCCACAGGGTGCATCGGAGAAAGAGCAGGGAAATACACTGTCTTCTCTGTGATTGTCCTTTATGTCCTTGAAGGTACCAGATATGTTCTTTGATTCAATCACTCATCTATGGACAAATATTCATTGATTACCTTCTTTTGCTTGTACTGGTTCCAGACTCTAAAAAAAAAAAAAAAAAAAAACATGGCAGGAGAAGTGAACCTGACCTCATGAGCTTACATTCTCTGGTATGAGGCTGACGATGACCTTGACCTGAGAGCACATTCTCACTGGACTGTTTTCCTCTTCCCAGTTTCAGGCTAAGCCCATAAGACTCCTGGAGGCTTTGCATTTACTCTTTTGGAGCCCAGCCACCATGTTCAGGAGCACAGGGTAGACTACTGAAAGGTGAGAGACCGTGGGGACAAGCATGTTGAACTGTGCTGAGTGATTAGGGACAGAAGAGGTATTTTGGAAAGAAAACAAAATTCTCACAATGTGAGATGGTTTACTGAGGCAAAAATCAGCCCTTTTCAAATGTTTGCAAGTAGAATTCAACAATTAATTTGAAATTTTCAATTTTGAAGGTGAATATTCATCGACCATTGTAGAAATGGAATTTTGTGACAAGAAAAAAAATCAGAAACAAAAACTATTTATGTCAGAGATTTTATGTTATGGCTGGAGAAACCAAAACACTGAATGTTTAATAACCTGTTAAGGTCAGACACGCATAACAGGTGCTGAATCAACGTTCTGGCTGCTGAAACGTGACCACCAATGGAAGGTTAAGGGCAGAAAAGCAGGTGTCAGCAAGCACATTGGAGTTAAAGGACTTCTGTCAGAAGAAGGTGGAACCCTAGTTTTTTGGTGCAAGATCATTATTTCACCCACTTTAATCCTAACTGGTCCACGGGGAACTCTTGGCTCTTCATACTGAACCTGCGATGTCTTAAAGAACTTGCCTGAAATAACCTGCCTTACAATCCCACAGCTGTGTTCTAATAACATTCGAGAATGAGGTTTGGCAAGGTTTTTGCAAAGGCTCCAGAAGGAATGGTTTTAAGTGCTGGCAGGACACGTGGTCTGTCGTAATGACTCAACTCTGCCATTACAGCATAGAAAGAGCCACAAACACCGCATCACGCAACAAACATCGTTATATTCCAATGACACTTCATGTGTGAATGTGTAATTTTGAATTGTCCATCATTTTTGTGTATCGAATCATTTTTCTTTTGATTTTTTTCCCCAATGATTTAAATGTGTAAAACTCATTCTTTACTTTTGGGCCATACAAATGTAGATGGCATCAGGGTTTCAGCCAAGGCTGTGGTTTGCTAACTCTTATGCCAGGGGGTAGCGATTGTCACACTACTAAGGACCGAGGAAGATCATGATGCAGGAACAGAATGGAATGGGCCCACAAAGAACATGCGAGGGGGCAGGAGGCGTCTGTGAACCTTAGGCAGGATGCGAGGCCTCCAAGAGAGACAGGTTGAGGTCGAATGTGTCCAGAGGAACCATTTGAAGTTGCAAAAGAGCTGTGGAAGGCAGAGGGCGATGGCCACACCGATTCCCAAGGGAGGAGTGTGGAGCCATGTCAGGGGACATCACAGCAGAACTGACACAACCACAGTAATGCTTCAAGAAATACAACTCATTTAGATGCAATTAGAAGAAAGAGATGAATTAGTGCAAACTCTTAATATTTGAGTCCCAACTCTGTTCTAGTTAGAAAATTTATGATTCACCGTATTCGAGATGGATGGGGTTGAGAGGCAGGTTGTAGAAAGCGTCGAATTAGATTTCTTCCATTCAATTTCCTTCCTAACTTGAAAATTTCTCGAGTGCTGCACAACCTAATAGAACTTTTAGCCATCTTTGGTTTTGTCAGAAAATGCTCTTCTTTTCTCCTTTTTAACTAGATGACAGGGACCAATTAAATTAATGAGCCTCACAAAAGTATTTCCCTTGGCAAATGACAGGCTGTATTAATGTTTGCACAGTGCAGGTTTGAAGCTGTAGGCCTCTATGTTAAATGCCTATGTTTCACGAAATACCCTCACGTGTTGTTGACTTCAACCAAATATCATGCATGCATGTGTGTGCACATAGATATTAAAGAATCAGATTTAGTTTTCTATTGCTACATATAATTCAGGTATATAGAGAAATTGTGAAAATAAAACACACATGAATAGTAGGAATAGTATCTGCAAGAAGTCATGTCATTTAGTCAAATCTCTCTTTTTTATTTAACGGAGTCTCAGAGTAATCATTTTCTCTACAATTAGTTATTTAATAGTGACGAGTAAAATTTCCCAAATGATCATAGAAACCTAAAATATGCTAAAAACATGTCTGTTCACATTGCCTGAATCCTTTAATGCTTTGATAGTGGTCTAATTAAATGCTTATTATAATTTCTTCAATATTGTGTTTAGACATGCTGCTGATTGGCGAATAAAGTCAGTAAAATAGCAAAGGATTTATGAGCTAAAGCCTTCGTTTTTATTCTGGGTAAAAAGGAAAATTAATATATGCCTCATTTCCTGATCTCTTCAAAATAGCACAATGCTCTTGCCACATATAAGTATGATATTTGCATGATATATATTTTGGGGGCAAGTCGGAAAACTATAATTCTTTAGCTAAGTTCTTTAGTAAGATTATTTTAAAATGTAGATTATTCATAAATTGAGTTGCAACATGATGAAATGTTCATGCTACTCAAAAGAAAGCATCAACATGTAGGCCCGTTGGTTTGCTTCGATATATGCTCTTCTTCTCATGTACTTGTATCTTAAAACAATAACTTTTACATCAATATTCACATGTAAAATTAACTAGAGCCTACCAAGAGATCTTTCTCAAAAGGAAACTTTGATAGAAAGTTATAATGAATTCAAAATCATGAATCAGTAGATAATGTTGCATTCGTTGAAAAATTAGTAGCAATTAAGTTAATTTTTTTCTTTTAATTCTGAACTTTTGAATTTATGGACACGTGAAAAAGGCTAATCTGTTGAAATGAACATGAGCTAATATGGCAAAGATTACTAGACTTTTTAATTTGTTATAAATGCAAAAATTCTCTGAGTGCATCAAGGAAAACAGAAAGCTGATTTCAATGTTAATGAAATGACAATTTAGACAATCTGATTACTTCAATGGAACATACATACACATGGTAGAACTGTACTGTTTCTGTTAGATATGTGCATTTTATTTTCAATATGAAAACTTCTATGTTTCATAGTTACTACTTAACGTGCCTGAGGTGAGGTCAATCCTTCTTCCATCACTAGAGTTTTCTGCCAAGGAGTGAGTAATTCCTCAAAGGTGGCAGAGGAAGAGGGACCCCAACCAGGGTCTGGCAGTCTTACTGATGTGAGGAGACAGAAATTAGCGTTTGAAAAGACTGAGGAGTCTAGAATCTATGAGGCAATTTTAAGAAAAAGAAAAGAAAAGAAAAGAAGTTAGTTTGAGAAAGATATCTATAAATCTGTACAATACCCAGTTGAATGTTTGGCTGAATATGTATATGTGTATGTGTAAGGTGATTCTCCACAGAAGTGGACAAGAAAAAAATTCCAAAGTAAAATTTTTTAATTGCTAAAGAGCCGTAAGAAGAACAATTTTCAGAGCTTACATAGGCTTAGTAAGCATGGAAGTTCTCTTATGCCTCTTCACACATTTATACAAAATATAAAGCACCAATAACATCAGATAAACTTGAAGAGAAACAAAGCTGGTATTTTGATACAAAGAAATGATATCTGATATCAGATAGCAAGACAATAAGTAAAATGGTATTTTACTAACACAACGATAGATAAATAGACCAAAACAATGTAAGAGGAAATCTAGAAACAAGCTTATACTCTTGAATTTTGACAAAAGTAGGACTGGAGTTAAGTATGGCTTTCGCTAAGCTTTACTGGAGCATTTATACAGCCGTGGGGGCGGGGGGGGCAGACTTTCCATGGGTTTGCGGCCTGTGCCCCGATTGCGACAGAGACGTCCACTTGAAGAGCTGGGTTTCCGACTAGGACCCCAAAATGTCGAGCTAAGCAGGTCTGTGAAAGTCCCAAGGATACTTAGAAAAGCTTGGGTTTCAGGCAATAGCCAACGAAGACTTAGAGGGCTGGGGATTAATGAACTGTCACACGTGTGGTGGCTGCTATTTTCTCAATTCCTGGAGAAGGGTACATTCCGATGATAGTCCCTGTAATAGAACAGGAAAATTAATAACTAGAGAGGTATCATTTACAATAGCTATAAAATTTTTAAGGTAACCCGAAATATTTTTTTAAATGCAAGCGTTTCCACAGGAGTTTTTAATACTCGATTGAAATTCATTTTTAAACACCTAATCAAACAGAAAGACATACCATACCATTGCGAATAAAGCCTATCGTAAAAAATTCAGAGTCCTCAACTTGATCCATTATCCAATAAAAATTTCAACAGAGGATTTTGCGTAATTTAAGAAGCTGAACGAACGATGGACGTTAGCGAGGCATTCCTGAGGAAGAAAGAGTGTGAAGTAGAGAGGGTAGGCCAGTGTGGGAAGTGTGGAAAGTTATGTCCTCGTGGTTTTGATTTACATTTCTCTTATTACTGAAAAGGTTGAACAAATAGCCATGTTTTTAGTCTTTATTTGTTTTTTTCCCTGTGAGATGCATATAAGTTGTCTGCCCTTTTCTCAACTGCCCTTTTTCTTCCGGATCCATAGAAATCCCTTTTAATATTCTGGATATGAATGTTTTTTCATTTATCGTTAGGGAAGTATTCTCTGCTAGCTTGTGGCTTATTCTCCAACTCTCATCACAGTATCTTTCGATACGCAAGAATCTGGTGATATAGTGAAATTTATCTTTTCTCTTAAGGTTGGTGTTTTCTGTGTCTTATTTCAAAATGTATTTTCAGAGCACAAGAGCACAGAGACATTCTTCTGTATGGTATTTTACATTTTGAAATGATCTTATTTTAAATTTTAAGTTGTTGATATATATGGAATTGATTTTTGCTTATGGAGTACAGCAGCGGTCCCCAACCTTTTTGGCACCAGAAACTGGTGCTCCTGTTAGCACCTAAGGCCTGATGATCTGAGGCGGAGCTGAGGCGGTGATGCAGGCACTGGGGTCAGCTGCAAACCCAGGTGAAGCTTTGCTCATGGGCCTGAGGCTCACCTCCTGCTGTGTGGCGTGGGGGTTGGGGACCCCTGGTGTAAGGAAAGAATATAATTCTACTTTTTTTTACATAGATGAATAACTTTTCCAGTGTTATTTATTGAATATCTCCCTTGTCTGTATGGAAGTGTTATATAGTACCCCAGGCAGCAAATTTCCACATCAATATGCATCTGTTTTTAACTGCCTCTGCTCTATTTTGGTTTTATATCTTCACCTTTGTATACATATCATAATGTATTAACCACAAATGTTTTTTAAATGTGTCTACCGGAAAACTTAAAATTACTTATGTGGCTTACGTTATATTTCTATGGCTATATATATTGCCTTCCCCCCAAACCTTATGCCATTTTTTCTTTCCCTGTTTATTGAGCTGACTGGGAGTTAAAGGGTTGTGCTCAAGAGACAGTGGAAAATCCTGATTGTGTTCTGTAAACCTCCACTAAGTAAGATGTAGCCAGAGATAATCTTATGTATCTTTTGTCAGAGACAAAATTTCTTTTATTCCTAAATTATGAGGAATGTTTTTGTTTTAAATTATTAATAGATATTAATATTTAATGTTATTTAATGTTTTTGACATTAATGTGACATATTTTATTAATTTGTTTTTTAATGTTGGATCAACCTCTGCTTTCTGAAATATTCTCAACTTGGTCAAAACGCATTATCATTTTGACACATTATTGGATTTTATCTGCTAAAATATTTAAAGATTTTGGTGTTTATGCTCATAAATGAGTGAGATTAGCCTGAAAGGTTAACTGATGTTGCTGCCTAGCTGATACATACACACACCCACACGGCATTTTTGTTTTACAAAATAGTTTTTTGTTTATACTTACTCCCATGTTTATCTTTTCACTGCTTATGATTTTTTATTACATCCCAAACTTTCCTTCTGGAATCAAGTACCTCTTCCTAAGGTATATCCTTTAGAATTCTAACAATGAGGGACTAATATATATACATAACATATAATATATATAATTAAATATTATATATATTAGTTTGTTTTTTTTTTTAGTATCTTTACTTTGTTTTCACTCTTGCAAAGATGGATTTACTGAATTTCAAGTTCTAAGTTGAGATCTATTTCCTGGCATCATAGTGAAGGTATGTAAACCTGCTCTTTTTTTGCTCCTGTTGCTATCCCAGTTGTCTGTCTTACAGCCAGCTTTTGGGAGAAGATTTATATTTTTCTCTAACTTCTTTTAAGATCCTCTTTTGGTCTTTGGTGTTTAGCTGTTTTATTATGATATATTTAGGTGCGCATCTCATTATATTTTTGTCTAATATTAAAAATTATTTCAGCCTGTTTTTCATTCTTTTGCTCAGCTTCTGTTATCTATCATCTATCTATCTCTATCTCTATCTATCTATCTATCTATCTATCTATCTATCTATCTATCTACCTACCTACCTACCTATCTATCTAATCTATATACATACGTATAGTTTTCTTTCTAGATCTACAATAAGAAGATATATTTGATCTAATTATTTAATATATTTGATCTTTTTATTTTATCATCTACATCATTAAAATCTTTTTATGTTTCTTCTTTCTTTCTCATATTGGAATTATTCTGGTTTATTTCTGCAGTTTTGTACATTGAGTTTTATTCCACTTTATCTAGTATGTTATTTAATTCATCCATTTAATTTCTAATTTAAAGTTGTATGCATGTATATCTAATTTATTCTGAGGTTATATTTAGTTCTTTATCAAATATACCTGCTCATTTATGATAGTTTTTTATTGCTTATCTTGTTTTTTATTCACTTCTTTAGTCTTCATAAACATTTAAATTCTTATTATATATTTTCTATTGCATAATTCCAGTATCTGTAATGAGGTTTGTTCTGGGATTTGCTGCTTCTGCTTACTCTTGGCTCAGATCTGTATTTCAAAATTGGTTTCTTTAGTTTATTTGTTATGCTTATGTTATAAACTAGTATGTTTTCTTTGCCAGACTGCTAGAAATAGAAGTCTTCTCAATTACTTTTATAAAGTTTTTATTTTAGTAAAATGCCAACTTCATAACAGAAATTTTATAAAATACTTGAGTGTAATCTAACCCATAAGAGATATATTTTACATATATACTTATTAATTTTTCTTAAAATATTTACACACATAATCACAAAAAAAAGAAGTACAATTAAATGACATGAAGAGATGTTAATGATACAATGACAGATAAGAATGATAAAGCTGCTTCTCAGTGCTCCTAAAGGAACAAGTGCCAAATGTCCATGTGAATTTTAGAAAACAACCCTTTTTAGTTTTGCTCACCTAATTATTTTAACCTTTGCTTTTTGGATCCAGTCATGGTTCCAGTAAACCCAAGACTATTACTAGAGACACTGCATGAAAGTCGGGGGGAACATGTGAGAACCCGTTGTTAAAGAATAAAGCTCCCAGAGTTCCAATGTGAAGCGAAGTTTGAACATCTTGGAGACACAGGTTACATTTTTCCAGAGATCCCTTGATCAGATACAGAGACTACAATAGTTTAATGAAATTTAAAATACAGTTCTGAGCTGACAGAAAAGCAGACATTAGCTGTACATCACACGGAAAACAAGAATCAGTGTCTTCTAAGCAAAAGCAAGAGGGAGCACTTGCCAAAGCAGGAAGTAATCTATAGTCCTTGTTCAGTTTATCAAAGAAGAGCTTTCTATCTCCCCCTTCCTGCCACCTGCAAAAACATTTGCAGACGTTTGAGAGAAGCACTTTCTCAAGGCACCAGCAGAATCCAGTCACATGAAGAGAGCTACACTTCTAGTTTTTGGTATCATGTACCCACGAAGTGGCAAAGCCTGAGCAAATAAAATGCCTAAGCCACTTGAAAGGCTTAGGTTGTATAATTTTATAACCTATTTTTAGATAATACATTGGAAGATAAATTAGAACGTATAGTAAGGAAATAGAAAGCATTCTAAATTATCTGTTATACTACCACTTAGGTATAACCACAGTTGATATTTTGATGTGTCTTCTTCCAGACTTCTATATTCTTCTTCCAAGATATTTAAATATCTAGACATATCTCTATCTCAAGCTGTATAATGATCTATCAAAAAAAAAAAAAACAAGAATGTATTAGATATCTTGTTTCGTAGCTTTTTAAAACTTAAAAATTTATAACTCATAGCCACTGTTTTATCAGAAATAAATGCATAACTTCCTCATCATTTTAAAACACTATATATTGGTCCATTTTATGATAGCTATACATGTTGATATATAGAGAGAATATAATAGATATATTACAGATTTATTATGTAAATAAATTAGTTTTTATTTAATAGTAATTATTTCAGGTTGAAAAAAGATAGACTATTATTAATCTATAGATTATTATTAAAAATACATTTCAGCTTATTTCAGCATATTTCAATTTATACAGCAAGGCCTTGATATTGAAGTTAAAATAGTAAAGAGCCAGAAGAGAAAATCTTTATGGTTTTTTAAACTGATTTTTTTTCTTTGTGTAATTTGAAATGTTATATGTGAGGATATCTATACAACATATCTCTCTCTATTTCTCTCTATTGTCAAACATTCATAAACAGCAATATTGATCCACCAGAACAAGGAAACAGCGCTGGGTAAGAGTTGTTGGTGCGTAGGAACCGTTTATGAGCTGGGAGCTTTCACACCCCAAACAGGTGTGACGCTCAGGGACTCAGCATCACAGGACAGCTGACTAGGTGAGCCTTTCCTTACTATAGCGGGGCTGGCCAGATGGCAGGGACTGGCTGAAGGCGAACATCTCATGCCATCTTTAGGAAATGAATTTCCTCTAGGATTAGAAGAGGCATTTAGAAGAAATAATCTAAATTAATTTTTGCTTATGTTTCTGAAATAAGCCAGATTTGATTTAGTTTATGTGGATGACACAGTTCCGTCTGCTTGCAGGGCTTTTCAGCTCAGTCTTCATTTTAACACTATGTCTCTCTCTCTCTCTCTGTTTATCTGTCTGTCTGTCTGTCTATCATCATCATCACTGCCATCATCATCATCTCTCTCTCATCACCCTTCTATCTGTGTTCCTATATAGCTATCTATGTATATAACATATCTATCTACATATATGCTCTAAACCCCAGCTTGGGAACATTTATTTCATTTTTGTCGCTTCATCTGAGCCTCGTCACGGGTTGCTTAGGCTTCCTTGCAATGTGCTTGTTGGATTCTGGGGGCATCCTAAAAGAGTGAGGTGCCTGGGATTGTCATGACCCAGCCCAGAGTCCAGAGGGTCAGTGATGTGGGTTCTCTTCTGTCCCAGGCATCTACAAGTCTGACCCCGGAGTCAAAGGAAGGAAACAGACCTCACCTCTCGTCCAGGAATTAAAAGAAGTGCATGAAGCATATTTTTAAAATAATCTTTGGAAAACGCAACCTGCCATACATATCTTCTCACTGAGTCCAGATTTAATGAAAATTATTTTTTCAGAACTGGAAAATAGAGGATACCTTCATAGCTGTTCATAGTTTTTCTATTGTACAAATGAAGCAAAAAATGAGATGTCAGTTACTTCCTAAATGTATTTTAATTTCTTAATTTTTTTAGAAAAGTGTTTTCTTATATAAAAAAAGTAAATTATTATCTAAAATTTAGAAACATAACATAAAGATAACTTGGATTTTATTTGGGGCAGCTATTAGCTTTGTACAGACGTTTAGAGATCTGAAGGCATAGGGCATTGGTTTTAGATTTTCTGTTCAGGGCCAAGTTGAGTGTCACTGAGACACTGAGAGATACCAAATGTGCCCTTGTAAGAATCTGGATCAGTTCTATTATGGATCAGGTGTTGGGTTGTCATGTACCACAGAACGCTATGAACTCTGGGAGTATTTCTGCAACCCACTGGTTGATTACCTAACTCAAAAAATAATACAGAATTCTTAGTAATGAGAGGTTTATAGGTGACTTTTTTCTGATGTTGACTCCTGGGACAAAAGGATTGGGAGATGAGTAGAAGAATTTCTGGCCAATGATAAGACATGTTTCATGTTCTGAGGAAGAGCCGAGCACTTGAGTGCTTCCACCAGCAGCGAGCCTCTGCCAGAGCTCCTGCTCTGCTGCCCTCCAACAAGCCATCGCTGGTCGAAGTACCTGCCACTCTCCTGACAGACGCTGAATAGCGAGGTTTTTCAAAAGCGTCTGTATAGCCACCTTGGTTGTATCTAGTGGCTTCTAAATAGACTCTCTTCAAATGAAGACGTGACATTTTTCAATAGCCCTTGCCTTGTGCCCCTCCCAGCTGAGCGACTAAAGAACTGCCACTTGTCTGAAGTGAATTTCTCTCTGTACAATGAAAATATTTTATTCCCTCTTCTGAAACATCTAACATTCTGACCCCAACTATTATTATTTCACGTTCTCCTCAGCACCTTTGTTGGCAGAGAAAACAGAGCCTTTTTTTTCTTAAACTGCTGGTTAAAGCTGACAATGACCGCCCGCCATGCCATTTTCTTCTGTGAAAAACAGAGAGAATTGTCAAGTGTTGCTTTTCTTCTTACGGAATTCTAACCTCATCATAACTTTTCCATATCTGATGAGAACTGCTGTTCTATGAATATTATATATTTCCTATTGAAATTTGACAGCTGTCCATTTCTCTTCTTTCTGTGTTTCATCTTTCTTCATTTTAAGGGCACTTGATCATGCAATGTGCTGGATTGAATCAGAGAGGCTGATAATTTCCCTAATGAAATGTGTGTGGTCTGTATGGCTTTTTAATCTTTTTCTATTTCATTTTTTTCCCCTTTATCTGTTTTTATTTTATCATTCTGATGTGTTTCTCTTCAAATAATGATATAATGACACCCATTTTTGAATAGACTGCTTTCTAAGGACACACGTGGAACATTCTAGGATCTGATGGGCTCTTTCATTTTCCTGAAAATAACTCAGTTCTAATTCTGGAGAAACTTTGTACACAGTCATGGTACTAGAAGGCAACAAATGTGGAGAATGCCATTATAATGGAGAGGTAACTCAAAGCTATTGGAGAAGACGCAGTCACGAAAAATGTGGTTACAAACGTAAGGAATGTGAACGTACCTAATAAATGATCAGGTGCTATGCAAATATCAGCTCACGTGATAACAGTAAAAATTCATAGTTTCAGCCAAGAAGCTCACTGTCAAAGAGACATTCACCACAAGAAGGTATATCCATGTAAAATGAAAAACGTTCTAAACAAGCACGTCCTAGTTTCTTATTATTGCCACAAGAGAATAACTAAACTATCTTCCCCCCGTTAGTGTTTTGAACAAGTGAGACATGATAAGGTATAATCATAAAACAATTTTTGAAATACTCTCATCAGCTCTTTAGATCGTCTTGATGGAGTAATGTCAGGTGGGTCCATTTGCATTTCTGGTCAGTCCTGGACAACCAATGGTTCTCCAAATTAAAGTCTCAAAAGCTGTATCATTTAATTAAATTATAATAGTGAAAACTTCAAATTTTGTTTCTCACCAAAGCTTCTTGCTTGGCCCTGTTAGGCTGGTTCTAGGCTGGAGGTGCTTCACAGGCAAGAACTGGAAATGTCACCTTCTTTCCTCTTTCAAACCTTGGTGTTCCTTCCTTCTGCCTACTAGAAAGCCATTGGCTCTTCAAGATGGAGGTGGAAAGAAGATGAAAAGGAAAAAGAAATATATATATATTAAAGAAATATATATATATAAGAAATATGTGTGTGTGTGTGTGTGTGTGTGTGTGTGTATAATCTGACTGTAAAGCTTTGAAGTATTGCAATTTGAAGTATTGAATGTTCAAAGCCAACTCTTTAGAAATTTCCTATTGAAAATATGCAACTCTGTTTCCCGTGGTGTGATGGTTGTGTCTCTGACTGACTGTCCCTCAGTCCCTTGATACATTTTGCTTTCCCCTTAGGGTCTTCAGTTAGTGTGGGCACAAGTTGAACCCTTGGACCTACCAGTGGTAGAAGTGCAGGGGACTCCCAATTCTGTTCCCCTTACTCTGCAGTACAAGGCAGCTACCTGGTTGATCTCTTGATCTGGAATTTTCCAGACATACTTTAGATATCATTTCACTGTGTTCACAAACTCCAGGAAATGTATACTGACCCCTTACTGGCCCTCTCCAAGCTTCCCTCCCCAAGTGTGAGGTGAAGGGGCAGAGGGGAAAATTACTACTTTCCTGTCCCTCAGAAGAAGGGGGACAGTCACTCCACAGTGCTTGAAAAACTCTATCAAAAGAAATTATTTACCAGATTATGAGGAGGCCTTGTCTTTTCAACAAATCAGTATCATTTTTTAAAAAGAAGCTTTTGACACAGATTCAACACCATACATGGCATGTGGGCTCTAGTTTCACAGTCTTTGGACAAACCAGATGTAAAACATACTTTTGAGATAATTGAAGACATTTGAACATGGTGTGGACTTTAAATGAGATGAAACTTGTTGAAATGGGATGTCAGAGAATGACTGAGAAGGGGCACAAAATGCAACATGCAGTATGAACCGACCCAAATTAAAGACTGCACATGTGAGAGGAAGAACATATATAATGCATATTAAGGTATTAACAGTGATGACCTCCGCATAGTGGAGATATGATTTGCCATTTTTGCTTGTCTTTATTTCCTAGTTTTCAGTGATGTATAGGAATAGCTTCTATAATACAATGATTTAGAAGAGAAGGAAACCAATTCTGTGTAAGAGGAGTCATCTTTCCTGGTTTTTCCAACTTTGTAAATGTCCATTCATGGTAAGTTAGACTCCAAGGTTAAAATAAGAGAATGCTGGCTGGCCTTCCTCTTGCCTGGTCCTCATACACGATATCATGTTGGAGTGACCTCATTCCTGGTTCCCATGTTTCCGTTTGCTTTGCTTGACAAAAGCAAAGGCAATGTGTTTCTAGCCTAACCTTCTATTACGTATATCACTCATTCACTTGAAAACAAAGATAACTAGTTCTTTAGGCTTGGACCACTCAGAACATATTTGGAATGCAGAGACAAACCCAGGCAGGTCTAACCTCTCGTAGAGCTTGTCTCTTGCTAAAGCACCATTGTATAGCTGGAGAACAAAACTCTCCAGTGATTTGCAATGGATAATGATGACAACATCAACTGACAACGTGAAAAAGAAAAAAAGAAAAGAGAAAAGAAAAGAGAAAAGACAAAGCACATAGTTTCTTCCCATTGCCATGAGAATAAAATCCATGTTGCAGTGGCCTAGAGTTCTGTTGTCTCCCCTGGCATGGTGTTCAAGGAATGAATCATTTATATGACTCAAGTCTGAGCTCAAATGACATATTGGTAAAGAGAATCTTATGACAACTCTTGATTGCTTACACGCCAACCCTCTCTGTCACACTATTCTTTCTTCTCTTCACATCACCTCAGCACTGATAATTACCTTATCAACAGTTTGTTAACAGTATGATTGTTACTGCTTTTACTATTTTTGTTTTCTTTCTTGGGCTCTCTTCTATTTTATAATAAATTCCTCATACATCTATAGTATTTCCACATATTTGTTGTTTGATGAATATTTGCCCAATGAATGAATTGTTGCTCTAGATGGGTGAGTTTAAATAAATGTGCTGACTAGCAATATCCACACATAGGTACTGAGTTTAGCCAAGAGATGAAGCTAAAGCTACTTCATTAAGATGCACAACTGCCATCAAGCGTTTTGAAAATACATACAAATTTTAAAATGAAAACTATTGAAAAAACGAACAATGAAACAACACACTTTTTTTTTCAGATGTGCTTAAAAAGATTAAAAATTTGCAAACTGGTCTATGGCCATGCTACCCCGAACACATCCAATCCTGTCTGATCTAGGAAGCTAAGCAGGGTCGGGCCTAGTTAGTACTTGAATAGGAGATCACCTAGAAATACCAGGTGCTATAGGCATAAAAAAAAAAGTTTGCAAACTAGTATTGTCAAGAGTTTAATGGAAATAAGTATACTCATATTATAGTGAAAGGAGTATAATTGGTATAATCTCTCTGGTGAGAAAATTCTAAAAAATATAACAAGATATAAAATGTTTGGCAATTACTATTCTGGGGCATCTTATGAAGAAAATGTCACAAATGAGAATTGATATAAAGAGAAGGATATCCATGATTATTTTCATCACAGTTAAAAATTTACATGTAATTATTCCATCAATAGGAGATTGATTTAAGCGAAGCACAGTACCAATAAAAAATGCAATATTATGTAGCCATTAAAATGCTGATACAGGAGAATTGACTATAGCTATTTCTGATGGTGGAATTTGGACTGAATTTTTTACTTACATTCTTGTATATTTTCAAATAATTTAATTTTTTACATTTATTAATCATATTTTTTAAGCTAATAAAAGCTTTAACAAAAATCACCCTTTTTACCTTTCAAATACTACAGCATATTATACTTAATATACTATTTAGCAGTCCAATATAGTGCTCAGTGGTGTACAAAATAATGAAGAGCCTTACTTCATGATCTCTTTCAATATGGATGTAGCTTTAACCTTGAATTAATTGAATTTTAGGATTTAATCTGTGTGCATTCCTTAAGGCTAATATGAATTTTATGTCTGCTCTTCAGAGTTGTAGTTTCTTTTATTGTGCTTTTGGCAGTCTAAGCAATAATTATAGATATCTCTTGTAGAAACCTCTGAACTCCTGCTTGGATTTATAATACTATTCATGTTGATCCGGGACTCTTTTGAATAGCTTTGTACCATAATTAACTGGAATAAAAGATGAGTCATTGCATAACATAAACTGCAAAAATGAGGCTGTATCTTTTCAAGACCAAGCAACCTCTATTGCATTATGATTTAGAGATAGTTGTTTAGCCTCTAGCCTCATGTTTGGTTTCAAAATAAAATTATTTAACTTATATCAAAAAGCAGGGATTCATATTATTTCTTTGAGTAATAACATAGTTGAATGAACATCAACATACAAGTGTTGACCCTGAGATACCAAAAAATTCACATTCAACAGAAAGTTTATAACCAGCATGATCTAGAATTTAAAAAACAAACTATAAATAAAGGATACTTAATGTGAGTCACTAAGAAAATGTATTCTTTTGGTTCTTCTGCGGCAAGAAAATCATTAGCACTTTTTGGTACAATTCCCAAAGGCACTAGATAGATATGCCATCTGACTGTGCTATGTAGGGTAGCTTATCCATCTGAAGTTTGTAGTTTTAATAGGAGAATTTGAATGTCCTGAATTCATTTTTGCTTTTTAGCCTTTTAAAGTACATAGAAGGAGGGGAAACTTTCTTGTGCATAGGTGTTCAGGGTAAATAAGAAGCAAAATATGTTTGCAAAGAGGAGAGTCATTTTCTGGACTGGAGAAAATTTAGTTGCTGTTTGTTTGTACCTTATTATATTAAAAGATTTTCTTTATGCCTTCTTAGAATTTTTATATTTAAATTTTTGGCCTTTAATTTGCATTTTTAAATATTGTATAAGGTTAATATTTAATGTTTTCATTCTTTTTACCCTATTTACTCTTTTCTCAGCACCTCATGATTAATGCATTATTGAGTATTTCCTTCATGTACTGACTCAGAAGGAGGGCAGATAAAACACTGAATAAAAAAGACAACCGAAGCACTAAACATGGTTTTGGTAAATCTATAAAAAATAATTAGATACATGAATAAATAAAAAATGACAAATAAAAAGGCTACAGACAGGGTTTTTATTTGGAAAAGCCAAACTTTGCTGAAATCGAAAAAAATTGCGAGTTTCAAAAAGACAGAGCATTTATAACCACAGAGTAAGAAAAAAGTATAATCATCATCATCTCATTGAAACAGAAAGAGTCTCATGAGCAACAGAAAGAGAGAGACAGGGAAGGGCATGCCAAAGCTCTGGCCACTGTCTGGATTCCAGTGGAAAAATTCGGTTCTTCACTTTCCCAGGTTTCAACTCCAAGGCAGAGTGCGGGGGAGTGTTAAGATCGAACTAGTAGGAATTCGGATCAGCTAATGGAAAATAAGAGCATAGCGGGACTTCCCATGCTCACCAGCATGCCTGTTGAGAGAGGGAAAGTCTGTAGAGAGGCCCGAAGTCCAACAGGGAACCTCAGCCATGAATGGAGACTGGAATGACCGCACTGGACAACTCAAGTTGGTCTCCAATGGGAGTTGGGCAGGCCCATGAACAGCGATAGTAGATGCCTGGTCTCTCCAGGAAGGTGGGCAAGACACCAGAGTCTGCCAGCTGAGGCGCATGAGTGTATTGGAATAAGCTTCTCTGCAAGAAAGTCAATGAGGAAAGAAGACGGTGTAAGGATCATAGACAGGTTGACTGGAAACTTACATCACCCCAGGGAGAAGTAAAGAACAGTGGGAAGAGAAAACTCTGAATTTGATTATTTACCCAAAATATCCCAATTTTAAAACTGGAAATGGTTGAGTTATCCTGATTTATAATTGTACATTTTTTTCAACTGTTATATGGAATAGGAGCTCGTGAACTGTAATTAATCCATTTACAAATAAATTAAATAAATTCTTTATTTACAACTATAACTTTTAAACCAGTTATAATGTGCTTCAGATTCCATCTTCTTATAGAAATACTCAGATCTGGAGAAGCCAGGCCAGTGGTTAGAAATCACTGGAGAAAAATATAGTAGTCAGATGACCCAGGTTCAAATTTAATTTTCTTATTCACTAGCTGTGTGACTTCCTTTGAGGATAAATGCTCTGTGAATCTCTCACATATCTGCATGTCTAATGAGCAGAGGTACTACTTTCTTTCTTCTGGAATTTTCTTTCAAAAATATTTGTAGAGTGTACAACCTTGAAAGACAAAGAGAATATCTTCCTCTAGAGCGAAGTACAGGCATGATTGCCTTCCATTGTAAAAGATTTGGGTTCCCTGATTTCAGGGTTCCTCTCTACAATGCTATCCACTGCATGTGAAATCGTCACCTGTTTCTTTTCACTTCCCTCTGTTAGAACTGGGGCTTTGTAAACTAGCACACAAATAAAAAAAAAATACTGATATTCTGGCTACTGCTATTGGTATGAGTGATGAAGTCCTATGTTTCTGTCCTAGGAGTCTCATGTCTCCTGTCAGTAGGTGTGAAACATGAAACACAAACAGAATAGTTTGTTAGCCTGCATGACCCTGAACCTCATTTTTCTTATCTATTATAGAAAGACTGAACATTTTATTTTACAAGATTGTCATACGGTAGAAAGAAGATAATGTAAAAACGTATAGCACACTGATTAAGAGCTTGGACTTCAGATTCTAATAGCTCAAGTCTAAGTCCTACCTGTATCATTTGCCAACTAAATTAATTTGGGAGTATCACTTTATGTCTCCGTGCCCCAAGTTACTCATAAGTAACATGTGGATCAGTCATACTATTACCAAACTTATAGTGTTCTGAGTACTAATGTTCTGAGAATATTTCCTGACTCATAGATAATGTTGGCTTGGAAGATAAAGAGAGGACTTCTAGCCCTATTTATGTAGATGTTTATGTAGAGGACTGGATGTTTGAATGATGGATAGAATTCAGGTATACATAAATAAGGGAAAATATGTACAGTCCAGAAAAATACTCTAGCACAGACACAGAAAAGTTTGGAGCAAGTGGGGACAATAGCAGTTTGCATCTTTTGTCCCTCTTTCATTTCAAGTTCAATGTAAAGCCCACAGTAGGTGCCCGATAATGTTGACTAACTAGAAAATTAAGGCCTTTCCATAATTATCATGTCTGGTGAATCTTTAAATTAGAATTTAATATGATCGACTTTGATGTGCACTGATAAGATAGCACTCAGTGTCAGTTCAGGCCAAAATACAGAGCTTTAAATGGTGCTTTTAAAAATGCAAATGCATAATCACTCTCTCTTCTGGCCTTCGGATTCAGAGGTTTATTGGACACTTTCTCAGTTGCATTGATTTAGCACTAATGATGCACTTCCATTTTAGAGCTGGATCGTTCTACTTGTCTCTAAGAGAACGTGGTGCTAATCTTAGTTTTTCTGTAATCCTTTTCATTTTTTTTTTTTTACTTTTTGCCTCTCTATTTTTTTTTTCTTTTTTTTTTAGTTTTATGTTATGGAATCAGGTGGTAGCCACAATGGAGAAATGCATTTTCCGGCAGCTGTGAACATTATCATGGATGCGTACACACTCCAAAAGAAATGAAACCATCTGGGTATTTTTCCAAATGCATTGAATTTATTGAAAAGAAACACAAGATGAATCTCATTGGATAGAAGAGGAATGGACGAAGTGTTTATAATAAATTGCAAATTAATGGTAAATTTGACAATCTAGAGTAATTTCTTATGCTGGGTAAAAAAAAAGATCTATTTTTCACATTTGCCTTTCAATGTGCTTTATTTGTTCATCTTTTTGAAGATGGAAACAATTTGTATAATTCTAAAGGAGATGTTTACAAGTAGGAAATGTCATAATAGTAGAAGTTGATGCCACCTGGTCAGCATTAGGTAGTTTTGTCAGATTATATTGCCTTAGGAGGCTAACCCTGGCTTACAGGTAACAGCGTGTATGCATTCCAGCTTTGTCAATTAGAATAGCAATAGCAGAATAATAAATATCTTCAAGAAGAAAGATGAAACAGCTGATTGTGCCAGGCAAAACGAACGTTTATAAAGCATGTCCTCTGCCTTAGGTCATAGGTTAATGATACATAGTTTGGATGCACATAGGAAATTGCATAGAACAGCACCCGAAGTCTCCACTCCGTCCTTCCACCTTCCACAAGCTTCAGAAGCAGTGAAAACCCCTTGGCTGTGAGGAAAACACATTTTTCTTTACCATTTCCCCCTGAAATCTCCCTGTGTGTCTGTCAGTCCACCCAGAGCAGGCTGTGTTTATTTCTGGTACTGTCCTGAGTGAGACAAGTGTTTGGGATGGCTCTTGTGGGTGTGACTTGCTCCGTGTGGGCTGCTGAGGGTCACAGGGAGTGGAGATAGTGCTGGGTAGAAAAACAAAGAGCTATTCTCAGCTGGAATGTTATTGGCATTTGGGGCAAGATAAATTTTTTATCGTGAGGCACTGAGCTCTGTCCCAAACACTCCCGAAATAGCATGCCTGGCCTATGCCACCACATGTCAGCAATGCCTCTCAGGCTTTGTGACAACTGGAGGACACGCTGTCATATTGCTAAAACTTCCTCTCATGCAAGGCCTCTGGTTGAGAACATCTAGGCCCTGACCGAAGTCACCTCCCAGCCCAAGAGTCATTTCTTACAGCCTTTGAATCTGTAGCCAAGAATATGACTTTTCTTCCATAAGCCAGCTTGGACCCGTCTATAAGAATCACATCTACCTAGAGATTCATAGCATTTCTATTTCTACAAAAATGCAATTTTTTCTTTATGATAAAAGAGGTTTTCTATCATTTTAAGGCCAGGTTCTAAACCATGTACTTCATGCCCAGGGCAATATGAAAATCTGGGGGCCCTTGTTCCAAAAGCAGGGGGAAAAGTTCAATTAAAGGTGTCACATGTAAAGACTTTTACTTACAAATATGGAGTGACTTATGATGCACAGTAGAGCAGTAGTGACACACGAATACAAATTGCAAAAGAAATTATGTTATAATTTTACATAACATAAAAATACTTTATTGATACCTTAATTGATCATAAGATTTTTCCAGCTTGCTTTCCTGCAAATGCATTTATTAGGTCATCAAGTTTTATACTTTTGGCAACATCATGAAAACTTTAGCCAACTGCTACTTTTATTACTATCATTTTTCAAGAACTTTAAAGAAATTGGACATCTGACAGGTAATTGGTACCAATGATAAACAACGTATGCAAGATGGGACTGGTTACTGTAGAGGCCCCTGGCTCTCATTTTCCTTATTTCCTTTTTAAATTATGTTATCCATGTACAAATTTGGAGACTGCCTTCTTAGTACTAACGAGTAAGTCTATTATAATGAAGAGAGGAGCTTACTTGCTGAAAACCTGTATGAGGAAGTCTGTCACACTTAATTAAAAACAACATCAGTAGTTTTTGGTAACAGTAAAATTACACATAATTGTGAAACTTTAAATTTTGGAAAGAATTTTCCTGCCAATCTAGCCATTACTGGAGCTGTTAAGAATATTTCATAGGCTGTGATGACATTGGGAAACATTTCTGATGAATTATTTAAAAATAGAAATTTTGGTTCATCTAGAGATGACAGTTCTCACAGGTAGTTTTTCTGAAATGTTAACTCTTCAAGCAAATCAGTTTCATGGAAGTCTGAGCTTAATTTTCAAGTAAATTTACGCAATGGAATTTTGACATTTTCTCAAGATAGTTCCTGCATCTTGTCCAAAATTTATAAAAAGGTTCCATTCATTCACATCTTTGTGAACTAGTCCTATCGTCCATATTTATATTTACTTACTTCTTATTGGTTCTGTTTTTCGGAAAAATCCTGACTAACACAGGCACATAATAATAGAAATACAGGAATCAAAAACGGTCAGACATGAAGGGAGAAATAGACAATTCAAAATGATAGTGGGAGACTTCACTATTCTGTTTACTTCCAACTTATTTGTTTCTTTGATTCTAAAATGTGTCTATTATTCAGAGAACAAACTGATGGTTGCCAGATGGGACAGGGGTTAGGGACAAAGGGGAAGAGATTAAGAAGTATGCATTGGTAGTTACGGAACAGTCGCAGGGCTACAAAACACAGGTAGAGAATGCGGTCAGTAGTATTGGAATACCTATGCATAGTGCCAGGTCGGTACTAGGCTACTTGGGGGATCACTTTGCAAATTATATAAGTGTCTGAACCCTGTACAATACACCCAAAAAGGATATAACATTGAATGTCAACTGTAACTAAAAAATTTAAAAATAGTAATAAATAAATAAATAAAGTGTATCTACCAGATAGCATAGTTGGATCATGTTTTGGTTTTTGTCTGTTTCGTTTTTGCAACTTCTCCCATCTTTGCCTTTGTTGATGTGTTTAATCCATTTAATATAATTACTGATAAGATAGACTTTTCAGCCATTATTTTGTCATCTCTTTCCTATATGCCTTCTGTCTTCTTTCTCCTTTCCTGCGTTGGGGCATCATTTATTGTAGGTACATGTTTCATATTTGTCCATTTAAAATTTCTTTTTGTTTCTTTTACTATCTGAGCTATTTTGTTTCCTGGAGAGTACGAAAAACTTCTTAATTTAAAATGATCTAATTATTTAATAATCTAATTAGTGAATACCAATTTCAATTCCAGTAGCACACAAATCGGTGCTTCTATAAAGCTCTGTTCCTTCCATGCTCCTTGGTGATGTTGTTTTTTAAATTTTGTCTATTTATATCAAATGACCATCAGCACATATTTTGTTTTGTAACATGTGTATTTCTCCTCTCTGATTTTTTACAAACAGTAAGCAGTCATCCCAATGTTATAAAACATAAACGATGTTTACACTGCCTTTCACATTTCTTCATATAGTAACCTTTGCTGCTACTCTGTGCATGTCTTGTACTTGATGAGTTATTTCTCCTCCAACTACTTTCAAGATGATTCTTCTTCTTCTTCTTCTTCTTCTTCTTCTTCTTCTTCTTCTTCTTCTTCTTCTTCTTCTTCTTCTTCTTCTTCCTCCTCCTCCTCCTCCTCCTCCTCCTCCTCCTCCTCCTCCTCCTCCTCCTCCTCCTCCTCCTCCTCCTCTGGCTTCCAAAGTTCAGATTATGAAGTGTTTAGATGTAGATCTTTCTAAACTTATCCTATTTAAATTTTGTTGAGCTTCTTAAATTTGTATGAATATTTTTCTCCAAATTTGGAAAGTTTCTGTCATTATTTCTCAAAGGTTTTTTGGTCCTTCCTTTCTTTCCTTTCTTTCTGAGACTCCCATTATGCAATATGTTGGTGCAATAATTATGCCCCCACAGATCCCTGGGCCCTGTTCATTTTTCTGCCTTTTTTCCTTTTTTTTTTTATACTGGATATTCTCATTCAGCTATCTATCATCCAGTTTATTGATTCTTTTTTCTCTAGATGCAGAAGAAATACATTGTTGAATCTCTCTCATGACTCTATTATTTTAGTTATTATACCTTTTTAACCCAGGATATTTTTTTTGAAATAATTTCTATCTCATTATTTATATTCTCTATTTGGCGAAATATTATTCTCATACTTTCCTTTAGTTCTTTAGACATGCTTTCTTTAGTATTTTGAACACATTTAAAATAGCTTACTTAAAGTCTTTATCTAGTAAGTCCAACATATAGTCTTCTTCAAGAACAGTTTCTACTGATTGTTTCCTTTCTTATGTGTGGTCCATACTTTCTTGTTTCTTTGCAGCCTCATAACTTGTTTTTATTGAAACTGGATATTTCAAATAACATAATGTCACAAGTCTGGAAATATAATTCTCATATCTTCTCAGTTTTCCGTTTTAACTGTTCATTATAGTTGTAATTTTCTTCTTATTTTGAGACTTTTATCAACTAGTTATCTAAGTAAATGAACACAGCACTCAAAATTTTCAGGATAATTTTAGAGCTTACCAAAAATCTCTTATGAACATCTCACTTCCCAACTCTCCCTTTTAATTTTTGGTTTCTGCATTTGCCCCAACTATTCACCATCTCCAGCAACCATCAAGTTAATCAACTCCCTATTGCTTTGTTTTGTTTTGTTTTTATTTTGTTTTGTTTTCCAATGCTTGCCTCCAGAGAAAGGATTGTTTCACTGAGAACAAACACTGAGAGATAGGTTAAATAGTGACATTTTTCTGGAAATTAGGCTCGAGCCCCATTCTACTTCCTCCGGTGGTTGTCAGGCTACTAATTTTCGTCATAAATGTGAGCTATTATTTTTCAAGGCTACTGTGAAAACGGAGAGTAGGAAATGGAACTGGAGCAAGTTAAAATGCCACAAAGCCAGTTGTTCTTATCAAGATTCAGCTTTTTTTCTCAGTTAAATGCTACCAGATTTCTGGAAGCCTTTGGTTAATTTTCAGAGTTCTGGAAAAAGTTGATTCTGACTTTTCATTCTTCAGAATTTCTCATTGCTTTTAAGGAGAGGAAAATATTGTCAGTTTCCTACTCCACAGTTTTCGCTAACCCCATGTGTACACTTTCATTTTGTTATAGTTTACTGACAAAATATCCTGCCTATACATTGTACATTCCTTTTCCGGTACTCAGATGAGAGAGTTAACATATGTACCACACAGATACACTCCAGTGACGAATGGACAAACGACATCTCACCATGAGTTCAAGTGCTATCTTTGGTGCAGCGTCCTCTCCCTCTCCTAGGGCTGCGACTGCTATTGCTGCAGCTGCTCCTTCTTAATTATTTCATCGGTTACATGTAAGGTTTTAAGGATGACACTAGTTATGTTCCATCCTTGGAAAATTGAAAACTAGGCTCTCATCTCACTGTCTGGGCTCATGGTTCTGAGTTGAGAGAAACAGCAAGGCCAAGAACCCTCACTGGCAGAGAACTTAGGTCATAAACACCTGAACCTCAGTCTTCACCCTCTCTCTAGCCTCTGCCTGGGCTCCCCATCGGCCAAACCCAGTCAGTACCCAGAGGACAACTGAATGTTTTGCCTGCAGCCAGTCTGCTGGGGCAGAGAATGGGGTTGATCTGGAGGCTAATGGGAAATGGGGTACACAGAGCAGCAGGTCCATGGCTGGGGACCCATACTAGTTTGCTGGCCTGCCATAGCAAAGTATCACAAACCAGGTGGCTTACACAGCATAAATTTACTCTATCAAAGTTCTGGAGACTAGGAATCTGAAATCAAGGCCTTAGTTCCTCTTAAATCTATAAGGGAACCCTTTCTTGAGTCTTTCTAGCTTCTGGTGATCTGCTGGCAATCCTTGGCATTTCTGGTCTTGTAGATGCATCACTCTATTATCCTGGTGCTCTTTCTCTTCACATGACTTTCTTTTTGTAAGGATGCCAACCATTTGATTAAAGCCCCACCCTACTTTAGCTTGACCCCCGCTTATCTAATTACATATTCAATGACCCTACTTGTAAATAAGGTCACATTCCAACATACTGGGGTTAGGACACTAACATCTTGTTTTTTTTAGGGACACAATTCCATCCATAACAAAGCCAGTGGGGAAGAGACAGGCATACTACACAAAGAACCAGTTTGATTAGGATGTAAAAATGAAAAACAAAATTAGTTAACTATAACAGATTCAGTTAAATTGAAATATAAATATGGAAGAAACAATGATATTAGCAAAATAGTTGTCAGCAATTACAATAACTGCACGTGGGGTTGAAACACTAAACTATGTTCTATGGCTAGTGAAACAGATCATTATAACCTGCTAGGTGATAAGTTAAATAACATCTATTTTCTGCTGACATATGTGCAACAGAAGCTGTTAAATTATAAAAGCAAGAAGTTAAAATCTATGAGAACATGAATGCCTTCTGTTTTATACTGATATGATATGTCTACATGCGAAAGATAATTAGCTTAGAAACTACTTAAAAAACGTGATTGCTACAAATGAGAATCAACCCATGTCACTGGGTTCCAGTTCTAGAATATATCAGTTTGAAACTGTACCAAGTGTATCATTTTAGCTTCTCACTTGTGTTACTTGCTTGATTCATTTGCATGGAAATCTATGTCTCTGTAGCCAAAATTATCAGCTTTGGTGGTTACAGCTGTTTTAAGAGGCAATTTGGATCATTGTAGAGTCAGCGTAATTGCTTGTAAGGAACTTAGAAGCATTCGGAAAAAACAGAAAAATTCCACTGCAGATTATCTGAAGGTTGCCAGGGCCCATTGCCTCTGTGGGAACTCTTATGTGTCTCTGCTGTAGCCAGGTGTCTGTTTTCATACTGTAAAGCCATAGGAAGCAGCCAAGAGAGGTGACAACAGCACCATGGGCCTGGGGCAGAGCTCTAAGCAGTCACAAAGCCAACTCACGTGCTGACTGATGGCTCACAGGCCCTTCACGAATCAAATGTGAAAAACATTTGCAAAGTTGAGTTCATAGTCTTCAAATTTCCTTTATATTTTTTATAAAAGAAAAAAAAAAACAATGGAACCATATCTTTGAGGTTCGCTTTGCCTTTGAAAAATCCTACAGGTGGTGCTTGCAGTAGAGATCTTCTGAGGTTACAGAGTCATCAAAGTGAGTAAGAGCCGATTCTTTTGTGAAACAAAACTTGAATTTCTTAAGACAGAAAAAAGTACTCTGACCAAGAAAACATGTCTGCTCCAATAGCCTAACCAATATTTTTCTCTTTAAGAATCCAAAGTCCAGGTTAACCTTCACCTGACAATCATATAAGGCGTGAAGAAATAAATGTGCTCACTGTTGAGTTGATTGATTAGAAAATCACATAAAATAACCTGGAAAAAATGGAGGCGTGTCTGCACCAGTGGGGAGAGCAATAGGGGTCCCCTAGATCACTGTGGGGTGACAGAATCCAACAATTCACTTGAAGGATGCTGGAGTTCTGTAGAGGTCCAAAGCCAGCGAGACATCTGCCAGGGAGGTGTCACAGTCTCAGGCATCATAGTCACATGTAGGTATACTTGTTCGTCCAGAGAAATGAAACATGCTAATAAATAATAATAACAAATAATAGTAGTAGTAAAAATAATAATAACAATTAATAATAAAGAAGAAGATTGACTTCCATCTGACAAAACCTTCAAGTTCTCCCTGGGAAATTCTGGGTACTTGTTTTCTCCAGATTATCCTCTGATCTAATACAGAAAATAATACAAATAAAATGAGTGAGATGTGGTCTGTGATCCCAGAACAGGTAAATAATTTCTGATATCACAAGATAAAAAAAAAAAGGTGAAAGAGATAGAAAAAAATAAGGGAGTCTCGGAATAAAGAGACAAAAGGCGATTTGAAATTGGGAAAACCCAGCATCATTTTCCAATGAAGGGACATTTTGAAATGAGCCCTGAAAGGAGAATAAGGTTGTACTACATGGAGAGGATAGTGAGGCTGCTGGGGGAGGCAATTCCGAGTTCAGAGCCAAGGCCGTGTGGGTACTGCTCGGCCTGCCCGCACACGCTTGGTTCAGGAACAGACGCTTCCTTTAAAGAGCCTTGGGCACATCTGTCAGGGTCATCAGGCCTGTGGTTCCTGCTGCAGCCACCCAGTCCTGGGCAGCAATAGGAAAGTGGCCCAGACAGCAGGCCAGCCTGGGTGTGGCTAGGCTCCCAGGAGACTTTGTTTACAAGAGGCGTGGCGTATAGACATCTTTTGGTACCTACACACTGAATAAGGTCAGGGGTTTTTGTCTGTTCTGTTCACTAATTATCCCAAATACTGAGACTGTGTCTGACATGAAATGCATGGTTGATAAACATTTTTTTTAATGGAGGTGCAATTGGCATGTAGCCTATTAGTTTCAGATGTACGACAGAATGACTTGCCATTTGTGCGTAGTATGAAAGAATCACCACAATAACAATCGCCATCGGTTAACATTTGTCAAATGATGAGCACAAGAAAGGAATAGAAGACGAAGCTGGGCAAACCAGAACAGGACCAAGGCTGAGAATGCTCGACTCTCATCCTAACGTTTTGCATCATACCAGAGGCAACAGGAAACCACTGAAGGTTTCCCACAGTGATTATTCTGCATTCCAGCCCTAGCAGATAAGCTTGATGGAATAAACAGCACTGATATTTGAAGTAGAAATCCTGGTATATCACAAACTATGGAAGAGAGAAGAGGTTCTGAGCCAAGGCCTCGACCATTGGACATACGTAAAACATAGATCATGGATATGGGAGAACTGTAGACCCCAGCCAAGTGCTGGAGATGTGAGGGAGGAAATTAGGATGGCTCTTGACAGCTAGGAGCATGGCTGACCTATTCGTGATTCACAGAAGCCAGCATACTTTCAGGGATGAGTAATTAATTAATTCTGAAAAAGTCAAGTGTAGATGAAGGTGCTCTATCCACGTATAAATGTCACGTCCAGTGGGTCATCAGAAAGTTAGGTTACTAGACAGTTCTTCTCTTGGGTAAGAATTAAATGTGACAGACTCATATGATTATCGGTAAGTTATTCCTCTGCCCGAACATTTAGAGGGTGGTTCCCAAATGTCCCCTCAAGTAACAGAGGCAAAGAAGGAAACTTAAATAAAATGAAAGCCAAGGACCTCTATTAAAATCATTTCTGTCATGCATACGTTGTTTGTCATTGCATCCAATTAACTGTCGTATAACTAATTTCTTTAAAAGCCTTGTTAAAAAAAACTGGTAAAATTATCAATTAGCTGAAGTTTGCAAGAACTTTATATTAATGAAGTAGGAACACGCTTTGACATTTGAGGTCCTGATCTGCACCAAAAATAAAGTTTTAAGCTCTTTACCATATGGATCACCAGGGCCCAGGCTAATTATAGATGTCACTCATTACTGCTCAGTGCCTGAGAAAGACTCCTACGGGACCGAAAGCACATGGAGTTGCAATTTTCCTCACGACTCTATTCCCAAACCATTGTTTTATGTCACTGCAATTGCAAGAGGAAACCCTGATGAGAACCACGATGAAATTAGGGCATAAATCAAAGAATGAACGTGACCCTATTGAAGAAGAAGGTTCGCTGCCCATGGTCCTTCCTGAAGACCACGGTCTCAGCTTCACAATCGTTCGCTTTTTTCTCTAGATGTTCATCATCAAAAGGTCATTCCTGAATGTTCTGTGTCCTACTGGATGCATTGTAAATGTGAATTGCTGGAGGGTGAGCCAGGTGGCATCCATGTGACCGAAGTGGCTAGAAGCAGCAGAACAGGTGGGGCAGTCAGAGTGGGGACCACGGGTCCTTGTGAAAGGTTGGGGAGCAGGGGGCTGCGATCGATTCCAGTAGAAGGTGACTTTGTAGCACTAGGCTCTTAAGATTTTTATGCGAAGCAAGACAAGGCATGTTTTATGGGAAATTTATGAATGCTTAAATGCTGGCAATTAATTAATTTTTAATATGTGAGGGTCAAGCAAAAGATAACTGTGTGTCCTCAGTTTGCTCTCTCCTGTTTTAAATTATTTTCTCATGAGAGACCATTGATGAAGTGTTCAATAATTGATCTCCATTAGCCTTTTTTTTTTTTTAAGCAAATGTATTTATAAAAATTTTACAGGATCTGATTTGGGCAAGAACAAAAATAACCATGATAGATTAAAGAACAGAGAATTATCATGATAGCAGACATTTTTTTTTCAAGTTAACTATGTGTTTTAAGTGATTTAGATGCTGTACCATATTTAACAATCTGGGAATACTAGAAATTGAGGTATAAAGAGACACATAACCCACATGACTTCTAAGTGGCCAAGCCACAAGTTGAATGCCAGTAGAATGAGTCCAATGTCTATGCTCTCAGCACTGTACATCTGACCACATATTTGTCCTGAAATGGCAGAAAGTCACTCGGCCTATCTGTTTTTTGTTTTCTTGTGACTAACATAGAAGTTTCAAACTATCTACCCATGTGGTTATAGTGAGGATAAACAGTAGATAGTATGTATGAGGTTCTTGAACACAGTCAAGTGTCATTCGAACTTAAATTTATGAAAAATTTGGTATTAGGTGCTCAGCTGAACCCAAAGCCTATGTCACCAAGCTTTATCAGAACAACTGGCACCATCGAGTTGATTCTGCAGCCGAAGCATGGTGTGGCAGTGGGTGAGCAGTCCGTTGTTGTTCAGCTTCACCGCCTCACTGTTAGACTTCTAAATAGGAGCTAAATATGCAAGGAGACACTTACAGTGCCACATACAGCATTATGGCTGTTCGATCTCGCTTTGCTTCGTGGGTGACCATCACCCGCCCTTTCCGCCGTTTGGGTTACCAGTGACTGAAGACAGGCCAGGATGTCATCTACAGCTTCAGAGCCCTCACTCAGGAGCTGGAAGGTAGCATCCTAGCATCTAAACCAGCATCCTCTTTTATGAGCTGGCGCTCTGTCCATTCTGCTAATTAGTTCGGCTATGCTACATGTCTGACCCTGGTGACCTTCCTTAGATAGAAGGTTGAATGACTAATCGATAGAAAGCAGCTAAGGGTTTATTATTCTCACTGCTTTCTGGGCATAATATTCTGTCACGGACTAAGGAGGGAGAGAAGAAACAAGCCACTGAACTTCTGGCTCTCCCCGATGTGTTAAAAGTAAACTCTATCAATTATAGATAGCAAACACCAGGACAGGATGGCAATATTTTTTAATGAGCTTCTGATGTCTCATCCAGGGGAAACTGACAATTTAGAGTCAGTTTGGTGAGGCAGCCAGGCTGACAATGTACCTACATCATTATCTGCGGTTTGTCATCTAAGACAGCTGCTCGGAAGGCTGGGCACAGCAGGAGGCGTCTCACGGGCAGTTGTCATCGAGGGCTGACATAGAGTTGGCCTCAGGCCTTCCCGGCAGACCCAGGAGGGACCATTTTAAATGAACTAATGTTGTAAACTCTTTAGCTCCGTGCCTGGCACATCGCATGCAGCCAACATTCGCCAAGGTCATTAGCTCGAGAAGCTGGAAACACAAACCAGGTTATGGAAGAAACAAGGATAATGATGTTTAGTCATAACACTAGGCTTTGAGCTAAGTGATTTCAGAAAGGGGCTTTGTGACTGTGGGATGTAAACGATCATTTTATTTCTAAAACAAAATCTTATTCACTTTTTTGAATTAGAAATATAGCAATAAGCTATTCTTGCAGTTGGGATGAGAAATATTTTATATATTCTGTAGGAGATTGCAAAAAAATGTTCAGAAAAAGTAGCTTGCCTGGGTCCATACCCTTTATATGTGACTCTGTAGCACATCGGTCCCCTTGCCCACCCACTGGTCAAGAACTGGAGTCTATTCCCACTCCTGAAATCTGGTCTCAAGATGCACACCCAAGAGGCTTACTTACACATTCTACTTCCTCTCGGAAGCTCGCTTCTGCCACGTGAACAGGCTCCGCTGACCTGTTAAGGATTGGAGGCCAATCGTCCCAGCTGAGGATGACCTCCACCAGCTAGCACATGGCAGACCTGGCCGTTGACCTTAGATGGATGAAGGAGTTCAGCCCAGGCTAGAACTACTTAGCCGAGTCCATCCCAGAACCAAGAGATGAGTCCACGCATCTTTGCTTAGACTGCTAAGCTTTGGGATGGTGTGTTTTCTAGCAAAATCTAACAGGATGTTCTCAGACTGGGAAAGGCAGAGAGGCCCCATTACTTTCTCACTTTTCATGGTCTGTGGCAGATTTGCACTGCTAGAGACTGGCCAAGAACTGCCCTTTTAATGTAGAAAAGACACTAAAGAATGCTCTGCTATTGATTCAGGGATGTCTGCTAAGAGGCCAGACACAGGACTTCTGAGACTTTTGAATAGAGAGGGTGCAGATCTCTTCATTCCAATGGCTCGTATGTTGGAGACATACTTCCAATTACTGTTGACTCGACATGAGCAGTGACGCTAAAAGCAGTAACTGAAGACGAAGTTAGGTTTGTAAAATTGAGACTGTATGGGCTTCTTCATGTGAATTCCTTCTCCAGAGGCATTTGGGGGAATAAGCTGAGGAATTGAATCAACAGGAAAACGCAATGTATTTTTGCTTATTTAATGAAGGCTGTCTCTATTTTTGTTGAATTTAGCTGTCATGGTAGGGTGTATTTTTTTGGAAAGGAGACCGTAACAAAGGAGCACAGACTTGTGGCTTAAAAACATGTTTATTTTCCCATGATCTTGACATTGGAAGTCCAAGATCAAGGTGTCGGCAGGGCTGCTCCTTCTGAGGCCTCTCTCCCTGGCTGCTCGACAACTGTCTTCCCTTTGTGTCTTTACATTTTCTCTCCTCTACGACACCTGTGTTAAAGTTTTCTCTTCTTATGGAGACACCAGTCACTCATCCCAGGGACCTCATTTTAACCGAATCACCTCTTAAAGGTTCTGTCTCCAAATACAGTCACATTCTGAGATACTGAAGGGAATTTCAATATATGACTTTTTTATTTCTTTTTAATTTTATTTTATTAGTTTCTAGTACACAGTACATTGATTAGACATTTATGTAGTTCATAAAACGATTTCCTGAATTGCTCTTTCCTCCTCTGGCCCTCCACCCAGCCATGACGTTACTGCTGACTGCATTCCCTGTGTCACACTCCCCATCCCCATGACCATCTCTCAACTACTGATTTGTACTTCTTTAAGCCTTCACCCCATTCTCCCACCCCTCCCAAACCTTCTCCCTTCTGGCCGTCACCAGATTGTTCGTTATATTTGTGAGTCTATTTTTGATTTGATTAGTTTGTTGTTTCTGTTCCTTAGATTCTGCATGTAAGTAAAATCTCATATGGTATTTATCTTCCTCTATCTGACTCATTTCAGTTGGCATTGGTCATTGCAATGGCAGGATTTCATTTTTTAATGGTTGAGTAATATCCCATTGTCTATATGAACCATGACTTAAGACTTTTAAAGGTCATGATTCAGCCCAGAACCCAGATCAAACAGAAAAAGAAAAACAAAAGAAAAAGAAAAACAAACAACAACAACAACAACAACAACAACAACAAAAAACACCTGACCTAGTAAATACTAAATGCAGAGCAGAAGATCCTAGGAGTGAGGTGGTCTAAAACTTCACAATGAGCAACTCTCAGTGGTTTTAAGATGATGCGTATTGAAACAGTCCGAGAGTTTTTCCTCCTGCCTTTCCTTCGTTTGGATGGAAGTCCTCTGCTGGGTTCAGGAGGTCCCTCCATCACTGGTGTGCCGAGAGGTTTGTCTTGTTTCCATCCAAAATGGCTCCCAAATGTCATCCAATCACTTCTCTGCATCTGCCGAGACTCTCCTGTGATGCTCCTAATAAAATGAGTTGTGAGAATTAATTTTTATAACTTATTTTTTTAGAGAAGTTTTTGGTTTACTGCAAAATAGATGCAGGGGTTTCCTGGGCACCCCCCAACCCCCAAGTGCACGACTGCCCCGTTATCAGCATTCCTCCACCACGTGGTGCATTTGTCGCAAACGGTGGACCTACATCGGCATGTCCCCGTCACCCTAAGCGATACCTTGTACGGTCCACTTTCAGTGTTGTATATTCTACAGGTTTAGGTTAAATATAGCAAAATAGATCTAGGATTGTGGAGTTACACACATTTTCTCTGCCTTAAGAATCTTCTGTGATTTGCTTCTTTAACTCCCTGCCCCATGAAAGCCCTGGAAGCCAGGGAGGTTTTTTTTGTTTTGTTTTGTTTTTTTCATTGTTTCCATAGTTTCGTCTTTTCCAGAATGTCCTGTCTGTCCATGTGTGCATGTGTGTGTGCACGTGTGTGTACACGTATGTGTGTGATTTACTCTATTAAAGGCAAGACTCCTGGAGTACAAAGCCATTCTCCCATCATCAAATAGACATTAGGAAAAACACATTTTCTGATCTATCACAAATGTTTGAGCACGTGAACATAGACTCTAGATGGTCATTTTTGCTTTTCAAATACTTTCTATATTCTGTTTTGTCCACTTTTTCATTCATAATATCCCAAGAATGTTGTGAGTTTTCACAGATACAAACTTTCAATGATTATATCTTATTTAAGCTATAGCTTTTTATTATTATACTTTTATTAAATTTTATGAATATTTTTGCATTTTTCCAATCCTTTTTCTAAGACTTTACCTCTTAAAAGCAACATATTGTTCAACTTTGTTTTCTTGCAATCTGACGGTTTTAACTTTTGATAGCGTCATTCATTCACTTGCACTTGTTCTGATTTATACATTTGGTTTAATGTTGATTTTCTGTTTTCCTCTGTCTCATTTAATGGCTGAGGAGTGCCTAGCTTTCACTTCAAATAATCTCAAAAGAAATAGAAATAGTTCGTAACAACCTTTTAATATTTCCTTATGTAAATTACTATGGAAATTGACATGAATTTCATATTAATCTCTAACTGATGTTTGTGAAGACTTTATAGTTCAAAAAGTGCTTTCGTAAAGGTAATCTCTTCTCATTCTTGTTATTGCTATTTTATTCTCATTTTACACTTGATGAACTTAAGATTTCAAGAGGATTTTGACTTGTTAAAGTCACACAACCAGTAACTGTGAGGTGGAAAATCAAGTGGTTATCTTGTTTAAAAAAAAGAAAGAAAGAAAGAAATGAAAAACCAAAATTCTCATTTTCCCCACTCTGTATAACCAGATAAGAAGCAGGTGTTGGGACAGAGGGATGCTGGTCCCTGATACTGTTGTTCAGGTGTCAATGGCCCTCTGCTCATGATGCTGGGGTCATCCTTAGCCACCCCTATTCCTTTGGTCCAGGCTCAGCCAAAAGAGGAAGGGTGACATCATTCTGTCATCCAATTTGGAAAGTAACACAGTGGCTCGGCCAGTCATGTCTCCTCCTCCCTGAGTTTAGCGCTGTCCACAGGGAACGTGTTTGCTTCTCAGCTCCCCCTTCCTGTGCGTTTAAGTTCATGCTCACCTGGTGCAGCTGGATCCCTGCCCAAGGCCAGCCCTTCCTGCGACAAAGGCAGCCCCTCTGACCCCACTTGTCCACAGGCATAAATCACTTCCTCTAGTTCTCAGAGTTGGCAGCAAGAAAGACGTTCTTCTGTTATCCCTGATTCCTTGGTTCAGAATTTGGGCAAAAAAGAGGCGTACTTAAACCTGAAGGTATGGCGTGTGAAATATTTGGAATCTTCACTTCTTTTAGATTATGTGAGAAAAATGGCACACGTTCATCTGTAACTACTGTCACACTCTCATCTAGTCTGTGATCGCAAATGTTGGCTCTGGGAAAGTTTTTACCATGGTTCAGCAAAAGCTCACAATGATTGAAATCATCTGAGGGGAGGAAGATTACATTTAAGTGATCCTTAAACTGAAGGCAACCTGTTAAGAAGAGTTTAGGGGACAAGGTACCATAATGCCAGTGAACAAATGTTCTGTAATGTCACCTGCTTTGGATCAGAATTTAAAACAGAAAACACATGTTTCTTGAAAAATGAAACCCGTGCATCCACATATTCTGATATTCCCAAGTCAGAATATGGAAAATATGATGGAAACACTTATAACCAACAACTATTTAACCCGTGTCAATTACGTGTAGCAAACTGAAGAGGAGCTTGAGCTAAACCGGAGATGCAGTCTGACCATGAAGAATTTATTCAGCAAGGGAAACAGTAGGACCGTAGGACAGGCACATGGCATTCTAAAATGCAAGGTAAGGTCTATTGCCATGCCTCCTCCACCCTCTCCCAACCACAACAAGCCTGATCCTGTCTGATCTTGGAAGCTAAGCAGGGTCAGGCCTGGTTAGTACTTGGATGAGAGACCACCTAGGAAGACCAAGTGCTGTAGGCATAAAAAATAAATAAAATAAATAAAGAATAAGGGGTTGTAAGCTGATAAGGTTTTTGCAATCTGTGAGGTCAACCAAGGGTTGCCTCACCTACAAAGTAAAAAAAAAATTAATTAAATTACAAAATAAATAAAATGCAAGGAAATAATCTGTTCTGTCTTTGAAATGCACAAAGTGCTACGGGTGCTTCAGGAAGAAGGCTGCTTTTGTTTGAGGCAGGGGAGCACGTGGGGTGTAAGGGAGGTAGGGAGAAGGTGGGTCTAAGCCTTGAAGCATGGGTGAGATGATTTGGAAGCACTAGAGTGAGCCTGAGGACAAAGCGGGTACGTCAGAGCGAACAGCAGTAATGCAGATGTGGAAGACATCTTTGTCTTAGTTTTCAACAAGGCAAAACGAGCTGCAGCAGAATCTCCCAGGGAAGTACCGAATTGTGTGAGATAATGACCAGGAGAAAGGTGGTCCTGCTGTGTGGGAGATGGGGCTCACCCAGGGGATGAGGAGCGAGGTTTGGGCAAGTAGATTGGGGCCAGTTCATTGATGGCTTTAAATATTAAATTAAGACCATGGACTGCAAAGTCTTTGCATAAATGGAGAGTTTAGAGACAATGATCAGTAGTGTCGCTGAAAAAAATAAAATAAAATGAAATAGAATAAAATAGAATAGAATAAAATAAAATAAAATAAAACAAAATAAAACAAAATAAAATATAAAATAAATGGAATAACCTAGCAAGAGTGCCTCAGAGGGGAGAGGGGCCAGAGCGGGAAACAGCGTCCTTATCTAAGGCCCCGTAATGGCTGGCATGGATGGCTTTGGTGGTGCAGGTTTGATGAGAGGACAGAAGTAAGCGTGTCCAAGAGTGCTTTACAGAGAACCGGCCAACGGATCAGAGGCTGAGTGTGAGCAAGAGTCAGTGGAGAAGGAGATGTTCTCTCTGAGAACATCACAGATGATTTACCTCCTCTGAGTGCATGACCTAGAGCTGAAAAAAAGCTCTAAGTATTCCCCATAAATTAATAAAATATCAGTTTTGGTTCTTAATTTTAAGAGGCCCAAGATCATAGAATTTCCCGAGGGAGGAAACCCCTACCCACCCCCACTGGCTCCCACCTGCCTTGTCCCCCCTTCTCGGCGAGGACTCCGCCTCGTGCCCTTCTTCACTTTCCAGTTCAGCCTGTGTCTGAGCAGAGTCAGCAAGACTCAGGACGCACCTGACACCTGCAGTGTCCCCGGGAGGAACTGTACTTCCCATATGTTTTAGTGGACGTCCATAATGCAGGTTACATTCCAGCTGGATCTATATGGCATCTTCCCGACGCCTAGTCCTGTGCTTCTTTACCTAAATCTGTCAGGCGCAGTGGTTTACCTCTTGATAAAGCTGCCAGTTTACTTGTCACTACTAAGTAACAAATTAGCTCATTATTCGTTCTCCAAAGCAGGCAAAACAAACCACAACAAATGATCGCAGCACATGCACAGCATACTAACCTAACCGCTGAGAGTTGCCTTCGTTTTGTTGTTTTTTTTTTTAATAGAGAAAGAGCATCTTGGTAGGGCAAGCTTTTCCAATCCTGCTATGAAAACAGCGAAGTAATTAGAGCAAGTTTAGCATTAATCATTCAGACGAAGGATCGATTTCCGGGCTGCTCATTTTGGTCACTGAATTAATAATAACCATTATTATTAATAACCATGTGAGCTAGGATAAATATTATTAATCTGAGGTCACGGAGCGTAACCACCAAGAAGGATAAGTCGCCGACACGACTCACAGATCCTGGAGCATCCCCCGAATTGATCCCAGAAACAAATCTAAAGGTTTACTTTTAAAATTCTGTATTTTTTTTCTTCTTTGCATGGATTGGTTCTCTCACTTCTCTTGTTATTTTTCTCCACATTTCTAAAGATTCGTCACAAGAAAAAGAAAATTGCATTAGCCGCACTTTGCAGAAAGCTGGAGGAAAGGAGCCTGAAATGTCTTCTGTTCTCTCCAAGCAGAGCGCAGGTGTTTGTGAAAGATAGGGACCTGGGGCACAGGTGTGGAGGACACTCGAGCTCGCGTTCCCCACAAAACCTACACTGCAGACCTGCGCCCCGAGTTGTGTGAAGTGCAGAGTCATTCTGATAATAGGATTCGTGGTCCCATGATTTCTGAAAAGACTGGAATAAAAGCTGTGATTTAGAAAATAAATGAATAAATACTTACAATGAGCTGGGCGTAATGCCCAATGGAGAAGCACACCCAGCCCTAGCAGGAAAAAAGAAACAAGACACTTGGTGCCCATGGGCCAGTCTCTCTTTCTCTCAATCTCTTCACTCAAATGATGAAGAAGAAGAATTCGTGGTTTGTGTTCTTAAAGGACTTCGTGGTACCTGAGAACAAAAATGTTTTTTAAAGAGGCATTTCTTTATAAAGGAGAATAAAGTTCACCCTTGAATGAGTCTCTGTTTTGTTATTACTCTCTTTCTGATGGGAGGAAGGAAAGGTGTATGAAGGATAGAGGAGAACGAAGAATTTTTCACAATTCAGGCCATAACAAATTAATATTTTTGTTAACTATGAGGACATTTGTTAATTTTCTGGGATTTTGTTTTTCTGGTTTTTAATAAAACCCATGTTATTCGCAGGGTGTAATGATCACATCTCTCTCACAAGCTCTTCTTGGTGCAATAGTTGAACGTTTCGTAAACCTTCGACTTTCAAAATGATTACTTTTAACCTGGCAAGCACACCGGGAACTGATGCCTAACTGTACAGATACAGCTTTGTTTCATCCCTGAGACTCATGCATCAAACGACCGAATGGCTCCGGGGCCACCCTTTCTGCAGCAGCCACGGGTGAGTGCTGCACTTCGCTCGCGGACCATCTGTCTTGAAGCCTGCAGCCCTCGGCAGGCATGGCAGTCTCATCAATAGATGTCTGTACTCCAATTGGGTGTGTGGGTGGCAAGCATGGACACCTCACTTTGATGAAAGAGCCTGACGATGCCATTACAAAGGGTGGCATTTTAATAGCAATCAGATGTATCACTCTTATCTAAAGCGTCACTGAGCTTCCATCAGGGCCGCATTGTCTGCTTTGGGAGTGCACACAAGGCATCCTTTGTGCTAAAGCCAGTTATCCTACCTGAGACTTGTGACCACAATGCATGTTTTAGCATCTGGCAGCCGCTAACTTTGATCGAGTCTCTTGTCTGTGCTTATCTTGTCACAGGAACAAATTTTCAGGTTTATGGAGGGCGACAGCCCTAATCCATCATGGGCCTTGGCTTCTTCCCAGGGTGCAATGGGGTTTGAAAACCAATCCGGAGAAAGCTGGGGTGCTGGGGGACACCGACATTCAGTAAGTGGAAGGAAAAAGAAGACTTGACTCGGGAATACAACTTTTTGACAAAGAGATTCAAGTCTTGCTGCGCAGAAGAAAGCATGGAGATTTGGCACTTTTTGCAGAAGTGGATGACCTTGGCTTTGGGGGGGAATTCACAGGCACGAAATCAGTTATGAGGGCTAGACCAAGGTCAAAGCCCCTTTAAAAACATTTTATTGACTTCTTAGCGCTAAATTCCGAGAACAAAGCATGGGAGAGATGTAAGTATATTTCTTTCTTATTTGGAAAAGAACACACATAATTTGGAGTGTAAGCCAGATGGCAAATGAATTATCGTCTCCTTCCTGGAGAAGACAAAAGCATTTAAGTGAAGTAAGCAGGATATAAATAAAGCTTAAAAATCATGAAAAGGAATAAAAAGTGCAAACAGCTAAACTCTCACCACTGACAAGACTTTGCTGGACACCCGAAAGGTTTAAGACATTAAGCAAGTAATGACGTGAACTTTGAACTTTGATTTTCTCAAGTAATAATTGAGAGTGATATTGATGTAACATGGTTGTAGAGATCGAAATAATCTGTCATTTAATGAGTTAATTAAACACACATTTGTTGAGTATTGTCTATACAGTATGCTCTGTTCTTGGAATTAAAAATAACCTGGTTAATAAAACAGACAAATGGCTTCAATTTTGGTGGGAGAGTTGAACAAACAACTTAAAGTAGTATGATAAATGTACGGTAGGCAGTGAATGATGTCAATGGCTAAAATTATGTATTACCACTATCTCTCTGGTTGCTGTGTCTTTAGACTCCGAAAAGGAGCAAGAATGGAATCCGGCTGTGATAATAATTGAGGAGACAGGGGACACACTGGAGTGGCAGCGATAAGGAAGGTGAAAAGTGCTCAAATTCTGGATATATCTGAAGGCAGAGAGGACAGGGTTTGATGATGGATAGACATGGAGTATGTGAGAGTGAAGACAAAAGCATGACAATGGCTTTTTGAGCACAACAAGTACATATAATATTTGCCAATAACTGTAGTGGGGAAGATGGCAGGAATCACAGATTTGGGGCAGAATGTCGTGAACTCACTTTTGGACATGTGCACTTTGTGGCCCCGACTTGATACGAAGTGAGATGTGGAGACAAATACGTGAGTGTGTCGGGCGAGGGCGAAGTGTCGGTCACAGACTAAAATGTGCGTGGCATCCCATCTTGTGTGGATGCAATTCAAAGCCCTAGGTTTGGGTAAGATTATTGGAGAGGTGTCAAGCATTGGGTCTATGAATATCTCCCCTACTGGATGTCAGGAGAAAAAGGATTTGAAAAAAGGATGCTGGAAGGAGCAATCATAGGATTAGAGGAACAGAAGGACACTTCGGTATGCTGCTAGTAAACAACAAAAAAAAAAACAAACAAAAAAAAAAACACACTCCAAGAGGAGAGAGTTGTAAAGTGTTAGGTCAAGTAAGATGAAATTGAAAATCCAACATTGGCCTTAACAGCTTTTGTCAAAATTTATTTCCTTTATGTAGCAGATATAAATAACTCTACTTTTCTTTTTCTTACTTGATGTGTTTCTTCTCAGAAAATTGGCTTCTATAATCCTTTTGAGAGAACACTGGTTCTCATATCTGCAGATGCCTGGTCAAGTTTGTTGGACCGAGGGCGGAAAGCGATGTTATGTGGTCTTGCTACGTTAGAAACCCCCTGTACCTCCAACCTCTCAAAAGTGGCATGTGACCAATTGATGACCCCGTAATCCAAACCTGGGTGCTGATTGAGGATTGAGCCATCTGACCTTATCCCTTAGTCCCTCAGAGGCGTCTCCTGTGCAGTGTTCCATGCTGCAGGTACAACCATTGAATGTCAAGGTATCTCAGGAGGGGTCAAGTCCTCTCTGGGCAGTTAAAAGCATCTGAGAGAGCTATCATCTCCCTTTGGAGCATTTTTCTCCACCAGCATCATGAATCAAACCTACCCCTGGCATTGTTAACCCCAAGAGAAAAGGAACTTAAATGCACTTGGTAATTTTTTTTTTTATGTTTAATGGATAAGCTAGTGGCATGAAAATAATGAAAACTTGCCACTGTTTATTCACTGAAAAAGGAAAAGAAATCATCGACTTTTTCGACTGAGGTTTGCATCCAAGCACAGTGAGAGTTTCTTGTTTTTAAGTGCTTAAGTGTACTCTGTGATCGGTTCTCCAAACTCGTAAGGGAATAGACTCAGAGAAGACCCACACTTTCAAAAGTTTCACGAAATCAGAGGGAAATCTCATTTTTATATGCTCTCTGTATTGCCAAGCAAGAAGACATGCAGATAGAAAGACATGCTAGAAGTTATTAAAAGATACATCTTTATGTTATTAATAGTTACTCATACTGATGACCTGAAACCTAAGATTTTTGATGTTTCACTTTCTAATCAATATGTAGAAAGTCACAAGAAAAACGTTACTCCCACCCTAATAATGGCAAAAAGCCAATAACCCACAAAATACTAATTTTGCCATGTGCAAGATGCTGGGGCCTTTCCTTATATTAATCCTTACAAGAACTCTCGTGGCTTGTGGGGAGGCTATTATTGCCATTTTACGGAGGAGGAAAATGAGGCACAAGAAAGGATCGATGGGCAAGGTTACCAGGAAGTTTACACCAGGATGTTTAATGTATCGGTGACCACAGGACCCGCACGGGAGGCAGGACTCAGTCAGAAAGGCTTTAGGTAGGTATGTCATGAATGTGGGTGCAGTAGGTACATTAAAAAATGGAAATACAGAAGTCAAGAGCAGGGAGTCTAAAATAAAGTGTCACTGGACTCAGCCCACTTGTCCCTTGCCTTCTTTAAACTACAAGCAATTGAGCAGTGTGACAAGGACCCATAAAGCATAAACTATTTCCCACCTGGTCCTTTAAAAACAGCGTCACCTGTCCCTGTTCTCAAGCAATGGAAATGTAGATGAGTAGGATGTCATATTTCCTCATTTACACATTGCTGGATGCTGACATTTCATGTGACCAGTGAGTCACGTGGACTGGTGTGGTTCGCACCATAGAATTAGTAAACCATGAATAACCGGATCGGAGGAAGTAAAACAGTGGAAGGGGAAGTGGAAGTGAGCACTGAGACCACTTCGGGGAGCGAAGAGATGGGGTCTCCCACCCTCCGGCCGTGGGGAATATAGTCCTTAAAATGAGAGTTAGACAGCGGTCATGTGTGTGCCAAATTTGCAGCGTAGTGTGAGATCACGTTTATATGTAGGAAGTCTGATCATGGATCATAGGTCATGGAGATGGTTAATGTGTATTTAAGAACTACTTCATGACTACTTAAAACTCACTGGATGTGGATAGTTTCACTCATCATCTGTTGTTGCGTTGTCTTTAGAATTCTGCATCAATAATTCATCTGGACTTTTTGGAAAACACCTTAATTGTTTGGACCCCGCTGATATTAACAAATCGAGATCATCTTGACCAAGGTGAAAAGACCAGTTAAGTAGACCTTGATGTAAAATGACGAATAAATGAGGCCAATTGATGAATGAGCTGCTCATTAAAACATAAATACCGGCAGAACCTGTGCACATCAGTTTTAATTCATGATGTGATTAGGATGGTAGTATAAATAGTGAAGGATTTTAATCATCGACTCTGGGGAGTAGCAAATAAAACCTGAACTGCTTATCTAGAGCATTAATTCCCCTCAACCATAATCCCCTGGAGTTTCCTGAGTTTGAGTGGAGAACTGATGAGTAAATTTTGTCTTATTTTATATTTTTAGTTTTGTAGTATGCGTGCATGCCCGTGCTCTTGGAGAGTTCCTGTTGCTCCACGTCCTTGTCAGCGATTGGCGGTGACAGCATTCTGGAATTCGGCATTTTAATAGATGTGTAGTGGCATCTCGTTGTTGTTTTAATTTGCAGTTCCCTCATGACATAGGATGCTGAGCATTTTCCTATGCACGCTTGATGTCTGCATATCTTTGGTGAAGCGTTTCAGATATTTTGCATGTGCTTTAATTAGGTTGTCTTTATTATGATGATGATTGTTGAGTTTTAAGTGCTCCTTTTGTATTTTAGATCCAAGTCGTTGACTGGATATGTGTTTTGCAAATATTCATTCTGGTTTGCATCTTGTCTCTTTGTTCTTTAATGGTGCCTTTGCCGAGTAGAAGCTTTTAATTTTAATAAAATCCAAAGTATTAATTTTTTATGGATCATTTCTTTGGTGTTGTATCTAAAATCTTATTACCAAATCTGACATCTTAGATTTTCTCCTATGTTTTCTTGCAGTAGTTGCATTGTCTCATCTAATTCAACGTTAAATTGTTTTCAGTGCTTTAGCGTAAACACCCTCCTGTGGCATGAAAACCAGCATGAGTTTGATGCGAATCCTCATCCTAGCACATTAAATGCAACAAAAGAATTTGGGTGCTCAATGCAAAGTTATATGTTTGAAAAACAGGCGTCATATTCTTGCAGAAATTACAAAAGAAAAAAAAAGAATAAAGTCAGTGGAAGCAAGAACTCATAATCAGAAGCAACTAGGAATCCTATAAACTCTTTTGAGAACCCCTAGGAACTCCAAGAGCTCTTTGAGCCTCTCCTTGTAGGAGGAATGAACATTCGAGTCAATTTAATCTGAATCTCAAAGAAACAAATTGACTCTGACATTTAAGTGAGAGTAGCAAGTAGACCTTCTCTTTCCTGTAGTGATTATTCAAAAAAATGACTTTATAGTGTCTTCTTAGAATTCTTTCTTTTATCTCACTGAATTAGAAACCGTCATAGAGAACCTGGGTAGGCGAGCTAAGAATGCAATATAATCCAGGGGGGCCTATGCCATGTCTTACCCATCATCACATGGCATAGAGCAGGCGCTAAATAATTGTTAAACGGTTATTTCTCGAATCCATTGATTTCAACAAAATCGATCCTGCCAAGCAGGGCTTTGGTAACAGCACAAGGAAGAATCTGTTTTGGATGCACCTTATCCCAGTTATCCTGGAAATATACGATTCTCGATAGCAGTGTAATTTTGTCTACAGTAGAATTGTTAGGTCACTTTTTTTTTTTCCAGGATATTCTTCTGCTTTAAACAAACATAGAATTGCTAAGGGCTTTGAATAAGAAATGGTGTTCATGTGGATATTTATCCTCAATATCAGTAAGATCATTTAGCAAAAAGTTTCCAAATACTCATTTTCTTCAGAGGTCGCTGGGTACATTTTTGAAAAGAATCAATAACAATTTAAATTATGGGAAAACAAATTTGAATTCCACTCTGATAGGGAGCATGGAAGGCTCAAATTCTTCAGGAATAGAAAAAATGTTTAATATTCATAGACAAAGTAAAATATTCTACAGAACAGTAATTAATAGCATGGTGACAACGTGTCATGTTTGATTAGGTAGGAACTATTTTGACGTGCTTTTAATGCCCAGATTTATATATATTGATGGGTGGAATGATTCATGACGCCGTTTTACGATTAAGCTACCCAAGTTTCACTCCGTATTTTAAACTAAATAATTAATTTTGTTCATGCACATCCTATCTGAACAGACCGACACGCATTTGTCATTTATTCTAATTATCATGCAAGGTATGTTGCAGACGGCAACATAGTTGATCTGTGTTCCTGCTGTTTAATATGTATAGGGCTCCAGCAACGATTAGGCAACATTGACAACAAAATGTGAGCTCCTCCGGGCATGTAAACTCTAGTGTCATCGTGGACTTCTTTATACTCCAGGTACCTGCTTCGTACTTACCAGCAGGTTGGCTCTGCGACTGCGGGCCATGTCCCTGAGCCCCAAGGTCATGGCCTTGCTCTTCCTGTTATGCAATTAACTTCGCTCTGTGTCACAGCCACACATTGCACTCGTAACTCCAGCCAATCATCTGAACAACCACACTTCGTTGGTTCCGGGAGAGGGCAGGATGGATGAGAGGGTGTGCATGAGTCAGTCCAAATGCAATGTCACTGCTGAGAAAGGAACGCAAAGCGTGCACGCACCTGAGTCATGCAGAGCATGTTTATAAAAGCCCACACGTTCTCGAAGAAGCGCGTGACCCTGCCTTTGTAAGTTTCCAAGTTTATTATGAATATTTCGGCATCGAAAATTTTATTTTTATTTTCAATTAGTAGCAAACTCGATCCTGCTTCTACCTTGATGAAGGACACTTGCTAAGTGATCTTGCAGAAGCTTGAGAAACATACGCTTTGTTCCCTTGCTTTGCACAGCTGCCCGACCAGGTGGATTTAGAGAACATTCTAGATGAATGTGATAATATGACTACAGAGATGAGAAGAGACGGCTAAGAGGCACTCAGGGCAGAGATGCTAGGGAAAGGTCTGCTCTCAAATACAAAAGATAATAAGGGTTTGGGAAGATAAAATGAAGCACATGTGCCTATCAAGGAAAGACAGTAAAAAGAGGGACAGGAAGTGGGTGGGGGAGACCCTGACTTTGAAGTAGGGATTGAATAATTCAGGATGAGCATCAGTGATACCAGAGAACCTGGGCGGGTTGGCAATGAGGGGAGTAAAATTAGGAAAAAGGGAGATAAGAGGAAAGTTAATTTTTACATTTCTTCAAGCTAAGCATTTAGGGACAGTGGGTGGTGTGCCTGCCTAAGGGATGGGTGCAGACCTATGAACTGCAATAGTCGAGGAGTTAAAATAGAGATGAAGAGAAAAGTCTGTGTGTGTACACGTGTGTGGGTACGTGTGTGTGTGTGTGTGTGTGTGTGTGTGTGTGGACAGAGAAGGGCAGGTAGAGGGTCAATGGAGGTGGCACAAAGAGAAAGATAAAGAGCCCCTTCTCTGTCCTCTCCAACTGGAGAAAATTTCAGTATAATATGATGGAGTTAAATCCCAGGGTACAGATATGTCCTATGTTTTAAGGGGCAGAATTCCCCCATTGAAAACGTGACCGTCCCTCCCTTCCTGTCTGCTGGCATGGAGGTGGGGTGAGTGGCCTGGGGCTGGCCTGATGCTTCTTTCTGCTCCATCTCTTTTCTTCCACCTGCCCTGATTCTGTTTACGGAGAGAGATTCCTCGCTTGAGCTTGGAGATGAAGTAATGCCAAGTCTTACATGAAACCATCAGTTCGTGGCCCATCATATAATCCACTCGAAACATTACGTCCCGTTTACGGTCAGTCTCAGAAACAAAGATAGGGAGTAGATGCAGTGACAGCAGAAGCTTTTCCATGGAACCTCAAAACCCAAACTGTGCAGAAGAACTTCTTCCAGAATCTTTCCCCAGAGAAATCCATCTTCCTCACACACTTGGAGATGGTGATAAAATTGCTGGAAAATAGAATTAAGCATCCTGCAAAAAATAAAATAAAAATAAAATAAAATAAAATAAAATAAAATAAATAAAATAAAATAAATAAAATAAAATAAATAAAATAAAATAAAATAATAAAATAATAAAATAAAATAAAATAAAATAAAATAAAATAAAATAAAATAAAATAATAAAATAAAATAAAATAAAATAAAATAAGCCTCTGAAAGCTGACAAAGATGAGAGATGGAGGTCGAATGTGGAGGTGTCGGCAGTAAGCGATGCGATTACTGAAAACAGAGAGGAAACAGATCTTCTCTATTCTATTAAAAGTTTTTCTTTTCGTTTCTCTGGCTTCACCCCACCCCATTTGGAATAACTGTGCCTTTTAACGTCGATTTGGTACCAAATGTAACATGTTATGTCATTTGACCTTTTTACATTTAAAATGTTCAGCCGTAATGGGGGAAATATCACTACGGAACATCAGATGACTCCTCCGCGAGAAGACTTTCCACTCACCTCCAGAGTCCTCCTCCTTGGGATGCTTTTCAAATGCACCCCAATGACTTCACCCATCCTGGTGGCTTTTATGCTCTGTGCCCTGCCCTGGTCCCCCCAGGGCCGGACACCAAACAGCCGGGGCGGAGCAAAGAATCTGTTAGTTGGGCCTGGATTATAGAGACTGGTAGCGGTGAAGTTGCCATCCGCCTTGGTTTCTGAGTGTCTAGTGTCCACCTTAATAAACACTAACTGGGGACACACTGTGTGGCACATTGTGGCTGGCAACAAGGGCAGGTGCGGGCGGCTCGGATGTGATCATGCCTCAGCATTCGACTTGTGGGGAGCTGTTTGCCTCCTCGGCCTCTGGGTTCAGAGTCAAGCTCTGTGCTCGTATCAGGGAGGATGATTCAAATGGGGAAAGAATCTGCATTTAAAATCCAGCAGACACGAGACAGGTTAACAGGAGGAGGTCATTATGTGCACACGGGGATTCTGCAAGACCATGGACTGGGCCCCAATGCCATCTCAAGCTAAGGAGGAAGGGGGATGGTGGTACGGGCCTTCGAAGGAGAGGAAGACACCTACCTGGGGATGGAGAAACAACTGCTTGGCAGACGGACCTTTGCTGGGCCATCATCAATGATGGGACATGGAGAGGACCTGGATAGAATGCGTCTTGCTAGGCTCCTGGCTGTCTGTCACTCCCAGGTCATATGCAACTTTCGTGATCTGAGATGATAGGTCCCTTCCTGGAGCTCGTCCTCTATCTAGATTTTTAGTCATTTTTGGGTTGGGGCAAAATTCTTCCTGAGCTTTTCATTTCTTAAAAATAACCAGCTTAAAATAATCAATATCCCCTAAAAAGGCATATTTTGGCATGGCAAACTCTGACTCCCCTCAGCAACCAGATTCTTTCCTTAGAAGCAGAGGATGTTGGCGGGCGGTTTTGCTCTTTCCTGCGCTGGTAGTTAAGAGATTGATTTCATCTTCTGTCTTAATTTAAAAGGCGGAATACAGTACAACTTACGATTTCCAATTTGCGAGTAGGCCATCACTGGTGGAATTACACTTGACCAACATTCTCCAGTTTTCAGTGTTTATTAAAAACCCTCCGAATTCTAATGCAAATGTTTTCTGGTCATTGGATCAAAGAAATGAGCCCTTCTTGATTGCCGCTAGCCAGAGGTTTTCCTGTCCTGCAGATGCAGAAACCCTCCAACCAAAGATCCCCATTGGTCTAACAGTTGCTTAGTGTCTCTCCCCAAACCCCAACCTGGACCGTGAGGTTGAGCACAGCGGCATGGTTCTGAGAAGCAGGGAGTCTTCCCAGGTAGGAGAGGGGACGTGGATTATACTGCAAATGAGAGGTGGGGGCAGAATGGTCTTCAGCATCATACTGGAGAGTAATAGCCTCTCTGAGGGCAGGCCCGCAAGTGAAAACTGCATTGTCCAGTAAGATGACATTGCTGTCCTGACGTTTAAAGTGCCAGTGTGTGTGTGTGTGCATGTGTGTGTGCACGCGTGCAGGTGTGTCTGTAACGGTCACAGTGGGAATTAAGCTTTGTCTGTCTTAGTCCTGGTGAAACCTAATACACGTTTATAGTGTTAGTGACAAGGTCCATTTACGTGATGCTGGTGACACAATACCCCCAGGTATTTAGCATCTAAAAGTCCACGTGTGCCAAGATTGGGGAAAAGAGGGATTGAGCAAATTTGCCTCTATTTGTTCTCTGCAAGCGTTGGTGGGCATTTGACTTGCACCTGCATGGTACTGCCTAAGGAAAGGGTGCATAGAACAGTGGGCATCTATTAAATTCTCCAAGAAACAATGCATCTGTCCATTCATGTGCACTTTCCACTGAGGAAGGACAGCACGTGTGCAGCGGGCATCGCAGAGCCCAGCACAGAGCCAGCTCTGGTCCCACGGCTTAACCGCGACCATAAAAAATGTCCACACCGGTGAAAAATGTCCCAGCAACATTAACAGTTATTTTTGAATTTAGTGTCGACTTTTACTAACTTTTTCTAGCATCTCCAGACGAGAACTAAAAAAAAAAAAAAAAAAAGATACAGCCACTTTACAAGCGTATTACACCCAAAGGTAGTTTGCTTTATAAGCAGATACATCATTCCCCAACATGTGTTTTTTTTTTAAATTATAAACTGATTTAATTACCTGTTATCATTTCACTCAACGCTCAAAAAAATGAAAAGAAAAAAAATGCTATTTTTTTTTTACACGTAGAAACAGCGTCAGAAAGGTGGAGGGCGTAGTCCTCGTCTGTGCAGCTGCACATCTGGGTCCTTAGCTGCGTCCTGTGACCCTTCGCTCTGTCTGCAACACCTCGGTGGCCTCCTTAGAGTGAGTCCTTGGGCAGCCATTCCTCGGAATGGTGCTTCGTGCTGTACTAAAGAAAGCCTTACCACGTGCCCTGAATACCTGATCAATAAAAAAAATCTAAAATGTGAAAGTGGATAATACCTGTCAGTGACAAAGACAAATGCAACACTTTATTATAAAAGTTTAATGGGGTAAAAATGAAAAATTTACACTTATTATTGCCTCGCTCTCTGGTGGTGTTGCGAAATCTCATTTGCTTGCTGAGACCCTGAGCACTCTGGCTGGGAAAAGAGTGGCAGGTGGAAGGAATGAAACAGAAGGAGGCCGAGAGGGGGTACACCGCCCGAGCCCCCCATCTCGGGCTCAGAGCCTATGGGGCCTTTGACATGAGTGATAGAAGGTTTTCTGAAGCCAGAAAACCTGTGTAACACTCACCCCAACCTTCGGGAGCATCCAGGCTCTATGTAATCATCTTGGATTTGACTTTCTGCATCTGCAAAATCAAGGTATTTCAATAATTGTCAGTCCCTCTAGGTCTCAAGCATGATTCCACGGAAAACGGTGATTCTGCACACAAGAGCTGCAGTTCCCCAGTGCTCTGACGTCTCTCGTAGCTCCTTGTGCCACCTCAGCTCACCTGCTCAAGGCTCCTCGGCCCATGGGGCACACGGCCAGTGCCACCAGGTATGATCATGCTGGATAACATTTACTTATTCACCAGCGTCTGTGAGATTATCATGTGTAGATGTAGTTTGCAGCCCCACACAGAACTCAATACATATGTTATACTTAATATTCCAGTTATTTCATGAATGCTTACAATTAAAAAAAAAACAATAAGATGAATTGTGTATGGCCCGATTGGTGAAATATAATATCACAAGTTTTAAATACTATGAAGTATTTTAAATACGCCAAGTTCTTTGGGTCAAGCTTTGGGAAAAAGCCACATTCCCAAGACCTGGAGTCAATATTTTGATTGTTCAATTCTCTGCCTTTGATTGGAGTGAGTTGCTTTTATTCCTTCTCTTCTTACTTGCCTATAAATTCCCAAGAACAGCTACTATACTTTTCATACCTTCATCCTTCACAATGTCTTACACATTATAGTTTTCAAATATAGTAACTATTTGTTGAATGACTTTTTGACTGATTCATTCAAGGATAGATGATTAAAGTGTTAAATGTTCAAAAACTATACTATCTGTCTGCAATTAGCCGATAGGTGAGTAGTAGCATGTTTTGGATTACTTTTCACTTGTAAAAATCTTTTGAAATTCATAGAAAAAGTAAAACTAACGATGTCCTTTCCTTGTGCCTACAAAATGCAGAACAAACGACCTTTTCTTCCATTGTAGAAACGACGCAGAGTGTAACCGTGGGCCTGGGCCCCGTCTCTCCCAGACCTCCAGCTCAGAGGTCATACGCCAAGGAATACCCTTTCGTGATTTCCGTCGTGGCTTTCCAGTTGGGTGCCCAGAGGAAACTTTGAGACAAAGCATTTGGTTCTCACTCTTTGCAAAGCTATCTGCAGCAGCTAGTCCCAGGGACCCACCTGGGAGCCACCTCTGCGGAAAGCAAGCCACCACCGCGTCACAAGCTACTGCAGATTCTGGGCCTAAAGAGCCACAAAACCCAACCGAGAAGCCCAGAGGCTCATTGGGATAAAAACCTTCCTTTGCTCCATCCCGAAGAAAGGAGACGTGCCATCAGTTAGATAAGCTAGAACAGGCGAACCAAGCCCCCCGCTCTCCAGCGTGCCGGCTTCGGGACGATGCTCCCCCGTGGGAGCCCACTATGTCATCATCTCTTACAGAGACTGCTCCCCCTTGTTGAAATTCCCTATTCAAAAATATTGTTCGATAGTGTTTCTTTAGAGAAGCACTGTTTGCGAGGCACCACCATGGCACCAGGGGTGATGAAGGCTTCGCAGAAAAGAATCACATACTATAAAAAGTCAAGGATGTTTAAGGTAAACATCGTCTGCAACTAAATTTAAAAATATAGAAACTATCTCTCTGTTTTCTCTTCTGCTATCATGCACATTCAGGTGTTTTTGGTGTTATCATATTTAATATTTTATATTTAATATTTTATTAAATGGTGGGAATAGAAAATGGTAGTTTTTATTTAAGGACTTTCTTGACAAAGTAGATAACGGTAGCTTTGTGTTAGATTCCATTAAGAATTTTACGTGTGTCTGAGACTGAACAATCTGGGAGCCAAAAGTGTATACTTCTCATCATAACACTTATTATAACTGATCTTATTAATTTAAATAGTTTTCTCCCCCAAGCGTTTTGGAGCCCCTTGAAGACGCACATGGTGACCAAAGTCGTAGTGGAAGGCTGCACACCAGGAATGCAAAGCAAAGCACTTTCCAAGAGAACGAGACCCACATTGTCTCCTGTTAGGCCATTCGGGGAATTTTTATTCATTTAGTGAAGAATGTTTGGTCATGGGAAAAGGGCATTTTATAAATAATTACAATAAAGAGTGCTCAGTTGGCTCGGACAATTGAAGACGATGAGTGGCTGAGAAACTGTCCTTAAGAATCTAGCTCGAGCCCGTGAGGTGCATTCGTCCCGTCCAGTCCGAGAGCTCGTCTGGCAGACCTCCAGAGACACGGCCCCTTCTTCTACTCCTTTTTCAACTTTCTTTCAGGAACACTGACTGTTAGCCGTGGAGATGACACGAGTTGACAACATCATGGAGGGAGGGAGCTGATGTCCCGTGAGTCCCTGCTCCTGTCTCAGGCCTTCGCACCTGTCTCCTCTCTCATGATGGACACTCCAGGGAGTCCTACAGGCAAAATGGTTTGAAGATGGATGAGACCCTCTTTGGACATCTCCCCTCGTAAGTAGGCGGTAGTCACCCTACATTCTTCAGCTGCCTGTCCTCACCCTACATTCTCGGAATTTCACCTGGAGCCACCCTGCTTTTCCTAAACCCATGATCAGATGCTGTGGGGGAACATCTACGCGTGAAGTGACACCTGTGTCCTAGTCTCTGTGGTGAAGATACCTCCGTTCCCCAGAGTCAACAAGAAACATAGATTTAGCGTGGGAATCCGTGAAAATATACATGTTTTACTCACGTGTGTCTCACTGATCGTGCAAAGCACGATCCTCGCTCTGTGAACTTCTGCCTCCTTCCTCTGAGCGAGGAGAAGCAGGCTTTCTGTGACGCCATCATCGCTGGTATCTCTTCACCTTCGCTTCGCCCACTGTCTCCGGGGCCACCACTCCCGACGGGGCTTTCAGATGACCTTGACCGTGGAATGGCAAGGCCCGGAACCAGATGCGTCTACACTGCGTCTGGAACTCGTGCTGCTTACCTTCTGCCTAGACAGGTGGCACCCTGTCATGTTCCTATTTTTTTTTTTCTGAACAGGTAATTCCAACCCTATCATTAGCAAATGAAAAATATAGAATGGTACAGATTGAAGTTCCCCTTCTGCCTCTCTCCTATTTGCAAATTCCCAGACCCCAGTTTCTAAGTGACCATGGTGCACGTAACAAACTGATACAAATAGATGCTCCCACTCCCCTCTAGACACGTAGCGACACAGGCACTGGGCACCTCACTGTTTCATATAACGAGAGGTAACTGGGGTGAAAGCAGAGAAGGCTGGAGTCAGGGCCTGTGCATCCTCGGTCTTGACTCCAAGTGCTGCCCGGCCCGCAGTGCATCCCACAGCCTCCTTGGAGAGGGATGTGGCCATGGACAGCTTCTTTCTGACAGTGCGTGAGGAGAGGTCATGTTCATCTCAGGGCAGGGGCTTAAAGAAGCAGGTGTGTGCCCCCCGGGCTCTGCTCCATCCCATCGCCCCGATGCAGACAAGTCGTGAGGCTCTAGAAGGGAGCGGGACCAGACGAGACGACAAAAGATGTCATGGTCTTCATGCTGTCTAAGCCACAGGCCATAAAACGTGGTCCCCAGAACCACTTCAGAGAGAACCACCGCCGAGCGGGGGAGTGAGAACTAAACTCCGCAGCCCATGGATGCCCCGCAGACCTGTCCTCTATGGCGGCCTGGCCACCTGCTGCAGTCTAGAAGCTGTGCCCTATCGGTACCTAAAGTCTTCCCGGTCTCGTTTTCACGGCAGTTTCCTGTTCCATTCTGAAGAGGAACTGTCGTCCGCTCTTCTGAGTATTTACATTGTTTCTAGTCTCGTTCGCCATTACAAACCATGGCACCGTGGTTTGGAGGGGCACAGTGGTCATTTCACGTGGGCACTGTCTTTCAGAGAGGTACTTTGTTTTGAAATGAAAAATGTTATTTTAATAATTTTTTCAATGTATCTGTCAACAAGGGCCTGTGTGCCTCACTAACGTTGCTGGAAGGTGGGCACATTTATTTGGTCCTCTTTAGAAAGGGGTCACATTTCAGCAGGAAACCTGGAGGCAACATTCTCCAGCCCTATTTCACCTGTCTGGATCTCCCTTAACCAGCAGCCTCAGCTCATTGGATTAAATATAAGTCCAGTTAAGAAGTAAAATAGTCATCTGGTCTTTCAAGACAGACGACTTGAAAGTCATGTGTTTTGTTTTGTTTTGTTTTATTTTGTTTTGTTTTATAAATTAGTTTATCAGCGCTCACTCAGGTCTCCAATTTACTTTCTGAAAATAACTGGCCATGGGCACATTAAAAAATTGCAAGGGGAAGAACAGAAGCGATGGGCACTGCTTTGAAGCAAAGAGACGGGAGGTGGAGAGAGCCAGAAAATTATGAAAATCAGATACGAGTTTTCAAAGTCATCGAATAAAGGCCACTTCGAGTCAGGGCAGACATAATGTGGTTAAAAGAGAGCAGGACAAAATAACCAACACTCAAAGTGAGGACTCCGAGTCATAAAGGGATCATTAAACCACATTTTGTAGGGTATTTGAAAGCAAGGGGAAAAAAGCATCGTATTTTACTTAATGTCATCCTAAGGAGTGGGTTTGATGGTGACTCAGAAAGTCTTTGTGTACAGAACAGTCCGTTTTTTACCAATTTTAACTAAATAAAGGGTGGACCAGAACCTTTCCGATCCTGATCATTCAAATTCTAAAACACATCGTGTGCAGAGAACTACTCAGCCCATTGGGCCAAAAAAAAAAAAAAAAAAAGACTTTTTTTTTTGATGGAAGAAGAGAGTGTGAAGTTTCTCGTGGAGAAGCCAAAGGCTTTGTGACATTTGCAGTTTTTTGGGGGGTCTTGCTGTTGTGTGACCTGTATAATACCCTTAAACTCTCTGACTCCCATCCTAAAGCAGGGATGTGCCCAGTGCAGGACTGTCCTGGCTTACTCATCAAGGAAGATGTTGAATCTAACTTTCACCCGCATAGAGGGGGCTCGTTAAAGCACCAGAGGGTCAGACATTCAGGCCCAGAGTTGTGGCCCAGCCCGTGGGCTGCTTTGACTTACCAATTATTTTCAGACACCTCTGACCCTCCAGCTCCCGCACTAAGATTAAGCTTGTTCACTCCTGGGCGAGGAGACCTTGAAGGACGGTCTACAGTGCTGCCGATAATCAGAGGCAGGTGTTCATCCTTCAAGGTCACTGGCGAAAGGACATCCAGCTTCGCAGTCAGCAGCAGCTGCTGGAGGGAGGCTGTCTGGATTTAAGATAAAATCAAGGTCCCCAGCTACTTTTTACACAAGTACGACGTTTGCACCCTGGTTTCTCCAGGCGCCTGTGGTCTTTGCTTCCTCTCTGCTCTGGTGTGAAGGCAGAGTTCTCCTCCACTTTGATCCCAAAGTGCTGTTTAATATTGCAGGGGGAACATGTACCACATCCCCACCTCTGCCCACGAAGTGGGATAAGGAGGCCCTCGAAGTCCGCAGCGAAGTGGGGAGATTTGGAGGTGAACAGTGCTCCACAAAGGATAAGATTATTAAAATAGTAATTATCACTAGATTCTGTTCTCCCCAAGACTGTAACAGGTCCTCAGATTTTGCAAAGACACAGATGAGCTGAAACGCTTTCCTTGACCTGGAATAACAAATGCAACTTTCTGGTTATGCTCATCTGAGGAGAGTGTAGCACAGAGCATATGTGTTTGGATTCAAGATATTTCTTATTTACAAGCACAACTAAATTTAGTGTCTCATTTCCACTTCCAAAAGCCGTTTTTGCAGGTTTTAAAGACTTGTTTGGGGACCTTGAGAAAGCGTTCTGCTCTGGCTCAGAGACCAGGATCAGGCCCACGCTTGTCTCGTGCCGTTATCGAATGGTTCCAGACACACTTAGTCAAATCGTTCTTTACGAGCCATGCCGAAGAATCAAGTCTCCTGCCCCCAATCATCACTCTGATTCTTCTATCCGAACCCAAAATAGTATTTTGTTAAACGCCACCCACGGCGTGAAAACAGTCTAGCATTTGCATGATGATCAGTGGTTTATGAGGCATTTTCTTTTATTTTTCTTTATTTTCATTTAATTAAAAAAATACTTTATTTTTTTAGAACACTTTTGGGTTTACACTAAAATCAAAAGGAAAGTACTGAACTGCCTCACATGAGCCCAGCCTCCTTATCGCGGGATCCCTGCCCATAACTACATGTCTGACCAAGAACGACCCTGCATCGACATGTCACCATCGTGCATATTTTACCTCAGGGTTTGCTCTGGGTCTTGTACATTCTATGGGTTTGCACGAACATGTAATCGCACATGTCCAGTATGACACAGAGAGTTTTCATTCCTCTAAAGATCCTCTGTGCTTTGCCCATTCATTCATCTCCTAGCCCCAGGCAACCATGGGCCTTCGGTCTCCATAGTTTCGCTTCGTCCAGAACGTCACATGGTCGGAATGACACAGTGTGCAGACTTTTCAGACCGGCTTCTTCTACTCAGTGACACACATTTAGGTTTTTTTCCATGTGTTTTTTTTTTTCCTTTGACAGCTCATTTCTTTTTAGCATCATATAACATTTGAGTGGACCACAGTTTATTTATCCATTCACCTACTGAAGGGCATCTCGATTGCTCCTGATATTTAGAAATTATGAATGAAGCTTATAAACAGCCATGTGCGGGTGTTTGAAGGGACATAAGTCTTCCACTCTTTGGGGTAAATACTGAGGAGTGCGATTGCCAGATCTTATCATTTATTTATTTATTTATTTAGTTAGTTAGTTAGTTAGTTAGTTAGTTATCTAACTCTTTCTCCCCCCCTCCCTTCCTTCCTTCCTTCCTTCCTTCCTTCCTTCCTTCCTTCCTTCCTTCCTTCTTCTCTCCCTCCATCTTTTTCTCCCTCCTTCCTTCCCTTCCTTTCTATCTTTCTTTTCTATTTATTTTTAAATTTATTTTTTGGGGGTGCCATTGGTTAACACGTTGTTTAGTTTCATAAGAAACCACCAAACTGTCTTTTCATCACATTCTTTTCATTTCTCCATAGTACTTCTTCATTACCCATTATGGTCATTTTTTACCTCTTTGTCGTCTGTTTCGCAGTAGGAGAATGCATGCATCTCCAAGAGACCAGGGCCCGCGCCTGGTGCCAGAGACAGCAGCTGGTGTGCTGGTGCACGGTAAATGGACTTTGAGGCTTATCAGTTCACGATCTCGTCAGAGGCATCCGCTTCTCACCTTAATACATTAAAACCCATACAAAGCTAGGAAAATGTACAAGTGATGGTCACCGCCTTGTAATGGTGGCTTTTACAGCTAATGCAATACAATTCAACTCACTTTGTGTATTTGGAACGTCAGGCGTTGGTTTTTAAGGTGAAGAATGATTCTATGGGACTAGGCTAATCGAAGGGCATTTGAGTAACAGACATGTGACGATGGCTTTTGCATACGAAGAACTACGTGTGTGAAAATAAAGCTGCCGGAACATAATATCAGCAGACTAGGAACTCCAGTGATCTCTTTATCTGGTGGTGATGCTAGCCCAAAGTCACAATTATTTGACAAATAATAATCAATCAGTTATTCTAGCTCAGTGTAGAATGTGGATCCCACAGGATTTCTGGAAACAAAATAATTTTCAGGGCAATTTCCTATTCATTTGCCAAAGAAACCATCTGACACAGAGACCTGGAGATGGTCAGTAGGTGGGGTCTTTGGAGATATTTTCGGATGCTAAAAACAACTGAAACAAAAATTGTCATTTTTTATTTGGAATCTTTTTAAAATATAAAAATGAATGACTTTTTGTTTTAAATGGTACACAGTAAGGCATTAGCAGCATGAACGTAATACACTGTAGAATCAAACTAAATTTCAGTCTACCGATTCAGAAAAAACATACTCATAATTCAGATAGCTGTGTGTTGACTTTTATTTTTGCAAACACTTTATCCCAGATGTGACTAATTAGTAGTATAAACAAGTTTGCTCTGGGAATCTGTACATTACTTAGGAAGGAGGCGTAATTAAGAAAGAAGCATCAAAGGACACACGTCAGGGAGAAGTCTCAGATTTGAGCGATCCATGTCTCACCCTGAACAACTCCTAAAGGCCCTGGGTGGACGTTGTCTATTATTACTGTTATTATTATTATTTTGCATTCTTAGTGTCGATATATAAGTGTTTCTATGGTGTTTGTATTTTTCTATAGAGTGATATATAATATTTGTTTAATGTCACCAATAATGCCACACATTTATTAAAAAGGACACTGAACCTCTGAGAGGTTAAGTGACTCAAAAACATCATAACTTCTGGCTTTAAACCTGAAGATATTTTGGTACTGGTTTCTGAAGGCCTTTGCCTGCACATGTATCTTGTTGTCAATCTAAACTCATGAGAAATTAGAATCTCTCAATATTTTCTAAATTATTATAAAGGAAAGCATACATCGGTAGTTTAATCATGCCCAACTTTTCCAGTGTCAGCTGAGTATCAGGACAGTGTGGATGCACCCTGGCTGGGAGTATTTCGTTTGTATTTCAGAAAGCCTCATTACTTCCAACCAATCTTGTAATTGTGAATCTTAGGCCACAGCAATGTGCTAAAGCAAAGCCCGTCTGCAGTGAAATCCAGGTAGCTCTGTAGTTTTCTAACCTGTGTCCATTGGGGCTTTTCCTCTCTCCCTGTCCCATCCCTGGCCAACCCTGCCTCAGCCCGTGAATTGCGGCTGACAGCACAGCTGAAGGAACAAGTCGACAAATATCCAGGGCACATATTTGACCAAAGAAAGCACTGTTGACTAAATCTTAGACTCAGAACAAGCTTAAATGCGTAATGAAGTCAAACTTTCTTACTATTAACAGCTGAGTATTTTGGATTTTACAAAAACAACAAACAAACAAACAACAAACGAACAAACAAAAACCTACCCTGTCTCACTGCCTCCCACTACGCCCTGTCAAGGACAATCACGTCCCACATGTAATTCTTACATCTTTAACCAGGACGCAGAGTTTGTTTTCATTTCTGCGTTTTCAATTTGAAAGCACTTTCATTTTCCAAACCAAGAACTTAGTAACATTTTGAAAAACCTTGCCAGGTAACCTTATCTACAATTTCAAACTCGTAAACTAAAGACATCGAGTATGCTGTTTTAGCCGATCATGTTTTTGAAGAGAAAAATAAAGCCACCACATGGCGACAATTACAGTAAAATTAAGGGAGATAGATATATTATTTAAATGTGCAGTTTAAAACTACATATTGAAAGTTATAGGCCATTAATGTAAATTATTTTGCAGTGGAAATATCTAATTATCTCTTCCAGATAACACATATAAATGTAAATGTTTCATCCTAATTATAATAACCTGCCAGGAGAGAAGTCGCACTATTAGAAATCCAGACTGGGCCCCAAAGTTGAATTGTCTATGAAATTCACCCACAGAGTCTCTGGGGTGCTGTTTCTGGGTCCCTCTTTTATAAAACAATGAGAGAAAAATGTATTTATTTGATTGTTTGCACTGAAAGTACATTTTTATAACAATTATTTGGTATGATTGATGATGGCAGTGATTTTTTTTAACTTGCGACGATCATGGTTCTCACTAAAATGCATCCCCAAAAGTCAAAGTATATGCATTCATTTCAAGAATTGTTTTGCACCCATGGATTCTGTGTCCAAATCATTAATCTTTCTATAATTAAAAGAAAATACAATATGGCAAAGTTTGGATCAATGACATGTACCAAAACAGATGATTTTGTGGCACAAATAAGAATCTACAGAGTCTCTAGTAGTCGAGCATTGCCCACGTTTTGCTCAGAGGTGTTTTCAGACCACGTGCCGACACGTTTCTGCATAGACATGTCTCAGCTCCATTGTCAACATTCCAGCTGTAAACCCGAGTTTGCACCAAGAGGGCCTGGATGTGCTGCCTGGATCTCAAAAGCACCACATGGCTCCAGAAGTCGTTAAGCGTTACCGAGACAGGAGCCAGAAAATGACGAGTTCCCGTACGATGAGAACAGACAAACTTCCCACCCAGCCAGAAGGACCGAAGGGCCCGGTTTAGTCTCCCCCACCCCGGCCTGCCGTTGAGGATGGGGGCGCTCTCGTTTGAATTAGTTGAAAACCCCAACGCTGACATGCGTTTTTGCAACATGGTGCTTCAGAATTCTCCCGAAGTCTTCACGCCAACGTGGAGATGCTGGGCCGACAGGTGCCGGGCTCTTAAGTGATTGGCGTTCCTTCGGGTAGCACAACACTGTGCTCTTCTGGGAAGGCCGTCAGGGAAAACTACGGTGTCATCTGCACAGTTGGTCCAAACAGGGACGTCACAGATGCTGGGCTTCTGAAAACTGAAATGGCATCGTGAGATCCAGATGGGGGTTCAGACACAGCACAGGGCAGTGGCTACATTACCGTGGCTCCCGTCTCTGGTTTATGCCATTAGGGTAGCTCGGGTGCTCTCCCCCTCCCCTCCCTCTCCCTCTCCTGTTTACTAGATGATTCTCCCTGCGTGGTGCTGATTCAGTAGGTCTGACAAGTGAGGAATCTGCTTACAGTGTCCCCTGGGGTGGAGGTTTCATCCCAGGTGTTCTAGAGGTTGGAAACCCACCTCTCGTCCTTTTGAAGGTCACCGATGTGGTCCACCTGGGTTCAGAGCACATGGGGCCCTGGATCATGACTCTTCCGAAGAAAGCTTTGCAAAATCTTTCCCCAATATTACTGACATTTAAAGGTGGACACATTTCTGGCATGTGGAATCTTGCCTAAGGGAGTAATGAAACTTGGAAGGACTTCACGGCTTGCCATGACTTGAATCAACACCTCTGGTCTTGTATTTTGCCATATCCCCACACGTGTCCTATCACTCGGAAATGATTTTAGAAAATACCTGGATGTACTGCGTTGTCTGACAGCTGTGTCCACATAGCCGCTACCTTTGCCTGGATGATGTCACCACCATCCTACCTACTTAACTTCTACTCAAGCACTGGCATTTGAGATTCCCTGATGCAATATCTCCTCCTCCCTGTGGGCTGACTTCCTTTCGGGGAACCGATGTTCCCCAGTCCTCATCATTAGGTGAAGCCGAGCCCATGCCTGCCACCCAGGTCGGGAGGTGCGTGTTGACAAACCCGTACTTTATTCACTCAGCCGTGAGTTTGGATCCAGAGTGGACACATGACCCAAGCAAGGCCGAGCACTCACAACCACCTGGGGCCACTTTATAGAATTATTAGGAAAGGAGTCGTGTGTGTTTTTGTAAAGTTGATTAACTGGTAAAGTGCAAGACTGGAGTTTCTAGGTGTCGGAATGTGTCACCACGGGGAGATAACCCACGTACGAGACAGCCAACACAGACGTGACTGGAGTTGAGAGAGAGAAAGAGAGGTCTGGCAGCATTGCTGGAGCGTCTGGATCACACCACGCCTGGATGCAAAGTGCTTCTGAAACGCTCCTTTATGTTGACAGTAAATTTCTTTTTCCTTTTTTTTTTTTTTGGCTCAAGTTAGATGGATCTGAGTTTTGCACTACCTGCCGTATAAAGATTTCTAGCTAGCCGGTTTAAGTCAAGGGCCTTCTTGCACACTCACTGCACACGTTTTTCTTGTCTTTTCCTTCACTAGGCTGTGAGCTCGTGTGAGGCTGGACCTGTCTCATCTTCGTGTGTCCAGTGCATGATCCATCTTATGTTCTATTTCTGGCATTCATTAATTATCTGCTGAAGAAATGGAAGAAAGATGGGTGCACATTTAAGCTATTTGATTAATAAGAGTATTTTTTTAATCGCCAAGTGTGTCCACTTTCGTTTTAAACGTATCACATTTCCATCATCACCAGCACAATTTTGTTTCTTAATCAAGCCTAAGATTTTTCTCTCTTTAGTTTTTCAATAAAAAATTATTCAAAAACTCGAGAACGGTGTTTTCTCAGTGGAACATAAGTATCATTGGAAGACTTCAGTCTGTAGATCCCATTTCAGTGGTTCAACAACAGTGAACAGTCTAACGGAGGGAGAAAGGAGGCTGATGAAGGGCCTGCGCTCTGGGTCACGGACGGTCTCAGTTTCTATGCTAAGCAGCTTGGGCTTTATCGTGTAGGCGATTTGAAGCTATGGAGGACTAACCATGCAAGGCCCCCATTCTGGAAGAATCGTCGTGGTAGGTTCAGGGTGTGGGGAGAGAGCCGAGAGATTCCCGGTCTGGAGAAGACACAGGCGAGCTGAGCAGAACCACAGCGGGGGCCTTAAGGGCGAGAAGGGACCCCGAGGGGCGGGGGAGGTGCTGAAAATAGGGATGTAGAAGATGAGACGTGAGATCCAAGATGACAGCCATGCATGAAGGCAAAACAAAACACAAACTAAATGAGATCTGAGAGAGAAACACATTTGATTTGGGACATATCGAGGTTTTTAAAAAGAAGGAACTTGCCCAAATGTGCCATGTGGGCCTCCACCAGCAGCAGCTTTGTGTCGAGTGGGCACTGGCTCCCACCTGGAGGACCCGCCAGGTCTAAGCCCAGAAGGTGGTGGTCACCTCTGCTGACCCGGCCTTGCGCCACTCCTCCGGGTGAGATGCTCATCCAAGCCCCTCGAAGCTTGTCTTCCACCCAGGCTTAGAGGAAGCTGTCGTCTGGCATTTAGAGTGTTAAAATCAGGTGTGGCGAGCTGATTCCACTTTACGGTCTTCTCCCATGGGTGTGAAAAGCAGGTAAAAGAAAGAAGTGTTTTAAGTTATGAGGCTCAACACTAAAATGTCCTCGGTTCCCCGTGAATCCCTACCCCTGTGACATTTTCCCTCTGCTGTTGAGTCGCAGCCGCTCAGCACCTGAGCGGGGATGCTCCATGTAGACAGACGGACAGACAGACAGACTGACGGACGGACTGAAAGGACCCGTCCTGCAAGGCCTGGGCTTGGGGCCCGCAGAAATCCGACTCGCCTCCGATCGCTTCTTCCCCTCTCGCCAATAGATGTCCCTCCAGCCAACGAAAAAGCCCTCTGAAAAGAGTCCAGGGTGTAATTACGTGAGACGATATACAGATGCCAGGATTTAAACACTGCCAGTTTGAGGTAATTTAATTAATACTGTGGAGAGGGAAAAAATGCTTGTCTGTGCAGTCTTTCGCGAAGCAGGCGCTCCTGGCAGCGGGGCCCATCCTTGTGACAGAAACCAGAGGCGCAGACTCGTTCGGAGATGCTTCGATTCGATTAGGAAGAAAACCACAGCCAGCGTCCTGTTTATTATTTTATGCCTGGCATTTTCCGAGGCCGTGTAATGTGATTATCTATAGAAATTCCAGCAGCACGCAGCTCGCACCGTGCGGGCGTCCCTGTCTGCCCCGACGCCCTTCTCAGACACCTGTTACCTGCCGCACCTGTCTCCTTCGTGGGCTGACTGGACTCCTGGAGGGGGCTCCCCTCATAGCTGCGGATGGAGGGAAAGAGTCTCGAAGTGACAGAAAGATGCTCTCACCTAAGGAAGATACAGACGCGCCGCCTTTTCACTTTCCTCTATTCAGCCAGGGCGTTTGGATGAATCTATATTCCATTTTCCTCGGAGAAGCAAGGGATAATGGTTTCGATGCAGACTCCAGATCAATTTTGGTAATCACTGTGGGGGTAGCTCACGGCTCCCTACATGAAAATCGGGGAACATGAAAAGAGAAAGAAGAAAGCCTGTGATCCGCAAAAATGCTCAAATGAGATCCCGACGTCTCAGGGGGCTTCTAATGTGGAGCTTATGGATTCAGAATGAGGGAAAACTATTTGAAATTGAAAAGACTTTGGTGTTTTCAATTTCCCTGTATTGAGGATGTTCCCTCTTTCTCTTTGTACTTTGTAGTTCTTTTCGCAGTGTTCGCCCGCACCACCCAGCAAACGGCGTGTGCTGTAAATGAAAGGCAGGACGATAAATAAAAACAAAGAGAAGTGAAAGGACATGTCACCATGAGGGCCGGGGGCTGCCACCCCTCCCTCCGTGACGTGCGGCTTATTTCTTTGCTGTGGCTATACCATCCTAGCATTATCCTTGTTCTCGGTCCGTCTGTTTGCATTAAATCTGATCATAGTTCAATGATGGAGTCAGATGAACGGCTTTAGTTGGAAGGCATATTTAACAGAACCATGGTAGTTTGATGTATGTATGCGATAGAATTCAAGTTTAATTCTATTATATTAATTAAATTATATTAATTAAATTTATTTTAATTAAGGACATGTAGAATCTATACTTCACTCAGGCTTCATGTCCGTACAGTTTCAGAAAATTGAATCACGAGACGGGGGCCATGGACGAGGCGTGAAGAGAGGCCTCCGGATGCTGTGTCCTCTAAGCGGCTCTTTGGTTTATCCACTGCTGAGTGACAAACTACTCCCCAAACGCTGAGGCTTAAAACAACAACTGCTCATTTGTTCAGGATTCTGTGTATCAGGAATCCGGGCAGGGCTCAGCCTGGCTTTTATTCCCTGGCTCTGTGAGAATCTGGCCGGGATCACGGCATAGAAATCGGATGGTTCCACTCCTGTCTGTCACCTCGGAGGGGAAACTGCTGGTTGGGGACCTCCCCCTTCCTCCCCACTACACCAGCTCGGGCCACTTGACATGAAGGTCAGATCCCACGAGGCGGTTCCAAGGGGAGCTAAGGCAGAGGCCTGATGATTACATGGCCTCCTTCCACCTTATTCTCCTGGCCAAATCCAGGCAAAAGGCCGGACCAAGTCCAAGGAGAGGAAAACAGACCCAATTTCCCAATCAGAGGGGTGGCGAGCATCTGCAGCCATCTGTACCCTCCCAGAAAACCGTGTTCTGGCCACAGATGACTTGTCCTATCTGATAGGCCACATACGCATATTTTTTGAGGACCCTGAGGCCCATCCTGACCCCGTGACTCATGGTGTCAGGCCCTGATGCCATCCGAGTCAGACACCAGGAGGGAGACCCATGACTTACAAGGACGCACCATGGACGAGACACCTCCGATGGGAAACAGGAGTGGACAAGCCACGACGGACACACCAGACGGAAGGTGGCAATGGGAGGCGCGGGCACGGCACCCGGAAATCCAGCCAGGCGTGTGGTCGGTTTCCCCTGCCGTTGGCCCTGGGTGATGCTTCGCTCCATGTCTGGCTTCTCCCTGGCCCCATCACCATTGCAGGCTCCAGCCCCTGAATCCCCTTCCTTTTCTACAAGAAATGGCCTGTGTCCGTGGCTTTTGGACCGCGTTGAGAAGGTTGGGGGCAGAGGGGACCTCTCCACCTTGCGCTTTGTGCTTTTCACCCCAAATTGATGCAGCTTCTTAAACAACTTGATGGAATTCAGTGTATAAAATTGAAAATCCGATCCGTTGGACAAACGTCCCCACCCGTCCCTTTGAGACCAGCGTCTTTCTACCTGGGCTGTGTGTCAGGGAGCGGTGGGAAAACACCCTTAAGATTTTTAGACAAAATTTTGGTCAGTGTAGGAGTAACAAGCACCACTTAAAACTTGCCGCAGTCCTCACCAACGGCTTTATGCCCACGCCCTTGACTTGACCTTCACCCTGAGGCCGTGTGTTCCTCGAAGCATCTGCCTTTGATCTTTGCCCGGGTCACTTTTTTTTTTTTTAACCTTTAGAAACATTTGCCAACTGGACAGGCTGGAAAGGAGAAATATTTCTATTTTCTGAACTCTCAAGACCACCATTTTAACATGCCCTTTGACTTCCACTTAAAAATCAGACGCTTTCCTCTCAAATCGATGCCTCTCCTCACACTTTATCATTAGAACCAAAAGTAGCCTGTCAGCATTTTGACCATTCTGCCTGAAAATGTCCTTAGCTAGACCCACAAGTCCATGGAGTGAAGGTTCCATCTCCTGCGTCCCTGCAAGTGGCAGATGCCAGGTGTTCTGTGCTGGCAAGGCCGCTCACCACGCACGACTGTAGGGCGTACTGACCAGTCACCACTGCGGGGCACACTCACCACTCACCACTGGAGGGCACACTCAGCACATCACCACTGCGGGGCACACTGACCACTCACCAGCCTCCCGGGCGCGGCCCCCTCCCGCTCTGCCTTCTCAGCACCCCTCGGCTTTCTGCCCCCGACTCCTCATAGCGGAAGCACCCCACTTCTCATACTAGACTCTGTTTCAATTGTTCTGTTGCTACTTAACAAAGCACCTCACATATACCGGAGCTTAAACAACATTTTATTCCCAGTTACAATTCCTGACGTGACCAGAGAGTTCTTTGCATAGTGTGGCAGAATGGAAGTGGTGGGTTGCCTGAAGATTCCAGAATGTTCTTACTCAGCGGGGGCAATTGGCCTGGATCCCTGGCTTTAGTTTTGGTTGGAGGAGACCAGGGGCTGTGCCTCTCATGACGGCTTCCCCACACGGCAGCTGAGCTCCTTGTCAGCATGCAGGCCTGCGGGCTTCTAAAGGGCGTCTGAGAGGCGAAGGCGGATGCTCCAGGCCTTGTGAGGCCCAGCTCGGAAGTAACAGGGCGTCGTCCACGTCCCACTCCAGGGTGAGGATGCTCGTGAGCAGCCTGGAGTCAGAGGCGTGAGAACACAAGGTGCTATGGGAACACAAGGTCAAGCTGCAAAACCGTGTTTGCAATGAACCGCCCGGTCTGCCCACCCCAGAACCGCCTGGGGATGTCAGGGCCAGCGAGTGTGTTTCGTGTGGGGAGGGCATGAATGTGGGGGGAGCAGAGTGTTATGGGTTGCATTGTGTACCTCCCAAATTCCTGTGCTAAAATCCCCACCTATGATACCTAGGAATGTGACTGTATCTGGAAATGAGATCATCACAGATGTTGTTGGTTGGGATGAGGTCATTGCAGTAGTCGTTGGTAGGGATGAGGTCATTGCAGAGGTCATTGGTTGGGACGAGGTCATTCCAGATGTCATTGGTTGAGACGAGGTCATTGCACACGTCATTGGTTGGGATAAGGTCATCACAGACGTCTTTGGTTGAGATGAGGTTGTAGGGTGGGCAGTTACTCCAATATGGCTGTCTTTATAAACAAAGGGAATTTGGACATGGACTTGCACACAGGGAGGAGGCCATGACAAGATGAAGGCAGAGACTGGAGTGAAGAAACGAAAGCCAAGGAACGCCAAGGATGGCCAGCCACCGTGGGAGTGGGGGACAGCCGAGCGGCAGATGCACGTCGCAGCCTCAGGAGGAACCAGTTGCTCTGGTATCTCAATCTCCGACCTCCCTCCCCAGAACAGCCGGAGGAAATGCTTTTGCTGTTCTTGCTCCCTGCCCATGACACCTTCCCACTGCAGCCCAGGCAGCTAACGCAGGTGGCCGTGGGCTCTTTGCACATCTGTCCTGGTGGGTAAAACATGAAGAGCGAAATCTCCTTCCATTGGGATCTTTTGGATTCTTCAAGGATCCAGGTGAACAGGAGAAGCCATGTTTGAACACAGAGACACGCAAATACCTTTTCCTGAGGCAGCTTCTGTCACCTTTTATCCCCAAACCCCATAGAGTTATAATCAGAAACCAGGAGCATGAGTGTTGTGTGTGAGTGTGTGTGTGTGTGCACACGTGTTGGGTGTGTTTCCTCCAAGACCACAAACACAGCCTTCCTCAATGACCTGCATCAGAAACGCCTTTTCCCGGGGCCACTGATGCTTTCGTTTGAACTCTGTACACCAGGAGACGAGGGCGAAGCGCTCGGCCACTCCGCTACAGAGGAAACTTCTCCAGAAAGCCTGACTTAGCCAGGCCCAAGCCTTCAGGCGCACACGTTGCCGGTGGTCACTGTCGCTTTGGCAAAGAGCAGCGATTTCTTGACTCTCTTCTGGTTTCCCAGGTCGCTGCTTTGCTGGCTCACAAAGAAGCGGTGCTGTCCCCTCACGCCGGCGCGGCATGCCACGGGTCCCGGACAGACCCCGGAATATGCATGAGGGGATGACGGAGATTGATCTGTCTGTGGAGGATTGAAATGTGAGCATCTGCCGTAATGGCACTAAAACGAATTAGACTCATCAACCATAGTGATTCAGAATGATGGCTGTGTTTGCTCTTAGAATATTAAGGGAATCAACTATCCACTTAATTGCTGAAAAGGACTACTCTTTTTTTTTTTTTTTTGAAAGCATCCGACATCTCTCTTTCATTTTCTCGATATATAGATTTTTATATAGATAGATGGAATCCCAAATGGTCTCGCTGGCTCAAGCATAAATGTAGCAAAGAAAAATTAAAATGAGCTAATATCTTTGATTAATGCTCGTTTCTATGCCTGAACTTGGGAGCATAAATATCCCCTTAAAAGTAATACTGTCTGCAAGTAAGATCAAATCAAATTTCAAGGCACTTTGGTAATGAAAAGTATCGATTTTTATTGCATTTGGGCCAAACCATTGCCAGTCTTCAATCCATTTGGTGTCCCTTTTAGCAGGGAACATCCAGCGTCCTTCCCGCTCGTCTTCGTTAAGCTTCAGGCCTCAGCTCTTTTCTCTTTACAGCCTCGTCCCTGTTGATCTAACTCATTCCCACGTCAGTTGTCACTTTTCGGCAGATTTGCCACTTCCAGATCATCGTCGTCGTAAGGCGATAGATACCTCCTTACAAACGTCCTTACCCATGTGACCTCTCCTTCCCGCTCTCACTGCTTCCTGAGAGCTCCGGTCACGTTCCTCTCTCTGCCTTTCCATTCCGTTTTAAGCCTCCACTTCCAAATTTTATTGTCCTTGAAAATGTGAGCTGAAGATCCGGGTCATCCGCCCTAACACCTTCCTGGCCCCTTGTGACCACCATCCTCCTTCTTCTTGCACACCAGGACACCCCAGCTACGTGCAGTAAGATGACCCCAGGTTGTAGAATCCAATGACTGAACGTGGCATTTTGACAGGACACATGAGACGTGAGACGGGGCGAGGTGAGCGAGGTGGGTGTGGGGAAGCAGACACGCCAGCCAGTGTGACCCGCCGAATCAATCTGAGCCATTACTGGGTGCCGTGTATCCCTACGTGATCACACCTAAGGCCACAGACTTCACTTCACCATTCAATTAAACGGCAACCTTCTGCCCTCAGGGGACCCCTCGCGTTTTATTGAAAACGATTTAAATCTAGTGTCTTCGCTTAACTTTTATTTGGTTTCCCCAGCTGGATTATAGCTCTCTACAGAAAAGATGAGAGCAAAGTTTTCTCATTCCCCCGAGAGGATGTAGACCGGTTGGACCAGTAGATACTTTATTTAATCAGTTAATGCCTTGATTGATTTAATCAACCACCAGAACCTCTCAATTGATTAGCAGTCATAGCTGAAATGGAAACACTACCGACATGACTAAATCAGTAACAGAGGCGAGCAAAAAAGAGCAAAGTGGAAAAAAAAACCCCAAAAACTATTGCAACAACTCAGGAACTTCTCTCTTGTCATACAAACAAACAAACCAACCAACCTGTAATCAATCTGCTCAAAACAAAGATATGGCCTCCCATGGGGAAGAAATCACCATTCCAGCTTCCAACTTCGTTTCTCTCCCGGAGGACAGGAAGCCTTTGCGAAGCAGACGTGGAAGGGCGTGCTGCCTTTTCTCCATCTTCGCTTCTTCCACCCACAGATGTGTGGTTGGGTCAGTTTTACAAAACGAGCTGTGCTGTATGATCCGTGGAATAACAGCCGAGCGTGGATGGATCTCAGGTGTGCACCTCAGCTGAACGATAAGCAACGAAGGACCAGAACATAAGAGTGACGGAAAATCTTTCCGAGAGAATAGAGAAGATGGGATGGGCCAGGAGGTGACAATCAAAGAAAACCATCGAGATGCCCGAAAGCTTCTCCCATTTCTATGTCTCTGTGGAGGGACTCCTTGAGCAGTGCGTGAGGCAGGCAGTTCGGGGGTCGTGGAGAGGTGCCTGCGACAATTACTCAACATGACTTCTGTGCACACGGGACTGCTGAGGTCGTCTTCCATTTTTGTTACCTGAGAAGATGTACGATTATTGAATAATCATGTGATGAGCTCTTATCACTTGGCTCATGTTTTCCCCAAATCTCTATTATTTATTTATTTATTTATTTATCTATCTATTTATTTATTTATTTTTAATTAATTAGTTTATTTATTATTTATTTATTATTTATTTATTAGCAATTTACTAGGCTGGAACTTTCTCACAGGGCTTATGAGCTTGTCCCTGCAAAAATTCTGTTCCTCCATCTACATTTGAGAATAATATTATTTCAAACCTCAAAATCCACCCACTTCCTTTCTAAAATGCCTGCTTTTTCCTCTCTCCTCTGGCTACCAGGGTTCCCTTTTACTGCTTCTCCTTCGAAGGGGCAAAATAAGTATCTATAAAGACTATCGTGAGGATCCCAACGCAAATACAGATTCCCACAAAAACCCGCTGGGAAGGGAACCAAGACAAGACACAGAGCCTAAAAATGTCTTCTATTCCAGCTGTCTAATTTTCATTATTCCTGCCAAGATTCCAGTCAAGTTTCATCCCCTATGGCCCCGGCTCATGTCCTCGACTCCGGGCAAGTACGATGGACATGAACTCTCGCTGCCCTCCTTCCTGAGGCCTCCTACGCCTCGTGACTCAGCCCTTTTAACATCTGCTGCAGAGTACCCGCCGTGGGCTTACCATCCAAAAGGTGGGAAGCAGGGGCTGGTACGTGAGTTAGCTGCCCCAAGGTGGTGTGTGGGAACTGGTGGGAAATGCAGAACTGCAGAACCCATCAGATCCGAATCAGAAAGCGTGCGTAATTCTAGAATCAGATGATCTAGCCATCTCTCTTCTGGGTATCCACCTGAAAATTTTGAAAACATTTATTTCTAAAGATATATGCACCCCAGTGAAGCATCATTCACGGTGGCCAAGACATGGGAACACACCAAGTGTCCTTGGATGGATGGTTGGACTATGACTCGGCCTTAAGAAGAGATGAAATCCTGCCATTTGCCACATGGATGGGCCTTGGGATGATCGTGCTAAGTGAAACGAGTCATGTGATTTCACCCATATGTGAGATATAAAACTGAAAGCAGCAAATGCACAGGTCAAACGAGCAAAAACTCGTAGACACAGACAACAGTCTAGTGGTTCCCAGAGGGATGGTGGGAGGTAGATATGGGTAAAGGAGCTCAAATATGTCATGACGGAAAATGTGATTTTAGGTGGTAAACACACAATGCCATATACAGATGACATATTATCGAATGGTACACTTGAAACCTAGATGATTTTACTAACCAATGTCATTCCAATAAATTTAATAAAAAAAAAAAAAAGCGTGGGTGGATCCCAGCAAATGGGAGATGCTGACGCACCTTCAAGAAGGAGGAGCCACAGGAAATTGCAAAAGGGCTTTTCACGTTTAGAACCCAGGCCACCCTGATCCTGAGGTCAGGAGTCATGAACCTCACAGAAGCATAAGAACAAAGGGACTGTGAGTCGGGCACCTCACTGCCAGTCGCTGAATTTTAAATTTAAGGTCTCCCCCCTAATGTGACGACGACAAAGCTTTCTGCCTTGGGAATGATAACAGGGTGCAGTGAACGGCCCTCGGTGGCAATATTTCATGCAGGTTTGATGGGGCAATTTGAAAATATCATTCGAGAGACAACCCGCACCACCGAGGATGGCAAAAGCGTGATCATCTTCGGAGATTAGACCTCCAAACATCAAGTGTTTCTAAATGGGTGTCTCCGGTCGATTTAAAAGTCTCGGCTAATGGCTGGGATTCTCAAAGGCTGCTTCAGAAACACGGGCCTGTGTGTCCCCGCGTACGCGCCTTTTTAAGGGGTTTGAAAGCATCTACAATTCAGGGATACTTTTAAAAACTGTCATCGGATTCAAGTATCTTCTTAAATGAAGATAGCTTCTTTTCTTTACTCAATTTGACACACGCTAATAGCAGAAAAAGATGGGGAAAGGAGAGGGAAGAGGAAGGGGAAGAAAACAAAGAAGGTAGCAGTCTCCAAAAGTAAGAATACGAAACAGGTCAAATTCACCTGAATTCCCACCATTCAGAGAAAAAGCACCGTTTCTTGTTCCCATTTTCCAGAGAGGATGAACGAGCTGGGGGCCCCTGAGTGACACAGTGTAGGAAATCGGCGTCGTCCCATTCATGTGTTCTCAAATCTGCTTTTACTTTTTAATATGTCAGAGACGTCCTTTAAGTTCATAACCGTGTATCTACATCATCATTCTTAATTGTTATGCAGCGCTCCACTTTCTATATAAATACATATGCTGTGATTTATTTACTAAATTTCGTGGGTTTTTTTCTTTTTTTATCATGAATAATACTGTTCCCATTTTGTCCAGATACTTTGTCATGCTCTTTGCACTGTCCTGGAAAATGTGACTTCTAGGTCAAATGATATATTTTAAATTTTTTAAATTCATTCATTCATTCATTCATTCATTCATTCATTTTTGAATGCCTACAGCACCTGGTCTTCCCAGATGGTCTCCCATTCAAGTACTAACCAGGCCCGACCATGCTTAGCTTCTGAGATCAGACAGGATCGGGCACGTTCAGGGGGTTCGTGGCCGTAGACTACTTTTAAATTTTGATGCATGATGCCAACTCCTCGTCTGAAAGGTGGATCCACCTATTTCTAGTGTGAAAGAAAATATTTTTTCAACTGTTTTAGGGCATTTTAAGTCTCTTTTTATATTCAGATGCTTGTTCCTTAGTTATCAATCTGCAAAAGCTTTTATTTTTGTCATGCATGTCCAAAAACTATTTCTTTCTGTTTTGAATATCAATGTCATTTTTACTTTATGGTTTCAGACTTCTTGGTTATTTTTTTAAAGTTCATCCCTAATTCAGTTTTCTCTCCTCTCCCTTCTTTTAAGTCTAAAGCTTTGACTACCTATGGTTTAATATTGATATAATAATATTGTCAGCTTCTAGATTTAAAAAATAATATTTAGTCTGTCATACCAATATCGTTTATTAAATGATCTACCTTTTCTCATACTTGAAATCATGTTCATGGCTGACCTCTCTATCATCACTGACAGATTAGTGATACTGTGTTTAAAAATCAACATCACTTTATATGTGAGAACTATACTGTTCTAAATACTGTATATGTTTTGACGACTTAAATAACATGTCTTAAATAACTACATATTTGACATGTGCCCTGATTCCCCCCACTAACAATTACTCTTTTTTTTAGAAATAGCCTGTTTGTCTTTTATGTTTATTTCCAGGTGAAATTGAGAATTGCTTCATCGCATTAAAAAATTCATTCAATCTTTTGATTTGGAATATGTGGAATTTTCTGGAGGAAAAATAAGTTGTCAGAGAGGTATTACATCTTTTTTTTTTCCAAAATATTTCTACTTTCCAGCAGTTTTTAATTACAATTATAAAACAAGTATTCTCTTCCATGATGTTCTATAGCTGGTTATACGTATACAGAAAACCAGTTGGCTTTTTAATTTAAATTTTCTAACTCCCTGTCTTATTGAAATCTCTTACTCTCTGGTATTTTTCAGTTGATTTCTTATTTTCCTGCGATACAACCTTATAATCTACAAATAGAAACCATCTGAGCTTGGCACATTTTTCTGGAATGTGGGCTCCCTGCCATTCCCCCCACCCCCTTTAATTTCAAAGATACAGTTTGGCTTATTTAGATTTTCTATTTCTTCTTAAGTCAATTTTGATCATTTACATTTTCTGAAGACATTAGATATTTTATTCAGATTTTAGATTGGAATGTTACAGAGCCACTACCCCTTTGTGATTCTCTCTAGCATTTGACCGTTTATCGTCTTTTGTTCTCTTTAAAGAGCCAAGTCCTGTGTGTGTGTGGATCCGTTTTACTAATCCACCCTCTAATCACTGATTTCCCCGTTCACAGCTACCCATTTTCCGCTTAGCTTCCCCTGAGTACAGCTGTTGGTGTATTCTGTACTTTTTGTATTTATTTTTTTTTCTCATTGCAATTATTTTGTTATTGTAGTCGTATTTCCCCTTTTCTGTTTTTCCATTCATTTTATATTCTAATGTTTCCTTAGAGAGAGAATTTCAACACTCTCAAAGAGTTGAGGACATTTCAGTTGTTTCTTCTTTGGTAAATGTTTAGATTTATCACTTCGGGGCTGTGCCAGGTGGACACCTGGTCCAGGACCACAGACAGTCTGCGCTTCCTCTTTCCCATCCCCCATTAATTTCACTTCTGCCAAGGTGTTGCTCAAGGGGTCCCCCAGCCAAGGAGGAGACCTGTCCCAGTCAGACCAGCTGACCCTCTGGCTGGACCCGGAATTGGGAGCAGAGTGGGTGAAGAAGGACGGAGGTGGGGACCGCCGTGGCGCATGGCCACAGAATCCTGACAGACTGCCCTGAGCACCTCTCGGCCCCACCCCCACCCCAGAGCCCCCTTCTTCCCAAATGAGTGAGTCGTCAGTTCATTCAGAGACTTTTGTGTCGTTTATTGATTTTCTCATCCCTCCAACAGCACGTAGCACACCACCAAAGATTGAGCGTGTGCTTGCTCGTGCCTGGTGTGTATACTGCTGCACACCTGAAACTTAGGTCATAACGTTATAAAACAAAGTTACCTCAATTAAAAAGAAAAGAACTTGCTGTAAATAAATGCTTTCCCTGTTTCCTTGGAAAAGCGTTCCTTCGGTTCTCACTTGTTGATCTCATTTATTTGTGTCTTTCTAATGCAGGATTGTCTACCTGCCCCACACTGGGTGCGTCATTGATTTATTTTTGTTGTTTACTCGCCTTGGGTGGGGGAGCTCCAGCAGATCCGGCAATTTGCCCAAACCTAAGGTAAGTCAAAGCCTTCTGCGTCCTCTTACTTTTCACGAAGTGTTATTTGGGGACCCTCTGAGCCTTGGACGCTGATGTCGTGTGTCTTGGATGCACCTGCCGAGGGACTGGAAAGCCATTCCCGGCCAGGAGGCAGGTGGGGCATGGGAGGCTTTGTCTCTGTGGGTTTTCTCTGAATTATCAGAAACTCCTCACCATGGGTCAGCACCCAGGTGGGCAGATGCCCCTTCCGTGGGAAGGAAACCCCCACCTGTGAAAGGCCACCCAGTTCCGAGGCAGGAAGCCGGGGATGATAAAGCAAATTAGAGCAATGCCCACACTGGTAGGCGTTTGCTCTCGTGAGTCGGCCTGTGTGGTTTCTCCCGTCTCCTTTGACTGAAGCTGCAAAGGTTTCGTGCAGGCCTCACCCATCTTTGCTGGGAGCCTGGTCAGAGGAAAAAGCATGGTCCCTGTGTTCCCGGCTACAATTATATCTCATTTTTTTTTTGCCCCAAGTGCCATTTGGCTGCCTTTGTTTTCTTCCTCTACTGTCTCTGCTGCTCGTCTGTGTAGGGAAGGGCAAGGGCGTAAGGTATCCCCACCCATGGCCCCACTTTGCCGCCTCCCAGAAGCACAGCACGGCCACCACCTGTGTGTCCAGCACACTGTCCACTCCACCTGAATTTCATGCTCTGAGGTTTTCATTTTGGGAGTGAAGAATTTTCTTCTAAGTTATTATTTTTTTTTTTTTTGGCGTTAATTTTGGAGGACGTTACTTTTGCCAGTTGAAGGGAAGAGCAGGAGGAGTTTGTAAACATATAATTTAGCTGACATCTTTCCCAGCAACTCTTGTCATATTCATTTAAATTAACTCGGGGTAGGCAGATTTGACTCCAGAATGTGTAATTTGAATATATATGCATGGCCATAGTAATAACAGATCTCTAGGGGTCCTTTAACATAAATGTGACATCTTGTCTAACGTCATTCTAGAAAGAACTGGAGACTAATTCATTTGGCTAAAAAAAATTTAAATTTAACAGGTGAAAACAAAGGTTGCTAATTTTTTTTTAATCATGCAGTCACAGACACTACTCTCGTGTTTATCAAATAATGTCTAACAATTATATGCAGGTAATTGGATTTGCTTTCAGCGCTTGGGTTGAAGATGTGAAACATGTGCTTGTGAAAATAATTGGAATTTTTCTTAATATAAGATTTAGCCTTAATTATGTACATATGTTTGCATTGTCCTTATTATTGCTAACCGCCCATGATCCAATCACTTACAAAGGCGAGATTATCCCATAATTTTTCACTCCCTGAACTGCAAGGCAGACTTAGCAAATTAACAGGGGGTAGGGTAGCTTGTGCTTTATACAATCCTTTCCAGTCGTTATTCAGATATATACCTGTGCTTTAAAAATGTAAAATCAGTACCTACCTGCACAGGGCATCAAAGAGACAGACGTGCCCGGGTTTTGACAAATTGTTAAACATTTTCGCAAGGACCCAGCCTGCCTTCCAGATCTTCTCTCTCGAGTTCCCTCCCAAGCCCCCCAGTAAATGAGAAAATGAGGAAATCAGCACCCTCTTTCTGACTCTAAATGCTGAGATTGAAATAGACTCCCATCGCGGCACTCGTGTGGATAACGGGAGTGAACTTCTTCCTTAGGGACCGCAACCATCGGGCCTGAGAGGATCGTGAGAGTCACCCAGGTGAGGTATGGCCTGCTGCCCTCCCCTCGGTCACAGACACCCACAGGTGTCCTTGCCCTGGAATCCAGACCATGGACAGACGCTGCCTGTTTCCCCACGTCCAGGCTACTCGAACGTGGAGGAGATAGGACTTAACTCAGAGAAATGATGTGATCCTATGTGATACGAGCCAGAGAAAAGATGTTTAAAGGTCTTGGATGAAAGCAAAACCCAGAAGGCAGGTAAGCGCTGTTTCAGGCCTGCCTGATGTGGATGCTGTGTCACCTGAGTACTGTGGCTAAGAGATGTGAGCGACGCCAGGCCGGGTGATGCAGGAGGCCGTGCGTCAAGGCGCTCCCCACCCAGTCCTCTGCCAGGCCCCAGAATCGGGGGGCTCTGCACATGCTGAGGAGCTCAGGGGATGCAGAGACGAGGTTCCTCCCTCTCCCATGTCCATCAGGATGAAAACTGAGACTTCAGAACCAACCGAACAAACAAAGACCATGAACACATCTCATCTACAGGGTTTTCTTGGCGGGACCCAGTCTTCCTTACATTTGTGGGGTGTTCTATAGTTCACAAAACATCGCGATGTGGGAGTTTTGTCCCAAATCTGGGGGTGCGGGCGTGTACACGCATCTCCTAACATGACCTGGGGCGGGATGCACTGGTGTCATCACCCCAGCATGTTAGAGTCGGGGACAGAAGCCGGTGTCTCGCCACCAAGGGGAAGGATGTCATAGGAAACTGATGCCCCCGGCCACGGCTCACGCCTCCCTCCATGGGCCCTCGCCACCTCCCCTGGCTCCGGCACCCACCTCTGCACGAGCTCCCCCCAGAGCTGCTCAGCACCAAGAATGGAGAATGTCATCTGCACCCTCTCTCTTCCCATCGCGCCTAATACCCTTCGTTAAGTACCAAGGTATTAGCAGATAAACCATGTGGAAACGGGTAAGTAGATGAATTGCTTTTTGTACTGCATTACATGATGGATTGGGGTGGATTAAATTTTCATCATCCATCTTCCGCCGTCCCCCAAGCCCAGCGTGATTTTCACCGTTTTGTTTAAGCCAATCGGATATGCTTACAGTGGCGGAGGCTCCTGGGTGATGAATCCCTGTGCGTTACCTCTAATACAGTTGGAATGATGGATGCCATACAAACACACAATAAAAACCAGTGATTACCAAGAAAACAAATCCCCTGCCCGGTTCCGGCTGGCTCAGAGTGGGATGCAGGGTGCTCGTCGTACCCGGCTTACGCATACATTTTTTGATTAACGTGGTTGAGTTCCCAGGTCTTTCCCAGCACAGAAAGCAATCCGATTGGCTGATGGAGTTGCACGCTCGGCCTTGCACGAGGCCTTCTGAGCTCATGCCGTGCTGGGTCCCCGTTGCCTGCCCCTATCCCCTGGCATTGTATCGAATCGGTAATGCATTCAGAGGGAACATCTGTCATTCTTGAGAAAAAAAATGACTTTTCGAGTGTTTCAGAGGGAGCGTGGACGTTTGCCTTTGATTCATTGTAATGAAGATGGCCTAAAGAGATCAATGCATATATGTTGCCGTGCTGGGTATGTGTGCATGGTCTTTAGCATCTTAGAGGTCGTTTACAGATCCCAAAGTAGAGAGAGGCTGGGGGTCGCCTTTTTCTTGCAGTGCTGCTTTTAAAAATTCCCCCAAGACTAACGAGTGATGCAAATAAATTTTTTTTTCTTAGACAGAAGGAAATTGGAAGATAGCAGGTGTTTGTGTGTTGCTACTCTGATTTATTACTGATGAGAAAATAGTTTCAGACAATATTGCCGACAGAAAGAAATCCGGCCAAACATAGGCGCAGAGGGATGTGTAGAGAATAACTGGAAGATGCTGGACCACTGTCATCCCCTCGTGTGCTTCTGCTTGTCCCCTTGATTCCGACCTGGAGGTTTCCTGTATCCTAAAGCCTGTCAACTAATAGTCCCCAACGGGAGAAACACGCCAAGCTGGTTTTCTGTGGACCAGGGACTGCAACCTCTACCCACCTGTGCTTTTTACATCTGTTCCGCATGCAGGGGGGCCATGGGAAGACCCTGGTCATCCCATTTCTTTAGAGAATATCCTGAATTTCCAAGGGGAATGTTGAAAACACGAGGTGGATGTGTTTCTGAGCCTATGTCTGCCCTCAATCACTGCTCTGCCATGGAGAGAGAAGAGGGTGGGGTGGACATGGGGAACGACAGCATCAACAGGGGGAGGGGAAGGCCTCTTTTTTTTGTACCGTTTTACTTTGCTTCACTTCATATTCATTTTAATTTAGACATTCTTTCCTTTTTTTTAAGACTACTACTTCCCATTTTTAACGTTCTTGAAGAACCACTCCCAAGGTAAAAAACACAAAAAAATGCTTTCTTTCTTCCTAAGTGCAATTTACTTGCAAGTATTTTATAGTTTGGTAGACTTGCCACTCAGTCTGCGATTTGTCTTTTTTGTAAATGTTAATTTCGAGCATTTTCAAGAGTTAGGTATTTTGGGAAAGGCTCATACATTTTTAAAGCAGCCGACAACAAGATGAAGTCACCTGAAGTCTATAACTGTAGCTTCTGTCTCTGTCTCATCTCCAGTGACAAAAAGGAGGAAGAGAATTCCCTTTTATTCCTGCCAGAAGATGTCCGAGGCTCGAGGCTCGAGTCTTTCTTTATGAATTTTGTAATGAGTCACAATTACTGTCTTTGTGCCCGAGCCTGGGGTCTCCATGGCACCTGGGAATGAAGTCACCACAACATCCCTCCTCCAAATGCAAGGGGAGGCTCACTTTGACCTCTTTGTGAAAATGAGTTTCATGTTCTTTCCTCTTCTTACAATGAAAGCCGGGCAGGCAGAATGGATGGATTGAAGAGAGAAAAGTGGTTCATTGGTGGAAACTGACCATCCCAGTACTATCTTTTTGGCTAGAGTTAAAATATAAGAACATTTATGGGCTCGCAACAGCATTAGCCTCTCTCTGGCTTTGGATTTGCAGGGGCACGACAGGGAAGAATCAGTGCTTCCCCGTCGCTGATGCGGTGCACCACTGGAATTCAGTTATCACGACATTTATGATAAAGGGGTGCACTCACTGGGGGCTGATAGAGAGAGCTCTCTCACACTCATTCAGCATTGATGGCCTACCACAAATAAACTTTATCTTTTAATGCTTCGGCCAGAAATATAACTTCTCATTAGAAAAATGATTAATCTCACTGCATGGGAAGGAAGATAGTCGAAACCGAATAAATACGGAGTGTTTGTAAAATGCTGGTGTGTTTGTCTCCCGTGAAATAGTCTAGATAGTCACATGGTTTTCCAAGTCAGCTATGTCTGCAGTTAGGTAGGTTTGCTGGGTCTGATTTTAACGGTTTCGACTTCTTTTCCCTAGTAATCTGATCATTCCATTCACCAGTATTTAGACTCTAATAAAATAAATATTTCTATATGTTAAGTGTAGATGCACTGGATGGGGTGGAAGGACTCCTTTAAATTGAAAACAGAAGGAAATATTGTCACTGGTCCCTCTACCAAGGCTGATATCAATGCAAAACTAAACGACTGAAAATAAAGCAAAGGTCCGATAGCCAGTAAGTGCAGATATTAAGATGCGGTTAAAAGGATGTAACTAAATCTCTGTCAGCTGACTTGAGAAATTCTTTAATGATAGTATCATTATTTAGTGAGAAAAGTGAGCCGTTGAGAGGAGAGGTAAAGATCCCACTTTGCTGAGACCCTCACCCACTCAGGTGTCTGCTTGTTTGCAGGTGAGGATGGGGGCCAGGGAGCAAGACAGCAAGGACATTGGTCCACATGGCTGCACCGGACAGGGAGCTGGTGAAGCGAAGAAGGTTCAAAAAGAAACCACAGAGGAAGAATAAGATGTGAAACACAAGGGATCATCCACGAGACGATCGTTTGTGCAGAATTGCAGATGCATGCGCATGTGCATGGAGAGACGTCTGAAAACACAGTAATGGTAGCTGTCTCAAGATGACTAGTTCTCAGGTGATGTTTCTGTCTTTTTCTATGTGTTCTATATTTTTAAATGAGTTTGCATTCTGTATTTAAGAAAAGGTTATTTCACTGTGTTAAAATAATCAATACAATATTCTCTTTTAGCAAGAATCTGCTGTTTATCCTTATAAATGCCTTATAAATGTATACAGGACCAAATATGTGAAAATAGAAAAACATTTCATAGCCAAAAATATTCATATCCTTCGTACAGATATGCAGATGTCTTAAAACTACTATAGCACAGGGCTTTCCCATGAAATGTATTAATATATATAAGTACAATCTAACTATTTTGGCCATTAAGAGAGAGTCAAGCTGCAGTTTATAAAAAAATCTAAAATATGTAGGGTATAATTCGTGTTTGTAAATGTACCTGAATTTCTGTAAAAGAAGTAATAAAATACAGACTTCATCCAGGCATTATTATGCACACAGGCATATGTGCATGCATGTAATCCAGGGACATCGTGCAAATGCATGTGCACACACATATGTACACACGGGCATGCTTGCCCACTCATGTACATGTGCATGCATGCACAGGCACGCATGGCTGCAGGCATAGATGAATGCATACATACGAGAGGCGTCCATGCATACACCTCACCTGCAACCACTCACGTGCGTGCATACGTGTGTGCGTGCATGAAAACCACTGGTCTAGAAAGCGGGACCACAGAACCCTGAACCTTCACTCCTCAATTGCGTTTCTAAATTTTCACCTGCCTTTGTTTCCTTATCTGTAAACACGTGGGTGCAAACGAGGTCGATGATTTTCAAACCCAACAGTTCACACAAGCGCTTAAAGAGTTTCACAAGTGTTTCATCTACACAAGTTCTGAGTATTTTAAAAAATGGAAATAAAACAATATATACCAAAGAAAGTGTTACTTGTTATAATTCAACACACGGAAGGCCATTAATACATCAGCTGTACAGGTCAATTAACTCAGTTTTTATAGGAATCAGGAAAATGGTTTTTTAAAGTATTTCCTGTAAAGATTTTGGAAGTTCTTGTAATCAGATCATTATTAGAAAGTCCATAGTCTCATACGAGTTCTTTTTTCTCCTCTTTGTTATTTTAATTCTCCAACAGAAATGCACAGAAGTGCACTATGTACTCTTGTGTGCCAGGAAGGTGGGTTTGGTCCACACTCGCCATGGTGCAGCGGTAAATTGTGTAATAACCAGCAAATATAACATATATGCCACGTTTAAAAATTAGAACTTAGAATAAATGAGGTGCTTCGAGTAGGAATTTTAATAAACTAAATCGTATTCATTCAATTTATTAAATTATTAGCACACTTGGAAATTCAGCTTGTGTTAGTAATAAAGTGAAAACCTAACTTGTATAACCAATCAAATAAATATGAATTATTTAAACTATCAGTGAATATTAAAAAATAAGTACCTGTGATTTGAAAAAATTCATGAAACGTCTCAAAATGCTATAAAATTCCAAGGCCAACTTCAGCCAAGTGACAGGCATGTTTTAACTGGTTAACGAAACTGGCCGTTGACTTTCTCTAATGTGAACATTTCCTGGTAAAGAAATGCAGATTTCAGATACCGCATTTTGTTACCCTAAGATATACTTTTATTTTTCAGATTTTATGATCTCCGTCACTTAGGTATGTTTCACAGTCGATGACATTGACTGACGTGATGACGGCTCCCATTGCTCGCCCACCATGGCCTCAATTGTGCAGATTTCGTTGGCGTTCACCGATGTCTCCAGCTTTCCTTGCTTCATTGGACACAGAGACCATTAAAGTTAGATGCTCCTCTGAAATTAGAGGTGGCTCTAAGACTTTCTTTTTCTGGTGGAGTGGGACAAGAAGGGGTGTGTGCCACTTTCAGGTGGAAGAATATATCCATCACGCTTTTATAGAACACCCTGCATTTCCTCGGTGGCAGCATCGCATATGCAAGTTGATTTATAGTGTGTTTGGGTGACTTTGAAGAGAAAATGGCTTCACTTCCAACTCTCTACAACACTTGTGGGGTTAACCCATTGAACATATAGTTTCAGAACTAGCTTAGGAGTGACAATTAAGCAGAGACCCATAGGAAGCGTACTTGTCTGTTAGAGGGGAAGAGAAAGATTATTGTCATCAGAGGTAACTGGGCCTATCAATGCCCCAAAAGAAGAGCATGGAGCATTCTGGAACCTGGCTGCTGAGCCCAGGGGGTGGGGAGGCAAGGGGGTGCTCCCGCCCCAGCTGTGAGAGAGGAATCTGGTTTCCATGCAAATGATGCAGGCACGTGTACGCCATCCTTTTCCTAAGGATTCTTGAGTTTCAGATTTCAAAGGAAAAAACTGTGTGAATCACATCTTAAAAATGTATCTCTCTAAGGAATTTCTCAAAGACGCGTGTGGAGAAGGAAGTTTGAAAGTGTCCTGTCATCTACAAGAGTGAAAGCCTGTCATTTCTAAAGCCGCAGGTGACGGCAGGTTTTTAAAACTCATGACCAAAGGTAAACCACGCTGAAACCAGATGGTTCCACCCACCTTGATGCCAATTAACTTAAGCTTCAGAAAGAGGCAGATGCAGTAACTCTCAGAAACTTTTTAAAAATAAGACACGGTACTGTAGAGGGAAACCAGAATTTTTATAACTGATGAAAGAATTAGTGACTCTAGAGTATTCTGGAATGCCCCTTGGGAAGCTGTGAACTAAGGGTCACAAATGCATTTCTTACTTATGAGTATGTAAATGTCCCAGAATTGGGGTAGTGTGCCTTAGAAAACGAGAAATGTAACTTCTGTGTAACTTCTGTCAAAATCTCCCTAAAATCATAAGCTACTACAAAGTGTGAACCAACTCTGCATAATTCTTTCTGTAGATTTGATGTAATAATAACATTTAATGATTACTTTCTGAGGATAGGTGATGGGATTAAGTGCTAAAATAATAACAAATCCGAATCACAGCTACGGAAAGGGAGCTGCACTCAGCAAATAATCACAAGAGTAAAAGGGGTCAGTGGATCCGTGAGAAGTTGGGTCGTGACGTAGGCAGCAATGGATAGTGACAGCTGTCAGTTTCCAACTTCAGCAGGAGTGGATTCCGTAAGAGGGACATCAGCTGGACAATCAACAGAACCAAACCGCTTCACTTATCTTTTCACATATTTATATTTTAAAAGAAAAGAATGTGTCTGCCGTTTAATGCTGTCATGTGGATAAACGGATCTCAAAACCAGAAATAGGTCCAAATTTTAAATGAGGAACTCATTTAAAATGAGAATTCTAGGATTTCAATTTGAAATGGCACTTGCTCTCTCTTTTACTTCATATATTCCTGTTAGAACATATACAGGTGGTTTTTTAAAGCAAACAGTAAAATGTTTCAAATAGTTAAGTGTGCCTATAATGGACCAGAAAGTCAGGGCAATATCTGGTTCTCCTAAAGCAGACAGGCTCAAATTGAGACATAAATAATAGATAAAACAGAAATTTCATTCCCTCCCGTGCTCTTCTCTTCCTGTGTAAATTGAATGGTTGGTGTCAGCTGTGTTTGACGCCAGTCCCCAAAAATCACTCCTTCAAGAAAGTGGCCTCTGTCTGCAGAGGGCTCTCAGGGCCTGAGGGATGAAAGGCCAAGCTCAAAGCGACATAGAGCTGCAGGTCCGAAGCGAAGCCTTCTCGTATGGGCGCGTTCGGAATTCCTTGGAAAAGTCCATGCAGAAGAGCGGAGCTTGAGGGACGAAGTTTTCCCTGTAACTGTTATACAGGAAAGACAAGACAAACACCCAAAGCCACCCAAAGTGGAAATCATGGAGCAGGTGCATCGAGAATGTAAAACAAGATAATGAATGTCATCACGGGCATAAGGGACGACAGTCGTGTTATGAAGCAGAAACAAGAGGCCACGTGGCAATATAATGAGTGTGAAAAAACATAATAACTGAAGCAGAGAACCCAGCAATGGGGGGAAAGTAGCAAATAGAACCAAGAATGGAGCAGAGGGCAGAAACTCAAGTGGAGAAACTGTCCCAGGATGCAGTAAGGCAGAGCAGAGACCATGGGGAAAAGCTGAGACACACAGCAGGTGGAAACGGATTCGCCACTCCAGATAGTAGGAAATGGAGAAGGAGAGAAAAATAGAGGAAGGGAATATTCTGGAAGAAAGAGTGACTGACGCTTTTCCAAGAATGAAAGATGACATTTCAGATTTCAAGGCTTCTCACTTAAGTCCCGAGCAGGGTAGATAGGAAAGGCACACATTCAGACAGCATGTTGAAGTCGGAGGGTAAGAGGATTTTTAGAAATCTGAAGCTATCCAGAGGAAAAGGAGATAGACGACGGACAGATGATAGCAGATAGACGGTGATGATGACAACGATAGACAACACATGGATAGGAAAATGATAAACGAGCGATCGATGGATAGTTGCATACACATGCGTACACACACGCATTCTATGCGCGCGCGCGTGCACACACACACACACACACACACACACACACACACACACACACACATGGATAGAAGCTTGTTTGACATCAAAGTGCCCGCAGCCACGTGAAACACAAGAAGGCAATAAAGCAGTATTTTCAAAAGTCGCAGATAGGAACAAATGGAGACCGGCCTGAGCCACAGTGACCGCATGTCTCTCCAGCCACATTCTCGTCCCCTCCCCCCACCGCATCCCCCTCATCAAATGTAATCTCTCTGTTCTATTTCCGGGGCTTGGACCTTATTTTGGACCCAGACCATGAATCCTCTGACCAACCCATGGCGAAGGGCTTCTAACCGACCCAGCGTCATGCCCTTCCCGCCCATCCTCCACGTGGTTCTCGGAACTGTCCCCCTCTCAGTCAGCTCCTCGACCTAACTACAATGAGCCCCAAAAGCGCAGTGTGAGGGTTCCTTCGTCTTAGGTTTGCTCAGGTGACCAAATGAATGCCCCCCGTGTTTTAGCGCATTGGATGCCCCGCCAATGTATGAACACGCTTCCAGAAAAGACGCCAGGAACTCGCCCACTCAGACATCCATCTCCATTAAGGCCTGTGCGGAGATAAGGCTGTTTCTGCAACAAACAAGGCCCGAAGCGGTGGAAACAGGAAGATCCGCCGCTGTGGTCACTCATCTGCATGCAGGGGACACGAGAACGCGGCAGAGGAGACGCTGTAAATCACCGAGGGCTCGATGACGGGGCCTCTCGGAATGTCTGGCTCCGAATTATTAATGGAAGCTTCCCCGAGGCCGGCGTGTTTGCCCAGCGGTGGAGCTCCACCGCGGTGGTGTCCCTGTAAATAACGAGACAGCCAGATTCGGCCCAGTCGTTAATTAAGTGTCGTCGCTGTGACTGCACACTGGAAGGTTTCGGTCTGCGGGGGCCCATGGCCCAGTGATAAATATGCAGCTGTTGACACTTGTGGGACACGGGTTGACATCTTCATCAGTTAATGGAGCTCGCTCCACAGGGACACCCGCCCGTGTCCCCGGGAAGATGACATTTTGGCTGCACTTGGCCCCTAAAGTTATGTCACATGCAGGTTTACGGACAATCTGAATTGGGAAAACCAAGGGGGGGAATGGCTCACAGCCTTGACGGTGACCCTTAACTGTGACGTTTAATGGTCGAAGGCATCAGTACACTTGTCATACATGAAGTCGAACAAGAATTATCAAATGTTTTTATTTTTAAGAAAATGTACATGTCTGTTATTAAAAAAAAAAAATCACTCATCTGGAGTCTAACTGCAGACCCCTCCGAAACCATTAGATGTCTTCTGACTTTGCTTATAGTTCCTCGAATGCCCTCAAACTGACAAAGGAAACCAACACGGGTCATATTTATGCCACTTGAAAAATCTCTACCCCGAAGCCTCGCCAATTTCCTTTTATCCTTCTGCCAGGGGAAGCGCTTCGTAAATTGTAAAATGCGGGCAGAACCAAGCAGCCTGGTCCTTTCTCACTGCAATTCTCCGTGAAGCTGTATTTCCTAATAAGGGTTAGATGACAGTGTTGGTGGCTCTCGCCAGCCTTCTAGAACCAGAGAGTTCTCACATCCTCCCAGTAACCACGTCCCTCCCGCGAGTGCCAAGGGAGTTGTGAACGAGAGCCAGCGTGGTGGGGAGAAGCGCCACCGTGCTGGCCCGTGCCACACCTCAGTCCCCACAAGCAGAAACACGGCTAAGGGAGAGGGCCTTTCTCGCCAGGGCCAGCGTGACCTCTGCTTCGGTCCCCAGAGCCTGAGTCCTGCAGCGTCCGGGCTGCAGCATGGAGACAGAGTGAGCAGGGAAAGTGGACAGGGCAACATCCATCATTCACCATGAACTAGAGAGAGAGGGAAGAGAGGTGTCGGGCCATCCAGGCCTCTGAGGGTCTGTCCCTCTGATGGGCCAGAGCAGGAGATCCAAGGACAGCATCGGAGCATCCCTGGCTCCCCCACCCCTGGACGCGGCACCATCTGCGAGTTAGATTCTGCCTCGCAGAGCAGCGGCTCTTCCTTGCTGGGGGAGGGGACCATCATGGGCAGGTGAGCTGAGCCCGAGGTGGCCAGCCCTGCTTACTGTTCTTATCTTTTCTTGCCTTCGCCAAACTCTAAGTTCCCTGAGGGTGAACTCCATGTCTCATTCATTCTGTATCCCCTACAGAACCTTCCTTGAGCTTCTCCTGTGATGATGCCCAGTGCCCGCTGCATGGATAAAGCCAGACAGGCATACAGCGTTCTTTGTCTATGGGGACACTGAGCAAAGAGCCGGCCATAGGAAGCGTTGAAGGGCATCACCTCAGGATCAGCAGAAACCACCTTCCGGGCCTACCTGATGTGACGTCAGGGAACCCTTGCTGGTAACTCAAGGCCCCTGATCAGTGACAGGGAAGCGCACCACGCTGAGGTCGGGAGACTGGACCTGATGCCAAGCTCAGTCAGGATGCCACCGTCGTGAGCTCAGGGCAGTGGCCGAGACTCCATCAGGACCAGTAACTCAACCACTCAGCACACACTTCTGCTCTCAAGGTGCTTCCGAGTGGCCAGAGAGAGACCCCCACGCCGGTAATGACCCAACAGTTCAGTGTGGAGCTCATGCAGGGACAGTTAGAGCAGGAACGATGCATTTTTTTTTTTTTTTTTTTTGGCTGCAGTGGCCGAGATGGGCACGGTGTTATTCACTGGCCATTTAAAGATTCGGTCCCACTGAGAAGGGGGTGGCATTCTAATTGGAGTAAGAAACAATCTAAATAATAAATAGCATGTCTCATTAGCAAGAGAGAGAGAGAGAGAGAGAGAGAGAGAGAGAGAGAGAGAGAGAGAGAAATACCGGCCTGGTTTAGTGCAGAGAAAAAGGATCTGAGGAAGGGGAAGGGATAAAGAGCATCTGAATCCAGGTCAGGTTGCAGAGGGCCTCAGATGCGGGCGAAGGCACTTAGGTGGATAAATTAGTAATAAAAAGTCATCACCGAAGAGTTTTCAAGGAAGGGAGTAATTTGAGTAAAATTAGCAGTAATGTGCAGAATGAGACAGAAGGGAGAGGCACTGGAGCTAAGGAGACGGTTGCAGAGTCATTACACCAGCCCAAGTGCGAGCTGATTGCCAAGTTCATGGTGATAGGGCTGGGAGGGAAATGGCGGTGCTGGGGTCTCTGAGGAGCAGGAAGCAGAGCCGGGCAGAGGCTGCGGGCAGCGGGCTGGCGAAGGCTGGCCTAGGCGGCCACGGCATCACTCCCCAGTCATGCGAGCTCATCGGAGTGTGGGGTGCCAGGATGGTTCCCGGGTCTCCTCCCAAAGACGTGAGTGTGGGGCCTTGGGGATGGACCCCAGAAATGTGTTCTCAAGCAAATATTCCTGTGTGGCACTCAGGCCACACTCTGAGAAATTTAGCGTAAATTGTGACATAAATTTAGCTTAAATTGTGTAATAAACAGATAACTTATGTCCTCACAAATCCCAATGCTGTCTCTGGTGGACACAGAGGGTCCCCAGGCAGGGAGGAGCTTGGGTGCAGATTTTGTGTCCCCTCCACTCAAATCAAACGCCTCTAGGTCTCTCCTTGGTCAGGGCCGTCCCTGCTGTGGTTTCTAAGTGGCGACCCCGGGGGGCTAGTCCCCCCGGCCACCCACGTATGTGTCCACCCCTCCTGGGGCATCCTGTAGCTGCCTCTTGCCTTTCCCACTCCACCTCCCTGCGATGCATTCTTATCTTTACAGACAGGAACAGAGGACTAGAGAAAGCGTCTACCCTCCAGTGACTCTGTCACGAGAGCCTGTTGGCGAGAGGGGTGACGATCTCTCGTTTCCTGCCCCATGGGTGCTGCACTGATGGTGGGGGGCAGAGAGAGACCAGAGGTGTGTGGAGCCCCGCACCTTTCTCATCCTGCCGGCACCCGCGAGGTCATCACACCTGAGCTTTTCCTCTTCTTATATTTTTTATTTTTTCTCATTTTTTTCAGACTACCCTGAACACGCTCTCGTTTGTTTGCACTGATTGGTTTCTCCCTCCCACGTCCCTCTAATGATCAACAGCCCCAGACACTCCAAACACCTCTGAGGGGCCCGGATGTGCTGCTTCCCGCAGTGTCCTCACACCGTGACCTCCAGCCTGGCACGGCCTACAACGCGTGACCCACGGGCTTTTCCAGTCGCAGGAGGGATAGGGGAAGAAATTGGATCTCATGGCGAAGTCACACAGCTTGTGAACTGTTCTTTTTAAGAGGCACCGTTTCTTCCCAGAGAACCTACAGAGAATAGCAGAAGAGCCAGGCTTCCTTTACGATCAGGTCTGGCTTCACATTTCACATCTCAAAACGCAGAAGAAAGAGGTTCCAATGTCATTTGACCCAATCCTTCCTTCGATTCTCCCGGCATTTATCTTTCTTGTGTCTGAAAAGCTTTTTTTGAAGTCAGAACTCCAGGCATGGAGGAAGAAGAAATTCGTCAGGAGAATTGAATTCGGAAAGATTAAAATGTAGAGTTTTAATACAGCTGTAGCTGACACATGTCAAAGAGATAAAAGGAAGGTTTTGAATTCTAAGGACAGTACCAGAACCATGAAGCACTACTTTAAAAATACATATTTTAAAAAAGAAATACATATTATTTTGATTGAAATTTGTAGGGAAAAAAAATCAATATAATCAACCACTCTAGTAAATGGATGAATCGAGAGAATGCGCTTGGCCCTATCGCGTTCATTTCTTAAATGGTAAAAAGGAAAAGAAAAGCCAGGTTTCACTGAACACATTTCTGATGTATTTTCTAACAAGCAATATTTCTAAGCTAACTTAACCTAGAAAATGTTGTCTCTCCAATTTCATCTGGAGCTGCTCCCACACAAACAACTTTATTAACTCTAAATGAAGGATGATAAATGATCCCCACATACCAACACAGTTGCAACAGAACAGCAGATTCTAAGAGGTTCATATGAATAAAAAGTTGGAAATGATCAGTTAATCTCTCTCCAAAAGAACAATTATATCAGACGTTCAGTCTCCTTTAGAAAAGAGAGATGATTCTGATTCATTTCAGTGTGTGTCCCTTCTCATTGGTATTTTCTCGCACACTGAATTCCTTAAACCGCAGAATGCACTTGTAAGAGTTTTGCCATAAAATAAAAATTCCTTTATGGGTCTTTAGAAAATGATTGCCAACGACAAAGGTCAGTTGGTATCTCCAGAATCTAAGACACTCTGGACACATTTCAACAACAGTTTTGCCCTGAATTTTCTGCCTTGCAGAATTATCAGGACAGTTCAAATTCTTGAAATAAAAAATTAAAGTTGTCAGTAATGTGTTTATTATTATGATTAACCGTGACATAGCAATCAGAAGCATGAAGTTCAGGCTCAATAAATATTTTATTTTTTTGTTGATTCACCAGCTCGCTGCTTCATAAATTATCCTTGCCAAATGAAACCTCAGTGTTGATATTTTCTTTGATTAGTCTCAGGGAAAAAAAAAAAAAGCAGAGATTTGAGTTACTTTCTATCTTCCTTGGAATACATGTAAATGAAGGACACCAGGAGAGAAATAATTTTAGGGAGAATCGTTGGATTCCATTTGCCAGGCAGACTCCAAGATGCCTCTGAGGACTTCGAGGACACACAGGTCCTGACCATCACCTGGTCTGGTCTAGAGCTCAGAGGGCAGCACAGTGCAGGGCCGGGGACTGAGCAGTGCCGGACATTGGCGATGCCTAATGACAAGAGTGGACAGGATCGCCCAGCACATGGGTATAACTAGGGAGTCACAAGAGCCTGAGCAATGGTGGTCGAGGGCAGAAGCCAGAAAAGGAGAACGAGAAGGAAACAGCTATAACGTAATGTTAGAGAAAAGAATGGCATCCAATAAGAAAAAGCATCCCACGTGTCTAAAACGACCAGACAGGAACACGACGAACACTGAAGACTAACCATTGAAATAAAGAAAAGAGCATCTGCAGCAAGTGATTTGGTCAAAGCAAAGCCGTATTCTCTGGCTCAGGTTGATAGAGATTGCAAAAGGAAGAAGCGGAAACAGCCTTTTGGAGACTTTTGCCTGTGAAGAAGAAGAGAGAGAGCAGATGTTCGAGAGGATATGGTGAACTCTGCTGCTTGCACAAGGAGAGAGGAGCATGTGGTTGATCCAGAGATGAAGACCTTTGAGAAGACACGAGAGACGGGGTCCAGAGATGGAGGGTCTGGCCATGCAACCTGCAAAATGGAAGCACAGTTATCTCCCCCCCAACGTTACCGAACTAACAACCACAAAGTAATCCATTCTCCAAACATGCATTTGATTCCTAATTCTGCCTCCCACTAGCAATGGTCTTGCATATGTTTCTGCAGGCAGAGTGGAGGCGATTATATCTACTGTAAAGAGATAGGGTGAGACACGGTTGAGCCAAGAACGAGGTACCAACGGCACAGTGCGAGGCGCACAGACAGCAGTCTGGAGGTTGACAAGGGCCTGGTGGGACAGTGGTTTGGGACGTGTGGCTGCCATGATAGTGGTTACAGGGGGAACTATAGAGGTAAGAAGTCACAGAGCCAATATTTATACCAGTTTCATGACTCCAGACTCAACATTTGAATCCACGTTGCACTCAAGAGGAATTAAAAACTGTTTTAAAGTCAATAAAAATGAAAATACATACATTAAAATTTTTGATATGCAGCAAAAACAGAGCTTAGAGGGATGTTAACAACATCAAGTGCATATATTAGAGAAGAAAAAAGATCAACAATCAATAATGTAAGCATGCACCTCAGGAAACTAGAAAAATAACAAATTAAACCCAAAGTAAGTCAAAGGAAACAAATATTCAAAATTAGAGTGGAAATCAATGAAATGAAAACAGGAAAACAATAGAGAAAAATCAGTGAAACCAAAAGTTGTTTCTTGAAAAAAATCAATAAAATTATAAGCCTCTATCCAGGTGAACAAATGGAAAAAAAAAAAAGAGAAGAAAAGAGAAATTACTAATATCAGAAGCAGAAGAGGGGGCTCACTTCATAAATTTATATAAATGGCTAACTAACCATTATGCTGTCTACTGAAACTAATGATAATGGGGAAAAAAATACTATACAAACTGGTAAAGTAAAAAAGAAAAAGGAAAAAAAGAAATGGAAGAGGAGCCATAGCTACAGACCCAACAGACGTTAACAAAAGACGAAAACCAAAGAACATGAAGAACGACGTTTTACCCACACGTTTGACAGCTGAGATGAAATGAGCCCGTCCCTCGAAAGATACCGCGCTTCCCCCGCACAGCCATCCCACAGCTGTGTCCGTTCCTCTGGCGTTCCCCTAACCTGTGTGCGGATCCCCCTCCTGACCCCACGTTGAAGAAATGTAGATTTTTCTAGTGCTTAGCTGCGTACCCACCTCTTGGGGAAGTATGTCTACGTGTTTCTCAAATGAATGAGTTTTGCCGAGGTTCTATCCTCGGCCTTTTTCTCTTCAAAATCCAGCTTCCGCGCCACTCTATCAAGATTGTAACTCTCTACTCTGTGAAAACAAAACAAAACAAAACAAAAACAAAAACAAACAAACAAACAACAACAACAAAAAAAAAAAAACGGGTCTTCGTGTATCTGCATCTCCAGTGTCCAAGCAGTCAGTCTGTCCACGTCCCAAGGATGCTTCTACAAACGCTGTTCACAACCATCTCGACTGAAGAGTCCATAAACGGGACCAGTTATCTTTCTTCCCCTCCGCTCCTAAGGACGTCATGGAGATGTCACCCTCCCGTTTAAGGTGCCATTAGTCCCCATTGTGAAGGCCTAAAATTTCAGGTAATGCCAAGCTTCCTTTTGCCTTAGTTTTCCTTTTAAGTTCTGAACATTGATTCTTTTTAACGATTCTCGACTCTATCCTATTTTATTTCCTCTCCTTCTCCTCGTGCAACATTTTCTCTCTCATCAGACTCATCTAAAAGTCTCCTAAAATGTCTTTCTGCTTCATGCTTCTCCTTGCACAAATCCACCCAGCACATGAGTCCCAGAGCCAGAGAGAGGTTTTCAGAATCTGAGGGGACGTTGGGATGGCTGGATTCTGTCACTCAAACTTTTTTTCCCTCTAGATTATGCCCATATCCTAGTATCTGATTTTTGCCATTCTCTCTCTCTTTTTTTTTTTAACTTAGAACAGGTTCTAAGGTTTACCTTTGGATGCCCAGTTTCCTGTGGCTCCACCGTGCAATAAAAATTGGAAGAGCCAGGAGATTTTATTTCCTATAAAGTCATAAGAAGAAATTAAATATTACTTTTTTTTTTGCCAGTGAAATCTCAAATTACAGCTGTGCCCTTGGCTTCCACAAGAGTTCAGTCATTGAGCACATCAGTCAGGGCTCTGTTAGAGGGAAGAAGAGGGGTAAGGGCATTTGTGTCCCCAGCTCCTCTCAGAGCAGCAGGGCTCGGGGGGATTGGGGTCTACCCCAGAGCCTCCTTAGGTGGCTCACACCCCTCTTCAGCTCCCTCACCAGCTCCTCCTCCTCCTGCACCCCCAGGTTCCAGCAACCAGTCCCTCCCTTTGTTCTTCCATCCTGGTCCCGGGGTGATCATGCTTTTGCTCGCTGTCACTTGTTCTGGGGAACGACATACTCCTTGTGATTTTCCCACACTGTCTCCAGGTTTTGAGAATGGTCCCCTTGTTAAGCACTCCTCCAACATCAAACCTGCCTGTGCCGTCCTCTTCCTGTGGGGACCGGGATGGATTCAACCGCTTGCGATGAGAACTCACGCCGCTACTTACCCTCAGTAAGCCTGGAGCTCCTCACCTGTCGACCTGGAATTGTGTTAACTATCTTTCAGAATGTTTGTGAAAAAGAAAGGAGAGATTCCTCTCTAAAATCAGGAAGTCAAAACTCCATATCATCGAAATATAAGCACAGCATTACGAAAGCAACTTTTTGCATCGATAAAATAGAAAAGACCAAAGACACATGGGAGGAAGTGCTTGCCATCTATAATAAACACTTCCACATATGTGTACGTGTGTACATATATGTAATGAGCTCCTACAGGTCAATAGTAAAAGCTAGAAAATGTTTTAAAAGAAAAATGGCTAAATGTGGTCGCTAAGAGGAGAAAAAACATAAAAATGACCTTAACAGTTCTAAAAGATGCTTCGCCACACATCCAGTCAGAAAAGAAACGCAAACTAAAGCCCTCACGAGATAAGGCTTTTTACCAATTGAAATAAAAATGATGAAAAAGGAGGACGATACACCCTGTGGATGAGGACGTTGGGAAACCTGAGCTCTCAAACATTGCTGATGGGAATATAAATGGGTACAGCCTCTTTGGAGTGAAATTTAACAATAGCTAATACAATAAAAACCATGCACATCCTCAGGGCCAATGATGCCACTTCCAGGAATTTCTTTTTGAGCTGTTCTTACCCGAGAAAATGAAGACACGAGGACAGAGCCCGTCATTCCAGCACCACGTGCCGACTCAGCGATGGGGAGCATCCTCGGTTTCCATCCACAGGGGAGCTTGGACCCCGGAGCCCTGGAACTAGGCTCGCTGTCCACTCCCTTCATGTCTCAGGTCTAGGGCTCACCAGCAGAAAGGTGTGGGCCCAGCGTGGCAGAGGTGGGCGCTTCTTGAGTTAGAAGGTGGGTGACGGCAGATGTGCCTGCATCTCATGTGCGCGCCGCTCACTAATGTGTGGGCGTCACTGCAGCCAGGTGTGCGGCCCCCGATGCATCTTCCCTGGCAGGTCCCCTGCCTCCTGGCCCGGTGGGAGTTCAGCTCCACCTGTATCCTGCCCATCCCTGAATGCTCAAGACCAGAGGTGGTCTGGAAAAGGTGTGCTTTCGCTTTACCCGCATGGGTTCCACTTTGTGCCTGGTCCCCCTCCTGTCACCTTATGTCCAATGGCCACCCCTGCTGACTCCATCTCAAGCACCATCTGGGGAACCCACAGGCTGAAGAAGTGGCCCCCAGACAGCCCGAGGTCGGGTCCTTCTATATCACCCAGATCGACATGAACAAAACTCACGAGGATGACACGAGCATCAAAACAATGACGTGGTTCCACATGCGAATGCAAAGCAATGTCCAAGATAATATCGTTCAGTGACAAGAATGAGGTTCAAAAAAATGTAGGTTGTTTGCTTCTTTTTAGGTTTAACATAAATGTGGAAATGCACACACGTGCACCCCTCACTATTCCGGACAAACACTTACTTGCGTGTCCTGGACGACCAGTGGAACGGCACATAAAAAAGTACCAACTCTCCTTTGGGAAAAATATAGAGAAGTGACTGGGAGGGTGACATTCTATTGTACATCTTTCGTACTGTGTGATTTTTTCCCTCCACGAACTTGCATTCATTTTTTAAAGAATAATGACATTTAAGAAATGAAATAACCCACAACAATGTCCCTGCATAGTCCTCCTGAGCATAAGCGGCACTCAGGGAACGTCCTCACACCCCAGGCATGGCCGTCCCATGCTCCTTCCCCCGGTGACACAGGACGATGCCATGAGCTGTGCTACGGCTGTGACTAGGGAACAGGAGACGGGCAGGTGCTCGTTTACCTTAGTCACCCCGAGAGCCAACGACACGGCAAAAAAACAAGGGCATTGCCGCTCCTGAGCTGAGCTGTCGGGGTGGAAAGAAAAGATGTCCGGTAGCTTGTCCTTGACCAAAGAAAGGGGCGATCTCGATATTTCACAAAGGTGCAGGGCGGAGGGACACGCTCCTTATCGTGGCCAGCTTTCTCGACTTCCCTCCTGTTTCCCTGTGAAATTTTGAATTTCATGTAATGTAATAAAATAGAATAATATAATAAAAATAGAATATCAGACGCCAAATTCTGTTTAAGAACGCTATCAGGATGTGTATGTGCGTTGTGTGTGTGTGTGCACGTGTGTGAGTGTGTGCATGTGCACTGAGCCTTAGGGATACGTTCCTTTTTACTTATACAAATAAATACAAAACTCAAAAGCGGTCCCTCTGAGGTCACAGTGAGGAGGCTGCGCGATCCGGTTCAACACGCACGGGCAAAAAATACCGACGGCAGATGATGAATCCCGTGAACTATGCACACACGAATATAGCATCCTCGGGTAAAAATATGAGTTCAAAAACTCATTGCCTCAAACAGGGTGTACTTTTGGCTGACTGGTTGTAAGGATGACCACCACGGATTACGGGCTGCGGCCAAGGAAACAGAAAGTCCTCCTTACAACGTGGGAAACTCGTCGTTCTTTTCACATCCCCTCCTCTGAGTGGTTCCCACGAGATTTCAGCAAGGTGAACCCGAGAACTAGCCCCCTCATTCCCCCCTGGAATGCCTCACCCTAGGAAGGCCGGGGATGGGGATAGCTGCGCATGCGGGGAAGTGGCAAGGAACAAGCAGAGGAAAGGACGAGGTAGAAGGGACTCACCATTCGCAGAATGAGCAGGGACCGCAAAGGCCACTGCTCTGAGCTCCTGACTGCTCTCCGGGCTTGTGCTTCCACCTGGTTTTGAGCCCCAGCCATAGAGGAAAGCAAAGTGAATGCCAGAAGTGTCATGTCTCAGAAGAGAAGCAAACTTTTTCATTCATTTATTTTTTATTTATATATTTTAAATACATTTATTTATTTAAATTAGTTTCCAGTATACAGTGCATTGCTTGGACATCTATATTGTCCATAAAACAATCCCCCCAATTGCTCCCGTCCTCCTCTGGTCCTCCACTTGGCCATCCTATCCATGCTGACTGCATTCCCTCTGCCACGCTCCCCACCCTGTGACCAACTATCAATGCCTAATTTGGACTTCTTTAACCCTTGACCCCATTCTCCCAGCCCCCAGCCCCCCTCCCCTCTGTCTATCACCAAACTGTCCACTGTGCCTATAATAATACCATGACTGCCCCCTGCAAAGACCCATGGGCATGATGGCCTTTCGTCCCTGGCCTTCTAAACAAAGCTGTGTGTCATGATCGGGATGAACGCAGCATCCACGCCAAGCACACGCATGGGCATTGCATCAATTGCTTACTTCAAACAGGTGAAGCACACACATGCACACATGTGCACACACACACACACGGTGGGTTTTCCACGCTGATGAGTTTTAGCAATCAGCCATTCGGCTTCCTAGGGGGAGTTTTTCTTTATTAAATATCCATCGGTCAGAAAGCATTTGAGAAAAGGAGAAAAAGCATGTGTGAGTAGGCGGCGCTCGCCCTGCTGCGATGCGTACTTATCGTTCATCACTCATAAGCATCGCAATCATTACTATTTCCAGGCATTTGATAGACCACCTTTCCTCCCCAATCAGCCTAGAAAGGGTTTCACAAATGCATTAGAAACAGCACAGATATGGATCACTTCACACGGCTCCAAAGCACAGTCACCTCAAGGGGAATCGCGGGAAGTTCCGTATCAATCAGGAGAACGCTGAGCCAAGTTAAGGCCAACCGTGAAGAATGGCTTATTTGCCTGAAGCCACAGGGAATAGTAGGTAAGCAAAGGACACGTCCCTCCCCCGTTACAAGGTCAATGCGGCCTCACCGTTGAGGGCCGAGGTTAATGGACCTGGATTCAGGGCGGTGGTTGGGGCTGCCTAGCCCTAAAGCACAGGTGTTTATCTCCTGGAGGGAGACTCACCGCATCCGGGCAGGGACTCCAGGGTCTGCATCTTGCCAATGATGCCGGGGAGAAGGAGCCCTGAGCTCAGAAGACGCAACCAAACGGCCTCCTGAGACTCACAGACCTGTCAGGACCAGGTGGCCTGCTCTTCGGGGTCACAAGGGTTGGCATTTTCCTGCAGGATCCAAAAACGCGAACCACTTTGGTTTGTGCAGAACATGCCATGCTCGCAGTCTGCAGGCGCCTCACATGGTGACTCCCAGCTGAACCTGTAGGACACTGGGCTTCTTATCAAACCGCCCCCCAGACGTGGGGAGGGGCCATGCCGAGCCTCCCCATTCTCCATGAGGATCCTTGGGGAGAGTTGACCATCCCCTGCCCGTCTGTCTTGGTGGGGACAGAGAATCAGTCCGGTTTACCTGTTTATGGTATCCGATGTGGACTTCTTCAGGGCGGTTATGGGAGGTGCCAGGAGGTGCTTGGTGTTTGCCACATTTGACGTAGACTTTTCCTCCGGGGCATTCAGTAAGTTTCACTAGCAAACGTCACAGTTATCCACGACTGAAGGGCTGAAACCCTATCATATTATGCTTTTTTCCTGTACATACAGACGTATGATAAAATTTAATTTATAAATGAGGCACAATCAGAGGTTAACAGCAATAAGTAATACCATAATAGAACAGTTATGACAATCTGCACACAATGAGAGTAACGAGAATGGCTCTGGGGCCATTGTTAAGTAGAATCGGCATGTCTGGGACACAAGCTCTGAGATGCCCAACGGTCGATCTGACAACTTAGACAGGGGCATACGCGGTGTGGACAAACGGGGAACTCATGTCCGGGTGGGATGAGGTCGGCTGGTGCCACACTGCATCATGTTACTCAGAATGGTACACAATTTAAACTTCGTGAATTTCTCACAATTTTTCATTTCATATTTTCCGACCACAGTTGGCTTCAGTTAACCGAAACCCAAGAAAGCGAAACCATGGGTAGGGCGGGGTTGCTGTCATGGACTGACACATGCCCAGAAAAAGGGTGTTTTACAGACTATTCTGGAAGCTCCAATGGTCCCTGGGTTCCCGCTGGTGGCAGGTGACAGGGGGCCCGGTGCTCGTATGATGCAACGTGTGTGGACTCTTGCTGGCAGGTCGCTTCTGACTCCGCCCGTCAAGGTAGGGCCTGTGGTTCTGCATGTGTAACAGCACCGCGCCGCTGCCTGCCACAGGGTGAGGACAGCCTGGCTGTGGCCCAAAGTGGGCCCCTGCACCTGTCGAACCCCCAATCTGAAGGACGTTTCCCAGCCAAGGCCTCACCGGGTTCGAGTCAGCTGTGAGCACAGAGCACAGCTGCTCCTCGCTAGCTCGCTCACTGCACCCACCCCAGCTCAGGGACCGACCAGGTGAAAGAAAGGTTTTCACGGTGAAATCTCCGAGGACAGAGGCAGGGGTAGCAGGGGACCGAGTGGCCTCCCAGCGTGCTGCGTTCTACATTGGTCATTTGGCCTGGCTGCACACAGAATGCAAACTTAGAAGGTGTCATCGGACCCCAAAGCTTATTCTCCTGATGGTAGGGACAAGCAAGAAGCAAAAGCGAGGGAGGGGGAGTCTCAGAGAGCACCCCAGAAATGCGTGGCCTGGCAGAGACGTCTGGGCGCCACCTGGGGAAGTGGGTGACAGCGACGAATCCATTTGTTCCTTTCATGTCATTTACATATCTACCCGGTGTGAGATGCTGTGCTCAGTGTCATGAGCAGCCATTGACTTTTCTTGACCCCAAAACTTTTGCAAATGACAAAACAGGAACCAGCGTGCGGGGCTTGCTTGGTGCCAGGCACTGCACCGACAGCTCTGTGCGCGTCGTCCGAAGACTCGTGTGGATTCTCCCTGGGGTCATGAACTGCTCAGGGCCTGTCATGCGATCTCCTGTGAGGATTTCTTTGGGAATCAGAGAGGGTGGGGGCAAGCACAGGCCTCCCATGCAGGGCTGCAGGAGATTTCCAAACAGACTCGGTGTTTCCAGAACATTCTCTCAAGAGGACTCTCCCTTCCCCTCAGATGGTGCTGACTGGACATTTGTTTTGGGGGGGGCATTGCATCCCCCCAGAAAGTAGGCGAGTGAAGACCCGTGGACTTTCTAGCATTTGAAGAAACTCTGCTTTCTTGCTGCGACAGTGAACGATGCTGTACAAGTCTAGGCCCGAGATGGAGCCACTCCCGCCTGGGGCGTCATGCCAGCAAATGGAAACTTAGATCATTTTCCTATTTCTGTAAATTTCCCCTTTAACCAAAACGTGCGATACCTGGTCAGACATTCGCAAATGCTAAGCCAGCCCTGCACTCTATACTCATTCCTTTTTTTATTGAATTTTCTGAATTGGGTCGGATGTGCGACTTCTTATCTCCCACTCACCTCTTTCCAAGAAAGTTTGTGGCCATGTCCCCTCACCTGACAGTTCTCCAAATTCTTGAGAATGGAGACGCATGCTTCATGAAATATTCACTAAAATGTATCTGTATCACCTGCATTGTCTTCTTTAATTATTTTAATATTAAGAAGTGGAATGGACAAAACCATTCCGTAACCTGCATTTTTTATAAGGTCTGTGGATCTGGAGGGGTTAGGACATTTTCCTCTCCATAAAAATGCCTGAGTATTCGTTCGAGCATGTGTTTGAGGAAGGAGTCCAGCTCTTGAAAATGGAATCCAGACAGAAAACCTAAAATTAGTTTTCTCTGATGCCGCAGCTCTGGGGAAGAACTCATTATAACCTCCTCCCTGGGCTGCCGCCCCATCGCAGGGACCTTTTATTGATGCATGTGCCACCAGAAACAGCCAGAGACTGTCTCTTTGGCTGCCTCGGAAGCTCCTGGCGCCACCTGCGTCCCTGAACTCAAAGGGAGAATCAAACAGCCATGTCGTTTACGTGTCGGAATAAAATCAGCCTTGATTATTTACTTAATGGGGAGCAAATGGGGAAGGTAGAGCTCTCTCCTGCTGGAGCGAAGTGGGGAGGCAGAGCAGCCTCCCTGCCACAGTTCGCTTTGCTTCAATCTGAAGCTGTTTTGTCACAGCCCAAGGAACCCCAGAGGAAGTCTGTCGTTTGGCAGCAAACACCATTTGCCTTGGCTCACTGAGTCATGCTCCAAGTTTCCCGCAGGAAAGCTCTGGAAAGGTCCCCCCCACGGTGCAGAAGCTAATGAAGGCGCTCGACTGGGAAAGTGTCCCCCACACAGTGACTTGCAGAAAGCTTACAGCCTGGGCCTGGAACCATCTCCGATGTCATCATTAGTCTTTTCCTAGGAAGAGGAGGTGCACTTCGGTGATGAAGATTCCAGACGCCTTGAGTTCAGTAGGCGAAATGCAGTGCAGTCGTGAGAAAGCGCATAGTGACGTCACGGGAATTTAAGGAGGAGATAAGACATTGTTCCTAGAGTAATAACGGCTGTGGGACTCAGGTCCTCTGTTTGTGTTTTGGTGAAACAGCACCCTGCGACAGGAAGAGGAGTTTCGACTCGAATCAGAGGTCAGAACTGAAACTCCTTCGACACCCTATCGTTTTTTTAGCATTGTGTCCTCACAAGGCATCTGGCCTCTCTCAAACTCTGTAACTTCATCTGTCAAATGGGGATGATAACGTTTATGGTGTCTCCTTCTCTGAGATGATTACACGAGATACAAAAATAAAAGTTTCTTAAACTTCTCAGGAAGTTCCCTTTGCTCTCCACTCCTGGACCTCTCCATAACCTTTTTATTTTATTTTATTTTTTTTAAATCCTAAAAAATCAGGGAGGTGGGACAGAAAAATAAAGCAACATGACCATGATAATCTAGAAGCAATGAGGGCACAGGAAGTAAAAAATTAAGATAAAATAAAAAATAAATTGAAAACCTACCTTTGCCTTGGCATATAATCCGTGGAGTGAAAATAGAGAATATATAATACAGAGTCATTTTAACCAAGCTGCTAAAATTATTAACATTGAGAAGGCTGATTCATGAGGAAAGCCTCCATTCTTGTTCTAACTAGCACAAAAACTTAAACTTTTTGAACTTCCCAGTCCTGTCTCAATGCCTGGGCCTACATCTGAGCCTCCAGATAACCCGCCATGTATCCCCTGAAGGACTCACATCTACATCCAGCCACCCACCATTCGTTATCCAGACCGACAAACACGACCAGACCTCCTGAGGCCTGCTCTGGACCACGTGGCGTCTGGCTGATAACCAGCCTGTACCAGTAGTTCCAGGTTTAGGAATGCAGGACCAATCGTTCCTAAGAATGTTTTTTCTACTATCAGAACCTTTAGCTTTCCTTTCTTCTTAAGAACGCTTTTGGGTTTTAAAGCCTAGCTGTGTTCCCAGCCTGCAAACCCTAAGACCCTCGAATAAGTAAATCTCTCTCATTTATTTCGAGCAAAGCCTGCGGACTTGTTTTGAGTTCGTTTGACAATGGCCTCCTTGATTAAATCAATGTCATGGTTTGCTTGTCTGCGTTGTTTCGGTTTAATGTTTCAGGACTGGGGATGATCACAGTTGTTCTCACTCAAATGTCTCCTTTATCGATCTGGAGATTCCCATTCCCTGAGGTTAACCCTGCATCCTCACAATTGTCAATAGTGGCAGAATGTGGGTTTCTCTGGTCACATGTAGTGTCTTTTCTACCATAACTTCTTATGTTGACTGCATGGCTTTGAGGATCTATGACCCTATGACAGACCTTTGTCCTTCCTGTGCCATCAACTTACAGCAGGAATTTGGCAGTTTTCTTAGTGTCTTTGGGTCCAAACCAAAGCCCTGGATCAGATCAGGTGAAGCTGCCGTAACAGCCATTGCTGACCCATCCCAGCACGTCCCGTTGAGATGAGACTTGGCCTCAGACTCCTTTTTAACGCAGAGCTCAACAGACACGACCAGTGAGCGATTACGCAAAGTAAAATCCATTTGCCATCTGCATGTCACGACGAGCTTGAATTCTCAAATAATGTGATTTATTCTTGTGGCTGATACTGGAGGATGAACCACTGGTGACTTGAATTCCTTGTCACCTGTTCCTAATCATGGTTTCCTCGTAGGGACACCCCTGAATGGACATTTGTGGCCTGATTAACATGGTTATGAGTATTCTAGAAAGAGGCCATGGAAAAGTTTTGAAGAAGTGCTCTTGGTAGGTCTGGGGACAGAAACGACGGCAGCATTGGGAGGGGAAATTGGATACAACCGCAACACTGATCAGTGTAAGAGGCCGAGTCACATTGGACTGATTCGAGTCCTATAAACCGTCCTGTCCCAAGAGGCCTGTGAAGCCAGGTAGAGGCTGTTTCCTTTCAGCCGAGTTGGACTTTACCAGATAAAAACTACCAAGCAGATGCATGAGGAAGACCAAAGAGGTGACTTTGATCCCCAAGTTCCAGCCCTCGGATCTCGAGTTATCGGACGACGCCACCTCCCACCTCTGAGTCTGGTACCTGCCATACTCCGAGGTCACTCTGTGTCCTTCACTGGCCCTGCATGGTTCCTCGTGATTCCTGGTGGTTTCAGCGTTTGCCTAGACGATCCTTCTACCAGCCCAGACTCTCTGTCCCTCAGCCCCTTCTCCGAGGACCTTCATTACCACGCTCCAGCCAACTCTTCCCTTTGGCCAGATCACGCATAGTCTCATGAAGGCAACGGCAACCTACATTTCATACATCCCGCTCTCCATCCCCCCGCCTCCTAATTTTCCAGATCAATATCTACACTTAAAGGAATACTGGCTACCAGGTGTTTCTGTTTTTTTACCAAGCAGGACCTACAGCCCACGATCCTATCCCTGCGGTCTCGCATCCCTCGTGCACTTTCCCACTTGTGCAGGTTTAATTCCACTAGCAACTATTATCATCACGCCCTTGAATTCAGTCTTGATTCCTTTCCATTCTCTATCAAACCAGAACCGTGATTACACCCATTGTCCCCCACTGCACCTGCACACCTGCAACTGAGCATCTCTGTGCTGACGGATACTTCACATCATGATCATTAAACTCAGGTGGTCCTGCAGTGACGGCCGGCGGTGACGTTTCATTCCCTACGCATTCCCTCGCCAGCTTTTCCAGGTTCATGTTTCATCCTTATTCTCTCTCCTCACACCTCCGTCACCTGCTCTCCCATCCTCCCCCTCATCCATTGGCCTGGATTCCTATTTCAGTTAAGAAACAGGAGTTTCTAGAGGAGGCCTCCATGTGCTGCCACGTCTGCCCACCTTGCTCCACAGGTGTCACCTATGAAATAAGAGTTATAAAGGCTGCCTATTAGGAACGCTCTATGGGTGGAAGCAGATGACGTGTTTAAAGGCGATGCCTAATCCTCATGAAGGATGGCAATTATTAAAATACGCATAGGACATGTTTCTATGGTCCCAATCACAATTTGGAAGCCAAGTATGTATCTATTTGTTTACCTATCTACCTCCCTCCCTCCCTCTCTCTCTCTCTCTCTCTTCCTCCTCCCACTGTTGTGTGCGTATGTGTGTACATATGTGTGTGTGTGTGTGTTCCTATCTGTATCTATAGACTATTCTTATCTTTGTAAATAAAAAGACTTCACCAATTACATTTTCCAGGTAGAAAACCAGAAGCACGAAGAAGTGACTCTTCCAATATCTCAAAAGATGGTCTTTGAAAGGCTTTATTAATAAAGTGAGGCCCAAGGTCGGAGTTAGAGGAACAGTTGGCACAAGTCATGGCAGAGCAGACACCTGGCTGTTGCCTGGCTCTGAGGGTCCCTGTTGTCCCTGGGGGTGACGTGTGTCCCTCCGGCACACTGAGATCCAGACCCAGGCCGGCAAGCCCGTGCCTTTGTGACGCGGAGATCCCTGCTCAGCATCAGATCGTGACGTCGAGAGAAATATTCCCCTGAGCAAAGCTGTCTGGACGACGTCACCGACGCAGAGCATGGAAGCCATCATGGGGGACATGGGGATCCTTCTCACAGGAGGTTCACACGCTGTTTCGTCCCCATCTCTGTTCCCACAGACACCGGCAGCCATGGGGAGTGTCATCAGGGTTGGCGGCAGGGACCTTGTGTGCTGGTGTCTCTTCCCTAGGCTTCCTCCCTGGCCGGGCGCCTGGGGACACTTGGAGGGACACCCTGGCTGCCTCCCCTGCTCCCTCTCATGCTTCACTGTGTCTTCTGAAACCCCTCTATTTAAAGGTGAGATAATCAGCTTTTGTTCCCTTGGCTTAGGCCAAAGACAGTCTCCGGGCTCAAACAAAGCCTCCCCGCGCTGGGGACAGCCGGCGTCACAGAGACAGGGACGGCATGCCTCATTCCTCTTCCAGGACCGGGGATTCTCATGCCCCGGAGACCCCAGCAGTGGGGCCGAAAGGGGTTCCCAAAGACGAGCACCCCCGTCAGGAGGGGACGGGGCGCTGGCGGCCTCTCCAAACCCCGGCAGGCGATTTGGCACAGGCCGCCCTGCTCAGAGCCCAGCAAACAAGCCACTTGTCCCGCGTCTTAGGCTGGGCCGGGGCCCTTCAGCCAGAAAGTGCTCCTGCCTGCCTGGCCCCCCGTCAAAGTCTCCTTTCTGATTTAGTGCCATCCTGCTGTCCTGTGTGACTGTGCTTGGGGGAACGGCCACCTCCCCAGTCTGCCCCCCTCCTGTCACCTGTTTCGGGCTCACGAAGAGAAGGAACAGAGCCCTGAATGGGTGCCCCTAACTGGAGCATGGGCCAAGAGGGTGACCTTGCCCCAGAGCAGCTCACACTAAACACAGGGACGAACACGCACAGTCCCTGGGTCTACGAAGGAAGATGCCACTTCGTACGAATCCACTGAACGTGCCGCAGCTACAGAATCCCCAGTTTTCACATATTTCTTAAAAATATCAAATAAGAAAACCAGTGAGCTGACCTGGCTGCACGTGGCCTTCCCGATCTCCTCAGGTCTGTCACCCCCGTCCTTTGCCATGCCTCCTCTCCCGCCACATCAAAGAGCCCGGGGACCCTCCACCCTGCGGGGAGGGTGACCTGTAGGACGCACCAGCAGTACCACACCCATGATCTAGAAGGCCGGCTCTGAAATGGGCAGGCCCAGCTCTCTCAATCCCCTCTCTCCCATGTCAAAGGGAGAGAGAGGGACAAAGGGCCGCGAGGTTTCTTAAGAAAAGAGCCTGCAGGTACGTCCAGGTGGCGGACAGTGTTCTACAAACCCACTTGCTGCTGATGAGCACTTGACAGGAGCGTTTTTTGACGTCATTTCTGCCCCCAGCTCTTCCTCACCAAAGGAAGCCTGTCCCTGCCGATTCCTGAGGGGGCTGGAGACCCCGATGGCGAGGACAAGTGCCTCCTCTGCCGCCCAGCCAGCAGCCTTTCGGGCCTCAGTCCCTGCAGCTGCCCCAGACACAGGCTCGACTCAGCCCTCACACAGCTCGTGGGGGGTTTTCTGCTTCTCCAAATCCATCGAAAACACCCAAAATGTATATCACATATAGACATGCATATATATGTGCAGAGAGAGAGACAGAGGGAAGCAGAGAGAGACAGAGAGAGAGACAGGGAGAGAAGCCACTGACTTGGTGACATTTCTACGAAATAACGATCACATTCCTGATGGCCTTACCGTCCTGTTTTACTAAATGATCGTCACAGTCGCCGACAGTCAGAGACAGCACATCTGATGAAATCTAAACGACAGGTCCGCAGGCTGTAGAGTACGAGCCCTATGGCTTTAACTTATTAAATATAAATGAATCGACGGATTCACACATGATTGCGAAGGGAACCCTCTGCCTTGTTTCCATTCAAAGCAACAACCTCCCTGGGGTTGCTAAGTTAAGAGGCACGTTTTGGAGGAGATGTTTAGCAGTTTGTAAAAAACTCTCATGAACGCCTGGATCACCCCCCAAAGATGCATGGCCAAGACATCATCCCAGACACGTCGGCCGCATGGCCTTGGTTCCCCACTGCAGCCAACATGGGCCCCGGATGTTCCATGTTGACGTTCCTGCTGCAGTCGAGACTGGAACACATTACTATACGCTCTTTCTGTCCTTGTTACCCAGCAGTGAGGTGAATGACAACCTCTAATCGCCCAGACTGAAAGAAGAAACCGATGAAATTCGAGGAAAAGCCACACGTCCATCCTCAGCGTGTCCCACTTGTCTTCCCCCAGTTAACATGCAGACAGGCAGGTGCAGCCTTCTACCCACCTTCTTCCGTGTCACCCCGAGCCTGTCACCAGATTCTCAGACGTTAAAATTAGCAACGCTCCTCACGACTAAAATATTTTTGTTGTCTCTGGATATACAGAGCACCAGCAGCAGGCTTCGACTCTACTTCGATTCCTTCTCGAATCCAGGAATTTCTTCTTTCTCCCTCACCTGGCACGTGTATGACTGGAGAGACAACAGAGAGAAATTCGTGTTTGGTTTGAGAATGGCACGGTCGACAGTTCGACCAGTGGAACAGACTAGAGTTTGGAAGCCCAGGTGGGTGTTTGATTTCAAATCAAATGTCAAATCAAGCCACCCCTTCATGCAATAATAGAGCTTTTAGAGGAAAATATGGAGGCAAGTGTTTGTGACCTTGAACTAGGAAAAGATTTCTTAAACGAAATACAAATACGTACTAATGATAAAAGAAAAAATTGATAAAATTTTTTTGTGTTAAAATGAAGAAGCTCTGCCATGAAAAGACACCGTTAAGAGAGGGAAAGGCGAGTCACAGTCACAACACATTCGTCTGGCAAAGGACTCGCCTACAGAATCTATAAAGAAACCCTACAAGCCAATTTTTAACAATTAAAATACAAACAGCCCGAAAGAAAAACGCATAAGAGAATTCAAGAAACGCTTCACTAAATGAGGTAGCCAAAGGGCCACTGGGCCAAAGGAAAGACATTCCGCTCTTCAGCCGGTGCGGGAATGAGCATCAGAGCCCCATGCCACACCGCGGCACCCCCAGCAGCGTGGCGACAGCGGAAAAGACGTGACCATTGGTGTTGGCGACACTGTGGAGTGACCCAAAGCTCGCTTATCCCTTGTAAGAGAGTCGGCTGGCACGGCCACTTTGGAACCGCATCCAGCGCTTTTGTGCCCAGTAAATTAACAGCCACGCTGCTCAGGTGAAGAGACTGTGATATGTGCACTTCTGGAACATTCTGTGGGATTGGAAATAAGCGATATGCTGCTACTTGCAACCGTATCAATAAAACATGATGCTAGAGACAGGGGTCGGACTCAAAAGGGTCCTTACTGTGGACTGTTGACATAAGTGATAAATCAGGCATGACTAGCCAATGCTGATGGGGTGAGGACCAGGCTGGTCACCCCTGGAGGGAGGGAGGTGCCATCTGGAGAGGAGGAGAGAAAAACTTCTGGAACGCAGTGAGTGGTTATTTTACTTCTCTGGATGCTAGCGATACGGGAGTGTCTCATTTCCAGAAATTCCCTGGTAGGGGCACTTTCTTCGTGGTCAGGATGCTTGTAAAATAGAAAATGTGCCCCGTAGGATGGACAGGAAAGAGGAGGAAAGCATCACGGCACCAGTAACGAACCCCATCGTCTTCAGAGTGTTAGCACAGCTGGAATCCTATCCCATCGTACTTGCACGAAGGGGAGGCGTTTCCAGGGAAATCTCATACAGGCCCCATGGAAGAGGTGTCCTTCCCATGAGGGTTACGGGTGACATGGTCACCCCCCCCCCACTCTCACCGTTTTGGCTCATGCCACCCTCACCAAGGCAGCATGGCATCCCGCGGCACCAGCCTCCCTGGGATGGTGAAGTCACTTTGCCTACCCTTGTGACAGACCAAAGCACCAGGGTACTTTGTGACAGCTCCAAGGCATGAGGCCCCACTACCTGCAGTTAGGGCCGCTGGCCCTCACCCATCTCGCTTCCGCGTGTCACTCCACAAAGCTGCTTCTTGTACCTGTCTCGGAATCCGCTTCTGGAAGAAGCTCGAATTAATGCAATGGGATTGAAAACTAAAAATTGGTTTATTTAAACTCAAGGCCTAACCAGGTGTCAACACAGTAGGAAATGATACCCGAGATGAAGAAGGAAATAGGTAAGAAACAAAAATGTGAATTACAGCCCAAATAAAGGGCAGTGAGGAGCAAGAGAGAGTTTGGAAAACCCAGCTGGTAACTGCGAGAGAACGTGTACAGGTTTCCCATGGTTTAAGATAAAAGAGATGGAAGATTCCATGGAAGAATAAGTTTTTCCCAAGCAGGAAAATATGCTTCAAGATAAAAAATGCAAGAGAAACAACTTTAGGGTTCCATCTTTATCTGGATGGAAAAGAAAGCGGGTTTCTTCTCATGCTGTCATACTTTATAATTTACAAGGGTGACCAAAAAAAAAAAAAAATGTTAATAAACACCCAGACAAACAAGCAGCACGAGCTCCTCTCCAATGGAAAAGAAAAAGACCGACACCGTTCCGTTATCACACCTCTGAGGTGGCAGGAGATTTTCCCTGGGATATGCTCGGGGTCAGAAATAGTCGATAAAGATGTCACTCCTGGAGAATCTATTGAAGATAAATCAAGAGAAAGTATAAAAAATTGACAGCACAAAGAAATGGAGGAATCGTCGGAGAAAAAGAGTGACCGACTTCCCTTTCACGGTGTCAGGGCCTGATCAGCAGTCACCATGACCGACTGTCCAGTGCAGAGAAGCCCTGCAGGGTGGGTGACGAGTCGGAGGGTGGGGACATCCCATGGGGCTGGCGCCCAGCAGACTTGGAGGGTGAACTCTCTGTCCAAGGAAAGGACAACGCTGCCCCCAGAGCCCCCTGCTGAGGACGAGAGGGGAGGATGAACAGGGCACTGAAGCTGAGCAACACCTGAGGTTGAAAGGCCAGACCCCTCACCTCCACCTGGGGAAACCACTTAAATATCCTAAATCTCAGGGGTTTTGATCCCCAAAACGGGACTACTATGTGCACCTAGGTGGCAGGGTTGTTATGGACATGACACGAGATGACACGTTTCAACCCCTGCTCACTGTTGTTAGAGCATCAGCCACTCACGTGTGGGCACAAGCCTCCCCGTGGGGACATCCCCCAATGGGGACGTCCTTGGGAGGGGTGTCAGCAGCCCCTCGGGGGGTGGAGGTCCTCCTAGATTCCGGCAGCACGCATGTGTCTCGGTTTCAGCACTCCTGTGGGTGTCCCCTGCATTTTCATGGGTATGTCACAGGCCTGCCTGACAGACGGCACCTTAAACCATTCAGAGTAGAAAAATCCAGCAGAAATCAAAAAAGAGAAACGAAGTAGAATCAGGAAAAGGGGGGGAAATACATGGGAATGCAAATTGATACGACGCGCCCACCGGTTTTGCTTTCGAGGGATAATTAATGCAAAAAAATTCAAAATATTAGTAATTGACATGGGTGCCATAATATTATCTTGGTGACATTTTATAAAACGTCGGAGGAGTCGGATGGAATCTCATTTTTCAGAAGCAAATGCCAAACAGCACACCATCTGAAATTAAAGTACATCACTAAAAAAAAAGAAAGAAAAAATCTACAAAAAACAAAATACGCATCAGAAAGGGATGTGCCCATTTAAATAAAATCACATGAATCAATTTAAATCAAGTGAATTTTAGCTATTTCAATATCTGCTGTGTCTATAATTCATGTTAGAATTCTCACCAGTTAAGCATATCATAAATTTAGGTCACTTTTGCTGTGAAAATATAATAAATTATATCAAACGCACATAAAATGCTGTTCAATTATATCCTAATATTAATGACCTGTGTAAAACCTGGTACTTTAATGTTAAATTTTATGTAACTTTTTTTCTCCTTAATACATTAATTTTTGAGTGAATATTATATGCTCTCGGAACAAATTAATTTCAAGGTGTGGTTTTTTCAGTGTTTTGTGAGCCTTTAAAATATGATTCAACGCATAATGAAATAAAAGTATTCACTCACGACTTCAAAGAATTGTTATGGAAAAAAATTACAATTAAACTCAGTTTGAGTGTTTAAGTATATTGTTTTAAAATTACTCTTAGAATGTGAATTCAGAATATAAATGACTCATCTTCATTTTCCTACAGGCCCTCTGAAGGACTTACCAATTACGAATGACCCGGGCAAGATTTTTAAATTGGAGGGCGCTGTGGATAATTCTGCACTGCCCAAGGTCACAGAGTTAAGAGGTTTCCCAGTGAAAGTGACTTTGGGACATTCTCCTCAATTAGGGCTTCGGTAAAAGGACACATGCGTAGCTTTTACGAGAACCTGCATTGACATTTTCTATTTAGAGGTATAAAATATGTATTTATCTTTTTTATCTTCCGGTTTCATTTATATTTAATGATATTACACATTGTACGTATCTGGACAAAACGCTGTTAGAAAGACCCGGAAAATGGAGATACATCTGGAGAGGTGGAGATATGGAAATGATAGAAGTTTAGGGGTCACCGAGGTAGGGTCTAAAGTTAAACTTGAGATGCTCCTCCCACCCCCCCCCAAAAAAAAAATAAAATCCTAGACTTTTTAAAAAAAATAATTGACTTATTTCTGCAAAGGGAGGAACCAAGCCTTGGTTGGCAGACACTGTGTGAAATGCGATGTCTAACAAAAGGAGAGGCCCCCATTCTCCAATCTCGGGACCAGCTTTGCTGCTCCCCTTCAAGTCACCACTCAACAGCCCCGGAGAAAATCACAGGGATTTCTGTGTCTTCAGAGCACTCCGACTCTCCTCGACAGAGTATTTTGATTTATATATATATTTTTAATTTATTTATTTAAATTAGTTTCAAGTGAACAGTGCATTGGCCAGACATCTATAATGCTCAGAAAACGATCTCCCCAATCGCTCCCTCCCTCCCCCAGCCCCCCACTTGGCCTTCCTATTAATGCTGACCCTGCTCCCTCCACCGTGCTCCCCATCCCTGTGACCAGCTACCAACTACTAATTTGTACTTCTTTAACCCTTGACTCCATTCTCCCAGCCCCCAACCCCCTCACCTCTGTCCATCACCAAATTGTCCACTGTATTTGTGAATCTGTTTTCAATTGGTTTGTTCTTTTTGTTCCTAAGATTGTGCATCTAAGTGAAATTGTATGGTATTTGTCTTTCTCTGACTTATTTCACTCAGCATGATCACCTCTAGGCCCATCCATGTCATTGCAAATGATAAGATTTCACTTTTTTTAAGGGCTGAGGAAGAGTCCATTGTAGATATGAACCATAACTTCTTTATTCAGTCATCGTTGATGGGCATTTACGTCGCTTCCATCTCTTGGCTCTTGTAAATTGTGCTGCCATGAATATTGGGGTGCATAGATCTTTACGAATGATTGTTCTGGTTTTCTTTGGATAAGTACCCAGAAGTGCAATTGCTGGGTCAAAGGTAGATCTATTTTTAATTTTTTGAGGAACCTCCATTCTGTCTTCCACAGCAGCTGTACCTATTTGCAATCCCACCAACGATGTTTGAGGGCTCCCTTTTCTCTGCATCCATGCCAACATTAGCTGTTTTTTGGTTTATTGATGACAGCCATTCTGACAGGTGTGAGGTGATGATATCTCATTGTGGTTTAATTTGCATTTCTCTGATGATTGGAGACCTTGTGCATCTTTTCATGTGTCTGTTAGCCATCTGTATATTCTCTTTGGAGAAGTATCTGTTCAGGTCTTCTGCCAATTTTATAATTGGATTGTTTGTTTTTTTGTTGTTGAGTTGTATGAGTTTTTTATATATTTTGGATATTAACCACTTATCAGATGTATCATTAGCAAATGTCTTCTCCCATTCGGTTGTCTTTTTGCTTTGTTTATGGTTTCCTTTGCTGTACAAAAACTTTTTAGTCCCATTTGTTTATTTTTGTTTGTTTGTTTCCCTTGCTTGAGAAAATATATCTGAAAAGAAATTTCTGTTAGTGATACCAGAGAGTTTAGTGCCAGAGGAGACTATCACAAATACCCTCTCAGAGGCTTAAAGCACACCGTGGGCCGGGAACTGCGAAATACTATAGACGGTAACTCATTTATTCTTACAATACCCCTACCAGGTGCTGTTATTGTTAATGACAGGGATTTCTCTCACCTTCTCCTATCAAATTAAGTTTCTCTCACTCTCGTTAGATCCTCAGTTTACATGAGGTACCTGAGACAGACACTAGGGCAATTATTTCTTCATTCCGGTGTCGTGTGCCGACACTTCTAAGTACCACCAGATGACAACTTTTTAAATTAAATTTATTGGGATGATATCAGCTAGCATAATTCTGTAGGTTTCAAGGGTACAATTCAATACTACGTCATCTGTATATTGCATTGTGAAAGAGGGGATGCGAAGTAGGTAAGGGTTAATGGGGTCAAATATACGGTGACAGAAGGAGATTTGACTTTGGGTGGTGAACACAGATGACAAATGTTGATCCTTGATGGCAGAAACCCATGCCAGCCTTCCCATTTGGATCTGCATATCCAAAGAAAATTAATTCGTTATTGTTTAAATTTGACTCATGACTAATTCTCAATCGTTACCAAGACTGAAAATATAATTCAGAGGTTTTTTTTCTATATATCCTTAAATACCAATCTCAGATAGGAGCAGTTGGTTTTATAACACTTTAATATGCTTTCCCAGCGTCTGTCAGAGAATAGCTTTGACTTAAAATAAAATTGCTTTTCTTATCTGAAGCCTTCTGTGGTGTTTGAACGTAGTATGGCAGCGTCTGCTTCTTTCTACCTGTCATGAAGACTTTTGTCTCCCAATAGTCCACATATCAAAAGTCATAACCTTTCTCATTGTGGACATCTTCAGTTAGATTCCCTGCTTCTGACCTCTCGCTGAGCAGCTCACTAATTAATTAGCCTTCATACTCCCTACTACTATTTAACTTATCTAGCTTTTGGAAGAATTAAATAAGTAACACATGTGAGACCCAGAACCTGCATCTAGAAAGCTCTCAAGAACCTCCCTGCCATCCATATTATTATTGTGTTATCACTACTCTATGTATTATATGATCCCATGCCAAGAGATGGAAGAATTCTTTTTATTAATCTCACAACGACCTATAATGAAATAAAATTTTATCAAAGATAACATTTACGGGTTGACTCTAGCACTAAAATGGTAAAGCATCTATTTTTATGCTGCTTTTAAACTTCTACAAACCATGTCTTTCCTTTTTTGTTCCTTGAGGAATAAGAAAATAAAAATTTTAAAGCTAAAAAAGTCTAATGGATCCTCATTTGAGCATTTAATCAACACCCCATGATTGGAAAATAGTCATTTCCATTTTAAAAATCTGGAACGTGTTCCTTTGGCCTTCAGAGCACACACTAGCTCTGTCTGCATTTCGTGGCAGTGACTTCCATTCTGCCTTCCTTCTGTCGTGTCCCCTTCCACACTGAGGCCACCACACCTCTTCTCTAGCACACAGAAGACACAAAACACAGCATGGAAAATTGCAAATTGTCTCTAGATCCAATTTGAAATTTCCCAAGGTTTTTTTTTTTTTTATCACTTTAAATAACAGTTAAAATGCTTTTGTCGCCTTCATCCGTCTGCCAAGAAGAGACACGTCTGTGGACTCAGCTTTTAAGGCTGCGTGGGGCATCGTGGCCACTGGGCCTCATCGTAGCTCAGGTTCTGGAAGAGCCTGGGTCAGCGCTGTTCTGGCAGAACAGCCCAGTTTCTAATGTGATGACGAAGGCCATGCCTTTGTCTCTTTTGCATTTAACTTAAGCCTGAACGATTTTATCCAATTGGAGTTGATTTTCTGTGTGTCTAGCTTTCTTAACAAATTAAAGTTAGGATTCCGCTCATGTTAAAGAAGCAGTCTTTATAATAATAAAATATGGGAGGTTTTGAGTAGTTATCTAGCTTACGAGAAACTCACTCTCAAACAGACTCATTAAGCCAATATGCTAAACCAAAAATTCTTGAATATGGGAAGTATTGGTTTATCTGCTTCTATCAGGAAGAAGCAGAGCTCAGCAGCTACGAATGCACGAGTTAGCACCGTCCTGCCCAGGTTCCCAGGGGGTGGCCTCATATAAGTGACAACCTCTCTGTGTCTGTTTTCTCCCCTACAAGCGACATTAGCAGAAGGAGAAGAGAAGGAGAAATGGTAGAGATCTTATTTGAAGAAGAAATAATGGCATAAAAATTTCCTGGGAAAGGAAACAGATATTGAGATCCAGGAGGCACGGAGAGTTCCAAATAAGACGAAACCAGAAAGACCCACGCCGAGACACATTACTGGAGAGGCTGTGTCTGCCAATGAAGACACTGTAGCCACATTTGCAGGGCAGGTATAGTTGATTAAGGTTTGGTGTTGTCTGCGGTTAAAAGCACCTCCCAGGGGTCATGAAACATGTCCCCACAGGTGAGAGGGACTACTTTATACGCTGCTTACAAGAGATTCAGTTCACATGTAAGGACACACAGACCGAAAGTGAGAGGATGGGAAAAGATATACCATGCACATGAAAACCAAAAGAAAGCTGGAGTATCTGCATGTGAATCAGCCAAAATTGACTTTAAAACAAAGACTAAAATAAGAGACAAAGATGGGTGTTAATAATAAAGGGCTTAGGCTATGATATTCGTAAATACTTATGCACTTAACATAGAAGCACCTAAATATATGAAGTAAATATTAACATACCTAAAAGGAGAGAGTAGACAGCAATACAATAATCGTAGATTTTAATCCCTCATTCACATCTATCGTGACAGAAAATTGATAAGGAAACATTGACCTTGAACTACATGTAAGATCAAATGAACTTAACAGATGTATAGACTATTTCATGCAAAAGCAATAGAATATACTTTCTTGTCAAGAGCTCGTTGAACATTTTCCAGGATAGATTATACATTAGGGAAAAAAAAAAGTCTTAACAAATTTAAGAGGATGGAAATTATATTAAATATCTTTTCGGACCATAATGATATAAAATTAAAATTTAATTACTCAAAGAAAACTAGAAAATATAAAAATATGCAGAGGTTAAGCAACTTTCTTCTGAACAACCAATGAATTAAAAGAGAAATCAAAATAGAAATTAAAAAATACCTTGAGACAAGTGAAAATGAAAATGTAGCATACCACAACGTGTGGGGTGCAGTGAAACCAGTTCTAAGAGGGAAGTTTAGAGCGATAAATGCTTATCTCAAGAAACAAAAAAGCTTCAAATGACCTAACTTTATACCTCAAGAAAATAGAAACAGAAAAAACAAACGATGTCGAAAGTTAGCAGAAAGAAAAAAATAACCAAGAAATGAATACAATAAAGACTAAGATGACAGGAGAGTCGATCAGTGAATCTAAGAGCTGATTCTTTGAAAAGATAAACAAAATTGATAAATTTTAAGCTAGATTTACCGAGAAAGAGAGAGAGAAAGAGTTCAGATAAACAAATCAGAAATAAAAGATGGTACAATCAGAAGTAGAAGTCCCAAGTTCCAATTATTTTTGCAAATCTGGTACTTACATAATGAAATTGAGGGCACAAAGAAAAAACAATATCATATCTCCATAAGAATCTCAGTAATTCCAAATTCATTTATTTAAAAACTATTTTGTTTAGCTATTCTTTGATTTTTTAAAAGTTTCTGTTAAATATTAGAATACCATGAAAGACATATAAAGTATGAGTGTTATTATAAGGTTTGTCTCTTGTAGTTAATCTTCTTTTCTCCGGCATTTACTGTGCTGGTAGAATTTAAAATTTTTAAATTTATTTTATGAAGTGTATTTCTTTCGGGAAATAAACACCCACGACACTGAACAAAGCTCCCAAAACGTCATTAAATGAGCATGAAACTTTAAAGATGAAGTTCTAAGAATCGACAAAAGTTAAATAAAGTGCGAGTACAGATCTGAACTCGTACTATGCATTATTTATAAAGTAGCTAATGTAAAAAATGGGTATTGGAAACAGCGTATAAACTTGTCAGAACAAAGACTAAATGAGTCCAATCTCGTAGCAGAATATCTACGTACAAAGGTTTTTCCTCCCAAGACGCTACCCTAACTCTAAGAAATCACGTACCAGACCGTCTCCTTCTGAGAACACCCAAACAATCATAATTAGTGAACATAGAACGCAGCAATGATTTTCCAGATTTCAGCATTAGAAACTGTCTACTCCATTAGTAAAGCGAATCTCACTTTATCCCTGCTTCGTCAGTCTCTCCTGACCAGGAGGCCTACGCACCAGCGCAAGAGACGTTTAATTAAAACTGCAGATCGTAATAATGGTGAATTAAAATATTACTGGAAATAAACCCCAGGAATCCCCTGGGCTCACCCGCTTTTAATAAATGTAAATAATCGCTCATTGCAAGCCCGCCCCTCTACAGCTGCGCAGGGCGATTTCGCCATCAGTGGTCTTCCGGCCCAGCCGCGGCTGCCAGTCACAGGTGGGACCGTTTTCTGGGATGAAGTGATGAGTGGAGATCGTCCTGCCCCTGGAACACCATCGCCAGCTTCGTGAAATACCTGCATTCGCAGCACGGTAGCTACCGGTCATCTGGGCGGTGGCTACCTACCTACCGGTTCATTAGGAGGAATGCAGAGGGAACAAGGCGCACGTTTCTAGGATGATCTGGAGAAGCAGGGTCCAGAGGAGATGTCATCTGAGGCACAAATGTACCTTGACACACGTGGGCATTTACCGATTTATATTCGAGTACGACGCACGGTCATTCTGCCAACATGATTCGATCCTAGGCACCAAAGTTTTCATAGATCGAATAAGTAATTTCCTGCGTTTTAGGTCTTTCAGCATCACACACAATCTTTGCCCGTCACAAGTTCCTGCACGAGGTATCACTGGGTCATCGTCCCTCGTCATCGACCGTTGGGGACCACGGCAGACTATGGGCAAGGCACACGTGGGAGTGGAGGGCGGAGTGCAGAGGGGCCGGAGGACCTGATGGCTGAACCCTCTCCTGCCACAGGGAAGACTACGGCTTGGTTTATGGCCAAAACGGGTTTCTGTGGGCGCCTTCTGCTCAGTGAAAATAGAGTTCTCATTTTTTTCTTGATTCTGAGTTGACCGAGCCCCCTCACGTGTCATCATATGTCCACATTAACTGTACAAAGAGGGGTCTCTCGTCTCTCTCAACAGAAGCCCTGACTTGCCCAAATGAACACCAATTCTAGACACATTCCAAAGAAAAAGAGGAAGGGAGAAAGAGGAGAGAGAGAGAGAGAGAGAGAGAGAGAGAGAGAGAGAGAGAGAGAGAGAGGGAGGGAGGGAAGGAAGGAAGGAAGGAAGGAAGGAAGGAAGGAAGGAAGGAAGGAAGGAAGGAGGGAGGGAGGGAGGGAGGGAGGGAGGGAGGGAAGGAAGGAAAGAAGGAAGGAAGGAGGGAGGAAGGAAGGAAGAAAGGAAGGAATTTTTCACGGAACACATGGCGCTACCCTTCCCTTCATGGGCTTCAGGGGTCGGTCTTTCCAAAACTCGGCAGCGGTGGGGACAGATGCCAGGCTCACACGTGTTCCCTGGAGTCTTGCTTTTCTGAACCTGTAGGACCGAGACAATCCCCTGTGACACACTAACCAACGGCTAAACGTTCCCGCTCTCCCTTGTCAGTCTCTGTGTCCGTGAACTTCTTGGTGTTTCCTCAACCCCTATGGCAGGGACCTGCTCCCCAGGCCACGCCAGGCCGCACGCGCACAGGGGAAGTAATGCTGCTCCCACTCCCTTTAGGGCATCAAAGCCCGCTCTTGCTTTAGGGGGATGGGGTGCAGAAGGGGCTCGCTTTTCAGCGGGAGGGCAGTTAACGCTCCTCTTTCAGAGATTTTGGGTCCGTATTTTAAAAGGAAGCAAACCCAGCATCTCGGCAACAAGATGGAAACCATTACCTGCCGCCCTGACGTGCCACTGGCCGCAGCGAGCTGCTCTTGCAGAATCACCGTCGGAATAATCGATGTAAGGACATGCGACTGTCAACAAGTACAACGGTGAGTATTTGGCCTGGACGTTTAGCCAGGGAACCATTTACATCAACGAACTATTTTTTTCTCCCCTGAGCCCTTAACAAGTGGATCTAGTAATTCATGAGCGTGTTGCACACCACTATGTGGGAGCTGGTGGGAGCTGGTGTAAAACGTAAATATTGATCTCTGCTCGGAAGGCGGCACAGACACTCGGGGGATTCAGGATGAGACCAGCTCAGAGGCAGCCAGGAGAGACCCTCCCTGCCTCATAGCTCAGGGTGACCCCGTGACGAGTCCCCTCTGAGCCCCACGGGCTGCAACAGGAGCCTTAAGTACAGATGAACACAAAAGAAAAGGGACAAACCATCCATCAGGGACTCTCTAAGGAGTGGTCCCCTTGGCTAACAGAAGCGAGAACCGGCCCCCTTTCCAGAAGTCACTCACCCGCGGCTTTGTAAGGGGAGGCTCAAATGGAAACAGAGTGGACAGTGACACTGTCTTCAGGGACAATTGCCACCACCCACAGCAGTCCTCAGGAAGCCTGCTAGAGGGCCTGACGTGTACCCTGGGCACGTGGGCAGCACGGGACTGACCAGTGTGTGGCCGAGAGCAGGCTGGGGCGCTGGATGAGGAGTGGGGCTACAGGGACAGGGGGGCATGCCCTTCACCAAGAGCCGGGCGGGGGCTGGCCGCCCCAGGCCTGGGCTGTCTTTAAAGAAATGACACCCAAAGGGGCCATGGTTGGGGTGAGGCGATTCCCAAAGGAAAGAGCTCATGCAGACCGGACACGGGGGACCAGGGCCCGCTGGAGCCTGAGATCGTGACCATGAAAAGCCACCCGTGGCTCTCCCTGCCCAGAGCGTGGACCTGCATGTGGAAAGGTGGCTTAGCACCCACCGAGTTCAAGGTCTCAAGGCCTGCGGAGGTGCTGGGGGTTGATTCACCCTCATAGCAGGTTCAAGGACGATTAGTTCACAAATGCCCACTGAGGGCTCGCTGTACCCAGGACATGGGACGAGGGGCTTTGGCACACGATGAAAAAGGTCAAGGGCCTTGGGGACGTGTAAGGCAGATAATAGAATGATCGTTGACGTAGGGAGGGCATTTTGACAAGACTCTAACTGCCCCTACATTTAAAATCTCTCCACAGGGTGGGGGGAGCCAGACGGATTCCTTTCGGGGAGGGGGGAAGCGTCAGCCACAGTCCTGCACGTGGAACGCTGGCTCCGGATACGGACAGGAAAAGCAGGGACGTGGCAGGGCTGGAGACAAGGAGAGAGAGTCACGAGGGCCTGTTCCTTCCTCTGCATCTGGAGAAAACATTTCTTATTTCCTGCTGTGGCCGAGACAAACAAAATGAGGACAAGTGTGCATCTTTGTGCCGTTCGGCGAGGCAGGCCTATTTCCTCTTCTCAGAGCCATTGTCCGAGTCACAGAATCCGAATTCAGTTTTTCTCGTCACAGGGAAATGTTTAGTTTCTAATGAGCGTTTTACAAATGGTTGGGGGTGGGGTTGGGATTCTAGAAAATAGAAGATTTCCTGGCCTGGCACAGAACCGAGAAGTGAAAATGACACTTTCAAGTTAAAAGTCCAGACTGAGAAGCTACGGAGGATAGTTCCCCCGGGGCCTGCAGACGTCTTGACCTCGAGTCAAAGAAATGCATGTATTGCACCGTGATTCGCTCTAGATGTAGACAAGTTGGGCTAATCCAGAGGCCGAAGCGATTGACATGTGAGATCACTGTCCACGGATTGGGCAAACATACCAGGGATATTCCAGAACGTTCTGTTGAGAAGACACCTATGGCAAAGCCGCCTGCACAGACTCCTTTAGAGTTAATGATGCTTTCAACAATGAGGCGGGTGGAGCCTCGGGCAGGGAGGGCCGGGAAGGCACGGCGGGGTCTGCCTGGGGCCTGTTGGGCCACTTCCAAGGCCAGGTGCACTCACCGATACTGGGGCAGGATCGCGGCCTCCCCATCTCCGCACAGGGCCACGTTGGGGGCGCTGGGGAGACTACTGGTGGGGCTGAGTGCGCCTGATACAGGCATTTTCGGGTATTTTCGGATCGTGAATCATGCAGCTGTGCGAGGTCGCACTGCACACACCTGTAGGTGCGTCAGCTCCTTGTCGCTAGCGCACAGGTGTGCGGAGTCCCGTGCCCATCCCATGGGATCCCTATAGCGCCTTCTTCCCAGGCCGCTGGAGGAGCCTCGTAAGGGATCTCCCTGCTCCCTGCCGGCATCCAGAGCAAAACAACAGCAGAAACGGGATGGGGACACGCCTGTCCTTAAACCCTGCGTCGGCAGAGAATGAAGCCCGCACAGCGACCTCCAGGGAGCTCAGGGGTGAGAGGAGGAGGAGGCACCACGACCGCCTACGTGGGGGTGGCAGGACCCCAATCGATAGACGACGGTCGTTTATCTAAATTGAGAGCATCGGGGAGCAGCCTCCATCCGCACCCGCCACGGCCCTTCTCCTACATTCAGCAACACGAGGTGTTTTGCGGTAAACTGGACTTTTTCGAGGGTTTCATTGCCTTCGTGTTTGAAAACAGAGGGTGCTCTGGTCTCAGCACTAAGACTGTGTCTGCATCTGCACGTCTTTTTCAAGACCCCGGCCCTGATGGCCGCGAGACGACATACCTGTCCGCGAGGCCACAGTCTCGCCTCGCCCGGAACCAGGACGAACGTCATAAACCCCCTAAGCCTCTGTCCCTCCAGCTGTGCGATAGGAATGACTGCACCTATTTTGCGAGGTTGTGGGCAGGACGAGGCAAACGGACACATGTCGCCGCGACGCCAGGGCCTGGTGAGCAGCGGAATCCACAGCCCTTCACCTCCTTGACTGCTGCTGTCACTACGCTGTTAGCCAGATGGGAAGAAGGGGCGGAGGGAAGAGGGAACGACAAGGTGGGACCCTACCCAGGAGAGATCCCAGTGCCACTGGGGGGTCAGGCAGCTGTTCCCAAAAAGATAAAAGGTGCAAACAGCAGGAATCGCACGCTCCGGGGGGTTAAGAGACGAGGCGTCCACAAGGGCTCAGGCGGAGAGACCTCACGGTGACGATGGCCAGAGGCCTGGCTGGACGGGAGCCCCCGGACCTAAGGGTGGGGAGACCTGACCTTCCAGCTGAGGCCGGGACAGAAGAGGAGGTCCCAGCACCAGAAGGCTCAGCAAAGCGGGTGGGACGTCCCCAGAGAGGGTCTCACGCAGCCCTGGGGCTTCGTCCAGGGGGTGGCCCTCAGCATTCTGGAAACAAAGCGGGGACCAATAAAAAATAGTTTTAAGCAAACGTAGCTGAATTTTGAGGCAGACGACCTAAGCATGAGCGCTGGGATCCTGACGGCGAGGAGACCCCCGAAGACCTGCCTTCCACGCCCGGTGTGGGGCGTGAGTGTGGCCGCGGGTGTAAGGGACGGAGATGAGGATGGCAGGTTACCTCCGGCCCCGCCCCCGCACCCCCGCTCACCTTCAAATGAAAAGCTACGATTTTCCCTCCAGGGGCTGGGGAAAGACACATAAAAGAGAGAAAATGTGTGAGAACGAGCCCAGCTCTGTGACGGGGGAACTGGAGTGGGCCCCGGGCGGCCCGGGCCACCAGGGGGTGCGCCAGAGCAGCGCTGCGCTTCGCAGGGTCAGGCACGACCCCAAGGTCAGGGCCAGGGCCGGTGTCCAGCTCTGACGGGGCCCAGAACCGGCTCCCAGGCCGGCCCTGACCCCCACGAGGGCGTGTCCGCCCCCCCCCCCCACAGGCTCCCGGCTGCACAAGTTCGTCCAGTCCTGACCCGTCCTCCGGCCAGGGCCGGGGAAGGGCGCCAGGTTCCCCAGGTTAAAAATAGGGGGGTCACCGCAGAGCGCTGGCCCGGCCTGCAGACGACACCGGACCTCGGGAGAGCCTGGACGCTGGCCAGGCGCTGTCCTCGCCCTCGGCCACCCCGGCCACTGGGAAGGGGAGGAGAGGCGAGGCTCAGGGGCGTCCCGCCAGGAAAGCGCAGGGAGGGAGACCGGGGAGGGTGGGGGAAATGGTTTTCCTGTGAGTCAAGAAGGGACACCAGCTGTCACCCCGGGGGCTGGGGAGGGGGAAAGCGGGCCCAGCCCTCCGCTAGAGCCTCGTCAGCTGAGTCCAAACAACAGTCAGAAACATGAGGCCCTTAAAAATACAGTAATTCCGGCGACATCAAAGCAGTGATTAGCACAGCTTCCTGGCTGTCTCTTTCTGTTTATTTATGGCGCATTACGCACCGTAATGCTATTTTCATAAGGTGTCAGCTGCCACGGCTCCATATTTGGGTGACAGAGTGCCTGCGGAGTACTACAATTACCGTGCACCCACCCCCGGCCTTCCGCGGAGCCGATGTCAACCGGCGAGAGCCGCCTCTCAAATGAAGAAAGAAGAAGCCGCAGCAAAGACAAGGACGTGCTCAAGGCCTCGGGCACGGCCAAGTGCATCCTCGTGAGTCACGCGCAGGGGAGAAGTCGCCTTGGACACCTGCGTTGAGATCCTTCTTTTATTCCACAAATCCCCATCATTTATTCCACAAATCCCCGTCATTTGTCAGTGGAGATGATGCTTCTCCGCACTCGGGGGTTCTCCAGCTCTTCTCCCCCCCTAAACCAGCCTCATGTCAAGTGCGTGTCGGCGTTGGGGTGGGCGTAGGGAACAGTATCGAGTCCCTGGGAAATGTCTCACGGCCCCCTGCGGGTTTCCTTCTTCTTTTTAAAAAGGGGTGATAAGGGGCCCCCTTTAGGAAAAAGGAACGTCCCATCTCACGTCACACAGGCAGGAAGCGTGTCCCCTGCCGATCCATTTAGCCACGATTCCCTCTCCGGACTTCTCGTTACGGTTGTTCCCCTTGAAAAACACGAGTCGGGGGACGTATGCCATGGGAGAAACGTAACTTCAGCCCGGGGAGCAAACGAGGGGTCGGGAGGGGTGAGGGGACGCCGTGCAGGGCCGGCCCGGGCCCCGAGGGGAGCGACGCCATGGGGGGAGCCGATGGGCACCTCCTGCTGAGATGTCACCACCCCGTCACGCAGGAGCACGCTGTTCGAGAGTTCGGTTTCAGCTGGATGGACAGGCAACGTGCCATCGCAGCGCCGAACCCACTGTCATGGTTTCCGTCGGAAACATGGATTTCCCCGCCAACTCGATCTTACATCTGGGACCCCTGTTCAGTGGCCCTTGCTCGGGCTGGGACGGCTTTCGGCTCTCTCGGAGGCCTGGGCACCCCACCGAAGTTTCCAAGACGCGCGCCAGCACTCTCGGGCGAACACCTGTCCTCTAGGAAGTGAGCCTGAGCCCAAAAGGCCTCTCGCCCAGGGAGGGCACTGACTACCCATCCCAAGATAGCTCGGGTCAGAGTGTCACCGCCGCCTGCAAATAGATCAACGCACCCCATGACCGCCCCTCGCAGCCACCCGGCGGCGACGCCTGGCGTTTCCCACGATTGCATCAGCCGCGACACACAGGGCGCGCTGCCGCGCGGCGGGCCAGGCCTCGGCACCCAGCGCGGCCTTTTTCTAGGCGTCGAGAGCGGGGTCCTCCTGACCTTGGCAGTCCTGACGCAGAAGCACGCCCCAGCGCGAGCTCAGAAGCTGACGATGTGACGGTGACGGCTGACGTCCGCCGAGTGCCAGGCGCTGTGCCCGGCGGTTTCCGGCTACTGTCTCCGCGACTCCTCCCTGGAGCTCTCAGTGGGCACGCCGGGTGGGTGAGGACACTGAGGGACACACGTCCAGTCCCTCGGCGAAGACAAAGTGGCCGGCAGACAGCGGAGTGCTGGGGCACATGCTGTCCTCTCCTCCACCTGCTGCGTCCAGACCCCACGGGGGCTGGAGAGGGGCAGGCGGTGGCAGGTTCCCACCGACGGCGGGAAGAACGACTGGCAGGCCGGGGGGTGGAAGGCCGCTGCAGAGGTCAGATGCTCCGAGCCCCCAGCATGTCGGGGCGTCCCCGGGCCCTGGAGTGTGAGGAGACGCTGGGGAAAGGGCCTGGTCAGGGGTCTCCACACCCTTGCCATGTGGGGGAAGGGAGAAAGATTCCGGGCGGGGTCCCACGGGCCCCTAGGGAGAGTCTGGACTGCGCGTGTCACCTGCTCTCAGTGTCACCGGACCTGGGACGAGGAGTTAACGGCTCTGTGGCTCTGAGGATGCGCTCACACGTTCACACGTGACACCGCCAACACTGTGCATCGCCACGCGCCCTAAGCAGACGGGTCCCCACGGAGGCTCAGCACGAGGCCACGGCGGGCCGAGCGCCAAGGGCGTGAACACGGCCGCAGACCCCGCAGGTGGAGGCGTGTCTCTCGGTGACAGCGCTTGCCGGACAGCGCCAGTGTCCAGACCAGGCGGGTTCTGCCCTGGCACAGGTAGGAGACGGAGGAGAGCGGGGCGCGTGGTGGAAGCTCGGGGAACGGATCCCTGTCGTCCTCGGCGTCTCCGTAACGGCCCGTGGCGGGCACATACGCGACCCTGAGCCCAAATGGCTAACAGACCCACTCTTCACGCGGCCCGCGTCGTGGGCACAACGAGAGGCAGGCCGCCCGCCTGTCCTGCCCCTGCCCCCCGGGGACTTGGCTCCAGATGGAGGGTCCAGCGTCGGTGACGACATCCTCAGTGCCCAGCTGAGCGCAGCCACGGGAACCAAACACGCCCGTCAGCTCCCCAACCTGGCTCCGCCTTAGGCTGACGAAGGATTAAGCTCTGGTGGCCTCAGGGCCCCGCCCTACGACGATGACCCACGTTTTCAACTTCGATACGTTAAGGCTGGCTGCGTGGCCACAGAGCGGAGCACAAGGACACGAATTAACCGCGGCTGCGGTCTCGCACGGTCGTGCTATTCTGGTCCTGAGCGTGCTTCTGGCCTTCCCTGTCCTATGGACGTCAAATGCCCGTTAAAGGGGACGATAGGGATGACACGTGCACAGCAAAGCCTCCGGGTGCCTTGGCAAGTCCGAGGAGGCACACAGTCCGAGTCCTCGTGCACGAAGAGTGTGGGTTTCTGGCTTCGGGCCAACGCTCGTCGTTCCGGCCCATTGGGCTCAGCCTGCCCAGCGACAGGGTTGGAACAAAACAGACTCAGGAGCACGTGTCCCGGGGGAAATTGTCTGAAAGGAGGACATTTCTAGAATTCCTACGTCATTCATCGATTCCAGAAATAGCCCGTATGTGCTCAGCGTCGACAGGCTCTTCACGACCGGGAGAGAGCGTGGGGGACATATTAGCTGAGGTCACTCCAGCTGCCGTGAGACATGAACAGGTCCCCACGTCACGCTGAGCTGGCTGGATACCGGCCTGTGTGGGGTCTTGATCTGGGGGCGGCTTCCACGGTCTCAGGTTCCCTGTCCCTGTGACCGCACCCTTCGCCAGGACCTCAGAGTCCTCAGCAGGTGGAGGATAAGAGGGTGAAGAAGCCCTCCTTTCTCCCTAACTTCGTAGACACGGCGCACGTCCCTCCCGTTCACATCTGTTGGTCAGAACTAGTCACGAGACCCCGACCCTACGCAGAGCAGGTTGAGACCTGAAGTCCCCAGCTGAGGGACAGGCCTCAGGGACAAGTCTTGACGGTGGACAGGACGTCTCGTGGATGGGAAGTGCGCCCTGGCCACAGCCATCCAGCGTGGGGGTGACCCCAAGCAGACCCGACGCCATCGATCCAGTCTTTGGAGCCCGGCCGGGGACCCGGAGCTGCCCGCTTCGCGAGGAAACGGACCCAGGTGCTCATCCTGAGTCCATCACCGTCCCCATCTGTTGATCTCACACGGCCCTTCTAGAATCACCCGGAATGAGGCTCCTCCATCTTCCCGCTGACAGGGCCTCAGAAGATGAAGATCTCCCCGCGCCTCCCTTCAGTGATTGATTGTCTGAGCGTCCCCCGCTGATCGATTTTCATCCTACTTATCGCCTTGGTCATCCTTCTTGGGACAGCCACCTGGGCGGGCTCGGCCTTCTCAGAAGATGGAAAGAGTTTACGGGGTGAGCAGGAGGGACTGTCGCGGGGCCACACGTGGGAGACTCTTCTTCTGACAGCAGTTACCATGGAAACCCGTCGTGGGGGGGTCCCCTTCCTGCGTCCACCTCAGCTGACGGTGGACAGGTGGCGGTGGGCCTCATTTCACCTGCGCCCACATCAGAGAAATCCTGGAGGTGAGTACCCGTTAGACGCAGAACCTTTTATGTTAAAAACATTAATAAAGTGGAGATTAAATATTAAAGAGGGAAGCTGTAGAGTCCATTCTTCCCGGAGGGAGGCTCGGAAAAATGAGGCGCGTTCATCTTCCTCCCGCGAGGCCGGCGTGCTGTGCGGCACGCACAGAAACCGGGGCTTCGTGGGCTCCCCGAAGTGGGTCCCCGGGGGGCCGCGACACGACAAGAGCATCCCTGGCACAGAAGAGGCCCGCCCTGGGGAGCGATGGGACCTCCCCAAAGTGCAGAGGTCAGCCCGCACCTGCAGGGCCCGCAGGCTTCGCTCCAGCTGGGTGCCCCCAGGGATGGGGTGCAGGGGCCACCACACTGACCCCGCTGGTCGCACGGACTGGGCCCCGCTTGGTCCCCGCGTGGCCACTCAGCTGCCCGCCCTGGAGGTGGGACCAGACCCCATGCACTAGGATGATTCTCCCCGTGTCCCCTGTAACAGCACTGCCACCAGCAGGGTCCGTCCTCAGGGGGAAAGACCGAGCAGTTTGTCTTTCCTCCTCGTCTGTCCTTCCCGTTGTTGATTTTCAGTGAAAGAGAGAGAGAGAGAGAGCGTGAACGAGAAAATGATAAACGTTCCTTTTTGTCCCGATCGATCTAATTTGGGGAAGAGAGGAAAAGAGAAGGTTTACCACCCACGAGAATAGGTTGTGCTTTGTCCCTGGGGATGACGGCACCTGTTTGTTCAGTCAACGAGCATTTGGCGAGTGTCTGCCTTGTGCCCCGAGTTATCGTAGGCCTGGGGGGTGCGGGAGGGGAGGATGAACAAGTCATAGGAAGTCCCGGCTCTCACGTAGCTACGTTCTGCCGAAGAAAGACCGTGACAAACCAGAAAACAAGTGAAAGGAGCACACAGGGGGACATGAAACAGGCAACCGAGACGCAGCTTCTAAGAGCACGTTCAAGGGATGCGCAGGACCAGACACGGGACGAGCTGGGGAACCCACGCTCCAGGCTGAGGGGAGAGCAAAAGGGACGGCCCTGGCCGCGAAAGAGCCACGCGGGCTGGAGGTGACCCACAGACGCCCCACGAGGGGCCGTGGAGGTGGGGCCGGAGATGTCAGAGGGTCAGGTCAGGCCAGGCACTGCCCAGGCTACACATGGGGGCTTTATTTATTTATTATAATTAATTAATGAATTTAGAAGAATATGGACGATTTAGAGCACACTCCCGAGTAGAGAATAGTGTCGTCGGTCTCGTAGAGGCTTCACCAACCTCAGCGACCAGCAGCCCGGGCCCTCCTCGTTTCACTCCAGAGCCCAACCCCGTTCTGATGCAGATCTCACGCATCGCTGCCCCTCCCCCACCAATACTTCAGCCTGTCCCACCTCTAAATGTGGAAGAATAACTCTTTACGACAGCGGTCCCCAGCCTTTGGGCACAGAGACCGGGGCTTCTATGAGCATCTGATGCCCGAGGATCTGAGGCAGAGCGGAGGCGGGGATGCAGGCGCTGGGGGCGGCTGCGGACACAGGTGGAGCTCCCCTCGCTGGCCTGATGTTCACCTCCCGCGCTGCGGCCCAGTTCATCACAGGCCACGGACCGGGACCGGTCTGAGGGCCAGGGGCTGGGGACCCCTGCTTTAAGAGCATCAGATTTAACATGATCGGATACTACGTGCACGTTTAAGAGAGAGAGAGAGAGAGAGAGAGAGAGAGAGTGTGTGTGTGTGTGTGTGTGTGTGTGTGTGTGTGTGTGTGTGTGTATTTCACAGTAAGACGTCTGGTTTCTAACATCGATCCCTTTCCTGACTTCTCAGTCCCATGATTGATCTAAAACAGCTTCGGCATTGACGTGCCCCCATCTCAATTAGAGGCAAAGTGTCTGGTGAAGAGCTGAGGGCTCACTGACAGCCATTTCCCCACCCGGCCCCGCCCAAGCCTCAAGCCCCGGCAACTGCGGCCAAGGGTTGTTTGACAAGTCACTTGACTATCTCCTCCTCCCGCCCCGACGTGGCCTTGTTAGTCGCCTAAATACAGTGCAGTCACTTGTTTCCGTCTGCTCACAGTTCTATTTCCTTCCCGCAGTTCTTGCTTCCCTTTTTTTTTTAATATTTAAGAATATTAAGATTCTGTCAAACCTCTAAACTACACAAAAAAACACAATCTCAGAAAAGTTATTTTTCTGTATTATTGGAGATATGTCATCCACGTAAATTTCTAGAAGCAGGATTTTGGGGTCGGAGAATAAATTCCTATGTGCCAACTCCCCCACCCCATCCCTACCATCGGAATTCCCACCTGCGTGGTCAGACAGCCCGCAGACGGAGCCAATTGTCAAGCTCTTAAATTAAATCCAAACAGATGGGTGAGAAATGATATCTCAGGGCGGTTTTAATTTTCATTTTTCTTATGAGTGAAGTTGAGCAGCTTTAGTATATAAATCTCATTTTAGTGCCTTGCTCAAGTTTCCATTCATGAATGACTTGTATCCATTTTTCTATGAGATCTGTGATCCTTCCCCCAGTACGTATGTATGTATGTATGTGTATGTGTGTATATATACACACATATATATATATATAATTTGTATTTTAATTTTCTAAGTATTTATTTATAGTTTTACCACTTTGTCATTTGCCTTTTGATCTTATCTATGATGCTTTCTTCCCCAGCAAGAGGTTTTTTTTTTTTTCCCCCAGAGTGGGGAGGGGGATTAAAGGTAGGCAAACTTATCAATCTTTTCACATATTACATCTGGATTTGAAATTGTTAGAAATCTTTTCTCATGCTCATACTATAGAATAAGTTATCTTTTTTTTAAAAAAAACTCACATCATTTTATTTTTACATTTAGATCTCTAACTCCCTTGGAGTTTATTTTTGTGTGTGTGTGGGGATTGATCAAAATTTATCTTTTTCACAATAGCTAGTTATTTCAATGTCATTTATTGAAAATCCATATTTTCCCACAGTTATTTAAGAAATCCTTTATATTCTACTCGATTTCTAACATACGAGTGAGTCATAGGGAGAATTGTCACATCAGTGATGTTGAAATAGCTCCATTTTCTATTGATTCTCTCTGGGGTATATCAAAGGTTTTTTAAAATGAGCTTTAAGAACATTTTTTTTAAGTACTCGTATTTTGTATTTTATGGCATTGCTATTGTAATTGGAATTTTTTTAGGTATTATATCTTCTAACGGGTTATGTATTATCCATGTACCTAAAGGCTATTGACTTTTGCAAGTTAATTATGTATCCTAGTTATAAATACTTGACAGCTGGTTTTATTGTTAATTGTCATTCATATTATTATGTCACTCATAAAGGGAGTTTTTTCTTTTTTCCAGGTTTTTTGCCTTCAATTGTTTTCTCTGGTCAAGTTACATTGGCCGAAACTTCCAGAACAATGGTAAATAGTAATGGAAATGGTGGAAATTTTTGCCTTGTTTCTGAACTCAACAGGAAAGGTTTAAGAAAATTTCTAGAATTAGATTAAATATAGACATATAATAATAATACCTCATCATAGTGAATTATTTTCTTAATGTGGTATCGGAGTCTGTTTAATAACATTTTATTTTTGATTTTTGCATGAGTGTTAGAGGAAGTTTGCCTCTAACTGCCTCCGTTGTGCTATCTTTCTTCAGTTCAGCTACCACCATTATCTACCCTCATTAAAAAGAATTTGGATGTTCCCCTTCTTTTCTCCATTCTGAAGCTATTCATGTAGTGATGGGGCTATTTGTTCTCCAAAGATTTGGTCATATTCTCCTGTGAAACTATTTGGCTTATTTTTTTTCAAGGACTACTACCTAATATATATTTCTTCTATTTATTCTATAGAGAATTTTTAAGATTTCTACGTCTACTAGGGTCAGTTTTGGTAAACTATATTTTATTAAGAAATTACCCACTTCATCAGGCTTTATACATTTGTTTGCATAGAAATACATAAGCAATGTCTTTTTCCCCCCTATTTCTTCTGTATCGATAGAAATTTACTTCTCCATATTTTATTTTGCAAAATTTTGCTCTTGGTTTTATTAAATTATATAATGGCATTTTGTACAGCTTTTTTAAAATAAGATTTCCATTTATTAATGTAATCTGTTTTTCTTTCTTTTTTTTTTTTGCCTTACACATTTCTCCTTTTGCCTCTATTAAATCTTTCTTTTTGCTTTGCTTTTTGAATTTTCTTTTTTTTTTTTTCATTTTTTTATTTGGAATTTCAATAAATTTAGTCTCATTCTTTCTTTGTTTTGTTTTTTTTTTTTGACAAACATAGTAGGGTTCTGAATTTTTAGCTCTACTTTAAGTGTATCTCAGATTTTTAAAACCAAGGTTTTTTTCATTATCTTTTTTTTATTTCTTGACTTAAAATTTTAAATACTAGCTCTGCTCCATCGAATCAATAAGACATAAAGAGATTTGTTTTAAAAAATTGACTCATGCAGTTGTGGGGTTGGCAAGCCAAAAATTTGTGGACAGACCAACTAGCAGATCAGAAATTCAGTCAGAATTTGATGTTTCGCTCCAGGCAGAATTTCTTCTTTTCCTGGAAATCTCACTGTTTGCTCTTAAAACTGTTAGTTGATTGAATGAGGCTCACCCACATCATCCAAAACAATCTCCTTTACTTACATTATTGTTCATATCTACAAAATACCTGCCCAGCAACACCTGCATCAGAGATTGATTAAGTAACGGGACTATACTCCTTGGCCAAGGGGACAAGATTAAAGGTGACACGTATGCTTGCCCCGTCTTTCTAACTTTTCAAACTTTTTCTCCCTCACCCTTTTTATTTCCTTCTATATCTTCATTTTATTCTCGCCATTGTTTTCCTTAAAGATTCCTTCATTGACCTGTATCACATTTTCATTGGAATCTGTTCGTCTTTAAGCACCTTGTAATTCAGTCTTTTCTTCTTACACGATGGTGTCATTATCTTCTATCTCTTTTCTGAGTTCCATGAACTCTTGTGTTATTTCACTTCTATTTTTAATTTTTCGATTCTCGATAGAAGGTGTTTTCTCCTTATCTTCAAATGCTTGAGTATATTTAATCACTTTAATGAACTATTATGATGTTACATCTGCTTCATGGTTGATTTTCTTCCCCGAGAATCTTCTTTTGTTTATATGTGTCCATTCATATTTTCTACTTTCTTACAATTATTTTCTATAAATGTGATCCACATTTTCATACTCATAGGAAGGATTTCCAATTTGGGAGTGTATTTTTTGTATGTCTGACTTCTGCTGTACAGATTATTTAATGGCTGAGAAATTGCAGTGGAGGGGAGAAGGATGGCTTCTCCCAACAAGAAGTTAAAGAGCATGAAAAACCTGAATTTAGACTTTTTTGAGCTGTGCATTCCGAATGGAAGAATACTCCTTATCGCTTAGACTAGTTAAGGAGATTAACCAAGGCCATGAACGTGAGACACCCGGCACGTAGTAAGCTCTTTAAAATACCTGTCTTCGCTGTAACCAGTGACTAGAAATTGTCCTTCTAGGATACCCAGCAGGGTACGGTCTTGACATTCTCTGCTGGTACTTTTTGGGGTGTGTCCTCAGAATCTACGAGGCAGGGAGTTTACAATTACTTCCAATTTTAACTTAACAAAGAACCATTTCTTTTAAAAAATGAAGTTATTGGAATATCTGGGATACAAAACCCCCCAAAATTAAACACAGGAAGGGAGAGCGAGCTAAGAGCCGCACGCTAATTCCGAGCACATCAGCACCTTCCAGCGCAGCTCATTCTGCTGGAAGGAAGATTCCAGAAGCTACGTGTGAAGCAGGAAAAACCCTGCCGTCATCTTCCTGGCTCCAGGATGTATGGGTCAGAGCGAAGTGCTTTCTCTCCTCTCCTCTGAGTCAAGGAGCAAATCCTTGGGGCTCGTAGAGAATCCATTTTCTTCCTTCCTGCCCCTGATTTTCACCCACCGTCTTCCCCTCCCTCCAGGATGCCCACCCCTGGCCCACCTCACCCCTCCAGCACTCAATAGCAGCAGTGACTGTGTCTTAATGAGAAAAGATGGATAAAATATGACCATAACCTCAGGGGCACGAGCAAAGGCCTGATTAGAATTCGGACCTGCAGCTGGAAGTGCCCGCGTGGGGCGGGAGACGGGGTCCACCATTGTTCCCTCACAAGTGGCTCAGACGGCCTGGCAACCGCGGTGAATGACTCAGTCCTTTATGCGGCCCTTCAGAAGCGGTCCACTGTTCCCCAACAAAAAAGGCATTCAGCGACAGGGCCCTGGCTCCCGGGCCCTGGAGAGCAGGCTTTAGGAGGCTGAATGCACGCCGCGCCCCCCGAGTCAATGGCCTCTGTGGGAAAGGTAATGATGTCACCGCGAATGCATTTTCAGGGTTCTGCCCTGCTTTTCCGTGCTCTCTCCCCTCCTGAGGCCGCTGCCCTGTTTTCTTTTCCTCCTCTGTCTCTCTCTCTCTCTCTCTTGCTGCCTCCCTCCTGCTTCTTTGAGGCCATTCTTCTTTTTTATTTTCCCCCAAAGTTTAGGACTCAAGCCTGCAGCAATATTACTGCCCAACAACACTGGGGTTTTCACACTTTAGCCTTTTTTTGCATAAAGAGTAGAAATCGCTTGAAAGGGAGGGCGAGGATGAAAAGGAGAATGAGGCCAGTGTGGCCCCTCTCGGGTTGGTGCCCGGTCGGGAGGGGACAGATGCAAATAGGAAGGGGAACTGGTGAGGCCAGCGGGAAGCAGGGAGGGGGCCTTTGAGAAACTAATTTGTAATTCTTTGCATTCATGACTTTAACAAAGACAAGAGATCCGTGTTTCTGATGGACTGAAGAAGGAGAAGAATGGCAAAGTTTCCACAAGAAAGGAGGCCTTGCTTTTGAAAACATCCTTTAGGGGAAGCTTTCGAAACTCTGCTTGGCTGCTCAGAAATGAGAGAAAAAGTCCCTCGAGGCTTGCGACCCGAGTGGAGAGGGCACAGAAAACAAGCCGACCCATTTTTGAGAGTGCCCCAGGTTCTCGGGTTCCTTCGAGGGCCCAGGTCACTAACGCTGAGGTGTCAGCGACGTCAGTTCAACTCGGAATCGTCGATGGGGACCAGAACGAGGCCGTCCAGTGCTTTCCGCTGCTAGAAAATGCGATTCCCTGGGACCCCTGAAGGGAAATAAATAAAGCCTTGCTCCAATGTGCTCTGTGTCCAGGCCATCGAAAAGCAGATATTAAAACAATCCGATAAAAGCAGCTCCTCGAGAAGCCAGACCACAGGTCCTGCAGAACCTCGGTGGCACTTGGGCTGTTCTGAGAGCAGGCGCCCATCTGCCCTCCCACCTGTCACCCAGGTGGGTGACACCTGCTCTGGGCGAGCCTGCGTCCAGCTTCTGGGCCCGGAGTCACCGCCTCCTGATTCTCCCTCCCACCTGCTTCCCCGTGATGGAGTCCGCGGGGGTCCAGGCACCACGGTCTCCAGGTTCTGGACCTGAAGTCGTACAAAATGCACACGCTCGTCGAGGAAGACACAGACACACAATGGAGTGTGTGTGTGTGTGTGTGTGTGTGTGTGTCTGCTAACAACGGGGCGGGCTCGGATCAGGGAGCACCCCACCCACACTCCCCCGGCCAGGGGTCCTCCCAGCTGCAAGACAGACAGACACGCGTCCTCCCCAGTCCTCCCTGCCCTTTCCCTTGGCTGGGCCTCAGAATGTCACCAGAGTCTGAAGGTGTCCCGACTCCCCTCCTCCTTATCCCCAACCCACCTCGATTCCTATTCGCCATTCTAACCTCCGGGATCCCAACGGGGATAATCAAATTGGTGGGAGGTCACCGGCATGGTCTCTGGACCAGGACGATCTGTGTCCTTGTAAGGTGGGAAGTTTGGAGACCGACACACGCACGCAGGGGAAAGACAAAGGGACACTGTGGGGAGCGACCTTCTCACACCAAGGATGCAGGCCTGGAATGGATGCTCAGAAGGCTCCGAGCCCGACGACACCCCGGTTTCAGACTCCGGCCTTCTGAACGGCAAGACAACGAATTTCTATGGGTCAAGGTGCCCGGTTTGTGTGGCTCTTTGCCATGAAAACGACAAGGCATATTTTGTTATAAAATCTGTTTCCTGGGTGACCTGAACTGACACAGATGGTACCAGGAGCTACCTGGCAATGTGAGGGGGTATGTGGGGGTTTGGGGCCCGATGACACAATGCGCAGCTGACAAGGAAGACCCTGTCCTGAGTGCAAGGTGGTGCGATCGTGGTCCGTGGCCCAGTCACTGGGTGTGCCTCACCCATGGGGACCCGAGGAACCGTCCTGGTTGTGGGGGAAGGTCCTCGATGCTGTGACAATTCGAATATTTGGAGAACACAGAGAGAGAAGGTCGCCCCTAAGGACGGTGGAGGTGGATGCTTTTCACTGTTGCAATAAAGCCCGAGCGATGGGTCATGGGGACAATGCAGGGTGTCAACAGCCCCTAACGGCTCCGCGTGGGGCCGGCGGGCCCTGGGTGGCTTCCTGCGTGGCCCTGCACAGGAAGAGAAGATGCCGCTGAGACACAGACTTGGGGCTTGACAGATGCAGATGCTCACGAGGTGAAGTCCAATAGGCCAAAGAGATGGCCCAGACAGTGCCGGGGCACGGCAGGCACCGGCCACCATGGGCTTCCGTCCGCGAGGGCCAGACCTCTGCCCAGGGCCGTCCCGGTGGCCACTGCGCCTCCTGAGCGCTGCTGTTCTCCCGCCCCCTCCTCTCACAGATGTCACAGCAGCGTCTGTCTGAGGTCCCCCTTGTCCCTGACTGCTGTCCCCCACCCCCCCAGATGCCCCCAGAGGGGGTCTCGCAGATGCGAGGCTCTCCCGCATCCACGTCTCGGGGGACCCGAATTCATGCGGGGAAACATTTCTGCCACCCTGTCACTCCCCGAAACCCCTCCTTGCAAATCGAGTCCCTGACAAGCTTCTTCGGAGACGCCAATGCCCTCATCTCTCTTCATTTGCTCACTCAGGGGTACACAGAAACAGCTCCCACTCCAGGCCCCGGGATGCGGCGAGCGCAGGCGCCCCCGGACTAATGAGCTGTGCCCACCTTCTGCGTTCTCCTGATTAGCTCAGACTATCAGCCAGGCTCCACAGTTGCATCGGGCCACTTCCAGCTGGGGCCGAAGCCAGAGGTTCCCCAGGAGCTGCCGTCGCAGCCTCCCAGCATCCCTGATTATGCCGGCTCGGTGTGCATCGTTCAAGACAGTAAAGGCCAAAAAATTAAAATTAAAAAAGAAAAGAAAAAAAGGAAAAGAAAAGTAAAGAAAGAATGAAAGAAGGTGAGACAAAAAAGGGGGCACTCTGCTTCTTTTAAATCATCTGAAACTGTCAGCCAGCAGCGAGCACCGAGCCTCCAGCCACAGGCCGGCGGGACCGAGGCAGAAGCGACCACAGCGCCCGCCTGGCTTCCCGGCTGCTGGTGAGGTGTCCCACCACAAGATGACAAGGATGGTTCGGCCACCTCTCCCGGCCCCCCGTGGTCTGAATCTCACGGAGGGGAGGTCATCGCGGGCCTAAGAAAGGCGCGTGTTATGTCTGTATCTCCTTAGGCCGAATTTGGAAACCGGGATGCTAGAATCACGACCTGTGAAGCCGTGACCCCGCTCCTCCTTCAAAGACTGAGGAAAAGTGATGAGAATGAATGATCGCATGGGGAGGGGCTGATTGCCATCAGGGCCCTGCCCCGCCCACCCAAGGACGAACATCCATGAAGCACTTTCCCACTAAGGACAGGTCAGGGGCTTCCGGGCCGTGGGCCGGGCCCCCCACAAGCTTCCTGCCTGGCCAGGGGCGCACGACACAGCAGGTGCAAGCAGACGGTGCCCCGAATGACCAAAATCTGGGTTCCAAAGAGGAAGAGGCCTCAGACTTGGGTCTGGGGACGTGCAGGGCAGAGACTGCATCTTGGCCTTCTCTAGAGTAGGGATTTGATAGCAAAATAAGGGACGAGGCCATTCCTGAAGCCGGATGGGGCCAGTGAGGCAAGAGGATGCGCACTCTGGGCTGGGGGCCGTCCGGTCACAAGGGGATCCATTCTGGACATGTTTCTGTTATCGACTGCTGTGCATAATTCATTAGACAAAAGGGATCACGTGAACTGTGCTCAGGGTACGACTTGCACCCTGAGACCCTCCAGTTCAGCTTATGCGTCCCGGACAGGACACCGCAGAGCCGATGGCATGTCCTTCTCAGGGCCTCACACCCGAGGCACCCCGTGTCCATCCGTCCCTCCCCAGTGATGCTCACTACACTCACTCAGTGAGGGTGGTGCTCGGTTTCTCCACTGCATCGTTATTTTCTGAACCAAAAACGTCGTGGGAGAAAACTCTGATGTTCCTCATCAAGGTGTCCTCCTAGATTCACCGTCCATTGATGGTTCTCGGCCGGACCCTAGTTTTCACTCGGATGTTTCCAAAGCCCTAGCTTTCCAGCTCCGGCATTGTCTCCACAGCTACCAGGTGGCATGTGGCACTCGACTGTAGGGAAGAGCCAGCCCTCCTTCCTCACTTACTTACCCACCTGTCCATTACACTCATGACTTTGGTACTCAGGTTCGCACAGTGTCCCGAAATAAATGTATCTCTGTGCTTTAGATTTTATAAGCACGTCATATGTACTAGGTTATACGTGTGCACACACAGATATCTATATAAAGCGTGTGTGAATGCACACATGGACGTGTGTACAGCAACTCAAGGACCACAAAAGGAGCACGTCAGGGACACCCTTACGAAAAGGGCCTGTGGAGTGTCACAGATGCAGTCTACCCGTTTTGAAAATACACGATGGCATGGATGGCGTGGATAAAACTCCTATGGATGATCATCGACCTGGAGAATTCCTAGGCCACTTGAAATCACAGACCTGTGCTAAGGTGAAATGGCCACTCGGTCATCTTCCTCCATGGCCCATGGAGGGTGCTTCTGAAGAAGACATTAAAACCCCCATAACTGGTATTGAGCATTCACCAGGCACGTGTACAGAGCGATGTGGCTGTCCCACAGGGGCCATCGGGCGGGCATTCTGAGAGGCATGCGGGGAGGAGCTAAGCAGGTGAAAGACCCAGTTCGAAAGCTTCGGGTAAACCATCAAATTGCATTGCCTTCCAAGTCTCCTTCTTAAAAATAAATGAGAAGCTGTCACTTTATGCCGTCCTCCACCAAGAGGACCATTTCCCTCATAAAGTGGATCAGCTTCCTAGGCCTTATTTTTCCCGTCTATGTACTGTCTTTAGAATCGTCTTTCTCATTAAGCAGCATCATTAAGTGCTTAGTGGACACGGTGAGAAAAATGTCAGTGCTTAAAATTACAATTTCTAATGGTCGTTGAAAAAAAGTAATCTATTTACAATTATGGAACAAAATCCAGAGAGAGAGAATATGAATAAGGGCAATTTTATCCCCTCACACATGACAAACACACAAGTCCACCTCTTAAGAGTTATTATTCTAGAACCACTTTTCTTGTCTTACTGAGTTTAAGGTGCTGAAAATAATTTTTAAAAAATAAAATGCATATCAGAATTATAAAATATAATCACATGAGATATAATTTTAGTCCTAAGTAATAGAATATTACAATGAGTATAAAAATAGAAATATGCACTTTAGTACAAATTTCAGACCAATATGCAAAATATATCATTTATTATGACTATATTATATTAAAATTAAACATTTTAAATTTATTTTATAAAATTATGTTCAATGGGACTTCCATTTCTAGCAGACTAGATACCCTGGGGGTCCTTGACCTTCCTGATTATACCAATTAAAATACTGGAAAATAGAATATGATGGATGATTAGATAGATAGATGATAGATAGATAGATATAGATAGATAGATAGATAGATAGATAGATAGATAGTAGATGATAGATAGATAGTAATTCTGTGCCACATTGTTGAGTTGGCACGGAAGGAATCAGCAGAGGTCTAAAGGAAAAAGAAACCTGGGAAATAAGCAGGAACTGCACAACCACAGTTGGCTTTGCCTGGGCGGTTGATTCATCAGGAACCAGGAGGCCTTGAGCTTCTGCTTTGACGTGACGCCACAGAGAAAACTTAGACCTGCTAATGTGAGGGATCTCATCAGATGCTGAAATCCTCCAGGGATAAAGATGCTGTCCAAAAAGAAGTCGACTGACCTCAGTTTTGGTACCTGTCTGGATGAGAGCAAAAAACTCCCTGAAAAATATGGAACTTTGCACAGTTTACAGCCCAAAGTCACAATATCTGTGTGAAGGGACAGAAGGAAGAAAGGAAGGAAGGGAGAGAGGAAGGCGGGGAAAGAGGGAGGGAAGAATTTAGTCTTCAAGTCTCCCCATGTGGGTTGGATATCAGGCCAGTGGCAGAAGCAGATCCAAATTCTGGCTGAGGGCAGCCAAGCATGAAATATTCCCACATGTAAGTCCAAGGAAAATAACTGCTTGACATTTAAACAAACATAAAACTTAGAAGGAAACAAGGTACTATGTATGAGAGCCAGCTGAATCAGTAAACAGCAAAAAATAAAAAATAAAAAATAAAGAATCCACAAAGAGAAAAGATTACATAAAAAAATGACAAAATGGGAATGATCAAAACACACATTATATTTCTTGTGTTTAAAGAAATAAGTTCTTAAAAATATAAAAGGGCAGCAAAGGTTATTTTTTAAAGGCATACAAATTTTAAAAAGAGTGACTGTGATTTTATCTTCTATAAAATGAAATTAAAATTAAATTAATGGATTAAACAGCAGGTTGGAGAAAGCTGATAAAAGAATTGGTGAACTGGCAGGTAGAGCTGAAGAAATCATCCAGAATGCAGAAACAGAGGGGGAAAAAACATAAGAAATATGATAGAGAGGCTGAGCCACAGAAAAGAAAGTGAAAAGCTCTAATTTGTATCGATCTAGAGTTCCAAAAGGAGAAAATAAAGATAAAGGATAGGAATCGATATTGAAAAGATAACGACAATGGCTGAAGACTGACCACAATTGTTGTCATGTAGCAATTCTTACATCCAGAAAGCCCCGTAAGTTCCAGTCAATGTAAATAATCATTATATTAGTGTGAAATGCAGAGTAGCACAGAGCCAGGGAGAAAAGACCGATGACCACAGACAACCCGCAGCCAGGCTGACGGATAACCGCTCAACGGTGGGAACAGAAGGCGTAAAGCCGAGCAATTCATGTTTTCAGTGTGCTGATGGACAAGGATGGTCCCTCCACATTTCATAGAAGAACGAAGGCAAAATGACAAGTCAAAATCGAGTTTGTCATCCACAGACCCTCACGGAAGGACACTCTCAAGGATCTAGGTGATGCAGAAGGAAAGACTTCAGCTGGAATGTCAGGTGCACAAGCAAACGGCCACATGAGAGGACGTAAGGGCTTGCTGACCAGAACCGAGGTCGCCACCTCTGGACATCTGACCTGCAGAGTCGTTCTGAGGGATGATGAGAGTTTGAAGAGTGTCACAGTTACTGGTGCCTGTGGTGCACCAAAAAGGAGGGACAGAAGGAACTTGAACCTGATGACCACTGTCTACAAAAAGTCTCCCGCAGACACCATAATTAATGTCTGACAGACATCTCCGAGGGAACGTTTCATAACCCGGCCCTGAGGTCCCTTCCAAAGCCGAAACCTGCTGCCGCCTTGGCACCTGTATCCTTCCAGTTGTTGGGCAATCCTTAGCTCCTCGGCCTTTTCTGTCTGACATTCTCACCGTCAGGGAATCTCGTTAACGGTGCCATCGAAACATATCAAAGGCTGGGTCTCTCCTTACTGGCCCGGCAGAACCACCGTCGTCGCCCACGTGGAGTGTGGAGTCACCTCTATGTCCTCTCTGCCACGGTTCCTGGCACGCTTACTGCCCCCACCCCATCTAGGCCCAACACGGCAGCTAACGTGGCCTTTTCAAAACTCACGCAGAGCTGGCCACGGGCCTTCTCTGTCCGACTCCCTGGTGGCCCCCATTGCACCCCACAAAAGCCCATGTCCCTGTAGTACCCCAGGCCCTGGACCATCCAGCCGGTCACGTAGCTGATCCTCCCCACCCGCCCCCACCGTGCCCTCCCTCATTCCACACCAGCTGCCTTGGCAGCTGTGGCATTTCTGGACCGCACTGGGCATGTTGGCATGTTCCCACCTAAGGGACTAACTGTACCTCTGCCTGGAACATTTGTCCCCCAGATATCTCCATGACTAACCCCCTCACATTCATCAGTCTCTAACCAATCTCACCCTCCCCTAACCCATGAAGGCTCCCTGACTTAAAGCTGCAGGACCACCCCCCCATTCCCAGAACTGACTCGCCTTTCTTTGTACTGTATCCCCATGACACCTAATACCATCGCAATGCTATGTAATTTAGTTATTTATTGTGCGGATTGATTATTTTTCATCTCCTTTCCTACTTTTACTAAAAGGAAGTTCAGAACTTTTTGGTTTTGTTTGCTGGCCTATGGTGAGCCATGTCTGAATATTTGTGAATGCACTAAAAATTATAATCATTTTCTTTAAGATGAAGATCAAGACAAGTAAACATAGTAAAATAGACCAAAATAATAATAATAAAGGTAAAAGTAGAATTAAAAAGAAACAAATTGTTCTTATTTTTAGAAAGTATGATGGCCTACAGAAGTTTTAAGAAATCTACAGGTAAATTAGTATAGTTAATAAAAGAATTGGGCAAAATTGCTCTATACAAAATCAAGATACAAAGGTATAATTGCATTCTTCTTCTACATTAACAAAAAATCATTTAAATAATTAAAACAAAGATACCATTTTAAACAGGAAGAAAAGATGAAAACTTAGAATGAACTTGAAATAAAAACTTTAAGCCTTCTATAGAAAAACTATCTCACTGAAGATGTACAAGACACTTAAAAATAGATATGAAGGAAAATCTAAATAAGAAGAGATATGCCAAAAATTTTAATGAAATCCCAATGTTGAGCATAACGCTACACAAACGATCTATAGGTTCAAGGCAATTCCAATAAATTTCCCACCAGAGTTTTCCACAAACTTTTTAAGCTACTTCTGAAGTTTAGAAGGAAGAACAAATGGCCAAGAATTCCTAAGGTCCTCTTGAAGAAAAGCAAGGTAAAACTAATTGCCCTCGTAGATATCAAGGCTTGTTATAAAGTAATAATAATTTACAAATATTTAATTAAGTATCAGCAATCAAAATGTATCATGAAATAGGAATAATTTAAACACGCTGGCACTAAAGCTGAGGTAAACATGGAGCCTAGATGCAGACCTGCAGCTGTGAAAATGATTTAAAACTGAGAGCACACGGCAGATGGCTGGGGAAGGGATGACGACCTAATGTAGAGTTATTCATATTGAAAAAGAAGAAAATGCGCACCAAACTTTTCAGAAACGAAAAATGAGAGAGGACCCTGTGATCTCTAGGTAGGAATGTAATTCTTAAACAAGACCACTCCTTCCCCGAAAAACAGGAAAATATCGATAATTTTGACTACACTGAAACAACAAAAGCTTCTATCCACCAAAAGATACGATAGAGTGAAGTGGCAGAGGAAACCTCAGAGGATAATAGCAACATTTAAAATGAACAGGATCAGTATTTATAGTATGAACTTTTTTTACTAATCTATAAGAAAAAGACAGACCAACCAATGGAAAAGTTAACCAAAAAAAAACACGTTAAAGACACGAAGAGGTGTTCGGAGAAGCGGAGACACGAGTGGTCCAACCAATATGCGGAACGAGACTCTGTAATGGTATGAATTCGGAGAATGGAAATGAAGTCCATACTTTACATCCATTTCGCTGCCACCAAATTGGCAAAACCTAAAGTCTAGGAAGACCAAATGCTGGTGAAGTTGTGGAAGAATGACATACACTCGCTGGTGGGAGTGTAAATTGGCACCCACCCTGGAGCACAGTCTGGCATCACCTTGTCAAGCCGAACATAAGAACACCTTGTGGCTGAGTGGCCCCGGAGAGAGTATGGCTCACGGGTACCCGGAGGTAAGTGACGACGTTCACCGGAGAAGCCCTCATAAGCTCCACAGGACGTCAGGAACTGACGAATCAATTGCAAAATATCTTCTCTGTAGAATGTACCAGGGCAGTGAAAACTAATTCACTGATAAGTCAGCTAGAGCTACATGTGGAGAAATCTCCAGAGCAGAATGCTGAGGAAAACAGCCATCACACAGGAATACAGGGAGGAGGGTCTTATTTACGTGCAGCTGAAGCAGACACAGTCAAACCAGTCTTTGTTCAGGGATATGTACACAGGAGGTAAAACCACGGAGAAAACAAAGAAATGGTTAACACGAAATTCGGGAAAGTGGATAACTAATGCGCAACCGACCAGATGTGCCGTTGGGGAGGGAAATAAAAGGAATAGGGCCAGTATTCATAATAATCTGATTTTTAAGCTGGATGCTTAGTGTAAGATCCTTTTTTTAACTCTGCCTAATCTATTATGCCCTCTTTTTGTATCTCATAATACACACGCTTTTAAAGTCAACGCTATGGAATTGATCATGCCATCAGATGCATTTAGATTCCACTCCGAGTGGCATAGAAGACGCTTAGATTCTCATGGGTTTTGACTCGATTTAGTGCCTTTCCTTAACAATCTGGAGTAGCGTACTAGTCTCAACCCATATCCACGAATAAATACAAATGGAAATAAATACAAATGGAGAGGTCCACCTCTGGGTTTTTGTATTCTTTGTGGAGCATTTACTAAATCAAATCTTCATACGACATGGGAATGGGTCCTGGATTCTCACTGTAAAAAAAAATATATATATATACATATATATATATACATATATATATATGTATATATATATATATATTTTAAATATATATATTTAAAAACATATATATTTAAAATATATATATTTAAAAACATATATATTTAAAATATATATATTTAAAAACATATATATTTAAAATATATATATTTAAAAATATATATATACACACACACAAATAAAAATTTCTGTCAGAAGCAAATTAGACAACTAAAGATAAGTGTGTGCTTGAACAGTTTTTCAAAGAATATTAGTCTTCTAATCCCAATTACAAGAAGTCGGTGTTACTGTGAGAATCTGACTCACCTAAAATGGACAATTAATATCGCACTTTTACAATTTCGAGACACTTATTCTCAAATGCCAACATCCATGGTCGAAAAAAGTAAAAACAAGCAAAACATGGATAAGCATATTTAAAATACGTAAAATGAAAATCTAATATTTATACAAGAATGCCACTGCTGTGAGTTATGCGTGCTCTTTCTAGAAATTAAAAATTAAATGATAGGCCGCAACCCTCAGCAAGTTTACATTATGTTAACCAAGCACCACAATTCTTCTGCACTGTTAATGTGTAAGGTAGATAAGCAATTTTAGCACTCAAGAACGGTCTCTACAACAACCCTGGAATTTTACAAGTCACATAAGATGGCACTAATATTAATTCTACGGAATATTTTACTTGCAAATCAATCTACCATCTTGTCCCAGAGCAAGTGGCATAACGCAGCTGCAAATTGTATTACAAGTAGTTTTTCTCCAACTACTCCTTCTCAGTTCCATGCCTCCAACTAAATAATCCTGAGATGTTTGCATTCGATTATTTGGAAAATAATAATTATAACATTTATAAAGTTTCCCGAGGGACGAAGAATCCAGCAAATTATATTTACTACAATATAAATATGTCACCATTATCTTCTAATATTGGTGAATTGGACCAGGGAAAACAGAGCTATTATTCAATAAGTCATTAACTGAGTGTGGTCTCATTGTTGGCACTCAACAGTGATCGTAGATGCGTCTGGGGCTGTGTAACACGGTTTCTTATGATTCTAAGGCAGGGAATTAATAAGGAGACTTGTGTTAAACAAGATCTGACCTTGAATAAAACACTCTCATTTTCCGCTTCAACGTAACAACATAGTCTTGCCTAAATGTGCTTTTGGATGCACTAAACTTTGTTTTCCTCACACGGACTGGAATGAAAGCACAGGCAACGGGAGGGATTTTCAGAGCCGTGAGAACAAAGTCAAGTCTGATCCCAGGAGCTGGTGCTTCGGGTGTCTCCTCTCCAAGTCTGAGTCAAGTTAAACTGAAAAGGAAGTAGCGTATGTGGCCCCAAACCAAATCTCTGGAATGTACCCGATCGAGGTAATTTTGAGATCATCTCATAGGACTATGGGCCGACATCGACCCCAGCCTCAATGCTGCCTTGCTGAGGAGGGCACTGCACGTTACGATGGTCACTCACCTAGGCCATGGACCCTTCCGGGGCAGATGAGCAGGCACATCAGGGCAGAGCGGGTATCCTGCCTTTACCGCAGGTGGCGAGGGCGGGGTATTGAGCAGGACGAGGCAGAAGGAGCCTGCAGGGTTCTGCCGGTCCAGGCAAGCCTTTCTTGGCTGTGGAGTCTCAAGCCATGAGCTGGCAGCAAAACAGCTTCAGCCTTTCGTGGACAGGAGTGAAAGCACATGACCTAATTGGATTGTGTTGTTTGTTTTGTTTTTCTGTTGAGTTTTAAGTGTGCTTTATATATTCTACATACTAGTCCTTCGTTGGATTCTTGCTCTGAAAATACTTTCTTCCAATCCATGTTTCTTTTCCTCCCCTTGATGAGACCTTTTGAAGAGTACACATTCTTTATTTGACGAATCAAATTTATCATTTTTTCCTTTTGCATTTGATGTCAAGTATGAGAACACTTGACCTAGTTTTACATCCTAAAGATTTCCTTCTATATTTATTTTTAAATTCTTTGTAGCTTTCGACTTTATATTTAAGTTTATGGTCTATTTTGAGTTAATTGAGGTTTAGGTCAATGTTTATTTTTCTACCTATGATGTCCAATTGTTCCAATACCATTTATTAAAATGTCCATCTTCCCTTCATCTAATTGCTTTTGTACCTTTGTCAAAAATCACTTGGGGCTATTGTGTGGACCTGTTTCTGGGTTCTCTGTTCTGTTTCATCATTCTATGCATCTCTACTTCTTCCACTACTACCCAGTCTTATCAATGTAGTTCTACAGGAAGGCTTGAGAGCAGGTACACTGATTCTTACATATTATTCTCCTTTTCCAAAATCTTTGAAGCAATGCTATGCACTCTGCTTTCCATATAAATATTAGAATAATCTTGCCTATATCTATAAAATATCTTATCAATATTTTTATAGGAAAGGTGTTAAACCTATATATCTGGTGCATAGAACTGACTTTGCTATGTTGAGTCTTCCAAGTCCATGGACATGATAAGTCTATTTCTGTAGATCTTTGAATTCTTTCATCAATATTTTGTTGTTTTTAGCATACAAGTGCTAGACATGTTTTGTTAGATATATACCAAAGTATTCCATATTTGGAGGAAGTATAAGTGTTATTGTATTTTTAATTTCCGTGTCTACCTTTTCTTCTCTTTGCTAAAACACAGCAATAAATTTGACCCTATTGTGCACCTTGGATCTTGTGGTCTTGGTGAATTCACTGATTAACTCTAGGAGGTTTTTTTAAATAGATTCTTTGGGATTTCCTATGTAAATCATCATGTCATCTGGAAATGAGAATTTTATTTGTTCTCATCTACATTTATAAAAGTTATTATTCTATAGTTTCTTTTTTTCTAACTGTTTTTTATCTCATTTTGGTATTGGGCTAACACCAGGTTCATAAAACTAGTTGAGAAGTGTTCTCTCTTCTTCAATTTTCTTCTTTCATTCTTTCTTAAACATTTGGCAGATTTCTCCAGCAAATCCAACTGATCTTTTATGAGGGAAATATTTATTAATTTAACTTTCTTAATAATTACAGGACTATTCTGATTATTTTATATTGATCAAGCTGTGGTCATTTGTATTTTTTCAAGAAAATAGGTTCATCTCATGGAGTTGGTAAATTTGTGTGTAGAATTCAGTCTTCTATTAATATCTTTTGGTATCTGTGGAGTTTGTGGTGACATCTATTGTTTTATTTCTGATAGGGTAATTGTGTCTCTTTATTTCCTTTGTAAGCTTTGCTAGAGTTTTATCAATTATACTGATGTTTATAAGAACTTTTTTTGTACCATTAATTTTCTCAATTACTTTTCTGTTTTGATTTTATTGATCGTCACTCTTATTATTACTGTTTTATTTCTTTTGGTTGCTTTGAGTTTATTTTTCTCCTATTTTAGGTTTTTAAGGTGGGATCATAGATTACTGAATTGATACTGTACCTTTTCTTCTAATGTAAGCATTTAGTAATTTAAATATTCCTCTCAGCACTGTTTTGGCTATGTCTAACAACATTCGATATGTTGTATTTTTATTTCATTCAGTTTCAGTGTATTTTTTGATCGCCCTTGAGATTTCCTCTTTGACCCAGGGAATGTTTAGAAATGTGTTGCTCAGTTTCCAGGTATTTTCAGAGCTTACTGTTCTCCTTTTGTTGCAGACTTCCAGCTGGATGCCATTGTGGTACTTCCTGTTTCAGTTCTAACATGTAAAAACTCCAGAAGTCATCATTTCCATTTTTACAAAAAAAGGAAGCTGAGCAAACTAGAAAGCAGTGACTTTACTCAAATACACCATAAAATTGAGCTTGCCAGACAACTGGCCACCTGAAATCTGAAGAGACAAATCCAGAGATTTACAGTCAATATCTCATTATATGGAGCAGAAGCTGCTAGAGTCATAACTGGGAGAAACTTGAACATCATGGTTTTGAGGAATTCCTGAAAGCTGGGTGTGGAGTGGTGTGAGAAGAAGAAGCTAAGAGGGTACCCTCTTGAAGGTGGGGCACAGTGTCATGGGTTTTTATATTCAGGAACCTCACCGGGTCCTCAGGTTGAAGAATGAAGAAGATCCCCTCCAGGGAGCAGAAAAATAACCATAGGTAAATATACCCAGCACATTTCCCACTATAAAGACCTGTTTTCCAAGGAAAAAGTCTTTCCTAGCACCTCACTCAACCCTGGAAGATGGTATTTCCCAACCCTAGCACCTTCTAGTCATTTTATATTACCTAAGGGGCAAAAGTAACGCTAAAAAAAAAACAGGTGATTGTTATAAACTTAGGGACAGAAACCCATTAAAATATTTAGATTTAATCATAGAATTATATAACACTTTCCCTGCTCACCTCGCTGCAGCACCAACAGGGCTCCACATAGTTACAGTGGATTATAGCTGGGAGAGCTGCGTAACCTCATCTGAGGGGTTTTAAGGAAGCCCAGAGGCAACAAGGGAGGCAAACGCAAGGACACAGGGAATGTGAAATTTCCCGAATACTCTCTCTTAGCCTTGGTCATGTGACCTCTGAGCTAACGGAACACTTTTCCTTCTCCTTTACTTGCCTACCTCTTCCTGGTCATTCAGGACTCGTTTCAGTCACTTCTTCAAGAAACACACGTGACTACGAGGCTTCCGAAAATGTACCACGAAACTATAGAAATCCCAAAGCTCCAATGCTCTTGATTGCCTAGTTACTTGACATTTTTTGTCTTCACTGATAAGTTGGTGAATACCAAGGACTCGCATGTGTGCTGGTTCCCATCACCATGGCTCCTGGTACATCACGGGGCCTCAACAAAATATACTGGACTCAAAGAGGATGGAGTGCAGAAGTGGAGACGAGCTATGCAGAGGTGTAATACCCATTGAAACTTACTCTCAGAGTCCTAGGTGGGAGACCTAGAACTGTTCTGGTTTATGTAGTTCTTCCTTAGGACACATTGGAGAACTTTCAGGAGAAAATACTCTTCATTTTTTCCCTCAAAGTATCTCCGGTTGGCTTTTAGAAATATTTCTCCCTGATAGTATGGAGAATGAACTAGAATGTTCTCTTTACTCGAGATGGTCTGCCTCCTTAGGAAAGGGAATATGGTGTCCAATAACTCTGAGCTGGTACACCACAGCTTAGGAAAACCTGGGAAAGGAGAGATACGGGTCCCAGATCCATTAGGGAAATCATAAGGAAGGTGACAATTTGGGTCAGGTTGGGTCACATAACTGATTATGGCAGTAAAAAAAAAATGGGCGAGTGGGAAGATTAGAATTGAAACAGAAGCTCAAGGATGAAATGGGGGAATAGCAGGTCCCGCAAAGAAAAGGGAGAGGTTCCTAGCAGAAGGGAGGTCAAAGAGGTCAGAGAAACCCCAGAAGACCCTCAGGTAACTGTTACAGCTGGATTCACCTTCTTTCATCCGTCCTCAATTCTTAATGTATGACTTTTGTGCTGATGGGATTAGAAGGGACACTTGAAGGTATTTACAACAATTTCCTTCATGTTTATGGGGCTCAGGAGGTTTTAAAACATAATTCATTTCCCTAAGACATGTACTCTGACACAAAACTTTCCAAAACGTACCACAAAACAAATCAATGCATTCATTCATTCATTTACTAAATTTCATTATATGCCAGAAATGGAAATCTCACCTAGAACTTGGACTTACTGCTATTGTGTATCAATAAACACAAATGCTTAGCCTTAAATTATTTCCTAGGTAAGGTAATCTAGCCCAAACTGCACCTCATGTCAAAATAAACCCTAGCATTTCTCTGACCTCAATTAGAGATTCTCTTTGAATCCTTCCAGTGATGAGGAACTCACTGCTTTGCAAATAGAAAACAAAACTATTTTATCATTGGACAGCAAATTATAAAGGATATTCTTCTTGTGATAAATGTAAATTTTCTTTCTCATGATCACTATCTGTTGTTCTTTATTTTACCCTCTGCTGTATTTCAGAGTACACCTGTTTTGCCTTCCAAATGAAGATATTTTAACTATTCAAAAAGACAGATAACATGTACCCTCATCATCCTCTCTCATTTGGGTTAAATATCCCCAATTCTTATAAATATGGAATGATATAAACAGCTTATGTGTATTAGAAGGCAGCCTTATAGTACTGACACCACCGCACAAATTTTAAAAATGCACTGATACCTACATTAGCCTTTGTAGTTTTCATTATTCATGAGTCACTTTGAAAGTCGTGCCTTGCATTGATTTATAATTTTTAGAGGATGATTTTATTTGAGCTGCAAAAGCACATCATTTGACCAATGAATGCACCTAGCTTCTGGCTGTCACATGCACAAAAGGAAGAATGCATATGTCCTATTGTATCTGGCAATTTAAAAATTAAGGTATTTCCAGAATTATCCCCTAAAACTGCTATTGCCTATTCTACATAGAGTAAATGGGTTGCAGTTTAATTTTGTTTGACTAAAAGACTGGCCGTTGTTCACCTCCCCTAGTGCTTGCGTTGGTTCACACATCACACCGACTCCGGAAAAGTAATTACCCTTCCTTAGGCCAACAAAACTTGATAAATTATAAAAGCCTTCCAGTGGAAGTCTTCCCATCAACCTTGTGGCAGTAATAAATCAACGAGGCAATCCCATCAAGAAGTCACTTCATTACTGAGCTTGTACTGAGGAATAGCTTGCCGCATTAGCATTGCTTACTTAAGGGCTAATGGATGTCATAATAATATGAAAAACGTGACCGTAAAGGACTCTTGCCTCCATCGATGTGTAATTGGCACTTACAAAATAATAATTTTGAACAATATATTTGGATCTTTTTTACCTCAATATGGATGTTTCTTTTTAGGCTCTGTGACTGCAAAGCTGAAGCGTGACTTCTGACGTGGGGCCTGCAGCTGTGGGAAGTCTTCCCTGCCTGTGGGGTCCCACGGGATGGTTGTCCCGCACCATCCTGCTCATGGCTCCTGTGCTCCTACCTCCCTCTCTGCTTCTTGTGGTCCTGCAAAGCTCTCAACTCACTTTACCCTGAACGCATGCCTTTCTGGTGACTTCCAAGCAAAACCCAGAATCATGACTGTGGTCTCAAAGGCCCTATGTCCTCTAACTCTACCTTTACGTCTAAGGTCACTCTCTGTAGAGCACAATGGAGGCGACATGTGCACCTCACTGCAACCTTTCAGAAAGCAAATGACATCAGGGCATCTTAGCACAGGTGAGCGAACCAGCATCCCCTGGGGGAGGCATATCTACAGGGTTCCCCACAGCACAGGTACTGCGTCCCCTTTGCATTCTCTGTTCTCTGGAGGCCAGTCACCAAGTCCAGCCCACACCCAGGGAGAAGGGGATGAGGCCCATTTCCTCGGAGGAGCTGTGTCTGCACACATTGTTTATAGTTCTGTAGGGAATATTTGTCCCTCCTCGTTTATTTTTTATTTAATCATTACTTGATATCAGTATGAATGCCTAGATATTTATTTTATTCTTTAAGTATAACCCAAGACTTTCTAAAAAATTTTGCTGCTCAAACTCTATCAGCTTTGGTCATTAGAAGCTCTTTCAAAATTATTTTTGCCCAATTTAGTTAGATAATCTATATTTTCTTATACGCCTTTTGCCAGACAAATCTATTGTAAATATATGCTCTTTGTCTATGGATTGTCTTTTTTTTCACTTTCTCACTGATGTGTTTTATCAACAAAAGTTCTGAATTTTAATTTATTCCAATTTATCGACCTATTTAAGATTTTTTTTTAAGTCAACAAACTTGCAATAGAAGGAAAGTCCATAACCAATGAAAGGAGATCTATAGAGAATCACGCAGCTTTCATACTTAATGGTTGAATATTGAAAATCTTCTCCCTGACTCAGGAACAAGGAAAAAATGTCCTTCATCCCCCCGCCCCCTCCCACTGACAGTTAGCATTGTACTGCATGTTGGCCAGAAGAGAAGAAAGATTAAATTAACCTGCATTTGTCACAGATGATATGTTCATGCACGTAGAAATGCTAAAGTAATCTACGAACAATTCAATAAAAATCACAAGTGCACATGACAATGCTGGTGAACAGAGGGCCAATACGTGAAATCAACTTCATTTCTATAGAGTAAGAGCAAACATGGAAAATGACACTTTAAACACCATGTACAATAGAATAAAAAATCTAAATAATTAAAAGAAAAAGTGTTCATGACGTCTAAAGGAACATTTAAAAATATAACAGAGAGAAATGAAAAATTGCCTAAACAGGTGGAAAGACGCAGCCTTTTTATGGATTCGATACATCGATACTGTTGAAAGTCAGTTTTTCCAATATTGATCTAAAGAGTCAATGCGAACCCAATCAAAACCTCGGAAGACTTGCTTTGTCGAAATTAGCAAACTGATTTTAAAATTTATACGTAAAAAGAATGAGCTGGAATAGCTAAGCCAAGCTCACTCGGGAATCAAACGGGAGAACATACAATCCTGATGCCACCCAGTGTGCTGCCTGGCAAAGGGGAGCTCACAGGCCACCACCCGCAACGCGAGGCCAACAGAGTTCCATGCAGCCAGTCACCAGACTGAATGCAAAAGCGCCATAGCGATTCGTGGGGGAAGATCCTTTCAAGGAATAGTAATCCGACGATTAGATAGGAAAAAAGTCTCATCTCCCCACTCCTTACACCACACACAAAATTAGTTTGAGAAAAAGCACAGACATAAGTGGCAAAGCTAAAACAATAATGTGTGTAAGGGGAAAGAAAACAAAATATAAATCATAATTTGGGGAAATAAATTTTTTTCTTAAACAACATTGCGAAAGCACTAACCAGAAAATGCAAATATATTTTTTTTTCTGAAAAACTAACCTCAAGAAACATTTTCTCTTTAACCTCTGAATACATCCCTCATTTTCCTCAATTATATATCATGAATTCATTTTTAGTCATTCTTTTTCCATTGGCTTAAAGCTCAGCCTTCTACTTAAACCTTGGAAGGCTTGACTAAATATTACCTCATATCTCTTTCACCTCTAGCACACTATCATCTATCATTCCTATAAATTGAAGATTGTTTTCCCCCAGGCATTTAATTTTTGAAATACAGTATTACAAAATGACATTTCACTAACAGTTCCAGCTATAAACTCCTCAGTGACTTTGAAGGACTGAGAGTTTCCTCTGTGTGACAGCCACACTTGTCAACTGCCAGGAAATGTCCTAGTTCCCAGGCCAAGGACCATTTCTGTTGCATATTCCCGCTCCACGCGAGATGCTTTCAATATCGAGATATTAGTGCAGCCACCGAGATGCCCATCTGTACCCCAGCACAGAAACAAACTGGGCCCGATCTAAGCCACAGATCCCAATTAGAGGATACCATGGGCCTCTTCCTCCGAGCTCAAGCTCCTTTCTCTTTCTCACTTTCACCTTGAATGACAAAAGCCCCACTGAGGCAGTTGATAATGCAGCCGGGGAAGCAGCTGCCAGCACCTGCTTCTCCAACACCCTGTGTTTCAGTTAAGAGGTGTGTCATGGCGGCACCTGGCAGCAAGACCTAAAATCAGGGTATTTAGTGTATCCACAATTTTAACATCCTCCCCACTCACTCCCACTGGCCCACACTTCTGCTCTCTTGGGAATGTGCCTGTATCTGTATCTTCCATCTATTCCTCCTCCTCCCGTAGGAGAGAGAGCCCCTGTTTCCAGCGCCAGGTCCCATCTGCCACCGTTGGCCACCTTTATGAATCCAAAACTGCTGGGAAATAGAGCATAAAAGTCAGCAGTCTGCGCTGAAATGGAAACGCCGTGGGCCCATGCCCTAGCTGGGCTCTCAGTGACTGCTGACCCCAAAAAGTTTCTTGTACAAAACATTAAGCGTAAAATGCGGATGGCACTTTGCATGGCCACACGTAATGCGGCCCGGCTGTCACAGATGGAAAACGCAAACTTGGTCAGAACCTTTGAACTCTCTCGAGAGATGTGGCCGGAATTGGGGGAGGTGGGGACCGAATTTTGCCGTCACAGTGAGCAAATGAACTAGAACAAGAAATTTTGTCGGACACAGTTAATTTCCCCGAGGATGACGGATGTCTCATCGTGGCACCAGGCCCGACTCCGGGGGCCCTCAGAGGCTGGCAGGCTGTGCAGCATTTGATGACACCAATACTGCAGGCCCTGTGGACTGACACTGTGGCTGTCTCCACAATTTCTTCCTTCCTCCCTCTCAGCCACCTGAGCAGTGCATTTGGAAGGCCATGTTTCCAGATACGGACCATCTGGACCTACGAAAGTGTAGTAGCCAACAACACGACCCTCTCCTTAGTTACCTGGCATGATGACGAAGCTCCTGAAGGTAAAAAGGAAGACAAAGGATTTCTGAGTTCTTAACAAAATGTCTTTATCATAAATGCAAATCTAGCCTGCCAAGTGCAGTTGACCCTCGACCGACACAGGAGCGCAGCGCGCGGGTCCCCTTACTTACACGCAGGAGTTTTTCAGTAACTGCCTGCGCCATTTTTGATCCACAGTGGAGAACCGGTGGTTATGGGGGGCCGGCTGCATGCATCAGTGTCACCCATTTCACATAGGGGACTTGAGCATCCACGGATATAGGTAGACTTGGAGGGGCAGGAAATCCTGGGACCGATCCTTTACCTATGCTGAGGGACAAGTAAATCTGGGGGGAGTCAAAAGTTACACGCAGATTTTTGACTGCATCAGGGGCCAGAACCCCTACCCTCAAGTTGTTCAAGAGTCAACTGTCTCTCCTTCAAGACCCATCAATTCATGCCAATGGCATGACACCAAAGTGCCGTTTGATGAGAACAAGGTACTCTGAACCAACACAATGCGGTCTTAGTACCAATAGGCTCGTTTGACCCAGGGATAAAATTTAGAAAACTAGAAAGAGCCACTCGGGTTGATGCCACCACCCAACCAGTGCCTTGTGTAATGAAGTCCTCAAGGCAGATAGACACATGGACAAACGTGCGACAGGCTTAGGGACAAGTCCTCAGGTGGGGAAGCAGTTTCACATGCCACCGACTGCCCCACAGGTTACATCTGAGCATTTGAGAAGTTAACAAAGCACAATAAGAGAGAATCACAAAGGAAAGACGTGCAAATCATCCAATAGAGGACTAGACCAGAGAATCATTTTAATGCAATAAGTTCGTCTTTTAAGTAAAATCAGAATAATTAGCTGGGAGTGCTGTGGGGCCCACACAGGTTTATAAAAGCGCATTTGGAGGTAAATATTCGGGCCCCAGGTTGTATATGTGAAGCTGAACCGACAGAACCATCCTTAACCCACTTGCCTTGACTCACCCAGCAGACGCCAGGGCGCGCGGCCTCCCGTGCAGACGTGCTGATGGACACAGCGCGCGGGTCTGAACGCGCGTGGCCGCCCGACACTCTCTCCAGGTGAGCCGTGCGCTGCCGAGTCCACGCGCTGCTCCCGAACCTGACTGCGCGAGTCAGGCTGGGAATCGAGGGAAGAAGTGCTACAAAACCCAATAATTCACACCTGCAGAAAGACACGGTGACGGAAACAACTGGAAGGCTCTAGAAAGCACTACTCGGCCGAGTCTCCAGAAATAGTTGCTCTCCAATAGCACGGGAGAGACAGATATGAAATATCTGGAAGAGGCGAGTTAAACTGGGCTCCAATTCGATCACGAATGTCGTGAGATTCCAGTTCCTCTTTAAGGAAACTAAAAGTGGAAACTGTGAGCGATGCATTATGATGGTAGTGGATGCAAAAAAAAAAAAAAAGTGTGATCTCCATCGACGGCGCCCAGGCCACCATGTCTCCGAACAGAGTCTGAGTTTCAGCTGCTCCCTCACCCTTTTTACAATCCCGCTCCCGGCCTGTCCACAGATGTCTCCTATCTCTACCTTTGCAACGTGCATCTTAAGGAAAACATTTCTCCAAAACTGAGATCCCTGCAGACTTCCAGGTGCCTTTGTCCGCAGGCAGGTCTGGCTTCGGGGCGTGCGATCCGCGCAGTCACACCCGCCGGTCACACTCACCCATGTGCGGAGAGGGGCTGACGCCTGGTGTGATGCTCTGCGGTCTTGTCTGGAAATCACTTTACCTTTGAACTTAAATTTTGCAAGTGAAGTCAGATGGGGACGATGGAGGACACAGGCCGGGCGGACACAGGCTGTGGTCCAGCGGATGCCTGCGCATGTGTGGATCAGGCCCACAGGCACCTGTGCAGGCAGTTGACCTGGCCCCACAGGTGCGTGTTTTGGAGCAGGGTGGGATGCTCCGGGGCCCCTCGAGGAGCTGATCAGGACCTGGGATCAGATTTGTGGCAGAGACGGCAGCAGCCGCCACAGCTGTGGGAGACCGAGGTGCTGTCCTTGGGGACCCCGAGACCCGTGGTGGGGCTGGGTTGCCCGTCTCCCTGGAGCCCAACCCCACAATAGCTGTGCAAACACGAAGTCTCCAGCCCGAGTGCCCAGACAGGAACTCCCAGCACCCAGGCAGCAAAATTTGTCAGCAAATTGTCACAAAATACAACTGCACCCGTGGGCATCACCAAAACACACATCAGGACGTTCTCAGAATTCTTTAAAGCATTTAGCATCTCTGGTTTTGAAAATTAGTTGGAAAACATCACATGGCAAGCATCCGCAGGCTTAGCAATGGACATTAAATTTGGAGAGCGGCGATTTCTGTGGAAAAGAACACTATTTTCACAGGGAGCTTAAACCAGTTGTTAATAAGAGAAACATTTTCTCACAATTGAAGTGATAGTAATAAAACGCTTAAACGGGCATTTTTAAATTATATACGAATAATGAAGCCGCTTTCGGCTTCTTACACAACTGCCACAAATTTCAGAAAGTGTCCGAGGAAACCTTAAAATGGCATTTTATAAATGTGCACTTACAATTAAATTTTTATTTGCATAAAACCAATTTGTATGAAGAGTTACATCTTTTTAGAAAAATTATTAAATATGCTAAAATTTATATTTTGGGGATGGTTTATCAGAAATATATTCCAAAGTTGCAGCTTACAAAATACTCTTAACAGGTACAGTAACAGTTGCATCCACAGGTAGAGCCCTCTCAGATGAAAAGAAAATAAGTTATTTGAAATTTTGCATTTGCCAGAGCAAATGATGTCACTTTTAATCATATTAATTGAAAATAAAGTCATTGAATGTATATAATTCAATGACCTACTAAGTGAATTTATAGAAAAGTGAGCTAGAAAAAAATCACACAATTCATCAAAATATAACATTATTATTTACTGTATCATATAAAATTATGACACCAAAGTTTTATTATTTTAATTTGTAAAGCTATGCTCTGATTTATGAGTCACTTATTATGTTTATAAATAATATAATATTTTTAACAGAATAATTTATATTTTAGCACCTTTAATGAAACCTTTCCTGTGTTTTTTTTTTAACAAAAGGCCTGGTATTTGCTATTTATTGGGCTTCTAAATTATGAATCAGGCATAAATGATTGTAGATTGACCCACAGAACATTGGTTTTAGAATTTCTTAATACTGATTGAGGTCTCACCATAATTTCTCTCAGAAAATTAAGTGGCTCTTTAGTAATGTTTAACCAGTTTTATTAGAAAAGAATTTGGGTGCTTCCAGTACCTCCAGAAATGGAGGAATTTTTTTAAATAATAAAATTTTTTTCAAACGTTTTTTATTTCTTAAAGACTATGAACCTTCCGCTGAAGATTCTCTGTCTTCCACCATCATTTACAATAATTTCGTTAAAAGCATCCGTTGGCTCAGGTGAGGAGAGCAGGTAGACATTGCTGATACACAGACCCTCGGGAGGAAAGCTTTTTGTAAGATTTCTGTGTCCTGAAAGAATTCTTCAGGTTCCTTTGGGAAAAAAAGAAAATCAGTCAAAGTGCCTGATCGGATCCACGTGAGTTTTCCCAAGTGGCGAGCCTTTTGTTTACATCGTAACGTGTTATTGTCCTGTTTAGTTGGAGCCAACAGGGAAAATGTGAATCCGATAAAGGAGCTAAAAATACTAAATACACTAAAAATACTAAACCCCGGCAGCTTCCCCAGGGCCTCTGAAAAAATGGTGATTGACAGGGTGAACACCTAATTTCATACGGAAAAGATGGAAATGAAGTCATCGCAGGTCTTGCTAGGCAGGCTCTTGGGCCACGGGTGGCCGGGATCGGCAGGCCTCCCCGGCTGCCACCATGCAGCCCGGTTCAGGACGGGTGGCACCTGCACCCCCACCGTGGGGGCCGTGTCAGGAGTGGAGGCCCGTCCCAACACCCTCCCATGGGATGCGCCCTGACACACTTTCCTGTTTCTGAGTCCAAGGATTTCATTCTCCAGCCTTGTTATACAAAACGATCCAGTTCCAGAACGTTCATGTCTGCCAAAGTCATTATAGGAAAGTAAGCACTGCTTAAAAAATGAAAAAAATAAAAATAAATAAAAAGGTGTGGCTTTCCTGTAGGACCTAATTACTTTTCCCCTCACAAGTCAACCTCCTTCCTCAACTAGGTTTCTGCACCCGAGGGGAGAAAATCTTGGACGAAGAGGTTTTGACCAACAAAGTGATTTCTGAGACTGGACACACGTAGAGCCCTGAGCCTTGTTGGTTAGGTGGTTGGTAAGCACATTTCCCACCGGATTTGCCCCATAATAGGATGAGCAAACTGAGGCAAGAAAAGTTAAGTAATTTATTTATTTAAGTCACAGGCTGAAGAGGACTGGACACACACGCGTGCCTCCACACCCAGGCCCCGCACGGACCTTCTGGGTGCCGGTCGTACAGTAATCCAGCCTGAGCAGCAGGAAACAACTCATCTGCATATGCAAATTGTAATCACGATTAGTCCAAAGAGAAGCTCTTTATATTGTGGAAAAGGGGCTAATGAGCCAGCAGGAGTGGGAAGGTGAGTTCTAAGTCCTTCCTCAGGCTTTTGTACCCTTTATGCGATTTTCTGTACTTGAAGGTGAATGATTTGCCAACAGGAATGACTTGAGAAACATCAAGATACTCAGAGGAGACAAAGGCTACTTGAAACTTCTGGTATTTCCCAGACATCAGAGTCACCTGCAGTCGAATAGAAGGCGATGGGAGGAGATCTAACTTTGGGTGGTGAACGCACGATGCGGTGTGTGGATGACGACGTATTGTGGAATTGTTCCCTTGAAACCCACATGCTTATATTAAGCCACGTCACCCAATAAATTTCAAAAAACAAAATAAAAAAGAACCACCTATGGGGCTTTTCAATAATCCATATTTCTTATTCCCACTTCTGAGGTAAGTGCAATTTTTAAAAGCCCCGAAAGGTGATACTAAGGCAGGCGGTCCATGGAACACGCTACGAAGAACTCGGATCTGGACATCGAGTTAGGGAGACGGAACAGGACGGAAATGAGGGTGATCACGCAGCAGCAGAGGAGGTCCTGGTTTTCCAGACACCAGGACAGAAACCTCATCTCGAATCCCCATGGTGGGAGAAAAAATAGTCAAGACTTCATGGTCACCATCTTCCTTCACCTAATAGGCCTGTTTCTAAGGTTTTGAATTTCCGTTCATGACTGGAATGAGATCATTCTCATATATCGACTACCGTAAACGCCAGGTTATTTGCCTTGATGCATGTCTCTCTATAAAACTTTTTCTGACTGAAAGACGGGAGAAAACAATCCCAGTTATATCTATCTGCCCTTTATCTCGGCCTTTTGGGTCCGTCCGTCCATCCTCCCCTTCCCAGGCCTGCAGTCCGCTGACAGCACCGCACTCACCTGACCGGGCCCAGGAAAGAGCACCTGAGCGGCCTGCAGCCCTGAAACACCTGGGCACAGGCGGGCAGAAAGGAGGGGTGACCTCTGCTACCCCTCAGACACCACACAGAACCACTCGACATGACCAGTTCAGGAGCTGGTTTCACTGGGAAAACAAGCTAATTTGTTTTATTTAAAAAATACATTTTTCTCCGCAGAACGCTGTGTTCCTGGGTAAAGGGAGGCCGATCCCCTCCCCTCTGAGAGGTTCATGTCCACCCCGGGCACCGCGCTGCCAGGGCTAGCTCCCACCTCTTTAAAAGGCCCACGGCCTTCTCCAAGACACCAGAGAGAGACAGACGTGCTGGGACCCTACAGAGCCTCCATTTTCCTGTTACTTGCTCGTTATCTGGGACTGCAGAGTCTTTGGGTTGTCGTTCCTAAATTCAGCATGGGATTTCACCCGATTTTCATCTTAAACTCCTCCAACAGCTTCAGCCGTACGGAGAGACTGAACAAACCAGGCATGACAGGTGTCGGGATCCCCGGCCACCGAGGACACCATGCGCCACACGTGGGCTCCTGCAAACGTTTCCAGCCGCTCGTGGTTGAGGAAAACCCTCGGCTCCTCTTTCTGAGCAAAAGCAGCCGACACCCAGCAAAGCCAGTTCATGCTCAGGACGTGACGACCCCGGAGCCCTCGCTCCAGGAGCCTCTTCCTGCAAACCAGGCCTCTGCTTAGCCTGGGGTCGTGTCCCACGTCCTCAGGTGGCCTCAAAAGAGGCCGCAGGCTCCGCAGGGTCCCCCAGACACACTGCATGCAGTTGCCTCACCGCAGCCACAGGTAAACACTCATCTCCACGGTCAAAGTCTGTCTCACCTAACATCGGGCTCCCTGACGACTTCATTAAAAATCAGTAAATAGACGCTGCCGGTCCACGCAGGCCAGGCGTCTCCGCGGGGCCTCGTGCTCAGATGCTATGCCTTCGCCTTCGCCTTTCTTATCATTTGCATCAATTCTGTTTGACGTGTCTATTTGATACATTCCTGCTGGAGAGGAATTCTGCTTCCCGCCTCGTGGTTTCGGTAATTCCATTTTGGAAAGCAAGAATGGACACACATTCACCACCTGTTATTATTCCTGCTGTCGTCATCGTCGTCATCATCATCATCATCATCACTGTCTTCGTGTGAATAACGTACCCTAAACCACTTCTCAAGGAAACTGGAACTCTTCCCTCCCAAAAAGCTTGTTTTCCTTTTTATAAAGCCTCGGATAGAGTTTTTTTCCATCAACGCCGAACATGAAACTGGAGCTTTCTGCAGGCCCCGAGATTCCAGAAGTCTGACAGCCTCATCACAGTCCCGGAGATTGTTCCCTTCCCCAGCATCATTCACAGATGCCAATTAGCTTCCTCGGCCATGCAGCCGTCGGATACAAACTTGGGAATAACAGCTTCCTTGGCGCTGCCTGTGGCGTTCCCTGCCTCACACGAGATTAAGTATGGCCTCCAGGGAATCCACGCCACCCCTAGCTCGTGGTCAGCCGAGGGCGTTCTCCAGGGGACCCATTAAGAGACCCGGAGTGCTCAGCCCCGAGCTCGGCTCCCTGACAGAGCCCGGCCCTTACTAGCCCTCCAGCCTCGGCCCTGACCTGAATCCTGTCCCACGCGGGCCGACATGAGTCCTGCAGCCTCATCTCTTTGCTCCCCCGTGACCTTCAGGAGGGCCCTTGTGCCTTCGGCATTTCCTTGGGCCCATTTAAAGGCTGATGTCATGACTCCTTCTGTTGTCTCTCCAAGTGACGACTCTCCAAGCCACTCATTTCATTCTGTCCCAGACATGAGAAGGAAAGCAAGCGTTACTGAAAATACCTGTCGGACAGGTCATGAGAGCTGTGACTCATGAAATCCGGACGCGGTTCCCGAGGCTTCCCCAAGTCTGAACAGTTTCTTTCGTGCAGTAAAACGAGGTGACTCTCCTGAACCATCCTCAGTGACTCTCGGACAGGGCAAGGCACGCCCGGCCCCGCTGACTGCAACACGCAGACAGGTCATGGTAAATGCCCCCCGATCTTTCTGGACGCCTGGAAACCTCCGAAACGGGGGCATCTCTGACCACGTCAGCAGAACTTGCATCTCCTGTGTCACCCACAAAACAGTCTTGATAGTGACAGGTGGGCGGAGGCTGAGTCCCCCGCATCCCGGACACAGCACTGCCCTCCTGTCCTGAACCTCTTGGCATGATGTTCGTGACTTGGAGGGAGTCATCACAGCATAACGCTGCACGGCTACACTAACCGTCACCCTGGTGTGTCCTTCCTCCCTTTTGCCACTGTTTCCCCGCAGACAGGAGTGAGCACGCCGCGGCACCAACGGCCAGACACACCGGCATCGAAGGGCCGGGCTCGTCAGCTCACGCACGTCCTTAGACTGGACCTTCGGATGAGCCAGCTTATTCCTTCGTCTGGAATCGTTTTTCCCAGTTTCCTCCAAAAAATCAAGTTCGGCCTTTCTTCGTTTGACTTTGTACTCCTCCTGATGCCCTAGAAATCTGCTCTCACTCTCGCTGTAAACGAACCTCTTCTCCTGGTTCCTCCTCGTTCGTGTCACTTTAGAAATGCCATGTCACGTGGCACCTCGCAGGGGCTCGACGGGTGTCTGTTGACCGAAGGACTGAAGGTTCGTCAAAGACCAGCCATGAACAGCAGCAGAACCTGATCCATCCTATACCTTAAAGAAGCTAAAATTCTCATTTTCATGCAAGACCTAGACAGAGACTTATACAATGATGACTCTAAATAACACAAGATGAACAAGAGAAGGCTTTAGGGCGCTGAAGAAATCTGGGAAGGTTTCATATAAAGGGATAGATTTAAGCAGAATTCCATCATATTTGGACGGGTGGAGGAGAGACGAGAATTCGCACAGAGAACATTCCAGAATAACGGAGAAGTGCACAATAGTTGGAACATCAGTTCTCTAACTCCGCGTCTACCCACGCTCTCATTCTCGTTTTTCTGATCATCGCTTCAATAAAAAACAATAATGCTCGCATTGTGGGGGGTTCTGAGTGGTGGATACATGAATTTAGGCAAGTTTTCACGCGGCGTCTGCTCATTATAATCGATAAACAGTTATCCCTGCTGTCGCTGTTGTCATCAGGGACGGTCTTGTCGGGACGGTGGACAGAACCCGCCTGATGCATGAACTCTTCCAAACGAACCACAGAGAGACCTAAAAACGGCGAAGCAGCACGAATGGTAAAGCCCTCGAACGTGCCTGAGAATGCAGGAGGTGGATTCTGCGCGCAACGACTCATTACGTATTCCCGAAAGAAGTGGTGCTGTTTGTGATTCTTCTTTTCCTCTCAAAGGAGGTGAACTCTGGGGCGCTGAGGGAAGGGAGAAGCTCGTGCGTTATGTGAGCGCCCGCTAGGCGATGGGTGCTGCGACATACATCACCATCCTTATTTTCTTCGGAGGCGGCAGCTGTGGGGGAGCTGGAATTACGAGGCAGGCACGCGGGATCCCAAACCCAATTTCTCGGCAGCATCCGTGCTGCCTCCCCAGCCGAAGGTCACTGTCAGACTGAAACCGAGTCCTAATGAACCAGACAGAGACCAGCCAACTGTGGACCACGGGCCAAGAACCGTTTTGGGAGATGGAACTGCACCGGGGTGCGGCCAGGCCCGCCGGCCCTGTGTCACCCACGCGGCCTGTGTGTCATCACCACGCCAGACCGGGCGCTTGCAGTGAGCTCGGAGGCCTGCAGAGCCTGAAATGCTGCTTTGCAGCAGACAGATAAATGGTGCCACCTCCGAAACCATCCCTCTGCTCTGCCTCTCTTTCCCTTATACAACCCGAGTGTGTTTTCTAGTTGAGTCCATATTACTCCACCGTGGAAATCCTTGAGGGTGTGAACATGAAGCCCAGACTTTCTTGTTCGTGTGGCAGTCTGAGACCATCGCGGTGTCTCCGTACCGTGTAACCTCCCCAGCCTCCTTCAGTTTTATTCTCTTCCCGTGACCTCCCCGCCTGCAGGCTCAGTTCCAACCGCTTTGCTCTACCCGCCTGTCCCCACTGTCCCTGCCCTTCACCATCCCATCCGCCCTTCAAAGGCCCGAAGGAATGCCAGCCGCTCACCACCAGCCCCCTGCCCCACCGCTCCTCCAGCGGGATCCAGTTTTCCTTCTTCCAAAGCCAAACACCTCTGTGTGACACGCACTTTCCCACGTCCCACTTGCCCAGTTAGGCCGCAAGCCCCTTGGGGGCAGACGTGGCGCCACAGTTACCTTTACGGCCCGGTCTGTTAAGCACATCCTGGGGACATTTTTAAAAATACACGGGTAGCCACTTGAGTTAAATAGTAAACAATCTGAGCACATTTTGATTTCAGACAACTAAGATAGAGTCATATTTAAAGATTTTCATATTTCTAAACGTTATTTGCCATTTCATCCACTCAAGAACCAAGACAAAATGGAAATCTATCCTCTCGGTACATTTTGTCTTGCTAGAATTTTCTCCGTCACCTTAATAAGAGCAGAGGCATCTTTCAAATCATTTGTTGTAGATGTCCTGTCATTCTTCTAAACAGTAAAGGTGACAATCGCAGGGACGTCGGCCATGGCGAGTTTCCTCCTCCGTTAACTTGTCCGTGTAAGGATTGTCCGTCCTCGATGATGGCCCCTTCCTGGATAGCATCCGAAGCCAATCAGCCTTAACTAAACACGTCATCAGAACAAATGCACAGTGCGTGGACCAACTTGTTTTCAAATATTCTTTTCATTTTTATGATGTTTTATTTAACATGTTGCTCATTGGAATCCATTTAAGACTTTCTGGCTCTGAGACTTCAAAACATTTTTCATTCATTGTTTATGATTTGCCTGTTTACAGCTACATCAGGTCCTCATGTAGCATCGTTTCATCCTATGTTGCTTTATTATGATGTTGATGAGGGAACAAGAATAGATTCCTGGCCCGGGGCCGCCGTCCGTGTGGAGGGAGTGTGCACCTTCCCCCCGCGACTGCGTGGGTGCTCTCCCGGGACTCTGGTTTCCTCCCACGTCCCAGATGTGCACGATGGGTTCGTTGGCGAGTCTGCATTGTCCCAGTCTGCGTAGGCGAGGGGGTGGGTGGCCCTGTGAGGGGAGGGTGTCTTGGTGAGAGGGTGGGGGGGTCTTGCCTTTCACTCCAAGCTGCCGGGAGAAGCTCCGAACTGGAACATGAGGGTTGGAAAATCGTGGTCTTACTAATTTTTTTCATCTTTCTAAATGTACGTAGAGCTCCCGTTTATTTCAATGTGTGTGACTAGAAGTGTTCGGGTCTTTATTTAAAAGTTTGGTGACGTCTTTATAACAATTCGCCTGTGGTTTTGTCACACGTTGCTCAAAGCCTCAGTTTCCAAGAACTTCCCGACTCACTGTCCCGAAAATCAAACGTGGCTTATTCACTCGGATTCTCCCGCACAGGCCGAAGGCTGAACATAAAACGTTTCTAGATTAGAGAATGTTGTGGAGAAATACACGTATTTTTAGCAAATGCATACTTAAGGACTCAGAAGTGTAGAGTTTTTAAATTATTTAGCAAGAAGATCTGCCGGTCTCATCTAGTTGTGCTAGCGAGGAAATGGAGATCCGTTCTTTAGTCTTCAACAGACAGACAGACACACAGACACACAGACACACACGCACCAGGCCTTTTTGACCGAAAGCTGTTTTTCTGGGAAAACGGTACAAGGCTTTTTGAGACTTGAGGAAAGGTCCCCTACATCCTTACGATGGGTAATTTTATGTGCCAATTTGACTAAGCCAGGGGATGTCACATCCGGTGTGTCTGTGGGGCGTTTCCAGAGAAGGTTGGCATTTGACTTGGGGCACTGAGTAAAGCAGGCGGCCTCTTCCAGTCTGTCCGCTGGCCTGAGGGAGACAAAGACTGGGGAGCGAGACCTCGTTCTGGCCCAATTGCTGAGCTGGTACCCGGGCCCGCCGCCCTCAGCAGCCCAGGTCCTCAGGCCTTTCCGGCCGCCTCCACCCAGATCTACACCATCAACTCTGACGAACAGGCCTTCCGACCACGGCCTTGGTCTTCTCGAGACCGTAGCTCAAAGAAGGCCTACCATGGGACTTCTCGGCCTCCATGGTCATGTGGGCAATAAATCTCTTTAGATAGGTAGATAGATAGATAGATAGATAGATAGATAGATAGATAGATGATGGATGGATGAGAGGTAGATGATAGATGATAGACTGACAGGTGAATGAAGGTGGAACAATTAGGGAAGCTCAGACTTCCATTTAGGACTAAGAGGCTTCCTTCATTTCAACTAATATCTCCATCTTTACCTGTCAGCACTAAGAAAAGAGAAAGATTATCCATTCTAAAGCAGCTGCCATCCAATGTAACACTTGGCTCCAAGTAATAAATCATAGCGCAGATTTTATTGACAACCCGCAGGACGTTGTCTTTCCAATGACACTTGGCATGACCTTTCACTCCACCTGGTTTAAAAGAGGTTCAAGTGCCGCGATTCAGGAGCCGCCGCATCCCAGCGCCCGGCCCATCCTGGCTGACGGGAGGAAGTGCCAAGCACACCATGGAAAGGGCACCCTTCGCCTGAAAGACAATTACCGTTGATGAAGTGTCATCCAGATTCTCGTGTGTGCACGGTCTATTTTTAACACGCAGATTTAAAATCCAGTGGAGCTGAATTTCCTTTCTCAGGAGTCTATTATTGCTACGTTTTTTCCCAAAGAAAAATCAGATGTTCTGTAATGCTTTTCGTGTAAACACAGCTCTAACACCACAGAAAATTCCGTTAAATGTCAGAAGAATTTAAAGCCTTGTTGTTGAAAATCACACGCTCAGGATGTTGCAAGCATTTAGGTCTTTGGGAACTTTAATAACCAACGAGTGTGAAAATCTTTTCGGAGTCCCTCTTTGGCTGCAGAATACAATACGATCACGCGTTTAGGAAAAGAAACCAGTAATTATGCATGTGACATGCAGGCAAGAGTCAGGATGCTGCTTCGACTTCGCCGCCGTGGAAGCATTTATTCCCGGACGTGCTCATCCGCTGCAAGAGCAGAAGCGTTTATTTTCATTCGTTCGCTCCCTGCACTAAACAGCAGTGTCTGCAGGGCTTTGATAATAATGTGCTATCTCGCTTTATCCTGTAAGGCCTCAAGTAGCGAAGGAAGAACAGAGGCAGGGTTTTAAGCAGGAGGTGGAGACTTCGTAGGCGTTCGACTCAGGGTAAATGACACACGTGCGCACGTGCACACCCACCACACACTTACCTAATATTCAAGAACAGAAGTTGTTGGAAAGGGCATTGCTCCTCTGGATAAACACGAGGTTATTCTGGAAAGCCTTCCCATCTCCAACAAATACTCATGTTCCTTTTCAAGAATGTTCTAAACCTCACCGTTGCCATTTCTAGCCCTGCCATAGTGATTGTCCTGGATACACGAAGCCTGGTGGCGGTTATTGTGGAGTTATAACTCTTAACAAAGAGTTATTGTGGAGGCGAGATCGTTCATCACAAAATTAATTAAAACACTAAAAAGATAGGAAAGAACATAGTATGGGGAAAATAGGATTGAACGTCACACAGACGATGCTGCCCAAACTCACAAGGATGATGGGACAACCCAAAGCCGAGGTCCACACCGATTTATTTAATTTCAATACACATACCCTGAGGGTGTCGTCTATTTGTCAGGCCCTCGACGAGGCTTTAGGGATAGAGAATAAACACACGTATTCCTGTTCTTACAGAGCGCGTGGTTCAGTGACCTTTTCAATAAAGGAAGCTACTAAACACGACCGAAGCCGACAGTTGGAGCTTCCATAGATGAGATATTTGTTGCGTGTCATCTATGGAAGTTCGGCAATAGGATTAATCTGAGAAAGCTTTGGAAAGGTGGTAAGTTTTGAATCCAAATGTAAAAAGGAAAGAGACAGGATTAGAAGGCAAAACTGGAGTAGGCGAATTGGGAACGACCTATAGCTTGAGCTTTATTCTCTATTAGGGAAGCAAGAGAATTGTCTGCGAAAGGCCAATTCCAGAAACTTTATTTCTTGAGTTGAATACCTAAGAAAAGGTTTAAGAGGAGATGGTCAAAGGAACAAAACAGAGTTTGTAAAAGCTCTTGCTTAATAAATCCCAACCTCTGTCCTGTTTTCTGAATAAGTATTGCTCTTTTTGACCGCAAGGTGCAGAGAAAGAACATGTGTTAGAGTTAATTTAGTAAATATGACCCCGGAGAGGTAAATCTCCGTCTCATCTGAAAAGCAGACGAACATTTCTCATGTATGAATAACTGTGGGAATCAAGTGAGCCGAACGTGTGTGTGGAGCCTCACGCCTGGCGCAGGGCTCGAGGCCTGCAGCGCCCGGAGCAGATGTCAGCGCCTTTGCTTCCCTGACTGGGGTTCCCCGAGCATTCGGAGCACAGAACAGTCTCGCGGTCTGACTTCCCTGAAATCCTAAGATGCTCGGATGAAATGATGTCTGAAGACACGACTTTTGTGTTTACGATCCCCCCTGCTCACATAAAAGCCAGTTCCCCAGCTTATGAGTTTCTGAATCTGCTTCCCAGCGGTCCCCGTAGAAATTACAAAAAGCAAATCCCACGTGGCTTGACTGCGATTGAAGGCACGTGTCCCTCTGGGACCGGGGACCTCCACCCCCTGAGTGTTTGCTTGTCCTTGGGCTTGGGGCACAGTAGGGGCGGACCATGTCTCTGCCCTTGGCTGTCGGGTGGGAAGGAAGCTCCTCCTACAGTCCTGGGTGTCATGTCCCCTCCTGTCTATTGCCCCTTACAGTTCTGTCTGACGGGTTGCATGTAGCAGCCGCTCGATGCAGAGTCACAAGCACGAGGGGAAGGCCACTCCCTGCGCCCCTCACCTCTGCTACATCTGTGGGGGCCGGGGAGCGAGGGGAGTGACGCTGCTCAGCCAAGGTCAGCCCTGGGAGTGGGCGTTCAGGGAAGACAACAAAGAGGCCCGCCCTGCTCTTGCCCTCGCCGCCTCCCCGGAAGGGAGTGCAGAGCTGCTTCTGCAGAGGTGCAGCACCCTATATTTTATCTTTTTTTCAGATGTGCAGGATTTTAATGAGACGTTGGCTGTCGAAACTCATGCCCTCAAGCGCAGGTGCTTGACCTCTGCAAAAAAGGGGGGCATCCCGGGGCCACGAGGGAACAAAAGCTGCGTTCAAGAGACAACGCGTGACCACATCGCAGTGATGTGTTGGCAGCTGGGACTTCAGACGCAGATGTAGGGACCAGGAGAGGATCTGCAAGGCGATGGAAGAATTCAGGTCCGCCTCGGTCACCAGCACCCCTCAACGGCACGTGTGGCGTTCCAGAAAACCCCAAAACAGGGAGCTGAAGCCCAAGTGCAGGCCCATCTCCTCAAGGCCTATCCAATCCAACACAACAACCGTGTGTGAAACTAGGCCCTTCTGGAGCCTCCATTGGGTGCAGTTTTTACTCAGTTGCTTCGTTCATCACATACCCCCGGTTTCACACTCCTTTGTGCCTCCTCGTGTAAGCCTTCACACTACCACACCCTCCTCCCTTTGCCCTTTTCTCCCCACTTGCAGGTAAAATGCTATGAATTCAGCATCTCCCCGCCACCGAGTCCAGCCAGGTGCCCAAGACAGGTCCCCCCGACGGTGACGCGGCGGCGTCCGATGCTCGCTTCATCCGGCGACCCCCTGCTCTGTTAAAAGGTGGCGTGTCCTGTCGAGCTCCTTCTCCAGAGACTCCAGTTCCCAAATCCCCGGACGCTCCTGCCAGCCACTCTTCTCACAAACCAACAGCTCAGTGCGAAACTCAGGAAGAGTCACTCCCATCATTCACTCACTGCCCATGCATCACTCATTCCTTCCTTCCTTCCTTCCTTCCTTCCTTCCTTCCTTCCTTCCTTCCTTCCTTCCTTCCTTCCTTCCTTCCTTCCTTCATCCGTTCAGCCAGTAATGATGATTGGTTATAGGGCAGGCTCTCAGCTAGGAGCGGGGACCAGAGGGCCTGACTCTTACGTAGCTGGCCGTCCTCGGTTCTGTTGAGTGACTAGAGCGATCCCCAGGGTGCCACCCGGCCCTGGCAGCCTGCCGTGGAGACGAAGGAGCAGGCCAGGAGAGTGTGCACCCTAGGAAGCCAGACTGTCCCGGGGGCCTGGGGAAGTCATTGTACCCTCTGATCCTCAGTTACCCCAGGGACAATTATAGAAACTTCATGGGGTTGGCACGAGGGGCAAGACGTTAATCCAGGTGAAGCGCATGACACGAGCGTGTCAGCGCTCCGTAGGTGCCAGCTATTATTATTTGGTCAGGATTCTTTCCAGCTGAGGACTCGATGCTCCTTTAGGCCCAGCAGAGGGACGACAGACTGCCGGCCCCCATCCAGCTGCCAGCGCTCATAGCGAGCATGCCTGCCGCACTTCCACGCCGCGGCGGCGGTTAAAAATAGATTTCTTCCCCCCACGGGACAAAGCTGGCTAAGTCTGTGCACCTGTGCTCGCCCGTCCCACCCGGGAAACCCTGTCGGCGCCTGGCGACAGGCTCTTCGAACGCGTTTTGTCCCTACTTGGGCTCAGCGAAGGGGCAGGCCTTCAGGCGTCGGTGTCCCCGAAGAAGGGGGCCGGCTCCGCAGACCCCAACTGGGAAATCGCGTCGGGCACCATCGTCGTAACCCTGTTTGCTCGGTTCTTAGGAATCAATCACCATTTTTAACAAGTCTTTAAAGAATCCTAAGAGAGGCTGCCTGGAATCCAAGTTCTGCCCCGTGCGAAGGCTTAGAGGGCGGGAGGGGCCGGATGGGGTGGGGGCCGTGGGGTGGCTGGGTCGGAACAGAGGACATTCCAGCCCCGCCCCGCGCTCCAACACTGGGCTCTTTGTTCTAAAATTAGAGTGTCCTTGGCATTTCTGGCCATGTCACGTCCTGCCCTGCATCTCTCTCCGGTGCTGCCTGGGTGGGTTTATCTGAATTTATGGAGACAGTTTAAAACCTTCGCATGCAACACTGTGGCCTAACGGCTGGTGGGGTGCGGACGCACCCCGGCATCTTGCTAGGGCTCATTAGGAGCCAAAGAGTCCAGAGTCTCACACCGGATTCCAAATGCCCCGAGCGGGAACCGGGTCCTTTTCAGCTTCCTTCCCCAAGGAAACGTGCCTGTCGCCTGCGAGCACACGGTTATGAATGGCAGGAAGGGCCAATGCGCCACCAGTTCACGTTCCAGTTGGTCGAAAGTTTTGCCCTCTGCCCCCCTGGGCCCCATAGAGCCGCGCGCCAAGGCCCGAGCTCGCTCTGAGCAGCTGCGCGCAGGTGCTCCGATCTGGGGCCTTGGGACTGGAGGGGACGCAGAGGCGGCCCCGGTGTCCGGCCATCGGTCGTCGATAGCCCTTCATCATAGGACGCATGGGCGAATGGAGAAGGACGGGGGGCCCCAGGAAGACGCGCCCACACCCTTCTCCTGCCACACTTGCCCCCTCCCCCATCCCTTTCCCTCCAAGCCCCTCCTCTTCCCACTTCATCCCAGGATGTGAATCCTTTTCCTTCCTGGCCTCGTAAGGAACCGTAAAAGTGAGTCTTCTCCAAGGTTCCATCCTCCCCCTTTTTTGCTTCCTTTTCCCTCAGAAAGGCCTTCAACTCCCACGGACTCAACCTCCATCACACTGTCCTGATAAACGGCATAGGGTCTGGCGCTGGCCGCCCCACCCCCTTTCAGCCAGAGAACCGTAGGTGAGTTATGGAAAAACCTCTGCCTCGGTTTCCCCATCTTTAAAATAAGGATGATAACAGTATCCCTTTACACGGGGTCGCTGTGGGGGGTAGATGAGTTGCTATATTTGCACCGTGCTCAGAAAAAAAAAGGCCCGTATGAATATTAGCCTTTTTTTTTCTAGGTCTTGTTGTTTCTGAATGCGGACGACTCTCAGATCCTCGCCTGCGGGGAGAAATCCTACTTGCTCTTTAGGACACTGATAAAATAACCAGGATTTTTGAGTCGTTGTTCTGTTTACATTGATCAGAGAGACAGAGAGAGAGACAGACAGCGAAGACCCTGGCAAAGAGCACACGTGGTAAGACGCCTAAGCCCAAGGAATAACACCACCCGCCGAGCACCCAGGTGGCTCCGATGGAGGGACATGGCGGTTCTCGCCCCACCTGCGGGGATTGAAGGAGAGAAAAGCTAGGCCAAGCAGGCAGAGCCACACCCTGCGGGCCAGACCCTGGGGGCGCTGCCCTTGACCCTGGGAGAGGTCAAAGGCGCCGGCCGGAGGTGGAGGCTTCTGCCCAGGACGCCCGCCCGTCGGTCCCCTTCTCCGCGTTGAGGCTGCGCCCACAGCGGGTGGGCCTGGGCTCTGGGGTGCGTGCTATCTGGGTGGGGGGTGGTTCCTGCCTTGTCGCCAGTGCAGGTGGCCGCGGGCGAGGATCAGCACATGACTGCTCCATCTGAGAGAGAGTGGTTAGTCAGGCACACGAACTGTCCTTAGATGGGGTCAGTCTCCTCTCAGCAGACGTTGGGTCCAGGCAATGAAGTGAATCCAGGCTCCCTCCCCTCAGAGAGAGCGCCCCCCACAGAATACAGAAACAGGGCCCGCCTCGGCCTGCGCTTCAGGGCCCTTCCGCCTTGTCCAGCTCTTATCTTTTTGCTTCAAACCATTTCTGGTCCAGCTCATGGTCCCCCAGCCAGGTGTCGCCCGGAGCCTCTGAGGATGCGGGTCACAGCTCGGGCCCCCGGATCTGTGCGGCGCCCCCACGTACATCAGGTTCAGGGTCACCCCGGAGGATCCTGGGGCACAGAAACTCCCGGGGACGTTTTTCTGCTTTCGGGGGAGACAAGCATCAACAATGGGGAGGAGGACGGAAAGGATTCTGTTCGGGGAAGAACGAAGAAGACAGAGAAACATCCTTTTGTAGGAAGTGGGGCCCGCAAGGCAAATGCGGGAGCCTGGAGATCACTCGTGTCGGTGCCTCCCAGGACGTCTTCCCTGATTGAGCACGTGTGAGGGCGATCGAGCTGCGAATTCGACGCACTTTAAGACACAGTCGAAGGGGCTTATCTGATGGCACCTGGATCGATTGCGTTAAAGACCCATCCCTGGGTCAGGGTCGCCGATTTTGCATAAACTTACTAGGGCCTCCGACTGACGGCGGTGAGATTTCCGACCCCTGCAGGCCTCTCCACTTGTTGAATTTCCGTCATCTGAGGAACGTAAGAGCGTGCCTCTTGGTAAAGAACTGGTTTTTTCCTGCATTGAATTTTGCTCACTCGCCCTGACTACGTACTCCGTCGGCGCATACACAAAATGGCCATGGACATAACAGAATTGGTTTAAACTGTTCTTCCGTTTTAGGACATCTTGTGTACAAGTGTAAAACGCAGAGCGAAATATCATCGCGCGAGAAAACGAGCTACACATCTGCGTAGAATCCTTTCTACGCACGATTTACAATTAAAATGCAAAATGTGCGTTTGATCGACAGACGTTCAACAGGGATTTTCAAATTGCTAGCTGTATCGTTTCTGAGGGCATCCGGAAAAGCGACCCACGAGCAACACGTGGACAGCCCCCTGCTTCTTCGAACCATAGACCTCACTTCTGCGCGGAAAGACACGAGTCGAACGGAAGCTTAGAAAGTCTTCGATTGCCGTGTGTGAGGTTAACACTATCAATACATCGTTGAAGTTTCTCCTAAACTATACAGATGTCCTTTTCGTAGGCTTGACGATTTTACAAATCGAGCAAAACCAACACCTCAATACTAGAATTAATTCATTCTTTAATATAACCTTTTTTTTTTTTTTTTTTTTTGGTTTTAAGTCCCGCACGATTGAAGGGACTGGGGATGTGACAGCCAGAGACCCAGTGCAGGTGGCATACGACCAGGAGTAAACAAGTAGGAACATCTGAACTCTGTGGACATGGAGAAGATAATGCACGTGGGCTATGGAAAGGTGGGGTGCGGGGGAGTGTGGGGTGGCAGCAGGGTAGGCGCGTGGTGGGCCCCTTAAGAGGAGGTAAGGGGTCGGCAGCGACACAGCTAAGAGAAGGAGGGGAGTGTGAGTGGAGGGGGCACGTCAGCAGGTGCAGAGACCAGACGTAGAGGTGGGTTTGGTATGTCTCGGAAGCAATACGGCTGTAGAGGAGTGAGTCGGGGGATAGCATGAAGGTCATTGGGGGGCCAGGCCATCATGAACCATGACGAACACTGTGAGGACCGTTGGTTTTGTAGTCAGTTGCATGGGGGGCGGGGGCGATAGTTCTGATCCGAGAGTTAAACCAGTGCCCTGGCCGTGGGTGGGGAACGGCCTGGCGAAGGGCACAGGTAGCAGCTGCGAGGCAGACACAGGAACGTGCCAGGCTGCGGCACTCCCCTGCCCCCCACCGTCTCACCCAGTGAAAGAATTCGGCTTTTTCGTTCCAAACGATTGTGTCACTACCTGTGCGTTCCAGGCCCTTGAGGCGGCACCGGCTCCTGGAAACTGTGAGTGAGCAACGACAGCCACAGTGTCCCGCCCTCGACGGGCCTGCCCGGCTCCTGCGGACTCCTGCCTCTGGCGTCCTTACAGAGTCGCTCCATCTCCTATCCGCACTTTCTCTTTCCCTCCGCTTCAAGGATGCTCTGGGGTCACCTGCTCGGTTGTGCTTGTTCACTCTACAGAGCAGGGACAGACAGTGGTCGGTCTGCCGAGTGCGAGGACGACACTTCCCGCCTCCCCGCCCTGTGGAAAGCACCCCGAGGGGAGTCGCTGTCACCCAAGAGGCTGGTAGGCAAAGTTGTGTCCCCACCCTGACCTTCCCGTGCCTAAGGACAAGGGCCAGAGGACGGTCCCACAGGGACACGGCAGTGTCTTCTGTTAGGAGACGCTGAGAGACCCAGGGTGGGTGCCATTTTAGCCATCATCCCTGAAGCAGGGGGCCAGCCAGATGTGCTCGGGTGTTCTCTCCACATCCAGGAATCCATAACTCCGAGCTGTTCTTGTAGGATAAGGAATACGAACGAGTTTTTACGGAAAGAAATTCTAAGACCCGAATACGGACCCCAGCCCCTCCTGGGCTGCACATGTGTTCACACACACACACGCATCCCCTACCCCACCCTCCCGCCCAGTCTATGCGTATCCTTCCAACATCCTCGCGCCCTCTCATTCCTGTTACATACTTACGAGGTTATGTAATTTGTAGGTGTTTTGGTCCTCGTACTAGACTTGAAGATAAGAACTCTCTTTTACCTTTGTGTCCCCAGAACCCGGTAAGTGGCAGGTGCTTGAGAAATGCTTACTGGATGAGAAGAATGAGTAAACAGTTGCCCCGAGACACATCGCGTGGTGAGAGGCATGATTTCTTTTTTCTCTGCGATTCCAGATGCATCCTCAGAGTGTAGAATTCTCCCTCATTGTAAGTGGAGTCAACTGTCCTTGCCTTCTTTAGTCACCACGGTGGGGTCATGGAAACGGCTGCAGCGGGGTTCATGGCGTGACAGCTTTTTGAACACCAGGCTGCCCCTTTCCAAGGTACGGTGGCCAAGGCCACGTCCATTGGCCTTGTGAATGGGCAGTGACATAACACAAGACACGGACAGATGTTTCTTCACCCACAACGTGGTGTGTGGCCTCCTCACCCTGCCTGCCCCAAAGAATCCGAGGCCGAAAAATACGTATATTTCGATGAATCCACTTACGCACACGTTTCAAGTGTGTTCTTGAACGATCCTTCAGAAACCAAAGGCCTCGCGGTGTCAGAGACACTCAGAGCACAGAAAGGACACCGCGGATGGAAGCCCGCGCCCGCTGTCATTGCCCCTCAGGAATGCGTTTCTCTCTGATCGTTGTCACCTTACACCATGTCTATGCGAACACGAGCATCCACCATGCCCAAGGCGACGGAAGCCACACGCGTGGCACTGAAGAGTCCTCCAGTGGGAGGCGACACTTAGGACCCCGGATGCCCTCGGAAACGACTCACTCGACTGTCGAAGGGCACTTTGTTCCAACTCCAGTATCCCTCAGGTTGGGGAGCTGGGTCAGAAGTGGAGGATCCGACGTAGGTGATTCCCCAAGAATTAAGAAAACAACAGTTGCATGTGGACAGAAGAGGGACTTTCATTTCTTACTTTTATCATCACCGTAGCAGGCGACACAGAGCCCAGATGGATCTGGATGTCATGCTCCAAAGCACAAAAAATCCCACAGCCATGATCCTGCCGAGGAGGCTCAGACGCACCGGCTGGCAGGATTCTTGTGCGAACCGCGCGTTTGGGAGCAGACGCGGGAAGAGTGGGGAGAGCTCGGGCTCAGGGCTGGCTCAGCATTTACAAATGGGGGGCCCAAGGGACGTGACGGATCCTATCCCTGGCTGGTCCTGCCTCAGCTGGGGACCCAAGGCCAACAGAACATGCGAGCGGGAGAGCAAGACGACCTGCCTCCAGGACTTGGCGATAACGTGAGTAGGTAGAAGCGTTTCCAGGGAGGCAGGGAGGGAGAGAAGAGAGACTCGTTTGTCTGGGAACGATGGCACCTGTGGCCCCCGAGAGCTGCTGTGGGCCATGTGCACCCACTACCGATGGCCACCCGAGGGAACGGGGTCTTTCCTGCATCTACCACCCGGGCCCTGAAATCAGAATCAAAGGCCGTTTTAGGAACCACTCCTGAGCCTTGCCAGAGTAGTTATGGGTTCGTGGTGAAATGAGAAAAAGAACGACCGTGTGGAGAGTGTTCTGGAAAGCCAGATGTAGTCATAAGACATCATCTTAGTTTCATAATGAGCTTTCTCCTGCTTTTCATCGTTAAAGTGACTTTTCTGTTACGTGAACACACTGATGTGTATCAGGTGAGAGTCGTATCCACGGTGCGGTTTGTTTTTTCCTGTTCGCACACCTTCCTGCCTCCTCCGAGGTGAGCTCCTTGAAGGTGGGAAAGTAGTTTCACCCGTTTCCGACGCCTGGAAGAAACCGTGGTGCGGAGCAAGTGTCCCAAATGACAGCCACCCCCCGCCCCCACGTGGTGATTCCCACGTCCCGGCCACTGTTCCAGTCAATTTACGTGTATCAAGTCGCTCAGTCCTGGCGACTCCCCTGTCGTGGGATGATTTTGGTTATCATCCCACAATACGGATAAGAAAGTTCAGGTGATGTGCCCAAGTTCACACAGGTGGTAGGTGACAGAGGCAGAATTCAAGCCCAGGAGGCTCGTTCCCGATTCCACCAATAAATATCTCACTGTCTGATCTCATCTTGTATGGAATAAACCGAAAAATGGATACTACCCATCGGCTTCACGGGAATGATCATAAAATGGGAGGATGATACCCAATATGTAATATGGCCAAAGAGCAGAACTTTTGTAATGATCGTCACGTTCTAACATCCTATTTTATGCATAACTTCAATAGCTTATATCTCTATTTATTGTATAATATCTCATATTTCATCAATTACATAACTCTCTGGGCACATTCCATGATAAACTCCTCCACTGAACAGAACATATTTCTTTTCTCCTGTTCTAATTCTCCTTCCAAATCAGTCTGCTAAGTTTAACTTGTAAATACGATGACTTGAATCGTTCAGGTTTCAGCCAGAGGGGCGGGGGGTGGGGATTGCAATTAGGTTGAAAATTCATGATTTTGGAAACGAGAAAGACATCTCAAGGTGTAGCCTTGATTGAAAACATTGCGATGAATAAACGGACAAATTAAAAAAATGTGCTTTCACCCTGTATTATTCACTGAATATTGACTAAATAAATGCTGAACTGTGAGCCGTTCGCAGATTAATTTGCCAGTTCAATGTGCAAACTCCTCTGAGGTTTTCCCAAGCTGGACTCGGTGCTCGGTTAATTTCATTACAGCTTGAAGAGACGAGATGAAAAGGAAGATGAATGATCTTGGAAATTAGTGTCTCCCCCTCCAGAGCTAATCTACAAATCAGATATTATCAGGTTTGTAGCCCATTCCCAAATCAAATAATTTCGGAGACTCCATCCTGGCTGAGTTTGAAACAGAAATCCCCAGTGACCTGAGGCTCACAGCTGTGGTTTCCTTGTTCCTCCCTCAACTTAGAGGGAGATTCATTAATTTGGGCTTAGATTCCAGCCTTGGCTCCCAGGCTAGGGCCTTGGCACGTCCCCACGGGCCTTCGGAGTCAGACCTAAATACGTCGGCGCTTCTTTCTTTCTTTTTGAAGATACAATAGGAACTTGTGAAGATTCCTTTTTCATTGGTCATTTCATTTTCCTCTCTTTAAAGGCATTCTTTGGTCATGCGGTCCTTAGCCTCTTAAATGTCTCCCAGGCCTTCACAAAGGCGCCTTTCAGGGCTCTGCTGGGCAACGCTCTGTGACATCACACGCACAGGCCCGAGAAGCCGCAGCATGTTTCCATGCAGGGCTTGGCCTCAGAGGCTTGGCACCGGGCAGTCCCTGCTGGGCCAGGAGAAGGCGGCGTGGATGGATGCCTTGGAGACAAAGGGCCGAGTGAGGCCGGACCCACTCTCCACCGAGGATGGAAAGCTATAATCGACCAAACCACCTCGTCCTGCTCTCTCTCACTCCGCCCTTCTCGGATCTTCCCGTCATCACTGAATAAGCTGCCCCATTGTGTGCGGTGGCTATTCTGGAAAACGCAGAAATGTGACTTGGTCAGGGATACGAAGCGTGATGAGGGAGTTGCCCACCACATTTCCTGACTTGATTAAGTAACCCGGGAAACGAAGACTCGTTTCACCCAATGAAAACTGAGTCTTGTTTCCATCTGAGGTGACCTTGGGGCCCGAAATAAGTATTCAAGGGCAGTCATATCATTACGTGGTACTGTAAGGTCTTGCCTTGACCCTTTCTTCCCGAAACAAAGTAAGGTGGGATGCGGAGCGAGCTGCCATTGTCAAAAAAAAAACTAAGAAACTTAAAAAATAGTGTATTTCATGCACATTTTGGTAAAGGGACCCAGAAGTCCTATATGATCGATGAAGCACTGGATCTTTTCGATCATCCACCAGGAAAACACAGTGACATCGGCCTGCGGTGCTGCACCGCTGTCGCCGCGCACGGCCGCCACCCGCAGGCAGCACGGCGGTTCCACGGCAGGGCCCACGCCATGGCGTCCGTCCAGCGAGGAAGGATCCCCCGATCTTTCCCACAGGAAAAAGCAAATGCCCCACACCCCTTTTCTCCGGCAGCCCTCCCAACAAAAGGCCGTTTCTTTTGAAAGTCCCACTGAATTATGGGCTTTGAGAGAAGCAGCGCACGGCTTGGAATTTGACTTGATCCAGGCCCCGGGGCGGAGTCATTGATTTAGGAACAATATGAACACGGCCCGGAAAACTGGCACGAAAATCCCCTAACGTCCCTCATCCCTTGAAACCGAAGTCCTGGATTTGCAAGGCGAGGCGCCCGGCCACCCCCTTGCAAATGGCCCTCGCCTCACGGGCGCTGGCTCTCCCCGGTGTGGCACGCCACGGGACACATCTGCAGGAGGAGCTTCTTCCCCTACTCTCTGTGCGACCTCAGGAGGGAGCAGACCTCTATCTGATTCTCAGCCTTTAAAATGGGCACGACAGAGCCCGCGACCCGGATCACCGAGCATTTGAGGCCTAAGAGGGGTCGTGCTTGTGACACGCTTAAAGCACGGTGGCTGTTTTAGGAGACTCGTGACACAAAAACATGAAATCCTCAGAGAGACAAGAAAAGGAAAAATGATGAGTCAGCTAAGAGATGAAAAATGAGGAAAACACGTAATTACAGCGAGGTCCGTCATGGACTCATCATCCCGCCCCCGTGAAAAGCTGAGCAGCAGGGTCCCCTGTAGGTGTGCACTCCGGGCAGCCCCCGCTTGATGCAACCCACCTGGGGTGTGAGGGCACAACAGGCTCCGTAGGGCCCCAGCCTCTGCCCTCAGGGAGGACGACAGTCGCAGGGACAGAGGCCAGTGGAAGATGTGCAGCTCTGAGCTAGCATGAGGCCAGTGAGGATGCCACGTGGGGGGAGGACCTGATGTCGCTGGCTTCTGGGCCAGGGCGAGTTTATAGCTGAATGCACGGCCGAAGGGTTGGGGGTCCAGGCCCAGGAAAGGCTGGCATTGTCTGGTGGGCCCGAGGGGGCCCTGTCGGCACACGCCTCACTGGTGAGAGGGTGTGGAAAGGGTGAGCTTTGGGCCGCCCTTCTCCGTGAAGATGTCCACCACTATCGTCCTCATCCTCGTTCTCAGCCCTCAGACACTCAGAGCGTCCAGACGCTCGCCGAGCACAGAGCGTCGATGTGTGTGTCGTTTGAATCATGGCTCTGTGGAGGAGGCGTCTTTATGCCCAGGGTGCAGGGAAGAAAGCCCACCGAGCCGTCACCTGCCTGTCCGTCGGGCTGACTCGGAGGGACGGGGCTCACCCATGACCCCACACCTTGTCACGTTAGTTACGCACGCTCTTTCACCCGTCCTCATCTCTGCGACTTTTCTCTCTGTCCACCACGAGGCTTGGTCCTTCATGGAAAAGAAAGAACTCCTTTGGATCCTACTACCCTCTTCTCTTTTTCCTTCCAAGGCTGAACTTCTTTGAACAGAAAACTGCCGCACTCACTTTCTTGCCACCTGCTCGCTCGCGTCCCCCTCAACACTTTACTGAAACGACCATCTGGGAAGTCGCTGGCGACCCGCAATTACCGAATCCTCGGTTCGTTCCTCTGGCTTCTCCCTCTTCCACGTCTGCGAGCACACGTGTTCAGGACTCTGCTCCCTCTGCCTCCACATCAGCGATCAAGAGCTGGAAGGTTTATTTTTATAACGAGTCTCGCGTCGAACTCAGCATTTCCTTCCCACAGGCCCGCTGTCACTGTGGTAGGCTCTCCTCGTCTTCCACCAGTTATACCAACGGGTTTTCACTGGCCTCTCTGCATAATTCCATCTCTTTCCTCTAGAAACACCAACACTAATGACATTTTTTTTCTGCCCATAACTTTACAACCCCCTTTTCTCTCTCGATGCCCGGTCACCCCATCTGCACTGAGCTCCCGGTATGAAGCCTGACTTAGAGCATCCTTGCCTCCTCTCCATCCCAACCCTGGAGCTTAAGAAAGAAAATGCCACCAAGGTGGCTGTGCTACGGCGCACAATCCCATTTCGAAGCTTCTTCGATTGGTTGATTGTGTGGCGCTGTTGATTCCAGCTAGACTTGCGAAGAACACGCAGCGACGTTCGAAGTCTAGAAAATCTGGAAATACGTGGATGGATGACTCCTTGAATCACCCAACAATCTCTGTTGTGACATAAAACAATAAGGGAACACCCTCTTGGTACTTAAAAGGGCAGAGTAAGCCAAATGAAACACTGCTCTTTGCAAACTCGATAGCCTGTAAATTAGAAACATTGAAATTTCGCAGGAAGGATTCAAGAAAATTCGTATAAATGCATAAGATAAAGTTCTAATGGAGAAGTGGGTCTGACGAACCCCTAAAGTCTGTGCTGGCCCCTGGCCCGGCCGTGGCCCACTGTTCTGCCAGCTCTTTGTTCTGAGTTCCCACAGGACAGGGACCTCAGCGCACACAGGTCACCACGAAGTACACACGGCCCCAGAGTGTGGGGAGTTGTTCCTTGGGGGTGTAGTCCATGACCTCCTCGGTTACCACTCTTTGAGGTCAGAGCAACACCTGCTTTTTGTTCTATATTCTCCTCCCCCATATCCCTGTTATTGTGGGCATCCAAATATTTCACTAAATAATTGTAATTAAGTCTCAAAATTTGGAGATTTACATCATCGTAGTCAACCATGGTTCACAGTAAAAGAATGTGGGTTCCACTTTCTAGGCAGAATGGGAAAGGCCTGGATTATCGCCCTGATCAATGAAGGCATTTTCCGTGCGTGTGTCAGTGTGTGTGAGGGATGTCCTGTGATTCCTTCCCCCAAAATTGATCCATTTAGAGCTGTATTTTAAGAACTCAAGCCAAGCACATATAGAGACAGATAAAGTCACACTTAAACCTTTCTAACACAACCAAGAGAAGTCTTCGGTACTGACTTTTAACATTAAGGTTCCACAACAACATTACATCTGAAAATACTATTTCTCCTAAAACAAACAAACAAACAAAAATCAGAGCATAATTCTTTAACAAGAATTCGCCAATTTTCCTGTCTATGCAGCTTTGGTGACAGAACCCACCCTTTTACGCCCCTAGAAGCCCACATCAGTTGCTACTTTCCAAAGGTCATGGGAGTTTTGTAAACGCTCCACCGCGACAGGACTTGTGGGAAATACACATTTCCTCACTCACCAGAAACATGAACACTGAGGAAATGGGAAAAAAATCTGCAGGAAGACTCTATAAAATTTCTAAATACTCACCTCAAACATAAACACCCAGGTTGACCAGCCGAACCGTTATCCCGACAGCGTGATTCTGCGTTGGTCTGTAGATGGCAAGCACAAGAGTCTGTAAAACATTTCGGTTGAACACAATCCATCATCTCCAAATGTATCTACAATGGATCCTTCTAGATGTTAGTGAAGGGAATCTGGGTCCATGCGGCCACGTTGACCTGACGGAAGAGAAACCCACAGGGGTCAGGGTAAGATGCTGGCCCTGCCCTGGGGGTCTCCCCATGGGCCCAGCTCATTTCCTTCAGAGAAGATGCTTTTTCCGGCATAATTTTGACATTACTCTGTGGACAGGAAAACCATGCAAGATGGACAGTTCTGGCCTTCCTGTGAGGAAGTGGCCCCTGGACACCTCAGGACAAGACGCAGAGCCTCGACTCTGAATTTGGCTCTTGGTCAGCTAAGGGTTGAAATCGCCCCATCTTAAACGAACCGTGTCATGGTCAAATTGTTTTTTATTTTTATTTTTTAAATCAGCATGCTTCAGATTCCACCAGCTTAGAAGCATTGAATCTCTGGATTCTGTAACAGCTTCGTGGTGGCCTCGTTTTTATTGTGTTCACCATGAAAAAAATAAATAAATAAAAGCTTGAGCCTTACAGGGAAACTCTTCAAAAGGATCCAGGTCTTGGGAAACACAGTTAAAGTGGAATCCATCCCTGCTTTCCTTGGCTGGGCCCTCCGCGAAGCTCTGCCTTTCATCCTCGTCTGCCCTCTCCTCCCGTAGCCCTCTGCTTTGAAGAACTAAGAGCCTCACGGGAGGCTCGATGGATTCAAGGGGCCGAATGTGGGAGATGCTCTCTGGGCAAGGCCATCTGCCCAGCAGGCAGCTCCCCTGGGCACCTGCTCGTAGCAAACACGACACGACACCTCCGGGCAGGTGCCATGACCCGGATGCCGACGGATTCGCTGTTCTCGTACCGTCTCTGTGCGATGAGGGGTCTCATCCCGGCCATCATGACCACGGCTTCTGAGTTATTTCAATACCAGGCCATTTTCCTGTTTGTCACATGCTAGGAGTCTCATTCTTTTGATAAATTTACACTCTCCTTCTAGAAAACTATACCATTCCCCATTTTATCATAACCTTTCGTCGCTCTTTGCTTGTCCTCAATACAAAATCTCTCGAAAAGCACTTAGAGAATGTCTTTGGCCTAGAATAGAAGTGACACCACATATATGAAAACATAAAACAAAACAGCCTCTGGTTTCTAGCACCCTGTGTTCATTTTGACTAAAATTTGAGAACAATATAGCTATAAGCCATTCTAAACTGCTCTTGGGGACAAAAAATAAAAAAAAAAAGCTATTTTACAGAAAGCCAGTTATCTGGCTCTTCTGCACGAATGAATGAATGCCTTCTGTAGGTTCCTTTAGATAAAGCCAGGATCCCCCCAGCAGATGCACACTTGGTAGCTCAAAGGTCAGCCAATGACAAGAAAAAACATTTAAAAATACACACACAGATCGATTATTCCTAAACTCCTGTCCTCGCCCCTCCCCTCTCTCTCAAGGTTGCAGGGCTAAATGGCTCCTTGCTCTTCCTGACCCAAACAGTTCTGTTTGGAAAGCTTGCCAGCCGGACGTTTCCAGATCCTGCCCAGTGATGAGACACGAATCCTGAAACGGAGAGAGCGCGTTTTTATTAAACATCCGCGGGCTGCCCTGGCTGCCCACACGCGTGCCCACGTCTGGCGCCGGCTGATCAACGCCACGGCTCTGAGATGCTCCTTATTAATTAGCTCGCCTCTGCGTTTCCCCCTCACGTGGCCACCCAGATTGCTATCTGTTAATTGAATTCTGTGTCTTTGTGTGCTGGCCATCACCATTTCTAGGACTGTAACTTGATTTCCTATTTACGAGCAACAAAAATATAGAAGTAGGCACGCATGCCTTCTGAGTGCGCGTGTGAGGACACGTGTGTGGTCGTACGTGTGTTCACGTAGATGCACTTTAATTTGAAAGGAGAGTCATGTGAAGTCACAGTGTACTATAGAAGACGCAGTTTAGTGATTTCTTTTACATGGAGACACACACGTCCAATCACTGGACACGCTTCTGTCGTCAAGAAGAAAGTCTCCAAAATAGAAGTGGCCGTTCTTATTTTTTGCATAATAGTCAACGTTGACGCGGTTGAACAGCTACAAAACGGTCCATTCCTACACGTCCCTTTGTCCGTAGCACGTGAGGATCAGTCCCCATGACCTGGCCAGCCCCCTTCAGAGTGCAGATGCCTGTGTCCGAGTCAGGCATTGCACCGAACCAACCTCCAGCGGAGACAACCCCAGACCCAGGATCACGGTGCTGGGGTGGCGGGGGCGGGGACTCAGAGTTAAGGATTTCAAAAACCCTGGTGTCAACCTGACCTCCGTTTCCTCCCACACAAAAGGAATCATTTGCTTTCATTTTTCTAGGATTCAGCCCATTTTCTAAAGCAGGTGAATATTTTAAGTCCTCCTGTGGCTAAAGAACATGTCCAATGTTACATTCGGGTGATTCTCGGTAAGGAAAAGTGACGCGCCTGTAGGTAACCCAGAAGAAGGGTCCAGCACTGCCAGAGCCCAGGTGACTCCCTGAACCCTGCCTCGGACACTTCATCCGTGGAAGGCAAAGGGCGCTTTAGATTGGCCAGGGAGGGGCTCACGGTTGAACTGGGGCTATTTTAAGCGCTGCCTTAGGAGGTGCCCTGGCTATGTCCCCAAGGGCCCTAGTTCTGGGGGAGGCCCCAGGAAGGTGGTGAGGCACGACGTCGTCCTGTGCTGAGATACACCATGAATGTAGTGTTTTGGTGGGATTTCTGGCATCTCAGGATATTGGGGTTAAAATCACAAAGCATCTTTCCTTCCAGGCTGAAAGTGGCCGAGTGGCAATGACTGGAAAACAATCAGAGGAATGAACACAGTTTTCCAAGGAATCCAATTTTACCTGGAGGTGGCTTCTAATTGTATAGAAACCGCTGTTCCCATCCCTGGGGTGAGCGCTGGCCCAGAGGGGCATGGCAGCGGAGACAAACGCTTGTTTTTCCGCACACCCCAGGTCCTGGCGTTCTCTCTGCCCAGCTCCGAAAGCCCCTGAGACTTCATGCACACTGCGACCGTGCTAACATCCCCTCACATGAACAAAGTACCCCAGACAGAGAATCACGCACTCACCGGGTGCAACACTTCCCACAACACGAAGCACTTTAAAATTTCATCCCATGACTGCAGGTACAGTTTTTAGATATTGGGGAAGATATGACCTATTTTTTAACTCAATTCAGATAAAAATTGAGATCTTATTTGGTAATGCACTGACTTTCAAATAACAGAAAAGACAAAAAATGTAGATTATAATAATGTTTATAAGAGTGTTTGGGGGGAACAAAGTGGGAGTGATGAAAAAAGGGGAAGAGGACAAAAAATAACGGTCACAGATAAAAGAGAAAATGTAAATAGCGTGGAAAGATGGAAAAGATTATAACACGTACGTTGTTGAGAGAAGAGCAAAGAATCTATGGAGCAATGGCATCAAGGATTTACCATGCAAGATACGTAGGATTTCAAACTTTGACAGCGACATGGCGCAAACAATCCAAGCTAATGAGACATGGAGAAAGACAACAGAAGCAAAGCTCCTGGGTGCAGTTTGGGCAGGTCGGCCCTGGCTTGACGAGGGCTTTCAGGAAGGGAGAGTGAGTGAGTTGAACCCTGAGATGACAAGCTGTGGAGGTGGATCCCAGGGTAAGTGAGAGGGAGCCCCCGACAGGTGTCGAGCTAGAGAAGGCTGGGATCCCAACGTGCTTTTAGGACCGCGGCCTACAGGGCGCGAAGGGGAGGCCGGAGTTGGGACAGAGAGAAGACAGAATTGTAAGCAGGAGCTGTTGGAAGAGAAACTGAGGCCTGTGAGTTCGTATGGCCACAGCGAAGCTTCATCACACACACACACACACACACACACACACACACACACACACACACACACGACGAACAGCAGCTATCATAAGGCGCGCAAGCCAAGGAGGTGCCCCTGGGAATGGTAAAAGGGAGTCACGGGTGAAAATGTGAAGAATCTTACAGAGAAAACCGTGAAGGGCCAACTGTCGGTCCACGTGAAGGGGAGGCTCGAGGGACAGAGCACGGAGATGAATGTCAGGCTTCAAGCCTGGGAGCCACCGTCATTATGAGGCCACTAGCATGAGTGTGGAGACGAAATATAACGTTTGGGGAGGAACTGAATGAGTTTCATTTTAGGTCAAATTGTGTTTTCACTGTCAGGAGGATCTGGCCTCCGTGCCCAGGGGGCGGCTGTTCCTGCGGAGCTGAAACTCAAGCAAGAGTCACATCGAGAGGGGCCTCTGTGCACCATTCGCAGAGAGGCTTGGCTCAGGAGAGCACGATGCCTTCTAGAAAGATATCATTCTGGGAAAAAGAGGGGAGAGGCCATATTCTAGGCCTCCAAAATCTGCCCCTTCACCCAGACTCCGGCCACAGGCCATCATCGATGCTGCTTCTCCCTCATCTTCCACATCGGGTGGGTTTCAATGTTTTAAAAACTCACTTGCTGGAATGCCCACCAAAATGTCCCCCCAAACTGGCATTTGCACTGCCACCTTATAGTCTGATATGATAGTGGGACACCTTGCGCCTTATAAGAAGCTTAAAATATGGATTCGGAATTTAGCAAAAAGAGGAAAAGGTAGAGACAGATTTGGGAGTTGCCTCTACAGAGTTAGGAAAACTGAAGTTATGCAGGAATTGGTTTAGTTTATTAACAATTATATCAAGTACACCTGTTAAACAGGCATAAAAGTTTCCTGTAGGCGGTATCAGGTATTAACAGGAAAGTCTACCCGAGAAGCCAGACTAGGGGGGAAGAAGGCAGTGTGTTGGGCTGGGGGCAACTCATCATTTCTAAAGTGAAACAATTCCCTCCTCTTCTGCTTAATAAGGTCGGTAACCAGAGCGTTTGTTATGTGGGTGTGTTACATCGATCGTCTGACTCAGTCCTTCACTTTCTTGATAAACCATTAATACTTTTTAGTCCTTGGAGCAAAATGTCCTTTTTCTCTGGATGCATTATACTGTCCCTCACTGTTCCTCCGCGCCTTCCTTTGCAATATCTTCTAGAGCTGACTTAGAAAGGGGTGTTCCCATTTTCACCACTCCCTGCACTTTTTATTTTCTTTTAAAGTGTTTTGGTATAATCCCAGTGTAGCCAAAAGACTTAAAACCAGAGACAATTAGAATGCAAAAGTACTCAGGAGTCCTTTTATCCCCCTTCCTTTGTTAATAAGAGAACCAAGGCTCACCGAGGCTCAGCGAGTTGTGAAGCTTATGGGGTTAATTACTGGACAAGAATTTGTCTCCTGGATCTGAGTCCTTGTACTTGACGCATGGACTTTTCATTTCTCCAAGGATGTTCTAACAGCCACTCGATCTGCCACTCGACCAGGCCCCATCTGACTCTGAGTCAGTGGCCGGACGTCCCAGGGCTGGTGTCATGTTGTGGCTGGCGGAGGTGAATTAATAAAGTCTAAATAAAAGTAGGCTCTGCTCAAAGAGTGAACAACGTGAGCCTCACCTGCCGACGGAGAGGATTAGTCATTGCCTGCAGACCAAGCCAGTGGCCTCAGTTTACCAGACCTGTTGCCGGCTAACCGAGCCCATCAGCCCATCCAAGCATAAATTCAGCAGTAAAATGGCCTGAGACACAAACACACTGAAAAACCCATAAATTCACAACAATTAACTCCCAAGGGCCCACTGCCCGATGGAAGAAGGGACGTTCCGAGCCAGAAGCCAAGCGAAGCCAAGCCTGGTTACCTAGGGACCTGTCACCAAAGCTCCTTAGGTCCAGTAGGACCCGTTAATTATATTCATTCAAAATATGGGCATCTTTTTGACTTTGCAAAGTTAAGTGTGATTTGATGTAGATTTTAGTATCCGCGTGTTCTTTCCTCAACCTGCGATATACAGCAGACAACATTAAGGCATCATCCTAGTTCAGTGATTGGGTGGACGTTTCCATGAAAATACATATCAAAGTATTTCCTAAATATTTACATAATGAGCTATTTAAATGCAAGAGATTCCAACGTATGTAAATAAGTGCAAGCAGCATCTGGGTGGAAACCCAAAGCAAAGATGTCCACTGTTATTTGTCAGATGTGACTCATAATTTAGCCAAAGCAGATTTCTGTTTTATGCAGCAAAGAACAGTATCCTATACCCCTAAGCATAATACCTTTTCCCCAAAGCAATTAGAAATCAATAAAGTGAAGGAATTAACATGGAGCACGGCAGGGTTGAAGTTATTAAGTGTTGGTTATGAAATGTTTTTCTTGGCTCACATAGTGCACCACACCCAGAGGAATGTGTTTTAAAATCCACAAGACCAATTCGACTACAACAAGGCCCACAGGAAGTGATTTTACATTTTTTTAGTAAATTCTGACAAATCGCATAATGCGTAGTTTTGCTTCAGAAACATTCAAAATCGTATTTCAATTCTCAGTCGCTGCGAAGTTTTTTTTTAGCCAACCGATCAAAATATGCATTCCTAAAATATTTATTAAAATGAAGGTTGCAGAGCCAGCTCGGTCATGCAGAGTAAACTGAATTAGCTCATCCGTGTCTATATCTTCCAACTTTTTTACACCCTTATTTTCCAATTTTTTTTTTTATAGGAGTAAAAATAAGAGAGAGAAATAATGAAGCTAAGAGAGCGAGAGACTGCTTTTGAAAGCAGTCAGAGTGTACCCACCAAGGAGAAACATGAAATAAACTGCATTTTGTGTCTATTTCCCACTAATTACTGCCCGAGGAAAACTATTTTTCAGACACAAATAGCTGAGATCAGTTAGCTCAGAGCTAATGGGCGACACTGTCGCTGTTGTCGGTGGCAGGAATGTGGAAAATGGATGAACAGACAGAAATATCTGTTATCTGCTGGTGGACTGCTTTCCCCCCTCCTTTTTCTCATTCAAGATGACCCGAAATAACCCAACTGCCGAGCTGAACGTCCTGCGATTGGTGTCCGTGCGTGTGTAGGCCACCATTAGGCGACCTTTCAAAAGCCAAAAACCAAATTACAATTATGATGGGCCCTGAAACTTTTTGTTGCTTCTCGAGGCTCACCTTACTCAAGGGTCTGAGGACTCTGAAAACTAATTTCCAAAAAATAACTTAAGAGCCACGGTAGTGACTTCGAATAAATAGAAAACTGGGGGGTGTCGTCTCTTACGTGGCTCCAAGCATTTCTGATGGGGCTGATGCCACTTTGTAGGTGAAGCGTGAGCCTCCAAACACCGCTGTGCTAAACAACAGGCCCGGCCGATCAAACTTGGGGGTGTTTGTCACTGCGACAACAGCGGACCTATAAAAGACACACATTTCAAACCAGAAATGCACAGGGATGTGTACACATACACACGCAGACACACGTGCCTAAGGGTATTCATTTATGTGCATATATGCAGAGGTGTCCATCATGTAAATATATTAGCGATGTATTTATATATTCATTATATAAATATTTATATGTTCATGTGTATGTGAATCTAAGTGGAACGGGTCCCATTTGCTGTTCCCAACTCTCAACTCCGCCTAGATGACAACCCTTCCCCCGCTGTGTAAACTGAAGGGTGGTTTTACTATAGAATCTTCCAGCAAGGGCTACCTGAGGGGAAGATAACAGAATGACAGGGTCCACTTTCCCATGATGGATTTTAGTGTCTCTGCCATGTAACTGACTGAGAATCAATGAAAAGACACCTTTCCATCCACATACACAATGCGTTTTGTCCCATGAATTAAAATAAAAACTGCCAATCATTTTCCTGTAAAATATTTCAAATCATATTTAGATTAGCAAAGACAAAACAGAAAATAGCATGCAAAGGGCTTCAAAGCTTTTTTGAAAGATTTTTAAGGGAAAAAAATATGAAAACAAATAAAAAAGGTGACTGAAAGAGCCATTTCTTGCAGCACGTACATTATTCTGATGGCAAACTCTTTTTGAGGAAGCTACAGGCTCGTTTTCACCAGTCTGTGTCCGAGTGAGTCATTTGTCACATCTGAGTGCGTATATTTTGTTCTGAGCTTATAAACCCGGGGGGATGTTTTCTTTATTTTTCATCAAAATTCCTCCTCAACGTTTTTTTTTTCCTTGCAAAGTAATTTTATATTGCTGGTGGTGTTGGCAATAATACATTAAAAGTTAAATTTATGTCAGCATCCCCAGATCAACGATCAGCTGTTTCTATTAACATTGACACCAAAACCATTAAGAAATTTCCATCATGTAAATTAATTATCAGAATTGTATCGGCATGAATACTTAATGGCATTATTCATGCAAATAATTAAAAATATGCCTCCTGAAAACAAATTGTCATAACGGAATAAAATGCCATTATTATCATGGCCTGTCAACAATCCATTAGGCTTGGTTTTAAGCTCTGGAGACTTCCAGCTCTCCATAAAGAAGGGGGACAAAATGAGGGCACGTTATTAACATTATTGATGCCGAAAATGGAGATTGTGAGAACCAGACAGCAGTAGGCGGGGTCGTGGTGATGACCAGGCCACCCCTTAAGGCACCTCTTCATTGTACAATTATCTCCACAATTATCGTCAAAAAGAAAATAGGTTATTTTGTTGCTGCTAATTTCAAGTCTCAGAGGACCTCTGACACCAAAATGCTGCAGCTATTGAAACACGAGTGTCATTCTGGAACACGGCAGAAAAAAATTCATTAACCTGCGTGCTCGCAGGTTATCTCGCGCCACCCCGCAAAAATGTAATTACCACGCATCCACCGGTGGGCATGGGGAGAGCTTGGCTACAAAGGTCGAAGGTGTCTGCAAACTTCCCCAGTAAGAAGAAGACGTGGTCCCGATGAGCTTTAAGTTCCTCTGGGGGAAAATGGCCAACCCTGGTCAACTCACATGGCACAGGACTTCAGGGGCAGTTCTCGTTAATGAGTAATATTCAAAACAGAGATGATGTTGGCCTTGAGGCTAAAAGTGGGCAGAAAGCCATGAATTCTGGCTCGAAGCAGAGCCTATCTGCACCTCTCCCCCCAGTCAAATTCTCCCCAAGAAACCTGAAGCTACAGAAGAATGAGAATCTCATCTAAATGGGGGGAAACCAGCACACGTTCCCAAGCATGGGTTCTAATCAAATCACATGATAACGGAAATCGACCCATTTGCAAGCACGGTGAGAGGGTCGTCAGCAGGGTAAGCTGGCCATGGATGGAGAAAAGCCACGTCCCCTAGAAAGTGGCTTTTCTGGAAAATGGAGAGCTAACGCTCGAGGGACCGAAGCATCAAAGCTCCCACCGCTGCTCGAAGGCCAGGGCCTGCGGGCGCTACTCTCCATGCAGATCAGACGCGCATGCTCCACGGTGAGCGTGTCCGCAGCACCATGGCCTGTTGCACCCCCGCGATGACGCGTGACATGCTATAGGTGTCGTGTGTTCGTAGAGCCCCCACTCATCCGTAATTCACGTGAAGTACTTCAGTTTTTAAAAAGGCATAATTTACAAAACAAAAACAAAAATAGCTTAAGCAGATGTCCTTCAAAGGGACCATCTATACATCCACAGTTGTGATTTGCCACGTCGGTCAAACGTGAATCCACCAAGGACCCAGAGTCTGTCCAAGGCCAGGAAGACACTGGACAGAGAGACCGTTGGCAATGTTCTCAAGACGAACAGTCTCCCCAAGTTAAGAATAATTTACTTTAGTTTCCCAAATCTTCCGTAAAGAACTACAAAGTGAATCTTGTTCAGAACTGGAAAAACTAGGATTATGCCCCAGAAAGTCACAAGCATCCTAAGAACAAAACTCTCGAAACTTGGGGAAAATTGGGGCATTCATTATGATGACTCCCTCTAACTTAGAAACTGGGGGTTTGCCCCAAGAAGTTATCTCCAACCGACAAGTATCATGCATCAAAACTTCCGTGAAAGAATAAATATTTCCCGTAAAATATTTATATATTAAGTAATGTATAATACATGTATTTACATATATCCTTATATATTAAGTAAAATATAATATTTACAATACTAACTGCCCTCCATATTTTAAGAAAACTAGTTTTAAGTTTATCTAGAAACTAGAAATATACAAATAAATACATAGACACCATCCCCCTTAGCAGGCTTTGTTTTTAGTCTTAGCAGGAAAAGTAACTTATTTAGCGTCATATTATGGATTTAAACCCCAATAAGTCATCGGCTTTGGATAACGTTTCGGTTTTACTCCCTGGGCTCCTCATCCTGCCGGCTGTCTGCAGAGTTGAGAGTGACAATGTCTGTGGTGACTGTGACCACTGCGTAGGCCTTGTCACGACCACCTCCTGCGGACGTGGAGAACGGGGCCTACGTGGGTCACGTGCTGGGCAGGAGGAGGCACACATGAGAGGAGGGACAAAGAGTCCAAGTCCAACGGGCATGTCGCGGGTCTATCCACGTCTAAGCCAAATACGAGGCGAGCAGAAACGGCACCCCATGGGGAGGGGCCGGTCTATCAGCCACGAATCCCTGGACCTCGGGCCAAGTCTCCGCCGATGCCTTTTACTTCCCGCAGGAAGGGCCCTCGTCCTCCTCCCCAGCTCTTCAAAGTCTGTGCCTTCACCCTCCTCCATGAAGACACTTGTCATCTGTGGAGCAGTCACCACGACGCCGACCCCGGAAAGTCCCCGTGGGCGCCCAGCGGTGTCGCCTACATAAAGTGCCGTACCTGGACATGGCAACTGCTCAGGGCTGAGTGCTCGCTGCTGTCACCTTTCTCTCACGATCGTGTCCAACATCCTCTCCGTATTCCGCTGCCCATCCCCGTCCCCATCCCCATTTCCAGCATCTTCGAGCCGGCGCTGTCTCTGACTCCATCTGTCCTGCCAGGCAGGTGTCTGGCTGCGCCACACGAGCCCCACATGACTCCTCAGAGCCCGTCCTCTGGCCACGCAGGCCCCTAATAATGATAGTTAGAGCTCGGGGAATGAATTAGAAAAGGGCAACTAAATAAATACTTTTGGAAAACCAGATTTTGCAGATTTGTCATGAAGACAGCCCTGTGAGGCCAGTTCCTGCGGGCAGACAGTGCGCGCATGGAGAGGCACAAGCGGGAGCATCGCAGACCATTCTCCTGGGGATCTTTCATCCAAAGCATTTCTGCAGAGCAAGTGTCGGCTGTACTAAGGGCAAACAACTCGGGGAAACGCTTCTGCCACATTTTATAATGGGTGGGGGGAGGGGAGGCTCTCCCGAGATGTGACATGTCTTGTCGCCACACTGAGACCCAGCGCGTGACCCGTAGGCTGGAAACCAGAGTGCACAACAAGCCTCGGGGCCTAACCAGCCACGAGCCACGCAGAGCCCAGGTGACCTGCCTGTACCTCAGCATCCCCACGGTTTGAAGGGGTGACAGCTCGAGATTCCGGACGCAGCCTCAGTCTACGAGGCCATCGTGAACGAAGCCACCAGGATACGGGACGTGACTTAAGTCGCCCTGATGTCCTCCAATGAGAAAGCTAAGGGGCCAATTCGTTCTGGATGAATCCCCACACCAGCAACACCTACAAGTGCCCCCCACAAAAGCCACTTTTGGTGCATTTACCTGGAAAAATATTAAAGTTGGAAATATTTCCTTCGTATTGTAAACGACTGGAATGCTGATTCAGCTCTGAATTCCCGACGCTGCAGGAAAGCAGAGCTGCAGGTTGTTTTCTAGCCACCGACGACCCCTCCCCCAGCTGTCTGGGGCTGTTACTCCACTGGCTGAGAAGGAACTTTCTTAAATATTTCCGTCCGCAGAGTGAGATTTATGCATGAGATGCAAACGACTATGTGTTATTTACACCTCTGAGGAAAAACAAATCTAGAATGTAAATGTTTAGAGGGCATATTATTTTTAAATAGGGAAGTGGTAAAAAAAAATTATTAGAGTGTTTGCAACTCCCACTCTGTTAAAGAGACGAACGCGTTTTTAAAAGAATTTTTGTCAGATTTACGGAAACTATACCGAGCAAAGCGTCGGAAAAATAAAAGGCATAAACAATCTAGCTGTTTCTACTTCCACAAATCCTTTAGAGTAGCTAGTTGGGTTTCTAAGTGATGTTAGATCGGTCCTCTCTCCGTAAACACATTGCTATTGATTAAGCCTCCAACGTGAAGCGTTCGCTCATTTATTTTAAATTCCTCCGTTGTTTCTGTTAGAATTCAAATACATAGGGCATTCTGTCAGTTACCTTGGTCTGATCTGTTTTATAAACAAAAATTTTTAAAATAGTAAAATAAACTGGGAAAATGTAGATCCACCAGCCAATTCTCTGGACCTCTAGGAGTTTATTGGCAAAATTATGCTAAAAAGTGAACTGTGGGCGGCACACAGCAGGGTTTACCCACAGACAACAGGACGACGGCTACTACAGAGCACCCACTAGGTGCAGGCTCTGTTCTAAGCGCCTTACACATATTATTTCACTAATTCTCTCAGTCGCTACCATGCAGGTACGATTACGGTTGTCCTCAGCTGGGGAAACTGAGGCTCTGGCTGTTAGTGAGATTGCCCAGATGGCACCGTTGGTGCAGCCGGGTGTGATGCCAACGTTACACGTCCCCAAAGAGCAGCTCTTCAGACTGAAGTCTAAAAGGTGTGGGTCTGGAATGCTGTCACGGGACCCGGGAGACGAGACGCGCCCACCGCCCTACGAAGGCTCATCTGCCCAGCTCCTTATCTGCGACTCTCTCGTGTGACCTCAGGCGATGAGGGTCCTGGGCCAGGCCCAGGTCACGGAGTCACCTGCGTGGAGCTTGAGCCCAAGCCGCCTGCTCCGAGCCCACGTTTTCAACCAGAATTTCTTTCCAGGTTGTTTTTGTTTGGAGCAAAGCAGAGTCCCCGCTTATGAGCAGGACACCGGTGAGGGCGAATCCGTGAACATCGGCGCCAAGCACTGGCTCTGGGGAGAAGACTTGCTCGCTCGCGTGGGCACGACTCTCTTTCGAGGATTCGCGTGTTTTGTTGCTCCTTTTTAAACAGCCTCATCGAGGCATCGTTGATCAACAATGAGCCACGCATCGTTCCCGTTTCTGCTTCGGTGAAATAAGACTTGGGGTCTGTGCACCGTGGTCCAGGGGAGAGCTTAGGCGTCGCCCTGGGGGCCGGCCTCATGGGGGATGGCCTGAGCTCACTCGGCACCCACCGAGCAGGGCCCCACACTCAGCACTCTGCTGTCGGCGTCTCGAAATTCGTACTAATTGTGGAAAAAGAGAGGCCGCATTCCGAGAAGGGTGGAAGCGAACATTTGCGACACTGCAGTCCCCCACACCCCGCCAAGTAGCTTTATTTTCCAGTCTGTTAGGTACGAGGTGGGATCTATGACTGATTTGAATTTCTCTGCGTGTGAGAGAGGTTAAGCATCTCATTACGGGTCATAGGCTGTATGGATTTGCCGATCTGCTGTCTGTTTTGTGTATTTTTTCTTGGCTTATTTGCATCTTCGTTATCAATTTGCAAATGTCCCTTATGTATTTGTAAGTGTTAACTCTTTTTTTTTTTTTTCAACTTAAACTTTAACTCCTCTGGAATTTTCTCTCTGTCTTTCCCTTATCCGTTGACTATGTCTCTGATATCTTTAATTTATAAAATGTATTTTATTTTTAAGTAGTCAAATACGCTATCATTTCTTGTATGGCTTCTGGATGTACCACCTTGCTTTAGGAACACCTCATCATCACCTTTAAGTTTAGTACGTCATCGGTCTAATTTTGTTTTACAATTTTTGCCATTAATTTTTGACTTTTAAATAGTCAATCCATGCCATGGTTTGCATACCATGAGAGGGAGACTTTAAGGTAATTGGATTTTAGGCAGAGCTGGATGGGTCAGCACCGTCAGTAAGGAGCATCTCCCATTCTCGCTGAATTTACTCCATTGTCCAAATTCCATATTATCCTGGGATCTGTGTCTGGGATTTGAACATCATTCCACTTGATAAAAATGGGAGTATTTGGGGTTTTGTAGATATGCACTCCTATCATTAAGGAGAAGAATCATCCGTTTCCCTTCTTTCCCATTATTCTAAAAACCACTTATTTTTCTTATCTTATTAAATCGTGGTTGAAAAGGGGGCCACATACTAAACCTGACAAGCTCAGGGGACCAAACGTCACCACACAGGATGGTCTGAACACAACAATCCCTACGTAGGAGCGGGGCATGAGGTCGTCACGTCCTGGGCCTGTAGCTTCCGTGACAAAGGCCAGTCTTTACCCGCAGGGGGTCTACCTGTTGTCCTTTTGCATCGAAGGTAGCCCGCCTTGGAGACGTCAGTGTCATCTTCGGTTCCAGATCCCTCGGGGGACAGCCACGACCAGAGCGGAGACCACAGAACCCTCATGGTTACCTTGTTCCCCAAATACCATCTCTCTGTGCTCTGCTTTCTCCCGCCCCATTAATCCCCCACAGATGGATTTCACGTGACCCTCCTCAGCCCCTCCCTTTGACTCTAATGAATAAAATAAGCTGCAAAACCGCCGTTCTCCAGAGCGTTTTCTCAACCCGTTGAGATTTCGGTTCCCGGCAATTGTTGTCAGTTCGACTCAGATAAACTCACTAAAATTCCTCTACAGGTTTGGACACCTCTTGCAGAGACAGGATTTTCCGGAAAGATGAAAAACCCCCATGACAGTAGTGATAGCAGGTATCTCCATCTCGTTCCTCATTCTAGTGGGTGTCCGTGCTGCATCTCATTGTTTAGAGTGGTCTCCGCTGTTGACGTTTTCTAAACCATCTCTTTCCAATTTAAATGATTTTCTCCTAATTCTGATTTGCTTGGATGTTTTATTAGGAATAGTTGCAAATTTTTTCAAATTCTTTTTAGGTATTGACGTGATTACAATTTTTCTCCTTTAACGTAGAGGTAGTGAATTGTGCAAAAAACATGTCCTGATACTAAATTGTTCCCACATCCCTAAAATGAGGTTATTTAAATATAGAGAATCTGGGGGTCACCGTTGGATTTTGGTTGCCAGTTTTTAATTCAGGGTGTTCTCATCTAGAGTGACAACAGGGAGGGTTGTTGTGACAAGTTGGTTTTCGATGCTCTGCTTTATCAACACGTAGTTTATGTGATTCGTAAACAGGACTGGTGAGCTGATGGCTTGGCTACATGTCTGTGCCCGGCTTCGGCCTCCCCACTGGCAGCTCCGTGTGGTGGCTGGTTGGGGACAGCCGCCCTTTCCCTGGGACTACCTGGTGCCGATCCATGTCCCACGTACCACTGATCCCTGCGGACACCCACGGGGCCCTCACTGATACACACAGATGAGGCCTTTGGGGGCCGGATGGTGTCATGATGATAAACACGTCAGGATGTGGATTCCAAACGGTGTCCCTGAAACAGACCCCAACGATGACAAAACAGAATGCGATCCAGAAGGAGAGTGCCCGCATGGGTCCACGAATGTGGAAAGGCTTAAATGCACGTTTTCTTGGGAAACTCTAGGAGTGCTATCGATTGGCATACGGGATCCGGGAAACCGATGTCCCATTGTATAGACTGAAAGGAGGAGGAGAATGACTTGAGTTAAGGCTCTCATGGCTGGGTCTGTTGCACTGTCTCTGAGAGCTGACAGGGTGGACAGAAGAGAGGAGTCCGTGGACAGTCACCTCGCAGAGTGAGCCGCTCACCAATTCCTACCCAGGCAGGTCGTGGTGGGCAGCCCCCCGCCCCAGGCTTGACACTTAGATGCTTTAAGCCAGCCCTGCCCATCTGTTCTCCTGCACCCAGGTTCATACACCCGTGAAACCCAGAAGGATGCCCCTGGAGGGGGGGGTCAGCCCTCAGGAGAGCCCAAAGTCTCACTAATGACCTTGTAACCATCCCTCCCCGCCTCTCTCCCTCCCTCCTCCAGTTTCCTTCCCTCCTCCCTCCCAAGTGCATCAAACAAACTGCAAAACTGTCATTCTCCAGGGCGCGTGAGACCCTGCTCCCCGGCACACGTCGTCCGTTTGGCTCAGCGAAACTCTTGTGAAGATTCTTTACGCGTGTGGACGTTTCTTACGTGGACACAGAGATGAGTTGAGGGTCATTCCCTCGTGGGACTGTTGCCACCAGCATAGCCACGCATCCATTCCCCAGTTGGGAAGAGGCGGGTCAGCCACCAGGCGAATTCCTAAGCCCTTTTGTATCCAGGAGGCTGGAATATGCTGACCACACCAGAACCCAGCTGGCTTCCCCTCCCCCTACCCCCGCAGGCCGCCAGGCCACTTGTGACCAGCCTTGACCTTTCAGACAGGACAGGAGCAGCTTGTTTGTTTTGTTGAATGGCCTGGGGCGATGCTGCAGCAACGCAAACATGATAGGCTCCTCTCTCCCCTCTCTCTTTCTCTCTCTCTCTCTGAAAAAGAATGCTCTCCCCAGCCTGGAATGTGGAAGACAAACAATGTCCCATCTCTCCCAGCTAATGAGGAGTTCTGGAATGTGGGAGCGATGGCAACTCGCCACCGAGGCCTGTGCTTGGGGAAGCCTCCACGATGAAGCAGGCTCTGAGGTCACGAGAAGACAGACTATGGCAATGCCTTCGAAAGAGGGAGAAAGATGGGTGGCACACAGCAAGGCCCATTAAACGGACCTGATTTTATTTTTCCAAAGTCGAAGAAAATCAGTAACAAAGTGTTAACCTGTTATATTACGATAATAGGTTAAAAGTGGCAAAGTGCTTCGCATATCATGGTGTCAATCTGTCCAGCTGATTGCTCCCGCATCGTAAAACCCCTTGGAGGCAAGGATTGCCACTGTGTAAAGAAAAAAGTGCCAAGGGGACCCCAGATGTGCACAGGTAAGTCACCCTGCAGCCACAGAGCACCCTCTCTCACCCCACCGTGCTCTGGAGAATTCCAGTCCTCGCTCTCATCTTTCTTCTTCCTAACGGATAAAAATGAACTAAATGCACTCCAGACAGCGGCCCATTCCACCTCTGGGGGTTGCTCCTTTTGACGTGGCTCAAGGACCAGCCTGCAGGACCTCCCTGCCCTTTGGGCCTGATGCCCAAGGGGCCCTGGGATTGTGCCGGCACATCAGGGCGTCAGGAGGTGTACGTGTCACGCGTGCTCTTTCACTCCCATCTCGTGCACTCCAGCTCTGTCACGAGCTCGCCTGTGTTCACGTCTCAGCGACATCTGATGACATGACCACGACTAGGGCATTCCAAACAGTGGGGCTCTGCGTGGCGTCTCCTCGGAGACAGGGCTGAACTTCGCCGTGGGAAATGGAAACAGTGGGCCCGCCACACGGGGCCAGGCAGCCTCTGGGGTTGGGCTCAGCAGAGTTGGAGGGAGGTTGGGGTGGGGTTCGGGTTTAGGGATGCAGCTCAGGCCTCCTGGGAGCAAAGCTCCAAATCCCCTAAACACACCTCAGTCCCACCTGGAATGATGAAGGAAACAGGCCCTGAATGGATTATAGCTTCATGTTGTTTAAACACACAACGAGCTAATGCGCCTCAGTATTTTTAATTAAAAATAGCATTCACCGTTTCTCATTGCTACAGCAGTGCGTGTTTGAGAAAATAAAGATAAACACAATTTATTTAAAAAATTGAGAAGCACCATCGTCTCATTGCACATCAGTGGCTCCCGCGAATGTTTTGTGCGCGTTTGGTTCTAAACTGCCCTCTGCCTGGATATGCACAGCTGCTTTTCAAAACTACAGACTCGTGTTGTCGCATCCCTTGGCAGGTCTTCGTCCCCATTTAATAATGTATCACAGACCAATTTCCACGTCATAAAACGTTCTCGTAGAATATCACTTTAACCATAATTTATTTTGTTATGATGTAACGGGTAATGGAATTTTATTTCGTCCTTTTTCTATTACAAGGTGGAGTTTAGCTTTTCATTTCCACAAACTGCTGCTTGTTTTTTCAAATACCTTCCTGGGTTTCGTTAGTCGATACATTTGCTGGGTAAATGTATGAGCTGGGCCTCAGCCTGTGCTGGGGAACGGATGCTTTAAAGAAATGAAGTTCAAAGGACGAGGCACTAACGTATCAGACAAGCATTTACAAAGTGTCCCCGAACTAAAGGTAAAATTATCAGTGCTGGTACGAGTCTTGAAGGAAAAGAAAAGAAGGTAATAGGTGAGAATAACGGTATCTGACTGGAGGCCACGATGAAATACCCGTTTCACCAAGGAGGGATCCTTCACACGGGGGCACTAAGTGAGGAGGAGCCGTGTGGAGTGAGGACAGAAGACAGGACACCCCAGGGACAAGTGCGTGGGAGAGGGAAGCACAGCCTGGCCACGTGGGGATGCTGTGAGCTTCTTGGGGGCGCAGCAGGGAGTCCCACAGGGGATTCCATAGGACAGTGACAATGTGGGTCAGGCCCTGAAAGATTATTTGACGTCCATGTTGGGCAGGAGCAAAGAGACACCATGGGTCAGTCAAGAAGTAGCTGCGTAATATTGAATGTCCACTGTTATAAATTAAAAATAAAAATAAATTTAAAATAAAAATAAATTTAAAATAAAAATAAATTTAAAATAAAAATAAATGAAAAATAAAAATAAATTAAAATAAAAATAAATGAAAAATAAAATAAATAAAAATAAAAATAAAGATAAAAATAAATGAAAAATAAAAATAAATTAAAAAAAATAAAAGTCAAAATCATTTTTAAAAAGTGAATAAAAAGGAATTGTTACCATGGTCTGCATGGGAGATGGCAGTGGCCCACCCTGGAGTCGGACAAGAGGGACGTGTTTTCTGTTTGTATTACGGGATCTTCGCAAAACACTCAGTAAATACCGAAAATGAAAAGGAAAGCAAAAGTCATCTATGCTCCCAGCCTCTGAAGACGGTCTCTGGGAAGATATCTTTGCATCGCCTTCCAGAGTTTTCTCTGCCTACATTTACACACACACAGAAGCTGCGTCTTGTTTTCATATTAAATGAGGTCAAACTACGCATTATGCACTGCTTTCTGCCATCAAAACCTTTTCACATGGATAAATATAGAATTAGCGAATCTAGAACTTTCCGTGTTGATAAGTTTATTCGTTTAATTAAGGCAGTGCAGTGCAGAGGTGGATAGAAGAAGTTGCTTAAGCAACCACGACTGACGGATAACTAAGGTGCATCCTCCTCTGTGTGCCTTTGTGACTCCCATTTAGGCCAGGGCGGAGTGTGGCCGGAGCCAGGCCCCCCGCCGGCCCTTCTCCCCGAGGTCGCCCACCCCGATTTCCAATGCCAGAGGTTGATTTTGACTTTGATCTTTATGAAACGTACAATGACTTTTAAACAGATTTTATGACAGGAATATTATGTGATAACACAATTTCACTCACAACATTTTAACTTTGCTAATTAATCTATTCATATAAATATAAGTATTTATAGTACAGTTTGATTATGTAGATAATAAATCCTTTTGTCCGGCTTCCTGCACCACATTTTACGATTTTGAGCTTTGTCTATGTTACTGCGTGTCACTGAGATTTGTTCTTTTTAATTCTGGGATGGCATTCTACTGCATAGCTGCATCTTTCCGCAGATCGATGACTATTTTCTTATTGTAAATTTGAAGAGGCGAGATTGACAGTCCAAAAGACTAATTTAAGGTACCTGATGGATATTTCCAGTTACCCTCCAGAGAAGATGATACCCTAATTGCCCTCCCACCATCTGTGCATGAGTGTGTCTCATTCTCACCCCGTGGCCAATACTGGGTATTGATTTTATTTGTAAATCATTTGCAAACCTGATAGACAACTAAACGTGTATTGTTTTATAACTCTTTTTAAATTCCTACTTTGTTAGGCATTTGCACAAATGCAAAATACATGTATCAAAGCCGTTTTATGATTCTTTCTCTTTATAATACACCATGAACATTTTCCTATGTCCCTAAATCCATAGCTGTGCTAGGATCTTTAACTAATACACTGTGCCCTATGATATGGATGTGCCAGAATTTACTTCCCGAGAGTTCATTATGAGAAAGGCATTGTTTATCGTGTATTTTTTTTTATGAATTAATCATGTCATAATGTTCCTTAATCCTCTTGGCGATTCTACAAACTGGGATCTATTATTTTAACAACAAAACAAACCAAAAACAAAAACAAAACAAGACACTGAGAGCTTGTGTAATAATTTGCCTAAGACGGTCAGGCTTAGAACCAAAATTTGAACCCCGGCAGGTCTGGGTCCGGCAGCCATGGTTTTAATACCCTCAAAACACTGATTCTTTGAACCATGTCACTCCACTCCCCTTCACAGCCCAAGGCGTGGTTTATTCCCGCTGCACTCCCATGGCCTCCCGTGGGTGGTGATCGGCCAGTACCTGCAACTCCATCCGTACGGCATTTCACGAAATGCGATCAATGAGTGACAACAAGGTAATCACTGCTCGATTTCAAAATGTAGTGTTTGTGTTCCTGACAACAAATAGTCTCACTGACGACTCTAGATGTTCTCTAGAAGCAAAGTCATGACATCACTTTCATTTTATGTTCTTTCTACCATGAATCTTGTGGGTCCAAAGAACGGAAATTCTGATAGGCCTGGGACACTTTCCTTCGGCTCAGTCGCCAGGAAGTGGGAGAGTCGTCGCCCATTCCACCAGGGCCGGCGCCTTGGGTCCTGCCGTGTTCGTGGCTGCAGAGCCCGTGATGCAGGGTCCGGCTGCTGAGCCGGGGCACTTCAGAACACCTCGTTGGCAGGTTCCCGGAATGACCAGGTGACGGGTTTATTCCCCAACACTCTGGCTCTCGAAATCGACGTTAGGAGGGGAGGTATCGAAAGGGTCAATGAGTTCGTGAGGCTTTGTGGACACCTGAGTCACACGACAAGCTGTCTGTCTGTCCAAACGACGGACCCTGTTTACCTGTTACGTGTAGGTTAAAAGCAGTGCGTTCGGCCACCTCTCTCACCCCAGCAGTATCCTGAATTGCTGTTTTCAAAAGCCAGTGCCTTTCCCTGCTCAGCCCGATAGCTGCCCCGTGATGAATGTGCTGCTGTCTTATTAACTGCTCCGTTCCAGAAGCTGTCCAATTCACGGCCACCCTCGACGCGGAGACCTTTGTTGTAAAAACCTGGTTGAATTCACGCTGTTCTGACTGCGGGCTACTGCACCTCCACCAAAACATCATAAAGAAGCCAAGAATGACTGTTTCCAGTAATCCGGGCCATAAATCAAGCTGCTCCGAGGATGGGGGGAAAAAATTATGAGTGCTCCCTGCATTCGTATCCCAGAGCTCATCGGTGTGACTGCACGTGCAGGAGCTCATCGGCAGGCCTCGGGTGCCCGTGTGTCCACTCGTGGGTGGCAAGCGGAGGTGCAAGCGAAGCCAGACGTGGGCCGGGTGGACGAGAGAGATCTCAGCGCCGGTTAATAAAGGGTCCCGCACGCTTTGAGCTCCTCAAGCCCCTTCTCTCTGCAACAATAGTTAAGGTGGTTAAAAACCGCCACCTTATCTGCTCGGTGCCGTCACCCACTGCTGAACTGACCTGGGCCCAGGCATTTGAGAAAAACGCAATTTAATCAGTCGTACGTGTCAGAGAGCCACCCAGGGAGGTCACCTGGGGCCTGTCAGGCATCCAGCAACTCAGAGGTTTCCTTCCCTCAGCCCTTTGGGGGATTCGCAGCCCCCCTCCGCCACCCACCCGTCTGTGTGCGGGGCCTTTAGAAATCGTCGATGCCCTTTCAGTTCAAAATCACCCGACGCCTTTGGGTAGTCGTGGGAAAGGGTCTGAGTGGACAGCGAGTGTCCTGAAGGGGAGGCTTCCATGTGGATGTGGAAAACCATTAACCACTCGTGGCCGCTTCGTTGTTTATGGAGCACAAAACTGCCCCTTCCCGTAGCAGCCGGTTTGAAGGGGAACGCACACGCACACGTGCACACGCGCACCAGCGCACACACTCATGATCACACACACTCGTGAACTCTAAATGTTCACTGGAAAGAGCTTTTTTGGGGAAGCGATGTCCAAATGTGGTTTCTCGGCCCCAGACTCAAGGGTCGGTTTAAAATCTGGGAGTGAGATTAAGAGAGGTCGGTGATTCCAGAACCATCGTATTCGAAGTGACGTGGAAGGACCTGGATTGTTTATTTTCTCTCTGGGAAACCTCAGAATCCAACTCGCTTCGTTGACAAAGCGACAGAGTTTCGGTCCGGCCTGGCCGGCACCACCTGTGACCTGGGAATGAAGCTGCTTTCTCTCCGGCTCTGACATCGTCGCCGAGGATGAATAATCCACCTTCACGACACCGCCACCCCACGCCTCAGACCCGGGCAGGAAGGGGCCCTGAATGTCATTCCCTTTTCCCGCGATTCGCAGGGTCAGCTATGACCACACTGCGTCCTCGCGGGGCCCTCCCTGAGCATGGTCAGTGTGTTCACCACGAGCTGCATGAGATGCCACCTCCCAACCTGAGCAAATAAGGAGAGGGCCGAGTCTGCCTCTGCTTCCCCCACCCCTCCACAGCCCCCATCTCCCCAACACCCCCCATGCCCCCCGCCGCCCAGTCTCCCCAGAAAGCTGGGATTGGCAGCTGAAGGGTCTTCCCTTGGCTCCCACAGGCCCCTCCCCTTCTCGGGTCTCCCAGTTCTGGCACCTGAGAGACACCGCACGCCTCTCCGGGTCTCAGGTGCTGTGGCTCGCTGTGGGGTGGGGGTGGCCGTCCTCCCTGACGGCGTCTCTGGGCCTCTGCCCTGTTTGGCAGGAACCTCACCAAGGGGCGAGCATTCCTAGGAAGGGAGGGGGTCCCATTTGCAGAAGCGACCAGAGACACGAAAAGGACGGCCAACGCACCAGCCTCCCTCGTCTCAGAGCAAAGGTCTTTTTTAAAAAGTCCAGGACACTGTCTTTTCAGAGTCCAAGTCATCTAGATGTAGGGGGGCTGGATTTAGACAACAAAACCAGGACTCCCAGTTAAATTTGAGCTTTAGCTGGATGGTGAATACTGTTTCAGGCCAAGCAATCCCAGGTGTCGCCAGGCCCTGTTTGCCCGGGACCCCTGTGTGGACAGAGCCTGGGGGCAGCCGGCAGGCCGGGGCCCCTGGGCCTAGCCGCCTGTCATCAACCAGGGGGCAGGGACGCAGGCCGAGGAGCCGTGGCGGCCACAGCTGCTGCTCTGTGAAACATGAATCGCGTTCGGAGTGACCAGAAGTTTCCACTGCAGGAATCAAGCACGCCGTCTGAGTCGAGAATAGGTCTGTAATGGGAGGAAACGGTTAACTAAGAGGCACGTGTGGATTTGATTTCAATCCAATATCGGGATATTGCATTTTCTTAAGGAAACATTCAGAAGGGAGGCTTTGCGAGGCGTGAGGCCGAGCACCCCCGGCAGAGGTGACGTGAGGGCCGGGAGTCTGAAAGCTTCAGGTGGAATCGGCCCAGGCAGAGGAGGACTGAGGACATGGCCCTCTCGGGCGGTTTTCCCAGGAGGAATCAGCAGGGTCAGGGGTGGAATGTATTAACGACCTTGGCTGCAGCATTGAGGAGCAAGATCTAGGACCCGAGCTCTGCCAGAGGAACCACGTTCTCTGGGGGACCCTGAACGGGGCGAGGGTGGTGTCTGGATTCTGGAGCAAGCGCTGGGTCCCTGGTCCCCACTGGTTTTAGGGGACGATAATAACGAGTAACCGGCTGCAGAGGAATCAGGGTTGCACGAGATGAGACAAGGACACTTGTTGGTTAAAATGTAATCTGAACAATTCGTACACAGAGATATTTCGAAGTAGAAACCTTACACGATTAGTAAAATTCTCTCATGGGACTGTGGATAGGCCCTCGAGTCGGCATCCGCCTCGCTGAATCGGTCACACTTACAAAGCGACAGCCGTCTGTGTATGATCCCCAGAAGGAGGTTGGTTAAGGTAGGAAATTTGAAGAGAAAACCACTGTGATTGTAGTAAAAATAAAGTAAATAAAAAACAAATCAAGCATCCTTTGAATTGATGGGGGAAGGATTTGGTCCCATCATACCCGTACGAGGCCAGTTCGCTTTTTCTACACCGAATCCATATTTAATTTGCTTCTGAATCCAAGATGCAGACAATTCTTAAGTCTTATTTTCAAAAAAAAAAAAATGCAAATTGTTAGGACAAAGCATGTCCACATAAACACCAAGGAAAAATAATCTTCACAAAACATGGATGAGCCTAAATCTAAGAAAGATATTGATGACGCTAACACAGACACTGAGCAGAGACAGAATGAATGTAAAAACATCACTGTCTTGGGGCAAAGCACTCTGTCCCTCAGCACCGGAAACACCAGTAAAAACATTGAGAAGAAACAGCCTTCGGTTTCGTGGTAAAATTAGGATAAAGTTGACGAAATATTCTTCAAAACAACTCAGAAATAAAATGAAACGTCAAGGGATTTCTACACCAGTATTCTGTGAAAGACCTCCGAAAACACTAACGAACGTGTCGCAGATCGAAGGTCCTCGGTCACACGGGTCAGAGACAGCTGTGTCGTCTGAACTGCTCTTGGCACCTGAAAGGCTCCGAGAAGTTCCGCCACAAAGGATCGTATCTAATCGCATTTAATCCACTTTTTTTGAGTTATTTGAGGAGGGGACACTTTTCCTTCCCGCCTGCCTATGGACAACCTGCAGAACCATTTCTCCGTGGGGAAACGCTAAGTTGAGACACGATGGATGGGTTCCATAGACCAGGGCCTGTCTTTATTACCCAGACTTTCCGAAGGACGTGACCTGTCGCTGACAGAAAGACTCTGAGACCACGCGGGCTCGCGCTGTCGACAGCAGGCCCTCCGGTTTTCCACAGCTTTGGGGACGGTCCAGCCTCCTGGTGGCCCAGCTCCCAGGAGGGACCCCCATCCCCCCACCCACCTCCTCCACTGGAAACCTGGTCCCCCGGACCCCCCAGCAGGGGGCTCTGTCCACCAGGCCTGACCGTGAAGGACTTGAAGCCCGTTCAAGGTTAAGATGGCTCCACAAATAACCAGCCAGAAACGTCATCTGGCCCATCAGAGGACAGCATTATAGGAGTGTGATCACGGTTCAAGAATGTTGCCAGGAGAGAAACGCGTGCTCGGAATTTTATTATTAGGTTTTGTCATGTGTTCGCTTCCAAACGGAGTTGCGAGAGCCCAAGGCGGGGTGGGGGTGGGGAGAGGGGACATTAGACACCAAGGAATGTTTTCATAAAATAAGTATTTAGTCGTAAGACTCACGTTGAAACAGTGGTGAGTACTTAAAAGTTTCCCTATGTATTGTTGGCGGTTCAAGTGTGCCAATTTTCTGGCAAAACGGGGCAGGAAAACGAAAATGGGAAAGTAAAGTGGAAAAGAAATGGAAATAAAGTCCTTCCCCTGAGATGGGGGACAGACACAACTCTTCAGAAATAACATCCCCAGATGCGGGAAGCACCTTGTTTTGGTAAAAATGTATGTTGGTGAAATTCACGTCCTTAATCGGGGTTATTTTTTCTTAAACCACTTCTCCGAGAGCCCCTTGACAGTGGTACTTGGAGGGACACGTATCCCCCGGGAAAGCAATGTGCCCGTGGCTCATACATTGCGGCCTTTGCAGAACAATTAACCCCCTCCCCGGCCAGACAATAAACACGGAGCATCCCTCCAGCAAAAAACATCAAATCGAGGCCATTCTTTGACCAAAATGCCAAAACTATCTCTATAAATAAACCCTACGTGAAACAAGTGGGCTGCCCTCTGCTTTTCCCGTGGAATCATCACGTGGAGATGATTCTGAGGATGTGATTACCCTAATCCTGTTTTCATCTCATTAGAAATCAGCCTTGTTCTCACACTGTCTGTACTTTTATTCACTTTTTTGCTTTGTCCCGGGAGAGTGGCTGCTGTGAGCTGTGCGCAGGGGGCAGGTTTGGGGGGAAACACAGCGTAAGGCGAGTGAATGATGAATACCAAGCGTTTCCCTGCACAGGGACGTTGGCTTTGTCTGCTTCTCAGTCCTGTCCGCCCTGGGAAACGCGATTGCCAGGGAGAGTTCCATTCCTCCGGGAATCTGTCACCCTGAGCCCAGCTCTGCAGGCCACACAGCGACTATTTCTAGTCGCCAGTAGAGAGGATCTGGGTGGCATGACAGGCCTGGTGACAAGGAGGAGACAGCCACGGGGCTCACTGAAAGCCCGGGCCTGCCCCTCCCTAGTTCGTGACCTGTCAAACCCTGTCTGGAGGCTTGGATTGGGAACGTGATGCTCCGGAGTTTATGTCACAGAGCTAGAGGCAAGTGAGAGCTAAAAGTAAATCGTTCCATGGACTCAGACCATCACAGAGTTTCTGAGCAGAAAGTGCCCTGAAAAACAGCTAGAAACAGGTATCACGGCAAATACTTAAAAGTGAACTCTTTCGGGAAATAAAGCTCAGATCTGTAGAATTTGCCAATATCGGTGGGATAAAGACTCTGGCCAATTTCAAGCCATTGAAGTGAGATGGCAGGACACGGAGCTGGGAGGAAATCTCGGCCACCGGCCCGTGGGCGGGGTGGCTCAGGTGACTGTGTGCCCTCGGCACCAGAGCAGGTGGGCCACACGCCCAGCCTCCCACACTGGCTTGGACGCCTGTCAGGGCCCCGAGTGAAAGCACAAATCGTCAGTCCTGCATGGGAATCGCCATTCTTTATTACAGGCAGAAAGAGCAGCGGGAACCCCCAGAAGCCTCTTCGAACCCGTGGCCCACCTGCCGAAAACAACGGGTTGGCCTAAGTTATCTCCATGTGTTCTCACAAGGCTTCTAACTTCTCCCTCCTCCTGCCAAGGAAAAGTGGAATTTCTTCTCATGCCCCAGAGCCGTAAAGCTCACACGTGGCCATAGGAAGTTCGAAGCTTTGACATCTCCGATGGATCTTGTTATTGTTGTTGTTTCCCGCATCTTATTTGGATCATGTGTGATGAAATAAATACGGGCCCACCGAACACAGACTGGCAAGGGAGAGAAAGAAGCGTCGCTGAGGAAGATACTCATCGTGGCTCTAAAGTACAACACCGACCAACTGGTTTGGGACAGTAAAATCTGAATTTTAGACTCTTTTTTAGGTTTAACCAAGAGTCACCAATGACATGGAAATTTACAACAAACTACTCCCAAGTGATGAGCATCTGAGAGGAGAAAAGCTGAAAGCATTTCACATTTCCGCTTCATCATTTCACTATTCATGTTGTCCCTGGATTTATTTCATTTCTTCAAACAGTCGAATGAATGGAAATAATTCAGTTATTTTTATCTTTTTGCCTCCGAAGCCGTCCTTTTCTTGAATTCATTTTAGGTTGAGAAAATATCTCGCGGGTTGTAAATATTCTGAACATGCCAAAGTGATACACTCTCATTTTTTAATTTAGCTACCAGTTACAGATATAGACCGTTTGGGTGAATTTTAACAACGTCGTTAAGAATAAAACATAAATGTGATAGAGCTCAAAAGGTTTTGCATAATCAATGCGCTAAACCCACAACTCTAAGAAAATGGAAATCACTCATTAAAAAAGGGCAGTTGAACCCTATAAAAATACAAAATAAACCATATAAAGATCTAAGCACAGAGGAATTAGTGAATTAAATGTCAAGAACGTTTTCCAAGGAAACAAAAGAAATCAGGGACTGAAAACTAGACACGCATTTAAGGACAAACATGGCAATTAGGTCAACAGATGAGTGTGTCTGGGAAACATCACTGTTTTGTCCATTATTAATTTTAACTAAAATTTGAAACAACAGTCAAAACACAATGAAAGGTGGTCCGGGGAGTCCAGCTATACCCGCTCAACTAAAGAATTTTCTGCAAAAATACCCCCAAAAAATAAATAAATGAGAAATTTCAACAGGCAGGTGACGAAGTCTTGGCTTCTGAGCATCCAATCGCCTGTGGGAGGGGAAGGAAGTGTCCGTGGGGCTTCACATGGACCCTGCTGTGAGGATGCTGCTCCTCTTCGTACCGACCCTGTAGAAAACACGAGGAGCTTGGCCCAAATGCCTTTTCTCAAACTCTTTCTTTTTTTTTTTTTAAGTGAATAAAGCAAATTGCACGTCCTTTAAGACTCATCAGGAGGAGAACAAACCTCAACAAAGGGACCATCGCTGACCATGCGTATTGAAAAGGAGCTGGAAGCTGCTTTTGTGTTTGCTGAATGTTTGAAGGCCCGACCGTTTTATGTAAATCCAGTTGTTAAACACCGTTTGGAAGGGGAACAACAGCCCCGCTGTCAACCAGCAGCTGACGGCGTGTTGTTGTTACATCGCACGGCAGCCCGCGAAAGCCAGAATATCCAAATAAACCAAAAACAGAATTAAGAGGTAGTGATGACAGTCACTTCTCGTGGGTGGAGGGCAGGGGTGGCATGCTTTGGGACAGGGGGGCAAACTGAGTGGCCTCTGGGAAGCCAGGGTAAGACTCAGCACGGGTTCCCCTCACCCAGGCGACAACGTGGGTGACAGTGGCTCTGCACCCCAGGCCATGGCGGGGGACTCAGCAAAGGCAGAGGGACGAGGCAGATGCTTGGGTCAATATACCCATGTGACTTCAGAGTCAGGTCTGGACATGATTCTTCGGACTCAGCGCCATGGGGGGTTAGAGAAATGGCAGAGGATGGAGGGTTTTGCTTTCTGTGCTGCTGCAGGGATGCGCAATGTGCTGATGAGGGGCCGTGCGGCCTATTTGGCGGCGCGTGTGGCTGGACTCCTAGGATCTGATCCCACGAAGGCAATCCGCCACTACATTTAATGTCTCCTGGCCTCGTCACAGTGATGACACGTCACAAATGCAATGGCCTCTGAGGGGCAACGCCACTCCCCACCCAACCCCCTTCATTCTGCCACCACAGACGTATTTCTGAAATGGTCCCTCGACCGTTCCCTGGTGTTGACTTACACACCCAGGTGGCTCCAGCATCAGCCTCCAGAGACCCACGTAACAGTAAGAGGTATTTCACCAGGGCCCTGCCAACCGCACACCTTGCTGCGCCCGTCACCCTGGTCCCCCACTTGGTCCATCTCCCATTCCTATGTCACCTCCTCAGTTCGGCACCTCAGGTGGAAAGAATCCTCACGGATTCTTGCTTCAAGAGCATGTTCTCTGCACAGCCTGGCCTTCCACAGTTTAGAAGGCATCGCGCTGTGTTACAGTTTAGATGACACGACACGTGTGTTACTGTTGCCACATGTCCGCCTCCAGGAGACAGAGGTGTCTTGAGGGTAAGGTCATATCTCGTCTCCCCCGCGTCCTCTCCCAGGAAGCCCTCAGCCAGCCCTTACTAGTCTGATAAATGGAGTTTTGCGAGTTTGAGTCTTTAAGTTAGAGCCTGTCCACTGTGTAGAGTCAGGGTCATGGACACGATGCTCGCAGCCACCCAGTGACTTAGCGGCTGTTGCATCGAATGAGAGACCCAGAGACATTATTTTTTCAAAAAAGATTCTTAACTCGCAGCGTTCCTTCTGTGAGCGGGATGGGACATCACCAAGACTCGCTCCGCAAAACTTTTCTTTGTAAAATTCATAGCACGCACATCACTATTAGGCTCGTTTTGGTTTTAACAAGAGGACACATGGGCACACGAAAGCCGGACTCACCCACAGGTCTTTCTTGGTAAATTAACGACAGAGCCACAGCTACGAGCCGGGATTTACTGAACCCCCAAGTTGACCTCAGTCCACCGAAGCATCCTGAGGCCCAGTCAAGCTGGACCTAAGGAAGGGAGATAGGGTTGAAACGTGCTCTCTCCATCACTGGTCACCGACGGTAGGGCGTGGCTAGAATCTACCCTCCGGTGTAAAGACTCAATGAGCATTTCATGTTTTCCCCTAAGACTTCTCGCTGATCCGAAGCAAACCGGTGACAATTTTTGGGCGTGACACTCAGTGAAGCCAATGGTTATGGCTCTAAACCCATGGGGGAAGGGGGGCAAGTCTAACCTTCTGAGTAAAACTCCCCAACTCCAATGTATGCGGATCTTTACCGAGCAGTAGAGGCCTTGAAAATGACATTTTCCAGCGGGAAAGAAAATAAAACTTGCCACATTATGCACGGAATGTGACAACCTTCGGCACATTCGGACGTTTCTAAGGAGCGTTTCCTGAATGACGTTTGGATTTTCCGCAGGCGAAAGGGAGCGATTTGCACATCCTCAACAGATGCACGAAAATCCCAGGCTGCGTTAGCCAAACCTCATAAACACAAACATCTGGCACGCCACGTTTTATGCCGGGCTGTCAGAGGGATCATCGCTTGCTTCGGGTTCTGTGTTGATGACGTCAGCGGGGTCCAGGGGTGACGGGTAGGACGCGTTTGCTCAAGCAAGGATGACAAGGGTCACAGGTGTTGGGATGCTTAAATGACCATGAGAGAAAAACATGGAACAAAGTGTGTAAGGATGCTTAAACCGGTGTGAAATCAGTTCTCTTTCGAGTTTAATAATCCACAGAGATAACACACTCCCCCCTCACATGATGTCTCGCCTCCAAAATGCTGTCCCTGCGTGACCGGGGGCCAGTCGCAGAACCATGAGCCTGGCTGCCAATTTACCCAATGAGAACGGTGATGTCTTCCTCAGAGGGTGGTGAATATCAAGATGAACAAATGCACTGAAGGAAGGACCCATCGGCCCTCCTTCCAGGACCTGGGCTCATAGAAGGAGCTTCCGGAAGAGCTTCGTGGCAGATCGTCTGCTCCCTGTGGCCATCCCCTGTTGAATCTCACTTCTACGTTCGTTTCGTGCTTTCCCACTCCCATCATTTTATTCCGCTTTCTGTTGACCTTATGTCTTCATTTCCTTGGTGATCGCTATTCCTCTCACAGCTGCTTTCCTTTGTTCTAGAAGGTTCTTCCTTGTCTTCTCCTTAGCACTTTGTTCTTCTCTCATACATATATATATGTTTTTGTGGAAGGAAAGACCAACAAACACAAGCATCTCCAGGGCCCACGGAAGTCCTCGTGTGACCCCATCCTCCTCTACTGAAACTCACCCATACTTAACACTTCACTTTTACTTTTATCGTGAAATCCACTTCAACATTTTTCAAGGTTTTGTCTACCACAGAGCCAAGGCTACCTTACAGTGCTTACGCAAAGCCCTTGGGATGTATCTATCAGTTTCTGCAACGATCGTATTAACATCGATCACCTTTCCATGGGCCTCGGTGGACTGTGAGGCCTGCACGAGCCTGAGCCTTTCTTATGTACCTTTTCGGGATCCATTATTTGGGAGACGGATCCAAGATTCCCGGGCCAGCTCATCAGCAAATGAACCCGCACAGACTCGGCGACTCCGGTGCCCCGCAGTGACTCTCACTAACGGCAGCGCACAGACGCCACCCGCCACTAAACTGGCCATGCACAAGAAAGCCACCAGGGAGGAGGAGCCATGTCACCGCCAAGTGTAGGGCAGGGGTGAGGTCGCCAACCGCGCCGCGCGCCGGGGGAGAGGTGAGATCTTGAGGACTCGCTCGCCACTTTCGACGTGGCAGCTGGAGTCGTGAGACGTGGGGGTGTCAGCTCCGCTCGTGTGACACGTCCCATTTGCCAGCGGGGATTCCGCCGGCAGGTGCTGAGCCGCGAGCTGCACTCACAGGAGTAGCTGTGTGTACGTATCAAACCTCTTCTCCACACTCACGCGAGTCTGGGTGACCGAGGCAGCAGAATTCCTGGGGAAGAAAGATCCAGAATCACACCCCAATGCCTCGGTCTTAGTACTCATGGAAAGGAGGACTTCGGATGCTGTGGGAGGACGCTTACCATCGAAGGGAGAACCTGGAGCACCATGGGAGGGCAAGCACCCCCAGGACTGGGGGCCCCCATTCACACACTTGCATGATTTAAACCCTCCTGATTTTCTAGAGCTCGACATGGTTTCAAAACGCCACGTGTACTTCTGAGTTGGATCATGTACAAAGACAGCGTGTGTGCCATGTTTCTGCTGAAAAGGGACCCTAAATGAAGCTCTCTGAGCTCACGAAATTAAGACACGTCTTGCCAAGCGGGCAATGCAAAGGCCGCCAGGAAGCACAAGGAGTGGCATCCGCTACATGGGGGCTCGCGGGAGGATGCACCTGCTGGAGGAAGGAGTGACTTGGCAGCAAAATAAATAAAATAAATAAAGTGCTGTCTTCCCGTGAGCACTTTCGGTCCTCGTAGCTCCTTCTGTGGCTGTAAAGTCACATTCATTAGCAAAGGCCCCGGGAGAAGTGCCTGCGCTGAGCGGCAGCTACAAAGATGCTTCTTCGGCCTGAGACAGAAAAATCGATCCGAAGGTCTGCGCGGTCCCGAGGCCTCAGACGGTGGGAGGGGCCACGTCGCCAGCCAGGCCGGGCCCTCCGGGGTGACATGCTCCAGTCCCGTCGCCTGGACACGCATCCTGGACGGGATGCGGCCTGCTCACCCAAAGGCCACCCACCTCCAAACGCAGAGGGCCGCTCTCCCGACCAGACTTCAAGGTCAAAATAAGAAAAAAGCGAATGTGAATGAAGATCCTCGTGCAACTCTTCTACTGCGAAACCAGAGTGAGGACCTTTCCTCTGTTCTGCACACATCGCCCCACTCTGGGCATCGGGTGGAAGGGAGAGCCGCACGCTGGGCCTTGCTGGCCGACACCCTGCAAGGCGAGCCTGACCACCCCAAACACCATTCAGAGTGGACCCCCCAAAGTCGTCCCCTCCCCTCCTCCGCTGGTGCCTGCCTCCCCCACCTGCTTCTCCACTGTGTACTCAGGACACCTGTCATTGGGGTGGAAAAGACCCCATGGACTTGTTTTGCTATTTTTTTTATTTTCAATTCACTCAGCAACTCACAGGCCTGCGGCCCCTCGTGCAGACTTAGATGAGACTCTGCGACACGTCGCTGATTAGACGCCAGTGGACGTTGACGATTCGCTCGGCTGAATGTTTTAAATTTGGTGTCGAGCTCTTTCCTCTCTACTAAACCACTCCATCGGCTGGGCAAAGAGAGAACCCACGGGCGTGTGGGAAACGAGCACACGGGGTACATCCCACAGCCGCGCCGAAGCGATTGCATCCAGTAAGGAGGTTTTCTGCCAGTTTTCTTCTTCTCTCCAGATGTGTGTTCCGAACACGCCGAAGCCGCATTTTACGACCAGTGTAGAAGCAAATCTCATCTGTGCGACTGGATTTTGACACGACTTTTTCTTTGAACGCCGAACGAGACATTTTCTGACTTTTTTTCAGGTGATGGTACACTGGGCTTAATCAATAACGACCAAAAAAGCACTTTCAACATGCAAACCTCCAAATTCTCCTCGAAGGGTGCCTGCCGGCCTGTTAGAATATCGGTTAAGAGACGGGGGCCTCAGTCTTCATTCTTCACACTCACCGAGAAATAAAGTCGGCGTGCCAGGGAGGACTAGGCCTCTGGACAGCGAGACACCTCGTCCCCCGAGAATGAAGCTGCTTCACCCATTTCCCGGCCTCTCCTTGGTTGCTCCTGGTGGGATGTCCCCTGCCCACCGACGCCTCATCAAGGCCCACCGATGATAACGACTGGTATGTCCCCTGCCTATCCGACGTCGCTGGCGCCGTATCACCCGAGTCGCCACGCAAGCAGCAGGTGGGTTTGGGAGCAGCATGAGTGTGTGCGAGGCCACCAGAGGGACGGCACCACGCCCGGGCCTCACCCTCTCCCAAGCCACCCCTGCCACTGGCACCGGAAGGGTGCGAGGTGGCCGGACAGCCTCCACGCCCCACAGACGGCTGTGTCTTGGGTCTGCTGAGGCATTTCATCCGGCCCTCAGAGGCGGGGGGGTACTTCAAGGAGATATTCCACCAGCGAAGAGGCAGATCCACACTCGTTTACGTCCACAGCATCGTGTCGGGGAGAGGGTACGAGAGGAGTGCTGGTGCGTGCCCATCATCTCCAATTTTTAAATATCTTAGATACGAGAAAAGCATCAAAGGACAAACGCGTCTGTTCTCGCGGGATCCTACGTTTTTACTGTTTCTAAACATCACTCTGTCAGAGGCCGCCATAGCAGTTCCCTTGCAGGTGTCCGCTCCGACAGGGAGCACGGAAGGCTGCCTGCTATTTTATTATTTTTCTTAGTAAAGGTAAAAACATCCTGTTAATCGTTTCAAACACGTTGGGAACAACAAAAGCCCGCTGCCTGCAGCAGCGCCCTCATGAAGTCTAACTGGAAGACAGTAAAGTGATCGAAATCCCAGGCTTTCAGGGGTTTTCTTTGTTTTTTAATTGCCAATTTTCCCCTGGCACTGAGGCATTAATCCTGGAAGAATAGGAAGAAAGTCGCCTTGCCAATACCCCAGCAGAGCAGGGGGGCTTAGGAGTAAGAGGAGGGCCATCCCAACTGTGGGAAAAGCCCCTCCCGCTCCCCAGAAATCGCTTTTGGATCTTGCTCATCGCAGGCCCTGCCCGCCTCCCGCCCTGTCCCTGGAAGCCAGCCCGGAGCGGCATTGGTATTCAAATGAGTCTGCCAGTCTCTGCGGCCTGGCACAGCTCGTGGTGGCCTGTCAGTCCACGGCCCGAAGAAAAGCTCCCAGATCTCAGATCCGGGGACCTCCAGCCAGTCTTCCAAGCCTCCCGGAATAGCTGTCATCCGTCTCCACAGCGAGCTGCCTGGAGGAGGGAGCATTTTCTTCTCCGCGGCCTTTATTTTTATTAAAACAAAACAGCGACCGGATGGCAGTGCCTCTCCAGCAGAGATTAAGAAAGAAAGAGGAAGGGGCTGTGGGAAGTCAGGCTGCTCCTTGGGCTCCAGGGAGGGAGGTTTCTATGGGAACAAGAGCTGCTTTGTGTGGCTCAAGCCACTTCCCACTCCCTCCACCCCCTGTGCCAGCGCCCCCGTCCCCCCCACCCCCGGCATTGTGTCCCTGTGGCCAACGTTTCTTCTGCCTCATTCATTCCTCCTCCTGCCTCAACACCAAAAGGAAGTGAGAGCTCGGGGCATCCGGGCTGAATGAAATCACGAAGGAGGACACTGTCCAGGCCGCCGGGAGCCAGCATTCTGCCCAAAGGAGCACGGCCGTCCTTGTCCCTCTGGCCCGTTTCTCGTTCCTTCTTCAGGCAGGTCGTGGTGGCTGCTATTTCTTAACTTTGTCCACGCATGACACACATGACGCACCGAGTTTGAGTCCTCACGTGCAGAAAAGGCTGCGGGCACGTCCAGGATGAGGGAGCAGGCCTAATGGGGATGCCCTGAGTGGAAATGGTAAGAGAAGCAGGTTGAAAGCAAACCTAAGTCAGACATATTTTAAGATGCTGATGTTTTCTGTTGGTGTGCAAGTGCACCCGTGTGGATAGGAGAGAGAGAGAGGAGAGAAACTTCTACAAGGTTATCCCTGCCTGCCTTTGACGAGGCAGGTGACGCAGAGCCCAAAGGCCACGAGGCCAGGAGAAACACAGCGTTGACCTTCCCTATTGGACTGGGTACCTTTACTCTGGCACTTTCCTCCTAACTCATTTTGACTTTTAAATTTAAAAAAAAAGGAACTATTTAGGAATCTATCACTCAGAAGCTGCCATGCAGAACGTTTTAGCACATAAATCCTCATCATTCTACGAAATGTCCGGACTTTTTTTTTTCTTATGGAAGGGAAGGCACATTTCTCAACATTGTTCATAAATCACCGCAAAAATATTTAGTGCGACAAGTTCCTTAAGCTCTCAAAGACACGCTTTCCTTTAGAGGCTTCGCAAAAATGCTTCCAAGTCGACCCCCGGCAAAGCCCCGCGTCATTCCCTGGGAAGTTCTCGGATTAAAAGACGTTTGCGTTTGGTCTCTAAGTATTTATTTAGCAGATCTGCAAGTCATTTTCTTTTGCAAGATGAAATAAATGTCGATTTCCATCACTGAGATTCCCACTCGTAAAAAAGGGAGTTTAACCTGTTTACATATAACCCAATCGTGATCTTTGGGTTTTGGAAGGTACCTTGGGGTATCAAAATCGTGCAGGATTCACTTGCAAGATGATTTCTCAAAATCTTAAGGAAAACCCCTGACATGTTAATTTTCTTCCAGGGTCACAGCTAACGAATGTGCTCTTTCCTCTCCTTTCCTTTTCTTTTCTCTTCTTTCTATTCCTTCCCTCTTGTTTTTTTTTTTTTGTTTTTTGTTTTCTCTTCTCTTCAGTTCTATTCTTTTCTCTTCTTCTTCTTTTTTTTTCCCCTAAGACCCTTCCCAGAATGAAGCACTCAGAGTCCAAAGGCCCTGAAGACCAGAGGGTTCTTTGCCACTAATCAGCAGAAGTTTCTGTTCTCCTCCCTCATCCGTGAGACATGAATGGCCATCCCGTCATTGTTCAGTCCCAAGTATTTTTCACGTCCTCAGTAAGGGACACAGGATGTGACATCACCCACTCATTTTCCTTATATCAGATTTCCCTTGATGTTGCTCCTATAGACACTGGCGAGATCGCCTTATCCATCACTGTGGGGCAGGAGGGCCGAAGACACAGAGTCATGTGTTATTGGGACAGCCCAGGCGTGGTGGTATCCGAACATAGGGGTCTGGGGCAGGCAGCCCCCTCTTCCTTCCAGTTTCACGAGAATAGCCTCTCACTGTGAGAGATGACCTTGGCGTTCTGGGCTCCCTCCCAGGCGCTGCCCCGCTCTGCTCCAAGGCTCCGTTTCCAGCAACTTCTACGCACTGGCTCTACTTCCTCTGCCTTGAATCATGGGAAGGTCTCCGAAGATCCCAAAACGGTTTTCACCAGGCTTCACTGCCTCCTCAGTTTACCTCCCCTTAGCCACACACCATAAAAGTCACCCCAAAGAAAGGTCGCAGCCAGCACGGGGTTTCACAGACTTGCGGGGGCCTCTGCATGGGAAGGCACCTGCCTGGTCCCTCCCTCACCTTCCCCTCGTCACGATGAGATCCCCATGGTGGCCTGTCGTCCCCCTGACCTCTCCCTCTTTGTTCCTTCAGCTTCTGTGGTCTGACGCCCACCCCCGCTGTGCACCAAACCCACTTTCCTGAGGTCCCCACAGGCAGGTGCAATTGCTCCAATGTCCTCATTCTGCTGCTCTCCATTTTCCACCCGACACACTTTGTGTTCTTCATGTTCCCATCCCTCTCGGGTTTTCAGTTGCTTCTCCTCATTCCTCCCCACATCCTGTTCCTTTCCTGAATCCTGATCCTCTCCCCTCCTTCTTCCTTGTCTTCCTCTGCCCTTGCCTCTCCTCACTGAATTTCAACCCCAGTTACAAATCAGCTATGGAGTCGCATCTTTTCTTCAACATCTACGACTTCCTTCCGTCACACGCCAATGGCTGCTTCCCTTCTTCAGGCACCTGTTACCCCCACCTGGATTACCAAAATGACTTCCCAGCAAGTGAATTCTAAATGCAGGAGTCTACCTGGGCTCACAGTAGGAGTAGGAGACTGAGCACAAGAACGCGTGGGCCTCTTAGGTTTAGTAGACCCTAAAGACACTTATTCATTAAAATGAATGAATGAATGAATGAATGAATGAATAATAAAATAAAATAAATAAAATAAAATAAATAAAATTAAATAAATAAAATAAAATAAAACAAAAATAAAATAAAATAAAATAAAATAAAATAAAATAAAATAAAATAAAATAAAAATACAAAGAAAAACACCCACCACATTGCTACTAAGCAAGGGAGACACAGGCACAAAATGCCTACGTGGGCACTCCTCATCACTGAACCTCTGGTCCAGCAGAGGCAAAGACATGGAGCCAATAATCACCGAAGTGATTACAATTGAAATGCAAGGACAAAGCAGAGGGCGCTGTGAAAATGCTTAAAACTCCCCTGAGGCAGCTTGGGAGGGGACCCAAAACACACTGAAGAGGAGGGTGGGCGGGAACTGGGGCCACCTGGGCAAGGATGGGGAGTGGGAGCCGGGAACGGAGAGATGCTCCGTGAGGCCGAGTGGAAGGGGAGAGCGAAGTGATGGAGCGAGACAGAAAAGGACTTCGGTCACCCAGGCCCACGGCGTCCACGGCCAGAACGCTGGGCTAGTGCTTTAAGAGCTTCTCCCCGTCGATTGTGGCAGGTCATGCGACTTCTCTGTTCTTGTTGCCATAAACCTAGCATCTTTAGAATGACCGTACTTAGTACTAAGGATGGATGGTTAAGGTGGAAACGGTGGAGATGCGGAAACATCTTACTTTCCTGTAGATGAGAGAAGCATCCGAAGGACAGGACCCTGTAAACTCACAGGGGCCGACGGTCGCCTCGTGTCGGGAGGGGGTCAGGGCTAGTAGCCCACCGCGTGGCGGGACATAGACAGCCAAAGACGACGACAGCATCTGTCTGTGGGAAGGTTCAGTTCTCACAGCGTCAGGCATCCACTGGGACAGGATGACCTTGGCATTGAGACAATCGTTTCCTGTGGGACCCGGGAAAATGGTTCTTTTAAAGCTTTTTAAAACTTTGTGGCCACTTTCTAATCAGTATGACAGCAAAACGTCTGCTTGCACGGTCATCCCTGGTGCGTGCGGACGTACACAACCAGCTCATCCTCAGCGGGCGAGCAGAGAACCTTCTGGAATGCACCCATTATTTTTCTTTTCTTTTCTTTTTTTTGTGGCCATGACCTAAAAAAGTAGATATTATATTACAAATAAATAGTTCTCCTTAATGTCTAGTTTCTGCACCCACCATCCATAAGTGGGTAAATACAAGATGGTGGGGTTTTATTTGGACCTTTTCACTGAAGTAATTTGAGATTAATTCCTTTTTATAAACATATAAACGTGGTGACCGCTACTCTAATATTTGGCTCTTAATGGCTGAAAGCAATTTTACCGGTTAAGTCATATCAGCAAAAGCTTCCTCTATGTCTATTATTTTCTGTTTGGTTTGATTGTCCCCGAGATAGGGTCTTCAGCATTTAACCAACCGGAATGAGTGATAGAAGTTCAGTCATTCAAATCTATGCTTACTAAAAAACGTAACAGAAAAAGGATTTGAAGTGAGTGAATCTGACTTCCAGGCTATCAGGTTAAATGCGTGCATGCCATCACTTTAATTTTTACGTTCTTTAAATTTTCAAAACCATTTCCACTTACGTTCAGCTGGGCCTCATGACCTCTACGAACCTCTGAAAGGTTAATTGAACTGAGCTAATGTTTCGAACGTGATCGATGTATATGTTTGTTACGTTATAGGTTTAGCTGCCATCATGAGAGTCAAAGATGAAAGCAACGACACGAAGTGGAATGGATTGAGGGCCCCTCCTGGAAGCCGTACACACCGCTCCCCACACTCCGTCATGCCAGGCCCGATTCAGCCGCAGAGGAATCTTGGAAACGTGGCCTGGCCAGGCCACCATGTGCCCAGTTAAACATCCTATGACTGATGCAGAATGGAAAGAATGGCCTGGAGAGACAGAGCTGGAAGGCTGTGCTGTATTTTCTTTTCCTTCGTAGCTTTTCAACTTCTGGCAGCAAAATAGGATTCTACAGGAAGACGATGAGCTCAGGAGCCAAATGTCGTTGAGAGAGAAAGGGCATCGCAGCGTACCCCTGCCCCTTTGCAGTGTATTGAGAACCAGGCCTATGGGACTCACATTGAGTTATTCCCTCTCACAGAGGAGGGGTCCCCCTTCCAGGTAGAGGGGTGAGTAGACTTGTTCTTCTTCTACTTGTAGAAAATGATATAAGAGAAGAAAGAGAAAAGGCGGATACTTTTGCAGTCTAGGACGTGGGGAGAAGGTCATAGAGAAGGAAGAGAGTAAAGAGGCGAAGCTATGAACCTCCCGTTTGTACCATGAAAGGAGGGGCAGCTTCTGAACATGGGGTGACGCAGAGCGGGGGTTTCATGCTCCAACCTCCAGGCCCGAACTGCCCCTTTGGGACTCAGGAACTCCTGTGTCTCAGCCTGGGGTGGATGGAGCAATGTGACTGCCGAGGGCAGCCTTGACGTTCGCCTCCCCTGGGGTTACTCTTAGCTCTCTTACTTCCTGGGTGCTGAGCTGAGAGTCAGCAGACGTGCCTCATGGCCAGCCGAGGCCCAGCGAGGTGGCCCCGAGCAACGTCTGGGATGCACAGGCTGGGCCTGAGGGAGGAAGCAGCTGAGACGCAGGAAGCCGGGCTGAGGCTGAGGAAACCAGCCCTGTCCAGGCCGAAAGAAAGCCCACCGGCGTGTGTTTGTGTGTGTTTTTCATGCTATAGAAAGAAAACACAATCAGAATGTCCTCCCAGCCTCTCCCCTAGCAGTGGACGAGAAGGGGGAGGTCTAAGACAAACAAACACAACCTTGTTCTGAGCGGAGAGATACCATCGTTTGGTATAAAACTCTCCTAATGTAAACCTGAACCGCTGCCAAACATGACGGGCGGAAAGACAAAAAGGATCCCACCCATCAGTTCCCGAGGGCTTAGAGTGAAGCTATTTCCTTGCCTGACTAAAAACAAACAAAAGCCACAAGGAAACAAAAGAGAAAATCTTAAAACAACGGCATTAAAAACAATGCGTTTTTCAGCTGCGGCCTGGTCCTCGAATCATGGCTATTAAGCGCTCGTGCGCCTTCAAAGGTTCTCTGTTGTTCAGTGGGCACAATTCCACTTGAAAGTACCCCAAAGCACTCTTTTCAGTTTTTTCCGCAGTAGGAACTGAATCCTACAAGTCATGGACCCCACTCCGTCCCTTCCTTTTGTCCTTATTGCATCTTTATTCTATCTCTCTACCACATCTCCCCTCACGTCTCCAGAGAACTAGATCGATCTTTCCCCCTGATGTGGTCCTATCCTCCTTCCTCTTATATCATAATGCACGGAGTAAGGCCCCTAGCCTCCAGGAGCCTATTACCGTATTCAGATGACCCCTCCGGGTTCCTGTTCCATTTCAGCACCTGTGGGCTAATCCCTTGGGGAACCACCGTCATGTCATCCCTGTTTAAGACCTTCCTTGATGGTCCCAGTGAAGAAATCCAATGGCCCCTATGAAGGCATCGACCTCTTACACTCAGGAGTCTAGGGTTGGCCTGATGCCCTCTGTCTCTGCGCGCACCCACGCTCTGACCCCTCTCCCCAACTTTCCCGATGCTCTTCCTCCTGCTCCTCCTTCTCTCTTCCCTGGAGGGGCAGACAAGGACCCGCCTTGGAGGTCTTGCTCGTCTCCCTCTGCACCCTGTGGCTTCTGTGACTCCTGAGGACACGCGCGAGAGTCCTCTCTAGTGCCTTCTGGTTGGTACCCGGAGGGGGACTGTGGAGTCACAGTAGGTAGGAGCACATTCAATGACCACTTTTGCCGATCACTCTCCGAAGCAACGCGACGGTCAGTGTTCCCGCCACCGTGTCTGAGGGGGCCTTGCTGCTCCATCCCGACTCCTGCGTCTCCCCGTGGCCGCAGCCAGGACGGGGGTGTCTAACTATGTCTCATGCTTGTCATCTGCAGTAAACCAGATGGCTGAGCATCCTTCCTAGCTCCCTGACCACTTAGGTTTTCTCTTTTTAAATCTCCTATTTATAGAGTTGGCCTAAGTTTTCATCAGTTTTTGTTGTTGTCGTTGTCGTTAGATTGTGGAATTTCACCCCCTATTGTGAATACTAATCCTCTGTGGGTTCTATTTGTTGGCAAATACCTTCTTCCAGTCTCTTCGACTCCGTAAAGCCACCCGTGATTGTAGAGAAGTCTTAAATTTAATATCGTCCGTCTTCTCCATCTTTTCCTTTAAGGCTTTGCGCTGTTTATCACGTTTAAGAAATCATTTCCTAATTATAAGATCAGAAATACGTTTTCGAATTATCTTCGATACCTTTTACTGTTCAGCTGTAGGTCTTTCCGTCACCACCTTTCATCGATTTTGGTGTCAAATGGGAGGGATAAGCATAATCTAGATTTTTGAAATAAAAGAGTAACCAGGTGTTTCATGATTGACATATTGTCTCTTCCCCTCTTGGTTGATAATGCCGTTCTGGTGTGTGTGTGTGTGTGTGTGTGTGTGTGTGTGTGTGTGTGTGTGTGTGTGTCTAATTCTAGATTCTTCCTCTGCTCCATTCCGCTCTGTCCCTAATGTCGGCATCAGACCGTTGCTATGACGACCGCCCATCCTGGAGTCTTTCCTTGCTCCAGTGACTTCGGTGGGACGTCAAGGGGGTCTCGCATAACCTGGGATGAGGGTACATGACTGCCACTCTCCCGTGTTTAATTTCACCGGGTGCCCCGGAGTATCACCAGCCAACGGTCGCTTTTTCAACAATTGACTCCCTTGTGGGTTCCTGGATCATTTGGGTAGTGTGCATTTCAGCCCTGGAAGTCGTAGGATGCCACCACTGTGGTTAAAAAACCTGAAAGGACTTTTTTTTCCCCGTGCAGAAATGAAAACAAGACACATAAGCTCCCTCCTGGTCTCCCTCTTCCTCGGGCACGTAACTGAAACCTCCTCTCTCCAAGCTGCTGTTTGAGGATCTGGGGTTAATAAACGTGGTTCTCGTCACTCATAGTTTTGGAGCTGAGTGTTTTGTGAACTCAGTTCTGCCGTTAAAAGAGTTTTTATTATAGACAAACTCAAGATCGTCGAGGTGTTGGCTGAAGGAAGAATTTCGGATGATTTAGTCTGAGATGGATGGTAAATAATAAACTTACAAATAAGTCTGTGACCTGAGCCACAACCGCTTCCTTGTCGCATCTCTAACTGCCCGATGTGCTCACTCCAGCTTGATGGCCCCCACGTGCCTCCAAGTGCATTGAGCATCTCGTTCTTCTTCCCAAGGACAGCTCTGCTAGTGACGTCACTGTCTTCTCCCTGTAGGTCCCGAGCATCCATTTCAGCGCATTTTCGTGCGTAAATTACGCTTCAAAACATGGTGGGGGTGGGGGTCGTTACCTTTCTTCTTGGTCTCCGAAGCCAACAACGGCCAGTTTATGATTCTCTGACACTGAAAATACCCGGGTTCATTGCTTCCTCCCCAGCTCCGATATAATCGCTCTCACGGAATCTCTCGGCTCCACTTCCAGAAACTTCTCTGCAGCACCTCACGCTCTCCAGCCAGATGGATCTTCCTGAAGGAGAGTTTTTATTCTGCCATTACCTGACCCCCAAATATGAAACGTCTCTATGGTTTGAGGAATAAAACCCAGAATCTTTAACTTAGAATGCAAAGCCCTCCGTGATCTGATCCCCAACCTACCCCTCAAGAGTCCTCCTCTCATGGGGTCACATGATAGACTTTCTGCATCCACCGACCCCCGGGGAGAACAGAGGGTGAATTCTGGAATAAGAGAGTTTGATTCAAATCCTGGCTCCTCCACTGACACGATTTTTCTATCTACACCTCACCAGGATGTATTTTGAACGGATAGAGCAAATAGAAGTTGCAGACGGTTTGGAAATGGGGAGTAAGAGGAAAAGACGAGTCAAAAAGAAGGCCGATGTTTATGGCCTGGGCTATGCGAGGGACAGAGTCGCCACTGAGCGACATGAGGACAGCTGTGGGGTCGGGGAGGGGCGAGGTCAGGAGTTCAGTTTTCTTTTTAACAATTCCATAAATACGTTAATATGCAATGCATGTCTAAGTATTCCCGGTCATCTCAGAAACATCTACTGTAGCTTCCTTTAAAACCCGGGATATATGCAAAGCTTACGTGCTGCGGTTAGTTTTCATCTCCTAAGTCCCCTTAATCTAGAACAATCCTTCTACCGCTCGAAAATAGTTCTAAGTAAAAATGAAAATGTAGATGAAATCATTTATTTTGTATCGTAAATGTCAACAAAGCACTTCAAACCGGTAAGAAAAGTCATCCTCCCCGGTTCCTGTCCGCCGGACAACGAGCACGGCCTGTCTACTGAACAGACTCCTGCGAGTCCCTTCTAGAGAAATCTCGGCTGAGCCCGCCCAGCATTTTCCGAGGTTATTGACCGCTGTGGGGAAGCAGTCGTTCCTAGACTTGGTGCTAAAGACCCCATTAGCAGGAACCCATGGCTTCTCTTCACTAATGTGACTGACAACGAGCCGTGGACTGGGGAAAACCATCGCCGCAGATGCCGAGGCTCAGCCCATCTGGGGGCACAGCCACAGGATGCGACCAGGGAGAATCGGGCTTCCCATCAGCATCCTCCACTCCATCACCTCGATGTCACTGTACCACGTCCTGGCTTCCACAGAAAAATACTTCGTTAGTGAAAACTCTGGCATCCCCCCTCTGAGCTTTCCTGAGTCTGTGTTGCCTGATGCTCCGAGCAAAGACAGTACGAGGTCTAAGGTAGCAGGAGACGGGGACCCCGGATGGAGCATCCTATGGCCGTGGGGCTTCGATGGGGAGGGAAGAACCTGTCCGACGCATCTGACTCTGCATTTCCAAAGGACACCCCACTCCACTCAGATTTGGGGGGTTCATCTTTCCCTGTCTGTTCACTTGATTGATTGATGATTATTTAAAGTTTTCTGGAAAACAGCAGGGAGAACTGTATTCTGCTATAAATGTCAGCCGGCTTCGGGGTGCCCTGGGGAGATGCTAGGAAGCACACTTGTCTCTGGGACCCCGCGGACCTAGCCGACCTACTGACCTGGATACCAGCGAGGGAAAGGGACCGGGGAGGGCTGCATAGGGGGAGCCAGGCACCTGACCGAAGCAGCCGCAGGGGTGGCAGGCCCCCTGTGTTAGTCCAAACTCGGGCTCTGTGCCCAGCGGCCTGGGTAAATCCCAGCGCTGACACCTGGTAGCCGTGTGGCCTGCAAGGCCACACCAAGCCTCCCAGAACCAGCCTCTCCGCCTGTTCCAGGATCAAAATCCCTACCAGACCATCCTAGACATTAGAAATAATGAGCATGAAGGACCTGGGCTTGCACGAGGCAGCCCTGGCTTTGTGGAGGGAGGTCGTGCATAGAAAGGGTTCATGGCTTTTTTATGGGTCACCTACAGCTCTGGTTACAGCCGGCAGGACAGGAACAGCTCCCTCCTATGTCCTGAGCCCCTCTCGACCCACCTCTGCCTCTCCTGGACACCCCAGCTGTCCGGCCTCACTTCTACTCAGACATAGCGAAGCCCTTCTCATCGCCGGCTCCTTCTCGTGGCTTAGGCCTCGACTGTCACGCCTCCCTTCTGCGAGGCTCCCCAAGCACCCTGCGTGCACAGCAGACACCCCGCCTTCCCTCGCGGCGCTGCTGCCGACCCTGTGTTGATCTCTGTCTTCGTTTGTGCCTCCTCGACTGTCTCAGCCTCTGCTCTGGGTGACCCCCGGGACAGCAGTAAAGTGGGTGCGCTGAGCCTGTGCCGACGAAACACGCGACACAGGAATCAAACGTGACTCAGCCTCCGTGTGTTCACAGAGTCAGCCCTGCGACTCATTCCTCAAGGTCTGCTTCGAAGCCACAAGCCCACGTCGCAAGCTCCAAACCTCGGGACTCGCTCCACAGACATTGAGAGAAATGCAGGACGCGGCCCGCGGCCCAGACAGACCTGGGCCGAGAACGGAGAACCAGGGGCAGGAGAGGGAGAACCATCGGGGAGGGAGAGAGACGCTGAGGCTCTCCCAACTGTCGTCTTCCTTTTCCAGTTTTTCGGTCCAATTTTTCTCCTCCATCGCCATCGCTTGTTTTAGTAAAGTAGAAAGAGACCAAGGGGCCCAGCGATGACTTAACAGTGCCCACAGCTCCGAAGACGGGGGCCCAAGGCGACAGGGCCTGGTCGTGTGGGGACCCTCGGACTCTCGAGAACAGCAGCTTCTCCAGGCCCGGTGAGACCGGGGACACCCGGACACCCCGTGGCCTCCTTGAACCTGGGCAGGGTCTCTCAGGAGCCAACCTGAGCTCTGTCTGCGGGATCCCCGGCCGAAAGAATAGAAACTGCCTCCAAGAAGCCAGCTCCCTCGCTCCATGCTCAGCCGTGTGTGGACACTTCCAGAAAACCAGAGACGCACTACAGCCGTTGACCTTCCGACTCCGCTTTCGCTGACCACAGGCCACGGGAGCGGGGGACAAGACGGGGGACACGGGGAGCGCGGGCCTCGATGCGGGGCGGGTGTCGGAAGCACAATGGAGGGCGGATGGACGGACACACACTCTGCTTACGGCACCTGTAACACCTCGTTCTAGCCCTCGGGGACATGGGGCTTTGCTGTCCTCGTTATTGATGTTCAGTTGTCATGTCGCTTTGTGTTTTGGAGCCGGTGGGCTGGCTGGCTCCACCCGAAAGGCATTCGTAGGCGGCCTCAGCCCTGTGCTGTCCTCTCCTCCGAGGGGCCATTCGAGCTTTAACTGCCACGTAAACAGGCATGAGTCACCTGGGGGAGAAGAAGCCCCGTGAGGAAGCCTTGAAGGAGGCCGCAGTCCAGATGCGGAAAATGGTCCCTCAGCTCGCGACCCGGAGACGCTGAGGCTCAGTTTAAAAATAAATAAATAAAACGGTGCTGCGGGGTTTGTCTTCAAGTAATGTCGAGCCTCTTCCCACCCGCTATTAATAATGCTTTCTTCTTTTTTCTTTCTAATGCCTGATAGGCACGGCTCCCAGCGCTGCCAGTTGTCGGCCATAAAGCGTGATGGGGCATGCAGCGATGGTGTCGCAGCTGCAGAGACATCACAGACAGAAGTGAGCATCTTCCGCCACCCCAGGATATAATAAACGGAGGATTTAAATATATATCCAGAAAGCTGAGAGAGCAGCGCCAGGACGGGTGAGGTTCAGGGGCTTCTCGGCCTAACGCTGCTGACGGGCGGGCCACGGCAGAGGACACCGTCCCGCACGCCCCCGCCCAGCTTTGCACACGCACTTGGGGACGTCTGTGCTGTGGGTTCGTTCAGCCCCATGGGTGACGGTTTGGGGTCATTCTGTCCCTTCGTGTCCCTTGCCCAGGGAAGGATTGTCTTTCGCCACCTCCAGTGTCTCGTCTTCAACAGCCACCCCCCTGGCCTCCTCCAGATGCCCCTCTCATCTGAGTGACCGGCTCCTTTTCTTCTCGCACTTCGGGTGATCGAGGCCGGAAGCCAAAACGCTGTCTCTAATGGACAAAGGAACATTCTAGGCGGCTTTTACGGAGATGATGAACATCGACGAGGCACAGAAACCGCTCCTGGAATGGGAGCGAGGCAGACCAGCCCCCCAGCCGGCTCCCCGTGTTTACACTCCGCACCCAGAGGCAGGAGACGGAGGGGAACGCTCTCTCCTGTCACTAGCGATGTCCCTGCTCACGCACCGTTGTCCACGGAGCCAACGAGCAGGATCTGTGCCCACGGTCACCCCTAACACGCGCTGTCCTTCTCAAACCCGGAGTTGAGGGGATGTGGACATTTTCATTCAAAACGGTTAATGCAACGAACACCCCCCGACCCCAGCAGTTTAAACAAGTCTCCTTTGTGAACTCGGTCGGCTCCGAATTCCCCTCCTTCTCCCCGTCATCGCTCCAGAAGGATGAAGCCGAAAACCGGGGACGGGGAGACAGGTGTTGGGGGGGAAAGGGGGATACAAGAGGCTGGGCCAGCATTGTCGTCGGAGCGCCTGCACCAGGACGGACAGGAAGGCCCCCAGGCTGCCTCGGGCCCCCCACCCCGAGCCATCCCCGTCTGGCTTTTTGGTTGCATCGGCCCACGCCTGGCTTTTGCTAAGGGGTGACAAACAGCAGCCGCGTGCCTGGACTGTGGATCTTCCCTGGTCTGAAAATAAACCGTGCCCCGCCCGTCGCAGCTGCACCCGCACAAAGAAAGAGCAGCGCGGACTCGGAGGAAACAGCTGAGAAAAGAGAAAACAAACACACGGGCAAGATCTGAGCTTTCTTCTGCGTGAGAAGGATTTTTTTTTTGAAACCATTTCTGACCCTAAGCGGTTTCCCGTCTCGTCGGAAAGCCTCCCCCACGGGCCGCCACTGCAGATGCGAGGGCGCAAGGGCCATCAAGGGACGGTCATACGGTCACAGCTGCGCCCCCGCCTCCCGCAAAGGCAGCTGGGCGTGCCATGCTCGGACCTGCTGACGACGACGATTCTGGGAGAAGAGGAAAAATTCGTGGGAAAGTGGAGGATTTGGAGGCGTTGGGGTCACGGGCTTTGAGGAGAAGGTCACTGGGCGCGAGGAGAAACGGGGGGAAGGAAGGGAGGTCGGCGTGGAGGCCAGAGGGGCTGTTGAGTCTTCCCGCTCCTCCTGCAGCTCTGCCCTCCCAGCGAGACCAGAGCAAGCACGGGGCGCAGGACGATCACGGGGCCTCCAAGGGCCTGTCGTGGGCCGCACAGCGACCGGCGCTCATCTAAGGGGCCGGGCGAGGCCCATGGAGTTTATTTAAACTGCCAAGGGAACGCCGACCTGCGGCCAGAGGCCAGAGCAGGCCTCGCGGCCTCTAAGGCCTGTGTCGCCTCGGGGTGGTGGGTGCCTGTGTCCTCGTGCACCCTTCCTGCGGGAAATCAGAGCCTGAGGCCGTGTCCCCAGCCCTGGGGGCCCTGCGACAGGTCCCCCATGTGCCCCGCTCCACAGAAGAATTGCCAGCCCCTCCTCCCACCACACCATCCTCTGGTCAGGGCATCTGTAGCCGCTTCAAAGGGTCCAAGTCCACAGCCGGCGCACGAGGCCATGACAGAGCTCAGGGGTCCTGGGAAGAGGTGGAGCCCCCGACTGGAAGGGCCTTTCTCAGGAGGGAACTCTTCAAAAGAGGGGAAGGTCCGACCTCCCCCGTCCAGAGCTCCCCGAGTTGCCAGGAGCCCCGAGGGAGAGGGGAAAACGCCCTTTGAGACAGAGGAGCCGTTTGATACGTCACCAGACACAGTGGGTCCGATGCTTCCCCCCCCCCCCAGTGGGCCAGAGGAACACCCTGAGGCTCCTCCCGGAACAGCGGCCCAAAGGCGGGATGTGAAATACGGGGAGGAAGAGATACAAGCTGGGAAAAGAATATCTGCGAGACATATGCTTCTCCTGAAAGAATTTGGAGACGAATTTTCCCTCACGGAGGCGGGGTGAGAGGTTAAAGCGAGAGCAAGTGCCTGGCTGGACTAAAACGCCTTCCGTGAGCTCTGCCCATGAACTGTAATTCTTCAAAAGAGGACCATTTAGGGCTATCACCCAAAAAAGTAAAAAAATAAATAAATTTTAAAAACTGCCCTTATTTCTGGTGTAAATTTTTTGCTATAAAAAAAAACAAAAACAAAAACAAAAAACAAAAAACCAGAAATGGTGTCCTTTCACCAAGGCTGCCTTGCCTCCACTTTCCATGGTGGATTCTGGAAAAACAGCGACGAGTGTCCCCGGGGTTATGTCCAGCAATTCGGGACGGCCGTCTGGACACAGGAGGCGAGCTCAGGTGCCCGTGCCCAGTCCGTCCCGCCCGCGGCCAGGAGCCCCTCTGCGGAGTGACCGCCGGGAATTCGGGATGTCTGTGACTCGCTCCGGGCCGCCTTCTCCAAGCGACGGCTCGGGAGGCGTGGAAACCAGGACGATCCGACGGCAGAGCATGGGTTTTAGCTTCTCCTCCTGCTGTGGGCTCGGACCCTCCCTCAGCCTGAACGGCAACGGCCACGTCTCCCGTATGGGAAAGGCGCCCGTGAATGTTGGTCATTAACACCGGCCGTTAGCAGCCGCGATGCGGCAGCGAGCGTTTGGGCCGTCCTCCGTGGAACAGGAAGCTCTGGCAGCTAAAGCTCTTCTCAGCAGCGAGACGCCCGTATTTGGGGGCTTCGGGGTCTTTCCCTTCGTGCGCCGTGACATCGCATGTGCATTCGTGGCCTGTGACCCGGGGCACGGGCTTCAGATTAAGGCAGAACAGAGTCCTTGACCGAGATTTGTACAATCTCAGGCGAATTATCTAACTTCGTCCTATCTCAGTTTTCTCATCTGGAAAATGAGACTAATCACGCTTCAGAAGATCAGAGACTTTTTTTTATTCACTCTTGCACGTCCTGTGCATAAACATAAAATACAAACAATAATAAGTGCCAGAACGATGTGTAGCATGAAGGGATGAATTCCGATGAGAATTAACTCGAAGAGAGGCAGGACCCTCTCGCAGCGCACGTCTCGTTCGTGGTGATTGCTCGGTGAATGCTGGTGATCACGGTTATTACCCAAGTGAGACGACAACAGACTGGAAGCGTGTCTCTGTCCCTCACCTGACGGGCACCTGGTGCCCCACAGGGCAGGTTCGTCAGCCTCGCTCTGGCCCCCAGCCGTCTGTGCAGGAGGAGGCCGGCTCATGGCGAGATCGCGCGGAGCCGTGGGTGGCAGGTCACCCGGGGGTTAGCAGAGGCCCACCCCCAACACCGCTGCTGTGTTCACCCACTGTCACCAGCTTCCCCGGAGCCTGGAGCTGGAGGAGGTGGCGGGATCCTGGGTTTAACTCTCTAGACCCAAGAGGCAGAGGATGGAGTTGGGAAGAGACGTGGGGTTCTTAGTGTCACCGTTGGATGGTTTGACTCCTCATCATTAGCCGCCCTCGGGTTTTACATCTCGTCCTGCGCCCGGTAGGTGTGCCTCTGCCCCTGAAGTGGGCACCGTTGTTCACGTGCCATCAGGTCCGGAGCCTGCCCCCTCAGCACCATTTTCAGTCGGGAAATGCATCCGTCCGGACCTCAGCAGTGCCACCGAGAACAACGCGGTTCCCAGTTAGTGGCCTCGCTGGCACGTTCGGGGTGGCACGGCCGCAGACACACCGTGTCCCATAGAATATTAGTAGAAACTTCTCCCTGGGTGACCGCAGGTGCCAAAATAACGAATTAACTCGGAGGAGGTTGCCCTAGCTGAGATGTGACTAGATTTGCCCAAAGTCCACAAGAAAACCAAAAGACTGGAAGAGTACGGAGGAAGAACACACGCTAAAGCAAAGGGACCGCGCTACACGCGTGTGACGACGCGGCACGACAAAGCGGCCCCGGCACCTGCCACCCTGGGTTTCCCCAGGGCCGCGAGGACACGTGTCCAGCCGAGCCCGTGGCTGGGCTAACTCGTGCGAGGCAGCGGGACTGTGAGTGACAAGCAACCCCTGAGGACACGTGTAGTGTCGCGGTCGGGGCCAAATATCTCATCGGGGACACAGACAGACTCTCACGGGCGAAGGAAAGGGGCCACGAAGAGAAAAACGAAGCCTCAACAACGCAAGGCACCCATTTCCCGAGGCCCAGGAGAGTGGAGTGACTGGGGAAGCTGGCCGGGATTTAAGAACCGATACAGAAAGCTGATGGCCTCACCCTTCGCATGCCGATGCTTTGGGTTAAGACACACGTAAATAGTCACTTTCCCTCGCGGAGTCGGAAACGGTATTGTTCAGACGCCAGTTAACAGCTGACATCCCTAAGTCTCTGGCGATCGGACGGAAAGGACTCCTCTGCTCTGTTTACAGTGTGTGTAGGTGGGTTCCCCACAGAGCTCCTTTTGCAACCCGTAAAACCCACCCGAAGCTTTCGACAGGATCGTCTCAGTGAATGACCGGTGGGAGGAGAAGAGGATGCAGAGGAAGAGGACGACGAGCCAGAATGGGCACAACGGCCTCGCGTCGTTACAACGCTCACACCACCACAGCGTGCTGGGTGCCCCAGCACTCAGTTTCTCCCACGCGCCAGACGTCAGAAGCATGGAAAGCCTTTCGCCGATGCACTCCTAACGACACACGCATTCCACAAACTTTCGCGTCGCCGAGATGTACTGTGGGCTGCGGTTTCCAGAGCGAGAGGACGGACCCGATCCTTGACTTCCCGGGTTTACATGCTGGAGAGGGACCCGCTAACGTGCCGTGGCCTGCAGGAGACACAGAGCTCTGAGAGGACAGAGGAAAAGCCCTTGACACAGATAAAAGGGGCCTCAGTGTTTCAGCTAAAAAGAGAAAAATGAGTGGGAAGGAGCCAGGATACAGTGTGGGAGAAGCCGCGTGCGAGGAGGCGTGCGTGTGTGTGTGCAGACGCCCAGCGAGAGAGGCCGCGGGGCTCTGGCGGGAGGACACGCGGTCCATCTGCTCAGGGCGCTGGCGTGCAGTCAGGTGGAAGGCGGCAGGAGTGATCGGGGAACGAACCAGGCAAACGTGTATCAGCCACGCCAAAGAACTGAGTTTAACCCTGATGACAATAGAAAACTACCTACTGCTCCGCCTCTATCACCATCTATCCCCATCTGTCATCTGTGTATGTCTGTCGTTTCTCTATCTGTCATCTATCTACCTATCTTCATCATCGATCATCATCTATTTGTCTTCTACCTATTTTTCTACCATCTATCATGTATCTATCACCTATCATCTATTTATCTGTGTCTGTCTATCATCTGTCTGTCTGTCTATCTATCTATCTATCATCTATCTATCATCCATCCATCTATCTATCTATCCATCATCTATCCATCCACCGGGAACTTCTAAGAGAGCTTAGACATGGTCTTTGGATTGGTGACCATCCCCCGTGGCGTAGAGCAGTGTCTGATGTGCCCTGGACACTCGGCAAGCTTTGGCTGAATGAGAGAACTCTGTGTATTTAGCCGTGCACGGGCCTGACCAGATTTGAGTTTCAGACACGGCAGCTGAATGTGGGATCGCGAGCAGAGGCAGGGAGGATGCTGACCCTCATGCAGACGAGGGATGCTGGTGGGGACAAAGCCACATGCATTACGAGAGGTGTGAACGTCCCCCTTTCAATATCTAATGAGAAAAGCAGACCAAATATCAGTATTATTGAAGAGATTTGAACACTTCAAATCTTCCGTCAGATGGGCAGGGTGGCAGCCGTGGCCTCCAAGCCCTCCTGAGTATGACGAGGGCAAGGAACCCCTATGACGGGGGAATCACCTCCTTCCAGTGCCTCCTCCTCTGCTCTTGGTCCCTGGGCACAGGACGCATGCACCATGCCACAGCCGATGGGGATGCAACTATGTCAAGTTCACGAGCATTCAGAGCTGGACCAGCTGCGAGAAGCACCGGTTTTTAGTAAACAGACCGGAGAAGCCAATGGCCCAGCGGTCTGGCGGACCTCACCCAGTGGGCGACACAAATCGGGCCCAGCTCTGAGAGGCTCAGGAGGGACCCAATCTCGACATTTACCGACGGGATTGAAATGACGGGGACAAGAGGTGAGATGGAATCAGAAGGAAGCGTTTAGTGTGAAAGAGGAACCTGAACGGTGCCGATGAATCGAGGACACATCAGAAGCCGGCGTCGTCGGGTCATTCCACACGGGAATCTGCAGGAAGGATGCTCCGCCCGGAGTGACAGATACGAGGACAGCTCTCAGCAGGTGGGGAACGTGAAGAGCAGGCGAACGCCAGCGACGACCGGGCGGGGGGATTTTCCCAGCGAAGCTCATCGCGCCTTATCAGAGATGTCCTCCTCTCAGGTGGCTCTGTCAAGGAACAGGCAGACTGCTGTTGGTTCAGCCGACAACATGGAAATCAGTGAGCCCAGACGCCACGCTTTCAGACGTACAATCATGGCTCTCAGCGGCTTATCGGGGCAGCAAAGAGAAGTCCGTGTAGAAAAAGGAAAGGAAATTCAAAGCAGGTGGTGAGAGCAGTGGCTTCCCACGGGCCTCCTCGCCAGGTGAGCGCATGAGTCCTCCCCCGCAGCCCGTGGGCTGGAATGGGGCAGGAGCGATGGCACGGGGCCTGCTTCCCAGACTGGCCCACAGAAGAGCCGCACGTGCTCATGCCAGACGCCTAGGGAGGGGGACCCCGAAAACGTGCAACGTCAAGGTCAGCCTGGAGGATCTTTCCGGTGGAGAAACATGCTCCGCCGTGTGGCGGCACCAGCCCCGCGTGGCCATCGGGCACTCAGAAGGCAGCCAGTCGAATCCAGATGTGCCGAGCGTGAAAAACGCACAGGGATTTGAAGGTTTAATGCAAACAAAAACAGTTTAACATGTCTCAATAGCATGTGTTTATCCTGATTAAGGGTTCAAATGATGATATTTGGGGCATATGGAGTTAAGTAAAATACACGATTAAAATTAACGCCACTGAGTTCCCGATGCTTTCTCAGTGGGGCTAGCAGAACCTTTAAGTGGCACACGTGCCCACCGATGTCCCCGCGTGCTGCCGTGGAGTTCGGGTGTGGGGCCGGTGCGGACTCTTACCCCGTGGTCCTCAGCCTGCTCTGGGCCTTTTCTGGGGTGCCCAGCGCCTCGTGTTCTTCGTTTGTGCTGGCTTCTCCCCTCAACGCAGTGCAAAAATGTCTCTTCACCAGCTGGGGAAGAACAGCGCTGTTCTGACCCGTGGTGCTTCCTGCGTGTGATGCTTTTAGGTTTGCGGGGACTTCGCAGAGGATTTCGGCTTTGGGGACGCGAGCGGCGGGAGGAAGCAGCACTGCTTTTTCCTGCCAAGACCCGGGGCCCGGGTGGCCGTCTGCTTGGCTGGGCAAGTGCAAGGCATGGAAAGGAAAGAAACCATGTCAACCACCCGGAGGAGAAAAGCACCAGTCAGTCTCGGAAAATACACTCCTGCCCCATTCTGTGCGTAACCTCGATTTTTTAAAAAAAAGCATGCAACGAGAGAGGACTATGACTCCTGTTAAAATAAATCTAAATTGCAGTATGAGAAAATATTTAAATTCATAGTGTGCGTGGCTCAAAGTCGCATTGGTTTTGTTCATTGATCTGTGAAACCTCACTAATCTGAACTTTTAAAAAATGCTATTTTGCAACTTCTAGATAATAAAATATATATATATTAGCTTACAGCAGACCCGCTAACAGAATTGCCCACAGGCTTCACTGCCTGAACGGAACCCACCTGCATGCTCGAGATTCTTTCCTGCCTTTGGGGTTTCACCTGTGCCCAGGTGACCCTGGCTCGCCTGCGGAGCGAACCCGCTCTTTACAGATTGCGGGAAGGTGAACTCGGCCCCCGTCACCTCTGATTTAACACACACTCCAAATTCTCAATGTCTGGGCGCACCAAGTTGGGTCTGTTTGGCTGTTTTCTGTTTACTCAATTACGGATTTCTGGAAGTGGTACCGTCCCCACTCGTTCTGAAGTCACTTTGGTGACGGCGCGCGTGGCCGACGTCTCCTTGCTGGGCAGAAATCTCTCTTTGCAGCACAGACGGGGCTCTGACAGGGTGGCGGATCGGCCTCGGATAGCTCAGCACCAAGGGGCTTGCCTAATAGCAGTGCTTGGCAAGCCGAAGGGAAGATGATGGCGGAGTGATGAAATATACAAGACGACAAAATAGCTCCACGCGGATGGCAGTGGCAGCACCTGCCCGAGCCAGGCATCCCTCCGGGCCTCGGAAGACGGGGAGAGCCACCGGAGCCTGCACCCCACACTCGGGCAGATAAACCTTGGCCCAGACACCTCCCCGGGGGCTCTCCTCGCCACCCCTGAACGGCAGCTTTCCCTTGATCTGGGAAGGGCCTTAGGCCTAGGCTCCCCTGTAACTAAGGGAGGCTCCGGCTCCCCGTCGTCGCCGCAGAGTCCTGCGCGGAGCAGATAGGGCCCTCACGGAGGAGCGCGGCCATTCATCATTTAGTGTCAGAGCCTTTTCAAGTCGAATCCCTCAGCTCTCACTCAAGCCAGCAGCTCACAGAAGGTTCGGGAGCGTCAATTATGGAAATGCCTTCCAGTTAAGACGAGCGGCGCGTCTGGCGAGGCGCCGACCTCGCCTTCCCGACCCGCAGCCACCGTTTTGGGAATCGCTTGCCCTCGGCCACCTGGTGCCATCTTCTCGTACGAAAGGACTTTTAAAACTAAGTATATACTGTGTGCGTGTGCGTGATTTCACCCCAGAACGAATCGGTTGGAAAAAACGCCTAAGGACAACGACAGGACTAGAAAGTCGCTTGGTTTCGAGCGGAATGCCCACTGCACGGGCAGGAGGGGCCCCAGAAAGGAACCCACGGCACAGCGTTTTGTCATTGTCATCAGAAGCGGCCCCCGAGCCTTTCAAATCCCTCCTTGCTAATCCCCGTGGCTTCGCGTGTGCCTCGGAAACCCATTCTATAACGCACGTTTTATTTAAGCCATTTTTAGAGATTAGAACGGAGTTCGTTTCCGTCTCCTTTCCATTTACATTTCTTTTAATCCCTTCATTCTATGAACTTAATTGCTATTTTGCCGGTCCCCAAGCTGCTAACCTAAGCCTTCTTTAAGCATTTCTTAGTAATTTTCCTTTACTTATTTACTCCATTTTCTCTGTAGTCAGCTAAACGAAACGTGCAGGATATTTCTTGCGTGAATAAAACTGCAGATGGAGGCATTGGCTTTTTTTGCTTTTTTGTTGTTACAACGAAACACATTTTATTTGCATTGCTTTCCTCTTCTGGGGGCTTCCGCTAAGTGACGGAATGATTGATGCCAGTCATCGGTGATGATTTTTCTTTTTTTATCTTGGGCAAAACACTTGACATTCCAGTCGGTACAAAGGCACATGGGCGTCTGAGGGAGTTGCCACCATTTTTCCCATCTTGACGGATTTGGATTTCGATCGGAATATCAGAGCATCTTCTTCTTTGGTTCGGAGCCCACCCGCAGGCTGCGAGCTGCTGTATCTGCTTGGCCAACTGCAATTTTACTGTTTCACACACACACGCACACACACACCTGTGATAAAAGCCGCGGCAACGTTGTAAAAATAAGTAAATCAATAAATAAGCCTGAAAGAGCCCACCGAGGAAGTGCCTTGTCTGGGTAATATAATTTCATCCGAGGAAAAGACTTCGGAGAACAGTTCAATTATTAACCTCTGCATCCTCTTCGATAAACATAGTTGCAAACATGACAAAAGGACCAGGACTGTCTAGAAACCCTGCAGGGTAAGCGTGTAAATAAATAGGATATCCATTCAATCGGCCGCCATGGCGAACGGGTACATATTTGCATATAATGAGCTTATTTAACTGTGTTTATAAAAATATGAGACTTTGCATTCGGTGTTGCAAAAGGAGGAAAAATAAAAGAGATCTGGCCAGGTGAAGCGGCGTCTGGCTTCTGAATACAAGTTACATGGGAGTTGAGTGTAAACGGAGCCGACGAAAGCAAGACGGCACTCACGCGAGGTCGCTAGGGCCGCTTCACTGTCCCGGGTGCGTCTCTGCCACAGAAAACAGCAGTTCCACCCCTCCCAAGCATCCCATTTTACAGGATTCCGTGTTTATTTTCTCGTTCGATCCTGTTCTCCGCAACCACGAAGGTTTTTGGTGACCGACTTGGTCATTCTTCTTCTATTTCGTAGAGAAGACGGAGTCTGGTGGAGGTCACGTGACGTATCCGATGGGCCACACCGTGAGGCAGAGACGTGAACTGAAGATTTTTGCTCCCACTGATCTTCCTTCAGCAGCGCTGGGGCCACCTCCAACAATAAGTATTTGGGCCTTGACTTAGAAGGAAATGAAAAAGTTGGCTTTTCTGTCCATTGCAACCTGAGCCCCAAGGTTCAGTTGACTGTCCCCCTGTTTTTACAAGGATCTGAACCCGTTCCCCGGGATCATTACCCAAGGATTCATAAGGACCAGTAAAACAGACTCAGCTCGCACAGTGCTGAAAATCTCAGCTTCACAGGAAAACTCTCACACTGTCTGTGCCCTGCGATTCGCCCTACAGAACGTGAAGCAGGAAAAGGACACGACTGGAACCAGGGTTTTGCCCCTTGAATCTTCTGTGTCGTCGTCCCCTTGGCGGCCGACTTGAAGACGAGACATTCTCCGTGGTCATGCGTAGTCGAAGCCTCAGCGAAGTTCGCTGACGTCTCCATCACCACCTGAAATGGCAGTGACTGACCCTGATAAAGGCACAAAATAACGGGGGTAAATACCAATGGCTTCGTTGCCTGTTTCTGGAACTGGAAGGGGAAGCTAGCAGCTCAGGCTACAGGTAATCCCGAGAACGCCCGCCTCAGCAGCCCGGGGGTCCTGTAAGGTCCCAACCCAAACCAGGTAATCATGCCGGTGAAGGGGCTGGGTAAACAGGGCAGGTCCCTAAGGGTGTGGCTGGTGTTGTTATTTTTATCATTTTTATCACATTGGGCTGTACGTAGAATAGCGTAATGTAGTTACGGCACGAAGCAGCATGTTTAATGTCTGCAGCTGCCCAAAATATTAGTTGAGAATCCAGCGTCAAAAGTCTATCACGGAATCTTAATCTTCAGTGCACTGATATGGGGCGTCTTCTTTGCAGAGGTCAACATGTACCTTCCTTGATGCCCTTGTCACCTGAACCCGCCCCGTCCCTCTAGCCCCGCTCGTCAGAGTCTGGCTGGAATGAGGGGACAAGCAGGGGCGGGATGTGGGGGACGGCACCTTGGGAACAGCTCTGAACCCCACACCTTCAATCCAGCCTCTGCGAGTCTCCATATTCATGTGACGTTTGTTTCTCCCTTGAAACCTAAAAAAGAACATTTTAGCAAATTGCCCAAAGGCGCAACAAATCAGGCACAACCATGAAGACGAAGCACCCCAAACAAGCCACCTGTTTGGTCCCTAAAGCCCACAGCTAAAAGCAAGCCCCCGAGGTCCAGAAAAGGGGAAGCTGGCGTTTGGGGTCTTCTCTCTGCGTAGGGGGGTGTCGGGTCCAACAGACACGAGGCCTTCCGGGAGCCACACTGTGCGGTGGCTGTTGTTAACACGAAGACGAAGCTCACGCTAAGGTCACAGGCAGGAACACGTGGTTGCACCTACCTTTCTCACGCTGGTTCACTAGCTTTTTTACTTTTTCTTCCCACAGGACGTACACGCCTCGGGGCTTTACGCCTCTCCGCAGGGACATCCCGCAGCTCTCCCGACGACCGCCCGGCCGGAATGTCTCTGATGATTCGTCTTTGGCAGCGGTTCTTCAGAGCGACTGGGAATTTTGACCTCCTCGATCTCAGGTTGCTTTTCCGTATCCTAAAAGTTTCGTGTGATCTCGGCTGCGGCCAGGAACCATCTACCTCCGTGAGGATATCCCAGACTCTCCCTGGACGGCTCCACGCCAAGTGCACACCGGGCGGCTGACGGCAGCGAGTCCCTGCGGCCCCTTCGCAGCTCTCAAAGGCTCCCCTGTTCCCCCTCCTGCTTCTGGGGGCCAGAAAACCCGTCATGGGAAGGGCAAATCACACAGCGTAATCATAGGACCTAGGGGCAGAGGGAGCCTTGCAGATCCCCCAACCTTTTCATTTGAGATGAGAACCTCAGGAGCCTCACTGTGTGCAAAGCTCACAAAAACGGTGATGGCCGGTGTCGGCCTTGACCCCGGGTCCCTGGCGTGCTCCTTCCAGTCCCACCCCCACGGGTCTGCACGTGCGTGGCCGTGACTCGGGCTTCCCTATCCGGAACACCTGGGTGGAGCCAGTCTCAGCACAGCCCCGGGGACACACAAGGGTGGTGTCGAAGCAGAAGGTAATTAATTGGGTGACACACGTGATAAGTGAGGCAGGTGTAAGCCCGTGACAGCCAGGTGCCGGAGTGGCAGAGGACGCTGCTATCTCCCAAGACAGCTGTGCGTGTGCTCTCCTCCCCCCGCCACCCCCCGCCGCCTTCCGTCCCTCCCTCCCTCTCTGTTTTCCATCTTCTCCTCCCTTCTTCCTTTCTTTGTTTCTTTCCTTTCTGCCTTTCTTCCTTTTCTTCCTTTTCTTTCTTTCTTTCTTTCTTTCTTTCTTTCTTTCTTTCTTTCTTTCTTTCTTTCTTTCTTTTTCTTTCTTTCTTTCTTTCTTTCTTTCTTTCTTTCTTTTTCTTTCTTTCTTTCTTTCTTTCTTTCTTTCTTTCTTTCTCTTTCTTTCTTTCTTTCTTTCTTTTCTTTTCTTTTCTTTTCTTTTCTTTTCTTTTCTTTTCTTTTAATTTTTCTATAAAAGGAGCATCCTTAGTATCTCATAAAATCTTTCACTAAAAGAAAGACGTCATACAGACATCATTTATTCATTTTTCATTCATTCGACACACTTTTACTGAACCTGTAGGCGCTGGGCTGGATTCCAAGGAGACAGCCCTGGGCCACAAGGGAAAAAGAGTGAAGGCCAGCTGGGGAGCCTGAGGGGCTGAGTCTCGGCCCGCGGGGCCCACGGGCCTTCAGCACCCACTGCTGTCGGGCAGCGGACCAGGTCGCTAAGGCCCCCTGCCCTCGTCACCTCCCAATGCCAGGGGAGAAGGGTTCATCTTTGATGAAACAGTGGACTCCGAGGTCCCACACAGCAAAACAGAAAGCAAAGCCCACGTCCTCGCCGGGAATGGGTGCCCGCAAGACGAGGCAGCCTTTGACCACGCCGCAGGAGCAGGTGCGTGTTCCTGAAAAGTGGAGAAACTTGGTGTCTGCCTAAGAAAACCACGTCTTTAAGAACGTGAAAACTCGGAAAGTGTATGACATTCCCCGTGGCCTGGTTTCGTCGCTGTTCAGAGCCTCCTGCAGCCATCGTGCCAGGAGGCAAGGCCGTCTTCGCCCCATTTCTCAGCTCCCAAGGCCGTCTTCACCCCATCTCTCTGCCCCGATGCTCGCGCCGTCTTCCTCGGCGCGGAGTGGGCAGCTTTGCTGTGTGCAGGGCCCACGAGCTAACCCCGGGCATCAGCCCTGCCACGTCAGACCTCCTGTGCCAGAGACACCCATGGATGGCAAAGACAGATGGGGAAAGTAGACTGATTGTCCCGGACCCAAACCCTCTCCCCAGCAGCCAGGCGGCAGCCCTGTCCGGGCGGGTGATGGCCCCGATGAGAAGCCACGTGCCATCGGGTCACCTGGATTGACGTGCCAAGAAGGTCGCCTTCGCAGACTCGCGCAGGCCCTGATCACGAAGACCCTGGGTGGCGGCCGGCTTAGCTGTGCATTTGGTTCTCTGGGCTTACGGGCCGGGGAGGGGGGAGATCTACCTGAGCCGGCGTGTCATGGGTGGCTGGGAGAGGCAGGGCCAAGCTAAGTCACTGCCTCTTACTTCCAGCGGCAGAGCGAGAACACGACGTCTGCACGAGGCCTTTCTCCGGGCCAAGCACCCTTCATGCGCATCCTCTGCATCGACGGAGCACCAGGCCACGTGCGACTCCGAAACGCCGGGGCATCGCTGTTTCAATCTCCACCGGCAAGTGGGGCTCCGTCTCCCTCCCGTCAGCGTCGCTCCTCGTCCTCCAGGCGGGCGACCTGGCCTCCGATCCGCCATCCGGACTCGATTCTGTGGCTCTAACGAGGGTGCCGTGGGTCAGACCTCTGCCCCCCTCGGGCTCCCGTGTTCACGCCCCCAGTGCCCCCCAGACAACGGACCCAGCGCACCCCGAGCTCCACGGAAGCAGAACCGAGGATGCTCCGCAACGAGGCTACTTTCCCCCTCGTCTGGACTGTGCGGGTGCAAACGCCCGTCCGCCTCCCGGACTTGGACCTGGAGGGGCGATGACCTCAGCCAAGGAGGACGCTGTCCTCCCGTGAAGAGGAGCCCCTCTCGGCCCTTCGTCCGTCTTCCGACGGCCTGTTGGTCAGATGTGAGCTTCTTCTGTAAATCGCGAACCTCGGCAGGCAGGTTTCCTGAACGGAAATAGGCCGGATTTCTCAGGGATTTACACCTTTCTCTCGCGTAGCTCTTTGTATGTCGATGTACACATCGTTGCGTGTTTTCCTTTAAAAAAAAAAAAATCAAGAGGCCGGAGAGCGCACTGTGACTGTCCAGGTCCAGGTCCGCCGCGTGGAAGCCTCGGGGCGTTCTGGCACTTTCTCCATGACGCAGAGCCCGCGTGGCTCTTCCCACGGAGGAGGGAGCGCCGCGCGTTTCAGACGAATTTCTCTGAATGACGCGTGTGCTTTTCACGTTCATGAAACCTCCATCCAGCACAACACAGCGGCCTGATCGTTTGACGTGAAGGTCGTTTGAACGTTTTCCTGCCTGAGCGCGATCCATTTTGTTGACAGAAAGCTCTCCCGGGGTTGTCCCCGCCACGGAGTCTGGCGCGTCGGCCCGCTCCCCGCTCCCCCCTTCCTAACGACCAGCTCATTAGGGCTGTCCTGACGACTCCTGCGTCAGCACTAGGAAAGGGCTCGGGTGTCGGGAAGACGGGAGCGAGCGGGAGCGGGGCACGAGGTCACCAGCTCCGTCCACTCGGCCACCGCCGCAGCCGGTGCGCGCCCCGGGCACGCGTCCACGCTTCGGCCGCCGTGAAGCTCAGACGGGGGTCGACGTGCCCCTGGGCAGCGCTGGCTCCCCGAGGCTCCCTGGCTTGGCGGGCACAGGAATTCCCCCGAGGGTGGCATAGGGCCCACATGCAGGTGGATGCCCATGGGCAGGTGGCGGGGGCCGTGGGGGCCCAGAGCATGCAGGGCGTCCAGCGGGGACTCAGGCAGGCCGGGGGCAGGTGGGCTCTCTGCCGAGGTGACCGGTCACTCACACCGTGCGCCGTCCATCTCCATCTCTTTGAAAAGCACCCCGTACAGTCACGCGTCTCCGGTTTTATTTCTCGGGTGCCTCAGAGAACCAAATACGATCCTCCGCGGGACACGGGACCCTCCCTGCCCCGAGAACAAACACCGATGTCGTTTCTCTTCGCGGAGCTTCCCGAAGTGTGGAAGCAACCGCACGGCCTCTCGCAGGGGCCACGCCAGCCCCTCACGAGAACCCTCGCCTGGAGTCGGAAGAGCAGAGCCAATTAACTATCCACTTTGGCGAAGGCTCCTCTGTGGCCAAACAGACAACAGAGGTGAGGGATAGCGTGCTGTCCGTGGCCTTCCGGAACCATCTTTCTGGGGTTCCATGATGCTGTTCTCAGACGGCACGACGGCAAACGTCCACAGGAGGGGGGAAATGGTTCATTTCACCAGTTAGGTCCGTCTTGACAGAGTCATGACCTCTGAGCGAGTGGTCGACCTCTCCACGAGGCTGCCCAAACACGCCCGGCCGCTAAAAACAGGAGATTTTAATCGTGCTCTGACAAGAGAAGCTGAGTCGTTGCTGGACAGCTCGGCAGACGCGCCGTTGCTGACCACGGCCTCGCCCTCCCCGCTCACCTGCCACCCTTTGGTCAAGGCCGCGGAGTGCCGGGCCCTGGGCAGGCCGGAGAGCCTGCCGGCGTGGGCCTGGAGGAAGGGCAGACGTTGAAAAGCAAAATCACACCCTGGCAGCCGCCTGGCCCCCAGCTCTCTGCTCCTGGGAGCCTCACGTCCGGGTCTGGAGAGGGGGGAGAAGAGCCGCCTGCATCCCCGACAGCGTCTGCCCAGCCCGACCCCCCCGCGATGGCAGCAAGAACGGGCCCATGTACGCGACAGGAATGGGCCCATGTACGTGACAGGAACGGGCCCACGTACGCGACAGGAACGGGCCCATGTACGTGACAGGAACGGGCCCACGTACGCGACAGGAACGGGCCCATGTACGTGAGCACCCAGCGGGCGCCCAGCACCCCTGTGTGTGACGCCACGCGGGGGCCTGCAGGCCGAGAAACCTGGCCTTCGTGTCAGAAAGACGCTTAACTTCTCCTGGGGTGACCAGACAGAGCCGCAAAGGGCTACGGAACACGGAGCAAGGGGTCAGCGTCGGGGAGAGGCAATGTCACCCCTGGGATTCAAAGCAGAGGTCGCTTCAAGGTCGCTTCAGGTTAAGGGGTCTGAGAAAGGTTCTCGGTCCGCACTGGCCTCGAGGACAGAAGTTCAGAAATTATCTCAAAAAAAAAAAAAACAGGAGAAAAACAGATGAGTGAGTTCCAGCCTGAGGAAATCACAGAAACGAAGCCATCGTCCTGAGAAAGTGCGGGCACACAGGGAACCCACCCACCCAGTCACTAGCTAATGTGATGTTTGTGAAGAACGGTCCTAGGCCAGGCCCTGCTCTAGGCTCTGGAAGCAGGACAGCGAACGGAGGTGACTGTCCTCGAGCTTAGGGGTAAGCCACAAACCCAGGGACTGAAGGACGTCGCAGCGTAACGAGTGACGGTCAGAAGAGGGCGACGGGGAAGGGGGTGACTCTCAGACAGAGACCTGCACGTCACGGCACCGGCCACGGGGAAGGAGGGCTGCGGGTGGAAGGGAGAGCTAGCATGGGGCCGGCCCCAGGGCGGGAGCGACCTTGCCCGTGTGCAGAAGGACAGTGTGGCTGGAACGTAGGAGGGGTGGCGGGCAGAGGGGCCCTGGGTGAGGGCGGAGGGGGCAGCACAGTGAGCTACGCGAGTCGGGGAAGACGTGAGCTGGGACCCCTTAGAGTGGGGCATTCTAAGCGGGGGCGACGTGACCTGATCCACGTTGTTGAAGGACGGTGCTGGGTCCTGGGAGGTCGTCGAGGCCAGGATGGAAGCAGGGATGCCCGAGGAGAAGCGAGGGTTGGTGACGGCTCACACGAGTGAGGCAGCGATGGGGACAGAGAGAACTGGGTGGTCGAGGATGCGTCCCAAGTTCAAATCAACGGTGCTCACTGAGCCCGGGCCCCATTATTTGGACACGCTTGGCTTTCAGCGGGTGCCACCGTCATCACTAAACCTCTGATATGAGGCTTCGGGGTCAGTGCTACCGTCGTGTCCCTTGGTCCGGGGGAAAATAGTTCCTGCCTCTGTTGTCTTCGCGTGTTAATCTGAATTATTGGGAAAAACCCTACGTTGTCTGTGTGTCAGGGCTGGATCACAGCATGCCACTCGCCCGGGACGAGTCCTGGACCCTGGAGGTGCGTCCCCTCCTCACCCCGTTATGAGGGCACCGACCTGGTGCTCACACACGCACTCCTTGAAGCCCAGGAAACGTGACAAACGCCGACATTCGTGCTCGTTTCTCAGTCAAATGGATTGAACAGGAAGATAAAGAGCCATTTTTGAACCACGAATGTCCTCGTCTTTCCTAAGCTTCAGAAGGACACCCGTTTCGTGGAACAGGTGTCGCCGCGTGCTCCGTCGCATACCTTTAGATTCAGGTGTGTTCTGGGGTCTGTGTCGGCGCCATTCGATGTTTTACCTGGGACCTCGCTCCAGGTCACGGGAGCCACTCATGACCCAAGCATCTTCAATCCCGTGCCCCGGGACAAAGGTCCGTTTGCAGGGCCCCCATGCCTCCCGCTGGTCATCGCGTCCTCCTTGTGGCTCCCAGCGCTGTACTAAACTCAGCCGTGGAGATGATGACGGCAGAAGACACCCCAGATGCGCACCGGGGCTTTGTGCAACGAGGTCCAGCCACGCTCCCTCCGTGGGGCTGGTCTCGGGTACCCGAGCACGTGTCCCTGGACTTGTGTCCCATGTGGAAAGGCCCTGCGTGGTTCTCACCCCCACACCCTGCCTTGTCCGGCCCAAATTTCTTTGACTCAAAGGAAATCCCATAAAAACCTTAAAACACGCATGTCCTCAGCATCTCTCAGCTGTCACTTGGCCCGAGCCCCAGACCCTAAGCTGGGGAGGGGTTTCAGGCCATCCCATCCTCCAGGCGTAGCCGACGCAGACCTCCTCCCGCCTCTGCAATTCCCCAGGCTCCGCCACCAGGATCCCGACCCCTCCACGTCCCCTCACACCCGGGCTGGCTGGCCCGCTCTTCCACGAGCATCTTCTGGAAACTTGCTGAAAGACAGGTCCCGGCAGAAAACCCAGGACTCAAGGACGCCCGGAGGCGAGAGCATGGATGTGCCTCCACGTCGAGCAGATGGAGGAGCGACGGGGAAAGGCTCAGCACCTCCCCAGATAACGGGGTGAGTCAGCGCGGCGTCCAGGCATAGCCCGCAGGTCTCTGTCTGCGACGGCCACGTGGCCTCTCTGCGCGGGGACTTCCGCGAGGGCACGGTGACCTCACACGTCCACACGTCCTCTCAGCCTGGAAATATTCATCTCCAATTCTTCTCCAGCTCCTCTCAGGCGATAACCAACTCTCCTTTACACCTTTTCCCCCTTTTTGACCCTGAAATCCGACAGCCGAAGATCACTGTGAAAATAATTCTACTTATCAGCGTGCGTTTATGGATTTGTAACTTTCTTCGGAGCTCCTTCCCGGCCATAAATCCAGGGCCCAGAAAGCCTTTCTTCCTGGCAAGATGGATGAGCGCAGCAGAGGCGGTCGGGGATGTGCTCATCGCCCTGGCGGACGGACAAAGGCCTCTGAAGAGCAGCCAGCTCTCAGGCTGGACGCGGAGGGCAGGAGCATTCCCCGAGGCCTGGAGCCGGGCTAGCTTGGGCACGTAGGAAGGAGGAGGGAAGGGAGGGAGGGGGGAGGCACCCAGGGAGGAAGGGAGACCCAGCTTAGGGGTACTTACAGACCAGTCGATGAAAGTCTGATGTTTCATTAAATATTAGAATTTACTCCAAATAAAGGCTCCTGTGCCAGTGCGCGCTGAGAATCACAACCCTACAAATGGGAGGACACCCCATCCCAGCCATTCTCGCGCCTTCTCTGACAACGACAGGCCTCAGAGACGCGGGTTAAGCAGTGGGTACCATCTGTCAGGGCTTCAGGAAGGAGGTCAACTTGGAAATAATGGGAAAAAGCAGAGATCTGGGACATTCGGAAAGGCTCTCAACATCCTGTGGGGACGTCGCAAGGCAACGGGGTGCAGCGGGGTGCAGGGGGGAAGGCGAGCGATGACGCTCACCCCGACCTCCTGTCTGAAGGGATGGTGGGACGAGGAGGTGAGGGCCTGTTTCTCCAGGACGGCGAGCGCGCATGCGACAGGGACCCGAAGTGACCCCAACGAACGTGACAAATCAGCACAGACCATGACAAAACGTAACGCTGAGAGGGAAAGAGAAAAAGTTTAGAGTGCTGCGCCGCTGGTTCTGACGAACGAGGGACGATGGTCGATCTGGGTTCTCGTTTCAAAATACGTAAATGAAGATGAAATGTCGCGAGGAGGGGCCCGAGGGGTCTCCTTGACGCCGCTTGCCCACGGACGCTTCTCTAAGTGGATAAACGGGGCCTGCAAAGGGCCCTGGGTGTCCGAAGGCCTCGTTTGCTGAGAATGAAGCGTCCCTCCTGAAATGTGGGTTGCCACCTTGATTTCCTAACCAGCCGCATTGTCAAAGGTGGTGTAAAGGTGAGTGTCGGACAAGCTCGGCGAATTACTTCAAATTCCTGATCACTGTCATATGAATCCGTGGGTCCCCGTACTACGAGAGAGGGGATGTTCTCACGGAACTCCAATCCTGAGGAATTCTCAAAATAAAGAAAGAAAAAAGGTTCCGAAGACAACCATAATAATAATAATAATAATAATAATAATAATAATAATAATATTAGTAATAACAACTCACACACACTCACACACACGTCACACCAGGCACTGTTCTGTGGACCGGTAAGTGCGGGAAGCCCAGCATCCTCTGGGACCCCCCATCCACACACGACACGCGTGGCATCCTCCACGCCGGCAGGTCCTGCAGAAGCAAAAAACTCACCCAGCCTCGATTACCCTGACCCGTCCTAAATGAACTCGGCAACGGAACGCTGTCTCTGCACAGCATCGCCAACAGGTGTGGGATGCTCAGGTACGGCCACTAGTCCATGCCACAGGTAGGTGGCCGCGGATGCCCTTGGTGGCCAAGCGCGGAACTAAGCAAACATCAGAAACAGAGAGAATGCTGGGAACCAAAACGTGAGCATCCCCATTGTTTAAAACGGTGTTAAGGCGCTTGTCCTTGTCCTTTCTCTTGTCAAAATCCCGACCACTGAGGAAGACCATCCCGGCTGCTTCTGGGGTCCCCAGCTCCGGGCTCCCGGCTCCTCCTGAGGCGTGAGCGGTGAGGACTCCCGAAGACGGAGTCTAAGGGTTCGGGAAAAACCATCACAACGGACCGGCAGCCCCGCACACTTATCAAGACATCCTGGGTGCGAGGCACGTGGAAGCAATCGCTCTGGGATTTGAACCTGGGAGGGGACCGCGCCGCTGAGGGTAGACTCCATGGGACCCGCACACACATGCACACACACACAATCATCACACAAGCGCCTCTTCCATCTTAAAGACTGGGACCAGCCGGTGTTTGGGTCCCAAAGTCCCCTGCATCCCACTCGTAAACACTCGTAAACACTCCCAGTCCCCACCGAGCGTGTGGTCACCCGATTTTGACCACTCACCGTCTGCACCTGAATATCAACGGGGTGCCCAGTGCCGACTGCTCAGATCCCGCGGTGTCATTCGGATTCCTGCCGACGCCGGTCGGGGCAAGCAGGCCCTCGTGCATCAGAGACAATCGTCACTGCCTTTTCTACACCCACTTGGGGCTCAAAAAACAATATCTGACTGAATAACTCTCAACTCCTGTAGTTGTGAACTATTTGTATGATCTATACAAAAATAAAATAAATAAATAAATAAATAAATAAAATAAAATAAAATATAAAATAAAATAAAATATAAAATAAAATATAAAATAAAATAAAATATAAAATAAAATAAAATATAAAATAAAATAAAATATAAAATAAAATATAAAATAAAATAAAATATAAAATAAAATAAAATATAAAATAAAATAAAATATAAAATAAAATATAAAATAAAATAAAATATAAAATAAAATAAAATATAAAATAAAATAAAATATAAAATAAAATATAAAATAAAATAAAATATAAAATAAAATAAAATATAAAATAAAATAAAATATAAAATAAAATAAAATATAAAACAAAATAAAATAAAATAAAATAAAAAATAAAATAAACATTTCACTGGCTGGTAGCTCTGATAAGACTGCATTTTAGACCCTTTATAGCCGTGACGCTCCATCCCCAGAACATTCCTAAAATTCCAGTCTTAACTACCGAAGTCGGCCTTGGAGCATCCTCTCGTGTAGGCCTCCTGCAGAGTCCAGGGGAGGAGCTTTCATCTCTCTGCTGCATTTTTCTGGGTTTTTCTGGCATCTGTTCACTTTAAAGAAAGAAGAAAAGGATCCCACGTTCCAGGTCACACCCGCTCCCACCCTCACCCCCACTCCCCACCCCTGGGGGCACAAGCTCCTGATCACATTGTGTTTCGTTTGACACCTTGAGACAGAGACAGAACGGTGTGCATGAAGAAAAGGGACTTTCCGGAACATTTATCATTCGCTGACATCCCTCTCCTGCTCCCCCGTCAGTCTCCCCCCAGCCAGGTTCTCTCCAGGGCGCCCCATTAAGTCCAGACAATTCGAATTCTAATTCGCTGTCCTTTTCTGCACCGGGCAGCCCCCCCACCCCCACCTGACACAGCCTCTGGGAAAGGCTCAGTGCGTCGGCGACTTGGTCGCGTCCTTTCTTCTCGCCGCCCACAGACCTAAATAGGGCTCCAGAAATCATCTCCAATTTTCAGTACCATTTTCCCAATTATCGATGACTGGTCCATTCTCTCCTTTTCTCTTCACAGGGCACCTGCCCCTCTTTCAAAATCTTAGCATCTGGCACAAGGAAAAATGTCCCACATTCATCAAAACAGAGCGTAATGGTTCCAGCAGGTGAATTCGATGTACGGAACCTGATTCTCACATTCTCTGCCTGGAAATCACTTCTGAGAAACCAGGAAATCGTAACTGAAATCCAAGAAAGCCCACTGACTTCTAACCAGGATGCGAGCGTAAGGAGAGCAGATGTTTGGGGAGCGGGGATATGGGCTGGAGGCGGGACTGGCTGAAGAAGGGGTGATGAGTCCCCGAGAGAAGCTGGGACGTCATGGAGTGGGAGCCGTGTCAGGGCGGATTATGAACGTCCATGTTTTTGTTAGTGCCTCGTCCTTCCCTGCTCTTGAGCAGCATTTTGCGTTTCGCCAGGCACAGCTTCCAAGCGAATGACACACAGAGTCCGGACTTGCTTTGTGTCGAGCAGAGTGAATTTCCTTCCTGAATGTCCCTGGGTCGTTCTCTGGCGCTCACACTGCTTTTCCTCTTATTGGCTTGCATCTCAGAGATAATTTACTTAAAAGGCTTCACTGGCCCCGGATGGCTTGACTCCATTTCAATCTCTAAATCGACCACTCTTCGCAATTGCATTTAGGAACGAAGGGCTGGGTGTTTCAGACTGGGATGGTGACTTCATCCACGAACCTTGGCCTTCGCATCTTAGTGAAGTCTGGCTCCTGGGCGTCATCCTTGACCCTGTTCCCCAGCGCCAGCATCGCGGAGACAGTCTAATGGAGATCCTCAGCCTGAGGGCCTCGGCATGACATCGGTGAGACGTCGGCCACGTAATCCGGTTACCCAGAAACGCATCGCAGAGTCCTCAGGCAATGCAACACGAACTGCTGCGCGAGGCCGTGGGCCAGCGCTCGCAGGAACACAGCCAGACATCATCATGACCCCCGCCTACCAATTTTCCAATCAGGGCCCGAGACACTGCCAAGCGAACGTCAGGAAATCCATGCATGACGAAGGACAAACAACATCCATGCACGGGCGAGGAAAAACCGAACTCCCCCTGAAAAGACTGGAGAGATGGGGTTGAGCTGAGGCTTTAGGACCTAGAGAGGGCGAGTCTCCTCACCCGCCCCTCTCATGACCCAGGTTGGAGGTGGTGGGGAGACAGGGTCAGGGGCGCCACAGCTACACCCCCCACCCTGATCCCAGAATGAGGTGGGACATCATGGGTGAGGGCGACTTGCATGTGACTCCTAGGAGGGGTGAAAGGCTCACCGAGAAGTTTAAAAGGTAAAGTCGGCCCTTTAAGATGCGTAGAATGTTGTCCCACTGCCCCAAACAGGGGTATTCCGTCACCTCTCTGTCCCTAGAGGTTTATGAACTCTTGTCCGTCTAGTTCCCACATATCAGGGTGGGGTGGGACGAGTTTGGCAAACCAAAATCTCTGCTGCATTAAATTAGGAAAGACCTACCACACAGATAATGTCTGTGTGTGATGTCATCTCACATTCTTTGTCTTTGAAAGTTATCTTGATTAATATTTTCCGACTATAATACATGCGAATGTGTTATACTTTTGACGTACATCAAAAGTGTAACAAAACAATGTAAATCGCCTGCATCCGTCCCCCCAGAAACGACCATCCTTTCACATCATGGTGTATTTTCTTCTAGACTTCACGTATGAAAACCTAATTTGGATGCCACGTAAAGGTTCTCAACAAGCCCTGCGAGAGGTTAACATTTAGCCATTCTATATCGCGTGGTTTTAACCTCGAAAAGTTACCGGGATCTACGAGTCCACCAAGAACATAACTAGGCAGTAGACAAAATAAAACAAAAATACGTAATTTGCAGCTTATGGCATTCTTACAGGCAAATATGCGATAAAAATATAATTCTTACTATATTAAGAACAAATTAGTTCCTAAGTGATAACTGGATCTGTCTATAGGTGGAAAGCAAATGGGATGTGGGAGAGAGTCTCTTTGTTTCTAAGATAACTGAAACCCTTCGTGTTAATCAAACCCAGGGGTTCCGCACGAAAGAGCGCCTCTTCCCCAGCAAAGGGCCTGACAAGCACCCAGACAATTTCCGAGGACAGAGCCTCAGCCGGGCCCTCCTCCGCTGGTGTCGACCCCTGTTGTCTTCTCCACGAGTAAATTGAGTTTGGGGTGAGTAATCTGGGAACTCTCGGGGGGGACTTGATCAGAAAGCCTAGATTGGCATCTTCTCAGTCCTCGGACGGCCTGGGGAGCAGCTTCCTGGGGAGCTGGGCTCACCCTGGGCCTTCCTGAGGTCTTTCCAGGACTTCCTCTCGGGGTCGCTGTCCATGACCCTCAAGAGGCTACGAGCAGGTAATGGGTGGAAACAAGCTGTCACCAAATGTCTTTCAACAAATGATGAGCAGAGCAGTGGGGAGAAGGGGCTGGATGAGATGACCCCTTCTGTTCCCACTAAATGCCCCCCACCCCCGGGTCTGCCTTTCTGACTAACCCAGCAAGGCAGAGCAGCTTCCGGGCCGGCCAGTCGTCACCAGGTGGATGGCTGATTTTCCGTGTCACTCTGGCTAGGCCACAGTACTCAGATGCCTGGTCAGATCCTGAAATCTGGATGTGGTTGTGAAGACGAGGTTACCATTTAAATCGGTTGTTTTTGAGTAAAGCAGATTACGCTCCTTCGTGTGGGTGGGCCTCGCCCAGTCCGTTGAAGGCCTCACAAATAAAGACTGACCTCCCCAGAAAGAGGGAGCCTGCTTCAGAACTCGGTCTTTCTAGACTCAGCTCTTCCCCATTTCCAGGCTGCTGGCCTGCCCCGTACATTTCGGACCTGACAGGCCCACAAGCTCACAAGGAATCGGCTTACGAGAGGAATTAAAGAATGACTCGACATAGTTTATGAGGGATAGCAATCCTTCACAGATTTTTTTTTTGCAAGGAAGGAAAAGATGCTCGGCATCTAGAAAGACTCAGCTCCTGTGCTCCGGGAAGGTATCAAGCGTGTAATGGTCTCACCCCCCTGCCTTCACCCCCGAGCATAATCCCTCAGCCAATTCCAGATGGGAAATCCGAGTCAGAAAGTATTTTCTGAGCAAAGTCACTGGCACAGAATCTCTGTTCCCGTGGATTCGACCCCTAGTGCGAGACCCGAGGAGCTTCGGAGCTTGAATCAGGCTGCGCACAGTTAATGCCCACCATCTCCCACTTCGTGTTAATTGCTTTTAATTAAAAGATCTCTCTCTGCTTATCTACAAGGGTTGATTGCCAGTGTCCTCCCGGCATTCTCGTCTTTGATTTCCCCGCATCGTGGGCTCCACCTTTGCAGTTGGACAATAAACAAACCTCCAAACAGCACCTGAGTGGCCCATTAGGGGGCACGGAGGATGCTGGCAATAAGGCAGGAAGAGGGACACAGAAGCAGAAGCCGTAAGTTACCCACAAAGATGATACTCGGGAGGCAGGGCATTTCTTTCAGATTATCAAGGCGTGAGTTAAATTTCTCATTCCACCACCCCGGCAAATGTGGGTCCCGACTTCCCAAGGTGACCGCAGTTCTGAGGTTGGAGCATCAGAAATCAGAAACTGGAGGGTTATAAATGACGCTGCTTCCATCACCCGTCAGGCCCTGCAGCGTCCCGCCCTCCAAGGAAAGGAGGGAAGGGTATCTGGGAGGCAGAGAGCTGCGTGGTGGGGTTGAAGGATGAGGGAGTCTGCTCGTTCGGGGAGAGGAAGCGATTCTGTCCAAGCACAAGTCAACACCCTGAAAAGGAACCGGTCGGGACATGTCGTCCCTCCCTCTGCGTCCACGGGCAGCGCAGCAGAGCCTGTGAGCAGACAAGATGCCAGTTCACCCCTCCGAACGACCTCACATGCCGTCAGCTGCACTTCTGCCCTCTAAACATCATTATTTATGAAATTTTCACTCAGATCCGTCTCGGGGAAGGGCAGCGAGGAGCATCTATTTTGCCTCGTGCATAATCGAGAATATTAACAGGCATTTTTCTCAAACACTGCAGAAGCGTGCCTCTCGTCAGCCACAGAAACACTCCTCTTCGCTTCCAACCAGAGCTCTCAGGGCTCACGTGCATCCATTTCGTTTTATTGTATTTTCGAGTGCTCCGTCAACGCGGCCTTCCCTGTCTGGCTGGCTTTCCCCTGAGCACTAGAGTAATGATTCTTAGAAGGTAACAGCTGTGGGCCGAGAGACCCTCTATATTTCTGGGGAAGCCATGGTTGTTTGGAAGGTCAGTCATCAAATGGGGCTCATTTTTCACCGGAGACAAAGGCAGTGCCAAGGTCTTTTCAATTTGGGCGGAATTAGGCGAGTTTTGTGGAAGTGATAGCATGAGCACTAGGGCAGCTTCTTTAAAAAAAATAAAATAAAATAAGCTAGGTGAAAGATTTATGTCTTTAAAGATTCATGAAACATTGATCAGGCAGGAAAGCTTTCATGAGATTAGTAAAACGAATGACAAAGCAAAAGCGATGGCTGTTGGTAGGAAAGAAGAAAGATCCCTATTGAGATCGTATTACTTCAAAATTTACTATCGACATGAGAATTATTTCCATTGATGAGATGACAGATCTACAAGGTTACAGACAGAGTAGCGGAGAGTGTCCGAAAAATGATGCTTTTCATCGTGTGTGTGTCAATTCGAGAAAATCTAAGGAAACCTGACAGCATGGAAGCTCTGGGTTAAGTGTAGAGACGGGCTCATAGCGCAAACGCTACTTGGCCTATGGACACTTGGAAAAAGGAATTGTGGACACACGGGGAAAAAGCGGCGCTTTCTTGTTCTTTAGACGGGTTATTTCGTGTGCTTGTTTGTTTTTGTTTACCCCTCCTTCCTTTTCTACCTGGCTTCCCGCTTTCTTCAAATAACCAATGTCTCCCGACCGTCATAATTCGATGTATGATTTTTTCCATGGGTCATGTAATCACGGCATAAACATTTCTCTTAGGATATTTTTAACTTAATCAACACCTTGTGAAAATTGAAAACTTCGCCCTGCGTCCAGCTTTTCCCACTTGACGCTGAATCCTACAGTTCCTCTGTCCACCAGTATAGAACCCTGTCCAGTCCAGAGCTGTAGACTCCCCACTGGTACCATGCAGAGGCTCTGCTAAACGCGGGCTCCCCAAAACATCACCAAACCAACTGGCTGATCAGCAAAAGCTGAGTTCATTGCTTAGTGGGAGACGGGGGAGGAGGAAGGGCAAAGCCGGGGAGCGCATCGGTTGCAATTTTTTGAAATCTACCTTAAGGCAAGTCTTCAATTCAGCGGCTTGGTGAGGTTGGGTGAGGACCATGAAATAACAGTTTTCTGTTTCCAATTCTTCCGAAATAGCTGATGTTGTAGCAGCTTTACTGGAGTGTGATTGGCAAAGGACGAACTGCGCCTAGTTAAACGGAGCAATTTTGTAAGTTCTGACTCATGTAGGCACCCCTGAAACCAACAGCGCGGTCAAGTCCCCTCGTGCTCCTTTGTCCTCCTTTCTTCTCGCCCCTCCCATGACTCCACCCGCTCAGGCCGCTGCTAACCTGCTTCTCTTTCCTAGAACACACTTTCCTAGATAGGCAAGATAAGGGTCTTTTTTAGATTTCCAGGGAATGTGATATTGTCCAAATAAAAAGTCACCCAATGGTGATTCCGGTTACCCAGGAAACCAACCAATTAATTACAAGAAGTTAGTACTATGGGAGCTGAGCAGCTCCAAAGGAACACATGTGAAAACCCAGAAGTCAGTTGGATTGTCTGCTCCAGCGAGTAAATTGGAGCCAGACGTTGGGCTCACACTAAGGAGTGACTATGAATGCCAAGAGCGACATTAAGCATGGAGCCTCAGGGACTTAACCTCTCTGAGTTGTCTTTCCCTCTAAAAATATGATTAGGAAGGCTCTTACTCCAAGTTCAACATTAATCACACAAAATATAATCACTGGCCCTTGTCTCCTCGAAGCACCGATGTCACGTCAGTCTTTGCTTTCATCCTTGAATTCTCCATGTCACTGCCAGGTAGGCCCTGGTTTCAGATACATTTTCTAGCCAAGACTGAATTAAATTATCCCTACTATCTAATTTTCCACTCTACATGCTTTCATAAGTTCAGATAAACATCTACATTCGCAACATCCGATGGAAATGTAATGAGAGTCATAGCTAGGAGCCACAAAGGTAATTTTCAATGGTCCGCCAGCCACATTCAAAAATGAAAAGAGAAAGGTGAAATGAATTTCATATAGATGGTTCATCCCGGCACATCCATAATTTTACCATTTCTGTGTAAAAATATTAATAGGTACTTTGTAATTTTTTTTTCATGCTAAGTTTTCAAATTCTGGTCTATTGTTCACTTCTAGAACATCTCGATTTGGATTAGCCACATTTCAAGGGTCTGTAGGTCCACGTGGCCACCATCCTGGACAGGACAGACCTATTTAAATGTCATCGAGATAAGAGAGGGTGATGCAGACTATAGGGTTCTATCTCTGGATACAACACCTTTTGTTTGATTATTTGCCATAAGAAGCATGTGCCCAAATGACAAACTTTAATTAAAGGCAATTCATCAACCCGAGTTGTGCCTGAATATCTGTGCAACTCTTTCTCCAGAAAAATTAAGATTGCTGGTCTTGGTATAGTGCTTAAAGTTACACAAATTACCACTTGTCCATATTTAATGATATTGCCCCGTTATCAAAATATGAGTTACTTATATACCTGAGGAATTGAAGAAACATCACAAAAATAGCAAAGAGCAAAAGGAATGGAAAAAGGGGAAATATATTCAAAAGCAATGTGAACAACAAAAAGAATTGATCCTTACAAGTAATGTAGGTCGAGGGAGTTTTAACCCAACTAGAGAGGAAAGGAGATAGCCAGAAAAACATTCTTTTAAATGCAGATTAAAGCATGCTGGTCTGTCCTCTTGTCCTACTGAATGTAGGTGGAAGGTGTCTGCACATCATGCAGTCTTTAACGTGGCCAAAAGTTCCAGGGAGAAGCTGTCTCCTTTAGAAGATCATTCATCGCCTTTAAGGACACTTGGCTTGAGGTTTTCAATAAAGAAAGTTTTCCAGTGATTTGAGGACAGTTTTGCCTCGTTCATGGAGACACGTGAATCCAAGAATCAATCCCTTGGAGTTTTACTGCTGTCCTCATTGGTAATGGCACTTGTTAACACCCTTAAGTTGGGGCTTGGGGGCCGTATTTCTTTGATGGCTCTACCAGAAGACCAGGCATCTTGGTCGTAGGTCATAGAATTCAAAGGATTGATACAGAGAAATAAGTCAGGAGACAAAAGAAGGACTAGGACTTCACAGGATGTAAGCCTACGTGCTGAGAAACACTGTGTATTCTTAGAAACATGACAGACCACAAAAGGAAAGGGGACCCCAAAGCCGAGTCGGCACAACCCCCACTAGTGCAGCTGCTGCAGCCTTCGCTCAGAGACTACGTGGGCAGGATTTTGCCACGAACACTGCAGAAAGCCTTAGTCATGATGATTTCCATGCGTCTGAGTCAGAACACTAAGGGCCTGTCTCTCCCATCAAAATGGAGAGACGATTATGTAGGCACAGAGTAGGAGGTAGATAAAGGGGTGGTTTTAACTCACGGAGAGCCTTCTGGGAGGGGTCTGTGTGCCAGCAGACTCCGTCTTAAAACACAACTGAAGCTCATCTACATGTTGGACAGGAATAGAACCGAAGGGGACCCTGAGGCCTGGAGGTCGTGGTTGAGGAACGGCAGGTAGGACCCATGGAAACCCGTGGGCCATGACATCAAGGTATAAAGCTGGTATTCCCAAGCAAGCAAACGCGTACTAGGCTGGCGTGAGGGAGCACGGAAGGAAGCAAACACGGTGCATGGCCATTAAGTGTTCTCAGGAGACACCAGAGACAAACGACGTCTGGGTTTGGTGCGAAGGGGTGGGCAGGAATGACTGTTCTATTTGCAGCCCTCGGGTTCTGGGCAGCTCTGCAGCCCCATGCGGTACTGGTTCGGGTTCGTCTGGCTTCCGTTTGCTGTCGTTGGTGTTACTTCTGTATGGTTTACTAGGAGGAGAGTGTTACAAGAACTGGTATAAGGTGTGATGAGTTCTCACTGGATATAGGATTGACAGATATTTTCTCGGTCTGTGCATTTTCTTTTCACTTTCCCAACAAATTCTCTCTCTCTCTCTCTCTCTCTCTCTCTCTCTCTCTCTCTCTCTCTCTCTCTCTCTCTCACACACACACACACACACACACACACTCACTCACGACACCCATCGTCTGTAAGTCTTCCCCACACTGCAAGTTTTCTTGAGTCTTCAGGGATTCCAGAAGTTTAGGTTTTTTGTAAATATTTTCATAATATCTATTCATCAAAACCATAGTCACTTCTCCATACGAAATGTACTGTTATCTAGGCATTGGCACGAAATGAAAGTGCAGAGAGGTGAGGTTCACAATAAAGAATGCTTCTGCACGCTGGACAAATAGAAGATGCATTGTCAGACAATCCAGCTATGGAAATACCACGAACCCTTATAGTCTAGTTCATTAAACAGCCACATGAGAAATTTAAAAATTCTATCAGCTTCCCCTATGATCAATGACAATGTCAAGAAGCGTGTGTTGGGTCTGGAGAGGGGCCAGAGATGAACAGCCCCAGTGATTACGTTCATGGAAACGAAGACCCTTGAGAAAATGGTAGTGGGTTCATGCTTGCTCAACTTGGAACGGGAAAGCTAAGGGCCTTCGTGTTCTCTCTCTGCCAGAACATACGATGTAGAGAAAAGGTCAGATGTGAAGTGTGTAAAGAGAACGAAACATACGGAGACAGCCTTGTCAGAAGAAGAATAAATGTGAGCAAAGATGATGCCATGACTCAAGCAGTGGATGACGATGATGCGTTTGTGGGAAAATGTGTTTCAGTTTAAAACGCTCCTTAATGTTATTACAACGTCACGTTGCACTCATATTAAAAGGGCAGATCATCATGTGACCTGGCAATAGTACAATAATGCCACGTGTGCTATGTAAAACGTGTGGGCACTTTAGGTAAACGTGTCCAGGCTGCGTGGATGAGACAGCCAACCGGACAGGAAAGGTCCTCGCTCCCCCTCCCTGCGTCTCCTCTGCTCCCACCCCGGTAGCCAAGGTCCCCTGGGTGAGAGGGGACACCATGCGCTTTCGTGTGCCGATGGACCCAGCGAGGATGAGCCGACCTCCTGCTAGTGATGAGGGAGGCAGCTGGGGCGAAACAGCGTCCCCTGCCCTGGGTGACTCGTCACCTGTACGGAGGTGGTTATGGTACAGCGTGACTCGTGCAGGGGAACAGCCCACGAGGAGGCAGACCGAGACGTCAGGAGGGATGCGGAGCCCTCACGTGTGGGGCTAAGGAAGGCTTTCTGGAGGCGATGACAGCGAGGCTGAGTGAGGGGACGGGGTGGGAGGGAGGCCCCCAAACAGGTGCAAGAACTGCTGGGAGGTCCAAGAGACTCAGATTGGCAAGGGAGACAGGCAGCAGCCCCAGCGAGGCAGGGGACCGACAGGTGACGCGGGACAGCCGCAGTTGCACTGCCAAGTGGGACAGTGACCCTGACAAGCCCCAGGAGAGCGACAAGGCGAGGTGACTGCCTCTCGGAGGCTGGAGAGAAGGGGCAGAATGAAGGGTGACCGAGGAGGCCGGATTTGGGCGCGCTTGATTACAGAGAAGGGAAATGTGGGGACCCAGATACGTCCCACATTTTGATGAAACAGGGAGGGGAGCTGAAGAGGACAGCATAGTCTCTCCTCGAGCTCAAGTACAGCCACGACGACTGGATTCTGGCGGCAGGTGATGGCAGCCGGCAGGTGCGCTTGGAGGAGCTGGGCCAGGGCGAGTGACCTCGGCACGCGCTGCGTGTGCAGGGGGCCGTGTGGCAGAGGGTGACTGACTGCCCACCGGTCCTCGGGGCACTGCAATGGCACTGCCCCCTTCCCAGTCCACACCAGCCTGGAAAGGAAACACGAGGGAGCAAGGAGCAAAAGGCGCTGCCGTGCTGGGCCTACAGCCACCAAGCGCAGACTTACAGGCGGGGCTACAGGCGGGGTGCCCCTAGGCTCGGCCCTTCATGGCTCGGCCCTTCATCAGCGCTCACGGGTCCCCTCGGTGGGGACTGAAATGCTCCCTGTGCATCCAACGCGGCCACTTTCCACTCCAGCACACGTGATTTCGAGGCCCACCCCGCGCAAGAACCTAGAGATGCAAAGATGACTGTGACACACACAGTGTCTGTCCCCAGGGAGTCCCCGGACCGGGCAGGGGCTCAGACGGGTGTGGTGACACCACCACGGCCTGCGATGTGCCGAGGGCACTGCGACACGGACCGGATGCCGGTGGAGGTCCCAGGGACCGCTTCCAGGGTCACGCGGATCATCTCAAAGAGAAAAGTGGTTTCTCGGGCCCTCCGCCTCGTCCTCTACCCCCTCCCGTCATACGCCTCTGGCTAACGCCGGAAACCGTGTCAAAGAACAGTGGTGGGAGCAGATGCACCTCTTACCTTTCCCTCATTTCCACTGAATGCATATCTGACAAGCATGCCGCTGCCTTTAGAGATGACACGCACGAGACAATAGAAATATTTATTTCTTTATTCCCTTTGTAATCCTGAATTTACGTTAAAAATTAGCAAAACTCTTGTAGGCACATTTGGAAATGATCTTACCACTTTTAAAACCTGTCAAGATGGGAAATTAGTTTTCAGTTTTAGCTACCCTTGAATTCCTGAAGTAACTCCATTTTGTTTATTTTATTTTTCGTGGCGCAGTCCTCATTTTGCTTATCTTTGAAGATGCTCTAGTTTTCTTCCGGTTCCTGTTTTGTTAAAGTTGGCGAGATACTGCCAAGTGCATACAAATAATTTGGAAGCTGTCCATTTTCCCCTCCTACTTGCTCTAGAAGAACTTAATAATGTTGGAATTTTAGATTTCTTAAGTGTTGAGTAGAATTTCCCTATGGAATAATCTGGGCTTGATGCTTTATTCAAAAGGTAGCTCTTGACAGCTTTCTGTATTTTACTCAGAATAACCCATCTCCTCAAATGTTTCCCGTCAGACGGGTGAGTTTTGGTAAATCATCTGTTTCAGGGTCTGGAATTATTTACGTATAAATAAGGAGAGTAATTTGTTATGATTCATTAACTCCTTACCTGTGATTATTGACTCCGATTTTATGCGTTTGTGCCTTCTCATTTCATTTTAACTGAGTTTGCCAGCAGTACGCTGATATTTTTGCTTTTTATTTTTATTTCAGAAACCTAGGTTTTAAATTTATTATTTCTGTCAGCTTTGGCTTCCCCATGCAATAATATGTTTTGTCTTTAACTCTTTTACTTTATTATTATTTTTTTACTTGAGTTGCACTCATCATTCTCTTATTTTCATCTTCCTTTGAGGTTAATGAAAGTATTTAAAACTAAGAATATTGCCCATCTGCCATTTTCTGTTCCATAATATCTATGTGGGATTTATCACCCTCAATTGTCAGATCTCTCCTGTTTTAGTTGTGGTTTTCCTTTTCCCCTCAACAGTAGCATCTAAGGAATATACTTTGTTGTCATCACTGTAGTTGTTATTCCTGTTTTATTCTTCCTTTACAGAGGATGAGGATTTTTTGGTTTTAGCGTCCACTTTGCTTTGTTAAGGTCAGAGAATGTGACGCGCTATTTCTACTCTGAAAATTAATGTGATTTCCTTTGGTAAAATGTTGTAAACGTTTCAGTGACACTTAAAGAGCAGACATTCTGCTTTAAGTGTAGTGTTGATTTATCTCAATTAGATGTGCCTCATCAGCATGTTACTTTTTTTGCTTGATCTGTGATGAATTGAGAACATGAATCAAAGTATCCCTTTAGCCATTAACGTACTACTCCTTGTATCTGATTCCATGAGCATTTATTATTATTTTTTTTAATATCGAAGCCATTTTATTTGTCACTTTTTGTTCTGTGACATCTTTACGTCACTCGCTCCGTACTATTGTAAGTGCCTATGTTTGTCTGGTTTAATGGTTTTTGCCCCAAAGTCTGATATAAAATTATAACCTCTGGTTTTGCTTTGTTCGCACTTGCTAGGAATTTACTTATTCTTTTATTTTATGCATTTCTGACTTTCTTCCTTCTGGTCATGCCTCTTAAACGCACTATTCTCTACCTAGCATTGCTGGTGAGGAATCCAGACCCGCACCAACGTTTTTCTCCCTAAAGATATGTTTGCTCAGGTTCCCAAAACACCGGATTTTTTTAGTCCAACAACCTTACTAGAATATATCTAATATATAAATGTATGCCACCTCCTGGAATTCCACTCGTTTTTACAATCTGTAGATTTTTTTTAATTAACAGAATGTCTTCTCGTATTATATCTTTAAATATTTTTTCTATTCTATTAGTTTAATTTATTCCTTGAGGGACTCCATTTATTCATACATTGGCTATCACATGTCTTCCAATCCTGCCTTTCTTATGGCTCATTACATCTTTTCACATTGTATAATGTCCTTTGCGCTGCTTCCAATAAAATCTTCATTCCTGTGATAGCTTTGCCTTTCGTTTCTGTTTGAAAGCTCTCACAGTTCACGTTTACCCTCCTCTTCCACATGCTCATTTCCTCCCTCGGCTCTCAAATCTCTGCTTTCTACTCCAGTTTTGCCGAGGTCATTGCTTAGATTATCTCATTCTTGTTTTGGCTTTTCCTTTGAAATCCATGGGTATGTTTCAGCCATGACTTTAACCGGCCTGATGACGACATTTTGATTTTATCTGCCCTTTGTTTTTCTGTTTGCCTTTCTCCTGTCTTCGGACGACGTGTTTGCACAGGACTGCATTGTGTTCTAACCCACTGATCCCTCTTCCCCCAGGACAGTCATCAGAGGGGTCACAGGCCGGCTCTCCGGTCGGCCAGCTGGAGCTCCCTCAGTGACACCTCACGAGTTCCCTTAGTTTTCGATTCTCCCCGCGTAGCTGAGATCCACAGCAAGCCATTTCCTGAAAATAGGCCCAGGCCTTGCCATTTCTCATTCATTCTCGTCTTCCTTGAGTTTCCTTCATGCAGGTGGTTTGGAGGAGCCCCTTTTCCCTGAGGAGGACGTGGATTCGCCTCCCCGAGTTCTCCCTACGCCTTGGAGAGGATGCTGAGCCAGAGGCCTGCCCTCATGGGGGCTCCATGTCCATGCTCCTGAGTTCAGCTTCTGCCTTCAGTGGACTCCTGTATCGACGGTGGTTTAGGGTACTTACCCCTCACAGGGCCACTAAAGTTTGTGTGTGTGTGTGTGTGTGTGTGTGCATCTGTGTTCATTTTCCCTGTTTTTATCACTTTTATGAGGTTTCTTCAAGCAAAGGATGCAATGCCTTTTTCACTCCGTTATCTGATATAAGGAAATCCCCTCCCCGGCCTCCACAGGTCTTTTAAAACACAGTTCTCTACTCAGAAAATCGTGCTTCCACTTAACAGACACGTCGTTGGAGGCCATCGGGTGGTAGGTGTTGCACAGGTGCCGTGGACAAGCCTGCGTGGACATGGAGGGTGTGCTCTGGTACCTCGCGCGCAGCTAACGCGACATGAGACACCCTCTGCTTTGAGCCCGTGAAGCCTGAAATGACAGGGACCTTAGGATTGGCGTCCAAAATTGTACCCCACACAAGTCGACAGCTGAACCTCAACACATCCATCCATGATCAAAATTCCACCCCGGAGCCAGCAATTTACTCCGGTTTGAAAGCTGAGCCCCCGCAACAGCTGCCTCGGACCCCCACCCTCACGCAGAGGCCTGCTCACAAATGGCCCTCGCAGCTGGGAGGCTCAGACAGTCTATTCTTTCAAACCAGTTGTTTCCTGAAGCATTTGTCCCCAGGACTTTTCAGAGCCAGGACCCAGGCTGCTGTGACTCAGGGCACCGCGGGCTCAGTGCCAGCCGTGGACGGGCCGCCTGGCCCGGATGGCCGGACTGACTCGCAGCTGTCCTTACCCGAGCCCAGTAGGCCCTCCCATGGTTCCCCTGTGTGCTTGAAAAATAAAAAATAACAACTTTCTATCGTAGGATGAGAATACCCACTAGGCTCTCTGCTTTCTTGTTCACGACTCTGAGGGCAGGGAAATAAACTCAGGGTCCAAGTAGCCAAACGGATTTCTCGTGAAGGTGAAAACTCTAAAATAAAACAGGAAAAGACCACGCTTTTACCAAACATCACTTATGGAGGCATCTACAAGGGCTTCGCAAGTTCACACACTCTCGTCCTTTACTGTTCCCGCGGGGGCTGAACTGCTAAGAGTTACAAATATTCCCATTTAACAAACAAGGAAACAGGGTGATTGATCACCTCGGGTGGGAAAAGGGCAGCGCGAAGGCTGTTATGGGAGTGTTTTTGGACAATCAGCTGTTTCAACAGAAAGGGAGGGAGAGGCCCTTGATGAGGGGAGTCCTGATAATTAAGGGTGACCTTCCTGGAGGGAAATTTATTCGATGTATCCAACGGCTAATGATGAAAAGTCATCGCACCTGAGAGGTATGCGGAGTAAGCGAAACGAGGCTCTTCAAAGAGCCTCCATAAATTGGGAACACAGTTTTGACTCGAGTTTAATTTGATGAGACCTAAATAGTCATGTACATTTTTTCTCCTCATGCATGCGCTTTTTTCAGACTCGTAAAAGGTATCATTTTTAGGGTATTCCTACTCATTCTCGAACCTCTCAAAGGTTACACCAATGTGAAGACGCCCTATCTCAAAGGTCTTTCCCAGTTAAAAAATAAAATCCAAAGGCATTAAAAGAGCCACTAAAAGGCATGGATATGCTTGAAGCTAAAACAAAACAATATAAGTGTGAATAACAGAAACACGAGGGATCCTGGAGGCGTCTGAAAGTATTTCCGCCACTGAGAGGAGTAAACGGTTTGAGGAAAACTAACCTGAGTGACCTCAATTCAGCTTGGGATCTTGGGAACCAAGTCGGAGGCCAAGGCCACGAAGAAGAAGCCACTAATCACTCTCAGGAGAGCAAGCACGGGCCCCCGTGAGTGAGCCCACCCTTTTCTACATCGTTTTTGGAAGGAAAATCAAATTGCTTTTGGTAATGATATCGCGATTTGACAAAGTGGTCATCCTTCATGCCACATCCTAAGAACCGTTTCTCCCCTTCGTGGTTAAGACAGTGTTTATTGTGCACTCGACCTGACTCTCACGTGGTGACGTCACGTTTCTAAGGCAGTGATGCTGGGGACAGACCGGGCTGTGCTCCCGCTTGGCAGTAGTAGGACCTTAATGCAGGGAAGCTGGGGAAGGCTCGGAGGGTGGTGATGTCGGCAGAGCTGCTTCGGGATCAGCTCGGAGGCGCAAAACGAAACCCCTGACACTGCAAACGGATGGCCCCATGCGTCCTCACTCCCTGACGCCCAAGCTCTCGTGGCTCTTCATTCCCTGGGGGAGGTGGGACCTGCCCACTTGCCTGTAACAAACAGTACATGGTGGAAGAGAGAGGGGATGTCCCTTCTGAGACCGGTGGCTTGTATTTTGAGCTCAGAGGCCCACCTGGGGGAAGGTGAAAACCCGTCCTCCCCGGTGGGGCCTGGAGGAAATGGCAGCTCTGGCTGTTTCCTCGATGGGGACCCCCTTGAGAGACCCTGAGACAGCCTGAGCCAGAGCCATCCCTCTGGGCTGCGCCCATAATTCTTGAGCCACAGAAGCTGTGAGATGATAAATGTGTGGTTTCCAGCCACTGACATGCAGAGTCTTTTGTTAGTGACCAAAGAGAACAAATTCGTGCTCCCCAAAGAGAACGCTCCTCGTTGGCCCAGGCTGGCGACACAGGACGCCCATCCTGACGCCTCTGGGTGCTTAGAGACGCTGTTTCAGATGCTTTTACCCTTCCCCAGGGCGGTGACCGAGAGGAAGTGTGTCCTCTGGACCCTCAGCCACCAACCAAAAGACGGGAAGGTCAGACTTTGGAGAGACATTTGAAGAATCATTAAAAGACTTTCTAAATTAACAAGCAGATGCCTCTGCCTCTCTGGCTCCTCCTCCCAAGACGCTGGGAGTCGCCAGCCTGCCGGTCACCCTGCTGGGCACACTTGGTGACAATCCAGGGATGGTGTGGTCCTCTGTTCACCCAGACCTCATGCCATCAGTCAGGAACCTCCAAACCAGGCCCGGCTCTGCGTCTAGGCCTGTGGCTGCCACCTGCCGACAGCCCCCACCAGGGGCTGCCCCCGGCCCGCAGCATCTCCCACCAGCTCTGTCCTACAGGCTGGCGTCACACAAACGTCCCACGGGTGGCTGTGTCAGTCTACTCAACCCGAAAACAACTTCATTCTGGTGAGTCCTCGTACTGTCCCAAACCTGACTCCCCCCGGCCGAGTCCCCTGAGTCCTCGGGCTCTCCCCATGTGACCCCTTTCCCATGGCCCCATTCACCTGCAAGCCGCAGGTCCAACTTCTTTTGGGACTTCCCAACGGTGGTGTCACCTGAAACTCCAGCAGGACAGACAAAAGCAGTACGTCCCTGCGGGTGACTTTTTCTCCCCTCATTTCAACAAAACTGAGAACTTGCTGATACCAACTCCCAGCCATCTTCTGTCCCCATCATATTCCAAAATAAAATAAAATAAAATAAAATAAAATAAAATAAAATAAAATAAAATAAAATAAAATAAAATAAAATAAAATAAATAAAGTAAAGTAAAGTAAAGTAAAATAAAATAAAATAAAATAATAAAATAATAAAATAAAATAATAAAATAAATAAAATAAATAAAATAAAATTATAAAATAATAAAATAAAATAATAAAATAAATAAAATAAAATAAATAAAATAAAATAATAAAATAATAAAATAAAATAATAAAATAAATAAAATAAAATAAATAAAATAAAATAAAATAATAAAATAAAATAATAAAATAAATAAAATAAAATAAATAAAATAAAATAATAAAATAAAATAATAAAATAATAAAATAAATAAAATAAAATAAATAAAATAAAATAATAAAATAAAATAATAAAATAAATAAAATAAAATAAATAAAATAAAATAATAAAATAATAAAATAAAATAATAAAATAAATAAAATAAAATAAATAAAATAAAATAATAAATAAAATAATAAAATAAAATAATAAAATAAATATAATAAAATAATAAAATAAATAAAATAAAATAATAAAATTAAATAAATAGATAGATAGATAGATAGATAGATAGATAGATAAAATCTGCATATTCCGGACGTTAGGTGAAGAGAACAGGAGGAACATGCTATTGCCTGGGCACCCGTCATGTGCCCGGTCCCCACAACAGTCCTGAGACGTGAACTTGGGTGGGCGCTGGACGAGCAGGAAGGTGAACTTGGGTCAGCTGCCCGAGGTCGCCCTGCCTGACTGCGGTAGAGCAGGAACGTGAGCATAGGGCTGGGGACTGCCAACCCCGTGTTCTTCACGCCTGCCACACCGACCCCGACACCACCTCAAGGACTTCATGGCGCTGACATCGGGGTGCCTCGCCATGACTGTGGCCCAGTGAGCACGGGGACTGCCGGCCCGTGTCCCCGCCTCACCTGGCCTCTTCCCCGGGCGTGCCGGTTAGCCACCGGGGACGACTCTCCTCCTCCCAGGGGAAGGTGACGGTGCAGGGCCTGGGCCGGCTCTGGAATCACCGGGGCCAGTGCTTTTGTTCTGCTTTGGCTCTGTCCTCCCGTCTCTCCCAGCGGCAAGTTAACCAAAACACACAGTTCTGGGGCTTTCCAAGTAGAATTTAAAAAATATGTACGCCCAAGTTTTATTGGTTTTTATTGGTGACTTGATCAGCTGTGGTTAGTGGGTTTATTTGTTTCCTGCTGATTGGATTCGCTCTCCACAAGGAAGTCTAAAACAGAACTCATACAATCAGAATTTTTCCAACCACCAAGCTCCGTGTGGACTGAATCAAGTTCTTAAGAGAAACAGGCCTTTTCAAATCACACCACACACAAAAATAAAATAAAATAATTACATTTTATTTCTATGAAAGCAAAACAAACAATGGCCATTTTTCAAGACAGATGAGAGAGAATAGATAGATGGGAGGGAGAGAGGGAGAGAGGGAGGCAGGGAGAGGAGGGGAGAGAGAGAGGATGTGTGTGTGGAGGAAACAGACTGGAGCCACCACACAGAAATGCAGATTTAATACCCACAGACGCAAAGCAACAGCGTTTGGGGAGCGGGAAGCATCACTAGGTCTTCAAGCCCGCCCCATCCCACCTGACCCGGTGCCGCAGGTGACGAAGCCGACCCTGTGAGAAACGGACGGTCCTATTCACACGGTGACATGTGGGATCGAACATCCTCTCCCTTCACCCCGACAGGTCCTCCCATCGCCCCATCCTGTTCTCTCTCCTGGATAACCCGAGGTCTTACGTTGGCTATGTTCATACCCGTGTCATCAGAATACTTCAGTCCCTACTCAGTCGTATCCAGTTCCTCTTGCCACACAAATACCTCACCCTCCTCCATCATCTAGTCTTCTACCCGCCTATTCCACGGGTACCCCGGCCCCCCAGTAGAGGCTTCATTAATCTCTCTCTCTGCATATTATCCCATCATCACGCCCAAGTCCCTGTCTACCTGCATTTCCGTTCTGTCACCTGAACGCAGCTGCGTCATTTTGTTCCAGAGACGGCTGGACGTGCTTGCCAGTGACATAATTCTTAAAGCAGCTTTTGTTAACCGCCCTAGTACATTTAATAAAACTCTTTGAGGGCTGGGTGTCACAAAGCTTCCCATGAAGTGCTGCTAAATTCTTCACCACTTCAACCTGGGGGCGAGGAAGGCGATCCTCCCATTGCCCGTCTCCAAAATGTGGGAGGTTGAGGAGTGAACTTTTTATTTCCCAAAAAGACTTTTTCCCCACTTCATGCTGAAAAATAAAAACGAGAGCTAGACAAGTCCACCCCGTCCATTTTCTAAACCGGGACTGGGTAAACTCGATCCACAAAGGCCCAGTGGTAGGTGGCGTCGCGGGCCGTAAGGCCTCTGTCGCAAGGCCTGGGAGGAGGCGGCCGTCACGACGTGTAAGCGGTGGCCTGCCCTCACCTGACACATCTCATTTACAGAAACAGGGAGTGAGAGGGAGCTGCAGGGACCTGCTCCGGGGCTGTCGATAGGTACTGGGGATACGGTGACCTCCATGTGCGGGCAGAGTCTCACTCTCAAGGCTTAGACCATTCAAGTCCTTGGAGATTCGGTTTTAAAAAATATCAAAAGAGATTGGGGAGGAAGAACTCAGCACCGTGAGGACAGCAGAGATGCCACGTGCCCAGTGCCATCGGCCGCTGGACTCAGGCAGAGGAGCGTTCGCTGGGACGTCACCGGTGGCCGCATCAAAGGGCAGGACGTGAGAGACAGACGTGGAAGCTAACCCCGAAAGGCGAAGGTCCAAACAGGTGGGGGGCAAACAAGATATATCTGGGTGTTCGAGGATGTTCAGCTCGCCCTGTGGCGCTGCTTCCTCAGGCCACGTGCCTTCGAAGATGCATCCTCATCCTCATCACCCTCCTCACCACCCTCATCTTCCTTATCCTCAACCTCCTCATCCTATCTCCATGTTCCTTTCCATCACCCTCACCATCCCCATCCTCACCACTCCCCTCCACCTTCATCCCCATCCTACTCGTCCTCCTCATCCTCATCCTAATCATCATGTTTATGATCAGCCTCATCATCCTCCTCCTCATCATCAGTATTTAAGTCATCCTCTGTTCAAACACGGTGCTCTGCCCTTCATAGGTAGTGTTTATTAACCTCACGACATCCCTGCGAGAGGGATGCACCGAGCCGATCTTACTCTGCAGACAGGAAGCCGAGACCCAGCGGTTATCGACTTGACAACGGTCACAGAACTAGAAACTTGCAAGGCCCAGACTCACGTCCAGGCCTCTGCACTCCAAATCTCATTCTCTCTCTAGAAAAACTAAAAACTTCCGTTACAATATGGAATTGCACTGCGAACGCTGCTCAAAGATGCTCTTGACCAAAAGCCCTTGTCCACCTGCACCCGTCGGGAGCATGGTATCGGTTCCACAAATAGCTGCGGATTCGAAATGACACCAGCCCCCTCCCCCTCGCCAGCCCCCACTGCAGAGGTGAAGGGCGAACAGGCTCCCCACGGAGCCCTGAACAGGGGCGTTGGGAGAACAGCTTCCCCCGCACGCACGTGAGCAGCATCACCCTCTGAGCTTGGCCTTGCGTGTGCTTTTGCTCCCCACGAGAAGACTGAGGAAGAAGCCAGCTGGGAGCACGCAGGCTCCAGCCTGAACCAACGTCTCTCTTCTTCTTCGTGACCCTGGTGCAGAGCAGAATCGGCTTCTGAGGCCATCTAAAGGCTGCGCTCTTCGCAGACCACCGAAAACTAAACTCAGCTTAAAACGAAAATCGCCAAAGGACCGTCTGTCCCCTGGCGTTTGCGGCAGGCTAGTTTTCCTCCCTCTCGCAGAACCACTCAGGGCCCGTGGCCTTCCTTGTCAATGGATCACGGCAGAAAGCAAACCAATGAGACACCTTCATTCGTGATAAGAAGTGTTTTTGTTCTAATGAGATGTCTTTGGGGGTCATCAGGGCCTCAGCCTCATTTCAAAGATGAAGGAAGTTTTTCTCGTCCAGTTGGCCCTACCACACGGGGTGTAGCTGTCCCGGACTTTCTTCTCTCAGGTTCCCCAAGGCCCAGGATGATGCTTCAAAGGCCTAAGTAAGTTTGGCCGTGAATCAAGAGGGCAAACCTGAATACAAAGGTCGAGCGTCCACCTCTGGCAAATGCCTTCTCTTCCCCACATGACAGTTCTCCTCGCGAACACACCCTCGTAAAGAAAAAACGCCACGAAACAAGACTTTCTTGGCAGGACAAGTGGAAAATGGAAAACCAAGTCAGAGTGAGTCAGCATTAAGGAAGCAACAGAGTTAGTCATTCTCGAGTGATCTCAGAAAAATGAGCACGACCAGCCCCACCTCTCCTGGGCTTGGGATGCAAACGACCTCACCGTACGTGAAGCGCTCGGCGCGGCCAACACGTGGAATCCGCAGAGACTGGCCTATAAAACTTACCGTCAGAGAGATTTTAGGGTTGTGACTTGAAACACAGAGATTTGGAATCACAGGATAAATGGAGGTTTGGATTTACAGAAAGCCATTGCGTTAAATTTCTATTGTGAAAGAAGAGGGAAACTACTGTTTAAATGCCGTGGAAAAAAGCATTCTGGTGGATCTAAGCCACGAGAGCTTCTTGCATGTATCATGAATTTGAGCTCAGATTTATGGATTGTGACTCTGTGGGGACAGAGCTGGTTTTCTGCTTGCCCTTTTGTCCCTAAAACCTAGCCCAGCACCTGGTCCTGGTAGAAGCTTAATACATATTTTTTTTAATAATAAATTCTTGAAAGAAAGAAAAATAAATAAAAAAGAAAAAATAACAGAAGGAAAGTCTCACATCAGTAGGTTGAAATTGTCATATCCCCAAACAATAACACATATAAACGTCTAACTTTATAGTGTGTGTGTGACACATAAAGGACACACGTTTTCTGTCGGATGCATCATAAGAGAAGGCAGGCAGGCCTGGGCAGAAAGAAGGTTCACACGGAGCCTTGGTCACCGCGAGCAGGCCCTCAGCAGAGACAGCAGAAACACCTGCTGCCACCCCACCCGCAGCCCTGCCCCCACCATGTTCCCTCACAGCCCTGTGGCGTGTGGCAGGGACCCCACACCCCGATGGGGAGCTTCCTAGAGGCCAAGGCTCTAGACCCACCACGTGGCACCACAGAGGCTGTGCTCAAAGGTGGCAGGCCATCGGGGTCATGCCCCCTGTCACACTCCATCATCTCCATGAGAGCGGGTTTGAGCGAGCCCGTTGAAACAGAGACATGTGGTCACCCTGGCCGTCCCCCTCCAAGGCCATCATAGATCAGCTGACAGCCCGCCCACACCCACATATGCAATCTGATCTGGGACCAAAGGAATTGCTCAGCCAGACACGGCTGAGCTCAGGAGCGCCCCCAGCTGAGCGTCCCTGACATGGGAATAATAAACTCTCACCTACATGGGCCACTGATACCTCCCGATTATCAATAACTGATGTGCGTATGAACTTCCAAAGCGTATGACCACGACACCATCATCACACATTTCACAAGAAATCCTTAAAATGTAACTCTGAAGTGCATCTTTTTCACTATTTATTGACTATTAATGCGCAGTGAGTGTTCACATTTCCAATATCTCATAAATATCACATTTTTTTAACAGTTCCTTCCAATAAGGACCTGCACGTGGTCCACACGTTATGTGTGTTTGATATGTGTGTCTCCTAAGTATTTTCAGTCCCCAGATTCCTCACACGTGCCCACACTCTGTCCAGTTTTCATCCACTGTCTTTGTTGAATCTGTCCGCTCCTTTATTCCGGAGAGAGTCCACACCACAGATCCTGCTTGTTGTGCGCTGCCGGTGACCGTCACTTAAGCGACTCTGTCCTCAGACTTTCCTATAAGTGAGAGTTGAAAGAGTTGAATCGAAAACATTAATTCAGTTCAGCTTATTTATTTATTTATTTATTTATTTTGCAAGCCTCCTCATAGCTGGTGGCATTTCCCTCCTTCAGCAGACGCGCATCTGCTGGTATCTGGTTGCATCTGGTTGTCTCCTTATAGCGGTTGTTGTGGAATAATGCGTAAATCTATCCGCTCAGATTCAAAAACTGGTAAGAGTCTTTTCCCATAACTTTGTGTTTTTTTTTTAATAGAATACTTCAATAAATTTTTTTTTCTCCTCACCTATAATTTGAGGGCCCAGGGAATATAACTTTTACAAAAAAAGTCCAAATAAATGTTTGATTCTTTTGATTATTTACAATTTTTTTGAAATAAAATTGAGGCTTACTGGCATCTTCTCATGGTGACCAATTAATCATTTTGTTCCGGTTGGTTTTTGCATCGTCACAAACGCATTGATATAAATATATTCAATGTGCATCAGTCCATTGCAGGTATTATTAGTATCGATGATCAAGCTGTCCAGTCTTCCTCTGGTGGCGCTTCTTCATGTTGGCATCACGGTTACAGACTCTGATGCTGAAAGGTCATCTTGCACCCTTCCTCCCCGCCTGGAAGCGGGCTTTCCTTCAAGGATCCCTGGTTCCTTTTACGGGAAATGGGATGTAGAGACCATGCTCTGGACCCTAGAGTGCTAACTGTTACTACGTTAGACATGATCCTACGACTTTTCAGTGAAGGAAAATGATGGTTTTTAATATAAAACCCAGCATGGGTTTATTCTGACATTCTCAATTAAATCTGGACCCCAGGATTCTTGTTTTATTTCTTCTATGCCCTGCCTTCTTTTAGCACTACAATCCTGTTGTTGTTAAGTCGCACTGGGAATGAGATGACAGTCATTCATCTGCTTTATTTGTATCCCAAAGGACAATTTCTAAATTATAATATCAACACTGCTACCGGTAATAGGATGACCGAAAACAGCATATGGCTTTTAAAATTCTCGTTTGTCCTGTGTGTGTGTACCCTGAAGAAGTAAAATTGAGTTATTATACTTTAAATCAGTTTAAGTGATTTCTGCTGTGTGGTTATGCCCAAATATTTGGTGGTTGTGCCTCCAACGCCTAATTGAGGTGAACATTTATTTTAATTTCCAGGAGTTGTTTCTTCAACTTAATTTCATTTCTGATTTACGTAAAACATTTACATTTATAGAGTCAACCGTATATAATAAGATTATTTTAAAAGTCTAATGGAGATCCTTTTTATAAAATAGTGTGTCTGAGTTCCTGAAAATGAAGATAATTTGATGCCTGCGTCTCCATAAGCAAGCACATTCCAGTAACATTCTCATGGACTAATCAGAATAGATTTAAAATATGAAGCTAACGCGGTGTCATCTCTGACAGCTGTGAAGGCGACATACAAAGTGTATGCAAATGATGGCGCATAGTCGCATGCCAATCACCTGGGAAACCACCACAAATTTTTAGAAAAACAACATTGCGGACATTTTTTATTCTGTCTGAGTAGTCCTTTTCCACCGCGTCCTCTGTTTCCCCCTAAAAGTAACACTATCCCAAATTCTGTGCTTATCGCACTCTCTCTGTGTACATATATACACGTATTACACAGTTTGGTAGCTCTTTATAGTTTTGCCATAGAGCTATCTCTCTCAGGAAATGCATTAATTCATTCCTTGTACATTTTCGTCTGTCTTGGTTTTTACACTTCTGCATGTATGTGTTCATTCTGATGGGAAACGTAAGGTTGGGACTGAGAGACAGATTGAGCGACTCAGAGAATATTTTCCTGGGTCTCCCACAGCCCAGCCCGTCGTGGGCGGGGTCAGGGGGGAGGATGCAATGAGGGCCCGATGTTGGCTGCACCCGGGGTGTCCTGCACCATGGGAAAGGGGCCCCAGAACCCTCAAAAGGCAGCTCCTGTCACATGGCGCATGGCTGCGACAGCTGCCCCCCTCTGGAGAGACCTTTGTTCTCTAAGGTAAACAAATGCCCTCAGGGAGAGCAGGGAAGGGACTTCAGGCCAGGGCCTCCCTGACTGTCGTCTTCTGTTGTTTTACTCCTCAGGGCTGACAAAACGCCACAGAAATGTCTCCTGACCAAGAGCTCGGTGCTGTGCGTGGCTGCAGAAGCAAAACCCTGGGAATAAACACTACCTTTACAATAAGAAGTTCCAGAAACATTTTAAATAAAAACCTACGTTAATGTTCCTGAGATGTAAGGGGATGAATAACAGTTTTCTACATTAAGATTATATAAGTTACTACCCTTTGCCTCACTGGATGGTCACAACTTTTCGGAGGAGCGGACGCATATTTTTGCTCCTAGCTCGTAGACGAGAGCCAGGGGGATCAAGTGGTTCACTGAAGGTCACAGAGCGACAGAGCCACGACATAAACACCAGACTGGTGGCTCCATTTCTTGGGTTCTTTCCACCATGTGGCCTTGAAGAAGACTTAGTAATGTCAATCGACTTAACCTAGGTAGAAAAGATTCTCTTTTCCTCTAGAAACTTAGATTTGGAAAAAGTGGCCATCAAAAAAAAAAAAAAAAGGGTAGCAAAATATTAAAGGAAAATATAATTATCCTCATGGCAATAAAAACTGCAAACCAAACTTGACAGGAACGGAAGTCATAGGTGGATGGCACCTTCATCTTTTATTAATATTTTACCCACGAGCAAAGCTATGAAACCGAACAGAATACGGTTTATTCAAGCAAGGTATTACAAATCAGCAAAATCTGACACCGTCTTTAGCCTTTTAACTCCATTTTGTAGGGTGTAGTGCTCACGACGATGAGAACCTGACAAGTGAAGACCTACAAGAAGATCTCAGTCCGCATGGCTGAGGTCAGAGCTTCCCAAATGCAGACTCAAGAGAGTCTGTGTGTTTCTATGACATTTCTTTCTCCACCGCCCCAAACCCAGTAAATACCACTTAGCCAGGCTCAGAGCTACCCTGCCCATCACCAGGGACCACATGCGATTTGCCAACGCTGGTCCCTGCCAGTAACTGAAGCTGATGCAACTACCGTGAGGCCCAGCATGCCGAGTGACAGATACGCAGCCAAGGTCCCAACCAGGAACAGGCCTTAGCCCACGAACAAGGGACGGGGCCCGTCACGATGTCATTCTCTCTCTCTCTCTCTCTCTCTCTCTCTCTCTCTCTCATGCACACGCACACGCGAACTCACTGGTGATTTGTGTCTGTCTCCACCGCAGAGACAGACAGGACCAGTGCTGAAACACAAAACAGCAAAAGCAACCTGCCCCTCGGCTTCCTTCTATACGTGGAGTCCTGGACTGGGGATGCCAGTGTCCCACTGAGGAAAGGTACCTAGCTTGCAGATTAGGTTCAGAGCTTGCCAAGGCCCTAGGAGGATCGCCTGACACCCGGTTCCTGAAAACTTGCCCTTGAAGAACATCACCCTCAGATACAAGTGTCAAACAGCAAAGCCTCCCTGAGGTCTCCATGGCAGTCGGGTGAAGCCCTAGACCGGAGCCCGATAAACAGTGACACCTACTTCCGAGCAGTTCAGGGAAGAAGGGCACCCACCATCTGCCCGTGCCGTCAGGGAACCACTCCGAGCCACCCTTTAGCCCCCTGGCACCCCCGGATGTTAAAGGCGCCTCCACTGCAGACGCGTGAGGACGTGTTGAATACGTTTTGCTGAATTGTATACAGAGCGATTAAAACCATGCTACGAAATACACCGAGACATTGAACAAGTACGCATTTGTGTGTTTATAATTACTTGGTTTCCAAATTTACTGCCAATAAAGGGTGAACACTGAGACACAAGCCGTCCGGGAGCTCTGGCCTGGCTAACGTGTGCCCGCGTGCGGTGGGCCGCAGGGTGGGAGCGTGCGTGCGCGGGTATGTCCAGCTCCCACGTGCAAATCCGTGTCCGTTCCGAGAAGTCACGTGTCTCCATGTGTCCATCAGAGACTCAACTTCGATACTTGTCCTAGCGTCTCTACCAAGTGCTCCTTCCTTGTCGTTCATCACGTCACGGCTGTCCCTGTTAAGGACAATCCGTTGAGTCTTCGTTCCTTGCTCTTCCTTTTAAAAACGAAAGGTGAAAAAGGGGCCATCTCCCTTCGCAGGTTTATTCAAGAAGCTTTGGTCCGTGATACGATATGCTCTCACGTCGGCCCCACGTTGACACTACGAAGCCATGCTGCGTGGCCCAAACCAAGGGTCTGTCCCCACCCTCTGACAGAGAGCGGCTTGGTTGTTCCATCCCCGTTGAGGCGATGTCCCTATGGCAGGTGGTAAAGTGGCTTCTGTCATTGGCTGGCCCGAGTTAAATGGGGAAGAGCAGAGTGGACCACAGGCTGTCCTGAGCTGATTGTGCTACCACCACCCCCGTAGGCCGCACGCGAACGAGCCTGTCAAAACTGAAGTGTCATCGCCTTTAGCAGACCTTTCCGGACCTGCGATCCGGGGCAAGGTTTCATCTCTGCTCCCATCTCCGCTCTGATCCTGGCCTGGCCCCTTCCCTCAGGAACTGCAGGCCGCAGAGGCGACTTCAGAGCTCCCTGAATAACTAAACAACGGCCCCCCGCCCTTCCTGAGGCCCCCGGAGATGTCTGTGCGACTCCAAACAGCCCGGGGAGGCGTCAGGAAGTGACCTAAGGCAGGCAGGCCGCGTCCAGGCCAGAAACATCGTAGGGATCTTATTCTGGTCCGGTTGTTTGCATTGGAAGGAGAAGGCGGCCCCGCCCAGGGACGCCGGACAGGCTGCAGGCTGCCATCCAGGGAACCACCTCCCTCGTGTCTGGCCGCAGGCCTCGGGGGTCCTGCGAGAGGAGACAGATGATGAAAGCATGGCCAGGGGAGCTGCTTACCTTCTACAGGGTGAAAGAGAAACCAGGGGAATGTTAGAACGCGCTTCTCAGACTCTGTTAAACATCCGGGCGTCCCAAAGGTTTCGCCTCCTCAGATACAGGGGGGATACTGCTTGGGGAAGTGCCATGAAGCTTTCATCACCCTAACACGAAGGAAAACAAGGAAACGTGCCGCAGAAAACAGTCGTGGCGGCATGTGGCAGCTCGTGAGAGACAGAAAAGCCGAGAAATAGCCAAAGCACTCGGCAGCTTCCTTGATGGCAGATGGAGGGAAGAGTTGTGGTCCCTGTGGGCAGGACAGAGCAGTGCGCCCTGGCGACGGGAGGCGGAGTTTAGACATTTTAGAGCTGAACAGCGTCCTCACCATCATCTAGGCGCACGTCAGGCTCTCTCTATCGTTTATGCGCTGGATGCAGATCACCCAGGCTCAGCAGCGCCAGACTCCAAGGGTCAGACTAGGTGAGACTGGGGCACGGAGGAGAAGTCGGGGAAGAGGCCCATGTTCCCCACGCACGATAATGACCGACACGGCGTGGGGGGACATCACACGCTCGCATCCGTCGTCCACCCACTCCCTTCACACATTCCCGGACTGTGCTGACCTCTAGGACTAAAGATCTTCCCGTGGAAGAGAGACGGTCGGACAGGAGAAGCAGGACTGCGTGGCTGCTGACCCTGGGCCTTCCTTCGCGCTGCTAGCAGCCCGCCGACGGAGCGGGAAGGCAGCACGTTTCGTTCAGCCTCAGCCGTCACGCCCGGGACGCTCAGCTTTCCAGAACAATTCGTGTTCCTGGGGCTCTCGTTTCTGCCTTCAAAGAGGGAAGTCGAAGCAGACAATAAATATCCAGCCCAGAAGAGCTCACAGCCCTGTGAAATGGTGCTCTGTGGCGATGAAAGGGCTGGAGGACTCTTTTTAATGTTTTAATATTACATGGAGCCTAAGAAAGACGATGTCAAACTGTCCTTGGCCGCAGTGAAGACCAAGCGCCTCCAGCACTCGGGCCTTCAGGTGTGCTGGAGACCGAAATGGTCCCTCCTCCAACACCGGCCGTGTCCTCCTCCCTGAACTGGGCTCCAAGAGCCGTGTTTTTCTTTTGAGAGCATGATTACTTCCCTCTCTGTCTTGCTCTCCAAAGCCAGCATGAGCTCGGCTTCCCGAGCCGGCGTCAGGAGCCCGACGTGGAGATCGTCACCGAAATGGGCACCAACGAGCTTCGTTTCCCTCAGCTTCCTGAGACGGCGCACGTGGCCAGTGACTTCCCGTGCCCTGGGAGGGGACTCAAGTCCACACGGGTGCCACTACACTTCTAGAACCTTCACGGTGAAAGCAGTATGTTGCCTTGCCCGTTGAACGTGTTCACTCGTCCGTCAGGAAGGTGACAGGGTCTGTCTGCACCTTGTAGTCGAGGTGGAATGGGTGGCGTTTCCCCACGTTCGTGGGCTGAAGCCCTAAGCCCCAGTTCCTCAGATGTGACCGTTTTCAGGTGGTTAAGTTCCTGTGGGGTCAATAGGGTGGACGCTGATGCGGCTTGACTGGTGTCCCTACAAGAAGAGCGTAAGTCGCAGACAGAGAGATGCCAGGCACCTGTGCACGGAGCGGGGACGACGGGGAGAGGCAGCAGCCTGGTGGGGTCTGCACATCGGGGGTGCGGGGGGTGTCTCAGGGGAAACCAGCCCAGCCAGGCCCTGGGTCTTGGACCTCCGGCCTCCAGAAATGTGAGAAAACGGTTTTCTGCTATGGCAACCGGCACACACTGGCACACTGGTCGTGTCCTATCAGCCAGAAGGCTGTCCGGAGATTCTCACTCCATCAGTCCGATGCAACAGGACGGTCGGGCCACACTCGATTCCGAGTCTGGCCCAAATGCAGAGGATTTACTGGAATTTGCAGGGAAAGTGGAGACGGAAAACATCTACCCTCTCACCTCAAAACTAACTGAAACGAGGGAAACTGATCCTGAAGACCCTCGCTCTTTGTCCTTTGCCTCGCCTCCTTGTTTTCCTTTCTCCGTGTCCTTACCTGCAGAAATGAACACCATGAAGGTTGCCAGACGGGTGGGGTGAATTAATATCACTGAGCGTTTTCCAGATGACGAGGGGGAATAAAATGTGCTGGGCCGGGGTCCCAGAGAAGGGGCGCAGAGCTGACGTGATGGAGCGCTCACGCTGCGTCAACGCCGCCCTGAGTGCTTGCTCTGTCCCCCCAAAACCTAAGGCTAACCTCGTGGGGCAGGTGGCATCCTGTCCTTCTGAGTGAAGCAAGGCGTTGGCGAGTGTCGGCGGCGCAGAACTTTTGAGAGGTTGGGGTGGAAAGCGAAGAGAGACAGGAGCTGCGTGGCGTGGCCATGCTCGATGTGGAAGCTGTTGGAAGGGGCAGACACGGGGCGAAGAGAGTGGAAGCGTTTCTCGTCGTTCATGGGGAATGTCCTCCCCACTCCCCTCCCCGCTCGCCAGCATTCCCTTGATACGTGGAGGTAAACGTCTGAGTTACTTGAGATCCTTGTCTGTCCTGAGCTGTGCTCGTCTGAGTTGCTAAGGAGCCAGTCACGGCCCAGTGGTGCCCAGTCCTACGCGGGGGATATGGTCCCCGCTATTTCCCGGGCTCAGTGACCTAAAGCCAGGTTGGGGCGTGTGGCTGCACTTCGCTTTGCACTCGTTCCCCTAGACCTGCCCAAGTCTGTGCTGTGACTCCCCGCTGCCGGCCAAGGTCATTGCAGAGTGATGGAAAGCAGCAGAAGCGGCTGAACCCGAGGCGTGTCCTCAAGTGGAACCTCCAAGAGCCACGAGGACGACCTATCAGGCAGGTCAGCTTGTGTGGGGCCTCGTAGCAAAGGGCACCCCGTTTTCAGGGTCTAACAGAGCAAAGCCTCCGCTGTCCCTCCCGGAGTCTGGTGCGTCCTGATGGAGGACAGCTCGCCCGCCAGAAACGGCGCAGAATGCCAGGTGCCTTCACCCGGTGGCGTCTCTGTCGCCACTGGAGACTTCGGGAAGGTGGTGGGGGGACGGGAGAAGGGAGGCCACCCAGGCGCGGGGGCGGAGCACCCCGGGTGGGAGCGGCTCGCTCCAGGCCCAGACCTCAGGAGGGACCACCCGCCGAGACGAGCGGGCCAGGGAGGAGGAGCACGGGTGGGGGGGAGGCCGGGCCAGCAGCCACAGCCTCAGCAAGGATCCGGGTTGGGCTCCACGCGCCTTGGGGGAGTCGGCATCTCCAGAAAGCGAAGCCGGCCTCCAGCTTCGAGTGCGTCACTCCCCAGGCGGGAAAGCATTCGGGTGCAGATTTACAGAACAGTTTGGGGGGAAGGAAATGCGTGTGACGACACCTTCCGAGGACCTAGAGGGCTAAGAAACTCGCGGCGGCTCTGGACGGACGAGGGCAGTGAGTGGTAGGTAATTAGCATTTCACAATCCACAGAAGATCACCCGGGCTGCCTTCCGTGTTCCTGATCTCTGCCCTCCAGGTGCCTTTTTCGATTTATCCGCACGAGTCCCTGAAGCTCTAGAACATACTTTATGAAAAATCCAAGTAAGCGTTTAGCAGGGAGCGCGCTGGCATTCTCCCTCCGTCCATCACGTACGGAACCGGTGCCGGGCGCTCTGCCGGATTCTCAGGGCACGACGGCGAGCACAACACACGAGGACCCTCGAGCCCAGTCAGGAGAGAGACCCCGATCACAGGAACAGAAGGAAATGGGCGCGAACTGTTGGGTGCTGTCAACAAAACCCCGCAGGGGGACAGCTGGACGTGTGTTTTAAAGAGCTGACTACGCGTGCGGTGTAGAAGGTGAAAGGGGGAGGACGGGAGCTGCGTTAGAGGACAGTCATAGAGTCAGACGTGTGTGGCGGCAAGGACGATGGACAGATAAAGGCGGGCGTGCTTTCGGGCCCAGGATCTCCCGGTCTGACGGAGCCAGGACCGACGGCGGGAAGACAGGCGGTGCCACTTGCCGCCTTGCTTGGGACACAGGGGGTCACTTTTGCTCATGAGGATGTTAATGCTTCTCGCCGGTCCCCTCCTGGCCTCGTTTTCGGGGTTGGGGCCCAAGGGACCTTCCTGCCTCTGGGAAGTGGGACAGGGAGAGCAGACGGATGGGCGCGTGTGTGACGCGTTTGGGATCAGAAAGGAGACGACGCAGCGTCCTCCTTCCCACTCCGACGACGCAGAGGCTGGGACAGACGTCAGACG